>CM024639.1:28194240-29557672 GCA_014182715.1 Eucalyptus cloeziana
GTTTTCAAATGTGTGTTTTTGCCAAAAAAGTTAAATCTTTAGTTTTCTCTTTTTGAATATATATATATATATATATATATATATATATATATATCTATATATATTTTTTAATTTGTGTTAAAGGGATTTTGTAACATCTCTCTCCATTTTAAAGAATAGTGAGATTTTTGTTTTGTGCTTTCTAAATATTAGCTTCTTGATTTTATAGAATATGGAAGAGTAACTGGATTTAAATTTGAACATTAAAGCCGTTTCCAAATGATGCAAATGATGACAATTTCCTACCTTAGTCTCTTTTGTTGCAGAATTATTGCCTTGATACAACATTGGGAGTTTGAGGGTGCTTTTAAAGAATGTCATGCATATTATGCAAGTAATTATCAATAGGTCTTAAGATGTGATTCTCAATAGTTTTGTAGGATTTTATCACTGGTGCTCATTTTTGAAATCATTGATAAATTGAGTCCAGTCATTGCTTCCTGTTTCAGAAAAGTCGTCATAGTCAAGTTCCTTATTTTACTTTGTCCCTTAAATACTCCTCAGCTTTGAGGGCGCAGTTTTTTATTCTTTGGGAATAGATTCACATGATTCCTCTGCGCTGAACTCCACATGGGAAAGTTCTCTAAGTTTGTTTTCTCCAATATCTGAGAGCTCCTTGAGCACAAGAAGGGAAAAAGACATCGTCTCATGGCGGGGAGTGGCAGGGTCAAACTTCTTACATTGCTTGTCGTTCATAGTTTGGCTGTCATTAGCTCAGATAGCCAATTGGCTAACAAACTCCCTTTCTGCAGCAGCTGCAATTGAGGATGGTTACATTGGTTTTGGTTATATCTTTAAAGGGCCATTGCCTTTGAAATTCCTGAAGTTGTTGGGATATTTGGCCCTATCCTGACTAGGCATATATGGTCCCCTGGGAGGGTTAAGTCGGGATGCTTTGCTGGGAATTTGAATCAGTGTAGTCTGCTGAGCACTTCGGATTCTTTTTCTGGGGGAGGTATCGGTAGACTTGGGATTTGCTCCCTTGGCATTGTTCCCTTTCTGAATGCGCAAATTGTGTTTCGGCTTTTGGCACAAATATATCCGAAGTTGCAAGACCTGAAAGAAGGAGAAGGTGGAGCGGGAAGCAAGTTCTCCGGTATACTTGCTATGCTTCAGTCCGGTTTGCCATAGTACAGGCAAGCACTTAATTAACTGGCACCCAAAATTATATTAACCATTGTCAAAGTGAAATTACAGCATGCGAAGAAGATTTGTGGCTGCTTTGGTTTCTGATTCTTGTTCCAGTCTATACTGCATGTTTGGATTTTCACTCACATTTCTCTTCTTTCTCAAATTTCTACAAATGTGTCAGATATAGTACATACTGTGTGACCAGTTTTTTAAAAAGCAACTATAAATGACTTGATACGAAGTATTTCTATTTGATATGTTTCCTGAGAGCCCTAATGGCGTGCCAACAATGGGATTTGGGCTTTGTGGGGTTTCATACATAACATAGCCATAAAACTTGGGAAAAGTCTTTTAAAATGATCTTCTAGTTGATTGCCTACTAATTTACTTGATGCAAATTCACTTCAGATGAAAATACTTTTTCTTGGTGATGAGTTTTCCTGGTAACACCTATCCCTATCTTATCTATATATGCCAGGCTATAGGCCAAGTACTCTACCTTTGTCCCTATGTTGAGGACTTAAGCACAGAGTGGACTCTTTCTTCTGTTACAACATTAATGCTTGGCTTAGTATTTACAGCATACAGTGGAGAGAGGATCTCTGACCTGAGTATTGGAAATGGCATTGCTGTTAATATTTACAAGCACAATCTCCTACTTACCAGTATCCTTTGGTTGAACAAGCCCAAGCTAATCAGGATGACAACTACGTGAGGCATGTTGCCGTCATTTTATCTTGTGTCCTTCCAGTCCTTGGTATTGTATATGTTTGGCTAAGTGATCATCATAAATTTCTAGGATTTTATCATATTTTGATAGGATTAAGAGAAAGAAATGCACTTAACATGCTCTGTAACAAAAATTTTCAGGAAGCAGAAAGGAAAATTCCCCACAACTATGCCTCAAGATACACCAGCAGAAGTGGAGGCCTCCAAAAATCTGCCAGGCTATAGGCCAAGTACTCTACCTTGGAAGGTGGATGTGTAGGGCATGTTGCCATCATTTTATCCTCTATCCCCTTAGTGCTTGGCATCGTATATGTTCGGCTAGTTGATCATTATAAATTCTAGGATTTTATCATATTATGATAGGATTAAGAGAAAGAAATGTAACCAAAAAAAAAAAAAAAGAGAAATGTACCTAACATGCTTCATAAGAAAAATTTTCAGGAAGCAGAAAGGAAAATTCCCCTCAACTATGCCTCAAGATACAGAGGCCTTCAAAAATTTGCTTACTTATTGTTAAAAATCAGAATCAGATTTCTGGTTATTTTGTTTCCAGAATTTCCAGATCTTTCAAATCTTCCAAATTTTCCAGATTTTCTAGATTTTCCAGATTTTGTTTGTTAGTTTTTAGGATTTTGTTTACTACGTTTTTAGGGTGCTGTAGCAGCTATAAAAAGGTTAGATGCCTCATGTAAATATTCATTCTCTGGAAAATAAAAATCAGAGTAATTTCTCCTAAAATTCTTCATGATATCAGAGCAAGATCTGGACCATTCTCTTACTACCTTATTTCTGAGAGTTTCCACCATGACAAAATACCCTAGAACTGCCATGGCAAGCAAGGTTGAGAGTGAAACCTCAAACCTTAGAGCTCAGAATTCTCCTCACATTACCCAACCTATCAATGTATCCGAAGGTGGAACTCTTCTCATCACCGGTCATAAACTTACCGGTCACAACTTCAATCAATGGTCCCATTCTGTCATGATTTTCGTTTGTGGAAAAGGTAAAGAAGATTACCTAACTGGAGCTGCTGTACAACCTGAGGAGACGAGCCCAAATTATCGAACATGGAATGCGGAAAACAACATGGGTGATGTGCTGGCTGCTAAATTCAATGACGAATGAAATGGGAGAATTTCATGTACTACAAGATAGCAAAGGAGATTTAGGATGCTGCTCATGAAACTTATTCAAACAAAGATAACACCTCAGCCATTTTCGAGATCAAGGGCATTCTCCATGACCTAAGGCAAGGGGAATTTTTGTCACCGATTATTTTAACCAATTCATACGTCATTGGCAGCAACTTGATATGCTGGAAGATACGATGTGGAGTTGTCCTGAAGATAGCAAGCGGTACAAGCAGATTCAAGATCGAGAACGCATCTACAAATTTTTGTTAGGCTTGAATCAAGAGCAGATTCACGAGGTACGTGGACGAATTCTAAGCATAAAGCCCCTACCTAGTGTACGAGAAGTTTTTGCTGAGGTCAGAAGAGAAGAGACTCGGCGAAAGGTGATGCTTGATTCTTCAAACAACCAGACCAATCCTGCAAATTCTGCTCTAATAGCTCGAGGATCTCAACCATCCCATAGTCGATGTACTCAATCAAACAACAACAACCAGCGAAAGGCGAAGGGGTGGTCATCCATGGTGTGATCATTGCAAACGAACGGGTCACACAAAAGACACATGCTGGAAAATTCATGGTCGGCCAGATGATTGGAAGCCATCAGCCTCACATCCTACTTAAAATCGAGAGAGCAGAAGCAACGTAGTACAAACCGAAACAATCGCTTTGGTAGATTCGAATCCCTTCAACAAAGAGCAGCTGGAGATGCTAAAAAAATTGCTACAAAAATCAGTTTAGAAGGCAACCCATCCAGAAGGGGTTAGTACAGCAACGATAGCTCAACGAGGTAATTCTCTAAATGCCCTTAGTGCTAAACAGGAGAAGATCACCTCTTGGGTTGTAGACTCAGGAGCATCCGACTACATGACCGGAGATATCATAGTGTTCAACGAATACAATCCATGTCAAAATGGCACTAGTGTTCAAATTGCTGATAGTTCTTGCTCAAAGGTGGCTGGTGTTGGATCAATGGTTATTTCAAAAGATATAACACTGAATTTAGTATTATTTATTCCCAAACTCAGCTATAATCTTCTCTTCATCAGCAAGTTAACCAAAGATTTAGGTTGCATTACTAAATTTTTCCCACACTATGTGAATTTCAGGTTTTGAATTCGGGGATGATGATTGGCAGTACTGAGATGGATGCAGGTCTTTACCTTCCGCGAGTTAATGCCTCAGAGTGGAAAAACAAGAAGATGTCATGTGTAGCATCTTGTGCTAAAGAAGAGAGTGACGTAAGATTGTGACACTATAGGTTAGGTCATCTAAATTTTCCGTACTTAAAAAGGTTGCTACCTTCTTTGTTTAATAAAGATTCGATAAAACTTCAATGTGAGGTGTGTCAATTATCCAAATATACTCGCAATTCGTATTCTTTGCAACCTTATAAGTCTTATCATTCATTTCACTTGATTCATAGCGATATTTGGGGACCTTCTCGTGTCAATAAAATTTCTGGTTCTAAGTGGTTTGTTACTTTCATTGATGATCATACAAGACTCACTTTCTAATGAAAGAAAAATAAGATATTGGCCCAATTTTTCAAACCTACCTAATGATCCAAACCTAATTCAGCACAAAAATCCAAGTTTTCAAAACGGATAACGGGAGAGAATACTTTCACTCACAACTCGGGTTATATCTAAATAGCCATGGTATCATACATATTAACTCTTGTGTAGACACTCCACAACAAAATGGAGTAGCGAAGAGGAAAAATAGGCATCTTTTGGAAGTCGCTCGTTCTCTTATGTTAACCACCCATGTTCCTAAACATTTTTGGGGAGAAGCAATGTTGACAGCCGCATATCTCATCAATTGTATGCCTTTCCGCGTCTTAGATTTCCAAACACCTTTTCAGAGTCTGCTTTGTACTTATCCACATATTCGTTTTGCCTCACACATCCCACTCAAAGTATTTGGTTGCACAGCATTTGTTCATATAAATCAGCAACATCGTAGCAAGCTAGATCCTAAGTCCCTCAAATGTGTGTTTCTAGAATACGCTCCAAATCAAAGTGGATATAAGTGTTATTGCCCACAAACAAAACGTTTTTATACCACCATGGATGTTACCTTCTTTGAGCACCAGCCATTTCACTTCAAAAATATCATTCAGGGGAAGAGTTGTGAGGAATATTATTTTTGGGACACTCTTCATTCACTCGGGCCACAACAAGCAAATATCAATTCTGCTTGTCTTCCGTGTCTACCCATTCCAACATCCAAAAGTCTTTCGTGTCTACCTATTCAAGATGTTACACGACAAAAATAAAGAAGTAATTGTCTACTCTAGGCGGAAAATTCAAAAGGAATTGGAGGACCGTACTATATCAAAGCCGGCTCAAGAGACAGATCTGAGTTCAAGACCCACAATAGATGAAGGTAATGCTCCTATAAGTTCAGAAAATTTTGTTGTACCTAATGATCTTGATCAGCCCATTGCTCTTAGGAAAGGGAAGAGACAGTGCACTCAACATCCTATTAACAATTTTGTGTCTTATGAAAAGTTGTCTCCTAAATATAAGACATTTGTTTCAACGTTGAGCAATATTCAAATTCCCAAGAATATCCAGGAGGCACTTGCTCAATCCAAGTGGAAAAAAACGGTTCTTGAGTAAATTCATGTACTTGAGAAGAATAATACTTGGGAATATACAAAATTGCCAGCTGGAAAGAAATTGGTGGGATGTAAGTGAGTCTTTACAATTAAGCACAATGCTGATGGTAGTGTTGATCGTTTCAAGGCAAGACTGGTTGCTAAGGGATTCACGCAATCAAATGGTATAGACTACGAAGAAACCTTTGCTCCGGTAGCCAAACTAAACTCCATTCGGGTGTTGCTCTCCCTTGCAGCTAACTTGGACTGGCCCCTACATCAATTAAACATAAAGAATGCCTTCTTGAATGGGGAATTGGAGGAAGAAGTCTTTATGGAGGTTCCACCGGAAATTGACACTAAAAAGAGCTTCAACAAGGTATGCAAACTCAAGAAATCCCTATACGGCTAAAGCAATCACCTCGTGCTTGGTTCGAGAGGTTAATAAGGGTCGTTAAGAAGTTGAATTTCATTTAATGTCAAACAAATCATATAATGTTTGTCAAGAAGTCAGCTGAAGGTAAAAGGGCAGTAATGATTGTATATGTCGATGATATAATCCTAACTGGTGACAATTTGGAGGAGATTGGAAAACTGAAGAATATCTTGACAGAAGAATTCGAGGTTAAAGACCTAGGTCAACTCAAATACTTTCTAGGTATGGAGGTAGCTCAGTCACAGAAAGGAATCACGCAAATATACTCTTGATCTTTTGAAGGAAACTGGTATGCTTGGGTGTAAACCAGCCGACACACCGATGGATTCTACAAATAAAACCGAGATGGAAGAAGGACCATTAACAAACAAATGGAGGTATCAAAGATTAGTGGGCAAACTAATCCAGCTCTCACATACTCAACCAGATATTGGTTTCGTAGTAAGTATGGTTAGTAGATACATGAACCGACCAACAGAGAAACAGATGCAGGTAGTTTGTCGAATCTTACAGTACTTGAAGAAAAGTCCTAGAAGAGGGCTCTACTTTAAGAAAATGAATGAGAGAAATAAGGAGATATTCACGGATGCAAATTGAGCTGGATCTCTCATGGACCGAAGGTCAACAATAGGGTATTTTACCTTCATATGGGGCGACATGGTTACTTGAAGAAGCAAGAAGCAACCTGTTGTTGCTAGGAGCAGCGCTAAAGCAGAGTTTAGAGCAATGTGTTAAGGAATATATGAAGGCATATGGCTGAGAAGAATCTTAAATGAACTAGGATTCACTAATACCAATCCTATGTCATTATTATGTGACAACAAAGTTGCTATTGAGATTGCCAAGAACCCGGTTCATCATGATAGAACAAAACATGTGGAGATCGATCGACATTTCATCAAAGAAAAACTCGAGGAATGAATCTTGAAGCTCTCGTATGTTCCAACCAATCATCAAACAGCAGACATACTGACTAAGGTTTTATCCAAAAATAGTTTTGAGACTCTAAGGTGCAAGCTGGGTATGATAGACATTCATAACCTAGCTTGAGGGGGAGTGTTGAAAATCAGAATCAGGTTTCTGGTTATTTTGTTTCTAGAATTTCCAGATCTTTCAGATCTTCTAGATTTTTTAGATTTTCCAGATTTTATTTTTCCAGATTTTGTTTGTTAGTTTTTAGGAATTTGTTTACTACATTTTTAGGGTGCTGTAGCAGCTATAAAAAGGTTAGGTGCCTCATGTAAATATTCATTCTCTGGAGAATAAAAATCAGAGTAATTTCTCCTAAAATTCTTCACTTACCCTTCAAGGTTGGTATCCGGGGATGCTATCCATTTCCAAGCGTAATAAGACTGCAGCAGACTGGAGTAATAAGGTTCTAAATGTGATCGCAAACTACCCTTTTCCATAAGGCTACATAGTCTGTCTTAGTAATTTGAGGATCCGTCTTACGTGTGCTAGTCGTGATCTGGCTGAGTTCCTTGTTTCTCTATTTTCTTCTGTTTTGTGCCTAACTTTATGTGAAGTGCGGTGGTCTATTCTATATATTGAGTCTGTAGTTTTCAGTTTCCTCGTTTCCATTTCCTTGTGGAGAATTGCTTTACTTCAATGAAATGGATGGATTGTATGACACATCTTACACTTTTCAGTAGACCATGGGTGAACATATATTGCTTTTTACCCATCTTTATCCATTCTCCTCTTGTTGCCTCTTCTCGTGAGTTATGTTAAAGTGCTGCTTGCAAGTGACTTTTAATGAGATAAGTACCTGGGGAGATAATCTAAATGCAATTTAAGTACCTGGTTTTGTCCGTCTATCCTGGAGTAGCATGAGCGGATAATTTAGGCTTCCGGGCCAATCATTTCTGCACTTCTCTCTACGAGTTTAATATGCTGATTAACTTAGTCTGTAATCTGTAGAGCCAAAATATCCTACAGAATGATAGTGCGTTGTGAGGAGCACGGCAAGAGTTCGAACATAGCCAACCATTTTGAAAGATACCAGATACCATAGCTCATGTATACATTTCAATAACTGTTTGCCAACCCAGGAAACTACTTTTTGATGTCAACTTTTATGTGCTATAGGTAGTACATTGTACAAAGTTGTATCTACATGAGTGTACTGCTTGCAGATATCGATTGTTATCCACCTTTTGGTTGGAATTGGACCGAGCTCACTTGCTTTAAATGTTGAACCAATTAGAGCTATATTTATATGGTTCATTATTTCTGTTACAGGTGAATAGCTCTGGAGTGATGCCCATTATATTTTCTACATCTTCATTGCCTCTCCCCAGAGCTGTTGCATGCTTCACGGGTTTAGCTGCACTGAAGAAAGCTGCTGTCGCTCTGAACCCAGGGGTATGATTATGTTCATATTTAATGAAGATTATGATCAGTAAGAGAAATGGCTAATAACTGATTTGCTTAAAGCGCAAATAATAATATATTCTAAATATCATGAGAAGATTGTTCCTTCCTATGCTTGGATACATCAGCTTCCATGTAGAAATGTGGTCATGATCTCAGACCCATAATTTCATCAAACATGGGAACAGAAAACATCTATGATGATGGAGCTGTTGCTAATAGAATTATTATCACTTTTTTTAGTGAAGGATGTGATGAAACACCTGATTATTTATTTGAGCTGAAGTATCTTTTGAATTTGTTTACCTAGTACGGTTCTGCTTTCAGACATGCATAATAATTTAGAAACGGCTGTGGGAAGTTTGATTTGTCAAATCAATTTTAGCGTATTTTATGGCATCACAAGTTATTTGTTACTAAAAGGTGGTATACCTCGAGAGTGAACTTTTGTTGGTATCATCTTGTTTGTACCATCTAATGTTTATTGCCCTCAGTCATCCACGTTGACTATACATGGCTTACCTGTATTGAATCTCAAGCCACACGTAAATTCTCCTGCAGTTGCAGTGAACTGCCATTCTTCACTAATGCATTAAAGTTGAGCTTTGCACATGGAATATCTCAATGAGATCAGTGCCAACTCCTGCACTATAGATGCATGTAAGGTTTGATTGACAATTTTTATACTTGGGGTCCACTCAATGCAATTTTTCCTGCAGATTAAATGCTCACGTTTTTCATTTTATATGCGAGAGATCTTGGCAATAATATTTTTTTTCTTTTTTTAATTACAGTCTGCTTTTGCTATCTGAGTATCCATCACATTAGCAAATTGATGTTTTTATATCCTGTTTGTTTCACCTCAAGAAAATCTCTCTCTGCTACCAGGTTCCAAAGTAACATATATTGAAACTTCTATTCATGGGTGATGCTTTCTAATCATGCTTGAGTGGAAACTTCTTTGCCCTTACTGTAGGAAAGTGGAAACTTTGTTTAGCTCAAGGCATATGCTGGTGGTGGGCTGTTCAGTTTTTTCTCATTTTGGACGTGTGATGTGGTCTAATAGTGATAAATAACTATTGTAGGTTCTCTATACCTTCCAACCCACATACTAATAATATCTTCTTTGTTTCACCTCAAGAAAATCTCTCTCTGCTATCAGGTTCCAAAGTAACATATGCTGAAACTTCTATTCGCGTGTGATACTTTCTAATCATGCTTGAGTGGAAACTTCTCTGCTCTTACTGTAGGAAAGTGGAAACTTTGTTTAGCTTGAGGCATATGCTGATGGTACACTGTTCAGTTTTTTTCTCATTTTAGACATGTGATGTGGTTTGATAGTGATAAATGACTATTGTAGATTCTCTAGACCTTCCAACCAACATACTATTGATAGCCTTCTTCAACTATTTCTACGCTTTACTACAGTTGGCCCCTGATGATATGAGTGAACAGCTGAAATGCCAAGGAGTATCAATACCCCTTGTTCAACTGGGTAAAATTACAGTCGCATTCATCAAAATGGTATTTTTCCCGTGATTGAAAATTGCAACATTTTTTTATCCAGGTGTTTTGGTAGGAATGCCTCTGGTTTATATGCCACTTATTTTATATGTGAGGAGAAAGGCATCTTTGGTGTTTCCTTGAACGTATCCTGCCTAGTGGAACAAGGGCATTGTGGTTTTCTTGCCTGCCATTTGTCAATGCTTGACCTTTTCCCTTAGGTCAAGCATCATTATCTGTATATGTCTTGAAAAATAATCTTTTAAGAAGTTGAACCACCTTTTTACCAAATTTGTTAGCAAACCAATGCCTCTTTATTTCATGGATATTTTCACTTCTGTTACTTTCGGATGCTAATCTCTCTCTCTCTCTCTCTCTCTGTGAGTTATTACACTCTACTAAGCCCAAGATTTCCCAGTGTCTTTGGTCTTCACCTGATCTGTTCTATCATTTCATGTTGATAAATCTGCACAGATTTTAGCAGTAGTCTTTTAATGTATCTCCATGCAATATCCTCTACTATTTGTTGGTTTAGAGTGTAGTATATTTATCTGGATTGGGTTTTGAGTACCTTGCAATTTGTTCTCTCTCCTTTCTTAAAGTACTGGGAGACTCTTGTTTTTTCCTTTCTGGATGCTTACTTCTTGATCAAATTTTCTGTGAAAGAGTCACTGGATATCTAGTGTTTCTATAAAGTCATTCAAAATGTTGCAAATGATGTCAATTTCCTTCCTTACTCTCTTTGTGCAAGACCTTTTATCTTAAAACATCATCGAGAGTTTTAAACTGCTTTGAATGCCATGCATATTGTTATTTAAGAATTCTGAGACTCTTGTTTTATCCTTTCTAAACATTAACTTCTTGAATTTAAGTCTTCTGTCAAAGAGTAACCGGATTTAAAGTTATACATCAAAGTCAGTTTCCAAATGTTGCAGATCTTTGCAATTTTGCTCCCTTTCAAACAATATCGAGAGTTTAAATGTGCTTTTAAAAGATGTCATGTATATTTATCACAAGTTTGTCTAATTCTTAGGGACTTGTGGTGGATATAAGCATGAAAGCCATTTGGGCTTCATTTCTCTCGATACCTCTTGGATTTCTTATTATTTACATATTTATAATTGTGACAGCAACGAATTCTCATGATAGGAAATCAACGAGTATATTCTTTTACCGCAATATGTTTGGTTTTAAAATCTTACTTTGAGAACCATTCTCCCACCTAAGAAGCGGATGTTGTGGTGCCTGCTTTCGTTTGAATTTAAGCATATGAGAAAATGAGAGACATTTATCTCCACAAGATAATGCATTTTCGCTTGCGTGAATTTTCCTTTCGTTAATGATCTAAACAAGCTACGATTCTCTGCGCATAGCAGTAATTGAATCTAGAGGCAGTAGAGTGGAACAGGGAAGATTCTTGCATAATGGATAGTATTCTTTGGAATGACTACCCGCCAATAATATCTTTTTATGCAATTAATACTTTTTACTTCCTGTAATGGCAATTGGAATGATATATACTCGTGGTTATCCATCATAAATCTGACCATCATTTAGCCCAATACAACACTAAATGGATTTAACTATTATAGAGGAGATAATTGCCCCTAAAGTCCTAGACCTTTTTGCCAATTTGCCAATTTGGTCCGAAATCCAGTACACACAGGTTAAATTACTCTACAAAAGCATTCTCGTTTAATTTCTGCTATGCACATCAAGTGTCAATATGTCCTTGAATTTATTGCATGCTAGAATGCTGAATCCAGAAGCTACACATCCTTTTTTGACCCACCAGAGCAACGGTATTGCATGTAGCTACTGAACATAGTTTTAGGAGCTGAGATTAATTCCTGACATTGGCTTATCTAGTCAACCTAAAAAAATCAAGCAGCAAATCATTTCTAGTCAATCTGCAAAAAAGAAGCTTTCCTTTAAATGAGACTCCACTAGTCTAATTGATTGCAATTTATCTTAATAAGCATGATACAAAAGAAATGAAAAAAAGAATCATCTTGTATCGTTGGTAAAGCTCAATACAATTACTTACTTTCACCAAAAAAAAAAAAGAAATGAAAAAAAAAGGCATGGAAATTTATTTAGAATTCATTTTAAAGTCGTATGGCACCAAAATAGAGTTTTAAGTAAACCAACAGTACTCGAACGTGTTGAACCACAGGCCTTCTGCTAGTAAAACTATGTCAAGACACACGTGGGAAATAATGATCAACTATCATCTTTTAGGAAAAAGAATGATTTATTCTCTCTTCAATTTATATATTTTACCTATCTGCTTTCGATCATAAAAACAATCCTAAATGTATAGCAGCTAAATGTAAACTGTTAATAGTTCATCTTGTCCATGTAAACCCAGCGCAAAGAGTTTCTCGCTAATTTGATGCAACAAACTCACAACTGCATTGATGCTCATCTGTCTTGTGGGCACTTTGTTCGAAAAAGCAACTCTAATATTATATACCATAACTAAAAACTCTTGAAATATGCAGTCTCTTTCGAAAAGCCAATGCTGATGATTATTGGAGCTTGAATGACACAATTTCTCAAAGTAAAACGCTGTTTGTAATTTCAAGCGCTCATTTAGGTAAAACTTCTATGACAAAACTATGAAGAGTTAAATTGTCTCTGAATGCATCATCGGTGGGATTCAATCTTGTGAACATTTCCAATAAAAGAATGCCATAATTGTAGACATCACCTTCTCTTGAAACCTCGCATCCCATTGCATATTCTGCGACACATTTAGATCATAATGCATATCAAATTGAAGTACGTATCATCATAATGTGAGATGTATAAGACTATAAGAGTTATCATTAGCTAACAAAGTTCACAAGTAGACCCATCAATAACTTTTAGGAAAATAAACTTTCTTGGGAGGGAGGGGGAGGGGGAGAGAGAGAGAGAGAGAGTACCTGGTTGAGCATACCCAATTGTTACTTGCAAAATCATCGATCACTTTTAGGAGTGTTCCATAAGATATGTCCCAACATTAATCATCCATCAAACTTGAAACCGATTCTTTCTTCTTCAACCAACGAAGATATATAAAAGATACAATAAGAGCTATTCCAAGTACTCCGAAAGCGACAAAAGCGAATATTGCCCATATATTGATCTTTCGACTCTTGGGGCTTTTGAATATGCAGTTGGGGAGATGAAATTCTGGCAATCCACCGCAGAGCTCATTGTTCCCAATAATAGAAGTACCAGTATAATTCTTAAAGATTCCTTCACGTGGTAACATACCTTCAAAATTATTGTATGATAAATTTAGAAGTTTCAAGGAACGAAATATTGCTAAGAATTCTGGAATCGACCCGACAATTTGTTGCATGAAAGATCTAGTTCTCCAATACCTCCCAATGATCTGATTGATTGAGGAATGGACCCATGGAAGAAGTTGCCCCCCATTCTTAGTGATGTCAATTCAGTGCACTCACCTAAACTACTTGGGACTTCACCTAGTAACAAATTGTTTGAGATATCCAATGCAGTCAAAGCTCTCAAGTTGCCAACTTCTGTGGGTAAAACCCCAGTTAGATGGTTATGAGACAAGTTCAAAATAATCGCTAATGATGAGAGACCTATAAGTTGAGGGGGTATGGCACCACTGAGATTGTTATTGGACAGATCGAGCAAGTCAAGAGACCGACAGTTTGAAAGATGTGAAAGAATTTGGCCATGAAAGTTGTTCCCACCAAGATGTAGCTCAACCAGCTTGGTTAGATTTCCTAAAGAAGATGGTATAATCCCTCTCAAGTTGTTATCACTTAATTGCAGCTTCACTAGACTTTGTAGATTCCCTAAATTTAAGGGGATTACATTTGAAAGCTGGTTGTGATTCATAAACAATACTTCCAAGTTGACCAAATTCCCAACTTCTTCTGGAATCTTACCAGATATTTGATTCTCACTCACAAGAAATTGTGTGATAGTTATGGATAAATTACCTATGCATTTAGGTAACACCCCACCAAACTTGTTTCGATGAATACCCACATATTGTAATTCAGTGCTATTAGTTAACGAGCAAAGGAAACTCAAGTCTTCGGGTTTTCCGCTTCCAAGCTTATTACCATAGATAGTAAGCCACCTAAGCGTGCACAATTTTTCCAAAGATGGTACTTTACCAGAAAATCTGTTATCACTAAGTTGAAGAACATGTAATTTTGTGCAATTTGATATTGACGGAGGAACCTGCCCTTCAAATTGGTTCTTGCAAATGCTGAGAAATTCAAGATTTGGGAGTTTGAGGCCTATACCTACAGGAAGAGTCCCTTGTATCTGGTTGTATCCAACATCAAACGCAACTAGCGAAGAGAGGTTGAGTAATGAAAATGGAATTGTACCCGATAATCTGTTTTCTGCAAAGCTAATGTACTGCAGGTTTGTCAGATGGCCGAGAACTTGAGAAATGCTCCCGCTTAAGTTGTTCAAGGTTAAATATAGCTGCCTTAGTGAAGATAAGTTCCCAATGGAGGAAGGCACACTCCCAACGAGATTATTTCCATATACAGAAAAAATCTGTAGCTTTGATAATGAACCAACTTCCGTAGGAATTTCTCCAGTTAGTTGGTTGGATCCAAGGCCGAGGTGAAAAAGGTTAAAGCAAGCTGATATGTTTTTGGGAATTTCACCAACCAATAAATTGTTGCCTAGTTGTAAGACGTCAAGGCGATGCAACCGGTTGAGTTGTGGAGGAATTTCTTGATTGAAACTATTGTTTTGGAGCAACATTTCCCTTAAGAAGCTGAGGTTTCCAATATGAGGAGAGATTGATCCAGAGAGTCCCTGTGAATGCAAGTCGAGGATTGTGACCCTATGGTGTCTTTTGTTGCAGGTAACACCATACCATTGGCAAAACTCGATGCTGTTGTTCCATGAGTTGAGCACGCCGAAAGGATCTCCAGTTATGCCGGCCTTAAATGCAAGGAGCACAGATTTGTCTGTTTCATTGGTGGTGGAGAAGACTTGGTTAAAGGACAATGCAAAAGTGATGCAAAGAAGCAAGTGGCATGATTGAAACTCTGCAAAACTAATGTTTACGAGTTTCATGATTCAAAGCCCAAGGAAGCGGGTAGATATGAAAGCAAGGCAAGAAGAAACAAGAGGGGGATCAATGCTAATGGAAACTGTCAAGAGAATTATGGCTTTTTGAAGCGCTTTCCTTGTTCTTTTTCTCCCTTCCTTTTTTTTATTATTATTTTGACTTGGTAGTCATTGAAAAGCTTTTCTGCCTCCGGAGAAAAACTTTGTCTTGTCACATGCGCATGATAGTCAATCTGATATATATCCCATCAGCGTGTTTTGGGGGTTGGAATTATTGCTTGTACACGATCCGATCCGCGCCCACATGGATAAGATCAACGACAACCGTTGATTGGCAGATCAGTCACAATCGTCGTTCCCCAAGTCCCACAAATTTCAACGATTATGATTGCTCGTGGTTCATGAATCCAAGCAAAGAGTATTCCCTTTATTAAGGGTGAAAGATAAGTGAGAACCCTAACTGGTCTGGTTTGAAATAGAGACTACTGGTCTGTGAAGTGAAACGGAGACTCCAAAGGTTACCACTTGCATGATGAGATAGTGTTATGACAATGAAACTCTCTGCTCCATGGACAAAGCCGAGGCAAATATCCCTGCATTAAAAGTGGTTTCTTGTGATTAATGCTATGATCTCCACTACAAACACCCAACAGGGCCACGGCCACTAGTGGCACTTTTTTTTTTCTTTTTTCTTTTTAATCATTCTTTGGTCATGCACGATTAGTCAGCTACCCTCCTTGAAATCTCAACATACTCATCCACGCTGCCTTTAGCAAAACGTAGTCGCTATAGTCAATGACTTTTGTCCATGATTGGTTTCATTAGAATTGTTTGAAAGGAAAAATCGTTGTTATGGTCAGTGGGCTTTTGTTATTATAGCATAATTTCGGGTGACTTTTGCAAAGAAAATGTTGTTCTCATTGGCCGTGCATTCACATAATTCTCTCTGTGGTGCAGAAGTCGTTCCTAGTCGCTTTAAACCTCAACCATTAATATCAATGGAATAAGGGTAAATGCACATAAAGATGCACAAACAAACTTGATATCATTGAAATTATAGTGAGCATGTGTAATCCACAATATTGTCCGAAAGATGACTTTACTCCAAAGACACTAACCATGAAAAGACATTGCTTCATAGCATCAACGACATTAAATCCAACTATACAAAATTAAAACCCAATTGGACGCTAAGGTAAGAAATATGTTTGTGTCTATTGTCGATATAAGCAATTCCATTCCCCTTTGGAATCTTCACTAGGATCGACATCAACGTGATCATTCCACATTACTCTTCATTAGACGACATCTATATATCCATTAATTTGGTCAAGATAGGCGGCATGTGAAAAAGTCAATATGTGTTGATAGACAAGTACATAATTATGATATTGTAAAATGTGCAATTTTTAATCGTCAATTCGGCTTTTCCCTTGTTGAAATGAGTAGATCCCCATTACCTTTAGGGGAAAAACTTTAAAATAGAAGATGCATGCCTCAATCTTAATATTCGCTTTCATTATGACCCATCGAAAAAGTAGCAAAATTTTTGGTTATTTAAAAAATACAAAGAAGAAAAATATATCAAAGGAAAGCATTATACAATTATTCTACCTTAGGACCTTGCAAACAATTTTTTACGAAGTTTCGTTTAAAAAAAAAAAAAAAAACAGATTAGCAATTTAAATTGTACCTTTAAAGAACCTTCGTTATGACTGATTGCAATTTGTCATATCGAATTTGAGGAAATAACTTTTATGTAACTTCATTGCAAATGAAATTTAAAGTTCCCATCGGAAGTTTCTTTCCCGCATTTGATATGGAAAAGAGCAACAAAATTGTTATTATGTCAATACATACATGGACAGACTACTCGGGAAAAGTGTCAAAAAAGTCATAAACCTTTTATCTTTGTGCTCATTTAGTCCTAAACTTTTTTTTTTGTGCTGATTTAGTCCTAAATCTTTTTACGTTGTGCCAATTCAGTCATTTTCGGCCAATTTTGGTTGGATTTTGCTGACTGGACGCCGGCCGGTTGACGTGGCGTGATCAGCGCTGATGTGAACAATTTTTAATAATATTTTAATACTTTTGATTTTTTTTCTTTTTTGATTTTTTTTCTTCTCTTCTTCTTCCTCCAGCCGGTCGCCAGACCTCGGGGACCAGCCAAAGGCGACGGCTGGATCTGGCGAGGGTCAAGTCTCTCTCCCTCCCTCTCCTTCTCCGCGTCGCTCTGTAATCTCATCTCCATACGCGGCCTCTCCTCCGAGGGTTTCATCTTGTTCTTCATCTTCGTTTTCTCTTCTTTTTGTCCTTTGCGATTTTCTTCGTTTCTTCTTCTTCGTCGTCTTCTTCTTCTTCTTTGACCTCGAGCCTTAAATTCGACGTAGTAGCTTGAGCCGAAGGAAGATGCAGCAGTAGCAGTAGAGGTTGAGGCAGCAGTCCTTGTACCCTCACCCCGGCCTCCTCACCGCCCCCCAGGCTGCCTCCTCGCGCTGAGCTGGCGAGGCTCGCCCTCGCTAGCCATGGGCAAGGCTCGACCCTTGCCAGATCCGGCGAGGGCAAGCCTCGCCCCCCAAGCCTCGAGGGCGGCCTCGCCGCCCAGCAAGAGGCCGCCCTCGCGACCACTGGCAAGGTGGTCGGCGACTGGTTGGGGAAGAAGAGGAGAAGAAAAAAAGAAAAAGAAAAAGAAATAAAAAATATTAAAATATTATTAAAAGTTGTCCACGCGCGCAGATCAGTCACGTCGGCCGGGCCGACGTCCGTCGATATAATCCGGCCAAATTTGGCCGGAAAGGACTAACAACGTAAAAAGGTTTAGGACTAAATCGATACCAAAAAAAATGTTTAGGACTAAATCGGCACAAAGACAAAAGGTTTAGGAATTTTTTGGCACTTTCCCCGGACTACTCTATAGCTTATTAAGTATAAATCTCCATCTTCTCAGGAGGGATTTGGGTGGGGACGATTTCATTTCAGGAGAGTGGGTTTCGGCTCCCACGCCCGCAGGCGCGGGGCAAAGTCGAGAGTGAGTGTTAGAGTATGATTAGCGTAAGACCGACAAAAAAAAGAAATAAAGTATAAAGTACCATAAGAAGGCAGAGAAAAGATTACCACGGTTTCTTCAAATGGCTCCATAAAGTTATTACTTTTAAATATCAGGTTCTACAATCTGGATGGGTAGCTGCAATGAGAGAGAGAGAGAGAGAGAGAGAGAGAGGCTGTTTGATGTGTTAGCTACTTGTTGTGTTAGCAAATGATAAGAAATTGAGATGTCCAACCACTGCAATTAGGAAACTTATTAGGAATTAATTAAGAAAATTTCATAATGGTCACTTTTTCTTTTTCTTTTTATCAAAGTGGCATTATATATTCTTTCTGGTACAGAAAAGAATAAAATAAAATTAAAGCTAAAATCACTCTTCCCCCACCCCCCTTCCACCGGCGAAATCAAATTGTAATTGGAACTTTTACTCTCAACAAATTCCTGAGGGAGGTGTAGAAATCTTCTGGCGTTAATTTATTACGTAAGCATTTGTATTCTTAGCCACGGCATACGGGAAGCATTAAAACCTAGCAAGCATTTTCCCTCTAATATTCATTACGCATTTAGTAATTATATTTATT
Source organism: Eucalyptus cloeziana (assembly GCA_014182715.1). Lineage (NCBI taxonomy): Eukaryota > Viridiplantae > Streptophyta > Magnoliopsida > Myrtales > Myrtaceae > Eucalyptus > Eucalyptus cloeziana. The sequence goes on from CM024639.1 coordinate 28,212,881, forward strand.
GGCAAAATTCTATTTTATGCACATATAATGGAATTGAATATATTTCATATAATAATAATGAGTAATAATTAACTGATACAATTAACACAAACTACTTAATTACATGTGATTATAGATTATAAGATATTATAAATATGCGAAGTTATATAGGTTATAACTTATTTTAATCATGTTAAAGTAAATAATATTTAATTTATCCAATTAAGATTCACCAATGATAATGTGCCATGTGGTGCCACATTACGTGAAATGGACATATACTTCATGTCACATAACGCAACCACATGAATTTGTGCGCAACCAGACACAGGAAACTACACAATATTTTTATAAAGGATTTCACAGTTTTTTTTATCCTTTTATTAGTTACCATAAATGATTAAGTAATTCTGTATCATTCAACACATAATTAATTGTACAATCTCTGCAGAACTACTGCTAACAAGATTCATGACCCCAAGCGGAAGTGGGTAAAGAGGATTGCAAGGTTAACCACATGAATTTGTGCGCAACCACAGACGCAAGAAACTACACTATTTTTATAAAAGATTTCACACTTTTTTTCTTTTATTAGTTACCATAAATGATTAAGTAATTCTGTATCATTCAACACATAATTAATTTGTACAACTCTGCAGAACTACTGCTAACAGGATTCATGACCCCAAGCGGAAGTGGGTAGAGAGGATTGCAAGGTCAGAAAAGAGACGGGATAAGTGCTAATGCATACTGTGAAAGGATTAACAAGAAGGGGTTTGATTTTTCTGCAAAGTCACAACAATGATTTTTCCGCAGACAAGTCACTTTTGAACGGCTTTTCTATCCTTTTTTTTTTTCTGCAGACAAGTCACAACAATGAGTACTCGCCAGTGAATGAGAAACCATCAACCATCGGTCACCCTGACTGCCCTGCCCATTCATTGAGTTGCACTACTTGTCCTTGTCTCTAATAGTTTCCAAGTATCATTAGTCATGGAAACTTTTTTTTTTCATTGACTATGCAGGAGACTTTTTGTCTGGCCAAATATTCAACGGGAGTCGCTGTGATGTTGATGTATATACATCATTTGGGGTTAAATTCTTGTCTTGACACGGTCCAATCATAATCGGTGTGAACTGGGGCCGATCACAGCTGTCAGTCACGTGGATTTCGCACAAATCACCCAAATTTCAATGGCTATAATTGCACGGTCCATGGGCCATGGTCCGCAATAGTATTTCCCATGCTTTGGCTGGATATTTGCAAGAAGCTTGGCTGTCGGGATGTTTGCTTTAAGTCAATCATTGCAGCACCCACGACACTACTTTATAGGAAATTCAAATGGTCCTGACTTTGATACTCCAAAAATTGATACTCAAAAATGACATGTAAAATTAAGCTCTTAATTGCAGTCGAGTCATCTGTAAAATTTAACCCTTGCATAAGATACTGTCTTGCCAATGGAACTCTTGCTCCACTCACAGAGAACAGGAGAAAGAAAAGAAAAATCAAAGAAAAGAAAAATCGGAGAACAAGAGGCAAAGGCCGTATCCTTGCATTGAAAAATTGTTTCATGTGATGAATTTATGCTACTCTTTACTACCGATCTAAAGTACCTCACATATAGCAAAATTTGCAGCAAAGAAAATTTGGTGATAAAAATTTGTTTTTCTAGCTTCGCTAGCATACAGTGAGGAGGACCACCGCTAGTCCATCGATGCATGAGACAATGAGCAACATGGAAGAACCCTGAACAACTTGTAAAGCTCTTCCAATTGCAATGGCATTGTTAATGAAATTATTAGTGCTTTCAATTGCTGGAGCACATCATTCCTCGTCGATGCTCCCGGCTATTCTTGGTCCTCCAACAAGCCTCTGAAACTTTGAACCGTTTCAGCATGATACATACTCATTCCAAGGAACCGAAATGAAAATACATGGATTCATGTACATACATAAAAACGTAGCAACAGATCACAGAAACGAGTTTGCAATTAACATATTCGAAAAGGTGCTTAAAAGGTCCTCTCACCTTGTGACTTTGATGTTGCATCGGATGAAGGCAGATTCTACACCTCCAAAACAATACCTGAAACCATGGATTGAAATGTAAATACGTCAGTAACTTTATGAGGAGACTTAGGAACATGGAAGGGCCTTTCATTTTTTAGACATACTTGACCCAAGTGGTCCCGAAAGTAACATGACTTCCTTTTTTTGTCTGGGAAAGTGGCTGACGATCAAGATGCTGCTTTTAATTAAAGCATTAAAGCATCTAAGCAGTATTGGAAGCGCAGCACGACCAATGAACAAGTAAAGCTAAGAGTGGCTGTGCTACTAAGATTACGAAGTTTGTCAATTTACTCCTTAAAAAACTCTTACAGTTGGAATCTGTCTTGACCCATTTGCTTCCATTGCGAATTTCATCCTCCACTGATTTGTGAATTATCGTCCTCAGAAGCTGTACCATGAGAAAGAAGGGCTAGCCAATTAATTTAAGCTCATTAAGAATGACACTTAGTGCTGAGAATAAAATAGCTCAAGATAAACAAGATATAAAGTTGAGAACAAGAACAAGACGAAAGTCCTTGAAAGAATCTCTAACTAGATATTACATCTGGAAGCCAACTCAAACCGCAACTTAGACAAACATGAAATCGGATCCTGAGTAGAAAACGCATGGAAATCAGATCTTGAGTAGGAAACGCACGTTGTCTGCATTTAGTTTTTCTGGAAATTCACTTCTTCAGGCACCTATCTAAAGCTTCTTGTTAATGAAGAGAAGTAGAAATTTGGAATCATCTTCATCGCTTCTAATATATGCCAAAGTACGCGACATAGAAGTACATGGATGAGATCGGAGCATCTCAAGGTGCATTTGGTTAAGACAGTTTTTGGTTCTTATTGTTACTATAAATATTTAAAAGAATAGATATATAAATTCCTTCTATTTGATTTTCACTTTTAGAACATGTCTGGTATCATTAACAGAATATCTTGTCTGTTTCTTGCCCTATATAGGATTCAATATTAAAAGTCTTTCCTGAAATTTCAAGTTCCTCCCTCTTCTACTTACAAACAATGAAAAATAACATTTCGTTGCCTTGTACTTCTTTGGAAAATTACTTTTCAATTGTCCACAAAATTCAAAAGCAGGGTAAGCTAGATGCATTTGACCGCTTTCTGTGTCATTAGTAATGAAAGCCGCAAAACTAGAGGCGGACGAAGTTTTCCAGATGCCAAAAACCACCCTGTAAATATTTCACAAAAAGTACAAAGGGAAAAGATATACAACTGATGGGCTACACAGAAAAATGTTAAACCTTAGCAGTACTGCGGGAGTCATGCTTATATTTACCTCAGGTATAGCAGAAGCAGATTTTTGGGCCGGACGGAAGAACGGTTCGAGCCTATAGGACAACGGTAGAAACTACTAGGTCACATAGTGCTTGAAAGTACGTCTCGTATAATATCAAATGTTATTTTCTCACGAACAGCTTCAAGTAAGATCGTGCACACGTAGTCTGATGGAACCCCCCGATTGTATGCTCGTTCTTGCAACCTATCATTAGACACCGCATGAAAATTTAAGTAGGTTGAAAGTAACAGCAGCTTGAAGATGGTCATGATGCCAATCCAAATTCACTGCCACGCTGCAACGAACCATGCAGTCACCTTATGAATTAGCCAATTGAGAGGCCACTTCAGGCCATCTTTTGTATGACCAGATGTAAATTTGTCTAAGGCACCTCCCTGCAAAGGACCGCTTCCTGCAAAGTGTCGTCGAGTCAAACCTCGCTGCAAGCTGTATTATACTCTTACAAAACCAAGCCTCAACTGTGAGGTCGTCGATTTGTCTCTGTGCTGCGAGATCATCTAGATGATGGATTCAGGTAGATGGCTTTCCGGGGGGCTGACTTGAAGTCAACCAATGCCCACAAAATCAACCCCACTTTGGAAAATTAAGCGAAGACTGATCAAGCGTGATTGATTGAGCTGGTCATTGTCATTAACAAATATCACTTGACTAACAACAGCTTAATCAGTTAATATTGCGAGTAGTAACTTCCTAGGAGGAAAATTAACATTCGGCCTTTTAATAGTTCCTCGTGCAAGGACATGGGGTGGTGTTCCTTGGCAGTGACATGTGAGTGGAGTCGGTGGTGGCGAGTGCGATCAGAGTTAAGGCAGCGGCGCGGGGGTGCACAGGGAGTGGCTCTCAACGGTGCGGAAAAAAGACATGCCGTAACTATATAAGTGTTTGACTCTAGATTATGATGCTTCATATTGGGAGACCGAGATTAATAATTGGGTTGATAAAAGCCGGGTGATATGTAAGGATCTTTAGAACTGATTCCGATGTAGGGCTTGAAGGAGAATGGCGGGATTTTGATTATAGAGTGATTCTGATCCGATTATTTCGAATTGATGTTTTCACATGATGAAATTTTCTTCCTACTTGCAAAGAGCTATTTTGTATGAGGAAACACAAGTTTGTCAATTTATGAATGCCAAATGGAAAAATTATGAGAGAGAGCTTTCTCCTGTAATGGTAAATGCGTTCTTCATAAAATCGCGTGAATACTCGCAGGAAGGACAAAACTCTTCTAACTTTTCCTTTACCAGAAAAATATCAAACAATTATATTGAGTTATTTTTAACGACGCCACATTTTAAATCTTGTGGTTCCTTGAATTTTTAAACCATTTCAATTTTGTCTGGTTTTAGCATGCGTATATTTTCCAAAGATTATGTACATAAGAACCAAAACAGAGTAAAGGTAAAAAAGCACAACAAGCAATTCTCGATAGGGCAACGTGAATAAATTACCTAAAACTTTATGATCTTTAGAGCACACTCAACAACATCACAGCATTATGGTACATTCCTATTGTCAGGGTGGGAGTATTGTTAGTGTCCTGTAATTATGTTAGGGACGAGAAAATATAGATATGAAATCTGCTAGACATGGGCTGTATTATCTTGTGATTAGTGCAGCAATAATTTTCCATTTCATGTTTGCAAAATCTTGTTGTATATACAAAATTGGGCAGCTATGCTGATCTTGAGAGTACTATTGAAGTGATTTGCTCTTTCATGTTTACTTTTGTCATTTGTGCATAAGGTTTAAGGGTCTCCGTTGGTAGTCCTGTATGACTAGTGAGTTTTGTCAAGGAAGGTGGTGCGTTTTAATTCGCTTTTCCAAAGAATCTCGGGCCTCAAGGACCCTTATGCCAAAGCTGAGGTCCTAAAAGCCTTTCAACCAAATTTAGCATTTTTAAAATCCTTTAGCTCAAATAACTTCCACCAAACATTTGCATTTCCACATATTCCAAATGCTATTGGGGGTATTGAATTTTCTTTTCCAACTTTACCATCGCTTATACTTTTGTATTCTTGTTTTGCCCTTATCCTATTGTTCATCGTCTTTCTCTGAACCAAGCACACCCATTGCCGCTCTAGATTTTGGTCATTGCAAACCTAGAGTCAATGGTCACTGAGGGCCGACTATTGCAAGTCTATTGAGTGAGATCTGGAAGGTCAAGGGTTGCACAAGGCTCGCCTACCCTATCTTTTACAAATCCTTTCATTAAGCATTTCTCATGTTATTTCACAATTAATCAATTCACAAACTATTTTTGAGATGGTAATAAATGCTCTATCTAAATTTATGCAATGAATATGCTCTACATCTCTTTTTCCTTTTTATAAATATGATGCTGTGCTATGCATTTCATAACTAATAATGGATATAATCTTTGTCACTCTCCAAAGACGAAAAAGGAACTTACAAATTCAAAGAAAAGATGAGCTGCGCTCACATCCAATTGTAATACCCACATTGAAAGCTACTTCGAGCTAACAAACTGAACAAGGCTCAATTTACTAAACAACATAGTTTTCACAGTTGGAGAGATCTACAAAACATCGTTACTGACACGAAATAATCACCAGTCCATTGTGTGTTCTCCATTACAGGATGGGCATGCTCTTATGCCAGATGATGCAGCTAAGTCATCAATGCAGCCTCCCTACAAATCATAAAATACTCCATTGTCTCCACAGCCACGTATATGGAGACCATTATATTGAGACCAACCATTCAAAAAAGAAGCAGTAACGACTATGACATTTCCAAGACAAAGTACACCAAATGCACAAGGGCTCCTCGACATCTCAATACTTCAACAATCAAATTCGCTTGCCCTTTCGCAGTCTTGTGGTATTGAAAGAGAAGACGAAACATCCACTGACTGAAGTTGGCAATACAAGACATGACTTGCTTACACTGATGCAAAGCACACAGATAGAACATCCGAACATGAGACATGCATTTGGCCCATGCAAACACCAAGTGAACACATAATTATAGTAAGTCAATCATCACACGTAACAAAAAGTAAATCAAATTATGTCGCACACTCGAGTAAACCAACCCATAGCATTGTGTGTACACACACTTACAGTTTGAGCCCTTTGTACGATCACCGCCCGTCCCTCCTTCGACGGCCAATTTCGCCTCCACAAGACCACAAGCTCCTCTTCTCCCGACAGGCTCGATGAATCAGACTCTGAATTTGAACCGCCTTCGCAAGAGAGCACACATCGAAGGTCGGAAACTCCGACTGACGGGGCATATCGGAGCTTGCGGAGAGCGGAGGAGCTGGAGGTGAACTTGATGATCGTGCGGACGGCGGCGTCAGCAAGGGTCAGTCCGAGGACACCGCCGTCGAAGTGGGAGAGGAGAGAGGACATGGTGCTGTGCTGGGTATTTCGGTGGTGGTAGTATGAGCTGGTGTTCCTTGGTGATGGTTGTTATTTATTTTTATGATCCCACATTTTGGACCCACACTTTCTCTTAAAGTTGTGACTATTCGACATGAAGTTTTTCCACGCTTCGTACCCTTTCGTGACAATCGTCCATTTGGTAACCGTCTTGATGGGAGACGGTGTATAAAAAGGAACGTACGTTCATTTCTGACGGGTGATGACAAGGTCTAACACAAACCCTCTCATTTGGAATACACCATCAGTACGTGAGGGAATTGGGTTAGTAGCGTATCCCCAATTTTTCTTTGATTTCAGGTTTTTCTGACGAACATGAACAAAAACAATGGCCGGAGGTTTGTATTTAATTGATCCTGGCTTCCGCATATGAATTATTTTGTCTAACATTTGGTATCAGAGCAAGTTTGCCTCTGCCTTGTTTTTGTTGAAAATTTTGGTGTATTTTCGGGCACTTTTGAACATGAACAGTAATTCGGAGTTTTGAGGCCAAGAGAGAAACTCGCCGATTCCGGGTAAAATCCGGCAACCCACCTCTTGATTTCGGACCCATACAGTCGCACTGCCATGAGGATCATTAGCCATGAGTTTTTCCAGTATATCGGTGTTCACCGGAGGCTAATTGAGTGGCGGAAGTCATAGTGGTTGAGGATTTGCATTTTTGGAGTTTTTAGTTTGATTTGAGGCTAATTTCTTGGTCATTTTCTCCAAAACTTGAACCCATGTGGTCGTGTCGGCATGCTCATCAAAACCCATTATTTATTTGTGTTTGGGATGGGCTGCCAGAGAAGAAACGGTGGCGAAATCGTGGCTGAAAATGGCGAAAAATGACAAAGAAATGGTTTCGGTCGCGCGGGGAAGAAGGCGCGTGGGGTCCACGCGCGTGTTATAGTTGCAGATGTGTGGAACCCACGCGCCACGCGCCTTCACGCGCGCACCAACCGCTGGCGCGTGGGGCACATGTGCGTGGAACTGCCGGGCAGTTGCAGGCATTGCACGCGCCTGGGCGTTGGTCCGCACGCGTGGGGACCACACGCTTGACGCGGAAACCACGCGCCTGTCGTTTTTCCCCCCACGGCTCCTTTTACGATTTAGCCTCAAATTTTTTCATGTTTTACAATCTTGCCCTTGGCCAATTTATTTATTTACTGTTCTGCCCTTGATGTATTTATTTATTATGTCATTTTATGCATTTTTTATGAATATTTTATGCATGAAATTAAATGTCCAATGATTCATATATTTAATTAATGAGAGAATAGCCACAGCATCTTTAATTAATTAAATTATATATTAAGAGCTTCCGGATCATATTTAGAAATGGACATTAATTGTAATTAATTATATTAATATGATGACTTTTATCCCGCGGGAATTTTCATTGTATTAATATGATTAATTAGGATGAAATATCATATTATTTTTCTTAATTTACCCACAGGGATTAAGAAAATGTATATAATATGGTAGTTTCTTCATGATGTAATTATGAATCTATTTAAATTAAAAACTTAGTCCACAGGTAGTTTTTATGTTATGTGATTCATATTGCGACATGTTTACATTGGTAAAACATGATTTATGTATATTTGCCTCAAATTTTGTGACATAAGCATGATTATTTGATATGCGGTTTCGCAACTGCGTGAATTTCTCCGAATTTAAGTTTGATGTTTCCATACCGAATGGTGAGAACTATAAAGTTTGGAAGGAGTCAGTTCTTTTTCAATTGGGGTGGATGGACATTGACTATGCTATAAGGAAAGACGAACCACCTACTCCTACTGATTCGAGCACTTCAGCTGAGATAACTCTTTATAATCAATAGGAGCGGTCCAACCGCATTTGTGCGATGTTTATAAGAGCTAAAATATCTCCTAGTATTCGTGGTTTGGTTGCTCAGCATAGCAATGCTAAGGCTTTATTGGAGGCCATAGATGCCCAGTTTGAGAGTTCTGAGAAGGCGCATGCCATGACCCTGATTATGAAGTTTTCATCATTGAAGCTCACTAGTGTTAAAGGTGTGCGTGAGCACATCATGCAAATGAGGGACATTGCAGCTCAGCTTAAGAAACTTGAGGTTGAGATATCTGAATCCTTTCTTGTATATTATATTCTGAACATTCTCCTACAACAGTATGCACCTTTCAAGATCTCTTACAACACACATAAGAATAAATGGTCAATTAATGAACTCATGACCATGTGTGTTCAAGAGGAAGAAAGACTGATTATGGAATTGGGAGAAAGTGCTCATTTGGCAACACAAGGAAAGAATAAGGGCCATGGCAAGCATAAGGGAAAGGGTAAAATACCTCCCCAAGTTGACATTAAGAAAGAATCCAAATGTTTCTTCTATAAACAGAAGGGGCATATTAAGAAGCATTGTGTCAGATTTAAGGCCTGGCTTGAGAAGAAAGGTAATCCAATCTTTTGTGCTTGTTATGAATCTAATATGGCTGATGTAAGTCACAACACTTGGTGGATTGATTCTGGATCTACAATCCATATTTCGAATTCCTTGCAGGGTTTTCAAAACCACAGGAAGCCAGGGGGAAGTGAACAAAGCATCTATTCAGGAAACAAGATGCGCTCGCATGTGGAAGCTATTGGGACATGTAGACTAGTTCTCAATAGTGGTTTTGTTTTGAATTTGGAAAAGACCTTTTATGTTCCTAGTTTTTCTAGAAACTTAATTTTAGTTTCAAGACTTGTACCTTTGGGATACTCTTTTAACTTTTCATATTCAAACTTCTGTTTATCATTTAAATCTGAAATTGTTGGGAGTGGTACTTTGTCGATGGTCTTTTCGAATTAATTTACAAGACAATGCCTATTATGATGCGATGCATGTTCATGATAAAGCTGGTATGAAATGATGTGTTGTGAAAGAACATTCCTCTATGTTGTGGCATCGGAGATTGGGACATATCTCCATAGAAAGAATTAAGCAATTAGTAAATGATGGAGTACTCGGTACTTTAGATTTTACTGATTGTGATACTTGTGTGGACTGCATAAAGGGAAAGCAGACTAACAAGACAAAGAAAGGTGCCAAGAGAAGTACAGAAATATTAGAAATCATACATACGGATATTTGTAGTCCGGATATGGACTCATGTGTTCAGAAATACTTCATCTCCTTCATAGATGATTACTCACGTTATATGTATCTCTATTTGATTCATAATAAGTATGAAGCATTAGATGCCTTTAAGGTATTTAAAGCGGAAGTAGAGAAACAATGCGGTAAGCAAATTAAGATCGTGAGATCAGATAGAGGTGGAGAATTCTATGGTAGATACACTGAAGATGGACAAGCACCTGGTCCATTTGCAAGGTTTCTTCAAGAGCATGGGATAGTTGCCCAATATACTATGCCTGGTTCTCCGAACCAAAACGGCGTAGCGGAAAGAAGAAACCGGACCTTATTGGACATGGTGCGTAGTATGCTTAGCAGCTCCAAACTTCCTAAATCCTTGTGAATTGAAGCACTTAAGACGGCAGTGTACATATTAAACCGAGTTCCGACCAAGGCTGTCCCAAAGACATATTTTGAGTTATTTAAGGGTTGGAAACCGAGTTTGCATCATGTGCATGTTTGGGGATGCCCGTTTGAAGTGAGAGTTTATAATCCACAAGAAAAGAAATTGGACCCAAGGACCATAAGTGGATATTTCATTAGATATGCCGAAAGGTCTAAGGGATACAGGTTTTATTGTCCATCTCATACCACTAGGATTGTGGAATCAAGAAATGCTAAATTTCTTAAAAATGACTTGATCAGTGGGAGCGATCGATCGAGGGACCTTGCTCCTAAGGAAGATCATTCAGACACTCAACCTTCCACCTCAAGTTTAAGGCTGGTTGTTGCTTATAATGCCCCTTCAGTTCAGCCGGCTATTGAACAACCAATCGTTGAAGTTCCACAACTTGCTGATATTGATCTAGTAGATCCAGTTATTCAGCAATTACTAGAAATTGTTGAACAACCAGTTGAGCAACACGCTTCTCAAGAGAATGTTGATGCAATATTGAGAAGATCTGCTAGAATAAGGAAATCGGCTATTCCTAGTGATTATATTGTGTATTTACAAGAGTCTTGACTACAATATTGGAGCTGAGAATGATCCTGAAACGTTTTCACAAGCCATGGATAGTGATAAATCCAATTTGTGGTACAATGCCATGAAGGAAGAGATGAGTTCTATGACATCTAACGAAGCCTGGGATTTAGTTGAGTTACCTGATGGTGTGAATGCCATTGGTTGTAAATAGGTCTTCAAAACTAAGAAGGATTCATTGGGTAAATTGAAAGATATAAAGCTAGACTCGTTGCCAAAGGATTCACTCAAAAGGAAGGAATCAATTATACGGAGACTTTTTCTCTTGTATCTAAGAAAGATTCGTTTCATGTTGTTTTGGCATTGGTTGCCCATTTTGATATGGAATTACATCATATGGATGTGAAAACGGCGTTCCTCAATGGAGAACTAGAGGAGAAGGTTTACATGAAACAACCTGAAGGATTCCTCTCTAGTAAAGGTGAGCATTTGGTGTGCAAGCTTAAGAAATCTATATATAGCTTGAAACAAGCATCCCGCCAATGGTACTTGAGGTTCCATGAAGTCATCTCTTCATTCGGTTTTGTAGAGAATGTCATGGATCAATGTATATAACAGAAGGTCAGTGGGAGCAAAATTTGTTTTCTTGTGCTGTATGTGGATGATATACTACTTGCAACCAATGATAAGGGGTTGCTACATGAGATGAAACAATTTCTCTCTAAGAGTTTTGATATGAAGGATATGGATGAAGCATCTTATGTCATTGGCATTAAGATCCATAGAGATAGACCTCGAGGAAACTTAGGACTATCTCAAGAAACCTATATCAATAAGGTCTTAGAGAGATTCCAGATGAAAGATTATTCACCAAGTATAGCACCCATTGTGAAGGGTGACAGGTTCAATTTGAACCAATGCCCGAAGAATGATTTAGAAAGGGAACAAATGTGCAACATCCCATATGCTTCTGCTGTTGGAAGTTTGATGTATGCTCAGGTTTGCACTCGACCTGACATCGCTTTTGCTGTGGGAATGTTGGGAAGATATTAGAGTAATCTAGGTTTAGACCACTGGAGAGCTGCAAAGAAAGTGATAAGATACATTCAAGGTATCAAAGACTACATGCTTATGTATAGACGGACTGAGAAACTGGAAGTGGTCGGTTATTCGAATGCGGACTTTGCGGACTGCGTTGATTCACGAAAATCAACATATGGATACATTTTTATGTTAGCTGGCGGAGCCGTGTCATAGAGAAGTGCCAAGCAGACTTTGACTGCTACTTCCACTATGGAGGCTGAGTTCGTTTCTTGTTTTGAGGCTACCTCGCATGGTGTATGATTGAAGAGTTTCATTGCTGGGCTTAGAATTGTTGATTCTATTTCTAGGTCATTAAGAATATATCGTGACAATTCAGCTGCAGTTTTTATGGCTAAAAATGCCAAAAGTGGCAGTCGAAGTAAGCATATCGACATTAAGTATTTAGCCATAAGGGAACGTGTTAAGGAGAATAAAGTGGTCATTGAACACGTTAGCACTGAATTGATGATAGCCGATCCTTTAACTAAAGACATGCCACCAATGAAGTATAAGGATCATGTAACTAATATGGGAATAGGTCCCATCATGTGATTTGTTGTCATATGAACGATTTTTGTCGTATGAAACTCTTATTCAGTTGTAATGTTGATTCTCAATTTTGGTGTACACATTTTGTTATTTATGAAAATAACATTTATCCTTGGTTCTGGAATAAACATGTGATTTATTCATTAAGATATGTTGTCACATATAGGCTAACATTAAATAAATAAGATGCATTGTGATACATGGAAGATATTACTCACTCTTAGAGGACATGTCGCCATGATCCATGTGTTTTGTTTCTTTTCTTTAAACATAAAGTTTTCGTGGAATTAGTTGGATAATCCGTATGATGAAAATGATGGGATCAAGTGGGAGAATGTTATTTATTTTTATGATCCCACATTTTGGACCCACACTTTCTCTTAAAGTTGCGACTATTCGACATGAAGTTTTTCCACGCTTCGTACTCTTTCGTGACAACCGCCCATTTAGTAACCGTCTTGATGAGAGACGGTGTATAAAAAGGAACGTACGTTCATTTCTAACGGGTGATGACAAGGTCTAACACAAACCCTTTCATTTGGAATACACCATCAGTACGTGAGGGAATTGGGTTAGTAGCATATCCCCAATTTTTCTTTGATTTCAGGATTTTCTTACGAACGTAAACAAGAACAATGGCTGGAGGTTTGTATTTAATTGATCCTGGCTTCCGCATATGAATTATTTTGTCTAACAATGGTGGCGACTGCGATCGGAGTTAAGGCGGTGCCGCGTGGGGACGGATGGAGTGGCTCTCGGCGGTGCGGGAAAGGGACTTGCCGCGACACGATGAAAATATCTGGGGGACTGAAACTGATAATTAGGTTGATGGGCCGATCCAAGGCCAAGCCCAATCTTGGACAATTCTTCACGTCAGGAGAGCTACGCACTGTTTGGTCAAAGTCGAAGCAAAAGGGCCATCGGGCTCTATTCAGTTGAGTTATTGTTAATAAATATATCGCATGTCGGATAGCTAATTAAGCTATTAGTGGTTCATCTTGTTCGTGCAAACCCAATGCAAAGAGTTTCTTCGTAATCCGGTGCAGTTGATTTGCAACTTCATTGATGCTCATCCGTCTTCCTAGCACTTAGTATGAACCAGCAATTTCAATGTTATACACCATAACCAAACATTATTGAAATATGTTATCCCTTTTAGAAGACCAACGTCGGCAACTATAGGGGCCTAAATGGCTCTCTCTTTCTTGAAGCATAAAGTTGTCAGTGATTTCTAGCACTCATTCAAGCGTAACTTCTACGACAAAACTATGAGGAGTCAAATTGTCTCTAAATTTGATATCAGTGGGACTCAAATTTGTGAATATCGCTAGTAAAAGAATGCCAAAACTATAGACATCGCCTTCTCTTGAAACCTCACATCTCATTGCATAATTTGTCACATATTTTAATCATAGTCCAAATCATATTAAAGTGTGGTCATCAAATAAAAATGTAATGTGTGTAAGACTACAAGAGTTATCACTAGCTACCAAACTTTCCACAAGAAGACTGATCAATAATTTTTAGGTATACTGAAATAACTAAAACGCTTCTCTCGAAGGTCAGCGAAGCTTCCTCTCCCGCTCTTGCGGTAGTTCCTCGGAGAAGGAGGTGAGGCACGAAACCCACCTGGGATTTGCACGGAGGAAGCCCCGGAAGCTCGGAACCCTGCGCGCTGCTCTCTCGGGTTTGGGTTTATGGGTGTTGTTTCTACTTCCCGGAGTTCGGCCAATTCCGACTGCCTTGGCCGGTGGTTGGGCCTGATTTTTGGAGGTTAAGGGCGCCTTCTTCCCTCCTTCAAAAGCCCCCAACAGTTAGCCTTGCTACGTTCCTCCTTTAGGCTGTGATAGAGGAGTTTGCTTAGGTTTTCTGCGATCTGCTCGGTGTTGCTTTCGGAAGCCTTCGTCCGGTAGTGGGGTTGATTTACCGAAGGAAGGTCCCTCGCCTGCCCTTCTTCAAAGCCCATTGAGTGCTTCCCTGGTACGTGTCCACTCATGGGCCTTTTGCTTCTTTCAACTAGGATCTTGCTCCTCGTCGTTGGTCTCACACTATTCTCTGCTGCGATGTCTTCTTCGGTGGTTGTGGCCCGTAATGGTGGGGAAGGCCCTAGTGCCCGAATCCCCTCCCCTCCCGGCCCTGGCCATTCAACCCAAGGAGACTCCTCCAAGGCAGTTGCGGAACGATTTGTCCCGACCTCGTCTGGTCGCGAGGACCAGGTGCCTCGGCCTTCCCGTGGTCTTGTAGGGCCGCGCGGTAGGAGCCGGGCCAGGTCTAGCTCAAAGATCCCCAACACTCGATCATGGGTTGCTGTGGCAAAAGTTGCTGCGAAGGGGTACGATTTGGAATACTTTACATCGACTTATGTGAACGAAATGCTCGTTGTTGAGCTGTCGGATGATGATCTTGAGGCGGCTGACCTTAAGCTAAAGGAGTGCCTCGTTGGTTAATTTATTGGGAAAAGACTTCCATTCAAAACTACTGAGTTGGCCCTCAAAAATGCCTGGGGCCTGAAGTTGGCCGAGGTGATGTCCAACGGCCAGGGTTTTTTCTTCTTTCATGTTCCTGATGCTGAGTTCTGTCGGATGATCCTGGAAGGAGGACCTATTACCATGGCTAGAGTGCCGTTGGTGTTACAACAATGGACTCCGACTTTAGAGCTGAGAAAGGATAGTCACCTGACAGTACTGATTTGGATTAGATTGAGGAACTTGCCCCTTGCGTTCTGGTCTTCTTAAGTAATCGGTAAGGTTGCCAGTGCGGTGGGAAAACCGCTTTATGTGGACCGTCGCACCGAACAAATGAAGATGCTGGCCTTCGCCAGGGTTTGTGTGGAAATTACAGCAAATCAGCCGACTTGTGAGTCTGTTGAGGTGGTTCACAGAGGTCGCTCTTGTTCGGTGAGCGTAGAGTATGAATGGAGGCCTCCTGCTTGTCCTGGTTGTGGCATTTTTGGCCACAAATGCACACTTGCTCCTACTGGCCCTTCTGCTCTGAAGACCCCGGCTGCTCCTAACGCTTGGGACGTTTTGCAGGTTCCTGCTCCGACGTGTGAAGTGGACCAGATTCGAGTTGCTGATGAGTTAGATCGCCCTCCTGAGAGGGGTATTAGCCTGAATAACGCTTGGCCCCCTCCTGCTATTACGGTTGCCTCTCCAATAGCTGGTACTTCAATTGATGGTGTTGAAAATAGTAAGACTGTGGATACTTTTGCTGCCCTTGAAGCCATTGATGTTATTCCTTCCTTAGGGGCTGACCTGGGTTGGAAACTAGTGAAAAGCAAGAAGAAAAAGGGCCCTGCTAGTAATGAGGTAGCGTCTTTCAGGCCGGCACCTCCTGTAGATGGTGGTCAGTCCTTGAAGCTCAAGGACCCTGCTCCTAAAGTAGTTCTCGGCAACCTTGGTCAGAAGACCCAAGCTTTGTCTATGTCTAGAGGGATGATGGTTATTCCGAATTCCAACTCAATAGAAGATATTGAGGACCCTAATTTCTGTTTGGATGATGATGACCTGCTATCTACTTGCCCTCCTTCTCCAGGAGGCTGTTCTACTTTCAAGGATTCTGAAACCTTGCAAGAGAGGCTATAGAAATTGCTTCCTGATCCTTCTCACTCGGTTCATGCTCCGCCCCCTGGTTGGCGTACGTCCTCTAAAAAGAGGTAATCCTGCTTTCTTTGTGATATGTACATAGGTGTTTGGAATATAGGGGGCATAATGAACCCCATAAGGCGTGCTGAAGTTAGAAGGTTCGTTTCTTTGAATAACCTGTGTTTTATGGGTCTTCTTGAGACCAAAATTTCCGATTCTTTTTTTGATCATATTTCCTCATGTTTCTTGACGGGGTGGACCTGGTCTGCAAATTATGAGTTTGCCCCTTGCTAGAGGTGGCAAATGGGTGGGTCGAGTCGGGTATGGGTCGGGTCGAAAATGGGTCGACCATATTTGACTCATTTAACCCGTTTTGACCCATATTCTGTAGTGTAAATCTGCGACCCATACCAAACCCGACCCGTATCCGACCCATACCCGACTCGACCCGTATTACTAAAACCTATTTATTGTTGAAAGATTTTTATGTAATACAAATTTTTTAACAATTTTTATGCAATACAAATTTAATGGAAAATTTTTATAATTATTTTTAAAATATAAAAAAAAACGATTTTTAAATTTTTTTTAAATGTAATTTTTAAGTGGATCTCGATTAACTATGATAGTCCTCCCAATCACGCATAACAAGGATACGAAACCGATGTTGCGTTCGATGGAATCAAATTTCACCCAGTGCTTTCCTCGTGGATTCTTGTAGAGGCCGTAATTGGACACGTCTCTCTTATCCGAATATGCATCGAAACCCATTTGTTATATGACTAATTACAGCGTACGTCGACAATACAAAAGGAAATTTTCACGGGCAGCGTCGTTCACCGTCGATTTTGAGATCAACCCTTGAATCAATGGTGGAAAAGGCTGCCCATGCTCTAATTTTTCTTGTTAGATGTGAATCAATGGATCGATTTTCCAAACAGAAGATAAGCATGAGCCTCGTCAGATCTGGCGAGGCTCGAGCTCACCGGCGTCGGGCGAGGCTGTCACCAGCCTGCGGCCAACCGCGCCCGCAGGCCGCCAATAAGGAATGAAGAAAAAGAAAGAAAAAAGAAAAAAAAAGTTGAAATATGAAAAATAATTATAATTTCGATTTTTTATTAAAAAACATTATAAATTTAAAATAGCCAAGGGTTTAAACTTTAAAATGGGTTCCCTTATAACTCATTTAAACTATTTCTTGTTGTGTTTTACATTCATTGACCCATATTTAATTTTCACTTGACCCATTTCTGACCCATATTTAATCTTCACTTGACCCATTTTTTACCCATATTTAACTTTCACTTGACAATCAACACAAAATACTTATACGCAATCATATATTATACCATATTCTTTATGTAATAACCCAAATAAAATATCGCGGGAGAAGTACACTATCAGTGCCATAAGTTGTGTACGACTCACTTTGGTGTCAAAAGTTTCCATCGGATCACTTAATTGCCAAATCGGAAGAAAAACGATCACTTTGGTGCCACCGGCGAAAGATTCCGGCCAAAATGATTACGTGACTTTTAAAAAAAAAAAAAATTGACAAGGCCTTAAACGACGTCGTTTTCGGTCCTCCTTAAGAAAACGACGTCGTTTTGCCGTCCTACATGGATGGCCTCACAAAAACGACGCCGTCCTAGGGTTTTTTCGACCTAGCTCGGTTGGCCGTTGTCGCTCGGTCTCCATCGTCGGTGGGCCGCCATCGCTTGCTCAGCTGCCATTGCTTGGCGCTGTTTAGACGCCCTCGATGCCGTCCTACATGGATGACCTCGCTGGTCGGGGTCGAGGTCGGGGTCGGAGCTATGGCCGCTGAGTGGCCATCGTCGGGGTCGGGGTCAGGGTCAGGGTCGGGGTCGGAGCCGCGGCCGCCAAGTGGCCATCTTCGGGGTCGGGGTCAAGGTTGGAGCCGCAGCCACTGAGCGCAGGGGCCGTCAAGGATGGCGCCGGAGATATAGGGTTTTGAATTTGGGGAGATACCAAACGGCGTCGTTTTGGTGTTAGGATGCTGACTGTGCTCTTCGGCGAGCCACATCGTCTTCAAAAATGAATAAAAAATGCCACATCGGATTTCCGGCCAACCGAATCGGAGTTGGCACCAAAGTGAGCGTTTTTCAAAATTTTTGGCACTTAAGTGATCCGACAGAAACTTTTGGCACCAAAATGAGCGCCGTATACAACTTATGGCACTGTTAGTGTACTTCTCCCAAATATCGCTAATGATCATCTGTTTTGGGGCAACATAGACATATATGTCACACAAATGACGCAACCAAATGAATTCATGCTTAAGCATTGATAAATAAGAAATCCCATTTTTTTAACCAATTTAGAGTTTTTTTAGTATTAGTTAACATAAAAAAAAAATTATGTAAGTACTTATTATTTGACATATATAATTAATTTGTAATGAACTCTTTATATATCACATATATAAGCGGGAGAATTTATATATATTACAAATCTTTTTCAAAACATGTAAGGAAGAGACTTCATATATGTATAGCATTTAGTCTGCAAAACTACTATCGCAAACTATGAAGAGACAAGAGACAGAACATTAGTCGATGCAAACTGTGAAGAGAATTACAAGAAGGTTCCAATTTTTTAGATGAGCTCTTGAAGGGCTTTTCTTTCGTTCTTTTTTGCTGCAAACAAGTCACAACAAGTATCATTCCTTCAGTGAATAAGAAACTATCAACCATTGATGGAGTTTCAAATGGTTATGACTTTGATACTCCTAAATGACAAGTAAAAATTACTTTATGAATTGTAGCCAAGTCATGTGCAAAAATTAACTCTTGCATGAGATATGTTTTGCCATGATCAATGGCTATGATTGAGCATGATTCATCATGGGCCATGATCAGTATAAGCATGTCCCTTAATTTGGGGTGGAAATTTGAAAGAAGCCTAGCTATCAGGACATTTATCTATAATAAAGTGGATTGTCAAATGGTCATGACTCTGATACTCCCAAATGACAAGTAAAAATTATGTTTTGAATTGCAGGTAAGTCATGTGCAAAAATGAACTCTTGCATGAGATATGTTTTGCCATGATCAATGGCTATGATTGTATGTGATTCATCGTGGGCCATGATCAATATAAGCATGTCCATTAATTTGGGATGGAAATTTGAGATAATCTTGACTATCAAGACGTTTATCTTTACTAAAGTGGAGTGTCAAATGGTCACAACTTTAATATTCCCATATGACAAGTGAAAATTATGCTTCAAATTTCAACCAAGATGTGTGCAAAAATTAACTCTTGCATGAGATATGTTTTGCCATGATCAATGGCTATGATTGTGTGTGATTCATCATGTGCCATAATCAGTATAAGCATGTCCCTTAATTTGGGGTGGAAATTTGAGAGAAGCATAGCTGTCGGGACATTTATCCCTAAGTCAATCAATTATCTGCCCACGCCGCTACTTTAGTACTCCATAAAACAAAGTAGAGTCTATAACGGTCACAACTTTTATACTCCCAAATGACAAGTAAAAATTACACTCCGAATTGCAGTCAAGTCGGGTGCAAAAATTAACTTTTGCATGAGATATGTTTTGCCATGATCAATGGCTATGATTATGTGTGATTCATCATGGGCCTCGATCAGTATAAGCAATCCCTTAATTTGGCATGGAAATTTGAGAGAAGCCTGGTTGTCGGGACGTTTAACTCTAAGTCAATCAATTTAGTAACCACACCGCTACTTCAATACTCCATAAAACAAAGTAGAGTCTATAATGGTCACAACTTCGATACTTCCAAATGACAAGTAAAAATTACACTCTGAAGTATAGCCAAGTCATGTACAAAAATTAACTCTTGCATGAATATGTTTTGCCATGATCAATGGCTATGATTGTGCATGATTCATCATGGGCCATGATTAGTATAAGCATGTCCCTTAATTTGGGGTGGAAATTTGAGAGAAGCCTCGCTATTGAGACGTTTATCTTTAAATCAATTAGTTTGGTGGCCACACCACTGTTTTAGTACTCCATAAAATAAAGTGGAGTATTAAATGGTCACAACTTTGATACTCCCAAATGACAAATAAAAATTATGCTTCAAATTGCAGCCAAGTCATGAGCAAAAATTGACTCTTGCATGAGATATGTTTTGCCAATGAAACTACATGCTCCATTGACAACACAAAAAGGAAAGAAAAGAGAAACGGGAGAACAAGAGGTAGAGGTAGCAACAAAATCTGTGTATTGAAAAGTTGTTCCTTTTGTGATCAATTCATGCTACAGTCTCCAATACCGAGGGAAAATTGTCCAAAACATCCTAAACTTATTACACTTTTTGTCAATTCAATTTTAAACCTTTCAATTTTGTCAATTGAGTCTTCAAAGCTTTCCATGTTTTACCAATTGAGTACATCTAAATGATTTTGGCTAGAATTCATTGAAGTGGACGCTGGTTGTCCTACACGACATACCAACACTAACATGGATAATTTTTAATAATATTTAGATATTTTTTCGATTTATTTATTTATTTCCTTTTTTCTTTTTACTCTTATCGACAATGCCGGCTATTTTTTTTATACTTTGGCAAACCTCTTAAAAAGCGAATATTTTCAGGATGATCTAGAATTATATCTCTATGAAACTAAAATGTACACACATAGATACGTATTGATATGTAAAAACTGATAAACAGTCTAGAGAAACGAGTTTGCCTTTTGACCTTTTTTGAGAATGAAACTATAGGTGTCCTCTCACCTTGTGATTTTAAGGCGGCAGTGGATGAGGCAGTTCTACTTCTCCATAAGGATATCTGAAACCAAGGGTTGACAGATCAATTGGTCAGCTAACTGTTTTAGGATTCTGCTATTCGATCATGCACATATGGCTATGCCTGATTCAGGAACGTGGACATTTCGTTTCACCTTCAGTAAACATATTTGGCCCAAGTGGTTCCCTGAATGTAGGGCTTCTATTCGTCTAGGGAAGTCGCTGCCAATCAAGACACCGCTTTTGGTTAAAACATTAATGCAGCGCACTGGAAGTGGCAGCATCACAATGAGCAAGTTAGCTAAGGTGGCTGCACTGCTTGGATTAGGAAATTGGTCGATTTACTCCTCCTTATAATGTGACTCCTTACAGTCAGAATCTGTTTTGACTAATTTGCTGATATCTTCCCTGTTGTTTTTTTCCTCTAATAATTATGGCATTGGTTTATGCCAAGTATTTCTTGACCAATGATGCTTGAGATGCATTTCAGTGATAGATTTTCTTGTGAATTATTGTCGTCAAAAGCTGTACCATGAAGAAGGGATAGCTAATTAATTTGATTTAGTTTACAATGATACTTTGTTCTGAGAATGAAACAGCACAAAATTATGATAATAAAATGAGTACAAAGATAAACGATCCCATTCTCATCTGATGGTACAGGACAAGGATTTGCAAAAATCTCTAACTAAATATTACATCTGGAAGCCAACTTAAATCGCAACTTAGACAAGCATGAAATTGGATCATTAGTAGGGGAGGCTATGTTTTGGACAGTAAGCTGATGCGCAAGGTTGTGGTACAGACTAAAGAGTTCTACAATATCCATAATCCACGAATTTCTAAGGACCGTAAAGTTCAATTCACAGTTTTAATGCAGGAACCTTCAAATATTGATTAAAGGAAACTCAAAACCATTTACGGACCTTCTGCTTCCTTGATTTATGAATTGTACCTCTCAAAGTGGGAGCCGGCATGAATCCACTTCTGCAGACAAACATCTTCTTGGTAATGAAAGAAAATTACTCTTTCGCGGATCGTTCTTGTTACTATCTGCGCAAGTTTCCTTGCATCTACGAAGTATCGCACTGATGGTCCACTCAATATCAATCTCGTCATCATCATAGTCATCTCAATCACTGTGAAACAAACTGATGATTTTGCGGTCCACCTCCAAACTCTAGGGACAGTAGAGGAGTCTATCCAGCGGGAGGTCCATGATTTGTTTTTCTGTTTCGCTGCTTGTTTTCAAGGACAAAAGCTTGTTTAGCTCTTTCTGTAGCTTTGTCGGATGAAAATGATTCTCCTAGAGATCTTGGTTTCTCCAGCTTCCCCTGAAATCACATTTCCCAAAAGTCCCACTTGCAAGTAATCCATGTGGCGGTTAATGAACTCTTCTCAAGGTTCTAGTTTCATCTGATCTGAACCATTACCGTTTAACAAGATATTAAATTCCACAAATGCAAGAGATGACATGAAGTTCATGTATGTCTACATCTATGTGGTCTACTCACAATAAAACCCATGTCCTAGAAGTGGAATAAAGAACAGATTCCTCTGAATTCCTCCAAAATAAAGTAAGTGGATTGGAAAAGTAGGCACCTTGTATAATGATACAGAAGTTGGAGGCCTCTTAAGTAGATTCCTAGTTATTACAATCAAGATCATGCAATCATGTAAGGAAATGATAAGCGCGTTCACTGACCGTGAAAGCCCCTATTTGTTAGGGTTATCCTACATCGGTTGTGGAAGGGGCGGGTGACCAGTTTATAAATGTGCGGGAAAGTTTCATCTCTTGAGCTAGCTTTTAAGGTAAGAGAGGTCCAAGACCAATCAACACTAGTATCAAAGCTCAGGTTACCAACAAATCTAGACCCAATAATCACTCAGAGAAGGTTGTTGCGGCCTCCGACCTAAGCCCGATGTGTGTAAGTATGAGGGAAAACCTCACCTCTTGAGCTCGAATGCACACATCTGAGGGAATATTTTCTCAACACAAGTCCCATAAATCAATTAAGTCAAGGCTTTTTTCATGTGCAGGTTGCCCTAAGAAAGAATAATTTACACACAGTTGGTAAGATTTGAACAAGTGGCATTTGATTCAAGAACTGGAAACTTTCTATCATCCCAATCAAATGCACCAATTTAAATTTGAAATGCTTATGTGACTATTCTTAATTCACTTTAAGATTAATAGTCTGATTTAGTAAAAGAAATAAATAATTAAAAATTATTGCGGGGTTTACTTCTTTAAAAATATGTGGTTCACAATATATATTTACTCTCACGTTGATTTAAAAATTATTATGTTCACAAAACCCTACTAGGAGTCATTGGTCTTGACGTCATGTGGCCAAGCTCAGCACAAAAGTGGCGCTCATTGTATGACCAAAAAAAAAAAAAAGTGGCGCTCATTGACCCTTTGACGTCATTGGTCTCCGCCCACCAAATCTGACCGAGAGTTCATGTGTTCTTTGACTTTGACTCTGTGGCAAGCCCAACGCGGTCTACTTATCAACCGCACGATCGCTGAAGCGTGCGGTCGGGATCTCCTAGCGACCTCAGCCCCCTAACCTGATCGTCCCTCATCGGCGACGACAAAAGGACGGTTCACCGAACGCATACCGGCCGTCAGATCAGAGAAATGTACGGTCGACGTACCAGATCTCATAGCTAGTCTAATGCGAAGCGTGAAATTGGAGATGGGAAATGCTGAAATGACCGTCCATATCCAGCGTGAGAGCAAAGGTCGTCGTATTACCACAAATTTGTTCAAGGAAACTTGTTTGCAAAGAAACTTGTTTTCACTCTCAATTGATAATACTTGCTTTGAAAGCAAATATGTCGTGTCAATGGCGCTGTTACAAATTCTATCCAACTATGCCGTCATGTTAGCACCATCCATTAGGGATTGCTACTTTAAAAAAGGTCGTCCTCTAGGATATATTTGCCAACGTAGACAAATCATAGCTTGTCGCAACTCAAGTAAAGGAACAGTAGGTCACATACGTTTGATCTCAATTTGCCTTTCAATGCTAATTCCAGACAAAGAAAAAGTGAGTTTTCAATGATTTCAGAACATTCATTCATGAGCTAAAGGGATTAATGATGCACATATACTATATTTATTACCATCTCTGTTTTCTTTTCGGTTCTAAGGATAGGGGGCATCTTTTCCTCTCTTCTAACTAACAAAAAAAAAAAAAAAGCAAATAAATAGAACATTAATCCGTAAGTATGGATATATAGAGTGGCAATTCATGATGTACCATCTGAACAAGCTTCAAGTGTGACACAAATTTGCCGAGAGAAATTCAAACCCGACTCAATTTGACTCAAAACTAACATGAATTCACATATTTTCACCCATTTTTAATTAAAAAAGCTACTTTATAATCACATGGAGATGTTTTCATAATGATACAAATAACCACACGAATACGATGATATAAGTAAGTCGTCAAAATCCTACAAATTCGACACGGTTGATGCGGCGTGCATTTGGACTTCAATGACCAGAGCGTCATCGACAAGGAACTGTTTCACCAGTTTTTGGAGATCCCACAAAGGCATGAAGTCTCGGCAACCCATGGTGGGTTTTGAGGTAGATAGCCAACCACTAACTGCAATGCCCCGAAAAAGAATACTTATTAGTGTATCTTTAACAATGTGGATGGATCCATATCCAATTAGTATATTAGTTCCATTTATTTCACAAAAAATAAATGATTTGGATAACATTTTCCTAAAAATAATCGCCTGTATTGCTCACAAAAGTAAATCGTCCACACAAATATTTATTAATTATTATCGATAATGAAAATATTTTTCATTAGCTAATTACTTTAAATGATACAAGCAATCATTTTTAAGAAAATATTTTTGAATAATTCATTTTCCACAAAACAAATAGAATTTCATGCTCGATTTGGACTCATGGAGAAATAAAGCTTTATGTTCTTTCTAGAGAACATATTCACATGCATATTCGAATTGCTGCTATGGTACTCAAAAGTTGAGAAGTCATATGGATGGGCTTTTTTTTTTTTTTTTTTTGGTCGGTATATGGATGGGCTTTGATCCCCCCAAAAAGCCACTTGGCATTTGCTCATAGAATAAAAGTGATATTCATTTTACAGAAAGATCTTGAAAATGTTGGCGTGATTTTAAATAGTAAAACTTAAATATATTTGCATTAGCCCGTTTGATTTGGATTTAAGCAAAAATGAAAAAAATAATTACTTTCTTATTTGTTGCCAAAATTATATTATTCAAATTTCAAAAAGTTATTGAAATGTTATATGAGAATTTATTTGCCAACATATTCATGTTATAAAAGTTTCGTGTGGGTTGTATATTTAAAAACTCAAAAGTATGTATCTAGTAATGTTTAGGTTAAGTAAATATCAATGAAATAAAAGTCAATCCAAATACGATTGTTATGAAGATAAAAAAAGGAGAAGAAAAACATCCCTTCTCTCTCCTTCTTGTTAAAATTTTATTGGTCCCTCACGCGCAAATGGTATCGTGCATACATTTTCCTTTTCGGAGGAAGGTCTTGCACTTGTAAATAAATGGACAGCGACTTTCCCATCACGTCCTCATCGCCTTTGGGATACACCAAAAACTTCCTGCACGCTATAATTACAGTGAAACAAAAATAAATTTCAGCTAATTCTATTCACAAGCATAAGCAACAGAAATAAATGAATTTAGACAGGTAAAAAGGCGAGTAGCTAATCTCAATTTTGCGATCTTTTTGTGCTGGAAATGTACGAATTCCTCCCTCCGATGCCAAAGGCTGGGGAGTACTGATGCGTGCCTAACGTGGACCAGTTTTGGAATTTCCAATCGTGTGTGGTGTTCCGGGGGTTTGTCTGAATGGTAAGAGACTGCCTTTTCCCAGTGGGTCAAATGCCAAAAACCTCAGCCCCAAATGTGTCGTGCACCAGGTATCCGTTTGAATGGTTTCTGAATTTTTTTCAAGGAAAGAAAACGAGGACACCCGCTTTGGGTCTTCGAGCCGTGGAAGTTGCCTACTGCCCCGTCAGCATCTACACATATATCCACAAATTGACACAACTCTGTTGTTAATTCTAAACTATGATGACGTAAATGGAATTGCGACTTTTATAGACATTGATTACAAATTATGTAATTATCAATCTTGGATGGTCAAATAATTGTTTCATAACTTGTCATGCACAAAGAGCTTGTAGTTGACAGGAACCGTGACTGGGAGGAAGCTCCTCAATTGACAAATAGGGGAAAATATATCCCAATCCATTATCGTCCTTGTTTCCTTTAAAGTAAAGAGATAGCCTCTTGAAAAAAACAATTGACTTTTAATTAGTTGTTAATTGATTAAACATTAAATTTGTGGTTCCAAAAAAATATGAGGATCTAGTTAGATGAAAATATGTTTGGAAGGGGAAAAAAGGAAATTAAAAAACTCACGTCCCAACTTTAAAGACACCGGATTCATACTTTTCCACATCGGATTTTTATAATAAGGAAAATGATTCTATCTTCAATGAATAAAAAGCTGGTGGAAGAGTTCTCTTGTGCATGGCGGCCTCTGCCAAAAACAATCATTCGAACACAATTGATTATGCCGAAAAATACAATTGATTATTAAGTGGGTCGTCCCAAATTTTCAGCAATTGGTCCTTTCACTTTACGTTTTTTAGACAAACTTTGAAGGCTAAATATTAGATCCCAATAAGATGCCACGCGGCAGATTCTGTGCTCGAGTTACAAAGTTGATGCAACAGAATAACTTTTGCGCCACGTCACACCTATCATGTTAGGAGTTCGCAACAAAAGTCCGATACCTTTCATTTGAGAATATCATCAAGAGGGAGCCTAAGTCCAAGTCCAAATCCAAGTCCAAGGCTATCATACTAATTTTCCGATGTGGAACTTCTCTAACATAATTTACACATGCATCCTAATATTTCAACCTTTGAGCGAAGTTTTCTTTAATATACATGCATGAAGCAGTTATCAATCATGAACATGAGTGTATACTAGCTGAGCCAAGGATTTGGATCCCCATGTTATAAAAAAATTTTAAAAAAAAGGAGAAAGCTAAAATATTGATGAGATAAGTATTCCATACTTATGGAAATGATGAGAGGAAAAGCCACATACGGCTCCGAATTTAAGTGCTTAATAATCATATTGACGAATCCATACTAAAATACCCAAATTTTCAACCTGGTTAGATAGCTTAAATTTTGCACGAGCACTATTAACTAGAAGATCTATATCTGTCTATGCATAAATTTATAAATGGTTGTGTAGGGGTGAGCGGTTCCCGGTTCCTTACAGGTTCCACTTGAAACCTGGGAACCTACCCTCGGGCATGGGTTCCTCATTTTTGAAACCCGGAACCTACCCGTCGGGAACCGAGAACCCGGAACCTACCCTGTCATAGGTTTCGGGTCGGTTCCGGGTTCCAACAGGTTTTTTTTTTTTTTTTTCTTTTTTTCATTTTTAGTTAAAAAAAAATGAAAATGAATGCAGCAATAATAAACAAAGATCTCAGTGTTTTTGGCTATAGTAATAATTCTTTAAAGGAAAGATATCTACCATTGTATCCCCATTCCCTCCACCACTTGCATCAAGAGAGCCATGCCGCGACCTTTAAGTTCAGCCAACCCAAGAAGTGCTAAGTCTTCAAGGATCACTTCGTTTCTTTGGACTATAGTGCCCACGTATCACCTGAGACATAGATAATTAAACATCATGGCTTACTGATACAGCTTCAAAATGATAAACATATTGAGAACTGGCTTTCCACTTCGATCAGAGGAATGACCATTCAAAGTACCAACATTAATATTACAAGTACTAAAAAGAGGAAAAAGGATCTCCATCTCCACGGTATGTGTACACAATATTGATAAAGAACATAGTAAATACAGATTTCATTAGGCGGTCAACGACCAAATGCTGTAGAACACCAAAACAAGCCAAGACAGGTTCTTCAATGGCAATGTAAAATTTTCTGGTGGCAAATTTAACAATTTCATTGAATGCAGTGAGGGAAAAACAATATGCATCTTCTACTTTGGACGAAATACTGGACCAGTAGAAGAACGAAAGATGCTTACAGCAAAGAACACGAGGCTGAAGGACTTCCAGACAATCTCAAGAGGATTCGAAAGCCGTTTGGAGACCTAATAAACATATTGAATCAAATCAGGTACCACAAACTTTCTTAAATGCCAAAACCTATAAGATAGCATGCTAAGAAATAGATCAGCAAATAGCCAAGTGAGAAAATGTATATCCAAAGTGAAGGATCACAAGGAAGCAAGCATCTAATTAAAAAATAACCTTTTCTTTTAGAAGCTCTTCAGCTTCGACGTATTCATCTAGTTCAGGATTGCTCTTCTCTCCACTCTTATCTACATTTGACGGAATATCCCATGCATCTTTTATTGATTTGAGACCAAAGAATATAAGCAAAGTCACAGCAGCATATTCCCAATTGGTAAGGCTGTTTCAATGATCACATAGAGCAGAGACATGAAAACTCTTGTAAGAAAAGAGCCAAAGGATCAAATGGATTCTCAATCATGCCAAGGAAAGGCACGTTGCAGAGACA
The DNA here is from genome assembly GCA_014182715.1 of Eucalyptus cloeziana. Classification (NCBI taxonomy): domain Eukaryota; kingdom Viridiplantae; phylum Streptophyta; class Magnoliopsida; order Myrtales; family Myrtaceae; genus Eucalyptus; species Eucalyptus cloeziana. The sequence goes on from CM024639.1 coordinate 28,241,304, forward strand.
ACTAGTAAATTCAATAGTTGATAGTTATATGCATCCAAGTTGATGCAAGTGAAGTTCAAACAGATGATTTTACAATAAAATACTACCAAACACATAAGTCTTCGAGATTAAATTATCATTTACACTAAAATGTACGGAATGTTGATTTTTCCGTCCCAAATCTCTAATGAATCCTAAAACGCATTGCACATGCCTAATCATGGATCGCAAAGGGAATTGTTTATTTTAGTATCCCCTCGTTTGGTATCTCAACCCTACATTAGTCTGTGATGCATAGACACAAAGTTCAGACTTGAAGTAATGAGAAGCTATCAGCATCAACATGTGGCAGAAATTTCATATGTACAAGTAACATTTACTTGACAGGTGAATTTAATTCAGTCAAGGATAAGAAATCTCTCTGTGCTTTAATCAGAGCATGTTAAGAGAATGAACTGCACCATAAGTCTCCTTTTAGTATAAACAGGTGTGGATGAGAAACCTCTGTGGCAGAACATACAAAGGAAACATAACCTATATCTTTTGTTCGCTCTTTCTCTCCTTTTCTTTCTTTGCCATGTTACAACACGAATAAAGGCATTGCAACACAAGCCTTTTCGAGCTCTTCAATCTCAGCCGAGAGAGTAGCTAACCGTCGGGGATTAAAGACTAGCAGAACACCTTTCTCCTAAGTTCTAGCTCTTGATTTGAATTTGCAAGTCCATATCTCAATAGCATAATTTCTACAAGTCCAAAGCAAGACCAATAGAACGCACATTTGGGATCTTGAGAGTCAACAAGGTCCAGAGTCAACAAGCTAATGAGAAATATCAGAAGGTAATGCAGACATGCCATGACCCCGCCTTGAGTGCTACCGATGTGACAGACAACTACGTCAATCTGCACCCACATAGTCAATGAGGAAGGTCCATACACTCACCATGGGTCAGCGGCGGTGCTGTCGAGGGCGAGAGGAGGTGGCCTCGAGCAAGGGTTAGCGAGCGGTGGCGTCGAGGGCGAGTGACGGTGGCGTCGAGGGCGAGCGAGCGGTGGCGACGAGGGCGATCGGCGAGCCGAGGTCAGCGGTGGTGTCGTCGAGGGCGAGAGGAGGTGGCCTCGAGCAGGGGTTAGCGAGCGGTGGCGTCGAGGGTGAGCGACGGTGGTGTCGAGGGCAAACGGCGAGCTAGGGGTCAGTCGCGGTGCTGTCGAGGGCGAGCGAAGGTGGCCTTGACCCTCGAGCAGAGATCAACGGAGGTGGCGTCGAGGGCGACCGGCGATGGCGTCGAGCAGAGGTGGAGAATGGACGGGGAAGAGAGAGAACTGTGAGTGAAAAAAAAGTGTTGTGTGGAAGAAGAATGAGTGAATTTTTGCTTTTGGGGTTTCTTTAGCCCTAACCTAATTCAACCGATTTGGGGTTTTTTGGCCCTAACCGGAACAGTTCCGGTTCCGGAACCGAGAACCGCCAGTTCCCAAAAAAAGGAACCGGGAACCGGAACCGCCCTCTTCAGAACCGGGAACCGAACCGGACCCTCCTCCGGTTCGGTTCTGGTTCCCGGTTCTACCCAGAACCACGCTCACCCCTAGTTGTGAATAAATGGTTATGAATGTCGAAAGGTCTAATTAGAACCATTTTCTACTTTGGCATTATAGCCTAACAAAATTTGTAAAAGTTTGAAAGCAAAAGACGTGAATCTTTAAGAATAACAACACGGACTTAGGGTGTGTTTGGTTGGACTTTTGGGAAAAGCCATTGGGAAAATGCAAATGACTTTAGATTGAAAGGACTTTTCAGAATGCAAATTGTGTTTGGTAAATTACAATTTAAAAGTCCATTGTGAAGTACCTTTGAGTAAAATGGTGTTTGGGGGAATTACATTTACAAAGGACTTTTGTGTTAAAAAAAATTATCAAAAGAAAAATAAAAAAAATTGACCGGAAAGGGCAGGCGGTTGCCGGCGATCAAAATTTGTCGCCGGCGGCCAACATCTCGACTCGGGCAGCCCCAGAGACAACCGGGAGGGCTCGGGGTCGAGCGACCCCTGAAGACCACCGGCAAAGGCTGCCAGGGTCGGGCGATCTCGGCGACCCCGCCAACCCCCAAAGACCACCCGGCAAAGGCTACCTAAGGTCGCGTGACACCGCCGTGACCTCCGGCAACCCTAGATCCGGGGCGGCGAGGTTGCGCGACGCCACCTCGACCTTCAGTGACCTCGGATCTAGGGCGACAAGGTCGCGCGACGTCGCCTCGACCTCCGATGACCTCGCCACCCTAGTCGTGCGACCTCACCGCCCTCGGATCCGGGGCGGCAAGGTCGCGGAGGTCGCGCGACGCCGCTACGACCCAGATCTGGGGGCGACGAGGTCGCGTGACCTAGATCGAGGGCGATAAGGTCCTCTTGTGACCCTGTCGCCCCAGATGGCATGTCGGTTGCGCCACCCCCCCAGGGTCGGTCACGCCATCCCCCCGCGTTGGTCATCTGGACAACGTTCGCTGGTGACTACCTGCCCACGATTGCCTGCCCTTTGCCGGCGAGGTCACGGAGAAGAAGAAGAAGAAGATGATGAATAGTGAGGGCAAAATCGAAAAAACGAAAAACCAACGAGGATAATTTCGGAAGAAATTTTTTTTTTAGTCCCTCAGCTCAGCATTCTCGACATGCTAAAAGCCCAGGGCAGCCCCCAACCTGCCTTGGGCTTTCAACCTTGTGAAGGCTGACATTTTGCAAAGGGGGTTTGAAATTTTTTTGCCAAACACCCCATCCTAGGCCCAAGGATCTTTGGGGCTTCAAAGTAGCCTTGAGAAGCTACTCCCAATCGTACCCTTAGAAGTTAACCAAAAATGAAATGGAGCGCAAAGACAAGAAATAAAGTGAAGTGCCTCTGCCCCCGGCAAGCCAGCACATTGCCATCTCCACTTTGGAAAGCGTGTTCTCTTGGCTTGCTCCCAGCTCTTCGTTGCTTCCTAATTTGCTCTGCTCCCTCTATCTCGCGTGCACAAGCGCGCACAAATTTATCGTAAACTTTGCTCAAACAAGCAAAATGCATCAACTTAGTTGAATTAAAAAAATATAAAATAAAATAAATACACTCACAGTAAATCAACTCTTTACCCTACTATAGGATTCCATTAGGGGTGAACATAATTTTAGGATAGAACTTGGAACAGAAAATCCAAACCGAAAGGAATCTATCCCATTATATATTCTAAGGTATGTAAGATAGGTTCCAAAATCTAAAAATTGAAGAACTTGTTTCAATAGGTGGGTTCTAGGTTCTAGATAGGTAGTACCTAAAATCTAAAACAAGGTTTTTTTTTTTTTTTTTTGGTCTATGTCTTCACGTGATCTTGCGATATTCTATGGCGTCCGATGATGAGTATATAATCTGAAATTACTAATCTAAGCTTCCATTTTAAAACTAAGACTTCTACTTTATTAATATTTCATAATCTTCATATGTCTAAATATAAGTTATGGTCAGTAAATTGTAACAATAAGTGGTGGTCATTAAAAGTGATGATTTACTGTAATCATTTAATTAACAATATAAGTGAAACCTGAGTAGACCCTAGAACCGACCTTAAGACCTATAATAAATTAGATCTTAGGTTCTAAAGTATGTAGGGTAGGTACCTAGTTCCATAATTAAAGAGCTTGATCCAACGGGTAAGTTCTAAGTAGAATCTGTACGAAACCTGGAACGGCTCACCCCTAGATTTCACAAGTAATACCCATGAGAATCTTGAACAAGAAAGCACAAAAAGATTCACTTTCTTAGAAGACAGACAAGAGGGAGCTCGGAATTCTCATTGGATCTATTTATTAGGAAGGGTGTAAGGCATCGGCGAGGAATGATTGTCGGCGAAGGGCCAGGAAGGAGCTATGCACTGTGGGCAGGGAGAGATGAGCTGGGCTCCAAAGGATGGATTACCTCTGGAGGACTTGTCTTATTACTCGACCGAGGCCACGACTTTGATACTTTTGGATGACACTCCAGTTTTCGTATTTACGGATGATCTTTCCATTTCGTCGTATATCCATGGAGATTTACTACGTAATCCTGATATAATATGCGCTCACTCAAGAGGAATTATTATCTCTACTTCTAAGACCGAATCTTTCGCTTCAGTCAAGACGTCGAAGGCCAGGGGCGAATGCGCTTATCGAAGGAATGAATGAATGAATTCATGTTATGGGTAATTATAGTGCTAATTCACACCTCATAAGGCGCTGCGACCACATCGGTGAAGAGTTAGACAGCCCCGAGGCACAATTCCTACCTCATGGGCGACGCGGTTGCCTTGGTGATGAGTTAGACACTCCCGAGGTGCACTCCCGGCCATTAGGCGATTCCACCAATGTTAGAGATGATACCCGAAGAGGAGCATGGTGCTGGATGGAGCTCGCGTTACTTAATTTTGAGGTGATTCCCTGTAGCATGGGCACCAAGTTTGAGCTTTCTGCAACCATATGACTCGTCTGAGTCCAGATCTCCCGGCGAGTCCATAGCGCCTCCGCTCCAAGTGAGCCATCTAAGGCTGTAATGCTTCCGCGAGCCACCAAGGGCCATAGCACCTTCGTTCTACACAAGCTATGTGAGACTACCGTGCATTTCGACTAAATGCTAGCCTTAGCCTTCACTTCGTGCTTACCATCTAAGGCCACAATGCTTCTGCTCTAAGCGAGCCATCTTTTGCACCTAACGCCCCAACACCTTGCTCCTCGCGAACAGTCAATGGCAATAAGGAACGACCTCTACCACCCTTCCTCGGGATCCTCGTCGTCGGAACCCTACTACTCTTCTAAAGGATACTCATAGCGAGAGCTGTGAGCAGACATGCTAACTGGCACACATGCAAACATCACGGTGTTCTACGGCACAAGAAAGATCGGGGCAAACTATGAAATGGCTCACAAGGATTTTATTATAAGCATAATTACGATTACACACAGTCCGGGAAACACAGAATACATTGAGCAAACTCCAAAGACATAACGATTCCACAAGATTGCGGACATACTAGGCATCTTCCACATACAAATCTGAAATTTGGGTACATTAAACACTCCATCTAGTGATCAGATAAGGAAATAAATCAGGAAGACAACATTCACGTGGTTTTGGGGGAACCATCAACGCCAAACCAGTTCGTCAGTCCTCGTGGCATTAACTACGGTAAGGATTTTGACTTTAAACTTCAGTTCATTCCCTTGAATGAACCCTTTATCGAGATCGGTCCACAGCATAAACGATGCACCGCAGGTGCAATCATTGGCATGTAGCCAACCCTTAACTGCAACACCCCCCAAAAAATACTTATTAGTTTTAAAAGAAAATTAATGTAGATGAAGCCACGCCCAATCGGCATAATCGTACTCAATTGGGACCGATGAAGAGAGATAACATTGGTCTTTCAATAGAAAATACTCACGTGCTTATCTGAATTGTTGCTAGGATACTCAAAAGTTCGGTAGTCATATGGTTGGGCTTTGAGCCCTTTCCAACAAGCCACTTGAATTTTCCATAAAATGAAAATGATATTCATTTATAAAAAAAAAAAAAAAAAAAAAATCTGGAAAAAATTCGACATGTTTTTCTTTTAATTTTTTGCAGGATTTATATATGGTAATACTTATATGTATTTGTGTTGGCCCGCCTCTTTTGGATTAAGCAAAACTGGAAAAACAAAATATATCATTCAAATTTTAAAAATATATATATACACAAAAATTATGTACGAAATTAGCTGCCAACATTTGCACATTGTAAAAATTTCGGATGTTTTGGATTAATAGGAAAAAAAGTGTGTGTGGCGTAAAAATTTGATTATGTAAAAAATAGGGAAAAAAAAAAAACAGAGAGTAAAACTTAATCCAGACACGGCTGTTACAGAGGAAAAGAAAAGAAATACATACCTGGGCGTCTCTCATCTTTTCTATAGTCCTTGTTCAACACACGCAAGATGGCATTTACAAGAAGAAGTTTCCCCGGAGAAATGCCTTGCGCTTCTAATTCAACGGACAGCCGCTTGTTCCCCTCCGTGCGTAGGGGACGCACCTTTAACTTCCTACACATCATAATTACAGTTAAAAAGTTGAGTTTTAGCTATTTCCGCTTAGAAACATAAGCAACAAAAATGAATTGATTTTATAAAAGAGTGAAAAGGGGAGAAGCAAATTTCATTTCTTTGCCAACTCTTTTGTCCAGGGAATGTACCAATCCCTCCCTTCGAGCGGAAAGGCTTCGGAAGACTGAGGGCTCGACTCAGATGCGGAGAACCGGATCGTCGTTGGGGTCGTCGGAATGTTATCGATGGAAGATGGGTTTTTGATGGTGAGCGTCGCCTTTGTCCTTATAGGTTTGCTAACCAAAAGCTCAGCCCCAATTTTACAATAATCGCGGTCAAGGTATCCCCGTTTAGGATCGTTGAAATCGTCGAAGGAAAGGAACTTCGAAAACCCCCATCGGGTCTTCCCTTTCCTGAATGCCCTCAATTCCTTCCCTCTCTCTGCACACACAATTCCACTAGTTGATATAACTTTCTTGTTAATTCTAAACTACGATGACGTTACCGGAAGTGCATTGATTATGAATTTCGTGATAATCAACCTTTGAAGATGGCGTACTTGTGGCTAATGTTGTTGTACACGAAAAACTTGTAGTCGACTAGGACCTCCTCATTGCGTCCAAGCTTACATGGCTCATCGATTACCAAAAACAAGGACATATATCCCTTCCTCTCATGGGTGGGTCGATGACATATTAGTTGTAGCCTCCTGAAAAGGACAAATGAAATGTTTAATTAGTTGTGAATTGATTAATCGTTGTATCTCTAGATTGCGTTCATTGTAGTTCCAAAAGATATGAGCGTCATGTTAGATAAAACAAAAGGGAAATTTGAGAACTCACCAATTGTAGCCCCCAACTTCAAAGGGACCAAATATAACCTCTGGTAAATTCAATAATTTGGTAACTGGATTTATCTTCAATAATTCGGTAACTGGATTTATCTTCGCTACATAATGAGCTGGTGGGCAACTTCTAAAGGACAACGTGTCAAGCTCTGCAAAAAGAAAAAAAAAAACTATGTGAGCACAATTGATTGTATTCTGGGAGATAGAAGGTTGTTCAATGGCTCGCCCCATATGTGCATAAATTAGCCCGTCCACTTTAGGTCCATTAGACAATCTTTAAAGGCTAAATATTGGATCCCAAAAAGCTTGAGAATTGAAATCCTATTTCTTGAAAATACATACTCTATGTATGAAAATAGTGGAAATCGGTACCCTATTTTGTGAGCTATCTGATTTTGCATTGAATCGAACAAGACTAAGTTCATAGCAAGGTAATGTCTTACTTAATAATCATGAATGATTGTGGATGTAGAAAGGTCTTACCTGAATATTCTAAATGGTATTACTACCAAACAATTTTTTCTTAAAAAGTTTAAGAGCAAAAGCATGACTTATCAAGAATAACAACAATGACTTAGGTTAAGAACAAATGAAAGTAGAGCACAAAGACAAAAATAAAAAATAAAAAATGAAGAGAATTACCCGGGTCTGCTCTCGCCATCCCTCTAATAGAAATAGCTTAGCTAGTTGTTGCTTCCTAATTTGCTACTCTCTCTCTCTTGCTCTCTCAATTTGATCGTAGCCTCCGCTAATGAACCCCAACCACGTTATAAAGAGGCTGGAATCATTTGTTACCTTGGATCTCTGGATTGGATATTGGAAATCTTTGAACACAAGGACCCTCCCAACAAATAGATATTCTATAATTGAAAATCACGACAGGAAACCATTCGGTCTTTCACGTGGAAAATACGGAATTGTGTGTTGTCGTCAACTATCAAAAAGAAGAGGTCCTCATTGGCGGAATAATAAACTCTTGTAAAAAAGAAGTGGTCCTCATTGAGAGCTTGAGGGCGGCTCAAGCTTTCGTAAAAAAAAATAATAATAAACTCTTGTAAAAAAGAAGTGGTCCTCATTGAGAGCTTGAGGGCGGCTCAAGCTCTCGTAAAAAAAAATAATAATGAACTCTTGTAAAAAAGAAGTGGTCCTCATTGTAATAATAAACTCTTGTAAAAAAGAAGTGGTCCTCATTGAGAGCTTGAGGGCGGCTCAAGCTCTCGTAAAAAAAAAAAAAAAACTCTCGTAAAAAAGAAGTGGTCCTCATTGGCGGTCCAAACTCTCTCTCTCTCTCTCTCACACTCTCTCTCTCCCTTGTAAGAATAAATGTAGCGCATGTGATGTTATTAATCATTGCTAAAACGTATTGGTTACCAAAGGTTGCAACTCTCATGAAAGAGAAGATGCAATCCTTACGACGAAGTTATGATTCTTATGAAAAGATATGAAGGTAGAAGGTGTTTTGATGGAAGGCACTTATTGACAATCTGTATAAATAGAATCCGATCCTCTCTCTATCCATGACATGAAATGAACCCCATATTCTATCATTCATCAGATAAAATACGTTGAGGAAAAGTAGATTAATAGAGCGAAATCAGATCTCTTCCTCTCTTCGATTTTCCGCAATAAATATTTTTAATGTTTTGCTATAGATAAATGTATGTCTTTATCCCTCTTATTGTAAAAAATCATGAAGATCAAAGATTTCCTATTTTGTGTTTTCCACATAAAAAAATTACAGTATCACTTATGGTCGATATCAAAGCATGGTTTAGGATCTTATGATTTTTTCATTTATTGAAATATTATGGATAAACATAAAGATTCGTCAATCGACATTGGTCATTTTCATGTTATCTACCTATTGTTGAAATGTTTACGAAGGGATTTTGTTCGAGAAAATCTGAATGACGAAAGACATAATAGAAAGAGGGCGGAAAAATGGAGAAAATCAGCGTCTTATGCGCCCCCACGCAGCACGTTTCCACGCGCCCCACACTGCAGCGAGAATGACTGGCGCGTGCATTACACTTGCCCACGCGGCTGTAAAGGCGCGTGCACTGCACGCACCCGTTGCTCGTTGCTCAGTATTACGATTCTACCCTTCGCACTAAGTTCACGAGCGTGGCAGTGCATCATCGTCTGCGATCTTGCATTCACAAAGTACCTGCCATCTCTCACGCTATGATCCGCCCATTAAATTAAGGACATGCATAAACAAAAGCAAACTGTCATCATCGCTCAAGCCTTGACGAAGACCACCAAGGTCGCCTTTGCCTGAGGTCGGCAAGGTCACCTTTGCCCACAGTTGGCAAGGTTGGACTCGCCCAAATTTAAGCAAAGCCATGTCGCCTGTTAAGAAGCACTGACACTTTTTAGAAACCTTCATATCGTGTCCGACACTCCGGCACGCAATCAATGAGTATCAAAAAATCTGACACGTGATCAACTTTTCCCGTCACGTGAGTCCGGAATTCCGACATGCGATTTTGATAGGCATAAGGTCAATTTTAAAAAATTTCAATACTTGAAGGATCAAAATGTAAATATATTGAAAAAAAAAAAAAAAAAAGGTAGGGATTGTGGGGGCTGGGCGCCATTGCTGTTGCTCCTATCGAAAGGGGCTGGTGACCTCGTTGGCCCTAGGTGGCCGGGAGGGGGGTATGGCCCTCTCCAACCAGCAAGGTTTGACGTGGCTGGAAGACCGACGTTCTTTAAGAGCTTTTCGTGTCATGTTAAACAGCTTTGACACGTGTCCGACATTTCTCTGACACTTTCGGACATTCGATTAACACATGTCGAAAAATCCGACAGTTGGTCAACTTTTTCGACACTCTCCCACATGCGAGTTTTTGATTCCGATTTGCGAGATCAATTTTAAAAATTTTCAATAAATAGGGGTCAAATATATATATATATATGAAAAAATAATAAAAATAATAAAATGGAAAAGAAGAAAAACTTAGGCTTCTCTTCTCTTTTGACTCTCGCTTACCATTATACAAAATTCACACCCCAAGTTTTTCTTTCTTTCTTTCCGATACGTCGACACATGAATCTAAAATGTGAATTGCTTGTTTTCTTTATCCAATTTTTATGAATTAGTGGAATTGAGTTGAATTTGTTAAATTGAAACAAAGAATTATATTAATAAATGGTAGATTAATATTTTTAGTGTAAATTAATTCTAGACTTTTTATTATTTATTTATTTATGAATTTGAATTAAATTGATTTGATTGAAATAATCATAAAAATGATCATTTATTATGTATATATAAAAATAGACATTTAATATATAATGTGTTCCAACGTGTTGAAATTCTCTATTTTTTTAGAAACGATGTGTCGCGTGTCGTGGTGCATTGTATCGAGTATCATGTGTCGGTACTACCCAGGCGATGGCCCGCCTAAATCTGGGTGATGCCTCAACTGAGGCCCGAGTGAGGCTCGCCCCAACCCGGGCAACGCCACGCCCGCTCGGGGCCTAGCAAGGGTCGTTGGCCTCGCTTAGGGCCGGCAAGGCCTTGCCTAGGGCTAGGGAGGCTCGCTAGCCATAGGTGAGGGTCGACATCGCCCATATATGGGCAAGCTTTGCCTGAGCCTCGCCTGGGCCAATGAGGGCCGCCCTCCCTCCGCTACCTAGAGTCAACAACCATTGCTGCTGCCATTGTCGATCAGCGGCCCCCTCCAACGATGGCAGCGACAACAACGTGCTCAACCACCCACGACCCTACCTTTTTTTTTCTTATATAGTTTTTTTAGAATTATTTTAGCTTTTAAAAAAAAATTTTACTATTCTTTAATTAAGATTTTAAAAAAAATAAAAAAATCCCTCGTGGGATAAATAAACAAATTAATACTCTTAACAAATGGACTCGATTACACTAATTTGACAAGTTTTAGGACTTAATATGTACTTTCGTGACAAGTTTTAGGACTTATTTTATACATATCCCTAAATTTAATAATGGAATGTGGGTTACTTATTTTTTTCCTCAAAATTTTATGGATTATTGCAATGAAATGTAGTTGAATTTGTCAAATTAAAACAATGGATGATATAAACAAATGTTGGATTAATGTTTTTAATGGGAATTAATTCTATGATTTTTTTTTAATTATTTATTTGTTCATATATATAAAAATATATTTAATATATAACGTGTCGGAACATGTCGAAATTCTCCTTTTTTTTAGAAATAGCGTGTCGTGTCGCGTGTCGCATGTTCGTATCAGTGCTACATAGGTTGCTTGTGACCCTTGCCAATAGTTGGCGAGCCTCGTTAACTAGTGTGGGGAAAAAAGGAGAGGGAAGGAAGAAAGAAAAAATAAAAATAAAAACAAAAATAAAGAAATTAAAGAAAATATATTATTAAAAATTGTTAAGCGTTATTACGGCCAAAGATTTGGTTAAAATAGACTGGATAACTCGATTTGGCAGACTTTTGCAAAAAAAAATTAGGATTGAATTGACGAAAAAAAGATTCATAATTGAATTGACACATTTGCAATAAGTTTAAGCCTGTTTTAATAATTCATCCTTATTTGCAATGGGCAATTTATTTTAGTGGACAATGCTAGTAAATTGTTTTATTAGCTTATGAAACATATTCTCAATTGCAAACTTTAAAACCAAATAAGGTTTGAAAAGGTTCAAAAGCGGCCAGTTTGTAGTCGAATTTTGTTGGATGAGTCATGGCCATAGATACCCTTGTTTTGGAAGTATTGAGCATGTAGAAAGAGACCCTCCCAAGACTAAATATTTTATTTTGCCCAAAGTGAAATACCGGGTCCACTGCCCCAGGAGGTAACCAGTTTGCGGTCGAATTTTGTTGGATCAGTCATGGCCATAGCTACCCTTGTTTTGGAAGTATTTGAGCATGTAGAAAGAGAACCTCCTGAAGACTAAATATTTTATTTTGCCCAAAGTGAAGTACCGGGTCCACTACCCCAGGAGGCGACTAGTTTGCAGTCGAATTTTGTTGGATCAGTCATGGCCATAGCTACCCTTGTTTTGGAAGTATTTGAGCATGTAGAAAGAGAACCTCCCGAAGACTAAATATTTTATTTTGACCAAAGTGAAGTTGTAACAGCCGCCTCCCCCTCTTTTCCTTTGTCATTTTCCTCTCTCCTCCCCCCACCACGTGATTTTCCCCTTTTTCCTCCTCCCTTCCCCTTTCTTTCCCCCTCTCTCTCTCTTTCTTTCTCCCCTTTTCCTCCTCACGTCACCTCCTGTCCCCCCTCCTTTTTTTCTTTTGTCCTTTCTTCTCTCTCTCTCTCTTTCTCTCTCTTTTTCCCCCTTCTCAACCGAGCCTCCACCTCCTCCTCCTCCTCTTCTTCTTCTTTTTCTTCTTCTTCTTCTTCCTTCCCTTGCTGCCACCCAACTCCTCACCACCAGCACCACCACTGCCCACACCCCCAACTCACCACCACGCCACCTCCATTCGCCGCTTGGAGTCGCACCGTTCGCCTTCCTCACCGCCAAACTACCATCTACCGTCAAGCCCAATGAGCCGCTGCTCGCTCGGTGCCGCCACTTGCCCAACGTCGCCGCTGGCTCAACCGTCCGGGCCACCGTGCCTTCGAACCACCACCACCACCACCCCCAAGCCGAGCCCTCCCCCCTTGGCCGTGGGTTTGAGCCGCAGCTGCCACCTTCGTCGTGCCGTTGGTGCCGACATTGGTGCCATGAGACTAGTGTTTTCGCCGCCATTGCATCGTTGTCGCCACAGGCTTGCCATCGCCAGAAAACGATGAGTTAACCTCCTAATTGTTGATTAGGGTGTTAATTGCGTTTAGGGATGATTAGTTTAATATTAACGGTGATTAGTTTAAGTAATTACGATTAGATTAATTAATCGTTGTTAGATTAATTAATTATGTTTAGTTTAATTCATTGTAATTTAATTACTTAATTGTAATTTATTTATTTTAATCGTTGTAATTATTTTAATTAACGTTGATTAATTTTTAATTAATTAAAGTTAGGCTAATTAATCGAGTTTAGTTTAATTAACTGTAATTAGCCTAATTAATCGTGATTAGCTTAATTAATCACGATTAGCTTAATTAATGATGGATTAGCTGTTAAGTAGAATTTTATGCTCGTTTTACTGGATGAATTTACAGTTGATTCTGATCGTTTGAGCATGTAATGCCATGATATTTGATTGCCCATATAATGTATTTTAAATGCTATTTTTTTAAAGATGGTTTATTAGTAAGAAAATAGCAAACTTTGAGGTGTCGTGTTTGGACACCATATTTTTACGTGATAAAAAGGGTAATGATGTTTTAAATGAAAGTGTATAAAGTTTGATGGGTTGATTTTAAATACGTGACCACGTGTGGTTATTTTACCGGAATTTTAAATGTAAAGGTTTTTCGAGGTTTGTTATTTAAGCAAGAACTCTTTTACACTGGGCTAATTGATTGAAGATAAAAATTGGCTTGAGTGTTGGCGTGCTTGTGTGGTCAGTTAATTGAACCCGTCACTCAACGAGAGTTTGGGGACGATGCCCGATGTTTATCGGATGCCCGACGGGAATCCGGATGCCAAGTCGCGATTGAGGCCGGACCGATGTTCCTTTGTAAAATGCCGTCTGGGCAGGGGGTTCTAGACTATGCCGTGCCCAATGGGGCGGGACGATGCCCAATCATGCCAGAAGACCGCCAACTCGTGTGTTGGCCGTGACTCAAAGGGTCGTAATAATCGGAACACGTGTGAATGATGATGATGCATTGCGCTTGATTATGGAGTAAAACTGTTATGCATGGTATGGGACGTGCCAAAACGGGTTTTACCTTATAATCGAGACCCGTGTGCATGCTTGGTGTATGAGATTTATGTGTTCTGATTATTGATTATACTTATTGTCACGCCCCGATCCTCGAGCACGTGCCCATCTCTCGGTGGTCGATTAAATTTGCAACGTCCCAGGATGCGTCACCGACCCATTCATTTTAATGCACATATGGAAGCAAATAATTAAATCCCCAAACAATAGAGAGATGGAATAGAAAAGCAGGGCCACAAAATCACAAACCACAACACACTTTTATACAAACGGACTAGTCATATATACAAGTCTAGTCTATATAAACAAGTCTACAAAAGTAGAGGGGGGTCTAACAAACAACACAACCAAAACCACCAGTCCTCTAAGCATTCAAATCTTCCACAGAAGGCTTCGGGGTCTCTGGCTTCAGGGAACTAGGGTCTAACACGGAACCACCAGGAGGGTCAGCCGTACCTTCACCAAAAGCTATCTCCATCACCGACATAGGGATCTCATATTCCGGGGGACTTTCCTTGGGTCCATCTCGCTCATAACGATACCACGACATGAATTGATTGGGCATCCTTCGAGGTAGACCCGCATCAACCCAAACAGTGGACTTTACGAGTTCGTAGACCCAGGCTCCTTGGTTCCCTGGGAGAGGGATCTGAGAGACATGTTCGGTGATTTTCTTTGGCTGTCCAAAACGCTCAGGAGGCACTGCCATCTAAGGACCTAAAAATGTTAACCCATGACGGGGTGAGACGATATCTCAGCAAGTTCACCCCCTAAGCTCCGACTAGAAAGGAAATACGCCCAAAGGCTACCTATGCACGCATAAGACAGATGGCTTACCTTTGCCTCAGATCTTTCCTGCAAGTGAGTACAATTCATATAATCATCAAATCATTCAATTCAGATCAAACATCAATCAGTCGACTCACTCAACTCCATACCATCGATACCATCCACACAATTCGATCAGTTCAAGCATTGCTCACCCTAAGTTGATAATAGATATATAATAATGCTCACTAGAGCTAATAAAGTTGTGCGATACTTATAATGTGCTCACCAAAACTGTGCGATACTTATAATGTGCTCACCAAAGTTGTGCGATACTTATAATATGCTCACCAACTAACCATTTCACTATTCTCATAGTACCCAGTAAAAATAATCGTGTGAAAGACACACATAGGCTGAGCCAAAATATCATATCTTTAATTTATAAAATCCCACTAATTATATAGTCTATAAAAACATTTTCGATGTTATAAACCGACGCCCGGTAATTTTCTACTTAAATACTGAAATTATAAAATTTTGGGATAAATACCCAAAATTGCAATTAACACTCAAATTGCACAATCTAGCACTCAAATAAACAAACCAATCGCACCAATGCAATCAATACGAAATTCTGATCATCGGTTATCCCGATCTAATTTCCGGACAATAATAAATAATTAAATAATTACCAAAATTAAATAAATAATTACTAATAAATACCAAAAATAGCAACTTAGGCTGGAAAAGCCTAATTAAATACCGAGACGGGTCCGGAAAATTTCTGAACCTATCTAAATAAATAATACAACCTATCTAATTGCTAATTACGCTACTCTAACCATCTAACATGCATAAATGAGTAATTAAATCACTAATCCGTTCTAACTAACCACTTAATCCAAGCTTAACCTAAACTAATCAACCATTAAGCATCATTAACTCCCTAAGCAAAGATTAGTGAGTAAACTCATTGGTTTAACGATCCGACGAGACCACGACGACGGCAAGGCGGAGACGGGCGACAAACTTTGAAGCGGCGACACCTTTCGAGGCCCGAAAGGGGTCCAAAGCGGGCCAAACAATACACAACTGGCCAAAGGGGTTTGATTCTGCTTTAGGCCGAGCAAGGGTAGACTGGCGGCTGGCTTGGTGCAGAATAGCAGGGACGGGACAACAGCGGCCAGGCAGGTGGAGGTGGCTACCGAACGGCGGCAAGTTGAGCTCCGATGACCTCCACAACAGCCAGGGGATGCGGGGGATGGTGGATGAGCATGACAGGAGGCGAGATGGTGCGACTGGACTCGCAGACAGGCCTGCGACGGCGATGGGCGAACCAGCAGCTTACGGGCGTGCGGGTGCAACTCCGAGGCTTCGGCGGGCTACTCGACGACTAGGGGGCTCAGCTAGCCTTTACAACTTCTTGAGCTCCAAAAGGGTTGAAAATGGAGAAAGCAAATGTAGAGAAAGAATAAGGGGACAGCCAAGCTTGGAGGGTCCCTCCATGCTCCTTCCTATCCATTTTGTCTCCTTGAAGAGGCCACACATGGATGGGCTAGCTTCCTTAGCAAATTTGCAGCCACAAAGCTTCCTTTAAAAGCTATTGAAGTGGTCCAAAGGTTGAGGGATCAAGGGGCTACAAATTTTGGAGAATTTTCCCCCAAATCCTCTTCAATTCTCTCTTGAATTAATTCAATTCGGCCCTAAAATCCAACTAAGGTAATCACGATCAAATTGACATTTTTCTTGCATCCCAATTACACGAGCAAAAACGGTCCCCTAAATTTTCCGGACAAAAACAGCCTCACTTTGAATTTTCACCAAAAATCTCAGTTTGCAGAAAAATCTTCGGAGGATGAGTCAACATTCCTAAAATGACTTGTGATATGACAGAACTTTCAATTTCTGAAATCGGATTTAAATTCGCGGTTAATTTCAATCTCGGCGCAATTTTAGCATAACCTAGCTGACCGAGTAGCTTTCAGAAATTTTTTTTGCAATTGACCCATGGCTGATTATTTTCAAGCCACAACATGCATCTTCGACACATTGGCGACTCTTGGTGGTCGTGAAAATCTCGAGGTTTCAAATGCGAACGCATGGTACCAAAATGACAAAAAAATCAGTCTAGTGCTGATCGACGAGAATTTTGCAATTTAGTGGAATCACTCACGTTTGGTCACATATATCAGTCAAACTAACCTATCTCTAATCCTCGATTGCTTTTTAACTGTGCCGTAATGATCTTTGCAGATGAACACGGTTGAGTAGTCGATTCCTGGTCAAATTCTAAAATCTATTGCATTAAAATTCCTTAATGGCTTTCCCACATAGTCTAGTTATCTCATGAGTGATCAACTCAGAGAATAACACTATAGGCACGTCGATGAAAATCCCGACTTATTCAATTGAAACCATGACTAAAATTTCAGGATGTCACACTTATTGTATCGATAATGGCATATGTGACGTATTAATATGCAGGGGTGTGCCAAGACGAGGTAAGATTGGATGCCGTTGCATGATTAGGCTGCCTTCGTACGAATTTGCGTCCTAATCGAGGTTTAGGAAGTTGACTCACTGAGATTTTATCTCACCCCATTGTTGTTAACCATTTTCAGGGCCGTAGCATGGAGATCTGCTAAGTGCGGATGTGGTGAGTGTGAGATGCAACACTTTTTGGCTGGCCCTGTCATTAATGAAGTTTAAGTTAACCCTAATCCTTGAGAGTTTTTGAGAGGGTCGATAGGAAGTGGCTGTAGAAACGCTTGTAATTATCAAACTTCCTAGAGGTAACAATGGATAAATAAATATGCTGTTTTCGGCAATATTTCTTGTGTTTTACTATCATTGATTTGTTGGTTGACTGAGTGTTTATTTAATTCATTTCCGCATGCGTTTAATCGAAAGATAAAAAGAATGGGTCGGTGACGCATCCTAGGACATAGCATTTTTAATCGACCGCTGAGAGATGTTCACACGCTCGAGGTTCGAGGCGTGACAGAAGTACCGGGTTCACTGCCCCCAAGAAGCGACCAGTTTGCAGTCGAATTTTGTTGGATCAGTCATGGCCATAGCTACCCTTGTTTTGGAAGTATTTGAGCATGTAGAAAGAGATCCTCTCTCAAAGACTAAATATTTTATTTTGACCAAAGAAAAAAGAAGACTAAATATTTTATAATAGAAAATCACCACAGGAAATGAAAATGTTGCATTGAAGGGGACAAACTGAAGTAATTTATTATTTACTTCCTCTCCAAATCACTCTCTCTCTCTCTCTCGCATGGTGGAAGTATTCGAACAAGTTAAAAAAAGGCCCATCCAACGACTAAATATTTTCTAAATAAATCAAATTTTATTTCCCTCAAAAGAACGCCATGATGTGCCTGTCATCAACTATCAACTACACATTGAAGGGATAAAAAAAATTTCAAAGAAACAAGTCAAAGCACATGATGATACCCTAGAGTTTGGATTCATACCAATAATGCTATTAGGCAATTATTATATTTCCCTTTCCCACTTCTTAATTTATTTATTGAGATAATCAAATCCTCACGTGGGAATGCCTAGAAGAGAGAATTCCCCATCTTTTTTCTTGGTTGAAGAGTGATTTTACTTCAT
Organism: Eucalyptus cloeziana; assembly: GCA_014182715.1. NCBI lineage: Eukaryota > Viridiplantae > Streptophyta > Magnoliopsida > Myrtales > Myrtaceae > Eucalyptus > Eucalyptus cloeziana. Next base: position 28,259,391 of record CM024639.1, read on the forward strand.
TACTCAAAAGAGTTCAAAGGGCCCATGAAGGGGGCATCCAAACGTGGTAAAGTTCAAAGAGTTTGGGTCTTCGCAGCCCGATCAGCAACCGAATTAGACATCCTGCGGAGATGGGCTAAAATAACCTGCGGGTGGGCTGAAGGAGCTTCAAACCATCCTTGATAAGTAGACACTCTTCCCATTTGAAGTAATCCACTTCCCGAGTTATCAAAACACTTACCAAATCAAACCTGTCTAACTTAAGATAGATTGGGTTGAACTGGAGAGCTAGGGTTGAACTTGTGCCGCGGACAAAGCCTTGACTGATTTTGTGAAAAGGGACTAGAAAATGGGTGTGGTCATGGCAGATACATGTAGAGGCGAGCGGTTCCAGGTTTTTTACAAGTTCCACCTAAAACCTAGAACTAATTCTCAGGTACAGATTCCTCATTTTTTTTTTAAACTTGAAACCTGCCCGTCGGAGCCTAGAACCTGGACCGTGACCCTCCTGTGCCTCCGGCCGCATCTAATGCCATACCACTGACAAAACCCAATGCTATTGTTCCATGAGTTGAGCATGCCAAAAGGATCTCCAATTATGCCAGCCTTAAATGCGAAGTGTGCGAGTTTGTCTGTTTCATCGGTGGTGGGAGAGACTTGGTTAAAGCACAAGACGAGCAATACAAAGAAGCAAGGGGCATGATGGAAACTCTCCAAGACTAATGCTCACGAGTTTCATGACTTGAAGCCCTAGGAAGCGGGTAGATTTGAGAAACAAAGGTCAAGATGAGTGCTACTGGAAACTGTGAAGAGCTTTATAAGTGTGGGGTGTCAATTTTGAATTCTTTTTTTTTTTTTCATAGGAAGATGTCGATTCTTCTTGTATTTTTCCAGAACAGCTTTTTGAAGCACTTTTCTTCTTTTTTTTCTTTTTGACTTGGTAGCCATTGAAGCACTTTTCTTCTTTTTGAAGGGCTTTTCTGTCTCTGGAGAAGACTTTGCTTGGCAATCTGCGCGTGTTGTGCAGGCTAGAGTGAATGGAAGAAGGGAATATGAAAATTGACTTTGGTTGGAGGCTATGGACTTGGCAATTGGAGGCAACTTAAAAGAAGGTGAGAAATAGACTGGGAGTTTGAGGGTCATTTTCTTTTTTCTGATATGTGATGGGTCAGCTTTTTGCTTGGCTTGATTTTCTCTTTGAGAATGAAGACTTCACAAGATCTTGAAAACGTAAATTCTTTGTATAGGGAATGAAAATTCTTCCCATTAAAATGGCACTAGAGCACATCTTTTTTTCCTTTTTCCTTTTTATTTTAAATAATTTTAACGTTAGCTACTCACCTTGAAATCTAAACTCACTTCATCCATTCTCATTTTTATTTTAGGAACAAACTAGATAGTATAGTCAATGAATATTGCTCATTTAATACTTTTGGACAATAATTGGTTTCAATAGAATCGCTTAAAAGGAAAATTTGTTGTTATTGGATTTTTGTTATTATAGCAATATCTTCGCATAATTTTTGGAAGCAAAATGTTGCTCTCACGAGGCATCGCATTCTTATAATTTTCTCTCTCTTTCGAATGTAGATGTTGTTCCTAACCGCTTTAATCCTCAACCATCAACATCAATGGATTAAGTGAAAACGAAAATAAAGATGCAAGAAAAAACTCGATTTTAATTGTAAATTATAGTGTGCATATGTAATCTACAATATTCTATGAAAGATGACTTTACTGTGAGGACACTAACGATGAAATGACACTACCCCATAGCATCAATGACATTAGATCCAAATGTAAAATTTAAAACCTAATTGGATGCCAAATTAAGAAATACGCTTGTCCCTATTGTCTATATTAGCAATTCTCTACACCTCTATTATCTTACTAATATCAATATCGACTTGCTCTGTCCAAATTACTCTTAGTTTTTTGTCACCCATCTACTTATTAATTTGGCCAAAAGAGGTAGCACGTGAGAAAGTCAATATGAATGGATTGAAAACTACAAAATTATGGCATTTTAGAATATGTCATTCGTAATTGTTAATTTCATTTTTCACTTGTTGAAACGAGTAAGCCGCCATTACATCTAGGGAAAAAAAAGCAACTTAAAAGCAGAATATACATACCTCAGCCTTAATCTTCACTTTCATCACATTCCAAAGAAAAAGTAACGAAAATTCAGTTATTTGGCAAGTACAGTACCAAAAAAATGTATTATACACTAATGAGCCGTGTGGATCTCCCAACAATCAGTAGCCAAGCAGTTATGTACCTATTTTAATAAGAATTTTGTTAATAGGACACTCTTAAACACCTCATAAATATAAGCTTGTCATTTTTAGTATATGTATCTCAAAGCACTCATTAACAAAACCATGTTGATAATGGTCATTTTCTTTTCGAATAATATAATGGAAGCATTATATATTCCTCTTGCATAAATAGAACAAAAAAAGTTACATGATAAAATCGTTTCCCTTCATCCATGGACAACGAATCAAGAAATTTAATAGGTTTGTAATTGGGACTTTTACTCTCAACGATTTTTTACAGAGGTGTACCATTCTTCAGGCCCTAAGATATTACATGCATCTATTTTCTTAGCCACGGACAAAACCTAGCTAGCATTTTCCCTCTAATATTCATTAAGCATTTAGAAATCATATTTATTGGCAAAACTCTATTTAATGCACGTATTATATAATTGATTATTTTTCATACTATAATAATGATTAATAATTAATTGATACAATCAACCCAAGAGACTTATTGTACCATATTCTTTATGTAAAAAGCCAAATAAAATTTCACTAATGATCATCTGTTTTGTGGCAACAGAGACATTTGTGTCACACCACATGATGCAATCACGTGAATTCATGCTCGACCACTGATACATAAGAAATTGCACTTTTTTTCTAGAGTCAATGGTCGCTAAGGATTGATCATCGAGGGTCAACTAAGAAATTGCACTTTTTTTCTAGAGTCAATGGTCGCTAAGGATTGATCATCGAGGGTCAACTCTTACAGGTCTATTGAGTTAGATCTTGAGGGTCAAGGGTTGCACGAGGCTCACCTACCCTCAACCTATAATCTTTTACAATTCCTTTCACAAAATAATTCCCCAATTATTTCACAATTAATCAATTCACAAACTATTTTCAAAATGGTAATAAATGATTGGTCCAAATTTATGTAATGGATAAGCTAATGACATCTCTCACGACATCTCTTTTCTCTTTTTCATAAATATCATGCCATGCTATGCATTTCATAACTAATAATGGATATAATCTGTCACTTTGCAAAGACAAAAAAGGAGCTTACAAATTCAAAGAAAAGATAAGCACCACCCAAGTGCGATTGTAAAACCAACAACAAAAGCCACTTCAAGGCGACAAACTTAACAGTAAGGCTCAATTTACTAAACAACACAATTTTAACAGTAGGAGAGACCCATAAAGAATTGTTACTGACACGAAACAATCACCAGTCCATTGTGGACTCTCCATTAAAGGATAGAAGTGCTCTTTTCCGAGAGGATAAATTAAAGAAGAAAAGCTAACAATTTCAACTTTCCACCCTTGAACTAACAGAAACAAAATCACTACCATACTCAAGAATTTGGATTGAATTAGAGATCGGCTTCTTACAAACAGAGCATTTTGGTGAAACCTCCAGTTCCACGGATAACACACATCACTAACAACACACAAGATGACCGCATGGGACAAAAACGGATCTCCTCCTCCTCATTAGACAAATTACACATAACCATCCATCTGGTACATCTCCCTATCATCCTCTGCAAGAGTGTTGGGCTCATCAACTGCAGCATGGCTCTACTGCTGTTTCTCCTGCTGCTCCTGCTAATCCTGTCTACGTTGCCTCCACTTTTTCCATCTGTTCCATTTTACGAGGAAAGAAGATTTAGCATAAGCCCAGTAAAGTAAAAAATTATAATGTCTTGAATTCATTAGGATACAGAATATGGTTACAAGTTTACTCGGTCGATAGCTATCAACCTTACAAAAGCAAAACCAAGGATACCAATTGACATCTTTCCAAGAAGAATACTACTCCAGAAGAGGGCAAGATAAATGATCATTTGATCTTTTGTCGTCTTGGTACTGGAAAATGTCAAATCAGTCAATTCAATAGTAGACGAGTACTGTCAAAAAAGGGCTGCCTACCAAAGATCAAACTTCTGAGTAGTAGACCCTGAAGCATAATCATGTCAACTATCCTAGAAGGAAGTATGAGATGGTCGATTCTCAACGAACTGAGTCATGTGAAGCGGACTGTTTGCTTACAGATCAAGGGGAGCGCAAACCTGCGTCTGCTCCTTCAGGTGCCTCTGCTTCCTCTGGGCAAAAGTGGAAGGTTTCCCTGATCCTGAAGAGACACCCTTCAAATTTAGGGGTTGGTCCGTTTCAGAAGGCACATCCGGAAGAGAGGATAGCCCCTCCTTGGGTGTGAGGGAATGCTTTTTCCTCCTACCACCAACCTGGTTCCATTCAAGCCCAGGACCAGCAGATGTCGCAGCCGCTTCTGAAACAGGGGCCAAGGGCTGGACAGCAGGAGCAGGGAGTTCAACGATCGAGTCTTGTTGGGCTTCTCCTTCTGGGCCTAAGGGGGCAGGAGGCTGGGCACACTTGTGGCCAAAAGTGCCACAGCTCGGGCACGCAATTGGTCGCCATTTGTACTCAATCTTCACGGAACAAGATTTCCCATCGAGGTCTATGTCCACCGAGTTACACCTAGGCTATGTTGCTGATATCTCCACACAAACTCTTGCAAACGAGATCATTTTCATTTGCTCGGTACAGAGATCAACATACAGCGGTTTGCCCACTGCACTGGCCACTGTACTTATCCCCATCGCAGACCAAAGCGCAAAGGAGAGATTCTTAAGCCTAATCTAAACAGGGACCGAAGAGTGGTAGTCTTTCTTAAGCTTCAGCCTCGGTTGCCATTGTTGTAGGACCAAAGGAACTTCGGCGACCATTAGCAGGCCACCATCTAATATCTTCCAACGGAACTCACTATCCGGGATGTGAAAAAAATAGAACCCCTAGTTATCAGCCAAGACTTCAACCAATTTCTGCCCCCAGGCATGCTTTAAAGCTGTCTTGGTTAATTTTCTTCCCAATGTAGTACCCAACTAGGCATTCATGCCATTTAGGGTCGGTAGCCTCCAGAATTTCAGCAGACAATTTAATAACAGGCTTATCATCAACATAGGTAGGGGGAATAAACGAAAGATCATACCCCTTGGTCGCTGTTTTAGCTATGTTGGCCCGCAAGCGGGCAGGAGGGGGATCCTTTCCTTGTAGGTTGTTGGGCTGAGGACGCTTAGAGGTGTACCTAGCGCGGGAACAACCACGAGAAACATCAGGGCCTTGCGGGGCCTTACGGGACACTCGAGGGCCTCCGCTCGAGGAAGCCGCATCAGCCTGAGGTGCTACCATAAGTCCAGCAGCAACTGAAGAGAGCTGAGCTTGAGGACCCAAGGAGGGAATCCGCCCACCAGAACCATCCGCAACAAGTTGGGCCGAGGCCACTTCACCGGTCATCATCACAAACGAAGAAGCCATACCAGATGACGAACCCGAGAGAAAACCGGAATCCTAGCACAAACAGAGCATAACTCTAGAAGGAGGGCGAACCAGTCCAATCGGTTCAGTGGGAAGGAAGAGGAGGGGAAGGCGAGCCCAGCCTCTGAAACTCAGCTCCAACCGTCGGTCACAGCTCCAGAATTGAGCAAAATCAGTAGCACAGGAACAGTAGCAAAATCGCCAGAAAAGAGAGCAACTATGAACAGTATCTACCAACTCTACATGTATTTATATGTGAGGAAAGCAATAAACTCCCTTCTACCATGATAGAACACATCAACCTTAACCTGCTATCAAGAAACCCGATTCTTCTGAAAGAATAACTTTCACTACCTCTTAATTTGGATAAAGTATAGACCCTATCATGCACCATCCGGTGATTAGGAAATGAACACCATGTGATGTCCCATGGCAAAACCAATTTTGACATGTCTACCATCACAATTATATGTACAGTCTCCCAGACATTTCTAGTCTCAAAGGCAAAAATAAAATGTGAGATTACACCTTAAAACTAGAAGGAGGTACATGGTTCCTAGCTGAAGACAAGCAATATGTAATTGAATCCCACTCAAAGAACGAGTAACAGAAGCTTTAAGAGCAGCTTTCCAGTGAAATATAGCTTAAAAATAAGATCCAACTTCTGGAAAAAAATCTGCTTACCATTCTTAGCGATGAGGATTTTTGTTCCCACAATAATCTGACAAGATAGCCCCTAGATCTGAACTCCATCCGAAAAGCCCTTCCACTCATTGTATATGCCCTTCATAATGAAAACAGAAGATCAAGCTTATCAAAGGATCATGCAAACCTAAGGTAAACAGGAAAAAATCCATTTTAGAAAAGCCATGATTGACACAAGTAATTATGACATTTTAACGCATGAACTGCAATTTGCTCCATTATGCAGACTTCGCAAACTAGGAGCGACCACTGGTGTTATCAATTGGAACTCACAATTAGGTGCGAGAAGGGTATAGGCACCCGGTGCATGTGAAAGCCCCTCAAATATGAGAGGACACCTAACAGCAGGGAGACCCTAAATCCTAGACTTCTTTCTCTACTTTCTAAACATTGATCTTCTCCTTGGTCTAAACACTTTCTTCTTGCTTATTCTCCAGGTATGTAGAGGCCAAATCAACATTGTGATTGTGTCTTCCCAAACCAGACTTGTATATCCTTTTTAAGGCCCAAAAGCACTAGTGCATCCATCTCCAATGCATTTTAATTTCCCAAACAAGAATATCTTGAGAAGATAAAAGCGGCGCATCTATCCTACTGCAACAAGTTACTCTGTTAAAATTCTTCTTTGATATTTCCTTCCTTCATCAAGACCAAAATTACATTGAGACACAATCTTAAAACTCATCGTATGTACAGAAGAAGAAGGAATTCACGTGCTAAGCCAACACATCAGCCATAAGCTAGAAAACTCTCGACTTTCAAAATGTCGGGTTTACTTCACATCACAAAAGAAGAATAGAAGTAACACGACCATACCAGCAAATGCACTTATACCAGATGATGCAGTTAAGTCATCGATGCAGCCTCCCCACAAATCATGAAATCTTCCTTGTCTTGACATCCACTTATATTGAGACCAACCATTCAAAAAGGAAGTAGTAACGACTATGACATTTCCAAGACTAACTACACAAATTCACAAGGGCTCCTCGATGTGGTATTGAAAGAGAAGACGAAACATCCATTGACAGAAGTGGGCAATAAAAGACATGACTTGCTTACACTGATGCAAAGCACACGGATAGAATATCTGCACATGAGACATACATTTACCCCTTGTACACATCTTCATGTTTTAATCCAAAAGAGTGCGTGTACACACACTTATCGTTTGAGTCCTCTGTACGATCACCGCCCTATCGTCGCAGTCCTGCGTGACCAACACATTCTGCCTCAAGATCTTCCACGTCCCTCCTTCGACAGCCGATTTCGCCTCCACGAGGCCACGCACGATCACGAGATCCTTCGTTCCCGACCGGCTCGACGAATCGGGCTCCGAATCGGAACCGCCTTCGAGGGAGAGCACGGACCGGAGATGGCAACGCGGACCGAGGGGGCGTCTTGGAGCTTGTGGAGAGTGGAGGAGCTCGAGGTGAACTTGACGATCGTGCGGACAGCGGCGTAAGCAAGGGTCAGGCCGATGATGGCGCCGTCGAATGAGAGGGCGAAGTTGGAGAGGAGAGAGACTATTGCTTGCTCGCGCGAGGACATGGTGCGGTTTTGGGGAATTAGGTGCTCGTGGCATGGGGTGGTGTTTCTAGGCGCTCACTTTCTTTTACCAATTACAAGGGAAATTACTACTTTAAAGTTGCATTACCTATCTTAAGAGATGTCACTACTTTGAAGTAAATTATTCCTTCCATAACACAATATAATACTTGGTAATTATATCATAATGCAATAGATTATCCCAAACTATCGCCAATAACAAATACTCGGTAATTAACTTAAAGCTTTGGTAAATTGCTAAATTCCTCATAATTCGATTGCATCGATCGATCATCTGGAAATCTTTATAGAAAATAGCAACATGCCTTTACACTTCATAAATTAGAAATGTCATTACAAGTAAATATTAAGTAATATTATAGTTTTCCGCAATAAACTATGATTAGTAGTTCACTTCCTAATTGTTATTAGAAACTTCTCTTTAAAATTTGTAACTCCATAATGATATTAGTATTACCAAGTAATTATCCTATTGCGTAATTTTCCTCAGAAAGTCATAATTTGTAGTTTGTATCTCTAGTAATTATACCTGCAACCATTGTAATTTGCTTGACATTCTTGGGATCTCAATTGCACCTATATTTAGTACTCTCCTTTTTTTATGTAGGCAATATAGGGCCCGTTTGGTTCGGCTTTTAGGGAATGCATTTACAAAAATGCAAATACCTTTGGGTGAATGAGGTTTTCGAAATGCAAATAGTGTTTGGTGAATTATAATTCTAAAGTGTATTGAGAAACAACTTTGGTCAAAATACCATTTGGTAAAATTTGCATTTGTAAAGGACTTTTATTAAATTAAAAAAAAATAGTTGTATTTTTTTTTTTTGAAAGTCTGGCCACCGGACCGCCAGATCTGGTGGCTAGATAGCCAGATCTGGTCACGCAACCTCAAGCGACGGCCGCCGGGGTCACGCGACCTCAAGCGACCATTCCCTAGGGTCACGCGATTCAAGCATTGCCTGAGGTCCAACAACGGTCACTAGGGTCAGGCGACCCTCAGGCAGCAATCGCCGGCGCATCACCGGTGCTCGCGACCCCTTGGCCGGCGGTGGTCGACCTCCGATCAGCTTCTCCATGCAGTGGTTTTGGAGAAGATGAATAGTAACCGAAACTTACATTCCAAAATGCAAGTTCCCAAAGAACCTTCAGACATAGCTTTGAGTAAGGGCGCTAGAGTCGCTTTGGAGATCTGCATCGCATCTCACAAAAAGTCACCCAAAAAATCTAACTAAATACGTTTTCATTTGGCCAATGGACTTTAGACTCTCAAAGTCTATTCCCAAAGCCGAACCAAGCGAGGCCATAGCAGCACAATTCATAGCAATAAATGCCTATCACCCGCTAATTAAACTAATAAGTTAGTAAAGTACTGCATCGGATTTTTTTTATTTAAAATCATAAATTTACCGTTTCAACCTCCAGCGTGCCATCTACTTTCCTATCTGACGAGGGGTATATTGGGAACAAGGGGAAAGAGGCTAGTTATCCGTTAGAAATTTTAAAAAAAAAGAAGAAGAAATCCTAACCCAACGTCACATCATCAGCTCTCTTCGTCTTCTCCTTCTGCTTATTTCCCTTTTTTTTTGCCCTCTCTCGATCGGAGCAGGCCGATGATCGGCGAGCGGACGCCGCAGCGTTGGGGCACCTTGGTCGGGGCTCGGGGACGGGGTCGCCCATGGTGGCGGCAAAGGCGATAGGCTGATCACCGGCGTGCGAGGGCTTGTTGGAGTTTGAGGTGGATCGGTAAATTTTCTCTAATTTTTTCGCCTTTTGGCTTGTGTGATTGGGTGCTGATGCCGTCGTTAGTGATAAATCCTGTCGTAAGAGCTTAAGAATCATATCCCGACTTCTGAATAGCTGTTTTTCCTTACATCGATTTAGACTGGAATTACTGTTTTTCATATATCTTTTGGAATTTGCTCTTTCGTAACATGAAGGTAACAGTGAAATTACCTCATCAGTCGTACTGTCTAGTGTATTTCAGTTTTGAGGAATTACCTTTTCAATTGATGATTCACTTTTGCTTATCCTTAGATCAATCCTTGTTGCCTTACGCCAGAGCTTTCTTTACCACTTTTCTTTTCAAATGCTGCATGTGATTGTCCTTTCTCTGATTTATAAAAGAAATAATTTCCAATGTATCTCTAAATTCCAGTGCTCTGAAATTTTAATGTGTTTTATGTTGGTAGTTGGTTTATAAAACAAATGAAGAGGTGCTTTATCTCACATCGAAAAGATGTGAGTGCGCACGTAAATATGATTTGGCACTAATCGACGATCATTAATTTTATTTATTGAAAATTCGGATTTATTTCTATAAAAATTAACTATAAAGTCTTATTGAAACAGTGCGACTGTTTACGAAAAGTTACGGTTATTTATTATTTATTATTTATTTAAATTTCGAATTTTTTATATCTTTCAACGTAACCTTTGAGACGTATTTGTTCACAAAATGTTGATTTTGTTCTTTTTGCAACCTTTTGAAGAGTTGCATCTATTCAAAAGATAAAAATAAGTACGTTTGTTTTGAGATCAAACTAATTTCTTCTTCCATTTTTTCGTTTTCTTTCAAGAAAAACTACAACCATTGTATTTATTTGTTTCCCATGAGAAATCATGGAGAAATACTAAATTGCTATCTAGTATCCTTATTTGAGACTTTATTATATCGTGGAGGAAATTTGGCAGTAACAATTAGCAACTTTGTGAGGCAAATAATCACGCCTCAAAGTCCGACTTCATTACTCTAAAGATCCGAATTTTTTGTTCTACCCAATTCGAAGCCATATTTTCCCAACAATTTTAAGGATTTATTTCGCAACAATTGAGTCAAGTGGATGAAGCGCACAGAACGAGTTAGAGGTGTTCATATTCAACAAAGCAAGGCTGCATAATAATTCTTTACGTCCTCCACCGGACCAAGTGGACATCGTCGAAATCACAGACCCTGCAATGCTGTCTTTCCTCGGATGACCACCATCCTCTGGACGATGCTTCTAATCCTACTCCGAAGGCTCTTCCTTCGTATGAGCGGCGATTTAGATATCATTACAATTGTGGGAACACCATATATAGACAAACGCAGGCAAAAAAGAAAAATGAGATCTGTTGGAGGCGCTTGAGGGAGCAGAAGGTGCAAGAAAGGGCGCTGGAGGTCGCGAGAAGCAATTTGGAACGGTACTATACGGTGTTCGGAGATGGGGCTGCGTGATGAAATTCGGATTGATTCGTCACTCGATCGAATCCGAGAAATGGCATGCAGTTCGGCCCAATTGCAGGAGGAGCCGAGCATCGAGACGGACAAGCTCAGCTACGAGATCTTCTCGATCCTCGAGACCAACTTCCTCTTCGGCTACGACGACCCCGACCAGAAGAAGCCCTTCGTCCCCAAACGCGTACCCGATGCACCGCCGCAAGAGCCGAAGCCTCGTGAAGATCTCCCCCAGACTCTTCACGAGGTCAACGCTGCGGTCGCGGACCGGCGAGGAAAAATCTGCGAATCGCCTTTCTCTAGGCGGAGCACGCGAAAGCCATCGTTTTTATATCAAGCGTACGCAGACGCGGAGATGGAAAGGTCCGAAGCTCCGATATTTGAACAAGAAGACAAGGATCATGAAGGGCGATGACTATCTTGAGTATCTCCTCTAAACCCCAACCATAGTCTCGAGGATGATCTGTTGCTCCTCGATCCGGAATTCATTGAGAAGTCCAATGACAACACTCCTTAGCCTGACAATGGGATTGAGGACCCAAACTCATTTGATGATCCCGGCGTTTGGCACATGTTTAATGGACAAACATGGTAAGGGGAACGAAGGGGCCCGTTCATCCCATGCGGGCTCCTCAGGGGTGAGCAATGGCGGCACGGAGCATTGCTTCTATCAAAAACAGGAAAATTGGAACCATTTCGTGCCAAGGCTGCTCGCCAATTGTGCTTAGAGAAATCATTCATTCTTATGGTGCGTTCAATTATTCTTCCAATAGAAAAGAAACTTTGCCTGATGATTATTCTATGTGAGGAGTTCAGGTATGGTCGAATATTGTGGCCAAGTTCTGTGTTTGATCACGCGCCGATGGTGTTTGCCATTTGCTAATACTTTTGTCACAATTTTTTTTTTCTCATTTGTCTGAAAGTATATTGACCTGGATTAAGTCATATTAGTTATTTTCCCAGTCATTTCAATGATCTAATGTATTTTCTGAATCATCACTTTCTTTGTCTTATGTTTTATGCCCCGTGGTTACTGATGGCGGTTGTGGGTGAGATGATGCTGCTGGATCCAAGGCCTAAATGATGATTATTACACGCATCGGCATAGGCCGATGAAGTAGACACAAAAAAAAATTTGTCGATGGTGTGTCTAGCAAAATTGCCATGTGACGTGTACACTTACCGGGGGAAAGATACTGTCCAGCAGATGGACCGGAGGCACCCTTTGAGTCTTTGGCTTGATTAAGCGAAGGGGACGTTGATTCTTTTTGCTCAGATTTCATTGAATCGAAGGAATCTATTTTTGATTTGTTTGGCAAAGCGAGGAGAGAGATGATAACGCCAAATATGGTTCGGAGGAACAATGACTAGAGGGTCATTGGGAAAACGCTTTGGTAGCTATGGATCTCCAACAACGATAGTCGGCAGATATTTGGCCAATAATGCTCCTCCACACGAAATATCAAGCGAAGTTAGAGCCTCCACTTCATAAATAAAAAATAAAAAAAGAACACCCTTCATACCCAGAAGCTGCGGAACACCGTGTTGCCGCACTCCTCGCGGTCGCAGATGAAGGTGTGGATGATCCGCGCCACCACCACGGTGCTGCTGTGGACGTGCGTGGTGCAATTGACGGCCTTGGGAGAGACGTGGGGGCCGAGAGTGTTGCTGGGTTTGCCTTCTTGCCTGTCTCAAGAATTTGCGGTCTTGGACGACAAGGCTTCCGCGGTTCCTGTCAGGCTCAAGATGAGAGTGGATCGAGGATTGACCTTTCAAATGCCACCAATTAGTTGGTCAGATATTTCCTACTATCAGCACCAGATTCTTCCATTGATACAGATAAGTATATTTATTTTAAATTCACTAAGAATATGTTGTTTTAGTGTGTTTATACGTTGATAATATGCTTTTTTTGGAACCAATAGGACTGAAATCATTGAGATTAAGAAGTATCTGACTTTCATTTTCAAAATGACAGATTTGGGTGAAACATATACTATCTTAAGTATTAAAATTAAAAAATAGTGAGGGTTATTCTTTGAGCTAAAGTGATTACATGGAGAAGATGTTGTATAGATGTAAACATCTTGTTTTCAAATATATAAGTACTCCATTTGATTCCTGGTGAAGAGTTTTTAATGTGAGTGCTATGGGTCTTTAATGTATGCGATACATTATACTAGACTACTATTAATTTTTGTATATGCAAGTTGAGTAAATACTAATAATCTAAATATAGAACATGTGAGAGTTATCTTATTATTCTATAATAATCTAGCTATATTAGAAGCATTCGCCGATGCTACTTGGATTACAAGTGTGAGAGACGAAACTTCTAGATGGATTTTCACATTACGTGAATGTGTTATTTCTTGGGCGAGCAAGAAACAAATGTGCATAATTCACTCAACTATGAAATTTGAATCATTGCTTAGTAGCAACTGGAAAAGAGGCCGAATGGATTAGGAATTTGTTATTGAATATCAAATTATGGCCTAATCCTATGTCTCCTATTTCTATCAACTGTGATAGTCAAGCTACTTTGGCAAGAGCCTATAATAACACCTATAATTGTAAGTCTAGACATATTAGTCTAAGACATGAATATGTGAGACAATTGATTAAAGATGGTACAATAACAATTGTCTAAGTGAGGTCAAGTAATAATCTTGCCGATTCCTTGACGAATGCTTTACCAAGACACATGGTAATAATGACCTCACAAAAAATGGGGCTGAAACCCTTTAATTGAAATCACCAATAATGGTAACCCGACTTTTTTTTCTAGAACATCACTAGTTACAAGTTTTAATGGGTAATAACAAGTTATTGAATGTGATTGTTTAATATTGACGTAGCCCTGATATGAGAAGTCAGTATCGTTTGTTACGTTTTGTAGGTTGAATTGAATTCTTAATGAAGTATAGTACAAACTTGTAATGTATTGATAGTAACAGAAACACATGATAGATACTTCACCTATATGAGTTTAGAGGTGGTGCCGCTTCTTACGAAAGTTAGAGTTGCTTTTTAGAGAGTTCATTAAACAGGATCAAGCACAATACCATAATAGTGCGGAGTAATATAGAACTTCTCACCAAAACAAGAGATTAGTGTATGTGCAATATGTTCAGTTCTATTATATAAAAGTATAAGTTTAAAGCCGAGCTACTTGTCACTTTGATAGAGCTTTGAGATGTTTGCATTAAGTAAAGGTTTAACTTGAAAGAGACCTTTATGTATATATATTAATCTCACATAAATTTTGGCTGTATAAAAAAAATGAAGAGATGCCTAGTTCCACATCGAAAAGATGTGAGTGCACACATGGACGGGATTTGGCACTAAATGACGATCATTAATTTTATTTATTGAAAATTCGGATTTATTTCTATAAAACTTAACTATAAAGTCTTGTTGAAATAGTGCGACTGTTCACGAAAAATTACGGTTATTTGTTATTTATTATTTATTTAAATTTTGAATTTTTTATATCTTTTCAACATAACATTTGAAACGTACTTGTTCACGAAATGTTGGCTTTGTTCTTTTTGCAACCTTTTGAAGAGTTGCCTCTATTCAAAAGACAAAGATAAGTACGTTTGTTTTAATATCAAACTAACTTCTTCTTTCATTTTTTCGTTTTCTTTCGAGAGAAACTACAGCCATTGTTTCTAATTGTTTCCCATGAAAGACCCTTGAGAAATACTAGAATTGTTATCTAGTATCCTCATTTGAGACTTTGTTGTATCCTGAAGAAAATTTGCCGGTGACCATTAGCAACTTTGTGGGGCAAATAAATCCTTAAAAAAAGTGATATCACGCCTCAAAGTCCGACTTGATTACTCTAAAGATCCGACTTCATTGTTCTACCTAATTCGAAGCCATATTTTCCCCACATTTCAAATAGCATCATCCATATCATGTAGTGTATCCCACATGTTTCTCAAATCTATTTGTCAATGTCTTATTGAATGGTGACATTTCATAAAATTCCCTCTGTACAAAAGAATTTTCAGACTTTTGTTTTGTCCTTTCTTGGTATCAGCTTCTATGATTTGTAATTTTGGGGTATTTATCCCAAAATTTATTAATTTCGGAAATACCGAGCGTTGGTTTATAACGCCAAAAATATGTTTGTAGACTATTGAAATTAGTGGGATTTTAAAATGGGAAAATATCGTATTTTGGCTAAGGCCGACCGTGTACCCATACATGATTATTTTATCGGGAATGATAAAAGTGGTGAAATTGTCGAATGATCAGGATGGTATACTATATCAACATGCGGGCTTGATATGTCAGCTTAGAGTGAGCAGTATACCGGTATACTATATCAGCCCGCGGGCTTTGATATGTTAGCTTAGCGCGAGCAGTATACCTTAGTAGCTTCTAGTGAGCATTGTCAGTATACTATATCAACTTGAGGGCTATGATATGTCAGTTTAGCGCGAGCAGTATACCTTAGCAACTTCTGGTGAGCATTGTCGGTATACTATATCAGCTTGATGGTCTCGATATATTAGCTTAGCACGAGCAGTATATTTTATCAACTTAGAGCGAGCTATACTATCTATTTTCAGCTTAGGGTGAGCAGTCCTTGATATGATCAGACTTTATAGATAGTATTGAATGAGTTGACGGAGAGATGGTCTTAATAGTATGGAATCAACTGGGACGATTGATCGATAGCTCGATCCGACTTAATGACTTTATTTGTTGAAGTAATTTGTTGAATATATAAATCGTATTGACTTATAAGAAGGAATTGAGGCAAAGGTAAGTCATCTATCTCGTGCGTGTTTAGGTAGTCTTTGGGCATATTTTCTTCCTAGTAAAGGCTTATGGGTGAACTTACTAAGACATTATCTCACTCCATCGTGGGCTTAATTTTTCAAGTTCTTAGATGGTGAATCTCCCTGAGCCTCATAGTCGTCCCATGAGGGTTACCGAGCGAGTTTCTAGTTACCCCGATCCTGGAAGTTTTTGGATCTATGAGCTTGTTATAACCACTGTCTAGATCGAAGAGGTTCAGAAGATACCTAATCGATTCAGAGCATGATTCCGCTACGCTCCCAACGATGTTAGGCTAGGTCCCCTTAGGACTTTTGATATCCCCGCTATGGTGATTGATGCTACTTTGGACGAGGATCCAGCTAACCCTCCTAATGGCGTAGTGGAGAACCCGTCGTCACGCCCAACTCCGATGGACACTGAAGAATCGGCGAACGAGTCGGACTAGCTGGTCATAGAACTGCTTGTTTTGAGAATCGACCTTTTTGTAAACCTTGTAAATATCGACTAGTAATGTATATGAATTAGTCTGATATGTATAAAGGTGTGGTTTGGTTTTCGAAAATTTGTGGTCCTGCTTTTCTATCACATCTCGTTGTTGTCTGGGGATTAATTATTCGCTTCCGTATGTGCATTAAAAAAAATGAATGGGTCAGCAACGCGTCCTAAGACATCGCTATTTAATTAACCACTGAGGGATGGGCACGTGCTCGGAGGATCGGGACGTGACAATAGTTGTTTTCTTTTCAAATAATCATAATGGTAGCATTATATATTCCTCTGGCACAAATAGAACAATAAAAGTGAAATGATAAAATCGTTTCCCTTAATCCATGGACATGAATCGAGAAATTTAGTAGGTTTGTAATTGGGACTTTTACTCTCAACAATTTTTTAGGGAGGCGTAGAATTCTTCGAGCTGTAAGACATTACACGCATCTATATTCTTAGCGACGAACAAAACCTAGCTAGCATTTTCCGTCTAGTATTCATTAAGCATTTAGTAATCATATTTATTAGCAAAACTCTATTTAATGCATGCATTATAGAATTGATTATTTTTCATACTATAAAAATGAATAACAATAAATTAATGCAATCAACATAAAATACTTATATGTAATCATATATTGTACCATATTCTTTATGTCATGAGCTAAATAAAATTTCACTAATGATCATCTGTTTTGTGGCAACATAGACATTTGTGTCACACTGCATGACGCAATCACAATAATTCATGCTCACCCACTGATACATACAAAATCACCCCTTTTTTGACCAAAAAGATTTCAGAGTTTGTATTATTAGTTAACACAAAAAATTATGTAAGTAATTATTTGACATATATAATTAATTTGTAATGACCTCTTTATATATCACATAGACAAGCAAGAAAATTCATACATATTGCAAATATTTTTCAAAACATGTGAGGAAGAGATTGCATATACATATAACATTTAGTCTGCAAAGCTATTGCTGCAAACTGGGAAGAGACTTATAAGAAGGTTCCATTTTTTTAGACGAGCTCTTGAAGGGCTTTTCTTCCTTCTTTTTTTTTTTTTTTTTTTTTGGCAGACAAGTCACAACAAGTATCATTCATTCAATGAATGAGAAACTATCAACCATTGATGGAGTCTCAAATGGTCATGACTTTGATACTCTCAAATGACAAGTAAAAATTACTTTTCAAATTGCAGCCAACTGGTGTGCAAAAATTAACTCTTGCATGAGATATGTTTTGCCGTGATCGATGGCTATGATTGTGCATGAATCATTAGGGCCATGATCAGTATAAGCATGTCCCTTAATTTGGGGGTGGAAATTTCAAAAAAGCCCAGTTGTTGGGATGTTTATTTCTAATAAAGTGGAGTGTCAAATGGTCACGACTTTGATACTCCCAAGTGACAAGTAAAAATTACGTTTTGAATTGTAGCCAAGTTGTGTGCAAAAATTAACTCTTGCATGAGATATGTTTTTCCATGATCAATGGCTTTGAATTGCATCCAAGTCGTGTGCAAAAATTAACTCTTGCATGAGATATGTTTTGCCATGATCAATGGCAACGATTGTGCGTGATTCATTATGGACCATGATTAGTATAAGAATGTCCCTTAATTTGGGGTGGAAATTTGAGAGAAGCCTGATTGTCGGGACATTTATCTCTAAGTCAATCAATTCGGTACCCACACCGCTACTTTAGTACTCCATAGAATAAAGTGGAGTCTCAATTGGTCACAACTTTTATACTTCCAAATGAAAGTAAAAATTACGCTTCGAATTGCAGCCAAGTCGAGTGCATAAATTAACTTTTGCATGAGATATATTTTACCATGATCAATGGCTATGATTGTGCGTGATTCATCATCGGCCACTATCAGTATAAGCATGTCCTTTAATTTGGCGTGGAGATTTAAGAGAAGTCTAGTTGTCGGGATGTTTATCTCTAATAAAATGGAGTGTCGAATAGTCATGACTTTGATACTCCCACATGACAAGTAAAAGTTACGCCCCCAATTGCAACCAAGTCGTGTGCAAAAATTAACTCTTGCATGAGATATGTTTTGCCATGATCAATGGCTATGATTGAGCGTGATTCATCACGGGCCATGATTAGTATAAGCATGTCCCTTAATTCGGGGTGGAAATTTGAGAGAAGGCGTTTATCTATAATAAAGTGGAGTGTCAAATGGTCACGACTTTGATAAATCCCAAATGACAAGTAAAAATTACACTCCAAATTACAGCCAAGTCGTGTGCAAAAATTAACTCTTGCATGAGATATGTTTTGCAATGATCAATGGCTATGATTGTGCGTGATTCATCATGGGCCATGATCGGTATAAGCATGTCCCTTAAATTGGGGTGGAAATTTGAGAGAAATCTAGCTGTTAAGACATTTATCTCTAAGTCAATCAGTTCGCTACCCACACCGCTACTTTAGTACTCCATAAAATAAAGTGGAGTCTCAAATGGTCATGACTTTTATACTTCCGAATGACAAGTAAAAATTACGCTTCAAATTGCAACCAAGTCGAGTGCAAAAATTAACTTTTGCATGAGATATGTTTTGCCATGATCAATGGCCATGATTGTGCGTGATTCATTATGGGCCACGACCAGTATAAGCATGTCCCTTAATTTGGGTTGAAAATTTGAGAGTAGCCTATTTGTCGGAATGTTTCTCTCTAAGTCAATCAATTCGGTGCCCACATAGCTACTTTCATACTCTATAAAATAAAGTGGAGTCTCAAATGGTCATGACTTCTATACTCCCAAATGACAAGTAAAAATTACACTCCAAATTGCAGCCAAGTTGTGTACAAAAGTTAACTCTTGCATGAGATATGTTTTGCCATGATCAATGGCTATTATTGTGCGTGATTCATCATGGGCCATGATCATTATAAGCATGTCCCTTAATTTGGGGTGGAAATTTGAGAGAAGCCTAGCTGTTGGGACATTTATCTTTAAGTCAATTAGTTCAATGCCCAAACTGCTACTTTAGTACTCCATAAAATAAAGTGGAGTATCAAATGGTTACGACTTTGATACTCCCAAATGACAAGTAAAAATTATGCTTGAATTGCAGCCAAGTCATGTGCAAAAATTAACTCTCGCATGAGATATGTTTCGCCAATTAAACTCCTAGCTCCATTGACAACAAACAAAAGAAAAAACAAAAAAAATGGTAGAACAAGAGGCAGAGGCAGCAGCATATCCATGTATTGAAAAGTTGTTCCTTTGTGATCAATTCATACTACAGTCTCCAATACCAAGGGAAAATTATCCAAAAAGTCCTAAACCCGTTACACTTTCATCAATTCAATTTTAAACCTTTCAATTTTGCCAATTAAGTATATTGAAATAATTTTGGCTAGAATTCGTTGAAGTGAATGCTGGCTATCCTACGTGACATGGCACAACTGATACTAACATGGACAATTTTTAATAATATTTAGATATTTTTTCAAATTATTTATTTATTTATTTATTTATTTATTTCCTTTTTTTTTCTTTTTCTCTTATCGATGATACCGGCTATTTTTGGATGCTCTGGAAAACCTCCTAAAAAGTGAATATTTTCAAGATGGTCTAGATTTGTATCTCTATGAAACTAAAATGTACACACATAGTTCCGTATTGATATGTAAGAACTTATAAACAATCTAGAGAGACGAGTTTGTCCTTTGACCTTGAGAATGAAACTATAAGGGTCCTCTCACCTTGTGATTTTAAGGCGGCAGTGGATGAGGCAGTTCTACTTCTCCATAAAGATATCTGAAACCAAGGGTTGACAGATCAATGGTCAGCTAACTGTTTTAGGATTCTGCTATTCGA
Source organism: Eucalyptus cloeziana (assembly GCA_014182715.1). Lineage (NCBI taxonomy): Eukaryota > Viridiplantae > Streptophyta > Magnoliopsida > Myrtales > Myrtaceae > Eucalyptus > Eucalyptus cloeziana. The sequence goes on from CM024639.1 coordinate 28,279,602, forward strand.
TCATGCACATATGGTTATGTTAGATTCAGGAACGTGGACATTTCGTTTCATCTTCAGTAAACATATTTGGCCCAAGTGGTTCCCTGAATGTAGGGCTTCTATTCGTCTAGGGAAGTCGCTGCAATCAAGATGCAGCTTTTGGTTAAAACATTAATGCAGCGCACTGGAAGTGGCAGCATCACAATGAGCAAGTAAGCTAAGAGTGGCTGTACTGCTAAGATTACAAAATTGGTCGATTTACTCCTCCTTATAATGCAACTCCTCAAGTTCAGAATCTATTTTGACCAATTTGCATATATCTTCCCTGTTGTTTTTTCCTCTAATAATTATGGCATTCGTTTATGTCAAGTATTTCTTGACCAATGATGCTCGAGATGCATTTCAGGGATGGGATTTCTAGTGAATTATTGTCCTCAAAAGCTGTACCATGAAGATGTTGATAAAATAGTTATTTCCTTTTGCACGTTTTGCTGATTTGGTTTTTCAGTTATTAGAGTTAGTGGAGTCATGTGTGTTGGTTATCCTAGTTTTTAGGTGTTAGTGGGTAAGTGCTTTATGCAGAACATGGATAGTTATGGTGTGTTTTACGTTATGTACTTTGTCTTTTGTAAAAGACTTGGTTGTTCTGTACGTAAGATGAAGTTTAAGTCTCATCTCTCCTCCCTTTTAGCAATTTAACAGTGGTATCAGAGCCTGAGAGAAGTGTGAGAGAGTTTAAAAAAAAAAAAACTTCCGTGAAAAAATTGTAGCAGCAATATTTCCAATGGCCACCAACAATTTTGTTCAACCAGCAATTCCACGCTTTGATGGTCACTATGATCATTGAAGCATGCTGATGGAGAATTTTTTACGATCAAAGGAGTATTGGTCGGTTGTCGAATCTGGAATTCAAGAGCCACCAGCAAGCATGGCTTTGACAGATCCCCAGAAAGCAGAATTGGAAGCTAGAAAGTTGAAGGACCTGAAGGCAAAATTTTTTTTTTTCAGGCTATTGATCGTTCCATCTTGGAGACTATTCTTTGCAAAGAAACTTCCAAGGATATTTGGGATTCTATGAAGAAGAAATATCAAGGCTCTGTTAGGGTGAAGCGTGCACAGCTCCAAGCCTTGAGAAAAGATTTTGAGACACTAGCGATGAAGGATGGAGAATCTGTCACTAGTTATTGTGCCAAAACAATGAAAATCAGCAACAAGATGCGATTCCATGGCGAGAAGATGAACGACGTCACCATTGTGGAGAAGATTTTGCGTTCCTTGACACCAAAGTTTAATTATATTGTCTGCTCAATTGAAGAGTCGAAAGACATAGATGTGCTATCTCTTGATGAATTGCAAAGCTCCTTATTGGTCTATGAACAGAAGATGAACAGAAGTTCAACAGTAGAGGAGCAAGCGTTGAAGGCTTCTACCTATACTCATTCCAACAATTTCAGAGGAAGGGGTAGAGGTAGAGGTAGAGGAATGGGAGATCGAGGAAATAGAGATGTTAGCAGGAATTTCAAAGCCAATAATGACCAATTTCAAGGCAAAGGGAGAAGATGGGATCCTAACAAATCCAAGGTAGAGTGTTTTAGATGTCATAAATTTGGTCATTATGCATCTGAATGTTATACTAGGCTGCCTAATAATAAAGAAAAGGTAGAGTGTTCAAATTTTGTTGAAGAACAAGAAGTTGAAACGTTGTTAATGGCTGTTCAAGATGAAAAGAAGCGCGAGTCAGATATTTGGTATGTGGATACAGGCTACAGTAACCACATGAGTGGAAGTAAGTCTTCTTTTTCTCATATAAATGAAAATTTTCATTCCACTGTGAGTTTTGGGGATCATTCTACTGTGAAAGTGATGGGAAAATGTGATATTAAGATAAAAACCAAGAATGGTTTTGTGGAAACGATCTCTAATGTGTTGTATGTTCCTGACTTGAAAAGTAACCTCTTGAGTGCTGGCCAATTACAAGAAAAGGGTTATGTAATCACTATTTAGAGGGGTGCTTGTGAAATTTATGATTCTGTTAGAGGTGCTATTACAGTTGTTCCTATGAGTTTAAATAGATTGTTTCCATTAAAGATTCAAAATATTCAATCTTGTTTGATGGCTGAAAATAAAGATCCTGGTGAAAAGAAAGATCCCTCATGGCTATGGCATTTTCGTTATGGTCACTTGAGTTTTAGTGGATTGAAGTCCCTCCAACAGAAAAACATGGTGACGGGTCTTCCTCAAATTACTGTTCCTTCCCAAGTATACGAAGAATGTGTTGTTAGCAAACAGCATCGTTCTCAATTTTCAAAAGAAAAGTCATGGAGAGCAAATGATGTTTTGCAGCTGGTGCATTCGGATATTTGCGGTCCTATAAACCCATCTTCTACTGGAGGTAAAAGATACTTAATTACCTTCATTGATGATTTTTCAAAAAAACTTGGGTTTATTTTTTACAGGAAAAATCAGAAGCTTTCTCCACATTTAAAAGCTTCAAAGCTCGTGTTGAAAATGAAGCGGGGAAAGACCATTAAGACTCTTCGAACAGATCGTGGTGGTGAATATTGCTCAAAAGAATTTGAAGTTTTTGTGCAGAGCATGACATTCGAAAAGAGCTTCTTGCTGCATATACACCACAACGAAATGGTGTATCTGAGAGGAAAAATAGAACCATTCTCAACATGGTGAGAAGTTTATTGGCAAGAGGAAGAGTTCCAAAGAGTTTCTGGCCAGAAGCAGTAAATTGGAGTATTCATGTTTTGAACAGAAGTCCAACTTTTGCTGTTCAGAATATGACACCTGAAAAGGCTTTGAGTGGGAGAAGACCGGCTGTAGATCACTTTAGAATCTTTGGATGCATCGCATATGCCCACAAGGATGTGAAAAGGAAAAAACTTGATGACAAGGCTGAAAAATGTGTCTTTCTTGGTGTAAGTGAAGCATCCAAAGCATATAAATTATTTAATCCACTAACAAAGAAGATTATGACTAGTAGGGATGTTGTTTTTGATGAAGAGAACACTTGGGATTGGAATAGGCAACAACCTACCCAAGTCCTTTATGATAATGATGCTGAACAGGAGCAGATTTCAGCACCTTGTATGCCCCAAAACTCATCAAATACAACTTCTACAGCTGCTGGAATTTCACCAACAGGCAATGAAGTTAATGAAGAAGAAGCTCAATCTCTTCGCCGTTTTAGAAGAATGCCTGCTTGGTTGGAAGAGCCTGCTTGGTTGGAAGATTATGAGGTAACTGGAATTGGAGATTCAATTACTCACTTTGCCTTGTTTTCAGACTATGATCCTACAACTTTTGAGAGTGCTGTCAGAGAAGAAAAATGACGAAAAGCGATGGATGATGAAATTAATGCCATCAAAAGAAATGATACTTGGGAGCTATCAGATCTTCCGGATGGACAAAAAACCATTGGTATAAAGTGGGTCTTTAAAACAAAACTAAAAGAAAATGGTGAAGTTGACAAATATAAAGCACGTTTGGTAGCCAAGGGATATAAGCAGCAATATGGAATCGACCATACAGAGGTTTTTTCTCCAGTTGCAAGACATGACACGATCAGATTGGTGGTTGCATTGGCGGCACAGAATTCTTGGCCTATTTTCTAGCTAGATGTCAAATCGGCATTCTTGCATGGATACTTGGAGGAACAGGTATTTGTTGAGCAACCCCCTGGTTATGTCAAGATTAGAAATGAGCATAAAGTTTATAGATTGAAGAAAGCTCTTTATGGGCTAAAACAAGCCCCTCGGGTTTGGTATAGTCATATTGAAACTTATTTTCTTAAAATTGGTTTTTCAAAATGTCCTTATGAGCATACTCTTTTTGTCAAGATTGGAGATAAAGGGAAAATGCTTATTGTCTGCTTGTGTGTTGACAATCTTATATTTACTGGAAGTTGTGATGGCATGTTTGAAGAATTCAAGAAATCTATAATGGATGAGTTTGAAATGTCTGATCTTGGTATGATGCATTACTTCCTTGGCATAGAAGTGGTACAATCGGATGATGGGATCTTTATTTCTCAAAAGAAATATGTGGGAGAAATTTTGGACAGGTTTCAGATGAAGGATTGTAATTCTGTAAACACTCCAGTTGAGTTTGGCTTAAAGTTATACAAAGATCATGAAGGGAGGAAGGTTGACAACACACTTTATAAACAAATTGTGGGCAGTTTGATGTATTTAACTACAACAAGACCAGACATAATGTATTCTGTGAGTTTAATCAGTAGATATATGGAGAATCCTACACAAATGCATTTGTTAGCTGCCAAGAGAATCCTTCGTTACTTGCAAGGAACTAGAGACTTTGGGCTATTTTATAAGAAGGGTGAAAAGTCTGATTTGTTGGGATTTACTGATAGTGACTATGCAGGAGATCAAGATGATAGGAGGAGCACTTCGGGTTATGCTTTTATGTTTGGAACATGTGCTATTTCGTGGTCATCTAAGAAGCAACCAATTGTTACATTGTCAAGTATAGAAGCTGAATTTGTTGCTGCAACAGCTAGTGCTTGTCAAGCTATTTGGCTAAGGAGAATTCTTGAGGAGCTACAATTCAAGCAACCGGGACCTACTAAAATTTTTTGTGACAATAACTCAGCAATAAAACTCTCCAAGAATCCGGTGTTACATGGAAGAAGCAAGCACATTGATGTGAAGTTTTATTTCTTGAGAGATCTTAGCAATGATGGAACAATTGATCTAATTTACTGCAGGAGTGAAGATCAAGTTGCTGATATATTCACCAAAGCCCTCAAGATGGAGTCATTTGTGAAGCTCAGAAGGTTACTAGGTGTTTGCATGGTGAAAAAAGTCAAGACTTTAAACTGAATGTTAGCAAACATCAGTTTAAGGGGGGGATTGTTGATAAAATAGTTATTTCCTTTTGCACGTTTTGTTGATTTGGTTTTTCAGTTATTAGAGTTAGTGGAGTCATGTGTGTTGGTTATCCTAGTTTTTAGGTGTTAGTGGAGTAAGTGCTTTATGCAGAACATGGGTAGTTATGGTGTGTTTTACGTTTTGTACTTTGTCTTTTGTAAAAGACTTGGTTGTTCTGTACGTAAGATGAAGTTTAAGTCTCATCTCTCCTCCCTTTTAGCAATTTAACAGAAGAAGGGATAACTAATCAATTTGATTTAGTTCACAATGATACTTTGTGCTGAGAATGAAACAGCACAAAATTATGATAATAAAATGAGTACAAAGATAAACAATCCCATTCTCATCTGATTGTACAGGACAAGGCTTTGCAAGAATCTCTAACTAAATGTTACATCTGGAAGCCAACTTAAACCGCAACAGACAAGCATGAAATTGGATCATGAGTAGGGAAGGCTATGTTTTGGAGAGTGAACTGATGTGCAAGGTTTAGTACAAACTAAAGAGTTCTACAATTATCCATAATCCACGAATTTCTAACAACCGTAAAGTTCAATTCACAGTTTTTAATGCAGGGACCTTCAAATATTGATTAAAGAAAGCTCAGAACCATTTACAGACCTTCTGGTTCCTAGATTTATGAATTGTACCTCTCAAGTGGGTGCCGGCATGAATCCACTTCTGCAGACGAACATCTTCTTGGTAATGAAAGAAAATTACTCTTTCGCCAATCGTTCTTGTTACTGTCTGCAAATTTCCTTGCATCTACGAAGTATTGCACTGATGGTCCGTTCAATATCAATCCCATCATCATCATAGTCATCTCAATCACTGTGAAACAAACTGACAATTCTGCAATTCACCTCCAAACTCGAGGGACAGAAGAGGATTCTATCCAGCGGGAGGTCCATGATTTGTTTTTCTGTTTCGCTGCTTGTTTTAAGGGACAAAAGCTTGGTTAGCTCTTTCCGTAGCTTTGTCAGATGAAAATGATTCTCCTAGAGACATTGGTTTCCCCGGCTTCCCCTGAAATCCGATTTCCCAAAAGTCCCACCTGAAAGTAATCCATGTGGCGGTTAATGAACTCTTCTCAAGGCTCTGGTTTCGTCTAATCTGAACCATTACGGTTTAACAAGATATTAAATTCCGCCAATGCAAGAGACGACATGAAGTTCATGTATATCTACATCAATGTGGTCTACTCACAATCAAACCCATATCCTAGAAGTGAAATTAAGAACAGATTCCTCTGAATTCCTCCAAAATATAAAGTAAGTGGATTGGAAAAGTAGGCACCTTGTATGATGGTACAAAAGTTGTAGCCTCTGAGTAGATTCCTAGTTATTGCAATCAAGATCGTGCAGTCAAGAATCATCCATTACGAAGGCATGCCGACAATAGTACTTATGGTGATGCATCGGCTTTGCGAGCATACTCCTCCTATCTCATGTTCAACTTGTTTTGCATCCAGCTTAAGAGCTGTAATCAACCAAAACCAATGGTTAAAGTGAAAAGTGAAATGAGCAAATGAGTACTTTTGGTGTATTTGTGTGCGAGAGGAGAGTATGAATTCAAAGGAAAATTCAACCAACGTCTTTACCTTCATCTTGAGTCGGAGGATCGCGGAGTCTCTGGTATGGAGGTGCTGAAGGCGACTGAGGTGTAGATAAGATTAGTTGACATGGTTCAAAATGACCGATGCAGGCATTTATAATTTGGATACAATGAGTTCGTGGAACCAGCTGAACTTCTTTCCTTGGTGGTTCCGAGCACCCGAACGCGGGCCCTCTCTTGAAACTTGACTCTCCCATGAAAACATATTGGAAAAAGTCAATCCAAGGAATGTCACTTGACATATTGGAAAGGAAAATCGCAGGCGTTAGAAACCAAGAAATATCACTTCAAGGATTTTAACCAATGAAGCATATTATAGCCAATGAAGCAAGTTATTCCGCACCTTATTAGATTTAAAATTTGAGTGGATGAGGAGTCATCCCATCATGTCCAAGACGATTCAATTGTCTTTCTTTCATTAACATGTACGAATAAGCATGAAAAGCTAAGCTGTTTTTGTAGATCATGCATAGAGATTTAGAACTCCACATTGGATCGAGACTGCAGACAACTTACATGCACATCTTTCAGACATGTTACTCAGTGAACCACATTCGTGATTTGCATGCTTTCGAAGCCAAAAGATCTTCAGATCTCACGAAGAGAGAACCATCTGCAATTTGCCATAATAGTGCAAACCGCACAAGGCAAGGCTCCCATTTTAGAAACAAAACTATTCAAGCAGAAATCAACACTAAGCAGAACACAATGACCTTGAAATCCTCATCTTAGAGAAAGAATCATTTCATTGAATTTTGAATCCATATGGTCAGATCTATGTCCTCCTTCTCTCATCCCAGGACCAAACAGATCTTGTTCTGTACATGTATCTATCATAATCATAATTACATAACTATTTAAAAATCACATATGGTTGGCGCAGCAGGCTGAGTGTTAGTTTCTCCAACCGACCACAGTACTAGCAGCAGGACCTGTGCTCGACACTGTTGGGCCACGGTTATACATGCGCTGGATTTCTTCCCGGTACTCTGTCAAAGACTTGTCAGGTAGGGCTGGTGTTAGTTCCACTACATCCCCCATCCTCAGTTTGCAGGTTGGATCACCAATGGGCTGGCGGTTCAGCCTCGGCCTCAGTTCTTCCTTCAGAGGGAAACCATAGGGCATCCATCTGATGCTTCCTCGCCCTGCTCTTTCTAATAAGTCCATCATTGTAGAATCTGCTTGGTATTCTTGAACAGACATCTGCATTGACCAGATAAAAGCATTCTCAAGAAAGCATACACATCGATCATGGCCCGACTTCAACAAGAAACCAAGCACATGCCCAACTAAAAAAGCATTATAGACTGTTTGCCAGTTAAAGGAAAAAACAGAGCAATCTGAACCAACCTTATCATTTTCAATCACAATAACGAAGATAGGTCCACTGTGGTCATTGTGAGGCTTGTAAGAGTATGGACAATCATCAGAATGACAAGGGAACTTGCATGGAGGCTTGAAGGAGTGGGAATATCCAATAGATGAATGGTCTTTGCTCATTGTCTCACAATGCCAGGTGATGACCCATCGTGCCCATTCGACCATCTGAAGAACAGAGGAAGAGTGCTTGCACTCGCCTTCTTTGTATCTCCAATGTGCTGCAAATCCAAATTCAGCTTGCAGGTGCATTTCTTTTGTCCGAATTTGAACTTCAAGCGGTATCATTCCATCACGCATCACAACTGTGTGGAGAGATTGATACCTGAATGTAGGATCTTGGATAAGAAACATAACGAGCATAAGGATATACAATCTGCATAATTTGTCAAAGACATACCCATTGAACTTTGGATGAGTTATGTAGTCCTTAAACTTTCCAGGTATTTCAGACCATAATTGGTGAACAATTTCTAAAGCTCTGTAACAGTCTTCCTTTTTCTCAACAATCAGTCGCAAGCCATGTACGTCATGGATATTATCCATAGTCAGGTTTTTTCTGCACAAGAAAATCTGCATAAGTACTATCACAGCACTTAAAAAAAAAATTAGAGAGGTTTAGAATGAGATTATTCATCATTACCAATTCACTACTCCAACTAAAAAACTCTCATGTACAGAATTGAAAGATTTGCTCCAGTATTTTGCAACATCTCATATCACAATTATCACGGTTGTTCACACTTATGGCAGCAATATTTTTTCAAGTCTCAGTAATCACTTCAGAAGTGCAAGGACATGAAAGAGGTATAGCCAACTTTTAGGTCCATGCTTCCCTAAATTTAAATGTGACCAGGATTCGAGACTTAAAGGTATTGGCATTCACAGATTAACATTGAGTAAATGCCAGTGCAAAAAAGCATGCCTACAGACGTGTGCCCGAGAGAGAGAGAGAGAGAGATTACTTCGACATCTTGCAATGAATGCTATACAGACTTTTGTGCCTCCCATAAAGGTCATGATAAGAAATTGACTGGTTCTTAAGAGCTTGCTCAAGCTTCTCTTTGGCAGAAGCAATTATCGTCTCATCGTAAGACTCTAAAAGCTGAGAGGACAGTTCCTTGTGTCGGTCAGGGTTGAGATGCTTAAAGCACAGGTTTTCTAGCTTTTCCTTCCAACTAGATATGCCCAGACGGTTGGTCAAGGGTGCAAATATTTCCAATGTCTCCTTAGCAAATCTCTGTTGCTTGACAAGAGGCAATGCATCCAGTGTCATCATATTATGCAGACGATCTGCTAATTTGATGAGAACAGCCCTTGCATCTGCCATAGCAAGGAACGTGGTATGTAATCGATCAGCCTCGGCAGTCTTGCTTGCTGTATTACTCTCCCGTGCAAGCTTGCTCAATTGACTTAGCTTGGAGACCTACATCGCAGAGTTTATTAAAATATTAGTAAACAATAATATCTTGCTGTAGCATTGGCAGACATGCACAGCATCTGCAAAGAAAGGAGTAGGTACAGATGAGAAGACATGTCGGGTTCATAATACAATCGGGATACACCTCCTTGCCAAAATGCGGTCAATTATGTGGAGATCTATCCACTACCGAATATCCCAGAAATGAAGGGTTGACACAAAAATAGAGAGTAAACTCTAGTTCTGATTTATCGACACTTTGAGGAAACTGCCCAATTCAAGTTACACTCCGAATATCGTTGACATTATTCAAAAATCATTCACTGATGGGTATGATAAAATTGCTTGAAGAGCGTCCCAAATCTAGGCCTGCCTCACGAGTCATGATATCTTTAAGACCAGGACATTGCCGCATTGGTTAGAACAAATCGCATTCCATACAGACGATTATTTGTGAATTTAATCATCACAAAGAAATCAACTGGAGAAAAAAAGAAATTAAAAATGGTATTTTCACAGATCTTACAACATCAGACATAAAGGAGCCCGTCCTCAATCGCTTTATGGTGCAAAACTAGGACTCTATGTATACTATTGCACAAGAACACAGTGAAAAATATCACAGTGCAGCATTCAAAAGACAAATCGAAATGTCTTGGGCTACAGTTACTCTTCAAAAATAAAACAAATCTGGGAAGATTCAGTGCACAGATATTCTCTTACCCCTTCAACCAGATCAGCAACGCTAGAACCAAAATTCCTACATATGTCGTCATATGTCATATGGGAATCATCAAGTGTGTCATGCAATAAGCCCGCAGCAACCACCGTAGAATTAGCGCCAATCAGTGCCAATAACACCGCAGTCTCCACGCAGTGCTGCAAATATGGATCACCACTCGCGCGCATCTTCAACATAACCACAGAGAAGTCAATAAGAAATAATCAACAATCAATCTCAAACAATTCCAAACTTTTTAGCACTCAGATAACTCAAATTAACAGGATACCTGCCCTCGGTGTGCCTTCTCAGCCTCGTAGAAAGCCTTCACCACGAAATCTTCACTGAAGATCTTGTGCCTCGACTGTGCACTCACCAATAACTCCTTCACACAAGGCTCAGTATCAAGTTCCAGTGAATTCTCCTCCAAATTGAATGGCATTTCCTCCACATCAACGGCATCTCTCAACTTAAAAGTATTAGAATCATAGTCCACACAAGAGCCCAATGCATTCCTAACAAAACCATCATACATAACTCTCGACCCACCTCTAACTTCTCGCGGAATCCTTGTGGGAGGACTCTTTATCGACCCATTTCCACACAAGACCGGACCCTGAAGAACCGAAACCGGACTCTGATGATCCCTCTTCAATGAACCCATGAATTTACTCGGAGAATAACGGAAAGAGCCACTAAATTCTCTGAATTCGTCGCTTTTATCGTGCCATAATTGCCCCAATTCTTCTCCTCCACCAGAGAAGCTAGAGCTAGAACCTTGCTTGACGCACGGCGATGAGAAGAGACGCGAGAGGCCGCCGACAATCTTCTGCGACGGCGACGAAGAACATGAAGGCGCCGCCGACGAAGCGACCTGCGACGACCTGGAGCTCAATTCGAGATCGTAGGAGACGTGCGCGTTGATCTGATGCGCGGCGGAGCACACGCCGCTCGGCGGGCTCGCGTACAGAGCGATCGTCGGGCCGGCCATTGCGCTGGCGAGCTCAATTTCAGCTCCCCTAGGGTTTCAGATCAAATTCATCAAACTCCGACGTCGAGCTTCGTATTCTAATCGATCACTAAAAAAAAAAAAAATTAGAGCTGACCGAGTTCTACCCAGATCAAATCGCACCAAAACGAATCTCAAATTTTCCGTTCCCGGAAAAAATCCCGAGCGATCAGCGCGGCCGGAGTACGCTCCCCTCCCGAGATCGACAGTATTCCTGGAAAAGCTGACGGATTTTCCAGGAAAACCGGCGGTTCCCCCTCCGCGACCGTTATTTTACGAGCGAAATAGGGTCAAACGTAATGGAGTTTGGATACAAGAGCTTGCACGCAGAGCTTTCCCGAGAAAATTAATCGATGTGGGCAAACTCAAACATGAAGGAGTTCGTATGAACAATTCGGAGTATCACAACGAAAGGACGACCGATCGAGGACGGGAACGGAGGAAAAAAAACACGACTTTCGATTCCCGAGAGGCGATCCGATCGGAACCGAAATCAATCTGGAAGGAGGTTCGGGGGAACCTCGATCTTTTCTGTAGAGAGCGAGCGGGAGAGAGAGAGAGAGAGAGAGAGAGAGAGATTTTCTTGGCGTTTGATTTTCCTGAGAAAGCTGATGCTCCTGTGTTCTTAAAAAACTGCGCTTTGCGTGCGGTCCGCATGGGGGGGAAAGGAGGAGGGGGACTCGAAATTACGCGGTTGCCCTCGTGAGGAGCACGCCACAAATTCTCAGTTGCCTTTGCTTCGTACGAAAGCAACGCATTCTCGGTATTTGGTTCGTTTGCTGTGTACATCTTCTCTCTTTTCTTTTTCCTTTTTTCCTATAAATAAAAAAAAAAACACATCTGATGGATTTATACGATCGCGAATAAATTAGGGAATCGAACCCGTGACTTTCGATCTAAATCGAGTATCGGACCACGTGATCTATCCTCCAATTGATTTATGTTAGTGTTGTCGTTGTTTCTTCGTTATTTTAATGTTGATGCTAATCATGAAGATTTGGATAATTGAAAGTTGTTGGATCATTTCTCTTGGAATGGTTAGACACGATCTCATGAATTTAAATATTACAAGTGGTTTTCGTCATCTTCTAGATCTTCCAAAAGTATTTTTCAACTTTTCTTTTATGAAATCGAAATCTCCGAACATTTTGATTCAGATCAATACGAGACCACTAATTATTGAGCATTGCAAAAAAGGAGCAAGGATGATAGCCTCCTTATATAGTATGTGCATATAATTTCAATGCGCAAAAATATGACTTTCTATAATGATGATCATTGTAATTTTATTCGTACCATCATCTTTTTCTTTTCTTTTCTTTTCTTTTCTTTTCTTTATCGCTTTAAATGTGCTCATACTATTTATTTAAAATAAATCATTCGAGATAATCATAATCAAGCATCGACAAGCCGTTCATATGACGATGACCATATTGTGATCGTGACTAGTGAGAACTCTCTAGAGGTTTTTAAATTTTATTTTCTCTTTTTTATTGCACCGTCCATACCGAGTCGGCATTTGAAAGAACGAAACAAGTATAATGAAGAATAATCTTGGATGAATTCATATGAATACACATCATTTATTCATTTTAGAAGAAGGGAAGGTTTCTTCCGTCTGACTTTTTCGCATGTTGCCTATGTGGGGAGCTAGAAACGGACATTAGGGCAAGACTTTATATTATATAATTTAATTAAATCATGGAAGGGGATGCGTAGTTTAATATTTAATATATCCGAGGAATTCTGTGGAGTATTTAATTTGGGGAAGTGGGGATTCTGGAAGGTGGGCTGCACAGACCGTGGCTGCTTAGAGATAACGATGAATATTTGCTAAATTCAAAGTAGGGATTAGATTAGTAGCCCAAAATATTAATTAATGCGGATCGCAATACTTATCTTCTCCCTTAATTTAATTTTTTTCTTATTTTTTAAAGAAATTTTGGGATCTGCTGTTCGAAAGACAGCGACCGACGAACTAAATGGCGTCCACTATTATAATAAGATTAGATGATGATAATGATGATGATGATGACGTGGTGCTTTACATGGAAAAAGAGATGATCGTGCCCCCTTAATCATATGATTTTACTTTTTACTTTAAATAGACTCAAAAGTTTAACAGTTAATATAAATAAATAAATAGATAGGCCTCAAAAGGCTATTGGGTTACACCTTTTTCGATATTTGTTTTTTGTGCGCATTATTATTGCGTTTTTTTTTATTCCCTCCCCCGAGAATGGAATCTCTTTTCGGGATGAGGCGGGCAAGAATCCCACCACGTTGATATTTTAAAAAGAATTTCTCGACCTTTCATTTTTCTTTTTCTGCTAAAGAAGAATCCCATCTGATTTTCGGGAATTAATTTTGGTAAAGTTGATTTTCAGAATATCGCGGTTCTTTGGAGAAACGAATGGACAACAAATGAGTGGATGATATATACTTTCCTTTGGCTAAGCACATTAAAATTATAATCCCCATCTGATTTTCAGGAATTAATTTTTGTAAAGTTGATTTTCAGAAGATCGCGGTTCTTTGGAGAAGGGAATGGACAACAAATGGGTGGATGATATATACTTTCCTTTGGCTAAGCACATTAAAATTATAATCATGCATGTTCACCAATTAGTACAGTTCAAAACAAATCAGAAACACGACCGCTTAAAGTTAATACAAATGCATTTTTCTAAATGATTATGTGAATTTATGTGACTTCTCTAATAAAATTTCTTTTACACAAGATGTGATTAATTAGAGTTGACGTATCCATTGTTGTTGGCATGAATTTGAAGAGGAATTTTTTTCTTTATTACCGTGGATCATTAGGTAATTAATGGGACTCAAAAAATTTCAAACATAAATACCGCATTCAAAGCTTAAGAAACGAGGCTGCTATTATCGTTGAACAATCGAATTTGTTGAATAAATGAATAAATAAGTAGTATTAATTAATTATATATTATTAATTATAGAAAAATCAATCTTTCGTACCCTTCAGTCAATGAGAAAACGGATCAGATTCTACAGGATCAAACCTATGGGACTTGGGAATTCAAAAAAAAAATTTGTACAACAATTAAATAGTCAAACACTAGATTAACTAATCTTAATCTGAAAATGGTACTTAAAAAAAAAAATCCAAGGTATAAACCCTGACTTCAACCAACATGTCAGAAATTAAAAGTTCAAGAACTTGATTGGGAAAAAAAAATGTACATGCTAAAAAAAATCAACAATATCTTTCGCAAATAAGCCTCATCGATTTTCTGCATTCTTATGAAATAATCTTCATGGAGGTTTGAGCAACACGCGCATTTTTTGCTTCTATTTTTCTGTTTCGACAACCAAAAAAGAAAAGAAGAAAAAGCTAGGGATTTCATGCAAAATTTGGAACTTATTTGAATCAAACTTCTTATTGTCAAAATTCCAAGGGAGAAAGCAAAAGAAGATACGGATTAATTTTGTTTAAACGGTCTACCTGAGATTTTCCAATCGAATATTTCTAACTGTTGAATGAGTAATTAGTCACTCGCTCGAACAGAATTATTTATATCTCAAATTAGATGCGAGATGTGTAGACGAAAGGGTCACATAAACCTAAATTTTATTCAAAAGATACATAACCGATACATGAAAAGAAAGGGAAAAAGAGACGGGAGTGGGGGCAAAAATGGAAGGAACGAAATCTCTCTATCACTCACAAACAAGAGTCCGACCCGACCAGATCCGACTGAACCCGACCCACATTGTCGGAAGAAGGTCTAGAAGGAGTTTGACGAGGACGTCTGCATCTTCCTCCCACCCCCTCCGCTCTCGCAATTTTTGGATTTTCTGTTAGATTCAGTTTCTGATTCGGCACGTGGCGAACGACCAGCAGCGAATGCGGCCATCTGGTCAGCTTCTGCGGCTTACACGTGTGTTGTGTCCCCTCCCTTCCGTTCGTTTTAGGTCGCTGATTCATTTTGTCTCTCTCTCTCTCTCCCCACAATGAATCGAAGACTGCCTTGATTATTTTTCAAGAAGCACGAGGAAAGGAAACAAAAAAAAAATGAAATTTGGGGCGCTCAGCTTTATCAAAAATCAAAGTTCTGAAAATTTGCGAAATTAATCGAGAATTTGACGATGAATATGACGATTGAAAGAGTAAAAACACGTGTTGACTCTACCATTTGTCCCTTTTTCCGCATGTATAGTGACATACACCCACCCTGAAAGAGTTTAAAAGAGGAAAAAAAAAACATGCTTCTTGAAAGTCAATTTTGTTGAAAATGAAACGCTCATGTGCGCAAAAGAATCAGGAATTACTCGAAACGCCCAGAATCGGACCGGAATCGACGGTTCCCAAGATAACCAATCCAGTATTCGATTTCAATTTATTGAAATTGGTGGGTAACACTCTGGTTTTCGGTTCTAGATTTGGAATTGTCCACTCACCCACCCGAATCGAACTGGCAATATATAAATATTTATTTAATTTTAAAGAAAAAATTTCGACCAAAAAATTAAGAGAAATGAAAATTTTAAAATCTCTCATTTGAAACTCAACACCCATTAATTAAGTACTCGTCTTGTCTTACTCTCATCTTGTTTAAGTCATTTATTCATCTCTCACTTAAGGCCTTGACTCTCAAGCTTAACGTTCATCAACTTACGGCGTCAACTCTTTACTTTTGATATGAGTCCAATTTTTTTACTAATCTCGCAATTAAGAATAGAGAAATTCTTTTCTTTTCTTTTTTGCTTTACTTTGGCTTATGGAAAAATGTTACACCGAGTGCATGAAGTTTGATGGAACCAATTTCATGGACCCACCCGAGAAGTGGACCGGATCGGCAGTCCAATTTTCAATCCATGAATCAACGAGCGGTTCTAGGTTTCATTTTTTCAAAACCGGTCCTCGGCAAGTGGTTCTCAATTTCAAGGTGGGAATCGCGCACTTGGGTCATGGTCATGGACCATGCTCACCCCTAGTAAATACTAAGTTAAGCATTGGCAAGCATTTTCCTTTTGCTTTAATTTTGCGCACAACATATTTGGTTTGCTCTTATACTCGTCGCATCGAGTATTTTACATAACGATAACACGATGGACATGGGTTGGAACCGATCAATATAAGTTCCCCCGATGTTCCGTGCGACACTGCGAGCCCACTTGATAATTTGCAAGTTTGAAAGCTCGCGTGAGGCGACGGAATGGATTGCGGAAAGAACGGCCGTGTCGCGCCAGTCAAAGCACAGTGGGTGTGCGTTGGCTGGGAGTGCCGACAGGTCTCAATCAGGTTCGGCTTTTGATCAGAGTTGGAGTTGGAATTTGCTCCTCCCAAGAACCGAGGACCGACTCTTCTTCCTGGCGCTTCTGCAATTCTTCTTCGTCCCTCTACCAAACAACAAGGAGAGGAGAATTGGACGGTGGACGGTCGATATTGGGTGGCTGACTATTCAGATCGCCCAAAAACTCCAATTTGTGGGCGTGGAAATCGGCACGGCCGGGTTCAAATGTCAAAGCCGGCCGACCCCGTTCACTTCCGAGGATGCTCGGGCCGGGCTACAATTCAACGATGTCCTTGACGAGGCAAAAGCATTGAATTGGTTCATCACATCACTTTTTTAAGCAAATTAACTTGAGAAGTCTGTCTTAGATTTTAAAAAAAAAGGGGCCTAGTTATGTTCTCCAACTGAGGACCATCTGTTCTTATGTTAGGAGCATTAGCTATTCCAAGCATTTTCTACTCCTTTAATCTTATTTTCGGATGTGTTTGTTTTGCTCAAAATCTCATGATAAAAGTTAATATTTCCTATGGAAATCATTTTCAAGGAAAATTGTTAGTTCTCATTTGCTTGGTGGTTTAAGAAAAATGATATTCTTCTTGTTAGAAGGGGCAGTCGTTTTCCCCCAGTCTAAGCATGTTGTTTTCGGTCAAGAAGTTACGCAAACATGAGAAAGTTGGAAAACAATTTTCTAGAAAAGAGCTTTCCTTAAAAAAAATAATAAAAAAAATAAAATAAGGGGAAGGGGGGGCCTTAAGCACCATTAGATTTATTAAAATATCAAATCTAGAAGTTTTAATTTAATAAGTGGAGGGAGACCATGTGTATATAAAGAGCATATAAACTTATAGATAAGCGACGGATTTGAGCACCCCTCTCATGGGCAAACCGAATTAGCCATAACATGTGGAATTTGATGATTGATGGGCCACACATCCAAAATAACCTAAAGGCAGAACTTGACATCGATACCATATTAGAATGTTGGGAAAAGTGTCAAAAAAATTCTAAATCTTTTGTATCGATACTAATTTAGTTATAAACGTTTTATTGATGCCAATTTAGTCATAAACCTTTTGACTTTGTGTCAATTCAGTTCTAAACCTTTTATTGATGCTAATTTAGTCCTAAAGTTTTTGATTTGGTGCCAATTTAATCTTAAAACTTTTGACCTGATGTCAATTAAGTCATTCTGATAAATTTTGGTTAGATATTACTAATGTAAATGTCGATCAAATAGTGTGGTACGACTAGTGCTAACGTCTACAACTTTCAATAATATTTTAATATTTTTTTCGTTTTCTTCTCTTTTTTCTTTTCTTTTTTTCCCCCTCCTCCTCCTTCCTCAACCAATCACCAACTAGCCAACCAACCAAAGATCAAGGTTGACCTCATTGGCCTCTAGCAAGCCTCAAGCCCTCATCGATGGCCTCGCGTTGGGTTGGCAAGGGTCGAGCCTCACCCAAACCCTAGCAAGGGTCGAGCCCTAGCTAGAGACCACAAGGTTGCACCGACAAGAGCTCAAGCACTCATCAGTGGCTAGGTGAGGCTCGACCTCATTGGATTTGGCGAGGCCGGACCTCGCTCGTGGCTAGAGAGGTGGGACCCTTGCCAAATCTAGCTAGGGCAAAGCTCGCTCGCCCAACTCAAGGCCACCCTTGCGGCTACTGGTGATGGCCGAAGCCTTGCTAGTAGCCAATGAGGTCGGCCTTAACCTCACCGGCCCTCACCTCTGGCTAGAGGAAGGAGGAGAGGGGGAAAAAAGATTAGATAAATAACTTGAAAATTTATTAAAATATTATTAGAAATTATCAACGTCAACGCCGGTCGTACCATGTTAATCTACTGGTATCCACGTTAGTAATATCCAGCCAAAAGTAATCGAAAGAATTGAATTGGCATTAGGTCAAAAGTTTTAGGACTATATTTGTACCATGTCAAAAACTTTAGGATTAAATTAGCATCGATAAAAGATTTAAAATTGAATTGGTACTGAGTCAAAAGGTTTAGACTAAATTGACACAAATGCAAAATGTTTAGAAATTTTATAACACTTTTCCCTAGAATGTTTATTCCAACCCAACTCCATACTTTCTAAGAACACTCATTTTTAATATCATTATTGCTATTGGTTATTTTATTTAATAGATGCATCATATTTAGGGGTATGCAAAATAGATTGTCCGAACCGAGAATTGCTTGAATCGGATCGAACTGGCTTGTTTGGTCCAACTCCCGGAGTGTCGGTCCGATTCTAGTTCCTAATATCCAGGCAATCCGGTTCCCAATTCCAAATGAGCAGAAAAAAATAACCGGTTCCTGGTCTTAGGACCACCTAGTTCGATCCTCAATTCCAATTTTTGGAAATCGAACTAAATCGAGAACCGATCATCCCGATCATATTAAGATTTGGATTATTAATCTTGCTGCAAGGGACTATGCTACCGCCCCTGGGCTCGTGCACGCCCATGTCGACGTGCGGCAACCATACTTTTAGGTGGGCTCCTGCACACACATGTCACGCCAGATGGGGCAACCATACTGTAATAGAAACATACAAAGATTCATACCTAATTTTAGTATGATAATAATATATAAAGATTCATTTGTTTTATTGAAAATAAATAATTTGAAAAATATTTTTAAAAAATCGTTGTTTATATCACTTGAAATAATTAATCAATAAAAAATATTCTTATTATTGACAATAATCTAAATTGTTGTCATAAACGATTTACATCTTTTCATTCATCCATTTTTGTAGACGATACGAGCGATCATTTTTAAGAAAATATTTTCCAAATCATGTATCTTTCGCGATACGAATATAAAAGTAATTCATTTGTATATTTCCTTTCTTTTTATTACGTAAAACAAAAGGAAAGTCGTACATATGTCCTCGAAAGTTTTGTTTACCTACGGGCATTATTATTCAAGGTAAGAATCGTGCATCTACATCGAATTTTTCTACAATTAGCTTTTTGCCAAATTAATTTCGCAGGTCCACAGCGTGGGTCCATATCCCTATGCAAGGAAAACGACAGATTCCTTTTCTTATGATCATTTGCGTATTTTAATAATTCAGGACACACGAGTATGGAGATTTGGCTACCTCACGGGTTCAAGAAGCACTCTACAATCCCGGTGTATCAGATCAATTCAGACGTTTTGCCTGTGCAGTCCTCGTGTCCTATGATATCTTTGATATTTCTCTTGTGACTATGTTATATTCAAGTGCTCACGTTCGTGGGGGCGTACGCACGTCGAGACTACGACCGTGGCTAACATGTGACAGGTGCGTGCATGTTGTTTTAAGGACGCATGGGCACGCGCATGCACGTTGTGCGAGACGTCGAGATCGCGTGCGACGCTCGGTAGAGTGTGGCGTAGGGAAAACGTGCGAAGCCGAGCCAAGCCCCAAAACGACACGCTGTTTTCGTTGCTTCTTTGAGAGATGTTGAGGATGAACGGTAGGGCCTGCTCACACGCCACGTCTCGCTAATTTTGGGGCATTCTTCCAAAAGGTCGCCCTCATCCTCCATTCTCTCATCTCAAGCAACACCAATTGTCGTAACGTATGTCAGTGATGTATTTGTATGCGATACGGAAGTTTCTACTCATGTGATTGCCGGAATTCCTATGTGACTTTCCTTCTTTCACGCTACGGGAGGATATTCACAAATCGTTTATGTGTGGTAAACTGATCTAATAACCCGTGTTCCCATAGCAATTCAGGCATTGGGTGTGCTGGGGATTCGAAGGAACTGGAAAAGGGTACAGAGTTCGAAAGGGGGTTGGAAGGAATCACGCATGCTTGCTGTCGTACCTGGTACTGTAAACATCTCCATGCTAAGTTAGTAGGAAGGTTCTGAGCAAAGAAGACACTGTCGTCAGTTGACAAAAGAAGTGAATGCGCAGCGAAAAGAGTAAGAACGCCTCTGTAATCTCACGCATTGAAGAAGAAGAAAGCGTCACAGAATAGAGCCCAGCCTGAAATTTCATGTACTGGGCCGTGAGAGACTAGTCATCATGGGCCATGCACTGAAGGCTACCCTGCAAAATAAAATCAGCATTAGCTTCGTGGTCATGGAAGCTTCTCTTTGCTCATGTTGATTTAGACCCCAACACTTGATCACGGGGAGGACTCCAAAATCTGGGTCATTCCCAGAAATCCTCAGTTTTTCCTCCCATTCATAATTTTTTGTGGGCCTTGAGTTGCTTCAGGAGTCAGATGTACTCATTGCAGTTGACTCCTTCAGTAGCATCACCTCGTCACCAATTTCTCTAGGACACAGAATTTCAGAGCCTAAAATGACCACCGTTGCTTATGCAGTCAAGTCCCGTTGCCGACATAATAGAGTGAAATCTTGGTTCTGATCACTTGTCAAAAAATAAAAGAAAAAGGAAATATGGGTTCTGACCACATGATCTAGCCAAATTAGGAGACATTCCATTAATCTCTCCAAATGCGAAGGTTTGTTCAAACAGACCGTACTATGTGCACATGCAATCGGCCTTCTAGATGTTGCAACGTATGAGGCGAGAAATTACTATCCTAAATCTACTACGTGGAGCGTGCTCAGTGTAGGACAATAAAAACGAAGTAAAAACTCATTGCGCACCGAGCCAATCGCATCCCGTGGTACAAAAAAGAAGCCCAGAAGCCCAGAACTAGCTTGACTCTGTCTATTATATCGTCATGCAATCGAATCCTTTATATATTTTTCTCCTGGGAGCATCATTTGCACCCCCATTAAGTGTGCAAAGTTGTCTATTCAACCTTGGAGATGAACCAAATCAAAAATGTTAGGCCGAGCGACGGCGGTGTAGTTTTTTTCGGTCTGTAATGGCATCGTAGTGGGGTGGTTAGAGGGCTGAATGTTTTTTGAGTGTCAAATAGAACATCACAAGTCTTAAGCTGATGAAATCAGAAACACGATCTTTTCCCAGAGGCTCAAACCATTCTACTTGTTTGACCGGGGCACTATTGACATGACTACAAAGCTGTTTTTGACCAGAGAGATGCACAGACGAGTTTTGTGGTATGAGCAAGGATCAGATTTATCAACAGCCACCTTCCGAAGTCTTCACATGTGGAATGATCATGTACTAAATACCAGACCGGTGACTCTTCCATTTTTCAAAGAAAGCTTATGAAGTAATGAAATTCCTCCATTGGGATTAAAGTCATGCGAGGATTCAAAAATCGTTGTGAATGTTTGCTTTGAAATAATCAGTATGAGATTGAAAGTTCAGTATAGTTTCTGAAGAGAGTATACATATGTATAGAGAGCGGATCAACTCCGTGAATAAATCGATATGAGATGGCTTTAGCAGTTTCGAACATGGTCCGTTTATGTTAATTACAGTAAAGGTCAGTACAGCAAGTTAACCCACATATTGGCCTGTACGAACTGGGTTGCTACTTGCGAGAAGAATTTTTCCCAGACGATGGGCAATTTCATTGTCATTTCTTTTCCAAGAGGGCGCTTCAGATAATTTCTAAGCGTGAACCAACAATTTTAGACGTGGTGTCAAGAAAAAAGCTATACTGGTGAGCTTGATTGAAAAACTTCTATCCTTAGCAGAAACTCTATCATTAACCAAGTGTTCTATTCTTCTGTGTTTTCCTTTGATCCATTCTTGGATTTTGGACAGTACAAACTTGTCCCAAGAGCAGAATACAAAGCCGTGTCTGAGAAGACGGCACGTGACCTTGAGGCCCTTGTTCGATGCCTGTGCTTATGGGCTCTCTTTTGCCGTCGGTGACCCTTCACATTCTTTGTTTCCACCTCCTTCTCTTCGACTCTGTTTTCGTTCCCGGGTTCATTTTGGTCTTTCTCAGCAGCATCTTCATAATTGTTTACACGAACATCTATGCATAGCGCAGGATCAGTGTATGAAATGGACCTGACTGGGATGTCATCTAAGTCCATAATTGTCCCCAATGTCTTCACCACAGATTGCATTGTGGGTCGGCACTTGGGGTTTTGACTGAGGCACTGATGAGCCAGCAGGACCGCCTTTTTGGCCCCCTCGGTCGAGTACAGACCTTCGAGTCTCGGGTCGACTATCTTGTCTAATTTGTGGGTGTCTTTCAACATAGGCCTCGCCCAATTCACCAAGTCTTTCTCTCTGGTTGGACGGCTCGTGTCGACTGACCGTCGACCTGTTATTAGCTCTAACAGTACTACTCCGAAGCTGTACACATCGCTCATTATCGACAAATGGCCTGAAAATGTGTATTGAGCAATCTAAGTTTTATGTATTTGCAGCGTTGGATAAATAAAAAATTGGTGTGTGCTTGATGAACTGCCAGAAATGAACAGTTAAGTCATCACCTGTAGAGATGTATTCTGGGGCTGCGTAACCTTGGGTGCCCATGACTCGAGCCGTGACATGTGTATTATCGCCTAGAGGACCATCCACTGCTAGCCCAAAGTCTGAGAGCTTGGCCTTGTAATCCTAATTTGAAATTGCCAAATCAATGACACTATCAGGATGCATATCACCAATATTGGATATCAAGTAGTGAAGCATCACACCAATTGGTGAAAAGAAATCAGGAGGAATAGATCATTACAGAGTCCAACAACACGTTTGAAGCCTTGAGGTCACGGTAAATGACCGGTTGCTCTTCTTCGTGGAGGAAAGCCAGGCCTTTGGCAGCTCCAATCGCAATTTTTATTCTGGTTAACCAAGGCAAGGGCGAAGAGTACTCTGCGTTGACCAAGAGCAATAAGAACATGTTCTGTAACCAAGCTTTATGTGATTTCAAAGTTATAAACATTCAGTAGCTCGCGGTCATCTTTCTGGGATCTCGTTCGTAAAAAGCGAAATTTGTAGTAGTGAAAGATAAGATGGTTACTTTTAAATAGTTGGTCTTCTAAGTTTCCCCGCTCCATGTACTGGTACACCAGAAGCCTATGCTCGTCTTCGCAGCAATATCCGATCAAGTTGACGAGATGGGGATGCCTTAGTTGCCCAAGAAATATAACTTCAGCCTAAGGAAAGTACAAACAAGAAATCCAGTCCCAATTCATTTAACTTGTGATGCACGACTTAAATGGAGGTATGCCAGCTAACGAGACGATATGACTGAAGTGACTTACCAACCACTCCCTATGACCTTGTTTGCCATCCAAATCCAGCATCTTTACCGCAACTACTTGAGCCTTCATCTCAGGCCTCAGGCCTTCATCTATCATGCCCTTGTACACTATGCCGAATCCGCCTTCACCGAGGTAATTGCTCTTTGAGAAGTTGTGAGTTATTGTCTTCAGCTCCGCCAGCGTGAAGATTTGAAGGTTGGAACCAACCAGTGAACTGGATAGATCATTCAAAGAGATCGCCAAATCATGATTGCTGACATCGGAGAGTGACAATCTCTGAAAAGAGGTTTGCTTGGAGATATGGCTTTTGTGCTGAGTGGATGTGTTTTGAGCCTTGAGACAACCAGGGACAACACAGTCCCAGGAAAGCCTCTTGAGAGCCATAATTTTTCTGAGGAAAGTAAGGCTCAAGTTATGAGGTATTTATACAGAGATTTCACATAGTTAAGAGAAGATGTAGGATACATAATTAAGAAAAGTCGAAAAGAATCGTGTGGGGTCTGGATCGATATTGTCTCCGTAATTTGCAGACTAATCAAACATAGTCCTAGGCGTAATCCTAACCTACCACCACTGTTTTCTTTCTCGGTAAAGATTCGTTTGCTCTTCCACAGTGAATTGTTCGAAAGTCTACAAAAAGGACCTCAAAGAAAAAAGAAAAACTCTAAGCCCTTCTTTTATTCTCAGTTGATTTGTGTGATGACAGAGAGATTGACAACATGAATTTTCAAAAAAGGTCTACAATAATTTCCGTGCAGAGCAACTTGAATTATATTTAAAACTGATGTAATTAAAAGTCCGGTCTTTTGTTCTGTCTCTTTCGGCTTAATCTTGCAGTGATGGAGACCCAAGGTTAGGTGGAAGAGTTTTCCTATTGGCGTAGGCATTAAACAAACTCCAAAACTCAGAGAAAATCACGTGAGATTCATTTTTCTCCTTTAAACTTAAACTAATTCAATATGATCTCTTTCTTCCTTACATTATTGGCCAAATCTAGTGGAATTAGACTGATCTCACTTTATGAGAATTTTTTAATTTTCCTTCCAAGATTGTGTACTTGAACCATTTCATTGTTTCTGAATATAAACGATGCTTATGGCAGCGGAAATCTTGATCTGCCCGATATTCCATGATTTACAGAGGAAGTCCATGGCCTAATCATTTCATAACCACACATTTCTTTTCCTTGCAGCCCAATAAAAAGTCTGCATCTCAACATGGAAATCTCCATCAAAATGTGAACGATAAAACGTAGTACTCATGTTGTTATCATATGATGTTTATCAATTGATGCATGCTCTTCATTTAGCCAGGGGACGATTGCCCCCTGTTGACTTGGAAAAATCAGCAGCAGAAGTCCTGAGACGTGGAATACACGTACAGATGGAGAATCAAGTTAAGTCCGCCTATTTATTTCCTTGCTTTCCAGAAGCATAAAGTTTTTATTTCTGTTTCCATTATTTTATTCTACTTAATGATGTTTTTGGCCGATACTTCTTGGTAAGTTCACTTGCCGTTCCTTTTAGGTGATTTGGATGAGTCAATCCGTGCCAATCAACTTTGAAATATGGAGAAGACAGACGTAATCTTGACGTGCGAAAGCTGATTCAGAATATTTGACACTACATGAACAGACTACTAATGTTCTCTTATAGAATGACCATGATCGATCCATATTCATAAGCTAATTCAACTTGCTTTTCCTCTAGATTATGGTCATTAGGAAGTGTTTTACATAAAGTAGTAATTCTGTTCACCGTCGATAGGAAGTATCATTTCTCACAAGAACTTTCATATGCTAACCAGAAGTGCATTTAAATACAAGGAATTCGTTCTTTGCATAAATGAATCTCCACTGCAACAATAGAAGTTCTTGGATCACGTAACCGGGGAAAAAAAAAAAAAAAAAAGGCCTTGGTATCAAATGCTTAAAACTTGACCAAATTGTACTGAATATAAATTGGCGTAGTTTCTGCAGAACACGGCGGAGCAATATATTATTGAGCACGTCCTCTCATAATTACGAGAAGCAAGTCGATATGCAGTTCATGGGCATGAAGACAATCAATCCTTTTCTGAACTTTAATGTATTCTCAAGGTTCTTCATCGATGAAGTCTACCTTAACAACGTTGGCGCTGCGAAGTTTCTGGGAAAGTGCTGTGGGAAAAGGGATGGAACATTGACTCGAGTTCAACGGGTGAAGTCTGAACTTGGCTCTAGGTTCTGTAGAAATTAGCCGATTTGCTAAGCACGAGGCGGTCAACCGCCCCTCGATTTCCATTTTGTGGATGAACTTTGGGACTTCGCCACTACGCAAATTTGGAGTCAACTCAAACCCATCTTGCCATCAAAAGATCAACATTTGCTGTTGACAGGTTATAAAGATGAGACCCAAAATTGGAATGTCTGCCAAAAATTGGCAAATTTCCTGAAATTTATCATTACTTCAAATTATTTTGAAGTCTACCATATTTATCCAAACACTAGCACGTGGATTAGCAGTTTCAAACCCCTGTATGACAAAACATAGGTGGCAGGAACTTTACGCTACAAAAGAGACTTTGGGTCACACAACTTAAAAGTCACCGTGTGGCCAATAACATAATACACCATATAAATGGAAAAATTGCACATTCTAGAACTAAACTTTAATGTATGGAATGCAATTGAGTATTAAACCATTGAACCATTAAACCATTTGATTGGTTCCATCAAGTATTATAGAATATTGCAACTAAATCCTAAAATTTATAGTGAGAAGTTCGACTTTAGAGACGCCACATGGGTAATTGTAGAGACCATTCCATCGAAATGACTTAATTCCGCATTTTGGAAAAAAAGGTTTAACACTTATCCAACCAATCAAATGGTTTAGGACTAAAATTGTATCTTGTGCAAAGTTTTAGGAGTTAAGAGTACATTTTTCTGCTAATAATTAATCAAATTCACGCGACATAAAACACGGTTCCTGTAAATAGTTTGTCGGATTCACTAATGTCTGTCCGAATAGGAGGTGTATCACGTGTTCTGGGAGGAAAAATAGCTGGCATTTGCCTCTACAAAATATCACGCGTTAGGACGTACTAGGACATAGCAACGGACCAAATCGTTTGCATCAAGGGGCTCCGTCTGAGTGAGAGATGCATCGGATGGATTAGTATGAATAGCAACCGCACTTTTCCAACCCATCAAATAAATGCACCGCGTACCATTCGCGTGTCAAATCAAGCATCCTTTAGTCCTTCCCATCCACATAATTACCCTCTATTGTTCTAAATATCTACAGCATTATACCTCTGATCATCCTCAAACCGAAGAGAAAATTCTCGCTGAAAACAACAAAGAAAGATGATTTGACAGGTCAAGCATCCTTTAGTCCTTCCCATCCACATAATTACCCTCTAAATGTTCTAAATATCTACAGCATTATACCTCTGATCATCCTCAAACCGAAGAGAAAATTCTCGCTGAAAACAACAAAGAAAGATGATTTGTTCCTGTGATATTAATGACAATTAAAATCCGATTGCTTCCTGGGTTCAAAGGAAGATGAAAATTATATGCCTTCTGTATGCAATTACAACGTAAATACATTGTTCTGTAACTGAACTATATTGAGGTATATCATAGAGCCATTAGATTATCATGTTAGATATTTAGATTGATTATTTTAGAGACTATCATAGGTGCTAACAAGCGAGTTGCTTAACATGTGTTGAAATATAGGAAAGGTGTGTTCAGCAAATGAAGTAATATAGGTCTATATCATCTCAGCTTTTATGTATGACTTACATAAAAATTCTAGCGTTTTTTCAACCCTAATAAGCAAGGCCGACGGTCCAGCCCGAGCATTATCCATCCTCTGCTCTTTAATGCAATCAGCTTCTCCATCACTCCCGACCCTCAAATGACTACAAAAAACCAGAATGTTCTTGGATCGCACACCAAAACCGAAAATCCAATAGATAAGTCCTGATTAAGGAAAGCACTACTTTATCGTCTGCAAGCCCATCTTTTCATCAAATCAAAGTAGATTCACTATGCGTGGCGAATTGCCAAAGATAAGGTGGGGAACAAGGATCGTATCACTGATAGTAGCCTACAATGATTTTGACAAAGGACCAAAAGATGCTCACTCTCTTTCTTTCTTTCTTTCATTAATCGGAATGAATTTGATACAATAAACTTATATTTTGACCTCAAATAGAAAGAATTGCCAAAGAAATTGATCTCCATCTCACAGCTCAAAAGCTCAACACTGATGAATATACCCTTCAGGTGGTGCTCCCGTATATGTACAAACTGTTCAAAATAGAGTGAAATGACCATATTAGTCTCTCCTCATTCTTCAGTTTACGGGAAACTACCAATTTGAAGCAAACCCTTGAGTGTATACCTCATTGTCACGGACTTGTCACAGCAAAAGCTATATACAAAGAAGAGAAGCCGCATGCACCATCTCCAGCTAGAGAAAACCGGACAAGGTTTGTGAAGAGCCACGTTCAGTTCCAACCTTGAGCAAAATCGTATTACCACAATGAAGGGCAGCGTGTGGAGATAATGATTTGAAGAGCCACCTACATCTCTAGCCATAATTATGCTATCTGAAAACAAGACTTCCATTCTGTTGATGTCTTAAGTTCTCAATGAGGGAACGGTAGGATGATTTCAAAGACTTTATGTCATCGCCCTGCAGAGAGGGACAAAACAATTGGTGAGCAGAAAGCAGACTCTCAGGAAAATGATTACAATCATTAAGCAGTGGCCTCTACTAAAAGCTATCTATACATGCATATCATCAAGGGAAAACCCAAAACCCTCTTTCTTCACTCATGATGAAGTTGGTGCCATAATAATCAAATTACACATGTGAGGCATCGGATAACAAGTAATATCACCAGATAGCAAAATACTAGCTTAATCATGACTTGCACGACTGACACAATTAATTGACGCGCCTCTCTTAGGGTTCCAGCATCTGGTATCCCTGGGGAAGAGCATTTACGTTGGTCCATGCAAAAAGCTTGACGCACCATCTCCCTTCAACCCTTTGAGTGAAATACAGCAGAAGGAAAGAAAATCCATGGACTGACCCAATCCTCCCCACCCCATAGGAACTACAAAATCCATGGGACCCCACTAGTGGACAGGTCAGATCATTCAATTGTGTCACTACCAAATGATAGCACATGCCCTATTTCCTTAGGTACCACCAGAAAAAGTCAAGCTCTTCCCTCGATGAATTCCATCTAAAACCAGACTCTAATAGTAAACAATGTCCAGTGATAGCTTTGGTTCTTCATATACGAAAATGTGGCAGAATCATCCTTCCTAATACAGAGCGTGTCCAGAAAAGGCATGACTTAATTAATGGAGTATCAAAAAGGAAATTTGACTACACATCAGCTACCAAGGCTTCCTCAACCAGGGCCAACAATTTATAGTCTCTGTTAAACAGGGAAATAGCCCAGCTAATTGAGCTTGTCCATTGTGCCTAAGGGATAGCAATTAATGGATCCTCATTGTGCAAGAGATGCTTCAATTCGACCTCTCAATAACATAGCCCCAATAACATGGGAAGCCAAATTACCTCCCTCAATATTCTCTCTCTTCTCATGCATTACAATTAAAGTAGAGACATCTAATGCATCAAGAATGTTTTTTTAGCAATAGTAAGCACAATGAGTACTTTTGGTTCTTCGACCAGTCTGCAATACACCAGCTGTATGTCCCAGAATTTATATTGGAATGCTGATAATCATGCCTATTTTTTTCCAGTTCTCAATGAACGAATACTATTTATCATAATGCATAAGTTTTGAGGTGAAGATGAAATGCAACATCGCAACTTTTGGCACAACAAATCTTAGAAGGTCACAAAACAGTCACAAATTTGAAAAAGGAAATAGAACATGGAGGTAATGGAAACAGCTTCACATTTACAAAAAGATACGGACATTAAAGTGGACGACTTTTATGATTTCCAGTAGAATCTGTAACTTATACTGTGTAACATTCCTCACCTGCAACTTTTGACGATACTGTTCCACCAAATGTTGAGGGCAGTCCATAGTCAGAAAAACTTTTGATAGAAAATTGAGGAAATCATCTCCAAACTTCTCATACATGATTTTCTGAGCCAATACAATTTCTCCAAACAAAATGAGCTGCCAAATAAACAACCTATCAAAAGTTGCCAGTGTAAAAGTAACTAAAAGGGCTTGTCTTAAAAGCTCTATCAAAGATCCCATTTTGAGTGAGCATAAAATTATTAAAAGCAAGTATTGACAACAGGTAAGACCTAATATATCCATTTGTAATTCAATCCCTTTATTAAACTATTATTGCTCCAGGATAATAAAGAGTAACTCGAGATTTGTATATGAACTCAGTGATTGCCACGGAATTTTACCCTAAAAAGAAATGGCACAACATTGAAAAGAAACAACAATATCATTAGCTTACAGTATTTGCATCTCGGAACTCGAAAGATCTGTCTAGTACGCTGTACAAGCAACAGTTGGTTGTAAAAGCCTCAGTCATAAACTTTTTAAAACCAGGTACCTGAAAAAATCAAACATTTTTTAGATGAATTAATTTGAGCACCTCACCAAAGACAATATGACAAGCACAAAACTGGCAGAAAAGGTGCAAGAACCTTTTCCTCATGAGGCCTGCTGCTGCACCAATCTTTGATAAGTCTGATGAAGATCTGCACACACGCCTACAAACAGAAGCAAATTGCACTTGAATTGAGTCATAGCCCAATTGACCGTGATTCTAATTACTGAACCATAGAGATTGGAATTTCAAAGACCTATGTCTTCACATTTCTGTGAATACAAGAGCTTAAGTGAGATATAAGATTACATCACATACCTTCCTCACAAGAATGTCCTGATGTTTACAAGCTGTGTAGAGTAGCAACTGCATCAGTTGTTCCAAGTGATGGCGACTTTTGGGTGAAATGAAAACTGAAGAGAGATCATGTGTAGCAATATCATAGAGAAAGGTATACAAAGTCTGCTGAAGCTCTTGAATTTCCCTGATTTCCTGTGAGATAGAGAGAGAGAGAGAGAGAGAGAGAGAGAGAGAGAGAGAGAGAGAGAGAGGCGTTAGTGCACAACAATTTCAACTAATATCCTATCTTTCAAAGGAAATGCCCCTAATGGAACAATTAATTTGTCCCAAAAAAGAAATCCTCTTAATACTTTCTTTTTCCTACCTTTTTCCTTTTACCACGGCATTGCACTGAATTTACTTAGGACATTACTCGAGAAAGACGATCATTCCACATTTTAAAGACCTTTCCCTCACCATGCAAAATGCAGAAGTTTACAAAGGTGATACACTTATGATTGCTGAACTAACTGCATTTGTGGCCCTGTCCCCTAAATAATAGATTCTACCATTGCAAACTTAAGGGGGTGCAGAACATGAAGAAATTAATCATTGCAGAGATATACCTGCTAAAACTGTCAATTTTGAAGTCCAAATAAATTGTATAGCGATTATGACTGTTCCATGTCACTGAGCATAACATCCATAAAATCTCAGAAGGTGATGCATCTCCCTACCTCAGTGTTGATGCCAGGGCCTGATGTAATTGCTTCCCTTGAGATGATGCTGAATACCCTCCCAGCAATGGCAGGAAACAACTCCTCAAGTACATTATGTGCCAGTTTGTTGAACTTGCAAATTATTTGATTAAGTAACAAAAGAAAACTAGCCATCTCCTTAGGCTGCAAGATAAATCAGCCTAAAATCAATCGTCTGAGTATGACAATGAAATGACTAATGCCCAAGCTTTAGTAGATGGACCGTCTTCACTAGGAATGCATATGCATGTGGAAGCTACTTATCATAAGCAGGCTCACTTGACCACAAGGCTGGCCTAATTAAGAACAATGTCTCTTCTTTGCTTTCAGCTATTTTATATAGATAGTCCCTCGCAAATCAGATATATCATCTCTAAATCCCTATCCAGTGTGTGGTGAATGCTGGACATACTAAAAGGGTGGAATAGCCCATATATATGCCTAATAAAATACATAGCCAAGAGTAGAAAATAAATCGTAATAGGAGAAATCTAGATGGAGACAAAACGTTGTAAATATTAACAGTTAATAAAAAGGGTCTACAAACCCATTTGAACAGAAAACTGAGGGAGCTTAACTGTCTTATAGCGACAGTATAATCACGGACATTGTCCAATCAGAATTGCCATATAAACAGCACACTTTATGATGTAAGATCTTCTATTGATGTGTGGGAATATCATATCATATGAATAGATAATCCTCTCTCTTTCCCTCCACCAGCCGGGAGCTAAAGCTATGCCTCAGGCCAGTCAGGGACTGCACCTATTCTCAAATTGCTTATATGCGACCACTAGTCTCTTTTCTTTGACAAAGAGTGGTCAGGTCGCCAAGCTTGGTGGCAACTTGCCACGAATTCTTCCTTTTCTGACAGCCCACAGATTTCTGTGGGGTACCATCATGAGCCAACCACCAAAAAGTAGTCAGACCCTTGGTTATGGACCAATTACATGATCTCCTACAGAAGAAACTATTTATATAGCATAGTAATTTTTCTGCAAAGTTAGTAAGGTTGTCATTTTCAGTGAAAAAGAGTAATCGAGCATACATATAGCATATGCCAATCACCGGATAGAACTGAATATTAATATTTCAATTTTTTTGTGCTACTATAGTCGCCCAACTGTACATGAGAAAAACAGTGGAACTTTCAAGAGGCCATGAAAGAGGCCAAACACAACCCAATGATTACTGGTTACCCAATCCAATTCAGTTTACATAATTTCAGGTTCACCTGAAGAAACAAAGGTAAAACCAGCAATTTTCTACACTTAGTATTGAAAGTGCAGATTTAGGGTTCTTGGCTCCTTGGTAAGAAAACCATGCAAACCCCATTACAAATATAGCATTACTTTGAGGCAGTCAAATCAATAGATCATGCTTAGATTGCCTCGAGCAGACCTTCAGACCCCAGCAAAGAAGGTTCTTCTGGGAAACAAACAAACCAACAAAACACAAAGCAAACATAATGGAGATGGTTCCAAGCTGATTTCACAAGCCTGTGCCATGTTTGAGGCACTAAGATAGATGAAAGAATAATCCCTATAGACTAGCAAGGACTCTCATATCACACATGAACCCAATCTAATTCAAAGAAATCTCCGTGTATGCCAACAATGAAGTAACTCGCGTCTCCACAATCTGTCATAGTAAAGCATGACAGATGTTTCCATTTATCCATCAAAAGCTTTAATGAAGCCACTGTAACAGACCCCTTTAAAGAGAACAGCTAACAAAACAGAAAAAAGAAATGTATCCTGAAATTAAAGTTCAAAGAATCCAGCAGGAACTAAACCAGTCATACAAAGTGTACAACCAGAGTCGGTTCTTTCATGAATAAATCAAATTTTAGTAAAATCTCCCATGACAGCTCAACCTGGGGTAGCTCTTAGTCATTAGGCAAATGTATCCAATCAACTAATTTTACGAGGAGACCCAATAAATCTTAGCTTACCAATTTGCAGTTATAATTAAATCACCTAGCTCAATGGCCACCCTATACAAGCTCACTCAAGGTTTTGATTATGAAGAAATTCCACAAACTGCAATTACGTTCTCTATTAAAATAAAAGCAAACAAAAATGACCAGCCCATAGAAAATATTTTGTACCTCAATCTCAGCAAGCAACTGTTCCAATGCCTTTGGAAGATAAGGGAAAACGGATGCTCCAAGCGTATCTACCATGCGGTGAATGAATGACATAACCTGAGTAAGAATGAACAATTGCATCACGTTTATTTCACCTGATGAATGAAGCCTTTTCACCTCTACTTTTCAATCTTACCTTAGACCGCAAAGGCTCTATCTTTGGATATACAACAAGAATTTGGAGGAGAACATCCAATGTCTGGATTGACATACAGCAAAACAAGTTATATTGTCAATATCAAATATACACGACCGTCTGTGCTAATGCATTTCAAGTGAAATAAGTATATGATAGTCAAAAGAAAAGGACACGTAAATGTCTGCATTCAGCAAGTCATCAATATGTGAGTTTCCAACCAAAGAAAGGCCATCAATAAATGGGTTGGGATGCAGCCTAAAGTACATCGCACTCAGTGACTATCATCTTCAGCCATGTTGAGGTCTTTTATCGGACCATAATCTTCTATAAGAAGGTACAGAAAAATTTAGGAGCAAATAAAAGCCCACTGCAAAAGAAAGATCAGGAAGTACAACGTTCAGCCTCGGTTCCCTCAAAGGATATACATATAAAAACAAGAAATGGGACCTATCCTAAAATCCTGATACACCTCTAACCATTAACATCAGAATATTTCCGCATCATGCATGGAATACAGCAATGAAAACACAATGCAAAAGAGAAGATAAACAATACAACCTACCGTTTTGAACATAAGACCGATTCCAGGGCGACTAGCAGTCACAAGGCGCTCGCTAAAACCCTGAAATTGACCACTCCAAGTTAAGGAAAATCCCAACATCACAGAAGAGAGAAGCTATAGAGCTTAAATGCTTGCTCAAATTCACTGAAAACAAGTTCAGCATATAGGAGAGAAGTTGAAATGGTGTAAGAATATTGACGTTTACAAATCAGGCTGTCCAAAAAAACTAGCAGATTTTTTAAATCAAGATGAGAATATCAAAAATACCCTGAGGTTTTGCAAAGAGAGAATTGATTCGATAGTTGAAATCAAGAGGTCAAGAAAGAAATAAAGACCTTACTAAGGGCATTAATAGCCATTATAACTTGCTGAATAGTGGCAATTTTCCCAGGTGCCTCTTCTATAATCAGTGTTTTGGAATTTGACAGCAAACCCTCAACCTGGTATCATCACATAACAAGTTCAAAAGCCAACTACGAACTAATAAATAAGGAGAACTTCAGCTGGAGAAGAATGGGAGGGAGCTCCTTAATAGAGCCTATGAAAATAACCTGATGACAAAGAGGAGTCAGCAGTGAAGAGAGATAACCAGACTGTCTTTCCACAGGCACATCTTCCATCCCAATCAATATACCAATTGCCTGTGAAATTTCTCGTCCAAATAAGAACACAAAAAATAAGCTTGGTGGGTATATTTCCCCCAAGTCGAGCACATTCAAAGAGCATCTGCACATGTCTTCACATAATAAAAAAAATGTCGAGGCAGAATAACTACCTCAAATATATGACTGCCATCTTCAGAACCAGAAAGTGCTTTTGAGGAATAATCAACATTTGTAAATTTAGCTACTGTATCTTGCAAGCTCTGTCAACAAATCGAAACCTCAAATAAAGAACAGATAAAGGGGAATTGCCAATCTATGTGTGGCAATAATAAAATGAGAATAATTCCAAAGGAGAAAAGGAGGTTAGTGCCACTACCTGCAGTATAGTCTCTATGAAGGGCACAAGTTTCGATTTCAACGACTTCACGACTCTCATAAAGAGGTAACTCGCCCTTCTACTCACATTGACGTTTGGGTGATGTATACCTCTTTCATCAAGAAAAGCAGCCAGTAACATGGGTATGTACTGGGTATTTTCCTGGACAAACTTTGCATATCTCGTAATACTATCCAAATAAACAAGTGCAACTATCCTATTCGAATGGCATGCGAATCTACTCGCCAAAAGCATAGGCACCATGTCCCTCAAAAGTCCTCTCCCACTTCTAATCGTTTCTTCACTTAATGACTCTCCAAGAGCATAGAGAAGAGAAAGAGCAGCTTCCACCTCTTCAATATTCCCACCGGTAGAGGTGACAGCGGCATCCAATGAGTTTCTAATAAATGCCTGGGTAATATCAGGTGCTACTCTTCCAATGCTTCGAAGTAGTACAAAGAACTCTTTCCTGTATTCCATCATCCTATCTTCTTCCTCTCTCCCAATCTTGTCCAGTGTGTCAAGATTATCCCGGTACATAGGATCGTAACAGATCTGAGAACGGATCACTTCCAAAATTTGACTCAAATGATAAAGTCGTTTTTCTGTCAATGGGGAAAGGCTCTTCATAGCAGAAACATATCCCGAAAAGAATTGCACAATGCTGAATGCCGTATCAACCTCACAATTTTGCATTATGTAAAAAACAGAGGGCAATACCTCATCCAAAAGCTCGAATGAAGTTCCTTTTGTTTCCTCAGTCAACCTTTTAGAGCACTCCAGAACTTCCACAGCATATCCCGTGAGCAGGGAAGCAACTCTTGATGCCAACTCAGAGTCGCTATCATCAGACACCAAACCAAAAACACGACTTATCTGAACATTCTTCAACAGAGACAATTTTGATTGTGCATCCATCCGTTTAGAAACAACAGCCAATACACATCCGGCCGCAGCCCCGCGGAGTTGCTCCGATAACCCATCCAACAACATCAACTCGAACAGAAAGGGAAGGAAAACATCATTAGCAATCAACCCGATATCGATCCAGGAAATGTACCTTCTCAGAGTATCTAAAACAGCGGCACATATCTCGCTATCAGAATTTCTATACATGGACAGAATGTCGTAACACGCTCTGACAATCTGAGGCACACACTGCTGCCTCATTGCATCCTTAACCTGCGCAGCAACAGCCACTTCTGCATTACTCCGCGGGTAATCCAGACTAATCAACTCGTCGTCCAGAGCATTCAAAACGCGACAGAACATGTCGATCACCACTCCGCCTTTGCTGAGGTGCGGCAAAAAGTCGACAAACACGGACGGCCAAATTAAGGGGTACTCGAAGTAAATCAGAGTGACAATGACTTGGGCCAGCTTATTCTTAATAAATGCAGGACCCGCCAGAATGCCAACGCTCTCCTCATCATAACAACAAGCGATGGAAAACACCGACTTTCTAATGAAATCCTTCTCCTCGGAGCTCATCGAAGCGTACTTAACGTGTATAGCTTCCTGCAAAGTCTGGAGACACCAGAACTGGACTTGCATAATCTGGCAAGACCGCAACCTCTCCACACAGAGCCTGCAAATGGTCGGCGCTTCCTTGATTTGCTGACAATAACTGATGGCCCGCGATTTCAGTGCCAAATCGACGCCGCCCGACTCGTCGAAACTAATGATGATTGCCTTCTCGACATCGTCCATTTCCCCCCAAGAAAAACCAAACGCTCACAACTTCATAACCATTTGATGTCCTCTTTTACTTCAGCTAACCTAGAAATCTCAGCGAAAAATTTCAACTTTCGGGGTTCAAATGCGCGACAAGACGAAGTAGCTGCGGAGACGGATCGAGCGGCTTCACCGAATCGGGAATTCGGATCGATCGGGGGACGTCTCCCAATTCGCGCGGGTGTCGGGAATTAGGGTTTATGGCGAATCGCGCGCTGGAGAGAGAGAGAGAGAGAGTGAAAGAGAGTAGGGTTTGTATTGGGAGGGGAGGGCTTAGGATTTTGGGGGTATTTATAGTTTTAGTTTCCCAGAGAAAAAAAATTGTGAACAAAATAGTAATTCGAGGAGCCCGAAGCGAAAAGACGGAACTAGCCCTGGCGGTCGGAGGAATCTCGCGCTTTCGTAGATTTTGTCAATTTTTGGGAAATCGGTGATTGGACGGGCTTTCTTTTTATTACAGATTCATGGGAAAGACAGCATTTGATGGTCTGTGCGGTGGTGATAACGACAGGGATTCATAATAACGCCCGAATGTGGAGGGCTTTGATTATTTACTGATTCCACTAACATTGACAGGATTCCATATAGAATTGGCAAAAGCACGGAAAGATGAGATACAATGTCACATCTTGTTTCGAGAAAATATAATTAAATTCTAAAACTTTTAAATTAATTTCAATCGAACTAGTGCAATTAGGAGAAATTGAAAGAAGGTGCTCCGGCCATGGTTAAAAAGAGTTGCACATTAAATTGAGGTGTTGTCGGCTACTTGAGCTTGGTGAGCTTGGCCATGGGAAGCTTCATTGAGCTCCTTATCCTAACCATGGCCACTCAAGCCTTGTTGATCATTCACTTTTGTTCAAATAACCAATCATCAAAGAAGTCCAATAAGACAAAACTAGGCATAATACCCTAAAATGTTGCTAACTTTAGCTTTAGTCTAAATTGTAACCTAAACATTTTTTTTGTCTAATAAAAAACCTCCAATTTTAGCTCTAGTCCTAATTCTACCTTAAACTTTTTTTGTTTGTCTCATAAAAAGTCATGTAATTTAGATCAAAGCCCAATTTTACAAAGTCAACCAAGGCCCACCTTTGCCAGGGGCTAATAGGGGTGAGCTTCGTCAAAGGCTAGTGAGGCAAGGTCGACCTCATCAACCCTTGCCTCTAGCAAGTGGCCAAGGCCAAGTGACCAACTAGAGGAGGAAGAAGGGAAAAGAAAGAAAGATAGGGAAAGAAAATTAAAATTAAAAATTTTGCAAAAAAATATAAAATATTATAAAAATTATCAATGTCAGCACTAACCGCGCTACGTAGATCGGTTGGTGTCTATGTCAGTGATTTTTTTTATTAAAATTGATCAGATAAACTCAATTAGCAAGATGTGAAAAAATTTACGACTCAATTTTCACAATAGAATAAATACATTAAAAGTCTTAAAACTTGTGATCAAAGTGTAATTGAGTCCTAAAATTTTGAAAAAATGCAATTAAGTCCTAAAAATTGTCATGAAAGTATAATTAAGTTCTAAAACTTTCAAAAAGTGCAAAAAAAAAAAATAAAAAATTGTTAAATTGATCAAACCAAGTCCTTGTATTGATTGTACTTTCTAAAATATTTAGGATTTGATTAAACTTTCGTGATAAGTTTATGAGTTAATTGCAATTTAAATCTATTATTCTTTCGAGACAAGTTTTAGAACTTGAGTATATTTTTTGAAAATTCTTGAATGCGATTACAATTTCATGACAATTTTAGAAATTGATTGTATTTTTTGAAAATTTTAGGATTCAATTACACTTTTATCACAAGTTTTATGATTTCCAATACATTTATCCCTTGGCACATTCAAAAAATTTATGAATAAATTGGTTAAATGCAATAAATATATGACTTTTGGACAATTTTCCCGAAAATTTGTAACCAAACGTCAACTCAAACTGATTCCATCCGCTGATGATCCAAAGTCCTTTGGTGGAAAAGCCTTGATCGAATCATGGGCGGCTTAAGCAAGAGAGGGACGGT
Organism: Eucalyptus cloeziana; assembly: GCA_014182715.1. Taxonomy (NCBI): domain Eukaryota; kingdom Viridiplantae; phylum Streptophyta; class Magnoliopsida; order Myrtales; family Myrtaceae; genus Eucalyptus; species Eucalyptus cloeziana. Next base: position 28,318,187 of record CM024639.1, read on the forward strand.
CCAAGCGAGGCTAGCGATGGCTACAGGCCGACCAACCGCGAGTTGCTCGGCAAAGTTTTTGAATTTTTTTAAAAACTTTAAAAATTCACATAAAATATGTAAATCTCTCTTCCTTCTCACTAAGTTTACATCGTGTCTGAATTTTTTAATTTATTTACTTCTAGTTAATATTTGTGCACGCTTTCAATGCGACGACCACCGCGCTGGATTGCTTGGGACCTAATTCTATGTACCGGGGGCCTGGTGTCGACCTCCATTAGCATGCTGGTGCTATCATGGAAAGGTAACGTGGGCCAGTCGGATCTAGACTTGATATACCAAACATATTTTCAAATACAAGTTCATGAAGCTCCTCATAATTCATTGCTCTGGACAAGAGATGAGCTTGCTCATGCCTCTATTGTATCATTCCACGGGGAAACCATTCATATTATTGAGAACATTGAAATCTTTATAACAATACATTATTTTTTTCAGCAACATATAAAATTTAGAAGGAGCACGAAAGTGCTTAAAACAGTTTTTTGATTTGATGCCCACCATAACACTAGACACAAAAGGCAAAAAAGAAAAAAAGAAAAAAAAAAAGGCCATAAAAGATGAAAGGGATAAAGTGCATTTGAAGTACTAAAAATTGTCATGAATATGCAATTGAGTCCTAAAACTTTCAAATAGTACAATTAAAAAATGCAATCGAGTTCTAAAATTTTTAAAAAGTGTAATTAAATCCTAAAAATTGTTACAAAAGTGCAACCGAGACCTAATTTTTTTTTTAAAAGTGCTATCAACAAAAGGATTTTATTTGACCAATTTGACAAGTTTATGATTCGATTGCACTTTTTGAAAGTTGTAAGACTCATTTACATTTTCGTGATAAGTTTTAGGACTCGATTGCACTTTTTGAAAATTTTAGGATTAAATTACATTTTGTTGACAAGTTTTAGGACTTCAAATACATTTATTCATAGACGAAATTAAAGATGTTATACAGATTCAATAAAGATGAATTGGCAGCCTTGGCTCAGCAACAGCGACCAGTGGGATCTTCCTTGGAGCGGATAGCCCAGCAACCTCTTCCATGGTCAGGTCCTCCCTGGTCAGATCCCCGGACAGTCTCCATGTGAACCCGTGTATGAGATTGGCTAGACTCGTAGGAATCACTCTGAGCCCGAAATTATAACCCGGACACATTCTCCTACCGGACCCAAATGGCAGGAGCTCGAAGTCTTGTCCCTTCACATCGATCGCCCTCCCAACGAACCTCTCGGACCTGAACTCTTCGGGTTCGTCCCACTATTTGGGATCTCTCATGATACTCCATGCACTTACTATGACTCTCGAAGGTTTTTTAGGAGCTCAAAGATTGCCCACTCCACGGACATTGCCGAGGTCCCTGTTCCACGGACTATCAAGTCGTACACGATGCACAAATGTATGGCCACTATTATAAAAGCATTCGGGAATGTTGAATTGTAGTAACTTTTGTTTTCTCACGTGACGGAACTTAATTAGTTCTTTTGGACTAGTCTTGAACCAATGAGGACAGGAGTTGTTTGATGGACAATCGTACTTTATTTTGTGAATAAATTGTGGGAAATTTCACTAGTATAACTTTTCTCATATCATCCAAATTTTTCCAGAATATGTATACATAAACAGGGAAGCTGGGAAAACAACGTAAACATAAACTGAAAAAAATAGTCGAGGGAAGGAACATATTGAGCCGGCTATCTATGTGCATGATCATGATGATTCCTTTCTTGAAATTTGTTTAGGATTGAGGGAAAGTAAAAATGGTTTTACTTCTCGTCAAAATTGAAAATATTATTGAAGTTTCAATGAGTTATAAAAAAGAAAATATATATAAATTTAAGTGTCGATATTTATATGTTGTGAAAATTTAAGATGTTTCAAACTAAAAAATTATTCAAAGTGCATATGTTGTAACTAAATGAAATGTTAAAAATAAAATCTATCCAAATGTGGGAGCGATTTCATCATTTATTTAGGGAAGACGAAATAATGATTTCAGTAGGAGTTTAGTGATAACAACTTAATTAAATTGTACCTGGATCAAGGCCTTGCCCCCATGTCTCTCAATCTTCACCTCAACATTAGGATCGTCCACATGTTGCAATAGTACATCCACCATGTCCTTGGCCTCATGACCCTTGGGTCCGACTCTCCTTGCCTCATGTTCATCCACCACATGCTCCAAGAACCTATCAAACTTTTTGCTCAGGGCCTTCATTCTCTTGATATAACCCTATAACCAATGAGAGAGAAGAATTATTGTTAATAATAAATAAAAAACTTATACATTAACTATTAGGTGAATGATATGTGCGTTTATTTTTATTTTTTATTATTATTTTTTTTGGGTGACCCAGGGAACCCCCGCACCGTACCAACGCTGACGGCCCGACAGGCCCGGGGTAACGGGGGGTAAACCCTGGGGGCGACACGTGCTAGCCACCACACACGGCCTCCAGTTAAGTCACCCTGCGATGCCGGGATTCGAACACTCGACCTTCTGCGAGAGGAAGAGTGCTCGCTCCAGCAACGCCACCCAGGTGGGTGGTTATGTGCGTTTATTTTAATTTTTGCACATTCCAATAATTCACTTGTTAAATAAATTACACGAAACTTTAAAATTTCATTTCACGGAATCAATCGAATCACATCGCGCCATCTGAATTAAGACCTGCAAGTCGAGAAAATTCAGCCAAGGTCCAAAATCGCCTATATTTACGACCCCATCGAGCATGAACCACTCGGCGATCATCTTCTTGAACTCCTCAGGCAACACGATATCGGGGCTCTCGAACTTGTCTGTGTACTTCTTCCCCAAGACCATGCGACTGATCACGTTGAGAGTAAGATCTGAAAGATGGTCTTTCAAATTTACCGGTTGGCCCTTCCCCTCAAACATATTTCTCGTGAGGACCCTCGTCTCCTCCACTCTTATATACTCAAAGGATTGAAGCCTTGCAGCACTAAACAGATGCGTTAGGAAGATTTTACGGGCTTGTCGAAGATAGGGGCCGTTGGGCGACCACAACATGTCGGAGTAATTGTAGGCCGTGTACTTGCCTGCAGCAAGGTTGGGGCGATAGGCGAAAACGGTGTCGTGGGTCTGGAGAAGGGCGTTGGCCATGTCTGCGGAGCAACCCACAACCACATCGTAGTACCCAAACTGGAGCTTCATGAGGGGCCCGTATGCTCGAGAGAGATCGTGGATCGAGCGGTGAGGGAGTGGGCCAATGAGATTGAGGTTTCCGATGATTGGCCAAGGTTTTGGGCCAGACGGTAGCTTAAGTTGGCGGTGGTGGAGGTGACCGGAGAGGAGGAGGAGGAGGAGAAAGGCGGCAGCAAGGCAAGCAATGCCGTACGCCGCCCAAGAAGGAGCATCCATGGGGTGTTATGCAGGGGTTGAGTCGTTGAGCTTTGAGGGAAGGTTAGTTCTGCAATAGGAGCGATAGGCTTCCATCTCGTCCATCGCAATATAAAAGCAAGCAATGAGGGTGAATCTTATTCAAAGTAATAGCCACGTTGTTCAAACCGGCTGTCTTCACACATTAGAAAATGCTGATAGACTTTTCAAGACTGGAATGGGAACTGGAACTTTATATTTTATTGAAAGCGTGACGCATGCCTTATTTGATTTTATTCATGTAAGTAATATGAAATTAGGTTTAAATAAGATGATTACTCGCAAACTGTCTTCTTTGGACATGGCCAACTAACAGTCGTCCAAAGAAAGTCCAAAAAGAAGAAAAAAACATGGCAAGTGAACAAATTACGACAAATTTAAATTATAGTATTGCGAATCTGTCACCTAATCTTGTCTATTTCCACACACTTAAAATAAGTCGCTCATGGTTAGCCTTCTAAATTGGCTTTTTTTCTAGAAAATAGTTAAAACTCCTTGAACAAGTGCAACCATTCGTTAGAACTGAACTTTTGTGGATCATAGCCCTCTGTCTCTCTCTATTTCTCTCGTTCATTTTGTTGGCCGAGAACATATGATTGAGGGATGGCTTGTTGTCAATGAGGAGAGTTCAATTTTTAACCCATTGCGCTTTTCACAATTTTACTTTGAACTGCTAGACGGTAGCTCCGTAGCCTTTCTAGATTTGGGTCGCGTTGACTCGGATTTCTTTTTAACATACAAAAGCTTTACAATTTATTTTTTGTCTTCACCTGGAAGTGAGATCGACAGAAACAACAACGGCCACGTGAAAAGACTTGGGAGAAGCGTCAGGATAATTAAAGAAAGTCCCTTGATTTGATACCCAAAATAAAATACATGACATCGAACACAAAAAAGAAAGACTGTAGTAGACAAAACCTGCCGTTTTACAGAGAGTTCGATAAACGTGAAGTGGCAATCTTGGTTTAGCGACAGCAACCAGTGTGATTTTCCGATGGCAAGCCCATAAATCTCTTCCGTCTTCAAATCCACCCTCTTTGCGTCCTCAGGCAATTTCCATGTCAACCCATGCAAGAGATTAGCCAAACTAGACGGAATCACCCTCGCCCATTGCTCTCAGAAATCGGTTTAGAGAAATGAAAGGGAAAAGTCCAGAAGACGGGCACATTCTTCTACCAGACCCAAACTGCAGAAGCTCAAAATCTTATCCAATCACATCGAATGCCCCTCGTCAAACATCTCGGACCTAAACTCAATTGGGTCGTCACAACAATTCGGAGTCTCCTCCAACGGCCCATGTGCTCACGAGGCCTCCCTTGTATACCATAACCCACTGATCTCACAGTCTTCATTTTGCCAAGCGATGAGCGTGAATAGCTACGTTGTTCAGGATGTTGCAGTTGGAACTAGACTTTTATATGGGAATAAAAAGCAAGCTACTAATGACATGCTTTGGATAATAATAAAAAAGAAGAAGAAGAAAATTGAATCATCAGATTATATGATATTAAATAGATAATCAGTTCTTATTGACAAGACTACTTCTGCACTTTCCAATATAAAACCACTTGGGCTGTATACTTGCCTGCAGCGTTTTTGGGCTGATAGGCGAAACCGCATCATGGATCTTGGGAAAGACTTTGGGCATGTCAGTGGACGAGCACGCAACCACGTCGTGGGACTCGACTTGGAGCTTGATGATGGGCCCGTTATGCGAGAGAGATCATGGAGCGAGCGGTGTAGGAGTGGGCCAATGAGATTGAGGTTTCCGATGATGGGCCAAGGTTTTAGGCCAGATGGTAGCTTAAGTTTGCCGCGGTGGAGGTGACCAGAGAGGAGGAGGAGGAGGAGGAGGGAGGCAGCAGGAAGGCAAGCAATGCCGCATGCCGCCCAAGAAGGATCATCCATGGGAAGTTATGCAGAGTTGTTAAGCTTTCGGGGATGCATAGTTTTGCAATAGAAGTGAGAGGTTGCTATCTGTCCATGGCAATATATAAGCAAGCAATGAGGGTAAATATGATTGAAACCAATAGTCACGTTTTCCTAGATGCAATAGCATGTCTGGTCGCCCGGTAATCATACTTATTGACGAGACTCCTAATTCATCCAGACCAAATATCAACATTAAAACCACATGAAAAGTTTATTACACGAAAAGGTACTTGAGCCAATGTTAAAGCGACAAATTCTTTCTCTATCTAATTGTGTTTATGTAGCCTTAATTTAACTTCGCTCCCGCAATTTAGAAACTGAATATTCTAGTGTTGGTATTGTAATCGACAGTTTGATCCACAAAAACCTATTTGAGGTACAAGAGTCGGAAAATGGCCAAATGTTGAGAACAATTAGTCGATATGATGCAGTTGGTCAACAAGAAGATTTAGTTTAGTCGGTAAAGGTTTCAACAAGAAATAGTCAATGTAGTGGAGTCAATTTAATGGAGTCAACATAACCATCAAAGTAGTGGAATCGAGGTAAACTCTCGGGGTAGTATGGTCAATGTAAGTGGGTTTGACGATCTCAATTGTAACCATTTATAGACAAGTTTTGCTGAATTGTAACTGTTGATTTTTGGTTATAAATACCCACATTGCACTATTTATAAAGGAACTTCCTCAATTACAGAATTCAACCTTTTTTTTACAAATTTATTTTTATCTTTATTCTTCTGCTATTTACATCGTTATCAATATTTGTTCCTAGTACTTGTACCTTTAAAAAGTTGAGGTGTAATTCATACTTCCCATTGACAGGAAGATGTGGAGTCCCACCTGTATTATTTCTGTTTTTTTTTGTGATTGTGCGTCAAATCCTATATAAAGTCCTTGTCATTTATTTTCTTATTAAAAGTTAAAAAAGGCCCATGCACATCCTTAGTCAGTTCCTATCAAACGATCCATCATGCTCCAAAGGTATTTCGTTGACTTTTCAGTGAAACAACCAATATCGACTACGCGAGTTCCGTGTTTGGTTTGATTTCAAGACTTTTCAACCAAATGAACTAATAATTTGTATGATTTGTTTCTACACAAAAGCAAATAGTGTATTGTAAATGTTGAATTTTAACTCACTTTAAAAGATAACTTCTCGACACATGATTCAATTGGACCTAAGTATGATCCTAAACTACTCCATGTGAACTCGATGACGTAAAATACGGGATATTCCCTGGGGAGAGGGTAGAAAAGCTTTCTTCCCAGTTGGGGGTTGAAACATACAGACATTAACACATTAAAATAAATAATGTAGTCCGGTCATCCCAATAGGGTAAATTGGCAAGTGAGGCGACCATCAGCAGAGCTCTCGAGCTCTTGGATTGTGGCGATGTACAAGCTTAACCACCACCAAGGATCAACAAAGGCCCTTACACACACTTTGTCAGTTCTAATCAAACGATCCATTATACTCCAAAGGTACTTCATCCACTTCTCGGTGAAACAACTAGTATTGACTATGCGAGTTCCATCTTTGGTTTGATTTCAAGACTTTTCAACCAAATGAACGAATAATTGGTACGATTTGTTTCTACACAAAAGAAAATAGTGTTTTGTAAATGTTGAATTTTCAACAAATGATTCAATTGGATCTAAGGACGACCCTAAATTACTCCACTTGAACTTTGGGATATAAAATACAAATATTCCTTGGAAGAGGGAAGAAAAGCTTTCTTCCCAATTGGGGGGAGGGGGAGGAAGTTAAGTCATGTGAACACCAACATATTAAAATAAAGAATGCAGTTCAATATGCCCACTAGGGTTACTTAACAAGCAAGATGGCCCTCAATGAAGCTCTCAGGCTCCTAGGTTGTGGTGAGGTACAACCTCAACCACCACCAAGGATCAACAAAGGCCCTTACACATCCATTGTCAGTTTTGATTGAACGATCCATCACGCTCCAAAGGCATTTCGTCGGCTTCTCGATGAAACAACTAGTATTGACGATGCGAGTTCCGTGTTTGGTTTGATTTTAAGACTTTTCAACCAAATGAACTAATAATTTGTATTTTTATTTTTTTTGACACAAAAGCAAATCTTGTACATGTTGAAACTTAACTCATTTAAAAGATAACTTCTCAACAAATGATTCAATTGGTTATGAGTAAACTACTTCATCTAAATTTTGAGACATAAAATACGAGGTTATTTCTTGGGGAGAGAGAAGAAAAGCTTTCTTCCCAATTGGGGGACTGAGGCGTGCAGTAGGGATGATCGATTCCAAGTCCGATCCAGTTCCACCTAGGAACTGGGAATCGAACTAATAGGACCAGATCCCTATTTCTAAGATCGAGAAGCAGACCGACTAATCATAGAACTAGGAATCGGACCTGATCTAGTTCGGTTCCAATTCCCGAGTAGCTCAAGGAAACATATGATAATCTATTTCCCATCCCCTTTGGAAAAAAAAAAAATTGCTCTTTACTCATGAAAAGAACAAAGTGCTACAAAAATTGTTTGAACTCCATACACTTAATAGATATAACACTTAATCTTAGCCAAAAGGCAAAGAAAGGCATGCCTTAGTGGGAGCATGACTTGGCTTTTGTGCACAACTCCTCTCACATTCTTTATGTGTCTATTCGATGTGAGGTTCTTAGTGTGCAGCTTGTCTCTAGTCTCTTGTGGTTTTAAACCTTCTATGCAAACACCTTTAATGGAGGACTCTTAGCTTGTCTCTATTATTGTGTATAGTGAATGCCAAGAGTCCCACAGTGAATTGGCACATAAAGAATATGAGAAGAGTTGTGCATAAAACCCACCAAAACTTGCACCAACCAAAGCATGCCTCTCTTGGCTTTTTGTCTAAATGTTTGCATCTCAACAACATTTTAAAAACTATTAATAATTAAGATTTAAAATTCTTTCTTTAATAATTTAAAGAAATAAAATTAAAGTTTTAAAAAAATAATCAATCAGGTCTGGTTCGAACAGCCAAGAACTAAACTGATTTCATTAGTTTCAATTTTAGATAACCGGACCAGCGCCCCTTGGAAGTAGACCGAATTCTTTTTACTCAACCTAAGCATGCAGACACCAACACGTTAAAATAATAAATACTAACCTATCAACTCACCATGGTTACTTGGCAAGCGAGATGACCCTTAGCGAAACTCTTAGGCTCCTGGGTTGTGATAAGGTACAACCTTAATCATCGCCAAAGATCAACAAAGGCCCTTACACACCCTTTGTCAGTTCTGATCGAAAGATCCATTACGCTCCAAAGAAATCTTGTCGACTTTTCATAAAATAACTAGTTTTGACTATGGGAGTTCCGTGTTTGTTTGATTTCAAGACTTTTCAACCAAATTAGCTAATAATTTGTATGATTTGTTTCTACACAAAAGCAAATAGTGTCTTGGAAGTGTTGAATTTTAACTCATGTACAGGATAACTTCTCGACAAATGATTCAATCATTTGTACTATGTGTTTCTGAAAAAAAGAAACAAATATGTGTCCTGTATCGCACGACTCAAAGCTAATTTGTTAGTACATCTATAGGTGATCAAGATTCATCATGTGTACCCGAGCTGAGCCTGCTCTTTTACTTCTTCCAATGATACATCTCAACATTGATATGACATAAATCTGTATTATGTCAACTTTTTCAGTTCATTTAATTGAAGGTAAAATACTATGTTTGCCATTGCAAGTGAGAACCACCGTGTCCGATTGCGTCGCACTCATTTTCACGCGTCAGAGGCAGAGTCTCGACCTCTATTTGCACGGCCATGAAAATCATGGAAAAGGTAACACGACCCACTCGAATCTAGACTTTGAAATAAATTTTCATATACAAGTTCGTGAAACTCGACATAATTTATTGCTTCAAACAAAGAGGAGTTCGCTCTTGCTTCTCTTGCTTCTAATATTTCATACCACGTGCAACACATTCATATGATTTAGCATATGAAGTCTATATAACAATACATTAACCTTTTAGCCACATATAAGACTTAGAAGAAGCACGAAAGAACCACAGACGGATTTTTTATTTGATACCCACAATAACATGAAATCCAAATTGCAATAAAGAAAGAACATAGTAGATGAAACGTGCGCTGTCACACAGATTCAGTAAAGATGAAGTGGCAGCCTTGGCTCAGCAACAGCGACCAATGGAATCTTCTTGGGCGTGGATAGCCCAGGAACCTCTTCCATGTTCAGCTCCTCCCTTGTCATGTTCTTAGGCAATTTCCATGAAAACCCATGAATAAGATTGGCCAAAGTTGTCTGAATCATTCTCAGACCAAGGTTATAACCCGGGCACATTCTCCGGCCCGACCCGAATGGCAAGAGCTCGAAGTCTTGTCCCTTTACGTCGATCGCCTTTCCAATGAACCTCTCAGGCCTAAAATTTTCAGGGTCGTCCCACAGCTCGGGGTCTCTCCCAATGCTCCATTTACTCACCAGGACTCTCGTGCCCTTGGGTATGTCGTAGCCAGCGACCTCGCAATCCTGGCTTGCAAAGTGATGCGCGATAAATGCCCCCACCGGATGCAATCTCATCGTCTCTTTAATAACAGCATTTAAATAAGGCAGGTTCATGACATCCGCTTCTTGGACCCATCTCTCCCTTCCGATTATGTTGTGGAGCTCTTGTGTTGCCTTGTTAAATATACGAGGGTTCTTTATGAGTTCGCACATTGCCCACTCCACCGACGCAGCCGAGCCCTCTGTTCCACCAGCTATCAACTCCTACATGATGAGTGAAAGCATGATCATGCTATTAGGAGTGTTTGGGGATGTTGAATCACACCAAATTTTGTTTTTTCACATTATGAAACTTTTCATCGATAATTTTGCACAAGTCTTGAAGCAACTTGACACATAGTGTCTGATGAACAAAAAAGGAATTGGTCGTACTTTATTTTATGAATAAAAGATAAGAACTTCCACCATACTCGGGGTATACACATGTACATAAAAATTGGAAAATCAACATAAACATATAGGACACTACTGAAAAAATTACTGAGGGAAGGAATATGTGTAGCACCTCTCTATGTGCATTGTCATTGTGATTCTTTTCTTCAAATCTGTTTAGTATTAAGGCTCCATTGGTTTCATGAAAAATATGGCATTTCTGAAAAATCTTTTTTTAAAAATCATTTACCGAGAAATGATAATATTTTTCAATATTTGACCTAGACTTGAAAATGAATTGGAAAATATTTTCCATTTTTTTATAAGAAAAATAGACATTCTATTTAGACGCGAGTGCCATGAGCATGGATAGCCAAGGTATCTGGCACGAGCAGTGAATCTCAAGCTAGGATCCTTGACTTCTGAGCATGAGAACTTGATGCTCGTGCCCTGCTCACTAGTGCCTTGGCCCCAATCTGTAGAGATAGGGTCCTAGGACTAGATAGGACCTAGGCCCAGGACTTCAGTACAAGGGCATGCACCAAGGTTGATCAAGGCTGAGCTCCAAACTCGATGCCTAAGACCCAGTCCATTACGCTCAAATCTGATCTATCGAGGTCAGTCCCAAGATCTTGGTGTCCAAGCCCAAGTCCATTGAGGCTAGGCCTTAGTGTGCGAGCTCGAGCCTTGCATCAATGGACTAGGGCGTGAGCGCAAGGATCCGAGCAAGGGCACAAGAGTCCCAACTCAACCTTGAGAAGTCAGGCTTGGAAGTTGGGGACCAAAGCATGGGTATTAGGGTCTTAGGACCCCTGACTCAATGGACCTTGGCGTGGCCTAAATGGTCCTAGGCCAAGGCATCAGGATCCTGGGACCGGCCTCAATAGACTCGGGCCCGGGCATTAGGGTCATGCCTCGCTGCCGAGGGCTAAGGAACGAGCGTTGGACTTCTTACACTCAAGTGCAAAGTCTCTGGTTTATGTTTCGATACCTAATCATATGTTGGAAAATTATTTCTAATTTTTTAAAGAGAAAATTATTTATTTGAATTTGGTAGGAAACCATTTTTTATGGATGTGGAAAAAATTTTCCATTGACTCATTTTGCTAAGCTGATCCAAAAGTCAAAGAATAAGGAAAATATTTTTCTGAAAATATTTTTCGTGAAATGAATAAAGTTGAAAGGAAAGTAAAAAACTTTTACCTGGGTGAATGCCTTGACCACGTGTCTTTCAATCTTCACCCCAAGATTAGGATCGTCCACATGTTGCAATAAGACATCCACCATATCCTTGGCCTCATAACCCTCGACTCTTCTAGCCTCATGTTCACCCAAAACATGCTCCAAGAATCTATCAAACTTTTTGTTCACGGCCTTCATCCTCTTTATGTAACCCTGAAAGAGTCGAATAAGAGAGAATTGCTATTAGTAACGAAGAGCTTATATGTTCAATGTTAAACTTAATTGTGTGACTAAATTCTTGTGCATGTCAATAATCCGATGGTCAGTGCATATGTTAATTATTGCACCGATAATAAACCTTAAAGATCCAAGAGACAAATCATGTCAAGTAATTTCGCATGCTAAATTAATTGCACAAAACTGGAAATTTCATTTTGTGCATCAATCAAATCATGTCGTGGTATCTTAAATACGACCTGCAAGTCGAGAAAATCCAACAAAGGTAGGAAATCGCCCAAATTCAAAACCCCAATGAGCAAGAACAACTCATCAACCATCTTCCTGAACTCCTCAGCCGACACAATATTGGATTTCTCAGACTTGTCTGTGTACTTCTTCCCTAAGATCATGCGACAGATCACATTGAGATTAAGATCCGAAAGATGGTCTTTCAAATTTATTGACTGGCCCTTCGCCTCAAACAAGTTTCTCGTAAGCACCCTCATCTCCTCCACTCTTATGTACTCAGACGATTGAAGCCTTGCGGTACTAAATAGTTGTGCTAGGAAGATTTTACGGATCTCTTGAAAATAGGGCCCATAGGGCGACCACGTCATGCCGGAGTAATTATAAGCCGTATACTTGCCCGCGGCGCTTTTGGGCCGGTAGGCGAAAACGGCGTCGTGAGTCTTGAGAATGGCTTTGGCCATGTCGGCAGAAGAGCACACGACCACATCGTAGGAGCCGACCTGGAGCTTCATGATGGGCCCGTATATACAAGAGAGCTCGTGGAGCGAGCGGTGCAGGAGTGGGCTAATGAGATTGAGGTTTCCGATGATGGGCCAAGGTTTTGGGCCAGGCGGTAGCTTAAGTTTGCGGCGGCGGAGGTGACCGGAGAGGAGGAGGAAGGAGGCAACGGCGAGGGAAGCAATGCCGCATGCTGCCCAAGAAGGAACGTCCATGGGGCGTTATGCAGGGGATGAGTTGTTAAGTTCTCAGGGAAGCATGGTTTTGCAATGGGACCATGAGGCTTCTGTCCATGGCTATTTATAAGCAAGCAATGAGGGTGAAAATAATTGATATAACTGTCCATGGCTATTTATAAGCCACGTTTTTCCAGATGCAATAGCGTGTGTGGCTGCCTGGTAATCGTACTTGTCGACTAGACTCCTAATTCATCCATTCCTAATATCAACATTAAAACCACGTGAAAAGTTTATTACACGAAAAGGTACTTGAGCCAACCCTAATCATTCCGTAGCCAGTGCTGCCTTCTTCTTTTTCTTTTTTTTTTGTTAATCGAGAAATCGCCGGAAATCACCTTTCGGGGATCACACGATCCTCCACCGTCGGGCCTCGCCGCAAGCCGCTATTTAGACGTAGACCTCGAGGGAGGCTAGCCCAGAACCCCCTACTTCAGACACTTTAGCAATAAGAGGGTTCGAACCCTCAAACCTTTACGATGAGGGAGAGAACTCACATCAACTGCGCTAATTGTGGTTGGGTAGTGCTGCATATTAAAAATTTTAAACTTATCATAAAATTACAATTAAATTATAAAACTTACAAAAATACAATCAAATCTTTCCATTAACTCTGTCTATTTAGATTAATAGAATATGCTAACATGAATTTTTTTTAATATTTTTCTCTCCTAGAGGACAATGGCATGACAGGAACACGAAATACAATGCTAAAATGACATTTTGGATTAAATTCTAATTTTTTAACCAAAGTCTTAATGAAATAAAATAAAATTAAAAACTTTTAAAAAACACCAAAAACAAAAAAAACAAAAACAAAACAAAGCTAAGGGCAAGGGCAGCAAGCCCTTACCGTTGCCACCCTCGTAGCTGGAAAGGGCCAACAAGGGCTTTGTGACGGCCAAAGAGGGCATTGGGACATTGGCAAAGAATGGCAACCCTCACTAACCACAAGTGAGGGCCCATCGACTTTCCCTCATAGCGACACTCGCTCAGATCTAGGCAAGAGTCGCAACCCTCTTCCAAAATCTAGTTGAGAGTTGCCTGCTCTCTGCATAGTTTGGCAGAGGGCCACCATAGCTGGGTGAAGGTTGGTGACCCTCATCCAAATCTGGTTGGAGATTCATTGGGTCCTCGCTTACGAATTGCAAGGTTTGTCGGCCCTCGTTGAGCCTTCGCTAGGCCCTTTTCGAAGACGGGGGCAGCAATGGCTAGGGCCTACCGCCCTTGCCTTTGGCTTCTTATGTTTCCTCCCTTTTTAGATATTATTTTTATTTAATTAAAATTTTGCTTAAAAAATTAGAATTTAATCCACATTATCACTACATTGGGTGAGAAAATATTAAAAAAAAGTCACGTCATCATTTTCCCTTAGTCTAAATTGATAGAATTAACGGAATGACTCGATTGTACTAATTTGATAAATTTTAGAAATTGATTACACAAAAGCAAATCTTGTACATGTTGAATTTTAACTCATTTAAAAGATAAATTCTCAACAAATGATTCAATTGGTTATGAGTAAACTACTTCATCTAAATTTTGAGACGTAAAATACAAGGTTATTCCTTGGGGAGAGAGAAGAAAAGCTTTCTTCCCAATTGGGGGACTGAGGTGTGCAGTAGGGATGATCAATTCTAGGTCCGATCCAGTTCCACCTAGGAACATCGAACTAATAGGACCAGATCCCTATTTCTAAGATCGAGAAGCGGACCAACTAATCATAGAACTAGGAATCGGACCGGATCTAGTTCGGTTCCAATTCCCGAGTAGCTCAAGGAAACATATGATAATCTATTTCCCATCCCCTTTGGAAAAAAAAAAAAAATTGCTCTTTACTCATGAAAAGAACAAAGTGCTACAAAAATTGTTTGAACTTCATACACTTAATAGATATAACACTTAATCTTAGCCAAAAGGCAAAGAAAGGGGTTTTACATGAAGAAGATTTGGCTCAGCATGTTCTATTCGATACGGGTAGGAAAAGCAGTATTCTTAAAACATGCCTTAGTTGGAGCATGTGAGGTTCTTAGTGTGTAGCTTGTCTCTAGTCTCTTGTGGTTTTAAACCTTCTATGCAAACACCTTTAATGGAGGACTCTTAGCTTGTCTCTATTATTGTGTATAGATGCCAAGAGTCCCACATTGAATTGGCACACAGAATATGAGAAGAGTTGTGCATAAAACCCACCAAAACTTGCGCCAACCAAAGCATGCATCTCTTGGCTTTTTGTCTAAATGTTTGCATCTCAAAAACATTTTAAAAACTATTAATAATTAAGATTTAAAATTCTTTCTTTAATAATTTAAAGAAATAAAATTAAAGTTTTAAAAAATAATCAATCAGGTCTGGTTCGGATAGCCAAGAACTAAACTGATTTCATCGGTTTCAATTTTAGATAACCGGACCGGCGCCCCTTGGAAGTAGACCGAATTCTTTTTACTCAACCTAAGCATGCAAACACTAACACGTTAAAATAATAAATACAAACCTATCAACTCACCATGGTTACCGACCAAAAAAAAAAAAACTCATCATGGTTACCTGGCAAGCGAGATGACCCTTAGCGGAACTCTTAGAGTCCTGGGTTGTGATAAGGTACAACCTTAATCATCGCCAAAGATCAACAAAGGCCCTTACACATCCTTTGTGAGTTCTGATCGAAAGATCCATTACGCTCCAAAGGAATCTCGTCGACTTTTCATAAAATAACTAGTTTTGACTATGGGAGTTCCGTGTTTGTTTGATTTCAAGACTTTTCAACCAAATGAGCTAATAATTTGTTTGTTTCTACACAAAAGCAAATAGTGTCTTGGAAGTGTTGAATTTTAACTCGTACAGGATAACTTCTCAACAAATGATTCAATCATTTGTACTATTTGTTTCTGAAAAAAAGAAACAAATATGTGTCCTGTATCGCACGACTCAAAGCTAATTTGTTAGTACATCTATAGGTGATCAAGATTCATCAAGTGTACCCGAGCTGAGCCTGCTCTTTTACTTCTTCCAACGATACATCTCAACATTGATATGACATAAATTTGTATTATGTCGACTTTTTCAGTTCATTTAATTGAAGGTAAAATACTATGTTTGCCATTGCAAGTGAGAACCACCGTGTCCGGTTGCGTCACACTCATTTTCACGCGTCAGAGGTGGAGTCTCGACCTCCATTTGCACGGCCATGAAAATCATGGAAAAGGTAACACGACCCACTCGAATCTAGACTTTGAAATAAATTTTCATATGCAAGTTCATGAAACTCGACATAATTTATTGCTTCAAACAAAGAGGAGTTCGCTCTTGCTTCTCTTGCTTCTAATATTTCATACCACGTGCAACACATTCATATGATTTAGCATATGAAGTCTATATAACAATACATTAACATTTTAGCCACATATAAGACTTAGAAGAAGCATGAAAGAACCACAGACGGATTTTTTATTTGATACCCACAATAACATTAAATCCAAATTGCAATAAAGAAAGAACATAGTAGATGAAACGTGCGCTGTCACACAGATTCAGTAAAGATGAAGTGGCAGCCTTGGCTCAGCAACAGCGACCAATGGGATCTTCTTGGGCGTGGATAGCCCAGGAACCTCTTCCATGTTCAGCTCCTCCCTTGTCATGTTCTTAGGCAAATTCCATGAAAACCCATGAATAAGATTGGCCAGACTTGTCTGAATCATTCTCAGACCAAGGTTATAACCCGGGCACATTCTCCGGCCCGACCCGAACGGCAAGAGCTCGAAGTCTTGTCCCTTTACGTCGATCGCCTTTCCAATGAACCTCTCAGGCCTAAAATTTTCAGGGTCGTCCCACATTTCGGGGTCTCTCCCAATGCTCCATTTACTCACCAGGACTCTCGTGCCCTTGGGCATGTCGTAGCCAGCGACCTTGCAATCCTGGCTTGCGAAGCGATGCGCGAGAAATGCCCCCACCGGATGCAATCTCATCATTTCTTTAATAACAGCATTTAAATAAGGCAGGTTCGTAACATCCGCTTCTTGGACCCATCTCTCCCTTCCGATTATGTTGTCGAGCTCTTGCGTTGCCTTGTTAAATGTATAAGGGTTCTTTAGGAGTTCGCACATTGCCCACTCCACCGACGCAGCCGAGCCTAGGGGTGAGCGGTTCCAGGTTCCGGTTCGGTTCCGTCTGGAACCTGGAACCTACCCTCGAGTACAGGTTCCTCAAAATGAGGAACCTGGAATCTACCCGTTAGAACCAAGAACCTGGAACCTACCCTGTCACAGGTTCCAGGGTCGGTTTCAGGTTCCAACAGGTTTTTTTTTTTTTTTTTTTTTTAATCATATTTGAACTATAACGTACACGCACGTTACCAAAAAAAATAAAAATAAATAACGTACACGCACGTTACCAAAAAAAAACTATAACGTACGCGCACGTTACCAAAAAAAAAAATATAACATATATATATATATATATATATAAAAAAAATATATATATATATAACGTACACGCACGTTACCAAAAAAAAAATATAATGTACGCGCACGTTACCAAAAAAAACTATAACGTACGCGCACGCTACCAAAAAAAAATATATATAACGTACACGCACATTACCAAAAAAACTATAACGTACGCGCACGTTACAAAAAAAAACTATAACATACGGGGAGGGCGTCCCGGGTCGGGACTTGGGAGTCAGGACTCAAGAGTCAAGAGCAGAGCAATAGATGTGAGGTGAGGAGGGGAGGGGGTTCCTTTTGGAACCCTAACCGGTTCCGCAACTGGCGTCCGATGGCGGCGGCCTTCAGGGCGAGCGTCGTTCGGTGAGAGTTTCAGAGGGTCGGGACTCGGGAGTCGGGACTCAAGAGTCAAGAGCAGAGCAATAGATGTGAGGTGAGCAGGGGAGGGGGTTCCAAAACCGGTTCCGAAACCGGTTCCGCGACCGGTTCTGGTTTCGGTTCCGCGACCGGTTCCGGTTCCGGTTCCGCGACCGGTTCCCGGAAAAATGGAACCGGGAACCGAACCGGAACCTCCGGTTCGGTTTTCCGGTTCCCGGTTCTACCCAGGAACCGCGCTCACCCCTAGCCGAGCCCTCTGTTCCACCAGCTATCAACTCCTACATGATGAATGAAAGCACAATCGTGCTATTAGGAGTGTATGGGGATGTTGAATCACACCATATTTTGTTTTTTCACATGATGAAACTTGATCGATAATTTTGCACAAGTCTACAAGCAACTTAACACATATTGTTTGATGAACAGAAAGGATTTGGTCATACTTTATTTTATGAATAAATAATAAGAACTTCCACCATATAACTTTCCTTGCATCACCGACCAAAAAACAAAAGAAAACTTTCCTTGCATCATCAACATTTTGCCCAGGGGTATATACATGTACATAAAAATTGGAAAATCAACGTAAACATACAGGACAATACTGAAAAAAAAAAAAAAAAAAAAAACTGAGGGAATGAATATGTGTAAGCACCTCTCTATGTGCATTATCATTATGATTCTTTTCTTTAAATCAGTTTAGTATTAAGGCTCTATTGGTTTCACAAAAAATGTGACACTTCTAAAAAAAAATATGAAAGATCATTTTCTAAGAAAATGATAATATTTTTCGATATTTGGCCTAGACTTAAAACTGAATTGAAAAATATTTTCCATTTTTTTATAAGGAAAATAGACATACTATTTGGGCACCAGTGCCTTGCACATGGGTAACCAAGGTACCTGGCACGAGCAACGAATCTCAATTCAGGATTCTCAACTTCCGGGCACGAGAACTTGATGCCCATGCCCCTGCCCTAGTCACTAGTGCCTTGGCCTATAAAGATCGGGTCCAAGTTCCCAATGCCTAGGCCTCAATAGGACCCAGGCCTAGGACTTCGGTACAAGGGCCCGCACCAAGGTTGATCAAGGCCAAGCCCCAAACTCGATGCCCAAGACCCGGTCCCTTACACTCAGATTTGTTCCATCGAGGTCAGGCCAAGACTTGGTGCCCATGCCCAAGTCCATTGAGGCCAAGCCTTGGCATGCAAGCCTGAGCCTTGCATCAATGGATTAGGGCGTGAGTGCAAGGATCCAAGCAAGGGCACGGGAATCCCAGCTCAACCTCAAGGACTCGGGCTTGAAAGTTGGGGACCAGAGTATGGGTGTTGGGATCTAGGGACCCCAGACTAAATGGACCCAGGCGTGGCCTAGATGGTCTCAGGCCAAGGCATCAGGATCCTGGGCTAGGCCTCAATAGATCCGGGCTCAGGCATCGTGGACATGCCTCGCTGCCAAGGGCCAAGGAACAAGCGTTGGATTTCCCGCACTCAAGTGCAAAGTCTCTAGCTCAAATTTTGATACCTAATCATATTTAGAAAAATGATTTCTGATTTTTTAAAAATAAAATTATTTATTTGAATTTAAGTTTTGGTAGGAAACTATTTTCTATTGACGCAGAAAATTTTTTCCATTAACTCATTTTGCTAAGCTGATCCAAAAGTCGAAGAATAAGGAAAATATCTTTTCGGAAAATGTTTCTCGTGAAATGCACCAATTTTAAAAGATAGTCAAAAAATTTTACCTGGGTCAAGGCCTTGACCCCGTGCCTTTCAATCTTCACCCCAAGATTAGGATCGTCCACATGTTGCAATAAAAGCATCCACCATATCCTTGGCCTCATAACCCTCGACTCTCCTTGCCTCATGTTCACCCAAAACATGCTCCAAGAACCTATCAAACTTTTTGTTCACGGCCTTCATCCTTTTTATGTAACCCTGAAAGAGACGAATAAGAGAGAAGGATTGTTATTAGTAACGAAGAGCTTACATTATCAATGTTAAACTTAATTGTGTAACTAAATTCTTGTGCATGTCAATAATCCGGTGGTGAGTGCATATGTTAATTGTTACACCGATAATAAACCTAAAAAATCCAAGAGACAAATCATATCAATTAATTTCGCATGCTAAATTGCTCCAACTAGAAATTTCATTTCATGCATCAATCAGATCATGTCGCGGTATCTTAATTACGACCTGCAAGTCGAGAAAATCCAACAAAGGTAGGAAATCGCCCAAATTCAGAACCCCGGTGAGCAAGAACAACTCATCAACCATCTTCCTGAACTCCTCAGCCGACACAATATTGGAGTTCTCAGACTCGTCTGTGTACTTCTTCCCTAAGACCATGCGACAGACCACGTTGAGATTAAGATCCGAAAGATGGTCTTTCAAATTTATCGACTGGCCCTTCGCCTCAAACAAATTTCGCGTAAGCACCCTCATCTCCTCCACTCTTATGTACTCAGACGATTGAAGCCTTGCAGCACTAAATAGCTGTGCTAGGAAGATTTTACGGATCTGTTGAAAATAGGGCCCACAGGGCGACCACGTCATGCCGGAGTAATTATAAGCCGTATACTTGCCCGCGGCGCTTTTGGGCCGGTAGGCGAAAACGGCGTCGTGAGTCTTGAGAATGGCTTTGGCCATGTCGGCAGAAGAGCACACAACCACATTGTAGGAGCCGACCTGGAGCTTCATGATGGGCCCATATATGCAAGAGAGCTCGTGGAGCGAGCGGTGTAGGAGTGGGCCAATGAGATTGAGGTTTCCGATGATGGGCCAAGGCTTTGGGCCAGGCGGTAGCTTAAGTTTGCGGCGTTGGAGGTGACTGGAGAGGAGGAAGGAGGCAACGGCAAGGCAAGCAATGCCGCATGCTGCCCAAGAAGGAGCGGCCATGGGGCGTTATGCAGGGGTTAGAGTTGTTAAGTTCTCAGGGAAGGATAGTTTTGCAACGGGAGTGTGAGGCTTCCAACCGTCCATGGCTATTTATAAGCAAGCACCAAGGGTGAAAATAATTGAAATAACTAGCCACGTTTTTCCAGATGCACTAGCGTGTGTGGCCGCCAGGTAATCATATACTTATTGACCAGACTCCTACTTCATCCATTCCTAATATCGACATTAAAACCACGTGAGAAGTTTATTACACGATAGGGCACTTGAGCCAACGTTAATCATACCGTGGCCTTTTACAGTGCTGCCTCTTTTTATTTTTAATATATTAAGAATCTTAAAACTTATTATAAAGGTATAATTGAGTTATAAAACTTACAAAAATACAATCAAGTTTTAAAATTTGTCAAATTCATACAATCAAATCTTTCCATTAACTCCGTCTATTTAGATTAATAGAATATGCTAACATGAATTTTTTTTTTTATATTTTCTCTCTCCTAGAGGACAATGGCATGACTAGAACACGGAAGACAATGCTAAAATGACATTTTGGATTAAATTCTAATTTTTTAATCAAAATCTTAATGAAAAAAAAAAAAAAAAAAACAGAGCTAAGGGCAAGGGCAATAAGCCTTTACCACTACCACCCCCGTAGCTGGAAAGGGCCAACAAGGGCTTTGCGACAGCTAATGAGGGCAATGGGATATTGGCCAACACTGGCAACCCTCACCGACCACGAGTGAGGGCTCGTTGACTTTCCCCCAAAGCGACACTTGCTCAAATCTAGGCGAGGGTCGCAACCCTCCTCCTAAATCTAGGGGAGAGTTGCCCACTCTCAGCACGATTTGGCGGAGGGCCACCACAGCTGGGTGAAGGTTGGTGACCCTCATCCAAATCTAGTTGGATATTCATTGGGTCATCGCCTACGGTTTGCAAGGGTTGTCGGCCCTTATTGAGCCTCCGCCAGGCCCTTTTCGACAACGAGGGCAGCAATGGCTAGGGCCTACCGCCCTTGCCTTTAGCTTCTTTTGTTTCCCCCCTTTTTAAATACTATTTTTTTATTTAATTAAAATTTTGGTTAAAAAATTAGAATTTAATCCACACTATCACTACATTGGGATAGAAAATATTAAAAAAAAGGTCACGTCATCATTTTCTCTTAATCTATATTGATGGAATTAACGAAAGAACTCGATTGTACTAATTTGATAAGTTTTAGAACTTGATTGTACTTTTTATAAGTTGTAACATTCAATTGCACTTTCTCGAGAAGTCTTAGGATTTTTGAGACGCGGACCCCTGGAGTGCTATAACTTGGTACAAAGGGACACTTAAGTGCCATAACTTACGAAAGTGATACTTAAGTGCCACATTCCAAGAAAATGGATCACTTAAGTGCCACTCCGGCCAAAATCCGACCAAAACGCTAATGTGTCAATTTTCCAGCGAAGCGAGTTCAAACGGCATCGTTTTGATGCCGACATGGTAAAAATTTTAATAAAAAAATTTAATTAAATTTAATTTAAAACTAAATTTATTTAAAAAATTAAAAATAAAAGTAAAAATTTTAAATTTTTAAAATTTTTAAAATTTTTAAAATTTTTAAAATTTTTAAAATTTTTAAAATTTTAAAATTTTTAAAAAAAAATGTAAAAAAATTTTATTTAAAAAAAAAAGGGTGGCTAGCTCAGCGCCGCCAAGAAGGGCCGGCGATAGAGGGGGAGGGTCGGCCGAGGTCACCGGGCCCGGCCAGGGCCGCAACCCCGGCCGACCGGGCAAGGGCCTATGAGCCCTCGCCGGATCTAGGCGAGGGCCGCGAGCTCGCGCTGGCCAGCCAAGGGTTGCCGCCCGCTAGGGCGACAAGCGGTGGCCCTTGGCTCCGATCAGCCGACCCTCTCCCCTCCGTCGCCGGCCCTTCTCGGCTCAACCCTCGCCCGCCGCCCTTTTCTTTTTAATTTTTTATAATTTTTTGTAATTTTTGTAATTTTTTAATATTTTTAAAAATTTTAGGTTTTTTTAAATTTTTTAAAATTTTTAAATTTTTAAATTTTTATTTTAAATTTTTTTAAATAAATTTAGTTTTAAATTAAAT
This sequence comes from Eucalyptus cloeziana, assembly GCA_014182715.1. Lineage (NCBI taxonomy): Eukaryota > Viridiplantae > Streptophyta > Magnoliopsida > Myrtales > Myrtaceae > Eucalyptus > Eucalyptus cloeziana. The sequence continues at coordinate 28,340,678 of CM024639.1, forward strand.
TAAATTAATTTTTATATTAAATTTTTTACCACGTTAGCATCAAAACGATGCTGTTTTGGACTCGCTTTGCCGGAAAATTGACATGTCAGCATTTTGGCCGGATTTTGGCTGAAGTAGCACTTAAGTGATCTATTTTCTTGAAATGTGACACTTAAGTGTCCCTTTATGCCAAGTTATGATATTTGAAGCGTTCTTTTGCCTAGTATTTTTAGTACACATATCTCTTATTAGCTAGGGGTTTGCAATTTTCATTGTTTGAGCTCTTATTTCATATCTCTTTAATTTAACTTCGCTATTGCGATTTTAGTAACTAAAAATGTCCATATGTTGTAGTTGACAATTTGGTTGACGGAAACCTATTTGCGGTATTGTAATAGTGGAAATTGGCCAAATGTTGAGAATAATTAGTTGATATAATGCAGCTAGTCAACAAGAAGACTCAATTTAGTCTAGAGAGGTTTCAATGAGAAATAATCAATGTAGTGAAGCCGATGTAATGGAGTCAATGTAACTATCAAAGTAGTGAAATCAGGTAATCGTCCAAGTAGTATAATCGATGTAACCATCTAGTATTGAAGTCGACAATTTCAAACATAATTGTTTGCAGGTAAGTATTGTTGAATTGTAACCGTTGATTATGGGTTATAAATACTCACATTAGAGGAATTGACTCAAAAAAAAAATTTCACAAATTAATCTTTATATTTATTCTCTCGCAATTAACATCGTTAGTAATGATTGTTGCTAGTATTTGTACCTTTAAAGTGTTGGGATATAATACGCGGAAACGATAGGATCTTGCAATTTACGTCAACGTGAAATCACTAGAAAAATAAGGACACTAGAAATTTACGTGGTTCATTCCGAGTATTGGTACCTACGTCTCACGGGAAGTACGCCAAATAATCCAAAACAAGAACAGCTTCTTTCTTTACTTTCACAAAGTATTTATAAATAAACAACTACGTATCTTCAAAATAGAAACGCTACGCCGAAAAACAAGAACAGCTTCTTTCTTTACTTTCAGCAAGTGGCACTCCTTACGGCTTCTCTTTATGTGCGGCTTGCAACTTCTCACGAAAAATTCTAATATAAATATGCGTGTGCCCAAACGGTCAAAACTTTGACCTAGGGCCCACCTTCTATTTTTACATTTAGGCTTCGCGTGGGAAAAACACTGCATTGGCTTCAACGTGGAGTGCGTGTGTGTGCCCAGAGTCAACACTTTGACTCTGGGCCCCCACCACCAGGTTTCCTTTTTTAAGGAAATTCGTAAGGGATTCTTTTCCTTTTTTTTTTCTTTTGTCTTGGTTCGCACGTCCCATAGAAAATTTAATCCAAGCAAATTGCGTTTTTGGAAACGCTCAAACTTGAGTCATAATTTAACAATTCTCCACCTTGGCTCGATGTTTGAAGTCAAATTATAGTGCTCATCATCCATGCTGCTCTCCCAACGCCCCGATGGGCGCTCACTCTCCACAGACACCAATAGAGCTCAAGCAGAGCTTGAGTTTCGCCAAAGGAACAGACTTAGTCATCATGTCTGCCGGGTTATCTGTTGTATCAGTCTTTTTGACAATAATAATACCCTTAGCTAAAACATCTCGGATGAAGTGGTATCTGATGTTGATATGCTTCGTTCGCTCGTGATAAATTGGATTATACGTCAAATATATCGCACATTCGTTATCACAATGTATATCCACACTTTTCTGTTCTAACCTAAAGTCCGATAGCAAACTTTATAACCATATCGCCTCCTTCGCTGCAAAGGTTAGTGCCATGTACTCTGCCTCAGTCGAAGATAAGGCAATGTGATCCTGTAAGGACACTTTCCGACTAACTGCACCACCTGCTAGCGTAAATACATACCCTGCTAAAGACCTGCAATCATCCAAGTCACCGGCGTGATCCGAATCCACAAAACCAGTGGTCTCACTGCCATTACTGTCCCTCCGGTATACTATACCGACGTCTGTTGTCCCCTTCAAATATCTGAGGATCCACTTCACAGCTTCCCAATGAGCTTTACAAGGATGCTTCATATAGCGACTAACTACGCTCACAACTTGTGAAATATCAGACCTAGTGCACATCATAGCATACATAATACTACCCACGGCACTAGAATAAGGAACATGGGACATATGCTCCTCCTCCTCCTTAGTCTGTGGTGATAATTTATCTGAAAGTTTAATGTGCTTCGTTAAAGGTGTACTTACAGATTTTGCTTACTGCATATTAAAACGTGCTACAATCTTCTCAATATATTTCTTTTGAGATAAACGTAAAACTCTTGTAGCCCTGTCACGCAAAATCTTTATACCCAAAAAAATTTTTGCAGCACCTAAATCTTTCATCTCAAATTCAGCATTTAACTGCCTCTTCTGCACATCAATATCAGACATATTCTTAACTCCTATCAGCATATTATCAATATATAAGAGTAGATAAATCAAAGAACCATTCTCCAATCTCCTAAAGTAAACGCAGCTATCCATCTGACTTTTTGAATAGTCTTGACTAACCATGAAACCATCAAAACGTTTATACCACTGCCTAGGAGATTGTTTCAGCCCATACAAATATTTCTTTAACAAGCAAACATGATCTTCCTTACCCGGAATAGCAAATCTCTCTGGTTGCCTCATGTAAATTTGCTCCTCCAACTCACCGTGAAGAAACGCAGTTTTCACATCTAGCTGCTCTAACTCGAGATCCTACGAAGCAACTAAGACAAGTAAAACACGAATAGAAGTATGTCTTACCATAGGAGAGAACACCTCATTGTAGTCAATGCCCTCACGCTGTGTATACCCCTTCGCCACAAGTCTCGCCTTATACCTCGCTGCCTCGACACCGGGAATGCCCTCTTTCCGTTTGAAGACCCATTTACTTCCAACAATCTTTTGGCTTTTGGGTAATTTGACCAGCTTCTATGTTTGATTTCGATGGAGTGATTCCATCTCTTCACTCATAGCCCCTAGCCACTGCGATGACTCCGAACTAGCCATCGCCTCAAAGTAAGACGAAGGCTCATCTATCTCCACCTCATCACCTACAGTCAATGCATAAGCAATATCTGTATAACCATAACGTACCGGTGATTTAATTTGCCTTCTTTGTCTATCTACGGCTATAGTGTGATGCGGCTTTGCTGGTTGTTTACTATCATCGACTTCAGGAACTGCGGCTTCATCTACAGTCTTAACTTCTGTTACCTTCGAGGTCTCTAGAGTCTCCACCTGAAGCTCCACCTCACTAGTGACACCATGATTTGTCTTCTCTACTGGTTGTGTCTTAGAACTCCTCTGTTGAAATATTGCAGTCTCGTCGAATATCACATCTCTACTGATTAGAAAACAGGGTGATCTGGGATCGGTGCACCACAGTCGGTAGCCTTTCACCCCATGTGCATAACCCAGAAATATGCACTTCTTCGCCCTTGGCTCAAGCTTACCATCAATCGCATGAGCATACGTAAGGCATCCGAATATATGTAATCCGGAATAATCAACAGGTTTCCTCGACCATACTTCCTCAGGAGTCTTCCACTCGATAGCAGATGATGGAGATCTATTAACCAGGTAACATGCCATGTTCACTGCTTCGGCCCAAAATTCCTTGCCAAGTCCTGCATGCGAAAGGATGCATCGAGCTCGCTCAAGCAAAGTTCTATTCTTCCGTTCTGCCATGTCATTCTGCTGTGGTGACCTAGGTATTGTGCAGTGTCTTACAATACTTTCTTTCTCGTAGAACTCGGTAAAATCTTTACCACAAAACTCCATGCCATTATCGGTTCTCAGGCACTTGATTTGTTTATCTGACTGCTTCTCAATCAATGCCTTAAATTTCTTGAACCAATCAAACACATCATATTTGTGCTTCAGAAAGTAAACCCATACCTTCCTCGAATAATTATCGATAAATGTCAGCATATATCGGGCACCTCCTTTCGAAGGAATCGAAGACGGGCTCTAGACGTCTGAATGAATATATTCAACTCGTCGTTTGGTCGAATGAATAGCTGTAGTAAACTTAACTCGATGCTGCTTCCCATAGATGCAGTGCTCACATAAGTCTAGCTTCCCTATCTTCTGACCCTTCAACAACCCCCTTTCACTCAGCATCGTCATACCTGCCTCACTCATGTGCCCTAAACGCATATGCCATAATTGAGTCAAGTCAGAATCTGATTCACCTGATGAAACTACAGCGGTTTCGGTCATGGTCTCTCCCAATAGATGATAGAGAGTATTCACTTTCTTCCCTTTCATCACTATCATAGCACCTTGTTAGATCTTTAGTACTCCACCTTCAACGGTGTACGTACACCCAATGTCATCGAGTGTCCCCAGAGAAATAAGGTTCTTCTTAAGCTCCGGTACATGCCTCACATCTGTCAAGGTGCGCACCACCCCATTGTGCATTCGGATCCGAATTATCCCTATTCCCACAGCCTTACAGACTACATTATTCCCCAAAAGAACTCTACCACCATCTGCAGTCTGGTAAGTAGTAAACTAGTTCTTATGAGGCGTCATATGATAAGAGCACCCCGAATCTAGCACCCATTCATCTCCTAACGAAGTAGCTGTCACACATAAGACAACTTCTGCATCACTAGTGCTCCCCTTGGCAACGTTTGCCACATTGTTTGTGGCATTTTGCCTATCAGCTTTATTCCTCCACTTTGAACAATTTTTCCTGATGTGCCCCTCCTCGTGACACTCAAAGCACTTCACGCGTCCCTTGGACTTTTTATGGCGTGATTTCGATCTGCTTTTACCTCTGCTGCTACTAGGCCCTCGATGTTGTTCTCTACCCCGAATCGTCAGTGCTTGCGCTGCTCCTTGCACTAGACTATCATCTCGCAACTTTCTCTGCCACTCCTTAAAGAATAAGGCGGACTTTACCTCTTCTGAGGTAATTGTAGTACGCCCTTGCAACAGTGAATCAATAAAGTGCTCCCATGACTCTGGTAAAGAGGCTAACAACATCATGCCCTGTTCTTCATCATCAAGTATCTTACCGGCATTCTTCAAATCCAACATGAGTTTATTAAATTCATCTAGGTGGATTCTGATAAACGTACCTTCAGTATATCTAAATTAAAACATCTTCTTCAACATGTACAAGCGATTGTTCAAACATTTCTTCACATAGAGTGCTTGAAGTTTTATCCATAATGCCGCGGCATCCTTCTCCTCAACAACCTCTATTAAGACCTCATCTGACAAATTTAACAGGATTATGCTATTTGCTTTTTCCATTAGCTCTACCCTCTCAGAGGCTTTCATTATAATTGGCAACTCATCTTCATCATCTAGTGCCTTGGCCAAACCTTGTGGTGTCAATAATGCTCGCATCTTGATGCTCCATAACACAAAGTTGTTGCTCTCGTTAAACTTCTCAATTTCAGATTTCCTCTCATACATAATTACAATAACGAAATTTCCAGATAATAATTAGACAAGCAAAAGCTCCAAATCACAATCAAGAAATCCAACCCCAAGCTCTGATATCAATTGTTGGGATATAATACGTGGAAACGACAGAACCTTGCAATTTACGTCAACGCGAAATCACCAGATAAATAAACGAGAAAAATAAGGACACCAGAAATTTACGTGGTTCGGTCCGAGTATCGGTACCTACGTCCACGGAGAAAACCAGCAACAAATAATCCACTATAATCGGAGTATTAGAGTTTACAATCACTCACACGCTCAAGTGTTTCCCACACTTAGATTTAACCACAAACCCAAAGTGTTTATAAATAAACAACTCACTTGGGTATAAACTCACGACACAAAATTACCGCACGTTCAAGCTCAAAATAGAAACGCTCTACGTATGCCGGAAAACAAGAATAGCTTCTTTCTTTACTTTCACGTACGTATCTTCGCTTCAGCAAGCGGCGCTCCTTACAGCTTCTCTTTGTGTGCGGCTTGCAGCTTCTCACGAAAAATTCTAATATAAATATGCGTGTGCCCAAACGGTCAAAACTTTGACCTAGGGCCCACCTTCTATTTTTACTTTTAGGCTTCACGTGGGAAAAACGCTGCATTGGCTTCAACGTGGAGTGCGTGTGTGCCCAGAGTCAACACTTTGACTTTGGGCCCCCACCACCAGGTTTCCTTTCTTAAGGAAATTCGTAAGGGATTCTTTTCCTTTTTTTTTTCTTTTGTCTTGGTTCGCACGTCCCATAGAAAATTTAATCCAAGCGAATTGTGTTTTTGCAAACGCTTCAACTCTAGTCATAATTTAATATAAAGTCCTTGTCATTTACTTTCTTATCCAAAATTAGGAAGGCCCCTACACACCTAATATCGATTTGTATTGAACTATCTATTGCACACAAAAGGTATTTCGTCAATTTCACAACGAAACGGTTGGTGTCGATTATGCTCGGTTATGTGTCTTGTTCGATTTCAAGACTTTCCAACCAAATGAGCCAGGAATTTGTACGATCCAGATGAGTGTCTTGTGAATGTTAAGATTTTAACTCATTTTAGAATCCAACGGTCCAACTATTTGTACAATTTGTTCATGCAAGAGGAAGAAAACCAATGAGTGTAGAACGTTTGCATTTTTATGGGGGAGGTCTGCCGAGAAAACGCTAAAAGTCAGTGGTAGCAATCGTTGGATGTGAGAGCTGGAAAGTGATCCACTCTCCCTCTGCCATTTCCTCCACCATTTGCACTGGCAAATGCGTTGTTTGACATATTAATCTCTCAATGTTTGCGTGCTTTTTTTTTATTTCTTCAAATCTTGTTGCGAGGCTTGTTATGGAAATTAAAAGAGAGACTATACCCACAATGTCCTCTCTTAATAGACTGGGATGGAGATAAAAAGAAATCTTAATCCACCTCTCAAAGGGATTAACCACAATCATCTTACAAAAATAGTCCTAAACTTATTATAATTATACCAATCTAGTTCTAAACATTTTTTTGCCAATTGAATTATAAACATTTTTTAATATTTATGCTAAATCGTTCCATCCAATCAATTTTGACTGAAAATCGCTAACGTACCGTGACCATCACTAACATGGACATTTTTATTAATAATTTAATATTTTTTTGAATGTTTTATTTATTTTTATTATTATTATTTTATCTTTCTTCTTATTTTCCTTCTTCCTCTAATCGGTCTCCGAACCTCGGCAATCAGCTAGAGGTCGCCATGGCTAGGCAAGTCCTCACTAGATTTGGTGAGTCTGACCTCACCATTGCTAGGCCAGACCATGCCTTGTTGGCCCTCATGTCTAGTCGATGATCGAGGTTCGACGACGAGGAAGAAGGAAAAAAAAGGAAGAGAAAAAAAAGACTTTGAAAAATATTAAAATATTATTAAAAATGTCCACATCAATATTAATTACGCCACGTAGGACCATCGACGTCTATGTCGGCATTAGCTGGCCAAATCTAAATCAAATGGATTGAATTAGTACAAATGTAAAATGTTTAAAACTGAATTAACACAATAACAATAAATTTGAGACTTTTTTAGTAATTCTCCTAGTGCCGTCATATGTGAGGCAACCCGGGTCGTCTAATTGCCTAGGACTTGTAGCCGACTTTTTTTTTTATCAAAAAAAAAAAAAAGAACCTAGAACAAACCAAATGATTGAGGGGTAACATGTTTTGAGAGAGCCAAGTTCGATTTTTCACCCACTACAATTTTCACAATCTTAAACTTGTGAAAAATAAATAATTTAAAGAATATATATTTTTTTTTAAAATAATAACTTGTATGGTTGAAAATAATTAGTGAATGAAAATATTATTATTATTATTTTTATAAGTGATATAAATGATTGATTTCATAGGAAAAGAATTCGAATCGTTTATTTGTTTGCGAAATAAATACAATTTCCATTGGAATGTAAAGGTAGGTCGAATTGGATAGCTCTGAATTCTTTCTGGATTTAGGTCGAGTTTCCTCCGATTCCTTTCAACAAACAAAAGCGTCGAAATACCCAACCGTGGGTAGCTGTGTTGGTTGAGAGTCTCTCCTTCATCGCCGAGGTCGAGAGTTTGAAATCCGCAGTTACTAGCGTTGTAAGTGGGAGGCCATGGTGTTGGGATCATGTGCTAGTCTCCCCCGAGATATAGGAGCCCGGCCCTTCGTTGCTGTCCGAACACGAGGAGCCCGTGGTGGAGTTTTCGGTTATCAAAAACAAAACATAAGCGTCGAGATAATCTGAGAGAGTCTCTTTGATTTGATACCCACAGCAAGATGAAATGGTACACGAGAAGAGCGCCCATAATTTTTTTTTTTTTAAAATGTCGTATAAGAAATATCTTATTGGAGAGATCGCATGTTTTTTTTTTTTTTTCGGTCGGTGGACAGATCGCATGTTAGGTGGACAACGATAGTGATAGGTGTCAATTCATAGGTTGGATTACAAAGTGGGTTTGACTTATTAATTGTAATTACGTAATCAATAATTATCAACTGACCAAAAAAAAGACGACGACTTTAACTAGTGGTATTTAAGTAAATTTAATCTAGGCCGACGGTTAACCTTACAAACTGTGGCGCTGTCAATTTCTTATGATTAATATCCGTAACCCATACGGTTCGTGCCTTTAATTTATTAAGCTCTCATCTCATATTTCTTTAATTTAATTTCGTTACAGAAAATTTTAAAAAATATTGGACATACTAATATAATTATGCACAGCTCCGTTTCTGGCTTAGTTTCAAGATTTTTCAAACAACTGAGTCCATCTTTTATAATTGTTCCTTATAAAATAACATAGAGAGTGTCTAGTATTAACATATTTAAAAGGCAAAAATTAACAAAACGTCTACTTCATGATTTCATATAGTTGGCATATGAGGGGTGAGCATGTCCGGTTCCAACCTAAAAACCATCTCGATTCCCGGTATCTAAAATCTAGAACCATTGATAATTAGTCCAACTCTGGTTCCAAGTGCGTTCTTTCATAAATTTCTCCCCATATTTCTTGGACTATGACTATAGGTAGCCAACTCGTTTTTTTTTTTTTTTTTTTGCACGAGATTTTCTTTTTTGACAAAAAGGACAAAGGGATTTCTTTTGACTTTAAGTCCAAATAATATTCATTAGTTGTTCGAATTGATTCTTTCAAGTATTCATCCAAAAGGGATTAAAATTTGATCAATTCAATTGAGGTATCGGAAGATGTCCATCTATCGACTCAAGTGACATGATGTTGGTGCTCTCCAACTTCTCCGTGTATTTCTTCTCCAAAATCATGCAACCAATCACACTATGAGTAACATCCGAAAACCTAACCAAACAAATGGCCGTTCGGCTCAAACAACTTTCTCATTAGCTCCGGGCTGTGCTCTCAGGCCGAAAACCTAATAAAATGCTGTCGCTTATTGTTTTTAACATAAAAATCATAACACGAGCTTTTTGCTTTTAATTCTTTACCTCTCACTTCATATTTCTTCAATTGAATTACGTTACAGAAAAAAAACTGAATATTGTAATATTGATTATGCCCAGTTCTCTTTTTTGGTCCGGTTTCAAGAATGTTCACACAAAGGAGTAAATCATCTATGCATTTGAAATAAAACAAAAAAAACAAGAGTGTCTTCTAAATTTCGAATCGTAGAGCTCATTCTCTAACAAATCAAACATGTCGCAGAAACCACCCTAAAGGAAAAATAAGATAAGAGGAATTATTGAGGAAGAGAGGGAAATAAAAAAAAGCAAAAAGGGGAAGAAAGAGAGACGTCGCCTGAGAGATTCGAACTCTCGCGGGGAAACCCCATGTACTTAGCAGGCACACGCCTTAACCACTCGGCCAAAGCGACGCTCGATGATCTCTGTGAACGTAAAAATATATTTGTTAGTATTCTTATAAAGATTATGAAGTCGCGGGCCTGCCCAGATCGGACTTAAACGAGCCCGATGAATGTGGTGTAGCCCATCGGCGGTTTCTAAGTTCGAAGGCTCAAATGGCCCAAGCGTCTCTCTCGAACAATTCTGGACCGGGTGTTTGAAATGTAAAAAACGGAGAATTTTGGAAGACCGTGATATTTTCTTTTCCATAATCCAAGGTCGGGACAAGTAATCAGCAGGCTGCCTGCGGGGGATGCTAACACGGCGACCGACCGTCAGCTCTCCTTCGATCGCGTATGAGGACGAGCGATGGCAGCATGCGGCACCACCGTTGACCGCTGTCTGATGGTCGGCCTCAGTCGGTGGCCTCCCGGCCATCTCGATCTCGACGAATGTCCCCGTCTCTTGGTGATGGCGGATTGCCCTCAACTCTACGTAACTAAGGGTTTCCGTTTGTCATAGCTGCTCGTTCTCTCGCATTAACTTGCGCATGGAAGTAAAGTCGAGCTGCGAAATGATCTTTCTGGGAAGTTTTCTTACGGTACAAAAGTCATGGTACTCTCAATTTCAAGTTTGCCACATCATGTTGTCGATATATGTGCGTTGCTATGTTTTCGCTAGTCAATTACCCGAATAAGAAGGAACGTGAAATAAAAGGTCATTCATCTCGTGGCGCTTAGAAGAATCGAAAAGGAAATGACTCTGTAAATTATGGGCTTTAAAAAACTAAAAAGGGGAAAAGCAAAAATAAATAAATAAATAAGAAAGGCTGGGGTTCAAGTTGAACCGATCTAACATATAACCCACAGACCAACCCGCACAGTATTGATCCCCAAATTTTGGGATCGAGGATCAACCCTATTGAATTTGGAACCGGGGTCTAAACCGACCCTATAGGTCTGGTCTGATTCCAATGTCAACTTAGGACCAACAAATTATTTTTTATTTCATTTTTTGTATTCTTTAAAAGGATAAACATACTATTTCAAATTGCATATCCATCAAGAATGTGACAATGAGTAACCAAACTATGAACACCAATATATATCGAACACAAATATAAGATAAGGTAACAATAGGAATTTACACTTACTAAAAGTAATAAACAATAAAAAATAAACACATAAGGAGAAGCAAGAGCAAGGGGCGAGGCAAGCGATGAGCAAGGCAAGTAGGCAAGCAAGGCCGAGGAGAGAGAAGAGAGTTTCCTTTTTTTTGGGTCAAATTAGGACCGGGTTTCTTTCTATTTTATAATTTACAAGACAAACTAAACTGTGAAGAGAATAGGTGAGGAGGAGATAAAATTTAAATAAAAAAGCATATAATATATAACATATATTATGTAAAGGGTTGGTTCGGGATCAACCTTAAACTCTTAGGACCGATGACCAATCTACATAGTGCAGGGTCAAAGAGTCTTATGACTAAGGATATATCCAATCCCCTTGGGAATAGGACCAAGACCGGTCGGGTTGGCCGGTCCAAGGTCGACCTTGAGGTGATGCTCACTCCTACTTCCAAATGTTCACCACCCATCTTTCTTCACTTTAGCATAACCATATCCATATATTGAACTAAATAGAGCATTTTTGTTAAATGAAATAGGATTGAGCCTTTACTGGCTTCTAATACAGTTGTTGCAATGAGGAAGGGTTGTTATGGTTATTTGACATGATGTACTACATGGTGTGGAAGATGACAAAAATGATAGTCGTGTCATGTCCTTGTTCTTGTTGAGTTAGAGTGTGACGTTTGTTGGTATCAAAGTTTAGGTTGTGATCTTTTGGGTGTAGATGTTTGGGATGTTGTAAGGTTCCGTGTTAGTTTATAACACGTTAACACGTTAATCTTTTGTTAGATACTAGGATGTGTGTCTCATTCTGTCCAAGCGGTCATTGATTTTAATTCATACAAGGATTTGAGAGAAAACTTATGGTGGATCAATAAGAAGAAATAGTATCACTTACTAATTATAGGTTGTTTGACGAGACGCAAGTGGGATGTGAATGTTGCACTATCAGATAGGGCTTTTCGATAGTGGATATTTTTTTGGTATGAGTTGTATGTGGTTTACAGATTGTGAGTTAGTTTTTGTTGGAGGTGTATATACTTTTTTTTTGTGGATTATAGAAAGACTATAATATTATAACCAAATGCCTTTTTTTGTCAAATATATATGTGGATGTAACATATGTTGATATTAGACTGAATTTTGGTTATGTTAAGGCTGCATCTTTTGATGAAATGACGGCTATGTTATACCCTTGTTTTTGTTGAGTTGAGGTATGATAAATTCATCATCTAAACTCAATATATTCTAAAAACATACCCAACCTCAAAAATTTAAAAGACAAGTGATTGCGAATCGTTTGTGCCATTGAAAATATATCCAACTTCAAAGGTTACATTTGGTCATCTAAATTTTTAATTATGATAGAATTGGATAGAATATAATATGAAATTCAAGGTTTTGTTATATTCTATCAATTGTTTGGTAAATCGTAATAATAAATTGAGATATTTTCATATCACATCATATCCATTATTTGGTAGAATTGCATATGAATGTAAAAGAAACCCAAGAATGGATGGATAATAATCTCTTGTGATTCATTACTAAAGAAATCACGAATGTACAAATAGAGACAACTTCCAATAATTAATCCGTGATTATTGTACAATTTAGCAAAGGAGCTCATTGCAACATTTTAGAGTCGTGAGTTTGACCTTGGCAAGAAATGCAAATGGGCTGCAACGACATCGACATGAGAAATCAATCGGTGAGTGCTAAATCTAATAAGAGAGAGAGATAGTGCAATCATTCATGTTTGTGTTTTCAAAAAGTATAGTGTCTCTCCCTACTTTCGTGAAACTTTTAACTTGAATCAAAGAGTTCAATGGAAGAGTTATAAAACTTTATACGAATCAGAGTCACGGAGGAGAAGGAGAAGGAAAGGATACGTTTTTAAAGATATCTTCTCGCCTCCATCCTGTGACGTCAGAAAAATCCTTCTCAAGTTTGAATTCTTGGGTTCTTCTACTTCATTATTATATACTCATTTTTTAATTATTTTCCGCTCTCTCATTTATATTTTTTTAATTCCGCCCCACTTAACGAGTAGATGAATACTTTTGCGGGACCTAAACAACAAACTTTCGACGCACAGTCCTCTTGTTTATTAGGGTAATAAAATAAAATAATACCGAATTTGCGCATCGATTAGCGGAGGGGAAAAAAATATTAGTTTCCTTATCCCCCAATCGGGCCCACAGAAATGTCATGATCAGGTATTTTTACTTTATCGAGCGTACTTATCATGCATGCACTAAGCCGGGCCCACACCCACCCCCTACACTACGCTCAATTATATGCGGTAGGCCGGGCCCGTCCACGTCACCACGGGTCCGGCCCATTAGGCGGGGGACACGTGGAGAACGACTTGCAAAGCGATGACGACTCAGCAGCAGCTCCTCAGCTCAATCCAATCCTCGGAAACCTTTGCGGTTCCCCACACGTGTCTCCCTCTTCTTTTATGTCTCCCTCTTCTCTATAAAATGATTCCACATCTCACCGTCACCAAACTCGCTTCACGACTCTCTCTCCCTTTCTCCCTCCACTTCTTTCCGTCGACTTCGCCGGAGCGAGAACCCCGAGCTCGCAGCTAACGATCGAACAGCCGGCGACGTGTTCAGGCCGGGGGCGATCAAGCGGGCGCGCGCGCGTTTCGCGGTGTTGAAATAGGCGGCTGGTTGGCTGGCCGGCGGCGGCGGCGGCGGCAGGGATGAGCTTCGCGAAGAAAGGATACGAGTTCCTGAGGGAGATCGGCATCGGCCCTCGCAACTCGGGATGCTACGTCAATGGCGCCTGGAAGGGCCGCGGCCCCGTGGTCGGCACTGTCAATCCTGCCAGCAATCAGGTGCGGCCCCGCCTCTCCCCTCCCTGCTCCTTCCGTACGCACCCGCGCGCCAGCTCGTCGCTTCGGCCGTGATATCGTTTGAATGTTTCGATCCTCTCCTCGTGGATTGCGCTGGCTCCCGTCCCTTTCCTTTTCCTTCGTCTTTTTTTTTTTCCTCCTTTGGAAATTCGAGTGGATCGTGCGCGATCTTTCGCTTTCTCGTGCTTGTGAAATTTTCCGAACTGGATGCGAGCGTGTTATTGTGCGTTGAATTTGAGTCGTGGAAACTATCTTCGAGTTGATGGCGCTGCTACATATGTTCTGTGAGGCCAAAATCGGACCTTGGCATGCTTGTACATCGCGCGACAGTCTAGTACTTGGACTACATTGTCCCGAGTGATTAGAATTCATCCGGTGTTGCTGTAGCTTTTGCTGCCGTGACTTCGATTCTTTGCTACGCTATCATTGCGATGTAGCTTTCCCTACAGTATTCATTCGGTAATCGATAGGGCGATGTGCTGTAATGATTTATGTTGTATATGTTTAGGAGTAAGCCTTTTGTCTAAAGTGAGAGCAAGGTCCTTTTTTCTTTAATTCTTTTATGTCAAATATATATATATATATATATATATATATATATTATTTTTAAATATTAGAAGCATGGCCACAATTTGGTCCAGATACAGTGACTTCAGACTGCCATTGTCATTTTTTTCTTCTTTGGGAGTTAGAACTTGTGAATTTTGATAGGTTAGCTCTACAGTTTAGAATAATTCGACATCTCCTCCATGTGATTTGTAAAATCAATGGGCATTTTATCTGATGTTTTTGTATTTAGGACCTCTTGCATAGATAGATGCCAAAGAAGCTCAGGGTTGTAGAAGAAACCATTGGAAGTTGTGAACTGTTTCCGGAGGAAGTGGATTGCATAATTCATTTTGATTAAATTGTTGCACTTTGAGCCTATGGTTGCATTTTGGCTGCATGTGTTTGTTTCCTCCCCGTATTATACAACAGAGCATTATTGAGGTTTATAAAAGCAATTGAACTGAATGGTCTTTGCTTAAAGTGCTCATGTCTGTTAAGTAATTTCTTATTATTGTAGATTTTAGATTATTGTTTTAACATGGGATCTACTGTCTGTAACACGTGAATTTAATATAGGTGATTGCTGAAGTTGTTGAAGGATCCCTTGAAGATTATGAGGAAGGCGTGCAAGCTTGCTTTGATTCAGCAAAGATATGGATGCAAGTAAAATCACCATCTCTGTCTCTCTTTTATCTAAACATATGTCTAATTTTTTTTAGACATGTGACTGCCACTCGGCATGACATACTTGCATCTTTAGTTTTTTTCCCTGAGATATCTGCATAGGAAAGGCTTACCAGGAAGAAAATGCCATTTTTTTAACAACCAATTTGGCACTTCATTTCAGGTACCAGCCCCGAAGAGAGGTGAAATCGTTAGACAAATAGGTGATGCATTGAGAGGCAAACTACAGCAACTTGGTCGCCTCGTCTCACTTGAGATGGGAAAGATACTTCCTGAAGGAATAGGGGAAGTTCAAGTGCGTAATATATTAACAAATCAAATTCTCTTTTGTGTGTCGAAAAGAAAAAGTCTCTTCATTAGCTCTATGTCTGGCTTTTCATACTTTTACTTTTCATCTATTCATTTGTCAGTGTATAGTCTCTCGTTAGCCACTTTGGGAGCAATTGGTGGCGTATCAGATAGCATGAGAGGATAAACGCGAGAACTAATGTTTAGTTCTTTTGGCAGATAACATCAACTGTATTAGAGGTCATGATTTCTTAGTGTTATGGTTCCATCATATACAATAGGTTTTTTTATTACCCAGGTATATATAAGACGCAAATGGATGTGTTGCCCCCTAAAGTTAGTGGCTCATAATCTATGAAATTACCAGGGTTGACATCTTCGTTTCAGTCTCAATGCTATTCCTCTAGCCTCGCTATCTGTCTCTTGATTTCCAGTGCATATTCTGTGGACTGCCATAGAATTTAGCTATATGGCTCTACATATGACATGTTTTGACTATCTGATGCCATGTGGACTAATTTATATTGAGTTACTTGGATCTACATTTGCTGGTTTCTGATCCCCTAAGCATCATACTTTCTACAGGAAATTATTGATATGTGCGATTTTGCGGTGGGGTTAAGTCGGCAACTGAATGGATCAGTCATACCCTCAGAACGTGAGCTCAAAGTTTAATATCGCTATCTGCAAACTGATGCTAGTTATGATCTTAGTTCATGAAGTCCAGGAAACCATCATTCATTTCTTTCCTTTGTAAATTGAACTCGATTATTTTTTTCTTCAACAGCTTAGAAGAGCTTCTCTAGGTTACGATAACATTGTACTGCAAAATAACTCTGCGCGCATTATTTGCAGGTCCTAATCACATGATGTTGGAGGTAAGCTTCATGATCTTACCTTGGAAGTTGGTGTAGTGCTTCAGGATGCTTCAGTAATAACTTTGCCATATGTGAAATACTTGGACAGATGTGGAATCCTCTTGGGGTTGTGGGAGTAATTACAGCTTTCAACTTCCCATGTGCAGTGCTTGGTGAGCAGTGTGTCTGGTTTTTTTAAATTGGTGTTCATATTCTGCATGCTTCCAAATTTTAATAGACGGAAATCAGAAAAATAGTACAACCAGGATCCATCCTGCAATTTCAGTCTTAAAATATTTTGTATTCTATTTAGTTGGGTTTGTCCTGGACATAGTTCTTGGTGAAGCATTTGATACTGCTGAGGTTAGATCATTTAGGCGTAATGTCAGTGGTCAACTGGTGCACTAAAGAGAAAAATAAGGTTATTTAAAGTCAGCCTTAATGTACTTGATGTTGAAATGTGGAAGTTTTATGGTTATAACTACTAAATTCTTCAATAATTTTCACAGGCATAGTCTCATATCTATTAGGTGCACCATCTAAAGTATTTAGGCTGACTTTTGGTGATGGGTTGGATTTATGGTTAACTAACCCACAAACAACTAAAACTGAAATATACCTTGCTCAGACAATGCCAACATTCTGGATTGTTGCATGGCTAATCATTTTGTGGCTATAGGAAAGGTGGACCTGTGGAAGGTATATATACTTTGTTATTGCTATCAAAGACTAAGCTTGGGATGTTTCAAATTCCACTGATTTCATTCCACACATACCTTAAGACTTATTTTGTTGTTGTGATCCAGGCATTTGCTTTTAACTAACTTTTATGCAGCTCTTGCTTTTATAATATTACTTTTATAGAATTTGTGCTGAACATTTCCAATTTCTCCTTTTTCATCCATTTTTCCATTTTATGTTTTCTGTAGGATGGAATGCTTGCATTGCACTTGTCTGTGGCAATTGTGTTGTTTGGTAAGAGCTCCAATTTCTTTTATCTTTTACTTTTTATCAGTCGTAGAACCAGGGCTTCAATTTCTACCGCTACTCCATGGGTATTCTAGACTGCAAGTGTGGACTTTAGGATGTGTACTTGAACTGAAGTTGCCATGTGATTCGCTTGGAATTATCAGTTATTGCTGCTATTGACTCGTTGCATGAATACTCGGCCCAATTTCTGCTCCTTGGCGCACATGTTCTTCAACAGCCAGATATTCTCAATAGTTTCCCCTTGTTCACATTTTTTACAATATCCAGCCTGATCTTTTCTCTGCCCCCTGGTATTTGCCAATTAACTGTGCCCATAGTTTATCTTGGTTAAATATATAGATTTTGGATAACTGGACGTTTCCAAGGAGGAACTGCAGTTTGTGATGAATCTGGGGCTTCAAGACATGAATTTGACATGAATTGATAGGGAAGCAACAGCAGCCATTGTTCTCTCCTACTTTTTGGACAACAATCACCATCTTCATGTGTCTTTATCTTTATGTATCTTCAATGAAATGTTGCTTTGATGATCCCTCAAAAAACCCAAGGGAAAAAAAAAAAGAAAGAAAAGAAAACCTACAGAAAGAAAAGCACTAATTCTATTATTTGCTTTGTTTGTTGAACATCTCCCAAGTTGGATAATTTTTTTTTTTTTGCTGGTCACCAGTTTATGAAAATTGCCTATTCAATGTCATTATAGGAAAGGTGCACCAACAACTCCTTTAGTGACTATTGCAATGACGAAGCTAGTTTCTGGTGTTTTGGAGAAGAACAACTTACCTGGTTCTATTTTTACCTCACTTTGTGGAGGGGCTGAAATTGGTCAAGCAATAGCTAAGGATAAACGAATCCCTCTGGTTTCCTTCACTGGAAGTTCCAAGGTACCACTGTATTCTTACTGTATTCTCTTCTTGCTCACTTATTTGCAAGGTACCTATCTCTTTAGTTCCCTATCAGAACCCGGGTCCACTAGCATATTTGAGTCATTAAACAAAACAATTCATCCCTTTCTGTAGGTTACTGTGCGGGTTGATATTCTCAGCTCCTAACATGATATATGATCACATTTATTCTGCTTATTTTTCTTGGGTGATACCTGAGATCGTTCTTTAGAAATTTTTAACTGGTTTTTTCTTGCTCATCCACAGGTTGGTTTGATGGTTCAGCAGACAGTGAATGCAAGATATGGTAAATGTTTGCTTGAATTAAGTGGAAACAATGCTATAATTGTTATGGATGACGCAGACATCCAGTTAGCTGTTCGCTCTGTTGTTTTCGCTGCTGTCGGCACAGCTGGTCAGCGCTGCACAACATGCCGTAGACTGGTATTTGAGAGACTTTTTTGATTCTTGCGAATATTTTTCTGTAGACACCCTCGAATAAATTTAAGACTAATACTATGTATGCTTGCTTGCATTGAAGCTCCTCCATGAGAGCATATACAAGAAAGTACTAGATCAACTTGTTGACGTATATAAGCAAGTTAAAATAGGGGATCCTTTGGAGAAAGGTACCTTGCTTGGACCATTACACACTGCTGCCTCAAGGGAGAATTTTGAGAAGGGAATGGAGATCATTAAGTCTCAGGTACATATTATCTTTTGAGCCCCTTACCACTTTCAGCAACTATCTCAACTTCTGCATGGATATCTTCCTCTACAACTATTTTCACAACACCTGCAGTTTAAACCTTTGTCCAATTGCTACTTAGAAGCAATGGTGTAGCTCTTTATTTGCTGCCTGATGCTGAAGCTCTACACGGTTGGCTATTTGCAGGGAGGGAAGATCCTTACAGGTGGCTCAGTTATAGAGTCCGAAGGCAACTTTGTGCAGCCCACGATAATCGAAATTTCCCCAAATGCTGCTGTTGTTAAAGAAGAGTTGTTTGCTCCTGTCTTATATGTCATGAAATTTCAGGTATCTCTTTCTGGATAGAAAATAATTTTACGTTGAATTATCTAGACATTGTCCATTTGCAATCTGGTTGTGATTAAACTCAAGCACATGTCTCTGTCATGCAGACTTTGAAGGAAGCAATCGAGATAAACAACTCTGTACCCCAAGGATTAAGCAGTTCCATTTTTTCCCGCAGACCTGAAGTCATCTTCAAATGGATTGGGTATGTATTTGAACCCCACTGATGTTAATTTTGAAGAGATGCCTTTGTTCTATTTCTTGCAGTTTCCTTTTGAAGATATTGATTATAAAAGAAAAATCTACAGAGCACCTTCTAGTATTTGTGAAGAATCTAGGTTCTTTGTTCCGTCTAACATTCCTGTCAAAGATTTTGGCATCATTCTTCACCTGCCCTTCAGTTTTATTATCTGTCCGTTATGTACATTGCAGACCCCAAGGAAGTGACTGTGGCATTGTAAATGTCAATATCCCAACAAATGGAGCTGAGATTGGTGGCGCTTTTGGTGGCGAGAAGGCAACAGGTGGCGGTCGTGAAGCTGGGAGTGACTCATGGAAGCAATACATGCGACGATCAACTTGGTAACTTCTGATTCTCCATATGACACAATGTTGTCAGCTTCTCTTTTATCAATCCTAAGAAGTGCCCATACTTCACGATTCAGTCTGACCTATGTTAATTTTCTGTACAGCACTATCAACTATGGGAGTGAATTGCCGTTGGCACAAGGGATTAATTTTGGCTAAGTCGATTCACCCAACTGGTAAGCACGTGAGGTTTATGCACCTCTTTCACTGTAGCGGACTCCTATTTGATTGTATCGGCCTATTCACTGCTGGTGCTACTTTTAACATGCAGGATGGGCCTCTCCCGAGCTGCAGAACCAATCACTTGCTTTGGTGGTTTGGGCTGTCGCCAAGATCACTCCTGCGAATGAGTTTTCCAGTTACAGCGAGCTGTTTGCCTAACTGGAAGTAGACAATAACTCTTGTCGAAACAAATAAATGGTTTTATACCAGTATCCATTCAATAAAGAAATCCTCCATTTGAGTCCTCATTGGTTTGGTGTCCTACGAAAGGGGTCGCTCTCACTCCCCTCTTGAGACTAACAAACTCGAAACTTTATGCTTGGAGTGCAATGTGCAAACTTATTTGTTTTTCCATTGTTCGTGAAGACTGGATTAGTCATCTTAAAAATAGTCCATCTGAAAATCTCAAACATCTTGTCATAACTAATTCGAAAGGAAAAAGAAGAGTTAATGTCCACATGAGGATAGCTCAAATTTACGCTTCGTGAGAGTTCACATCGACCCTATAATTGTCTAAGTTCCAACCTAGACATTAAAAACAGAAAGAAGTTGTTCTAGTGGCTTCTAGTGGCTTCCAATCAGAAACGACAGAAATTTTTTTTGAATATGCCATGGTGCAGACTCAGCACTTTGTTTTTCCACATGAATTGTCACTTCGAAAAGTCATTCTTAGCACATGAGAGGAGTCCCTTTGGCTCCTTCGAGGGAGACTTCCAATTGTAGAATTCCCCCACCAAAAGGGCATGGACAAACGCCAAGTGAAAGGTTCGATTAGTCAACTCAATCCGTATAATACTCGTGTTCCGGTAGCCAACTGCTACGTGGCTACTATTCAATAAGAAAAAAAATTATACGTACTCGATTAGCTAATGACATCATTCGGTCCGGATAAGCCAAATTGGCCTCGCAGGCAAGGAAAGTGGCAAAGAAAAGCACTTTGTCATGACAAGATAGGCATATTCGTATAACTCGCAGAAGCTTCCTCCAATAATTGCTCCACCAACTTGGCGTTAATCATGACAATTTTTTTTTCCAGCATTTCCTATCGAAATGCTCGGATCACAGGAAGATTACAATCCGAAAGAGGACAACAGCAAGTGATCCTGTGGTGATAAGCCCCCGCATATTAAAAAAGGGTTTTGTTGGCGAGAAGCGTCGATGACGTGTAATAAGAAATTATTGGATTAGGTGAGAGCTGCTTCTCTTAGGAAGAGTGTAGATGCATCATGCACGTTCGGGTTGGTTCATATTAGATGCACTCTTTCTGAGGCAACCAATCACCAATTTCAAAGACGCAATCTTCGATGATTTTTCACAAACAAGTCCATCAAAATTATCAGCAAAAAGGGTGGAAAAAAACAAAGGGAGAAAAGGTCGTCGTTCGAACAGATTTGAAAATCCTCTATTAAATAGAAAAGTTGTTGGCGGTTTTCGCCATTTTCGGATCTTCCTTTTTTTCGAAATCATTTCGATTTAATGTTGCTCCGGTTTATCAGGCGAATGTGTGCGCCTTTCTATATCAGCAATGAGAAAATCTCAGCCGGGTTTTGACTCAATGGAGATGACCATAGATATCTTGAGAGCCGAGACAATTCTTTTTGACCTCCAACACGACTCAGTGACGTGGATGCATCATGCATATCTCCACTCCCTTCTCAACACCACTAATACAGACACTTCACGAACAGCTGGTTTCAAACTGAGTCTGTAGTCTCAGTTGCTGACGACAAAAATGGAGGAGCACTTGGCACCTCCCATCTCAATGAGGGGAGGAAGACAAGGCACGTGCATTCATGTACATGAATCCGTTTGTAGGTGTCAAGAGAGATGGAGTGTTCCTGATGAAACAAAAGAAATGGGCCACATGCTGTCCCCTGCCAAATTCATGCACAGGAAGCTCATGCTGGACACATATCTGGCACTGCAAGAGAAGCCACACAACAGATGAATTTTGTGTCTGCTACCTCCAACTCAGTCTTATCTTGCAATCCACTTTCTTGCCATCTCTGCTCTCCGCAGTCCATCCTGAACTCAGACCAGCGATCAGGTTGTCCAAATTCTCATGCTGCCGCTTCTGCTGCTCACCACACCCACATTATTGCTCACCGCCTCACGTCACTGCTTCAATGAATCCATCGGAAGAAAAAGAGAAAAACTCAAAACTTTTTCCATTTTTCGGTTACTGGAAGATTTCCGTGACCGTAATTTTCCCAACATTTGTAGTAATTCTCGAGTGTTCGCGAGTAAAAGTAATGAGAAACGCTATGGCTTTAAGGATTCGTCGCGCCTAAAAGTATCCATTGATTGGAACCGCATAAAGTGTCGATGACGTTAAGGTTCTCAGCCAATCACATGCACCTCCATTTCTTAAGGCCAGGGTCGTCATCCTACCTAGATTCTCCGATTGCTGATTGACTTAAACAAAGCAAAGCAACCGAAAGCCTATTAACGAATCAATAAATCGCGCTAAACAATGACTCACGAGGCATCGCACTGTTTTGTTTTGTCTCAGTATGATGTATTATGCACACAGAATCCTTTTTTGGCTCCTTTCCAATCATTAACTAGAACAGTGGCTCAACCAGAGCATCTCGCCCGCAGCCTGAAGAGTCGGTACACCACTGGACAACCAAAGTAGGTCTTTCTCCTTTGCATTATTTGACAAGAAAAAAAAATTCTCTCTTGGCCCTTCGAGACCCGTGACATTCTGTAGCCATACTTGGAGAATCTCCATTTTATATTGTCCTCCAGTGAAGCTTCCAGCGACGGTGCATGAAGAATAGCACTCCCTATCAGAACCAAAAGTAGGCTTCTCCTCCTTTCCATCACTCAAAAATCAATGTCCTTAAAGCCGTCTTTGAAACTCAAATTCAAGATGGAATCAAAAGGCATGTTAGGTTGATTAATCAGTCACGAGCAGGCATCCCATACCAAATTCTGGCAGGGTATACAGCGTTCCATTTTCAGGTTCTGGGAGACTTTGCAGAGTTCAATATTCGAGCTTTCGCTTTTTCCTTTTATTAAGTTCTTGATATATTCCGAAATTCTGGACTAGATTTTGGTCGTGACTTCAGGACCGGGGAACTTCACATAGAAAATAAGAAAAAGTTTACCAGATGACAAAGAATTTTGTTAAAGATGTCCCCGTGTGGCTACTTGCAAAAAGATTCTCCCAAAAAGTGAAGCAACGATAAGTCCTTTCCTTGAAATCGCGGTATCAAGCACCTTATCATTCCAATTTCCTAATATTTCATTTAATCTGACCTAATAAGCATAAGAGGGATCCGATATCAAGTTATCTGAAAAAAAATCAAGTGAGACGATTAATGAAAATGCCGAAATCTTTTAAAGAGAGATTAGATATATCCATCGACAGAGAACTTGTGTATTTCATGATGGCAACGTTTGTAACAAGCGTCCATCCTCGATTCCTTTCTTTTTTCCATTATTGTGTACTAGATGTGAGCCTTAATGCACCGCTTTCACCTCTGTACCATTTCCATTCTGCATGTCCCGATCAGCCAGTTAGAGTCGAAAAGCAGCTTTCCGAGCGAGTCAATGCGGAACCAGGCAATCGCGTCTCTTTCCTCATCGGGCTGCTCGGGGTGGATCTCGATTCCAAACTCCGCCTCAGAAGTTGTCTCATGGCGGAGATCAAGTGCACTGTAGGATCTGGAGGCGGCTCTGAGGACTTGAACTTCTTGCAGAAGTTCATATGCCTGGTCATGGCCTCTTCAGTGCTCACGAGCCTCTCGGTTCTTACAATCTCATCCTTTATGGCTTCCGCGCATAGCCCGCATATCCATTTACCGTGATACCGTTCTCTGATGCGTTCGATATACGCGGGCGTGCATTCTTCCGTCAACCCACAGCACTCGCACATCACGAATTCCACCTCAATTTGAGCCGTGCCCACGAGTATGGCAGGCGGTTGAGTCTCCGGGGTCGAGATCACCAAAGGGTCACTGACCACGGTTGCAGACATGGTTAACAACCCTGCGATCAATGTAAAAATCAGTTAAGAAACACAATATTAGTCACTTCTGTTGATTCTGAGCCTATTCGTCAGCTGCATCAAAGATGGAGCCTCAGGACAGGTGATTGGTTCCATTTAAGTACCCAAAATGTTTTCTTTTCATGTTCAAATTGATCACATCTGTAGCTTAAACCGCAAGCAGCAATGGAAACCGAATCAAATGGCAATTTTCGAAAGCAGAACGCGGAATGGATTCTAACATATCCGACATCTATCTCAAAGATTTGGCCAGTAGCTAACACGGGGAAGGAAAAAACCAAACTTTTCACTGAGAGTAGCAGGAGAAACCAAAAAAAATTGAAAATTAGAAACTTCACGAAGAAGTTCAGAAACGTCTTTACGCAAAAGAAACCATCTACTCCGTGGTTCCATGTTCATGATCGAAGTGAAAAAAAAAAAAAAAACTCAATCTCCAATTCCCCCAACTACCCTCAACCCAACATCAGCAAAACCTACTAGAGTCGGACCCAAATCGAGCTCGCGATCGGAAATTACCAGCAGAAGCTAAATTCGCAAGAGAGACCACCCCGCCGCCGCCGCCGCCGGGCGTCCGCTTCCTCCTCTTTTGCTCAATTCCCCACCCGCTCCGCCGCTGCGGCGAAACCGAGACTCCCCCTCCCCCCTGCGTCACCTCTCCTTCTCCCACTCGCCTTCTTCGATCGTCTCTTCTTCGGCGACGAAAGCCTCGCGGCACATCACAACCATCTCAAAAAAAGAAAAGAAAAGAAAAAAGAAAAATACCACAAGCTTCCCAGAATCCCTGATCGAAGGAGCAGTCGGCGAGAGAGAGAGAGAGAGAGAAAGGAGAGAACTTTCGGGTGCTTAGTCCGCACAATTCCCTCAGACGCAGCGAGCAAAGATGAAGAATTTACGAACAGAGAGAAGAGAAGAGAGAAGAGAGAAGAGAGAGAAAGTAGAGAGAGGGAGGGGAGAGAGAGTAGAGGGAGGTTCAATCATTGGAGCAATTCTTAAAGAGGTCGGGGGAGTCAGGAATACGGTGTGAATCCACGTACGCGGGGGCGTTTCGGCTGTCAGCTCGGATCCTGGCCGTCCGATCGATCGGCTGCCAGCTAAGCAGCACAGCAAGGCCAACTGAAAATTATATGGGGAAAACTGAAAATCAGTAGCTAAACAGAAGAGTAGTGTCCCCAAACGAAAAAAAAAAACAACAAAAATTAGCCAAGAAAAGAGAGCATGATTTAATTCATTGTATGATGCGAAAGACAAACGTGAATTTAGAATCTTTAGAAAATAGCTTGAGAAAATATTTTATGAAGGTTTTGAATTGCTGTTTGTATATATTATTTGTTAAAAAAAAATCACTAAATTAGTCATGTTATAGTAGACAAGACATCGACTTTCACAAAAGAATTTGGGTGCAAGTTTATTTAATGAGATAAAGATTTTTCATCGGCCTTCTCGAAATTTATTATGTTTGTTGAAATATGAAGAGCGCGTGAGCACAAACCCATATGAATAATGATTTGACGATGTATATATCTCATATGAAATAACTCGTTTGAGATTGAATTTGTTAACTGATCACCTTACTCACATGGGTATTTTTTTCTTTTTGTTTTTTTGCATGAAATCCTTTGCAAGCTAGACACAACCGGAATGATCTTCTCAAGAAGAGCACATCGCCACAAGATCATTAAAAAAATGAAAATATCTTACTTTTTTTCTTGACCGAATGCATAAAAAGGAGTTAATTAAGCTGAATGATTGAACTATGGTCATGCTAAAAATTCAAAAAAAATAAAAATAAAAGGGGACCCCACGATGGTGGCAGTGATGAAGGCAAGGTGCAGTGGCTAGTGGTGGGGTTATCAATTTGGGGGTCACAATACTTAGCAAGCCATATGTGCATCCCACGCAAGCCAAAATTCCATCGCCACTCTCAAGAAATCACACAACCACACCCATCATTTTTTGCCCTTTCGTAACATCGGCATGCTCGTCGAAAATCTTCGATCGGACGATTTTGCAAAGGCACAAATTGCCTGACGCTGTGTCGGCATCACGTGTCGATCAAATGAGTATTTTCTATGATTGTAAATCAACAATCGAAATTACTCGATCGATGTAATGATATCGAACAAACATAACATTATAACTATGCAGGAAGAAGGTGGATGTGCATGCCCCCCTTGGAGTGATGGAGATTCCTCAACGATCCGAATAGTGGAGAGAGAGGACTGAAGCCTCGACCAGTCGCGATCAAATAATTTGGTTTAATTAATGTGAATGGACCAAACACTGCTCAAGTCTCATGAAAAGAAAAGCAAAGTTGTGGAACATTATTGCGAATGGGACTTGCACAATGCCATACGCCAGCGGCCACACCACCAATCAAATCCCAACCCCACCCTTAATTCACTCATTTCTCATTCATTTCATTCTAATTTTACCTTATTTTATTCTCGATTAAGCCCGTCAAAATACCTCACCTTAATTTACGGTGAAATTTATGTACACATGTCGTCTCACTCCACCTATTAGCTTTCTTGCATAATATCGGAGTCAAACTCTGTCCCATTTGCGTGTCTGTATATCTCATTAGTTAAATTTCAGGTGTCACTTGTAATCTTTGGAGAGATTTCGGTGTGAAAACATCCGCCAGTTTCACATGGTGGGGAACTCGCGGTGCACGTGAAACATGCGGAGTCCGAAAGTTCGAGCACATTTTAACGTGTTCTTCTTGGATTTATCAACATTAAAAAGGCAGATCCATGGACGGGTGGTATTCAATGCTGCAAATGAGAGAACTGCCTTTCTCAGGTAGCTTTTGAGCTCTGTACACTGCACACGTCGAAAGCCCGCTGCATGCCCGACTCGGTCGAGCATTCCCACATGCCATCCTATCCGACTCTTCCATCGCCTTAAATTATTATATTCGAAACGTCATGAAACGAGAAAGCCCGGAATCGACAGAGGCGACAGAGAATTCGCATCGCAGATGTCTCGTAGCTTAACCCTGATCTGGATGCTGCAATTCAGCCCGTAGCACGTGAAAGAATCGCCATAATGGTCGACGCACACACTTGTTTTCACATGGTCGATGTGAGATTATGCGAGATCGTTGCCAATTGTTTCAAAAATTTAAGATATTAGATGAACGTATAATTTATTATTTTAAATATTCAAACACTAGTTTGGTCTTCTTCTTTTTTTCCCTAACACTAAACATGGACATACTTTATTGAGGAGGCAAATAATGGTCCGAAGAGATTTAAACTCAAAACCTTCTACTTTGATATTATGTGAAATTTTGTAAGATTATCTCCAAACAATCAATCTACACCAAAACAATGTTTGCCCCCACACAAATCAACTACACAATGCAAAAGCGAGTCAAACCCACATTTTAATATATAGCATTCATGCTTTTGCAAAGATTTTATCTTCTTTTTGCTGGTGGAAATGAATATTTCATTTTTGCCCCCCATTTGCTTGCGAAATTAGAAGTGATACAGCTTGCGAGCCACGCAATCTCTCTTTTGTTTAGATTAATCATTGGAGGTCAACCAAGTAATTCCTTCTTATGGGGGGTCAGAAATTGTCGAAGGTTGCTTGGCATAATAACCAAGCTAATCAAAAGAGAATGTGCACCACATGTTGAATCGTTGCCAACGGGGCTATCACCTTGGGGACCTGATGTGGGAATTGGAAGGTGACTCCAAATTACGTGTTAGTCACCATTTCATGCTTTATTCGAACAAGAGGGAGCAATAAACAAGAGGCCGAGGCCAATCGAATGATTACTCGAGCGGTGCGCGCTCGCTTTCTGTTCCCTTTCCCTGGCTAAGAGCCCGCCAGATGTTAATAAAGATTGTTTTGGGCTGACAAGGAAAGGAAAGGGGAAGGGAGAAATGGCGTGTAGCAAGAGTGGATTGACAGATCGGAATGACACTTGGCAATCCTTTTTTTTTTTTTAGTGTGATCGTGAAGCATCATTTCGCGGGGATTTGGTTACAGCCACAAACCACAAAGGGACATGGCTATCCTTTTTTCAAAATGATATATGTGGATGTGGTGAGAGATCTTCTTTCCTCGAAAGCAATTCGAGTTAGTAAGCATCACATCGGAGTCGCCGGATTTCATGACCTGCTTTTGGACATCGAAAACAAAACTTTGTTGGTTGGCTTTTGGTATGCCTAGAACATTGCAAGACGATTTGGTTCTCTTTAACCGGTACGTTACTAATGGGATTCTACCTGAAATAAGAAAGGAAGGATGGATGGAAAAGTCAACTTTAATACACATCTCTTCTTGGCCGCCATTACCAGGATTTTCTTATAGGATTGGGACCCTCGGATTCCACTGAAAATAATAAAACTCTTATCGATCCCCATTGAGACCATGGCTTAGATTAACTAAAGAAATGGATCTCCCTAGTCAATAATCTATTTTCCACATGATTGACGTGATCTTTATCGCCCCGATTTGATATTGAGAGGATCTGAATCTATTCATTGAAGGTGAGCCTTGAGCATTCATGTGATGTGACCTTACCACCGCGTTATTTTCATCTTTATAGAAACAAACGCTTAGGGAAGCAAAATACACACAAGATTATTCGTGGTTAGTTCAATCAAAGTTGAGGTTCTTTGCATCTGGCCCATGCAATCCTCTCTCAAGAAAAGTACCAAAAATGTCCTAAACTTATTGAATTTATACCAATTTAGTTATAAACATTTTAATTTGACAAATTCAATCATAAACCTTTTCACATTGGTACTAATTTAGTCCATCCGGCCAACTTTAGCCGGCCGGCGTTGACGTGGACATCGGCGGTGACTGAGAGATCTTAACGTGCTTGCAATTTTTTAATATTTATTATTATTATTTTACATTTTTATTAATTTTTTCATTTTTCTTTTCTTTTCTCCCTTCTTCCTCTTGGACTACTCCAATGGTGGCCGATGAGGGCCGCAGCCCTCGCCCGGCCTCTCCCTTGCCGCGGGTGAAGGAGGCCATCACAAGGCCTAACGAGGGCCACGTTGGCCTTGCCGGCCGTGGGCAAGGCCACCTTCATCCACGGCCCTAGGTGAGGTCGAGCGAGGGCCATGACCCTCGCCGGCGGCTGGCAAGGGCTTAACGGCCCTCGCCCAATGGTCGGCGGGCCTCCGGCCTGGAAGCCCTCGCCTCCGCCCTGTCAATGGCCACCCTTGCCTCCGCCTTGGCGATGGCCGCCATGGCCTCGCTAGCTACAGGTGAGGCTGCCTTCGCCCGCGGCAAGGCCAAAGCGAGGCTAGCCTTGCCCAGATCCGAGCGAAGTCACCTTGCCGACGGCCCTGGGAGAGGTCCGGGCGAGGGCAAGGGCCACGACCCTCGTCGGCCACCGTCGGAACAATCCAAGGGAGAAGAAGGGAAAGAAAAAAGAAAAAAATTCAAAAAAAATGCAAAAAAAAATAAATATATTTAAAAATTGCCATATTAGCGTCTGATCACTAATTGATGTCCACGTCAACGCCAGCCACCGAATAGACTTAATTGGTATCAATGTAAAAGGGTTTAGGGCTGAATTAGTTCAATTGAAACGTTTAGAACTGAATTAATACCAATGCAATAGATTTAGGACATTTTTGATACTTTTCCCATCATCTCTCCGTATTTAGAACGTGCATATACAGGGTTGTCTGCCTTTACTCGATAGCAGGCCAATTAAAGTAAAACCATCCGCATTCATCTGGCATCATCCCGTCCATCATTAAGACCATACATACAAGAAAAGAATTAAGTAATATTATAATATAAAGCCAACTTCCCAAGATTGAAGTCCGTCCACGGAAACATAATATCTTGCTTCCCCAATTCAATTGTCAGTTTCCTTTCACATTCAGCCTTTGAAGTCAAATCGAACCCCCCAACACCTCATTAAATTCAGTTTGAAAAAACACCTCATTAAATTCAGTTTGAAAATTCGTGTTTTGAGTTGATACCGTCTCCTACCTCTCTCGTGTCGTATGGCGTCGTGTCGTAATCAAAAGAAATAGAGCTCGTGGGAAAACTGTGCATCTTAATGTTAATTTTATCGTTACGCCCTAGCCAGCTAAGTTAGCCACAATGTCAATCAAACACCATTTCCATATTCATACCTGCATCCCTCTCTTCCCCTGTTTCTAATTCTTTTCCAACAAAGCTGTCTCCTTCAAAAGGAGATTTCGTGCAACCGGTACATACTCCCATAAATCACGTTTCGGCGTTTTCATCAATGGCATTGACTCCAGCAATTTGCCGCAGAGTAACACATAATAATCCAGATTAAAATAGATATAAAGAGCCGCAAGGATTATTTTACATCCTTTGAAATTTATCAGCGTTCATCAAAAATAGCTTCCCTCAACATTTGGTCAGTTTGGCTTAGGTTAGTTATTGCGCGCCTCAGAGATGCATC
The DNA here is from genome assembly GCA_014182715.1 of Eucalyptus cloeziana. Classification (NCBI taxonomy): domain Eukaryota; kingdom Viridiplantae; phylum Streptophyta; class Magnoliopsida; order Myrtales; family Myrtaceae; genus Eucalyptus; species Eucalyptus cloeziana. The sequence continues at coordinate 28,370,988 of CM024639.1, forward strand.
ATGTCGACTTGGTCGTAATCCCCAACGAGTGTCTACCTAATCAAGAAGTATGATCACACAACCAATTTGGTCAATGGAGTAGCTGCATGTATTTATGTCTCGAAAAGTTCCAAGAACGATCCAGCATCCAAATAGAGATATTTAGTCTACAAAAGTTGCAAACTTCATTCAGATGAAACGCAACAGACCAAGTTGAGGTCCGAGTGCGACGCCACCCCAACACAATAAATGCTAGGTCCTAATTTAACGGTCTTGCCCAAGTTGTATAGTTATGATATGCGTCTAGATATGCTTCTACAATACCTGCACATTGATCAGGTGACTATCCATTCATTAAAATTATCATATACCCATCAAGACCACGACAAATCACCTCCCTTCAAATAGGGTTGAATTATGGAATTCATCACAGTGATTACCATCCATTTCTCTCGATCGCGAGTGACGTGGCACATTTACAAGCCTAAGAGGAGATTGTGTGAGTCAATGTACGCTGAACCTCCGTACAATTCTAGGGATTGAAATGCTAAAGACTCCCAACAAATCAACCAGTAACCAATTGGACTTCAGAAACAAATTTAAAATACATCTTGCGATTTCTGCAAAAAGGGATGGTACAAACGAAAACCAATATAATCGCATTTGGGAGATGTTATTTAAGTGACCAAGCAGACCGAGAAAGAAAACGAAAAACAAAGAGATCTAATTTAAATCCAAAAACTTTACAATGGGTTAGCGTAAACTGTACTGAGGTCATACCTGTTGAACCTTCCGGCACCTTTGTTGCCGAGAAGAGCTAAAGCACATCTACTAAAAACACTGTCAGTAGGCTACAGCTACTTTTCCCTCCATGTAGAAAGTAAGGGTGAAATTTGCAAAAACCTCGAGGTTGTGGCGTAAGGGTCATCTGAAGTAATGGATACTTTTTCATTCCCTATAATACAACCTCTCTTGTGTTCTCAGTGAAGCTATAATCATCTTTATCACCTACTCCTTCCTTCTCAAGTTCTTCTATGATCTTTTCAATCTGTCTTCTGTACACCGGCATGAAGTGGTCAGCAATCATAGTTTGAGACAACCTGATTTTACTGTATAATGAACGCGGAGTAAGGAAAATCCCAACTTTGCTTTCCAAACTAGTGTCTGATTCACTCGTGTTAGGGGCGTCGCTTACAGCTTCATCAGAGTGAAGGGTTATTAGATGCATGATCTTCCCTGGAGGGAAAAACCTGTGTGCTTCCTTCATTTCTGTGGCAGAGCTCTCTGGCTGTGCTTCACCTACCTCGGCCATTGCAGCTGCTTCTTCTTCTCTAATTTCCTTCTCCACATCCGTCTCCTCGCCATCCCTCCTACTGTATAGATCATGCTCTAGTTGTTGCCACAACTCAACTTCAGTCAAATGGTCCTCATGCCTATTGTCACCGTTGAGGTCCTCACCACCATCCCCATCGGCATCACCATCGGCAAGTCCATTAACTTCTTCAGAACATGAATATTCCATTTCGGATGTCCATTCAACCCCTTCAGCCGAAGATACAGGAAGTTCGACAGTTCCCATCCCCGTGGCTTTGCGCTGGTAAGAAAGAAGAGGCTTGCCATTTGCTGTCTCAGAGCTTGAACAGTCTAGGTTACTTTCCTCCTTGAAACTTGAACGAGAGGTAGTGGCTCGATGACGGGGACCCATGCATGACCATGACGATAAACGAAGGCTAGGACGTGTCCATGCAGCCTGGGCCATGCTCTGTGCTCGCTTCATAACCACCTTTGACATGGAAAACCACAGCAGAAATCACTTGACGCACATTGCAGAACATGCAAACAAAACACTCATGTTTTGACCCATCAACAGATCCATGTTGAAACAAACAAATTGATACCAAGATTGTATTACCTGAGTGCCACTTGAAACTGGACGCAGAATAGCTCCAGCTCCAGCAACTTTTGCTTTTGCACTGGCCATCGATGGAAGACGGGATCCCAGAGCTGACGCAGATCGATAAACAGTGCTAAGAATGCGAGTGCGCTCGATTTGATTCCTCAGATCATTCAGCCAAGCAGATGCAGTAACCTTGAAGAGATCAAAGTGGACTTTGAAATATTAGAAACCAGATTTTGGTCCAAGACGATGAGAGACTATCAAACATAAGGTCCTTATTGTGCAAATATTATAAACCGGATTTTGGTTCAAGACAATGAGAAAGTATTGAACAGAAGGTCCTCCAGTGTTTGGCAGGCATTAATCACACCAGGAATATAATGGCATTAATCACACCAAGAATATAACCAGATCAAGCACGATAACACAGAGAAAAAGCTTATACGATACACAACTAACACGGGGAGAATTAACTTAATCATACAGGTCTAGCAGAAATATAAAAACTTTACAACTTCCTCATTCCCAGATATTCTTAGACTAATTACTCTTAACTATTGTTCCAGTAAAAATGAGTTTCATGTAGGATACACCATAATAAAAGGGTAAGCTTAAAATGTGTTCCCCTGTTCTGCCTGTTTATCTCTAAGGTCACATGGATCAAGCTAAATACTCATGTAGAGTAGAGACCTAAAATCTAGCTTTCAATCAAAGTGAATCGACAACTCATCAAAGATACACACAACTATAGTTTGCATGGGGGACTAGTCAATAACTTCCTCAAACCAACAATGCTGAGGCTTATTCAACCATTAGCAGATCACCAAATGCATGAGAATACAGTCTTGATTTTCACTGTTCCCATCTATTGTGAAATAACGCCTTCTTAACTTTCTTCAGTCAATTGTTAAGATAAGCATTAACAATTGAAATATGACGGACAAATCAACTCCTTTCTAGCTTTTTTTTTATTTTTTTATTTTTTTGGTCTGTAACTCCTTTCTAGCTTTGCATGCCAAAAATCATTATAACCACCGGCATAGAACAGCCAATTGAAAATAGCACCAAACAAGTCGATCAAGGGCAACAAAGATGAGAAGAAATAGTATTCCTACAAACTGCATGTTACATAAAACACTACCTCTGCTCGCAAGTCATCCACTGAAGCTGCTGAAAATGTAGGCACTAAGTCTGCTCCATTTATTATAGAGGTGACAAAGTCATTGCCAGATTCTGCCAATTCCCACGTCATGCATGCAGCTGCCAATATTATATTCAGTTAATGCAGTGGACAAAAATAATTTATTGAAGAACAAGAATATCCCAAAACAAGCTGTTTCATCAAAATTTAGTACCAAGTAGAATAGAAAAAATGTAAGGCTTCCACATCAGAAGAACCAACCTGGAGCAAATGTATAGCACGTAGCAGTTGATAATTCCTTTTGCTCACGCAAAACATAAGTTAAAATTGCCGCTGTGCCTCCACCCAAAGAATGCCCAATGATCTACCAATTCACAAAAGGAGTTACTACAATTTTTTTTTCATTAGAATTACTGCAATTAATTCGACCCATCACCATTATCACAACAAGAACATATATTACAAAGTTAAGGGATAAACGATGAGAAGAGCTGCTTCTAAATTCTGATCACTCATTTTCCCCTACAGACCTTGCATTTGATTCTATGAGGAAAGGAATGATCAATACAAGCAAGACTTACCTTGAGCTTATAATCAGGGTACTCCCCAAGTGCTTTGAGGAGACAAGGAGTTGCAAGCTTGGCAATCCACCTAGCAGCTGCAACCATTCCACAATGTGCATATCCCAGAACTAAGTTACTAACTCCCCCCTCGTGTACAACACTGTGATGAAATGGTACCACAGCTCCAGTAACAGCGGTCAGAGTATCTTTAATGCTATGCGTTCCACGAATCACTAAAAGAAAACGTCTTGTGTTGTGATCAACCAAAATGGTAAAAGCTGGCTTCAAAATCTGCAAAATGAATATGGAAAAATCATAACCCCAGAACATATACCGTACAGTCTTCGCTATCAGACCAAGCTATGCTAAAGTTATCCAAGTTGCAAAGTAGCTTACTCCTGCTTTTGGTTCCTGAAGAAGTACTTGCTCTTCAGAGTACCCAGTCTCCTTTAGAAACACAGGGAAAGTCTTTTTGGAAAAATGCCAACAGAGAGTCAACAAATTCAGGAGATATCTGAGCTCAACAACAATTTCACGGCCTTTTAGCTGTAAGCTATCTTTACCACCAAATACGGTGCCAACTGGTAAGTTTCCCTGCAAAACGTGGTTGTACGATTAGAAGCATGAAAGTAAGGAAATAAAGTTTTTCATGCCTCGCTCAAATCATGCCAAAATTTTAAAAAACTTCAAAAGGAAGCACTACGCTAATACAAAGTCTTCAATCGCAACAAGCACCCAAAGCGCTCAAGGATATTTGGTGTATAAACAAACGTGAACCTCTATGAGTTTTCCATTAATTTCTGTTTCGACGCGTCTTTATAGATGTCTTCCTGGCTGGCCCTCCGTCAAAATCAAATTTATCTCAACCTTATCCTCCATCGGAACAGTAAGCAACAGAAGGCTTCATCGAGACTATGCACATGATTCGTGTTTGTTAACATCTAGCTACCCTATATCTATTGAGCTTAACAACCCCTTCTCAGTCAAAATGAGATTCGATAGCATTCCATCCAGAAAAACTTCAGAAGTATTGCATGAATCAATCAACCTCCAGACACCTATAAGCTCACTATCCACAAAAATCCTAACACGTCTACCAAATTGGCCCAGAAGACAAAATAGTAAGCAATCTCAGTCCATGATTTTAAACCTCACCGCATGCTTATTCTTACCTGTTCCTCTATTGATCAAAGTCAATAAACTCAAACACTCGGTTTTCGACTGCTTCATATCTAACATCGTTCCGTAGTCACATATGTTAAACTGGTACGAAACACTTCAGTTCACCTTAAAATAAAGATGCATATTCTACTGGCCAGCACACCATAATGAAGTCTTCCATGTAAATAACAGAAAAGAAAGAAGCGACAAAGATCAAATGAAGCCGAACACCGATTCGAAAACAAACAAAGGACATAATTTTATTACCTGCCTCTTGAGAAGGAAGCTGATCCCGAATGCCAAATCCCCGATAGGCCACTTGCCGAGAGTCTCCGAGTAAGTGAACCTCAGAGTCTCCGACAAGGTGGCGATGGTCTCCAGCCAAGTGCCCGGCGCCTGGACGAGCCGGTGCGAAACCCGATCAATGCCCAGAGGAGGATGATCCGACCCGACATGACCGCCGTCATCGTCATCATCCCCCGACGACGCCTCCGTCAGTATCTTGCGATTCAAAGTGTAGTACAATAGAGCAGCGGCGCCGGCCGCGGTAGCCATGGTGGCCGTCGCCATGAGCCTGCAAATCACTCTCCCGAAATCAATCGCGCGTAACGGAAGAAGATCTCGATCACGCAAAGCGAACGAACCGCTCAAATTCGAAAACACTCGATTCCGAAAAAGGCAACGGCCGCCGACTCAAGCGACGACGATCGACGAAACGGAGGAAGGAGGGAAGGGGAGGGAGGGGGGATAAGGATTGAAGACCTGTACATGATGATGAAGATGAAGATGAAGATGATGATGGCGTAAAACCCTAATCATCCAAAAACCAACGGAGGAAGAAAAAGGAAAGAAGGACAATCGTGTGGGGGAACCTGAATGACTTGGTTTGAACTCCAACCGGCAAATCCCCAAACCGCAGAAAGGCTTTGTCTTTCTCAGTACGAAGGGATCCCACGAGAGATATGCTAATTTGCTCCCGGCATCTTCCTCCTTCTCCCTCTCTCTCTCTCTCTCTGTTTGCGCGTTTTCCCGTCTCTCTCTCTTTTTTTTTTTTTTCTTTTTCCCGAGAAATTGAAGCAAACAACTTGATAAATTTTGATTCGCGTAATCTAATCACTATATTTTTAATTTATCTAATATAATTCTTAAAATTTTAAATTATTTAATATAATTCTTGCATCTTTAATATATATTCACTACAATCTTTGAGTCATATAAAAATGTTCAATATAATCTCCCTATTTCAATGACTGTATTCAATATATATCAAAAGTTTAGAGATTATATTAAATAAATTATGAATTCATAAATTACATCATACATTAAACTAAAGTTTATAAATCATTGAACAAATTAAAAGTTTAGGAATTAAATCAAATATTTAAAAAAGATTTAGAATTATTTATGTCATTATCTCTTTTTTATTTTACCATTTTTGTTTCTTTGCTTATTGCAGGTTTTTATGTGGGTGGGGACGGGGATGGGATCCGTCACTTGATGGTGCGGAGAAACGCGGCGTGAAGCATCTGCCGGCCGTGCCGGCCACGTGGCTCCAGGAGAACTAAAGAAAACGAACGTGGGGGGTTGGGGGGAAAGCGAGAGATCGGATGTGATGGGTTGAGTCGGCGGCGTGATGCGAAAAGTCGCAACCGACTTTCGACCTTGCGCACCAGATTTTAGAAGAAGTCTCTACGCCACGGCATTTTCGAGGAATTCGTCCTTCTTCTTCTCCCTCTTTTTTTCTCATTACCTGGAGAGCAGAAGACTGCAATGTCCGCGTTAAAAGAACAGAATTCTGACATCTCGCGACCTCCAAAAAAATGAAGTCTCATCCGACGATGGTCCAATTCGTTCGTTGGTGCCTCGATACGCAATTTTTTTGTTTTTGATTTGGCACCTAAGATGTTTGCACTTTTGCTAGACATCATAACCGCAATTGAACCTGCAGTCGAACCTAATGCAGAGACTTTTAGACCAAGTAGCCCAATGCGTTCACTCGTTACGGGATAACATATTTTGACCTAACAGGAGAACGATGCATGCAAGAACGTATCCCCACTTGTTTTTTCTTTTTCTTTTTCTTTTTTTAATCTGCGTAACGCAACAAAGTACCACTTGTTCACGTTCTCTACATGATAAGGTCTATTTGAAAAAAAATACTGACTAATGCTAAGTCAAAGAACCAAGTTACATTTCACATGAATAGGATGTCTACGAAATGAAACTCAAAGCACCTTATGACCCCACTGATGAACCGACCACCGGTCGTATATCTATGCAGATCTTCGGTATGGATGACGTTTTGTGTTCTACGAAGTTAAATTGTCTACCGTTTATGTTTAGGTGTACCCAGCTAAAAACCATCACGTAACGTAAGGTAAATGATCTGAAAACCAATCACCTCTACAGCTTGGCCGTTTAGAGATAAAAAGGAAACCGAGTAGATCGAAGAGTTCTTACTCCTGCTTCCTTACTATCCACCACGCTTTAGAATTGTCAACTGAAACTAGAACTTCATAAACAAATGTTACAAACTTTGCGATAACAGAGATGGGAAACTAACAAATGGCATCCCCCAGATAATTGCAGATAGATTCCGTAAGATCTTTGGAAACATGAAATACTCAGGCATGTGTTTCTCCAACAGGTTCATCCCACACTTAGTCGCGCTCGCTAATTGCAGTCAAGTGCTCATCGATTTCCTCAGTGGACAAAACCCTGAAGACTGGATTATCACTCCTCACCACTCCAACCTACAAACAAACATTTAAGGACTTATCATCCGATAATAAAAGAGCTGCATCAAAATTGTCATTTCCAATGGAATAACATGTTCCACAAACACAATATGAGGACTCATCTTGCAAACTGGATGTGTCATGTCATCACGGGAAAAGCATGCATTTCAACAGCTTTTGTTAAAAAAATTCTCGACAAAGCTCTTCCACATCAAACCAGCCTAGGTGTAAGACCAGTGTTACTAGCATGGCTTATACTCATAATGTCAACTCGACAGCGTGTTCTCATTGCCATTTTCATGCCTGCCTTTACAAGAAGATTACCTTTATTATGTATTTTATACAGAGCATGTAACTGCCACTACGAAAGGCAGGTCTAAGAGGAAGACTAGGAATTGGGGCCCGTTTGGTTCGGCCTTGGGGAAATGCCCTTGGGAAAATGCAAATACGAGGTAAAGGGGTTTTCCGAAATGCTAGAATGTTTGGTAAACTATAACTGAAAAGTGCTTAAGGGAAATGCAACACTGTTTGGTAAACATATATTTAAAAATCCCTTTAGTGTGACCAAATTAAGTTTTTTAATTTTAGTATTTTTAAAATTGCAAAAAAGAAACAATGACTATATAACCTTTTGCATTTTCATGTTGAAAGTAATGTAAAAGATATATATTAGTAAATTTATTTCAAAATTATATTAAAATAATTTGATTATAGATTAGATGCAAAGCTCAACTTTTGGCCTAGGGTTTTTTTAAGTTTGTTTTCAACTTTGAATAATTTTTTTAAAATTATTGTAGTATTAATCATCTTCGTTAATTAATGATCATTCTAGTATATTGATAAAAAGTTGGTCTATTGATTGTCAAAAGATAAAAATGACAAAAAAAAAAAACGGCGAACTTAGTCGGTGGATGGTGAAGTGACTGATTGTGGATGCTAATTTTTTTGAGTAAGCACCACATATAAAAAGGGAAGTCCTCGTTAAGAAAAATAAAACCAAGTTCCTCTCATACAAATTTGACTAGAAAGAGTCATTTCATGATAGTAAACATGGTCATATATGTTCGGAAAAAAGAAATCTATTAATAAGAGGACTAGCATTCCGCAAATGCCGAATGCCCAAAGCAGGTCTCCACCTGCTTTGAGCTTTCAGCATTTCAAAGGTCAGCATTTGGCTAAGGACACCTCCAAATGCTGAACCAAACACCAAAATTTTTTCCCAAGACTCTTTTAAAGCCCCTTGGGAATGCTGAACCAAATGGGGCCTTGATCTTTTGCCCAATGTTCCATGTCTAGCAGCTGCTTGCCACTAACCCATGTACCATTGGAGCAGAAGTGGACTATACTGATCCAAAGTATGCAAAAGTTGAAAATTTGAGAATGACTACGATCTGTCACCAACCATCCATCAAGCAACAGCAGGGAAACAACCCTATCTACCAACACACATAACAAACAGAGATGTACCTCAATCTCATTCGCCTTAAAATCCTCTTGTAGAACAGATTGCAAGGCTGAAATTGCAGTCTACAAAGAAAAGGTACAACTAACATCAGACCTCAATTATAGAAATGAGCAAACTATGAGATAGATGGAACGATAATTTCAATGTATGACTCTTCGAACAAGAACATTTATAAGACACATACATTTGAATAAGCTTAACAATGAATCATCCATCAGCTATATTCACAAAGAATTTTATGACTGGGAAAGGAAAAAGTCACTCTCCTATTCTTAAAAAATTGTAAGAGGGAGAAAGAAAACCAAAATCGGCACAAAAAGCACCTAATGCATCCTCCAATTGAATCTTACAAATTTCGAGAAAAACATCTACCTGCACAGTCTCGTCGTATGAAAATGCAGGATCATTCTTCATTTTCTTTTCCAAGAAATTAATTGCCTCTTGCTCTTTTGATCCAGCACTTGTAGCCTGAAACACATTATAATAAACAATCTGATAAGCTCTGGATATCATTTGGTTCAGAGACATTATAATAAGAACTAATCATTTGTCCTCACATGTGGCATCATCACGGGCAATGACATAATAATGGTCAATAAAAACTTATAATTCAAATCGTTGTTTAATTCTGCCATTGACAGCAGACATATGACTATTCTCTTTGTTATCAGGAAACCTACAACATCCACTGATAGCTATGCAGTAAACCAACCAGATAAGAAGAATACATGCAGTCCTCAAGCCCTAAATAAAAAGAAGAGCTATTATCTCCTCCACTTGGTCAAATTAAGAGAGAACCAAGCAGGAGTGATTTACACTGAATAACATATCAAAGAAGGGCTACATTTACTGAGCAGTTCACTTTGCTGCACCCCAAGTCACAGACATGGAATAGAGAATAAAATTAAGGGGGTGTACATGCACAAAAAATGTTCTCCAGTATAAGCATCAAGGCAAATAGATCATATGGATCAACACTTATTGTCTATTTGGAAGAATTTGAAGACAATCTCATGGAAATGAGCTACATTCCAAGAGATGGGTGGAAAAGAGATTGACACTGAAAACCAGACAACTGAGATGGTGATGCATATTCTGGGATGGCAGACCATAAAGTGCCCATATTACATAAAACCACATCAATATACATCTGTTGAACTTCCTGTAGCGCATGATGCGAGGCTATGAGACGAAATAGTGATGGACAAATGCAGCAAAAACATAATATACCTTATGTCCAAAGAAGTGGCCAGCAGGGTCACATTTGTATAATCTCGGTCCAAACTCTTCATCAATGCCCAAAACCATTGCAACTTCCAGCAACAACAACAGAAAATCACAACAGAAGAGTAGCATCAGTATGCATAAAAAAAAATTATCACATGGGATACAATAAAATGATCATCGGAAAAAAAAAAAACGAGGGGGGCGTTTCAAAGCACATGAAGAGCACCATCTGCCAGAATCAGTCAGCAGAGGAATATAAATAACTGGGTGAATGAGTAGAGACCAACCTACTCCCAGTGGTCTCATATAAGCATGCTGAGTATAAATCTGGGACTTGTCTGCTATCCTGATAATCAAAAGAACACAAAGTAAGCCAAATGGGAGAATACAGAGCTTGTATGTCTTAATATATAACCCTTCTCTTTTGTTTGACCATATCCATAGTCTACCAATGGGAAGAAGCAAACACTCAATGCCGGTATCTTGCAGGATCAGACAAACTATATAGTACCAGTTTCTCATTTTATTTAAACATGTGACTAACCATTTTGCCAATCCATCCACAGGCATCTCGTATCCATATCTGAAGCGGAACTCAGCTGCCTCATTTCGTGCTTGCTGAACCAAGGTCCTAGCATCAGCTGTAAAACAACGTTGCCAATGTTATAGAGGCTACAAAGCAAATTTCAGAAGAAAAAAATACAATTGATCCCATGCCGATAGTGTGATTAACATGCAAGACACCAGTAGCCCATCGCCACTGTAGAGTATATGTTATAAATGATACTGCAAAAAATTGATTTATTGTCTGCATTCAGTTAAATGTGTCCTCATCTCTAAATAGCTCTAACCTTTTCTATCTTACCACCAGTAGCCATACAAGTAACTACACTATTTCTTCCACAAAACGGACTTTTTGTCTGTCTTGAGAAGAATGCAACTTTACCATAAAATCGAAACTAATCATAAAAGCATCTTTGTCGAGATGAACTAGTGTACATGTCTTAGCTCCAGATGCCACACACTACACAGCTCGCTTGCCAGAGTACCAAAACCCACAAAGCCATTAATTAAGCTTGCACAACCACTCAGGGAAGCAAATTTTCACCATATAGGAAATCAAGTGAAAAAAAACAAGGGCAACAAACCTGTCATTCCAGTAGCTAGCAAGCCGAGGTACTTCGTGATGGGAAAAAGGTGCGTCACGCTCGTCTGATCCAGAAGCTTGTCCTGTAAAATAAGAACTCCACGTCAGAGAAAAACCCAAACAACTCAAGCTTCAAGACCAGCCGGGGAAAAAAAAAATCCTAAACACTACACTCACCGGGACCTTCTTCTGAGTGACCACACAAATCGAGTCCTTCCCTCGGACACCGATCGAGGTGATTCCAGCAGCCTTAACCGCCTTGAAAGCATACTCTGCACGACATCCAACCAGAAAACACTCAATCCAGCCGATTCGAATAAAAAAACCAACGACCGAAATTTGTAGATCTTATTCTAATTCGGCCAGCGGCCCAGGCGGCGATGGCTAGGATTCGCGAAGGCAGTCATCCGCGAAGCGGCCGAGGGAGGAGCGCCTCGAATTCGATTCGATTCGATTCGGTTCAATCTACTCACTAGGGCGAGACTGCGAGTGCGGCGAGAGTGGAACGGACCTACTTGGAAGAGGCGGCCCTCGGGGGAGAAGATCGTGATGTGGCGATCGTATCCGCCTCCGCTGCCGCGACTCATCTTCGCTGCTGCCGCTGCTGCTGCTGCTGCTGCTGCTGGCGATTCGACGTCTTCCTGCTCGAGGGTTCTTCCTCTCCTTCTTTCTTCCTTCCTCGAGGTATGCTGCTGGAGTGCGCAGAAAGAAAACCTTCACGCCCGGGCTGGCTTCGAAATGAAAGCGAAAAAGGTCGAGAGGCTCGAAACGACTCGTCGCTTCGGGGCGTGTTTTTGATATGCGCTTTGAGCGAGGTGGAGTGGGCGACAAGCCAACCGGCCCAATTGCCCAACCGACCAGACCGGATTAATTGACGGACGTGGAAATAGCTTCTGACGAAATGAGATGGCCTGGGCCTGGGCCTGGGCCTGGGCCTGGTCTTGGGCTGGGCTGACCATTTAGACCAGATCAATCGCGGGCTCGAAAGTCTTTGTCCAAACCCTATCATTATAACAAGAAGAGATCATTTGCTCGTGGAATGATCAGGCCGAGTGCGCCTGAGATCGTGCACTTCCTATACCCTGTATTCCATGATTTTGTGCATGCGTAACTAATTATAAGCATACAGGCATATTGCTTGATATCATTAGGAAAAAGATTAACGAGTGCATTGAGAGTAGTACAATGCTCAATGAGTGAGATAGGCTAAGGTTATGCTGGCTAAGGGATGAGGAGTTTCAGATTTCATACAGATTTCTCTTGGAACCTATTCACTAAAATAGGTTCCTTATATTTTGGAATCTTATGCCTATTATGCATATCTTGGAATCATAAACCTACTTTATCATCGGTTCCAAAGTTAGTTCCAAGTTCTACTCAAGTTCCACCTGCATTACTAATTAAACAACTACAGTGAATCATCACTTTTAATGATTACTATTTGTTGTTATGGTCCACTAACCACGACTTATATTTAAACATTGAAATAATGTGAAATATTAACAAAGTAAAAGTCTCCGTAACAAAATAGAAACTCAGATTAGTGGTTCAAGATTATAAACCCATCATTGAACACTAAGGAGTATTGCAGGATAATGCATAAACATAGAAAAAAAAACATAAAAACTTATTCCGGATTCCACCTACCTATAATTTGGAATATATCCATCCAAATAAATTCCTCGATTTTTGGAACCTGGAACCTAGAACCTACCCCGTATATCTCGAAACTTAAAATCAAATGGGTTCTTACAAATCATATTCTTTAGTTTCAGAGGTTCTACCATATGATCATGTTCACCCCTAACATTGAGGTAACATAAGTATTATCTCATGAAGCTTATTTTTCCGAATGGGCCACTTTTGGCTTTTTCTCGATGATTTATTTCGTGAAATTTTAACAACAACAATGTAGAATTATGAATCAATATTGACGCATATTGGTCGATTTAGGCATTTCGCATGACTTATGGTATAACCAATAGAGTCGCAAGATCTAAAAGAGCAAAGAAATTAAAATCAATAGTCATTTCAAACACGCCCTTAAGCTTCTAGCGTCCCTTGAATTTGAAGGTTATTTTATTTTGGGTTAATACCTTGAAAAACCCCAAACTGGTACACTTATGACAAATTTACCCTAAACTATTTTTTTGACTATCAAAAACCTTAAATTAGTATACATTTGACAAATTTACCCCAAACTGGTATACTTGTGACAAATTTATCCTCTTTTAGTTTTTGTTAAGTTTTATTGTCAATGACATGTGACAGTTGACTAGTATATCAATTTGGGATTTTACGCTCTGTTTGTCACAATTTACAATTTTTGTGAATTTTTTGTGATATTAATCCAATTTCGCGAAGGGTTTATTTATCACAAATTTACCAGTTTGGAGTTTTTTGCGATCGAATAAATTAGTTTGGGGTAAATTTGTCATAAATGTACCAATTTATTATTTTTTATGGTTAGTTGGGGTAAATTTGTTACAGGTGTACTAGTTTGGGGTTTTTCATAGTCAAAAAAATAATTTTGGGTAAATTTGTCACAAGTATACCGGTTTGGGGTTTTTCAGGGTATTAACCCTTTTATTTTTTATCCTTTTGCTTTTTCTTGGACACGAAATGGCATGCTTGATTTGCCCTAAATTTAGGTATCAGCCTATAACTTTTCTTTTTTATTGGTGCTACTCTGCTCTTACTTTAACACTCATTTTCGAATATTTATTCTATCTATTTACAAGGCATAAGAATCAAAACCCACAACTGAAATTAAATTGTCCCCATCCTAATTCATTTTGCTTCGAACCTTCTATCTCCCCCTTTTCATGTGAGAAGAGTGGTTACTGGGATAAATCTCATTAGTTACAAGTCTTTTCATGTAAGAAGAGTGGTCACTGGGACAAACCTTATTAGTTACATCGACTCGTAGCTTATTTTATCTCATTTTGTTCTTTTTCTTGGTTCATGAAAGTTACAGCTCTTCCCACTTTCCCACTAAGGGGCTATACATGAACGAAGGTAGTTGGCTTTTCCCAGGGAGAATTACCAAAAAAATCTTAAACTTTATTGCAATTGTGCTAATTTAGTCATAATTTTTTTTGGCCAATTTAGTTATAAACCTTTTATAATTATGTCAATTCGGTCCATCTGCCCAATATTGACCGACCGGCGCTAACGTGGACACTGGTCGTCTGGCGAACACTGACGTGGCATTTTTTAAATTTTTTAGATTTTTTATTTTTTTTTTGAAATTTTAAATATTTTTTGGAATTTTTCTTTTCTTTTTTTTCCCATCTTCTTCTTCCCTTGGCTAGCCAATGCCGGCCGGAGGCAAAGGCCAACGAGGTCAACCTTGTTGGCCACTGGTGAGGGCGAGGCCCCGCCAGATTCGGCGAGCTTGGCCCTCACTAAGGCTAGGCGAGGCCGAGCCTCACCAAATCCAGCGGGCCTCGCCTAGCCAAGGCAAGGGTCAACCTCGTCGGCCACCGATGAGATGTCGGCCAATGCGTTGGGGCCTTCAGCAGTGCCGTTCGCGTTGAGCACGGAGATCTGGGCATTCGACGCCTGCAACGTCACAGATCCGATCCTGTTCATGGACGACAGCAACTCCCTCTTCAACATCATATCTTCATTCATTTTATCTCAAACCTTTCATATTCTCATTTTCATGTGAGAAGAGTGGTCATTGGGGGAAATTTCATTAGTTACATTTTTTTTTTTTCAGTCCTACGCTAATTCTATTCTAACACTCACTCTCAGACTTTTGCCTTGCCTTCGTGCAGGGCGTGGGAGTCGAAACCCACTCCTGAAATGAAATCTTCCCCACCCCAAATCCCCCATGAGAATGTGGGGATTTGAACCCCCAACATCCCCCTTCCAAGATGGAAGGGTGGCCATGGTGGGACCCCCATGGTTCATTAGTTACATTGACCCGTAACTTATTTTCTCTCGTTTTGTTCTTTTTCCTGATTCATGAAAGTTACAGCTGTTCCCAAGTTCCCACTGAGGGGCTATACATGAACGAAGGTAGTTGGCCTTTCCCATCACCTGATGCCAGATAGGTCATTTTCTCCGTCGAATAAAAAGGATAGGTCTTTAACCAAATGAGTGGCATGCATTAATAGGGTACTCTCCCACTTAGTAGTGATTTCATATCAAAACGATGGCCTTACCTTTGTCTTATCGATGTCTCTCCGTCCTAATCACACTTTCAAAAATTTCTTTAATCTCTCATTCTTCTTCTTCTTCTTCTTCTTCTTTTTCATTTATGTAACCATGGGTGACTCGTCTTCGCTGCTGCTGCTGCGTCTGGCGATTCAATGTCTTCCTGCTCAAGGGTTCCTCCCCCTTCTTCTTTCTTCCTCGAGGGATGCTGGAGCGCGCCAAAAGAAAACCTTCGCCCGAAATGAAACCGAAAGAGGTCGAGAGGCTCGAAACGGCTCGTCGCTTTAGGGCGTGTTTTTGATTTGCGCTCGGTGGAGTGGGTGACCAGCCAACCGGCCCAATGCCCAACCGACCGGAGCGGATTAATTGAAGGACGGGAAAAATATTCTTACCTAATGAGATGGCTTGGGCTTGGGCTGAGCTGACAATTTGGACCGGATCAATCGGCGGGCTCGAAAGTCCTTGTCCAAACCCGATCATTCTAATGAAAAGAGATTATTTGTTCGTGGGTGGGCCTGAGATCGGACGCTTCCTATACGATGTATTCCACGATTTTGTGCATGTGGAACTATAAGCATACAAGTATAACGTTTGATATCATTAGGAAGAAGATCAATGAGTGCACAGAGGGTACAATGCTCAATGGGTGGGTAAAGCTAACCTACATTGAGTAGGGGTGAATGATTCTAAATTCCATACAAATTCCACCTAAAACCTCCCCATTTAAATACATTGCTTATTTTTTGGAACCTAGTACTAATCATGCATACCTTGGAACCAGGAACATGCCCTGTCATAGGTTCCACAATTGGTTCTAGGTTCTACCCATATTATTAATTGAATTACTACAATGAATCATTACATTTAATTATCATCATTTGCTGTTACAATCCATTAACCACAACTTATATTTAAACACATGAATAATATAAAATATTAACAAAATAAAAATCATATTCATAAAATGAAAGCTCAAAGTAATGATTCCATAATGCTATGGAATACTGTAGAATCATAAAGACATAGACCAAGAAAAATACAAAAAATTATTCCAGGTTTTATTTACCTAAAACATGAAACCTACCCATCGAAATAGACTCCTCATTTTTGGAAACTTAGAACCTACTATGCATACTTCGGAACTTCCTATTCTCCGATTCTATATGTTCTATTCTGGAACAATGCTCACCCCTAACATTGGAACAACATAAGTATTATCTCATGAAGCTTATTTTTTTGATTGGGCAAATTATTCCGTGAAAATTTAACAATGGTAATGTGGAATTATGAGTCAATATCGGCACATTTTGGTCGATTTACGTATTTCGCATGACTTATAGTAAAACCAATAGAGCCGCAAGACCTAAAAGAGCAAAAGAATAAAAATCAGTAGTCACTTTAAACACGCCCTTAAGCTTCTAGCGTTCTTGAACTTGGAGGTGATTTTTGTTTTATTTTCTTTTGCTTTTTCTTGGACATTAAATGGCATGCTCGATTTGCCCTAATTTAAGGTATCGACGACCCTCAACTTATTCTCTCTCGATTTGTTCTTTTTCTTGATTTATGAAAGCCACAGCTGTTCCCAATTTCCCGCAGTGTGGCCATACATGAACGAAGGTCGTTGGCCTTTCCCATCGCCCGATGCCCGATGGTCATTTTCTCGGTCGAATGAAATGAACGTCTTTAACCAAGTGGGCGGCCTGCATTATCAGGACGCTTTCCCACTTAGTAGTGATCTAATATCAAAAGCATCGCTGTACCTTTGTCTTATCGCTGTCTCTCCGTCCTAATCGCCTTTTAAACATTTCTTTAATCTCTCGTTCTTCTTCTTTTTATTCATGTATTCGAAGCATGCGCACTGTCATGGCGCTTTCCTCGCGGGACCAACGAACGTTTTTCACGTCGAGTACGCCTATGAGCCTCCATTTATGTGGTGGTGCAAACATGATCATGTCTGCTCCACGTGCACACCTAATCGAGATTTACAATTATTTGTCTGACTTTTGTTGGATTTAATATGGTCCACAGAGCCTTCATTTATGTCACTCTTAAGTACGTAACCACCTGTGCTCCACATATATATGTTATCGAGATATGTCTTAAATTGTTTTCTATGTTTGGTGGATTTAGTAAGGTCCATAAGACGTCAACAAAAGACCCAATCACATCTGACGAGATAGAGTCCTGGTGATATGTTTGACGGCCCATATTGAGTAAGGAAAATTCAAAGTGGATTTGCAGCATAAATCGATAGGATCAAAGAATATCACGTGATGGATTGGATAAATTTGGATTGGGTTACTATCAAAAAGGGATAGGCTAATATCTAGACATTGATGATATAACAACCACTTGGCCATGATTAACTATCCGGGATATGATTACAATCCCCATAAACAAAAAGCCATTAAAGAGGAAATCATTTGCCTCCAGGCAGATAAAATAATCGTGGTATTTACCTATCCTTAATTGTATTTGAAGTCAAATTTGTGGCAGATCTTGTATCTGCCTATAATTCCACTGTTTAAGGCATATCACGTGGATGGCATAGATAACTGTAGATCATAGGGATCACAAAACATTTTATTCATCCGCTGACATGATTTATTAAGATAGGCTCCTTCGATATCGATCACAATTCAACTTTGCATATGAATATAGAATTAATTATCTATAACTAGCTTATTTTTTTTCGATGTATATTGACCACGTGACGTATAATTTGCAAGATACTAGGGGTAATTGATTTTTGGGTGGATCAATCTTGTAACCTAGAATCGAATTGAGTAGAATCGATTTCCAATTTGTGGAACCAAGAATCAACCCACTTGGTCTAGTTTGGTTCTAGAGTTAGTTCTTGATAAGGTGATTTCTTCTTCTTCTTATTTTCTTTCTATTTCCCACAAGGTGGGAGTTTCCCAACACGAAAGGAAAAAAGCAATTTACTACTTAGAATTTGCTTTGGAATAAAAAACAAAGAAATCTTGACCGATTCAGTCTGGGTGGTCTCATTTCTTCGGTGACACCAAAATTTCAAAACATATAACTATATGACATATTTATTCTTCGTCGAAGTTCTGTTAACGAGAACTGTTAAAAATCCGTCTACATATAATGGTATTGACATAATGCTCATATAAATTAAGTGAAATAAAAATACATTATACCCAATGAAACCTAAAAGTTTAAGATAAATATGTAACAATAGATATGATTAGGAGATTTCAAGTTTAGAGTAAGGTAAGTGTGGTACGGTATTTCAATTTTATGACTTGTTCCCTTTGTCCAATGAAATGATACCACGTCAATGAGGACGGTAGTATCATACCCAAAAAAAAAACAAAAAAGTGGACGGTGGTATCGCCACATACTTTTGACCAAGAGGGACGAGTGAATACGATTCCAACGCAGCTTTCAGTTTCGCCAGGACAGAAACAAAAAGAAGGGGCGACCGTCACATCAACGGACCCATCCCCAGCAACATCCGTAGAAAACCGGGGCCGTCGATCCTGCGGCGGGCGTTTCCCGAATGGACACGTCCCCGAGCATCCGACGGTGGACGAGAGAGACAGGGAAAACTTGGTACCGAGTGGCGTCGTACACTGTCCGAGCGGAGGGGGACCACCTCGGATTCCGTCCGATGAGGGACCACAGCGTGGTCCGCGATCCACCGGATCGCCCGCTGTCACGTTTTTAATTTGACTAATCGATTCACTTATTATCACGACACAAAAGGAGGGGCCCCACTTGACGGTGACGTTTGTTGGCTGGACTTCCTTTCCGTTCCCGTCCCTTCGCTTTTGAATCTTTGCCTGGACACGGGTCCACGGACCCAAACGCACCGTGACCGTCGATGATATGAAATTCTCGTCAACGGACCCGATACGCACGATTTGCGTGGGCCCGGATTTGTCCTTCCTTTGCGCGGCCACCTAACCCCACCCCAAATTGCGGGCTTATTATGCATAATTACTCACTCCCTTTAGTCAACATATTCTCTCGGCCCCGGGATTAATATGATTATCGTGTATTTCATTACCCAAATTTATTTAACCATTATCGTGTGAGTGAAGCATAGTCGCACAGAATTGCTAAAGTCCATTACAAAAACGATCACTAAATTTATCCTGATATGTAACATGGTCCCTTAATTATAACATAACATGCAATGTTGTCATTAAATTTTAAAAAAAAAAAAAATTTGTTTGGACTCTTGCTACGCATTAAATTTAGTCTCTCGATCGTATAAAATATTCAATGACAAAATTTCATGGACCACATTGTAAATTATTATGTCATTATCCCTAATGTTAATGCTCGAAGAGAGTGGCTCAATCAAAAGTCAAACTCAAGGCCATGGCAGCTCCACAACCGACCAGTTGCCCTCGTCTCCTCCTATGATCCTGTCTTTGTTAGTTGTGGAATCAATACATTGCTAATTGGTGCTTAGGGACCTTTCCTAATGGGCCCATTTAGACACTAATGGGGAGGGTTATGCCTGATTTAGGCAACAAGTAACGGTTTATCCTAAGAAAAGAATGTTGGTAAAATAACTTAAACATGTGCCTAACTTGTCCACTTAATCATGCTGTGCGTGGAGGATAAAGCGCCGGTCCAGATGCCAACCCCATCACCAAACACAATCCCCGCTAGAATCCATTCATAGCCCCATGCACTTGCATTATTATTATTATTATCGTTATTATATCTAAGGAAATGACATCTTATACCGTGAGAAAAAGTTTTGGAAATTGATTGCTTTACTAGTATTTCGCTTGAATGAAAAACATCATTCTCTTATTTGTGTGATCATAAATCATTATATTTACAGATAAGTGTTTCCTTATCAATTTTTTTTAATATAAACTCGTGCATCAAAATAAAAAAGAATGATAAAAAGCAAACATAGTTAAAGAAAAGCTAAAAGGAAAATTGGCATAATCGTTTAACGTAAAATTCAAAAGATTGGGTTTGACAACTTTGGAGGAGAAAGTCTACTGCCCAGTCTCGAAGAAACTTTAGTGATTGTAGTTGTAATTTACACATGATATTTTATTTTCTCTTAAAATTTTTAGGGGCTTAAAACTGTCGTTTTAATTTACCTATAATTGATAATGTCACTAAAAAGACCCGTCAATCCTTTTTTAAGTTTTGAATATCAAAGCTGTATCCTTATTTCAACAGAATTACTTTTGGAAATGGGCTGCAAATATTTAAAATAGATTTTTTTAATTGATTTGACGACAATTCACGCATACTTTCAAGATTATCAAAATTACTCAATTACATTATAATAAAAAAATAACAGAGGTCATATCAATATTTCATTATCGAATATCATTAAGGTACTATTATTATTCATTCTAAATTATATTTTACTTTTTCACGACATGAATTACATATAACTGAGGAAAAATGTGGACCATCGCTCCTTTAATCACCTAATTAGCTAGTCCGAAATAATCGCTATTGGTCTTTTTCCGAATTATCAGTTGGGGTCCACGTGTAATATTCTTACACGTCAGACCGCCATTAATAACGCAGTGCTCCCGAGCTCTCAAACCTGTCGTCTTCATCACTCTTCCAACCGCATTTCCGAAGCCCAAAAGCCAAAGCCTCGCCATCACTTTCTCTCTCTTCTCTCTCTTTCTCTCTCTATCTCTGTCTCACCGGACCACGACTATAAAGCAGTCATCTTTTCATCTGTGCATAAGATAACAAAACCAGTGCAGACTTCCCAATCATCTCCCCTCGCCGGCTCTCCACCTCTTCCCTTCCCGTCGCCGGAACGTCCCTCGCCGGGAGCGGCCCCCTTCCTCCGGCCGGCCGGCGACATGGCCAGCAAGTTCGCGGGTTCCGTCGACTACGGCCTCGCGCTCTCCAAGCGGATTTACTACGGCAAGGGCGCCGCCACGGCCCCGGACCCGCCGGCCATGTCGAGGTCCCCCGACGACTACCTCCCGACGGCGCCGATGGTCTACGCCGTCGTGCCGGACCCGACGGCGGTGGACAACCCCGACGTGCCGAGCTACCAGCCGTACGTCCACGGCCGGTGCGATCCGCCGGCGCTGGTGCCGCTTCAGATGCACGAGGTGGCGATGGAGGTGGATTGCTACCTGGACACGGCGTTCGTGAGCATGACCGGGCGGTGGCGCGTGCACTGCATCATGACCAGCAGGAGGTGCGATTGTCAAGTCGCGATACCGATGGGAGAGCAGGTAGATAGCTCGGATCGATTTTGCTAAAAGAAATGTTATCTCGTTTCTGAAATTGTAAAGAGCTCGTTATGCAAAAAGTTTCATGCCTCCTCCAACATTTTTTTTTTTTTTTTAGAATGATATTCTCGTCGTTTCTTCACTGAGCTATATTTCCATACTATGTTGACTTTATTTCAACTGTTCAAACATGTTCTCACATGTTCTCACATATCAGTGACCTGTCACGTCGTCACGATCGAGTTTAGTAGGTTCACCTACATTTTTTTTTAATGGGTTTTTTTTTGGAAGCTTTTTCGTGTTTTTGTGCAATTTGGTTTTGGAGCCATGCGGAGACATATTCATTCGAGGTTTTCATGCTCTGTTGCCGCTAATAATGGAAAGATTACGACAGATGGAAATTGGGAATAAATTGGGAATTTCTGGACAATGGGAACGCAGAAGTTAGATTTGGACGGAGAAAAAATAAGAATTTCTTTTTAGACGAGAATTTCGTACACTAGAAAATAAGAGTAGTCACAGTTGCACCGACAATCTGGGCAGCGAGGGCGCGCATTACCTTCGAGTGAAAATGATAAGTTTCTTTTTTCTTAATGAATTTGGTAGGTTTCCAGTGGCCGGGTTGGTTGGCAGTGATTTAGAAAAATAATATATGGGATGGTTGAGTTCATACAGAATGTCTGTTATATCATGTAAGTTAATTAGCATCCGAGAGCACGTCCATGTGCATGCAGCTCAGTGCTTTCTATTAATATGTGTTGGGAGTCAAAGCTGTCTTGGTTCTTGGAACCGTTGACTAGACAAGCAGTCAGAAGATTAAGGCAAGTTGTTGTTAGAAATTTGATGAACAGATTAGAGAAGAAAACAGAGAAAGGAACTTTGCTATCAGGACGTGGTAATTACAAATCTGTTTTCCCAGTTTAGAAGTTAATTTACTGTCAAGCAAGCTCCGATAGGGATTAGGCAAAATCAGTAAGCATGAGCTGCCGGATCACTTCTTCACATCAATGCGGAGAAATGGTCCTAGAAGATCAGTGTTTACCTATTCCAGAGTATTGTTTGTATAAATTGGTTCCATTGCAGCTTCCCATATATGCATTACTAAAAACAGGAAAATTACTTTTCTACAACATCATTAGCAAAGTACATTAGATTCAGATGCAAGTATGCTCAATGATCCTTCTTCTATTCCAAGGGCCAACTAGAGTTAGCCTAAACGAGTGCCGATCATCTGTTAACATTGCAATTACATTGGAAATTAAAGGAACAAAGACAGAACCTCTTTGACTACTGCCGAGACACCTTCTTCTTGGATCGTGACCGTCCTTGTGATAGGAGAGGTTATCCCTTCTTTTACAATTTTTTTGTGGTGAAATTATCATAATCATACTTCAAATGTTTTCTGTTGTCTATCACCATTTTCACTTCTTGAATTTTTTTGCTGACAATTTCTTGGCGACCATTTGGAACTGCTAATAGAAGTTTCAACCTTGATACCTTGTATTATACCTAGCTAGCAAATAAAAAATTTGTAAGCTCTAATGTTCTATTTTTGTGGCATCGTTTAAGCACATTGAATAACAGAACTAAATTTACCACTTCTACATTCTATGGTGCTGATGGTATCTTCCAATTTTGTAATTATGCTAAACTTGTAAATGTCTAAAGTTTCTTTTACCCCTTCTTCTCTTAATTATGTTCTCAAAAGAAGCATGATTTGGCTAACAGGGTTTGCTTCTAGGTATTGAGGTAGATGTTGCTGGAAGATCATATAACAGTCAACTGATCATTGTGGAAGATATAGAAGATATGAGTGCCGAAGTGGGAAAAGCTAAAGATGGGAACTTTTTGAATTCCCAGACTTTCATGTTTAAAGTTCCACAGGTAGTCTCTTGTATCTTTCTTTACCATCCCACTCAAGATATTGATTTCTTCTACTCTAAACCATGGAGAAACTAATATATTCCAACCATCTTAACTTTGTAGGTTTATGGAGGGTCAACGATATCAGTGAAGGCAAATTGGTCTCAAAAGTTAACATATCAAGGATACCAGTTTTCCTTACGCATACCTTTTACCTTTCCTTCGTATGTCAATCCCATCGTTAGGAAGATGCTGAAGAAAGAAAAGGTGCTGTTGAATGTGAACTCTGGTACTGTCATAGAACTGCTACATAATCATATCAGCCACCCGCTGAAGGTGAGTCCAATAAATTCTCTCATGCTCTAAGATTTCAAGCAAAAGCTGGAATAAGGATATTACTGTGTTTTTATAGGACTTGCGGCGCGAGGCTGGTAAATTAAGTTGCTTGTATGAAGCAGAAGCTCCAACATGGTCAAGTCAGGACTTCAAATTTTCTTATTCCGTATGACCCTTTATCTTCTCTCTCTTGACTACTACTATATAGCACCTCAAAATAACAAGGCTTCGGGGAATTATATTACCAAGTCTGATGTAAAGATGTCTGGGCCATACTTTACCATGATTAGCTATTTTGATATGCAAGTGTTCTCATCTCTCATTATCTTCCCCGTGCCTAAAGGTTTCAACGACAAGCATATCAGGGGGTGTGCTCTTGCAATCTCCATCTCTTCATGATACTGACCAACGAGACATCTTCTGCTTCTATTTTTACCCTGGAAAAAACCAGAGCAAGGTTGGTTAGGTTTTTTCTATTGACTTGTATTTAATGTACCTATGCTTGGATATTTGTTTTAAGAATATTACTTTCATTCCTAATCTAGTCGGTGTTCAATGTCGTAATGAATAAACTTCCTGTCAGTCTCCTCTACTGGTTGTAATAGCAAAAGCTATGAGTTGCCTTTTCACTCTTTTAGAAACATGGTGAAAATGCCGAGTTGAAAAAATTAATAAGAAATTTCGGAAAAACCTAATATTCATTAAAAACGTATTTGAAA
The DNA here is from genome assembly GCA_014182715.1 of Eucalyptus cloeziana. Classification (NCBI taxonomy): domain Eukaryota; kingdom Viridiplantae; phylum Streptophyta; class Magnoliopsida; order Myrtales; family Myrtaceae; genus Eucalyptus; species Eucalyptus cloeziana. Next base: position 28,395,603 of record CM024639.1, read on the forward strand.
GGATAAAATGAAAGGTGACCATTAACTCATTCTTGAACTTACTGTCAATATTAAGAATTTAAAGTTCCGTCTGCATGAACTAGTGGTTCCTTTTTTTGATTCTATGCAAGCTGGGGCATGCTATGTAAAGAACCTGCAGTATTCCAACCTCGTCGTTAACAGATGCATTTGTATTGTTGGTTTACTAAGTCCTATGTACCCATGAGTAGGATCAAACCTTATTCCATGGTATTTACATGAGATTCCTCTTTCTTATTCTTAAGCAAGCCCCCGAGAGGGCTTAGTTGATCCATGATTAATATTTCATCTTTCGTTTCTTTTTTGTTTGTTTCGAGAAATATATCGATCAATTCCGATTCTTTCTTTTTCTATTGATTCTTTTCCGATCGAGATATATGGATCCATGGATCTATGTGTCTATATGGATCCTCTGTTTATGGATTAACGAAAATGCGCAAAAGCTCTATTTGCCTCTGCCATTCTATGAGTCTCTTCCTTTTTGCGTATGGCATCGCCACTCCCTTTGGCAGCATCCACTAATTCAGATTAGTCATTTGACAGGTCTATTCAAAAGAAGTTGTGTATGTCATTGATATAAGTGCGAGCATGGAAAACCTTCTGATGAATGTAAAGAACGCAATATTGGAATCACTTTCAAGGCTTACTCAGCAGGATTCTTTCAACATAATAGCTTTCAACAATGAAGTTCACTCATTCTCCTCGTTGATGGAGCCAGCAACACCAGAGGCGATCTCAAATGCGACCCAATGGATTAGTGCCAACTTTGCAGCTAATGGTGGCACAGACATCTTGTTTCCTCTAGAACAGGTTTGAACATGAACATCCATTGCCACCGGAAGGTGCTTGAATGCTAAATTCATGAAGAACTTTAATGCCGTTCTTATTTTTCAGTTGCCTTGTCACTTTCACATACTAGTTTAGAATACTTCCCTAGCATACTGACTTATCTACTCAACTGCAGGCAATGAATTTGTTGGCGGAAACCACTGGTTCAATACCATTCATTTTCCTAGTCACAGATGGGGCTGTTGAAAATGAGCAAGAGATCTGCAATAAAGTGAAAGATCATTGCTCAAGTGGACTACCAATTTGTCCTCGCATATGCACCTTTGGAATAGGTAAGAGATCTTTAAAAAAGTACAAAAGAGTATCGAAGTTGATCACTTTTGCATTGGGTGACATATAAAGCATTGGTTGCAACCTCTCAAGTTTCTAGATTAGAGTTGTGTGAAGCACTGCAACAAAAGGAATATAAGTGTTTATGCAATTATACATGCAATTATACAAGCAAGAAACCTGATGAATGTAGGGTTTGAAGTGCATTCATTTGTAGAAACATTGCAAACCTACCACTACTGTTTACCTTTCCAATGACAATCCATTCATCACTTGGCAGTCAAACTATGTAATCAGAAGAGCAACTTATAATGATTACTGTCATTTAGACAATCAATTTATACTTACCCATAAAGGACAATGACTTCAGGAAGTCATTAAGTCAGATATGCACGAAATTGAAAATAGTCAATTTTGAGCTATATCATTAAATAATCTAACCTGATGAATGTTGGGTTTGGAGTGCATTCATTTGTGGAAACATGGCAAGCCTATCACTACTTTTTACCTTTCATCGCTTGGCAGTCAAACTATGTAATCAGAAGAGCAACATATAATGATAACTGTCATTAAGACGATCAGTTAATACTTACCCATAAAGGACAATAACTTCAGTATGATTCCTGGTATGAGTGCAGTCATTAGGTCAGATAAACCAAAATTGAAAAATAGTCAATTTTGAGTTATGTCATAGTACTTTAAATATTCTACGGGTGACTACATCAAGAGAAGAGTTTTTATATGCATTGACTTTATCACAATTTGTCTGCCACAAAATTTTTGATAAAGCTATTTCTATGTTATATATATACAGCTTGAATTTGGATCTATAATATGAACCTAGAAAATCATTATGATCGTGAGGTTAGGCTTTATGTTAAGTTGCAATTTTTTGTCAAAGGCATTCTGCGGTGGAACCGTATAAGGGGGGCTAACCAATTTATGTTAATTACTGTGAACTAATTTTCTTTTCAGGTGCATACTGCAACAATTACTTTCTCCAGATGCTTTCTCAAATTGGAAGGGGTTATCATGATGCTGCCTATGATGCAGGTGACTGATTTTTTATTTTTTTTTGGTTTCAAAGTGAATGAAGTTTCTTATGGGTTAATATACCTCTGAAATAATTCAGTTGTATTAGCTAATGTTAGTGGAGTTGGGAACTTTCTTATGTGGAAAAGGCATTCATATCTGAAAATGGAGAAATTGAGACCGTCCGGCTCTAGAACAATATACTTTAATGGAGCTTCTCTAAAGGGTGTTATGATCTCCAATCTCTGCTTAGTCCAAATAAAGATCTGTGGGTTTTAAAATTGTCAAGTTCTTTAAAGGCAAAAATATCTAATCTTGTCTTTGTTTGTTCTGTTCTTTTTGCATAAGCAGAGTTAGTTGAACTTAGAATGCAAAGGTGGCTTGCCAATGCGTTGTCAATCATGATGGCTGATATCACAGTGGACGCTCTGGAAAATCTTGATTCACTTGAGGTAATAATTTCCTCTCCAAGCAACAATTCATTTCCGAATTCCAATCACCAACAGATATCAAAGCTTTTGAGGAGTGATAATCTTGGAAATTGCAATTTTCTATCTTCATAGAATCACAAGTTACTCATTTAAGTGGAGATGCATCCCTGACAGAGTGGTCATATGCTGCTTTCCATTCTATTGGCAGATATATCCCTCTCAAATTCCAGACCTTTCATCGGGAAGTCCATTAATTGTATCAGGCAGATTTTCTGGGAAATTTCCAGAGCTTGCAAGAGTTAGTGGTGTTTTGGCGGATAGGAGCGTCTGCACGATAGATCTGAAAGTGCAACATGTGAAGGATGTCCCTATTGACAGAGTAATATTTGATCTTGAATACATACTCTTGGATAAATGAAGCTCTTACAAATTCTCAAGTTTGCTATGGATTTTCTAGAGGATACTGTCAGCCTCACTTACACTTCGAATTGAAAGTCTAACATCTTGATTAATGAGTAGTGACCTTTGATGCAAAGCTCACCATGATGCCTTTCTTTCTCTTACAATCCATACTTTGTTGGAATGCTTTTTTCTAATGAAACTGTGGCAGAAATTTTGTTGATAATGCCTCAAATAGGGACTTGTATTATATTTATTGGTCCTCTTATGCCTCCATGCTCGTTTAGTGAATGTATATAAATGGAGATATCAGAACGACATTCACTTTTTTGAGTTCTTCGTTGAATATCCTGTCAGCTACTTGCAAAGAGACAAATTGATGACCTCACAGCACAGGCTTGGTTTCAAAAAAATACACAGCTTGCGGAGAAGGTTTGTTTCTTACCTCATCAAACTACATTAAATTTGTTATAGCATGGAAGGATTTAATCTAGATGTTATAGTAGCATCACTCATGTGAGTTTCCCAAGGGAAGTTTTGACTGGATGATACTTTGCAGGAAGGGGACATTTTTTGAAAAAAGGTGCCTTATACAAATTGACCCTTGGATCTTAAGATGCATGAAATCATTCTAACCAGAAAAATCAATCGTTATTTATTAACACCTGTTATAACCAGAATTCTTGCTAAGACAATTTAGTTAATAACATCTGGTCATACAGAAGTTTTCTGACTTGGCCTCTCGTTGGTTAATTCATAATATGAGTGCATGGAATGTTGCAGTGGGGCGGCCAATCTGGATTGGCATCATGGCCATTTTCATGCTGCTGTTACTTTCAGCTTACTTACACTTTCATGTGCTGTCTAATTATAGGTTGCAAGAATGAGCATACAATCACGGGTTCCATCGGAGTATACATGCATGATCTTACTCGAAACTGTCTGTGAGAAAATAACATCTGATGTTACACTAGAGGTATGATCAAGCACTATTTGACCTAGTAGTTTCTACTGTTGACCTATAGGCTTATACAAATCCTGCAGGCCAAAAAAAAAAAAAACTGTTTTTGCTATAACTGATTTAAATAAGTACGACTCCTGCAGAACTTGTAAATTTTAACATTTGTTTCTATACTCTGTCGTGTATCCTTTTACCTCTGTACTTTTTATTATATATTTATGGAGTGGTTTTTGGTATCATCTGGAAAACTTAAAACTGTGTCTAGCTTTGCAGTTTTCATTTCCAATGACAACAGAAAGTGGTCAAAATGAATCCAGCTTCTCCCGCTTTTGAATTAAGGCAACACAATGTTGTTTTCATTGGTTTGCAAGTGGAAGAGGAAGGAAATTGAAATTTCTGGAAAGACTTAAATGTTAAAACCTAAATAGGACAAGAAACAGACAAGATTTTCTGTTAATAGTACCAGACATGTTCCAAAAGTGAAAATTAAATAGAAGAAAATCCTTTATATATAAACATTAATACTGAAACTAAGAATTGAAAACTGTCTTAACCAAATGCACCTTGAGATGCTTCAATCCCATCCATATACGTGTATGTAGCAAACTTTGGAATGTATTAGAAGTGATGAAGCTGATTTCAAATCTCTGCTTCTCTTCATCAACATAAGGTCATTATCTTCACTTTATAACAGGTGCCTGAAAAAGTGAATTTCAAGAAGATGCTGGACTTTAAGGGCCGGAGGGTAATTTTGCTGGGAAGTTTGGGTAAAGGCTTCGGTGACTTGACTGCAACAGTGAAGAATATTCCACCAGGAGTCGAAGAGAAGACGTCGGATGCCGCGGATGTCTTTGTCAAGGCAGCTTCGCATTGTTGCGGCAAGCTGATGGATCGCATCTGTTGCATGTGCTTCATCCAAACTTGCTCTTATGTGAATGACCGGTGTGCAGTCGCTCTTTCGCAACTCTGCGCCGGCCTCTCTTGTTTTGGGTGCATCTCTTGTTGTTTCGATCTCTGTGAATGATGTTGACTGGTATGTATAGAGATTTGTGTTATGTCATATTGGCGAGTTTTACTCGTCTCTTCCTCGTGTGTATCATAGTCAATAATGATGTATAGTTTCTCAGAGAATACATGGAACCTGAGACGGGCTAATGTTGATGCGTCTATTTTCAAGAATGATAGATCTTAATGACTAATGCAAGTGAAGGTGGAGTGAATACATATTCGAAGTGGCCCTCGCAGTGGTAATAAACAAAATTTCACCTCGTCCCTCACGAAATTGTCACAATTGTCTGTTGAGCCACCCATCACTCAGTAGTCAATGCTAAGCCAGAGCCTTCCTATTGAGCAATTTTTCCACCCTCCTTGGCCATGCCTATGTTTCCAACCACTTGAGATGCATGTGTCTTGCTTCAGGGACTTGGTGTGAGATGGAGCCATTAATATATTTTAATTAGTCTATAATTCATCAGCTTAAGTTTTGAGTGGATGTGGGGTTAATGGGCTCAAATTTAGTTTTCCTCTTGACCATTTCTCCAAGTGAAGGTGTCGAGGTTGATTGGTAGCTAGTCCTGATGTTCAGGAATTAAGAGTGATTGGTGGCCACTTCAAATGTATATTGGTATTTGGTGAATATCTCATGGAAAGAAATATATTATTATTTAGGCTCCCTCTTAGCGATCTTTTCGGGTGAAGGTATCGAGGCATTGTTGTGTGCTCCCAACATTCTCAACTATGGCGCTGATCATACGGTCGGAGTCCATATTAGCGATTTTCAGTCAAAATTGGCTAGAAGGACTTAGTTGGCAAAATGTGAAAATGTTTAGAACTCAATTGACAAAATTGAAAGGTTTAAGATTGAATTAATAATAGTGCAATAGCAATTTTTTCTTTCCTAGCCACAACTTTAATCAGGAAAACATATTATGTATATTTTAAGACGATCTTGCATCCGATGAAAATTCAAGTAGGATTTTCATTCTTGATCTTGATTCCAACACGGAGACAATCTTTATTCTTGATCGTGACTTTGATGTGGATACAATTTCCGTATTTTTTTTCGCATACTTTATTTGGGTTGGATTTCATTTACAAACTCAAACTTGAGAGATATTTTTACAGTTTCTTTGTTCTTCCTTTATCTTGTTTCTTACTCCATATCGATGATACACCAATTTCATCTATATCTTCCCTAACTGCTGCCCAATATGATTATCTTTTGATGATCCGCACCCCTAATGTCATTTGCACTATGATCTAAATGTTTGGCAAAATATGCAATTAGGTGAGAGGCCCCAACATAAGGCAATGTATAATAGCTACGACAATGCAATTGGCTCTCCGAAAGTCACGGCAAGGCCCGTGATGCACGGGTCTTGAGTATTGCTATGATGTTTCTGAGTCAATCTTAGTCATAAATTTATTTTGTTGGTGTTTATACTGATTTAGAAGAATAAGATAAATCAACCGTGGTCATTGGGAAATCTTAAAATAAGATCTACAACACAGCTTCTTCACTTTATGAAAATTCGTTCTTGGATTTTCCACAATAAAGCTTCTTCACTTTATAGAAAATTCTTAGCTTCTTCACTATATAGAAAGTTTTTCTCAGATTTTCTGCGATTGTGTGAATATTTAACAAAAAGAAAAGAAGTGACATTGTGTGGGGTTTCCTTCCTGTAATCATGCTTATCTTGTACAGTTTCATTCTCATTTGCACTTAAAAGTCGTTCAATGAAGTCAGATTATTCACGAGAAAATCTGCCCGCAAAATGCATCTCGAGCTTTGTTGATCAATAAATACTTGGAGGATAATAGCAAGCCAAAATCAGTAGCGGCAAAAAAAAGAACGGGGAAGGAATTAGAGATGGAAGCAAATGGGTCTAGTTGCATTACAAGAAGAAGCGATTTGACCTACTTTGTAATCTTGGTATCACAGCCACTCCTAACTTTACTTGTTCCTTGAGGTGCTGCCACTTCCAACACGCTGCATGCATGCTTTAATCAAAAGCCGTCTTGATCGGCAGAGACTTTCTTTGAAAATCAAAGGGCATGTCCACATTGCTTAATTAACTGTGCAAATGCTTTTCAGACTAGACATCTTAAAGGATTTCAGGCGAAACACATGTAAATCAACAGCATGAGCCCAGTGCATGTCTTTTGGAATCTCTTTCTTTAGCTTTTTCTTTGATTGGTCAAAGGAAGAACAAATCAGCGCCTACCTTGAAATTAGGGGTCTTCCCATATAATTATTATAATTACACGCTCGAAAAAGTCTTGCGTACATAATGTATGTGACTCTCTATGGACGTTAATCGATAATCACGTCTGAAAAAGTTATGATAAGACACATGTATAAATCATATTATGGAAACTTTTATTTTCCATCTTTTTGACTGCTGCTAATGGGCTGTTTTCCTGGTGAAACTTTAATATTTAGTCCTTATCTTCTTTCTTTTCAATTTATATAGATAGGTTTGAGCAAATTTTGAAAAGTTCTTCAGTTGTGATTCCCGAAAAAGAAGAAGAAAGAAAGATAGTGAAGACCTATTTTCTTTCCATTTTTAATATATATTTGGTTTGTTGGAAAATAAATGAGAATGGAGATATTGAAAATCATTATTTCATTTTAGGCTAAGAAAGAATGAAAACGAAAAATATTTACATTATGCGAGATTTAATCAAAACTCGCCTTTCTTATTTTCATTCATATATTGTTTCCTATCATCTACTTTCCCATGGATGTTTTCTTTTACTTACACGGCAATGAAGGAGAAAATTTTTACAGACCTCATGGACTAAATATATCTATACTTGATGTTGGTTTCTATTTACAGATTTTTGTTAGGATGAACATTTATTAGCCATAGAACAATAGATCTACATCTAAATGTCTTGTGCAAATAATATTTATGGCATTTTTGCCATGTCAAGAGCTAATTTATAATAAAATTATTGGGTTCAATCAAACGCGATTGTTGATCCAATAGCTAATAATGTTTGTTAATTTTGCTGTGGTTTTTTCCCACGGCATCGTAGAAAGGCCTGAGGGTCTACTGTGGCCGATTTTCCCAAGGAGCTTGTGATGCAAATTTCGCAATAAATGAAAATATAATCTATGATGACGCATAACTATCATATTATATTAAGAATAATATTTTATCTGGTTTTAGAGAAATAGAGAAATTATACCTCATAAACTAATGTCAATTCCCCCAAGGAAATAATTTTATCCGGACCTCATACACTGTTATTCCTCATAAAGTTAAATGACACGCAAATCCTTTGTGAATCCAGCATCCAAGTGACTCCATTCTCCGACAAAAGAAAAAAAAAAAAAAAAAACTCCATTCTGACTAGTGACGACCACGCCGAAAACTAAAAGTCTCTTCCGTTTGTATTTAAAGTCCAACTTTTCTATAATTTCTCCGGTTCACATTTGACTTTAATGACTTAGAAAGTAGACCTTGGCATGTGGCACCATAATCTTATTTTCTTTTATGATAGTATCCATCTCAAAGTAGCCCACAAGTTATAAAGTCGTAAGTGAAGATTTAATGATTATTTCATAACAAGAAAAAAAAAAAAAACCGACCAAAACAGTTGACAAGTATCGCTGTACTTTTCCAAACTTGTATAGGAAATGCTAGACTTCCGGTGATTGGGTGTTTAACAAGTATCTTGTCAATTAAATTCTTATCAAAATAGTTATACGGTGTGCGATAAACATCTTCCTTATGGCATGTGTATATAATTTTATAATTTTTTTATTTTCTTTTTGATGGTTTCATAATAGTAAGATAATACTTTCTGATCAATTTTATCAATTGCAGTGGCTGTACATTTGCTTTGACAACACATTAACAAAACTCTTATCTAATACCTTCAAGAAGGCGTACGGTGGACGTATAAAAGCCACGCAACAAAAAGGAACTTGACTATTCGGGGGGTTCCGGCCAAAAGTGGATTTGTTGACTTCTATGAAAGAACGAGAAACGGGGAGAACATATAAATCCTGTGGGAGTGGAAGCACCCTTTGTTGGCCGCGCCGAAGAATTCCATCAAGCCGAGTCATGGAACTCCAGAAAAATGACGATCAGCGAAGCAAGAAAGGGGATCGCCCTGGGCGACACTCTTTTCTCGATCGCACGGAGCAGTGTTGACCACGGTGGATCTTGCGCTGCGAGATTACATCCGATTAAGCTACTTTATTTCCACGAACTTTTGTGACACAATCATTCAATGCATCGATTGTGGGAAAAGCCATGTGAGATCAATGGGAACGTGGAAAAAATTGCGTTGGGGACTTCGTATAAATGTTTGAAAGAAACTCTGTCCTTGCTTGCACTGGAAATCACGTGGATGACCAACTACATTGAATTGGACAGATTCACACCCCAATGTTGATCATTAGTGAATAAAAATAGCTTTCATCATAAATTGCTTGTGGAAATTTCATGAACTTCTTCAAATCAATCTGATAAGCACAAGCACAAACCTGCTGAAATTTGATGTCATCGTGTGGCTTGTCATATTGAATAGGCCTTGAGTTATTCAAAATTTGTATGTTATATGCCATTTAAAATTCAATTCATGAGCCTCTTCTTCGCTTCTTTACTCCGCATTCAATTATAACCTGTTTCATTGTACCATATTTAAGTTTATGTTTCACATTTTTTTCTATAAGAGATTGGAGAATTATATCGGTGAAAGATACTTTGTTTACATCAGATACCCTCATCATTTTGGTCTTGCAAACAAAACATTTATTTATTAGGTATAGTTGAAGCCAGATCTGAAATAATATTCACTTCTGATTGCACGCGATATTTTTCACCCAAAACAGACATATTAGAGTGACGGAAACCATGACAACAATCCGCATATGATTGCTTCTTTACAGGCTAATATTTTGGTGATCCTAAATTACATTCAAAGTTTAAAAGCAGGAAAAATTGTTCATCCAAAAAAAATTGTAATCTCCATTATTTGGTGGATGACTCAAAACATAAGTTTATATGATCAGCGGACTAAGATATACCTACCAGAAAAAAGCCACTCTCTCCCATCACAAGAGAGACAAAATGACTATATAACTCTTTCTAAAACACAAATGCAATACATCCCGAGACTATTTAACAGTTTCTAAAATAACCTTGCCAAACAGTTTTATTTAAAATAACACGCATGGGAAGATTTTAAAAACATCGAGCCAAAGCCAAAAACAAAAATGGTTTTCTGGGCTAAACAAAACCAAAATAATCAATCACGTGAGGATTCTAGACATGCTAATCCTCAATTGATCTTCATGATCTTATTATATAACCCATCATGTATATAATACTTCCATATGCTGCTCATGTTTGCCCTGATAAATGAAAAGAAATATAACTTGTCAAAACACTAGAAGATGATAAAGAAAGAGCCTAAGTTGAGAAAGAGCTATTTAAGTGGATATTGGTCTTTGCCCCCATATATGGAGAAGCATTACTGCACAGAGAGAGAGAGAGAGAGAGAGAGAGAGAGAGAGAGAGAGAGAGATTAACAGGATGCTTAATCTTAAAAGTTATGCACTCTTCTACTTAGCTAACGTTAATAAATGCCACCATGATGATCAATGATTGGAGATGAAAGTAAAATACAACGGTAATTTATTTTCAAACTTAACCAAATTATTTAACTTGGCTCAATATTATGAGTATACGAAAAGCAATATATTATTGGTAAATGGAGGAGACTTTTTTTTTTTTTGGTTGGTAATAGAGGAGACTTGACTTGTACTTGGACAGATGAAATAAAAAGCAGAACAATGACCACATCAGTGCCTATAATAATGCTCTCTCACTTTTACTAAAACCACTTCCTTTTCCCCTTCTTTGGTTTTCCCACAATAGGAAAAAGTGTGTTGGACAATAGTTTCCACATGGGAAAACAAACTAACTTGGACTATGAGAGCAAGAGCCGGTTCATGTGGAGAATGTGATGATGATCTGATTCTTCCTTTTCATATTCCACCATATCCAGCACAACTGAGTTCACACGACAAGTTGTTTGTCCTCACTAGTCTCTGGGGGAGATAGGCAGCTTGCAAGCATTTTGCAAATAATCCAAACCTGTGATTCCTGCGAGATCTCCTTTGCGTATGCCACTGCAAAGGAGGTGGCAACAGTGGATATCTCGTTTGTATACCTTGTGCAAAAAAGCTTCAAACTTCTTCTCCCAACGTTTACATAAGTTGATCCCTTTTCCCACCACCAATGACTCACTCGGCTGCTAAAGTGCAAAATGGGACGGCATCAAATCTGTTAGAGATATTTATCTTAGGATGTTAGAGATATTTATTTTCCTAATTGATTATAATTGATTTCATATCGATTATAATTGATTTGATTATGATATTGTAATATTTTATTACTTTAGATAGTTGTCACGCCTCAATCCTCAAGCGCGTGCCCATCCCTTGGTGGTCGATAAAATTTTGCAACTTCCCAGGACGAGTCGCCGACCCTTTCATTTTATTGCACATTCAAAGCGAATAACAAATCCCCTGACAGTAACCATCTCGGGATAGAAAAGCAGGACAACGGATTCACAAATAAAAAATGCTTTTATATACACATTGAGTCATATACAAGAGTCTATACCCAAAAGATTTCAAAAGGTTGACTCTAAAAAAGAAACGGTTCTATCTGACTTACACTTCAGATTTTCATTAGGATGAACATTTATTAAAACTATAGATCAATAGGTCTACATCTCATTGTCTTGTGCAAGTAGCATTTATGGGCATTTTTCCCATGCCGTCGGCTAATTCACAAAAAAGTTATCGAGCTAAATCAAACAAGACTATCGATCTATTAATAATGATTATTGATAAATGTGTAACAATCATTTTCAGTCGTTCAACCTCTTGTAATGAGCTCAGTAATTTTGTAGTGGTTTTTGCCCATAGCATTGTAGAAAAGCCTGAGGGGCTACAGGGGCTGATTTTTTTTTTTTTTTTCGGGAACTCGATGCAAATTTCGACATACTTAAAATCTATGATCTATTATGATGAGTATCTTTCATCTCTCTCCTTGTATATTAAGTACAATATTTTATCTGGTTCAAGTGAGAGATAGAGCAATAATACCTCATTTCATAACTAATGTCAATTCCACAAGGAACATACACTATTGCTCCTCATAAGTTTATTGACATGCGAATTTCGTGAAGCCTACGTCCAAATGTTTCCAGTCCATGCTGACAAGTTATATCCATCCAGAAAACTAGAAGTCTCTTTCGTTTGAATTTAGAATCCAACTTTTCTAATTTCTCCTTTTTCACATTAACTTTAAAGACTTGGAAAGTTAGAAAGGAGACCTTGGTGCGTGCCACACTTTCGTTTTTCCTTTTAAAATAGTATACGTCCCAAAGTAGCCCACAAGCTATTAAATTCATAATTTAAAATTAAATGGTTATTTTGTATCAAGAAAAAAAACCTACCAAAATAGATGACAAGTATCGCCATACTTTTCCAAACTTATATTGGAAATGACAAACTTTTTGTAATTGGCTGTTTAACAAGAATACTGTCAACGAGATAATTATAAAAAAATTCATAAATTTATTGTATATGTATCAATTTAGTCCTCAACCTTTTAATTTTGTCAATTGAGTTTTAAACATTTTTCATGATTTGTCAATGCTTGGTTTCTACAACTTAACTAGGAATTGCTCTCCAATGTAAATTTGATGTATGAAATAATTAGATATGGGTAAGAAAGCAAAGTTAGGTCAATTACAAGTTTCCTAGACGAGCAATGTTCCTCTATTTAGGTACACATATATGATAATTTGGAATAAGAAGCTACTGTTTTCGTATTCAGCTTTCTCGTGTAGAATCTATGGAAGGTCCATTTCCGCGCCAAGGGTGGTCCAACAACGGTTTAGTAGAATTAGCCTTACTCAATTTTGGTGATGTAATCGTGTGTGACTAATTTCACAATTAAGAATTGTCCCAATACTTGTAAACATTTCGCATTCTTTACTTCCACACCGCCAATGATGAAAACCACTTTTCTACTGATGGAGAGTAGTAACTCCAAGCAATTGTCGATAGTCCACAAGAAAGATACTTGTAGTCATGTTTATCTTGTACAGTTTCATTCTCATTTGCATTTAAAAGTTGTTCAATGAAGTCAAATTATTCACAAGAAAATCTGCCCGCAAAATGCATCTCGAGCATTGTTGATCAATAAATACTTGGAGGATAATAGCAAGCCAAAAACAGTCGTGGCAGAAAAGAATGGGGAAGGAATTAGAGATGGAAGCAAATGGGTCTAGTTGCATTACAAGAAGAAGCGATTTGACCTACTTTGTAATCTTGGTTTCACAGCCACTCCTAACTTTGCTTGTTCCTTGAGGTGCTGCCGCTTCCAACACGCTGCATGCATGCTTTAATCAAAAGCCGTCTTGATCGGCAGAGACTTTCTTTGAAAATTCAGGGACCGCTTGGGTCAGATATGTTTTTTTGAAAATCAAAGGGCATGTCCACATTGCTTAATTAATTGTGCAAATGCTTTTCAGACTAGACATCTTAAAGGATTTCAGGCGAAACACATGTAAATCAACAGCATGAGCCCAGTACAAGTCTTTTGGAATCTCTTTCTTTAGCTTTTACTTTAATTGGTCAAAGGAAGAACAAATCAGCGCCTACCTTGAAATTAGGGGTCTTCCCATATAATTATTATAATCACACGCTCGGAAAAGTCTTGCGTAAATAATGTGTGTGATTCCCTATGGACGTTAATCGATAATCATGTCTGAAAAAGTTATGATAGCATACATGTATAAATTATATCATGGAAATTTTTATTTTCCATCTTTTTGACTGTTGCTAGAGGCCTATTTTCCTGGTGAAACTTTAACATTTGGTCCTTATCTTCTTTCTTTTTAATTTTATACGGATAGGTTTGAGTAAATTTTGGCAACTTTTTCGGTTGTGATTCCACCAAAAAAAAAAGAAAGATAGTGGAGACCTAATTTTTTTCCTTTTTTTAAAATATATATCTGGTTTGTGGAAAAAAAATGAGAATGGAGATATTGAAAATCAGTTTTTTTTTTAGACTAAGAAAGAATGAAAATGAAAAACATTTACATTATGTGAGATTTAATGAAAACTCACCTTTCTTATTTTCATTCAGATATTTTTCCTATTATCTACTTTCCCATCAATGTTTTCTTTTTCTTACATAGCAATGAAGGCGAAAATTTTTTACAGACCTCATGGACTAAATATATCTATACTTGATGTTGGTTTCTATTTACAGATTTTCGTTAGGATGAACATTTATTAGCCATAGAAAAATAGATCTACATCTAAATGTCTTGTGCGAGTAATATTTATGGGCATTTTTGCCATGTCCAGGACTAGTTCATAATAAAAATTATTGGGTTCAATCAAACGCGACTATTGATCCAATAATAATGTTTGTCAATCAACATCTAATCACCGTTAGTCATGCAACCTCTTTTATAATTTTGCCGTGGTTTTTTACCACGGCCTTGTAGAAAGGCCTGAGGGTCCACTATGGCCGATTTTCCCGAGGAACTTGTGATGCAAATTTCGCAATATATGAACAATATAATCTATAATGATGCATAACTATCATATCTCTCCTTGTATATTAAGAACGATATTTTATCTGGTTTGAGAGAAATAGAGAAATTATACCTCATAAACTAATGTCAATTCCCAAGGAAAATAAATTATCGAGACCTCATGCGCTGTTACTCCTCATAAAGTTACATGACACGCAAATCCTTTGTTAATCCTGCATCTACATGACTCCATTTTCTGACCAAAAAAAAGAAGAGAGACTCCATTCTGACTAGTGACGATCACGCCAAAAACTAAAAGTCTCTTCCGTTTGTATTCGAAGTCCAACTTTCCTATAGATTCTCCGGTTCACATTTGACTTTAAAGACTTAGAAAGTAGACCTTGGCGTGCGGCACACTATCTTTTTTTTTTTTTTTGCTTTTATAATTGTATCCGTCTCAAAGTAGCCCACAAGCTATTAAATTCCTAATTTAATATTTAATGATATTTCATTAGAGGGAAGAAAAAAAGGGACCACAATAGGCGACTAGTATCGCTGTGCCAAACTTATATCGGAAATGCTAGACTTCTGGTAATTGGGTGTTTAACAAGTATCTTGTTAATTAAATGCTTATCAAAATAGGTATATGGTGTGTGATAAACACCTTCCTAATTAGGACTAATCGGTTTCCTGTTCGGTCCGATTTCAAGGTGAAAACAGGAGGACCGGTTCCCAAATTCTAGGACCTGGAACTGGACCGACCAGTCACTGGAACTGGGAACCGGACCGACCGATCAGTCTGGTCCAATGGAACCAATAATTTTTTGTTCAGGGGTAGAAATAAATTTTGAAAAGGAATCTCTCCGCGGATAAGTTAGGCAATATTCAAATTCAAAAATATAGGAAATTTGAATCTTAGATTCTGGACCATTGGCGAGGACTTGGGCTCAATACAAATGGAAATGAAAATGAAAGCTGTGTTCGGCTGAGCTTATGGCCAAGCTTTGATTTTTCAGTGGTCGGAAGGTAAAGCGGAAGGCGAAAAGGGAAGGTAAAGCACTAACATAAAGTTAAAAGGGAAGGACGAAGGAGGGGAAAACAAAACCTAAGGGCAGAGGGTTTTTCTTAGGTATTTTTTTTCTAATATCAACCGGTCCGGTCCGGTTTGGTTCCCACCTTGGAACGAGGAACCAAACCGATCGGCCACCAGTTCCAAGAATGAGAACCGGGAACTAGACCATTCTCTCCGGTAACCGCCTAGAACTGGTTGGTCTCGTCCGGTCCGGTTCAAACGGTTCTGTTGCACACACTTATTCCTAATGGCATGTAATGTAACTTTATTATTATTTTTTATTTTCTTTTTGAAGGTTTCATAATAGTAAGATAATACTTTCTGGTCAATTTAATAAATTACAGTGGTTGTACATTTGCTTTGACAACACATTGTTAAGTCTCTCTCTCTCTCTCTTTCGACTATGATTGCAAATTGCAATTACTTGTTCGATTATACAGATTGACACTCAAAAACAAGAACGTCACGGAGCCATTTGAAGAAACCATTGTAATCAAGGAGGCTTGCAATGACAAGGGTTGCAATGAAATTACATAAATCAATTTCTTGAAATTCTATTTGATAGTATTCAACTGCTGATAATAAGTGAAAGGGCTAGTAGAAGCACCTAGAGGGGGGGTGAATAGGTGAAAAAACATATTCTGAATAATACTGTGATAACCTTTGCTTTTAACCTAAGTCTGAATAATAATAGACTTTTGAAACTGAGTCTGAAAAGTAACAGACTTTGAATGAGAACAGACTTAAGCAGTTAAATAGAGCTACAAATAAAATAAAGAGATTCAGGAAGACAATAAGAACACAAGATTTATAGTGGTTTGGCTTAGACCAAGCCTACGTCCACTCTCCCGCACTGACAGCCCATCGACTGGATTTCACTAAGAACCAAAAGAGATATTACGGTCTCACGTCTTTGATTCCACAGTGTAGATACTCTACTACACTTCCTCAAGGTCTCACAAGTATTTATCTCTCTTTTGAATACAATATAAGCTCAGCAAATGAAATAACAAAGAACAATGAGCTTCAGACTTTGGAATTCTTCTATCACGCACACACTTGAATAACCAGAGCGTCTTCCTTATATACTCCCCCATGCTTTCATAACCGTTGGCACCTTCCAAAGGAGTTCTTCCAATCAACCGTTGGACAAAATCAATTAGGGAAATCTCGAGTTATTTAAGGAATATGATGATAGCCCAACAATTCTACTCGCCCATACAATCAGGATTTAGGTTTCCATAAGTAGAACCTTCCAAGTGTGCTTCGTCAATCATTGGATCTAAATTACTTGAGTTGATTTCAATACGAATAAAAGATTTCGAGATGCTATCTCCAGCCGTGAGATCTTCTTCAACCATACAAATCAAATCCTTAAGGATAAACCCACATCTGGATAAGTCTTCTTCAACGGATAAGACTTTTCTTCGTCGGTCTGGAAACTGTCAATGAGGGTAGACTTAAATCTTGAGTCTGGAGGTCTTCAGACTTTGATGAAAGAGTCTGCAAGTTTTCAGACTAGACTGATGGAAACGTTTTATCAACTTCAAAACAGATAGGGAAGTTTTCTCCAACAATAAGGTTCTTAAAAGTTCTGAGTTGCTAAGCTGTTTAAAAGGATGATATTTTTATTAAAAAAATTCCTTTGCAAGGTCCTAAGGTAGAATGAGAGTATAATAAACTTTTTTGATATATTATCTTTATATTTGTATTTTATAAAGAACTGATTTTTTACTGCTTACTTATCCATGGATTATGATGAAAGTGAAGATTAAGGGAGAGGTATGTATTTTCTGTTCATAATTTTTTTTTTCTGAATTTAATGGGGATTTGCTAATTTCAGCAAATAAAAAACGAAAATGACAATTCAGGATTACACATTTTACAATGCCATAATTATGTAGTTTTTGACGACTCATCACACGCTACTTGTCTGTCTTGACCAAATTAATGATGAATGACGTCCAATGAAGAGCAATGTGGAAAGAACAAGTTGATGTTGAGGGTGCTTCTGGGTGGCTTCTGGTCATCTCACGCTTCTTTGGAATATGAGTGGTTCTGTTTACTGTGTGCGAATTACTTTAGATAGGTAGTGAAGATCATAGCATAAATTAACCACGAGGAACTACTTTTAAAGGGTGGATTTTGCCTCTTCTTTGTCCATGGAGCACAGAGATTCAATGGCATAACACTTTCTCATCATGCAAGGTATTTTTTTGGTAATATCTTTGGGATTTATC
Source organism: Eucalyptus cloeziana (assembly GCA_014182715.1). Taxonomy (NCBI): domain Eukaryota; kingdom Viridiplantae; phylum Streptophyta; class Magnoliopsida; order Myrtales; family Myrtaceae; genus Eucalyptus; species Eucalyptus cloeziana. Next base: position 28,413,459 of record CM024639.1, read on the forward strand.
AAAGCGGCGCTCTTTTGAGTCTCCATTTTATGTCATAAAGCAGAAGTCTCCATTTTAATCCCAACGAGTCAAGATTCTCACACATCTCCACAATTAACATGGGGCATAATCTTGCTAAAATTCCATGAACCGCTTGCAATAATCACTATCAAAATTTGTGGGAATCGCAGATCCATAGTTTGTGCATTATTGATAGATTTTTGGACAATACCATGAACACGGCATTATTCTTAAGGTTCAAAGTGCCATCCTTCGTTCCATCATCTTTAGATATTAATTAAAAGGTGAGCGAGGAATTTCTCTTTAATTTGCATGGAGCCAAAGCTTTTTCTCTTTTGTTTTGTTTTTTGGTCGGGGCAAGGGGCAAGAAACTACTGAGTCATGAAAAAGGAAGAAAAGCTAGAATTCCACCCCATCATAAAGGAAAAAGGCTCTTTAATGATCCCTGAGTAAAAGAAAGAGGAAAAAAACAAAAAAGCGGTTCCATGACTTCCGAGTCAAAAAGAAAAAAGAAGAAAAAAGCTCGTCAAAAATCTGTCTAGAAAAATCGACACATTCTTATAAATCTCTTCACGATTTCCATTAGTACCAAACCTGCATCTCATTTCATTTTGCCTTGCTTTGAGTCATGAAACTCGTAAGCACGAGTTTTGTAGAGTTTCAATCATGTCATTTTCTTCTCGGTATTGCTCTTGCATTGTGCTTTACCCAAGTCTCATCCACCACCAATGAAACAGACAGAGTCGCATTGCTCGCATTTAAGGCTGGCATAACCGGAGATCCTTTCGGTGTGCTCAACTCATGGAATAATAGCATTGGGTTTTGCCAGTGGTATGGCGTTACATGTAACCGGAAGCACCGAAGGGTCACGGCCCTAGACTTGTCATCACAACGACTCTCCGGATCAATCTCTCCTCATATTGGGAATCTCAGCTTCCTATGGGAAATGCGGCTTCTCAACAACAGTCTTGATCGTGAAATCCCTCCACAAGTCGGTCAGCTACGACGCCTTCGTCACTTAAGACTAGACAACAATTCATTGGTCGGTGAAATTCCCAAAAACATATCGATTTGCTCTAACCTTGTCACCCTCGTTCTTCAAGGCAACCGACTAATTGGAGAGATTCCTAGAGAGCTCGGTTCACTATTGAAGCTACAGCTGTTCGCTTTGTCTATTAATAATTTGACTGGGAGTGTGCCTTCCTCCATTGGAAACTCATCTTCATTAAAGGCCTTTTATGTAAGCCACAACAACTTGGATGGGAGCATTCCCCAAGTTCTAGGCCACCTTACAAACTTGCGACTCATTAGCCTTGTAGGAAACAGATTGTCAGGTACAATTCCATCTTCGTTACTCAATCTCTCTTCGCTAGCTATTTTTAGTGCTGGAGACAACCGGATACTGGGGACTCTTCCTACGGGTATGGGCCTCAAACTCCCGGTTCTTAAATATCTGAGCGTCTGCGTGAACCAACTTGAGGGGCCGATTCCCCCATCGATATCGAATTGCACAAAACTAAGGGAGCTTCAAATTCAATATAACAAGTTTTCTGGGAATGTACCTTCTTTTGAAATGTTGCATGAGCTTCATTCGCTTCGAATATTTGATAATCCGCTTGGAGGTGGAAAACCTGGAGACCTAAGCTTCCTTTGCTCATTGACCAACAACACCAAATTAGAGGATGTGATTATTTCACATAACAAGTTTGGTGGGGTGTTACCAAAATGCATAGGTAATTTATCTACTACTCTCACGGAACTTGCAATAGAGAGTACTCAAATATCTGGTGAGATTCCAAAAGAAATCGAGAATCTTGTCAACCTAGATGTTTTGTCTATGAGTTACAACCGTCTTTCAGGTGGCATACCCTCAAATTTGGGGAATCTACAAAATCTAGTAGAGCTGTTCTTAGATGGTAACAACTTGCAAGGTACTATCCCACCTTCTTTTGGAAATCTAACCAAGTTGCTTCAACTAGCACTTTGCAATAACAATTTTCAAGGGCAAATTCCTTCCCATATTTCAAACTGTCGATCTCTTAATCTTCTTGATCTGTCTAATAACAATCTCAGTGGTGCCATACACCCACAGCTTATAGGTCTCTCATCATTAGCGATCGTTTTGGACTTGTCTCATAACCATTTGACTGGGGTTCTACCCATAGAAGTTGGCAACTTGAGAGGTTTGACTTCATTGGACATCTCGGACAATTTGTTGGGAGGTGAAATCCCCGATAGTTTAGGTGATTGCACTTCTTTGACAACATTGAGGATGGGGGGTAACTTCTTCCATGGGTCCATTCCTCAGTCGATCAGATCGTTAGGAGGCATTGAAGAGATGGATCTTTCATGCAACAATTTGTCGGGTCGATTCAGAATTCTTAACGATATTTCATTCCTTGAAAGTCTTGAATTTGTCTTATAATAAATTTCAAGGCATGCTACCATGTGAAGGAGTCTTTAAGAATGCTACTGGTACTTCCATTATTGGAAACAATGAGCTTTGCGGCGGATTGCCAGAATTTCACCTCCCCAACTGCATATCTAAAGGCTCCAAGAGAAGAAAGATTAGTATAATCATATTGTCCGTTTCTATTATTTTTGGAGTTCTTGGAATATCTCTTTTTCTTGCTTTTATATGTCTTTTTTGGTCGAAAAAGAAAGTAAATAAACCAGTTCCAAGTTCGACAGATGATTTGTGTTTGAACGTGTCTTATGGAACACTCCTAAAAGCGACTGATGGATTTTCTTCAATGAGTTTGGTTGGTGTTGGAAGCTTTGGTTTTGTATATAGGGGGATACTCGAGGGCGATGGGACTATTGTGGCTGTGAAGGTGCTTCATTTAGTGTGTCGCGGTGCTTTGAAAAGCTTCATAGTCGAGTGTGAGGCATTAAAGAATATCAGACATCGAAATCTTTTGAAGATTTTGACAGTTTGCTCGAGCATTGATTATCAAGGAAATGAATTTAAGGCCTTAGTCTATCAATTCATGGACAATGGAAACCTAGAACGGTGGTTACATCCAAACACAACATCATCTCTTAGGAATGAGCTTCCGAAAAAGTTGAATTTCATTTGGAGGATAAATATTGCTATTGATGTTGCTTCTGCACTAGATTATCTTCATCATTGGTGCCACATGCCCATCGTTCATTGTGATTTAAAACCGAGCAATGTCCTCTTAGATGCTCAGATGGTTGCACATGTGGGCGATTTTGGATTGGCAAAATTCCTTCTTGGATCATCCTCTGATATTGTCGCTAATCAGATGAGCTCAGTGGGTCTTAGAGGGACAATTGGTTATGCTCCACCAGGTATCTCTCTACTTTCTATTCTTATGATATGTGCTCCACATTCCTTTTTATGATTGGCACTCCTAATTTATCTTCACTGCGATCTAACTATGTGGTAGAATATGCAATGGGATGCGAGGTCTCAAGAGAAGGAGATGTTTACAGTTACGGCATCCTTTTACTAGAGATGTTCACAGGATTGAGTCCCACCGATAATAGATTCGGGGACAATTTGACTCTTCGTAGTTTTGTCACAACAGCTTTGCCTGAACGAGCCTTGGAAATTACAGATCACATTCTACTTCTAGAAAGAGAGAGTCGTTTCGATCCCAATAGTCGTCAGCATTGGCTTTCCGAAAGCAATGACATATTTCAAGAGTGTTTGGTTACAGTATATAATATCGGAGTGGCCTGTTCCAATGAAGTGCCTAGAAGACGGGTGAGCATCAGTGGTGTTGCAAATCAACTGCAAAAGATTAGGGGAAAGCTCTTTGCATTGGGTTTTCATGAACAGGATGAACTACCGCAGGTGATATGATAATTTCTTAACCTCTCCCCTGTCTTAAATATTTAGTTTTGCTTATGCTAGTGCAAATATACATTGTAAAATGTGTAGCAGAATAGAAAATCAATTCCGCATTTTCAATAGAAGGTAGTAGTTGATTGTCATTCCTCAGCTGTATATGTAATAAGCTAGCATATGCCCCTTAGTGTAGGGACCTTAAGTAATATCTATTAAAATTTGTCTCAACTTGACCCTAATTGAAGTGCGGGATAGTCAGGCCATATAAAAAAAGTAGGAATTGGACTTTGCACATGTGTTAACTGGAGAGAAGCAGTCGTGTCTGGTAGGAGATAATAGTTGATTATCATCTGCACAGATTATTGCACTAGCATATGGCCCATGATGCACAGTCTTGAGCATTGCTATGATATTTTAAAAAATCGGTCTGAACAAAAAAATCTGTTCTTTTAGCAGTATGAAGCTCATTAAGACGAATAAAATTGATTACCATAGGCTATTTCAATCGATACCCATGATCAACCTTTTCCAATGAATGAATAATTGTTCTTAGCAGTTTATTTTAACTCAATAACATTGTCTCCTTTTTTTACTGGAAACTTATCTTTTCCCCTTGCAAACTAACTATTGTCCAGGCTTCGTAACTCAGAGGAGTGCTTGGTCTCTTTCTACAGCTTCACTAGGAATCACTACGCACCGCCAAAGTTGCGCGAGACAGTTGGAGATGAGTGATGTTGCTGTCAAGCCAAGTATCTCTTTCAGATTCAGCTTCAATAGGCAAATGCTCTGTTTGCGAAGAAAAAATGATAGTCGGGAAGAGAATAGAATATATAGCTTTCCGATTCAGCTTCCTTGTATGCAATAAATCGAGAACAAATCCGAATAGATCTGGATGGTTGATGTGTGAAGCTGGAACTTTGCAATGATGGTTTAGCTTAGGTAGTCTTATCCCAATTCTGATCGTGCAATCTGTGCTAGTTGTGCTTCTCTAATGGGGAATGGATCTCCAGAACTGCTAATCCTAAAGTATGCCAGTTTCATTACTCTTGCTATGCCAAAATTTTTCCTTCTCTCGTTCATTCATTCCTTTTCACAATAGAACTTGTTCGATTGATACAAAATGCGTTCTGTCTGCTATCAATTCTAGCCAACCAGAAATTACCGGGACGTACCATCATGTCCTCATCAAGGATAAAGACTAATCGGCTTAAGATGAGAACGAACTATAGCCATTTCATTATGATGATGGACATAATCCCAGGCGTGTGATATCGATGGTGATGTTCTCAGTCTCTGAAGAGAAAACACATATTCTTCGTCTGGCCACATCCCTCATTCCTTACCCAATCCTTTTTGCAAGTTTCCAATGACCGAAACTCCATAAACAAGTAACAACCGCCTCCAAATCGAAGCCCAAATTGTTAACACATACCTGAACAAAGCTCGGCCGGGCATGGTGACCCTGGCCAAAATTTACCTCGAAAGTTCATCTGTAGCTTTCAAAAGGGCAGGAAACGACAGAAAGAGAAATCTATACTGATGACCACCAACATTGTTACTCCTGATGGCACCGCAAAAATTAGGCACCAACCAGTTACAAGGTCGTGCCTTCATTCTCTTCTTGGATAGCTTTGTTTATAGTTTTAAAAAATCATAAACAAAGCTATATTAAACTCATTTAAATTTTTTCTATGATTACTTATTTATAGATTTAAAAAACTAAATTTCAAATTAAAACCTTAAACCACCTCGAACTAGCTTTTGTTAGGTAAGTGTAATTTAAGTGCATTTCACTTGTAGTCACAAAGCTTCGCTATACATCTTACGATGAAGTTATCGAACTCTAATTTTAATGGCCCAAGAAATTGAATATTCATCTTTTGCAATGATTGTGTTTTGACTGGAGTTCGAGGCAAACATGGCCAACATGCCTCATGAAATCTAAGTAAATGTGGCGTGTTTATTATTATTTTTTTTTGGTCCTACTTTGAACTTATTTTGACTTACTTGAACAGTAAGCTAATGCCATATGATTGTCACATAAGCACTTTATTAGGAAATTATTCAAATCTTGACAAGGATGCATTAATCGCGAAGAAATACCAACTTCGTATAGCATTAACGAAAGCTAAAAGTCCGCCAAAATGTATTGAAGTTTACTGATCAAAAGCGAAAAGTACTTGGTCATAAGTTGACACCCTAAAATATGGCACGTTCTTGCGAGTGAGGCTACACCCATCATAACGGTCGATCACGCGAGGCTTGCTCAATCAACGGCTACGATTGCATTGGGCATAGACCCCAATCCAGAGGAGAACTCCTCTGGATGAACTCCTCAAGCCACAGGCTGTAACCTTTTTCCACCACATTCACCGTCTTTTCCTCTCTCGCTTCTCCTGCTTCTCTCGGTCACTCTCGCGCTTCAAGTTCTGGCGCGTAAATATTGCGGTGCGGTCGGATCTGACACTGAGGATTTGCCCCTTTTCTAACGCGTAAATATTACTGGGCTGAATTCTCCTTTTTGTCTCCGTTGACGTTTCTTGATTTGGTAACCCAGGCTTTGGGTTTTCGAATTGGGTCGGAAATCAGGATCTTTTTTTTTTTTTCCCTAATCTGGTGTAGAAGAAGGAGAAAGTATACACTTGAAAGCTCGCGAATTGGGTTGTTTTTTAATTCTTTGAGTAGGTAGAATTTTGGGATTAGGGCTTTGGAGGGGCCAAATCTGAGGTCTGTAGATGGTTCGGGATTTGATACTTTGGTGGTCTCTTTAGGTTGCAGAGAGTGGGTGTGGTTTTTGGCGGGATCGGACAGGAGGAATCTGGGGCTGCTGATCCCATTTGTCGATGGCAAGTGAGTGGATTTTTTCGGTGAAATTTTTTTGATATACCGAAACGGTTTGCACAGTATAATGTCTTGGGCAGGCCCTGAAGATGTCTATCTATCTACTTCCCTCGCCAGCTATCTTGACAGTAAGCTTTTTGCTTCAATTAAGCCGTGTATAATTGTGTTTTTTGCTCGATATCATTGCATCTTGGGCCAATTACCTATTTGCTCGCATGTCTTAAGGCTGAATTTTAGTGACTAAAGAGTACATAGTAGTTTTGGTAAGTCTGATGAGTTAGTCCATTCGAATGCCTTTTGAGCTTCGTGTATACTGGGACTGTCCTTTTTCTGTATGCTCGTTGAGATGCTATTATCCATCGCAGCTGGGTCAGTTGTCTTAACATTCTTGTAATGATGCTTCGAGTGATTTATAATCTGACTCGGTATAACTAAAGTTACAAAATTTTGTAAGGTTGAGATCTTAAAACAAGACCAGAGTGAGAGGAAGATGTGTGAGTTGAGAATTTGACTTTACTCGATGTAGAGTTATTAAATGTGGTGCGGAAGAAACACATTGTCTGAAAGTGATAGGATCAGCTATTTTTCCCGAAGAGGAAAGACAAATTGACTTAGATGAGTGAGCAACCTCGCATATGAAAATAGCTTCATGTAAGTTGCGGCATGAAATTCATGCTCTTCCTAATCTGGCAAACACATAATAATTCTTCATTTTGGTCTGTTGCGATGTTTACATGCCTGAGAGATTCTCTGTTGTTGCCCTCATGGTCGTCGTAGGTGTCATTGTTCTTGTCATTTTGATCATCTATAAAGCCTTAGCCTTTGAGTTTTTTAAACTCTATCCCAACAACAAACAAATATTATGAAATGCAAAACGTATGTAATCCAGTTAAGTCAGATATGCCATCATAAATAGACTTGTATAGGCATTGATTGGGAGTATCATTACTTACAGCACATATCTTTTATTCTTTCCTTCTAGTTGATGTGGCAATTCCTGTTTTTGCTAATGTTTTTCAGGTAATAATTTAGAGTTCTATACAGTTGAAGGATTTTTTACCATTTTAGTGCAACAATGTAGTCGATTGGGAGGCATTAAATAATGTCAGATATTGAAATTTTTTGAAGAGACTGACTGTTTGTGTGGGTGCCAATTATCATGGAATTTAAAGGCCACGATATATCACTTTATGGGCTATGGAAGCCTGGAAATATGGTTACACAACACCATCTCATTGAAACGAGACTCCAAAAAAGTTGAATTTAATTCATAGGATACGTATTGCTACTGGTGTTGCTTTTCGCACAGGATTATCTTCATCACCAGTGACACATCCCCATCATCCATTGCGATCTAAAGCGAAGCAATGTCCTCTTAGATGCTAGGATGGTTGAACATGTAGGTGACTTTTAATTGGTATAGTTCCTCCTTAAGTTATCCCCTGATATTGTAGCTAATCAGATGAGCTCAGTGGGTCTAGGAGGGACAATTGGTAGCTCCACCTGGCAATATCATAGATGCCGAGACTGTCGAATGTGTTGGTGACTCTAGATTGGCATGGTTCCTCCTCAGATCATCCCTTGATGTTGTAGCTAATTAGATGAGCTCAGTGAGTCTAAGAGGGACAGTTGGTTATGCCCCGCCAGGCAATCTCTCCCTCCCTCCCTCTCTCAAACCAAGAAAGTCTATTTACCTAAAAGCTATTGAAGTGTTTTTCTGTAAGGTTTCATAGCTGCATGATAACTCTTATGCACATTAAATTCATCTTTGGTTATCTGCACTCCTAATTTCATGTGCACTATGATTTAGATGTGTGGCGGAATATGTAATCGGATGCCTGGTCTCAAGAGAAGGCGATGTCTGCAGTTATGGCATTCTCTTGCTAGAGATGTTCACGGGATTGCGTACCACCGACGATGCATTCAGGGACGATTTGACTCTTCATAGTTTTGTGGCAGCAACTCTGCCTCAACGGGTGCCGGAAATTACGAACCACATTCTGCTTCAAGAAAGAGTCATTTAGACCCCAATACATCTTTAGCATTGGCTTTCCGAAAGTGATGGCATATTTAGAAAGTGTTTGGTCATGGTAAATGATATTGGAGTCGCTTGTCCCAGTGAATTGCCTGGAAGATGGATGAGCATCAGCAGAGTTGCAAATCAGCTGCCATTGATGAGGGAGAAACTCCTTGCTTTGGGTTTATACGGACAAGATGAACTACCACAGCTGGTACGATGATTTATTAACTTTTCTCTGCTCTGGCCATTACATGTTTAGTGTTGTTTATGGGTGCAGGCATACACCGAAAATGCATACCTGGAGAGATATAATCATTTTCGTAAGAAGATCTTAGTTGATTATAATTCCTCATCTGTATTGATATTGCACTAGCACAAGGCCTGGGATGCACAGTCTTGAGCATTGCTATGATGTTTTCAAGTCAATCTTAGTCATAAAGTTCTTATGTTGGTATTCACGATCAAGCTTTATCCTGGTAGAAATAGTTGTTCTCAGATTTCCCTTAATCTCACTATAGTAATTATGTAAATATCAAACAAAAAGAATAGAAGCTGAAGTTCGAAAGTCATTTTATCATTGACAATAATTGTTGGATGCCTCCTGCTGTATACTGTGTCCATTTTAATCAAATGTAGTGTTTGGAATTTCATTCTTGTAAAATCCTAATTAGTGTCCTCTTTGATTGGAAATTTATATTTCACACATTCTTGTTCAGAGGATTCCTAATTCAGAGGAGAGTTTGTGGTTTCTGTAGCTTGACTAGGAATGGCTCTCCAATGCCCATTCCCAATTTCTTGTGCGAAATAATTGGAGATCGGTAATGTTGCAGTAAAGCGAAGTTAAGTCAGTTTCAAGCTTCCTAAATGAGCAATGTTCCTCTAATTTCGAGACAAAGACATGATACTCTGGAATAAGAAACTCCTGCTATGGATTCTCGCGTACGATACCTTCAAAGGTCAATTTTCGTGCCCGCTTTGGTCCAACAATGGATTAGTAGAATTAGTCTTTACTCAATTCTGGTAAATTAATCGCGTGTGCCCGATTTCACAATTAAGGACTGTTCCAATATTTGTAAACATTTCACCTTTTTTATTCCATTTTCCTAAGGATGATAGACCACCTTTCCAACTGATGGAGAACCGTAACTCCGACCAACTGTCTACGGTCCACAAGAAAATACTTTTAATCATGTTTGACTCGCGTGGTTTCATTCTCATCTGCATCTGAGTGTCTGAAACGAAGTCAAGTTATTCATGAGGAGCATTTTTGACCGGTAAAATGCATCTCGAGCATGGTTTAGATAAACATTGGTGGATAACCCAAGCCAAAATCAGTAGAGGAAGAAAAGAATAGGGAAGAAATTGGACATGGAAGCAAATGGGTCAAGACGGATTCCAAGCGTGAGTGGTTGCATCATAAGGAAGTGTAATTTGACGTACTTTGTAATCTTGGTATTACAGCAACTCCTACCTCACTTGTTCATTGTGGCGCTGCCACTTACAGTGCGCTGCATGAATGTTTTAATCAAAAGACGTGTCCTGATCGGCAGCCACTTTCCTAGACGAACATAAGCCCAAACTATGTTACGTTCAATGACTACTTGGGTTAAATATGTTTGCTGAAAATGAAAGGATATGTCAACGTTCCTGAATCAAACATAGCCATATATATGCATGACAATAGTAAAATCCTAAAAAATTGATCAGTCGATCCTTGATTTCAGTTATCATTTTGGAGATGTAGAACTGCCTTCATCCGCTGCCTCATTACAATCTCAAGCTGAGAGGACGCCTTATGGTTTCATACTAAAAATTGTCAAAAGACAAACTCGGCTTTATAGACTTCTTAAAGGTTTTCACATATCCATATGCATCGTGTATGCAAATTTCAGTTCCTTGGAGATATAAGTCCATATCATCCTGAAAAAATTCACTTATTCATATGTTCGTCGGAGCATCCACGAACAGCCAGGAACATCAATGAGGGCTGATCTAGTCCAACAATTGAAAGCATCAACAATTCATCAACGATGTATAAATAAATAACAAGAAAGTTAGGTAGAATGGAGTCTTGTGGTTCAGCCACATTATCAAAGCTGCACTCCCTTCCACTTCTCTACAATGATTAGATAAAAAAAAAATCTCGATTACTTATTTAGCATTGATGTTCCTAATAAATTTTTTTAAATTTGGTTCATGTAATATGTAAAGAGGTCATTTCTCACGAGCTAAATATGTTGAACAATTAAAATGTGAAATCTTTGAATATCAAAGATAAAGCAGCATGCGTTCCTATTAATTGTGTATTAGCTAGAAAAGTTTGCAATATAAAGAGGTCATCATTAATTATATATGTTGAGTAATAAGAGGTTACTCAGTTAATTATGTTTAATAATAAAATAATAATAATTGTTGAATTTTTTAATTAAAAAATGTGTAATTTCTTATGTATAGGTGGTTGCGGCATGTGGTGAAACTTCATGTTTGTGATGTGGCGTTGTAGGCCAGATTATCATTGGTGAAACTTTAGTGGCTCATCAAATATTATATAACACAACATTTTATGATATGTTATAATCTATAGTTACATATAAGCAAGAGTTTTGCATTAATCGTGTCAAAATATGAAAAACAGTCAATTCTATGGTACGTGCATAAAATGGAGTTTTGTCAACATATATGATTATTACATGTGTAGTGAATATTAGACGAAAAATGGTGGCGAGGTTTTGATGCTTCTGGTATGTCTGGGGCTAAGAAGAATTCTGCACCTCTTGGAAATTGTTGGGAGTAAAAGTTCCAATCACAAACCTATTAAATTTCTCGTTTCTTTTTTGGGGAAGAAGGGTAACGATTTTAGCATTTAACTTCTTTGCTCTTTCTATACTAGATAAATATATGACGCCACTTTGATGGAAATCAACCAGTGCGATGACTCAAAAACAAAAAGAATAAGAAGAAATAACCAACCGAAATAGGCTACAAGTATCACCGGTAAATATTACAAGGTCCTAGGCTGGCAATATGTTCTTCATTTGACTTCCACACAGCATATTAATCACTAGTAAATATAACTACTGAACGATTCTTTACATACATACATTATTAACTCATCAATGGGTAAAGTATTTTAAAAGCAGCTAAATTATGCTAGAGGACTAGGAAACGACGGGTTTTGGAAGTGGACAGCTTAATATGATGTATTCCTGTAGTTAATAGATAAGGTCAATGGAGACTAGCGATGAATATTCTAGTGGAAAATCGAAATATTATCATAATCATAATCCAGTGCATAATTCTATTAACGTGGACGTGAAGGGGAAGCTGATGATCCTTTGTGTACTCATTCTATGTACCTTTAATTAGTTAATGCGCAAATGCTTTTCTGATTAGACATCTTAAAGGACTTCTGAGTGAAGTACATGGATCTCAACGGTGTCTTCCTTTAGCTTTGTAAATTGCGCGCCTCACTTTGGGGGTTCGTCGGTGGCCATCCATCCTTCCATCTTAGAAGGGGAAGTTGGGGTTCAAATCCCCACCTTCTCGGGGGATTGCGTCGATTTCATTTCAAGAGTGGGTTTTCACGCGCGCAGAGAGGCGAGCAAAAGCGAGAGTAAATGTTTAGGATTAACGTAGGACTGACAAAAAAAAAAAAAAATTGCGCGCCTCTTGGAATCTATTTCTTTAGCTTTTTCTTGGATTGGTCAAAGGAGGAGCAACTCAGCAACCACGTTGAAATTAATGGTCTTCCCATATAATTATTATAATCATACACTCGAAAATGTCTTGCTTAAATGATGAGTGTGAAACTTATATTATCACGTCTAAAAATGTTATGGTAGGAAACCTACACAAATTAAATTATGAAAATTTTCATTTTTCATCTTATTGACCGCCATTAATTTGCTGTTTTCTCGTAGAAAGTTAACATTTAGTCCCGATTTTCTTTCTTTTTAATTTTACGTGGACATAGGTTTGAGTTAATTTGAAAACTTTTTCAGTTGTGATTCCACCAAGAAAAACGTGAAGATCCATTTTTTTTTTCCATTTTTCTAATATATATTTGGTTTGTGGAAAAAAATTGAACCAGAATTGAGATATTGGAAATCATATTTATATTTTAGGCTAAGAAAGAATGACAACAAAAAATGTTTACATTATGAGAGATTCAACGAAAGCTTGCTTTTCTTATTTTCATTCAAATATTGTTTCCAATCATCTACTTTTCCGTTGTTGTTTTCTTTTTCTTACACGGCAATGAAAGCAAAATTTTTTACAAACTTTAAGAACTAAAAATATTTATACTTGCTGTTGGTTTCTATGCATAGATTTTCATTAGGATGAACACTTATTAAAACTATAGAACAATAGGTCTACATCTCATTGTCTTGTGCAAGTAGCATTTATGGGCATTTATCCTATGCCGTTGGCTAATTCACAAAAAAGTTATCGAACGAGACCGTTGATCTAGTAATAATGATTATCGATAAATGTGTAACAATCATTTTCAGTCGTTCAACCTCTCGTAATGAGCTCAGTAATTTTGCGGTGGTTTTTGCCCATAGCATTGTAGAAAAGCCTGAGGGGCTACAAGGGCTGATTTTTTTTTCGATGCAATTTCGACATACTTAAAATCATTGATCTATTATGATGAGTATCTTTCATCTCTCTCCTTGTATATTAAGTACAATATTTTATCTGGTTCAAGTGAGAGATAGAGTAATAATACCTCATAAACTAATGTCAATTCCCCAAGGAAAATAAATTATCCGGACCACATACACTGTTGCTCCTCATAAGTTAATTGACATGCGAATCATTCGTGAAGCCTACGTCCAAATGTTTCCAGTCCATGGTGACAAGTTATATCCATCCCGAAAGCTAGAAGCCTCTTTCGTTTGAATTTAGAATCCAACTTTTCTAATTTCTCCTTTTTCACATTAACTTTAAAGACTCGGAAAGTTAGAAAGGAGACCTTGGTGCGTGCCACACTTTCATTTTTTCTTTTAAAGTAGTACACGTCCCAAAGTAGCCTACAAGCTATTAAATTCATAATTTAAAATTAAATGGTTATTTTGTGTCAAGAAAAAACCAAAATAGATGACAAGTATCGCCATACTTTTACAAACTTATATTGGAAATGACAGACTTTTTGTGATTGGGTGTTTAACAAGAATACTGTTAACGAGATAATTATTTAAAAAAATCATAAATTTATTGTACATGTATCATTTCAATCCTCAACCTTTCAATTTTGTCAATTAAGTTCTAAACATTTTTCATGATTTGTCAATGTTTGGTTTCTACAACTTAACTAGGAATTGCTCTCCAATGTAAATTTGATGTATGAAATAATTAGATATGGGTAAGAAAGCAAAGTTAAGTCAGTTACGAGCAATGTTCCACTATTTAGGGACACAGATATGGTAAATCTGGAATAAGAAGCTACTGTTTTTGTATTCAGCTTTCTCATGTAGAATCATGGAAGGTTAATTTCCACGCCAGGAGTGGTCCAACAACGGTTTAGTAGAATTAGCCTTACTCAATTCTGGTGATGTAATCGTGTGTGACTAATTTCACAATTAAGAATTGTCCCAATACTTGTAAACATTCGCATTCTTTACTTCCACACCGCCAAGGATGAAAACCACTTTTCTACTGATGGAGAGTAGTAACTCCAAGCAATTGTCGATAGTCCACAAGAAAGATACTTGTAATCATGTTTATCTTGTACAGTTTCATTCTCATTTGCATTTAAATGTTGTTCAATGAAGTCAAATTATTCACAAGAAAATCTGCCCGCAAAATGCATCTCGAGCATTGTTGATCAATAAATACTTGGAGGATAATAGCAAGCCAAAAACAGTAGTGGCAGAAAAGAATGGGGAAGGAATTAGAGATGGAAGCAAATGGGTCTAGTTGCATTACAAGAAGAAGCGATTTGACCTACTTTGTAATCTTGGTATCACAGCCACTCCTAACTTTACTTGTTCCTTGAGGTGCTGCCGCTTCCAACACGCTGCATGCATGCTTTAATTAAAAGCCGTCTTGGTCGGAAGGGACTTTCTTTGAAAATTCAAACCGCTTGGGTCAAAGGGCATGTCCACATTGCTTAATTAATTGTGCAAATGCTTTTCAGACTAGACGTCTTAAAGGATTTCAGGCGAAACACATGTAAATCAACAGCATGAGCCTAGTGCATGTCTTTTGGAATCTCGTTCTTTGGCTTTTTCTTTGATTGGTCAAAGGAAGAACAAATCAGCGCCTACCTTGAAATTAGGGGTCTTCCCATATAATTATTATAATCACACGCTCGAAAAAGTCTTGCATAAATAATGTGTGTGATTTCCTATGGACGTTAATCGATAATCACGTCTGAAAAAGTTATGATAGGATACATGTATAAATTATATCATGAAAACTTTTATTTTCCATCTTTTTGACTGTTGCTAGTGGCCTATTTTCCTGGTGAAACTTTAACGTTTGGTCCTTATCTTCTTTCTTTTTAATTTTATATGGATAGGTTTGAGTAAATTTTGACAACTTTCTCGGTTGTGATTCCACCAAAAAAAAAAGAAAGATAGTGAAGACCTAATTTTTTTCCTATTTTTTAATATATATTTGGTTTGTGGAAAAAAATAAGAATGGAGATATTGAAAATCGTTTTTTTTTTTTTCATTTTAGGCTAAGAAAGAATGAAAATGAAAAACATTTACATTATGCGAGATTTAATGAAAACTCACCTTTCTTATTTTCATTCAGATATTTTTTCCTATTATCTACTTTCCCATCAATGTTTTCTTTTTCTTACATACAATGAAGGCGAAAATTTTTACAGACCTCATGGACTAAATATATCTATACTTGATGTTGGTTTCTATTTACAGATTTTCGTTAGGATGAACATTTATTAGCCATAGAAAAATAGATCTACATCTAAATGTCTTGTGCAAGTAATATTTATGGGCATTTTTGCCATGTGGAGGGCTAATTCATAATAAAAATTATTGGGTTCAATCAAAGACGACTATTGATCCAATAATAATGTTTGTCAATCAACATCTAATCACCGTTAGTCATTCAACCTCTTTTATAATTTTGCCGTGGTTTTTTCCCACGGCCTTGTAGAAAGGCCCGAGGGTCTGCTATGGCCAATTTTCCCGAGGAACTTGTGATGCAAATTTCGCAATATATGAACAATATAATTTATGATGATGCATAACTATCATATCTCTCCTTGTATATTAAGAACAATATTTTATCTGGTTTGAGAGAAATAGAGAAATTATACCTCATAAACTAATGTCAATTTCCCAAGGAAAATAAATTATCGAGACCTCATGCGCTGTTACTCCTCATAAAGTTACATGACGCGCAAATCCTTCGTTAATCCTGCATCCACATGACTCCATTTTCTGACCCAAAAGGAAAAATAAAAAAAAAAAAGACTCCATTCTGTCTAGTGACGATCACGCCAAAAACTAAAAGTCTCTTCCGTTTGTATTCGAAGTCCAACTTTCCTATAGATTCTCCGGTTCACATTTGACTTTAAAGACTTAGAAAGTAGACCATGGCGTGCGGCACACTATCTTTTTTTTTTTTTTAATTGTATCCGTCTCAAAGTAGCCCACAAGCTATTAAATTCTTAATTTAATATTTAATGATTTTTCACTACAGGGAAAAAAAAAAAGGACCACAATAGGTGACTAGTATCGCTGTGCCAAACTTATATGGAAATGCTAGACTTCCGGTAATTGGTTGTTTAACAAGTATCTTGTTAGTTAAATGCTTATCAAACTAGGTATACGGTGTGTGATAAACACCTTCCTAGTTAGGACTAATCGGTTCCCCGATCCGGTCCGGTTCCAAGTTGAAAATGGGAGGACCGGTTCCCAAATTCCAGATTGTGAACCGGACCGGACGGGTCCTATTGGAACTAGGAATCGGACGACCCGCCGACCTATCCGGCTTCTCTTCCTCTTTTTCCTTTTCTTTTTTTCCTTTTTCTTTTCACCTCAAAGTGGAACCAATAATTTTTTGTTTAGGGGCAAAAATAAATTGTGAAAAGGAATCTCTCCACGGATAAGTTAGGCAATATTCAAATTCAGAAATACAAGAAATTTGAACCTTAGATTTCGGACCATTGGTGAGGGACTTGGGGCTCAATACAAATGGAAATGAAAACGAAAGCTGTGTCCGGCTGAGCTTACGGCCGAGCTTCGATTTTTTCAGTGGTTGGAAGGTAAAGTGGAAGGCAAAAAGGGAAGGTAAAGCACTAACAAAAAGTAAAAAGGGAAGGACGAAGGAGGGGGAAAACAAAACCAAGGGCAGAGGGTTTTTCTCAGGTTTTTTTTTTTTTTTTTTTTTTTTTTTTTTCATATCAACCGGTCCGGTTTGGTTCCCACCTTGGAATGAGGAACTAGACCGACCGGCCACCGGTTCCAAGAATGGGAACTGGGAACTAGGCCATTCTCTTCGGTAAACGCCTAGAACGGTTGGTTCCGGTCCGGTCCGGTCGATCGGCCCGAATGGTTCCGTTGCACACCCCTATTTCTAATGGCATGTAATGTAACTTTATTATCATTTTTTTATTTTCTTTCTGAAGGTTTCATAATGGTAAGATAATACTTTCTTGAGTGGCTGTACATTTGCTTTGACAACACATTGTTAAGTCTCTCTCTCTCTCTTTCTGACTATGATTGCAGATTTTAATTACCTGTTCTGATTATACAGATTGACACTCAAATACAGGAACGTCACGGAGCCATTTGAAGAAACCATTGTAATCTTTTCTCTGCCTTTTTATGATTCTTTTTACTAAATAAATTATAGAGAGTTTGTCCATTTATGTTCTGACCTTATAACAAGTTTTACTCTTTTCCATATCAAATGCAGAAAGGAGGCTTGCGATGACAACGGTTGTAATGAAATTACATAAATCAATTTCTTGAAATTCTATTTGACAGTATTCAACTGCTGATAATAAGGTTCTTATAAAGTTCTGAGTTGCTAAGCTGTTTAAAGGAAGATATTTTTATTAAAAAAGTTCCTTTGCAAGGTCCTAAGGTAGAATAAGAGTATAATAGACCATTCTGATATATTATCATCATATTTGTATTTTGTAAAGAACTGAATTTTTACTGCTTACTTATCCATGGATTATGATGAAAGTGAAGATTAAGGAAGAGGTATGTCTTTTCTGTTCATAAATTTTTTTTTTTTTTAATGGGGATTTGCTCATTTCAGCAAGTAAAAAACGAAAATGACAATTCAGGATTACACATTTTACAATGCCATAATTATGTAGTTTTCTAACTACTCATATTGACTTTTTCACACGCTACTTGTCTGTCTTGACCAGATTAATGATCAATGACGTCCAATGAAGAGCAATGTGGAAAGAACAAGTTGATGTTGAGGGTGCTTCTGGGTGGCTTCTGGTCATCTCATGCTTCTTTGGAATATGAGTGGTTCTGTTTGCTGTGTGCGAAGTACTTTAGATAGGTAGTGAAGATCATAGCATAAATTAACCACGAGGAACTACTTTTAAAGGGTGGATTTTGCCTCTGCTTTGTCCATGGAGCACAGAGAGTCATCGGCATAACACTATCTCATCATGCAAGGTAATTTTTTGGTAATATCTTTGGGATTTATCAAAGCGGCGCTCTTTTGAGTCTCCATTTTATGTCATAAAGCAGAAGTCTCCATTTTAATCCCAACCAGTCAAGATTCTCACACATCTCCACAGTTAACATGGGGCATAATCTTGCTAAAATTCCATGAACCGCTTGCAATAATCACTATCAAAATCTGTGGGAATCGCGGATCCATAGTTTGTGCATTATTGATAGATTTTTGGACAATACCAAGAACACGGCATTATTCGTAAGGTTCAAAATGCCATCCTTTGTTCCATCATCTTTAGATATCAATTAAAAGGTAAGCGAGGAATTTCTCTTTAATTTGCATGGAGCCAAAGCTTTTTCTCTTTTGTTTTGTTTTTTGGTCGGGGCAAGGGGCAAGAAACTACTGAGTTATGAAAAAGGAAGAAAAGCTAGAATTCCACCCCATCATAAAGGAAAAAGGCTCTTTAATGATCCCTGAGTAAAAGAAAGAGGAAAAAAAACAAAAAAGCGGTTCCATGACTTTTGAGTCAAAAAGAAAAAAAGAAGAAAAAAGCGCGTCAAAAATCTGTCTAGAAAAATCGACACATTCTTATAAATCTCTTCACAGTTTCCATTAGTACCAAACCTGCATCTCATTTCATTTTTCCTTGCTTTCATATTTACTTGCTTTCTTGAGCTTTGAGTCATGAAACTCGTAAGCACGAGTTTTGTAGAGTTTCAATCATGCCATTTTCTTCTTGGTATTGCTCTTGCACTGTGCTTTAACCAAGTCTCATCCACCACCAATGAAACAGACAGAGTTGCGTTGCTCGCATTTAAGGCCGACATAACCGGAGATCCTTTCGATGTGCTCAACTCATGGAATAATAGCATTGGGTTTTGCCAGTGGTATGGCGTTACATGTAGCCGGAAGCACCGAAGGGTCACGGCCCTAAACTTGTCATCACAAAAACTCTCCGGATCAATCTCTCCTCATATTGGGAATCTGAGCTTCCTAAGGGAGATGTGGCTTGTCAACAATAGTCTCGATCATGAAATCCCTCCACAAGTCGGTCAGCTGCGACGCCTTCGTCGCTTAGGACTAGACAACAATTCATTGGTCGGCGAAATTCCCAAAAACATATCGATTTGCTCTAACCTTGTCACCCTTGTTCTTCAAGGCAATCGACTAACCGGAGAGATTCCTGGAGAGCTTGGTTCACTATCGAAGCTACAGGTGTTCGCTTTGTCTCATAATAATTTGACTGGGAGTGTGCCTTCCTCCATTGGAAACTCATCTTCATTAGAGGCCTTTTATGTAAGCAACAACAACTTGGATGGGAGCATTCCCCAGGTTCTAGGCCAGCTTACAAACTTGCGACTCATTAGCCTTGGAGAAAACAGATTGTCAGGTACAATTCCATCTTCGTTACTCAATCTCTCTTCGCTAGCTATTTTTGAAGTTGGAGACAATAAGATACTAGGGACTCTTCCTGCGAATATGGGCCTCAAACTCCCAGTTCTTGAATATTTGAGCGTCGACATGAACCAACTTGAGGGACCGATTCCCCCGTCGATATCGAATTGCACAAAACTAGGGGTCCTTCAAATTCCATATAACAAGTTTTCTGGGAATGTACCTTCTTTTGAAATTTTGCATGAGCTTGGTTTGCTTATAATCTTTAATAATCAGCTTGGAAGTGGAAAACCTGGAGACTTAAGCTTCCTTTGCTCATTGACCAACAACACCAAATTACAGGATGTGTTTATTTCACAAAACAAGTTTGGTGGGGTGTTACCAAAATGCATAGGTAATTTATCTACTACTCTCATGAACCTTGCAATACAAAAGAATCAAATATCCGGTGAGATTCCAGAAGAAATGGGAATCTTGTCAACCTAGATTTATTGGCTATGGTCTCAACCAGTTTTCAAGTGGTATGCCCTCAAATTTGGGGAATCTACAAAATCTAGTGAAACTGAGCTTAAGTTATAACAACTTGCAAGGGACTATCCCACCTTCTTTTGGAAATCTAACCAAGTTGATTTCACTGAATCTTGGCGGGAACAACTTTCAAGGGAAAATTCCTTCCCATCTATCAAATTGCCGGTCTCTTAATCGTCTTGTTCTGGCTAATAACAATCTCAGTGGTGCCATACCTCCACAACTTATGGGTCTCTCATCATTAGCAATCATTTTGGACTTGTCTCATAACCATCTAACTGGGGTTCTACCTATAGAAGTTGGCAACTTGAGAGCTTTGACTGCATTGGACATCTCGAACAATTTGTTGGGAGGTGAAATCCCCGATAGTTTGGGTGATTGCACTTCATTGACAACATTGAGGATGGGGGGCAACTTCTTCCATGGGTCCATTCCTCAATCAATCAAATCATTAGGAGGCATTGAAGAGATGGATCTTTCATGCAACAATTTGTCGGGTCAGATTCCAGAATTCTTGGTAATATTTCATTCCTTGAAAGTCTTGAATTTGTCATATAATAAATTTGAAGGCATGCTACCATGCGGAGGAGTCTTTAAGAATGCTACTGGTACTTCCATCATTGGGAACAATGAACTTTGTGGCGGATTGCTAGAATTTCACCTCCCCAACTGCATCTCTAAAGGCTCCAAGAGAAGAAAGATTAATATAATGATATTGTCCGTTTCCATTATTTTTGGAGTTCTTGGAACATCTCTTTTTCTTGCTCTTATATGTCTCTTTTGGTTGAAGAAGAAAGTAAATAAACCCGTTTCAAGTTCGATAGACAATTCATTTCCGAACTTAAGTTATGGAACAATCCTAAAAGCAACTAATGGATTTTCTTCAATGAGTTTGATCGGTGTTGGAAGCTTTGGTTATGTATATAGGGGGATACTCGAGGGTGATGGAACTATTGTTGCCGTGAAGGTGCTTCATTTAATGCATTGCGGTGCTCTAAAAAGCTTCACAGTTGAGTGTGAGGCATTAAAGAATATTAGACATCGAAATCTTTTGAAGATACTGACAGTTTGCTCGAGTACTGATTATCAAGGAAATGATTTTAAGGCCTTAGTCTATCAATTCATGGACAATGGAAACCTAGAACGGTGGCTACATCCAAATGCAACATCATCTCATGGCAATGAGCTTCCGAAAAAGTTGAATTTCATTTGGAGGATAAATATTGCTATTGATGTTGCTTTTGCACTAGATTATCTTCATCACAGGTGCCACATCCCCATCGTTCATTGTGATTTAAAGCCGAGCAATGTCCTCTTAGATACTCAGATGGTCGCACATGTGGGCGACTTTGGATTGGCAAAATTCCTTCTTGGATCATCCCCTGATATTGTAGCTAATCAGATGAGCTCAATGGGTCTTAGAGGGACAATTGGTTATGCTCCACCAGGTAATCTCTCTACTTTCTATTCTAATAATATGTGCTCCACATTCTTTTTTATGATTGGCACTCCTAATTTTATCTTCATTGTGATCTAAATATGTGGTAGAATATGCAATGGGATGCGAGGTCTCAAGAGAAGGAGATGTCTACAGTTACGGTATCCTCTTACTAGAGATGTTCACAGGATTGAGTCCCATCGATAATAGATTTGAGGACAATTTGACTCTTTGTAGTTTTGTCACAACAGCTTTGCCTGAACGAGCCTTGGAAATTACAGATCACATTCTACTTCTAGAAAGAGAGAGTCATTTCGATCCTAATAGTTGTCAACATTGGCTTTCCGAAAGCAATGGCATATTTCAAGAGTGTTTGGTTACGGTATATAATATCGGAGTGGCTTGTTCCAATGAAGTGCCTAGAAGACGGATGAGCATCGGCGGTGTTGCAAATCAACTGCAAAAGATTAGGGAAAAGCTCTTTGCATTGGGTTTCCATGAACAAGATGAACTACCGTAGGTGATATGATAATTTCTTAACCTCTCCCTTGTCTTAAATATCTAGTTTTGCTTATGCTAGTGCAAATATACATTGTAAAATGTTAGCAGAATAGAAAATCAATTCCGCATTTTCAATATAAGGTAATAGTTGATTGTCATTCCTCATCTGTATATGTAATAAGCTAGCATATGCCCCTTAGTGCAGGGACCTTAAGTAATATCTGTTAAAATTTGTCTTGAGTTTGAGAATATGATGCAACTTGACCCTAATTGAAGTGTGGATAGTCAGGCCATATAAAAAAAGTAGGAATTGGAATTTGAACATGTGTTAACTGGAGAGAAGCAGTCGTTTCTATTTGGAGATAATAGTTGATTATCATTCCTCATCTGCACAGATTATTGCACTAGCATATGGCCCATGATGCACAGTCTTGAGCATTGCTATGATATTTTAAAAAATCGGTCCGAAAAAAAAAATTTGTTCTTTTATTAGTATGAAGCTCATTAAGACGAATAAAATTGATTACCATAGGCTATTTCAATCGATACCCATGATCAACCTTTTCCAATGAATGAATAATTGTTCTTAGCAGTTTATTTTAACTCAGTAACATTGTCTCCTTTTTTACTAGAAACTTATCTTTTCCCCTTGCAAACCTAACTATTGTCCAGGCTTTGTAACTCAGAGGAGTGCTTTGTCTCTTTCTACAGCTTCATTAGGAATCACTACGCACCACCAAAGTTGCGCCAGACAGTTGGAGATGAGTGATGTTGCTGTCAAGCCAAGTATCTCTTTCAGATTCAGCTTCAATAGGCAAATGCTCTTGTTTGCGAAGAAAAAATGATAGTCTGGAAGAGAATAGAATATATAGCTTTCTGATTCAGCTTCCTTGTATGCAATGAATCGAGAACAGATCCGAATAGATCTGCACGGTTGATGTGTGAAGCTGGAACTTTGCAATGATGGTTTAGCTTAGGTAGTCTTATCCCAATTCTGATCGTGCAATCTGTGCTAGTTGTGTTTCTCTAATGGGGAATGGATCTCCAGAACTGCTAATCCTAAAGTCTGCCAGTTTCATTACTCTTGTTATGCGAAAATTTTCCTTCTCTCGTTCATTCGTTTTTTTTCACAATAGAACTTGTTCGGTTGATACAAAATGCGTTCTGTCTGTTATCAACTCTAGCCAACCAGAAATCACCGGGATGTACCATCATGTCCTCATCAAGGAGAAGACTAATCGGCTTAAGATGAGAACGAACTATAGCCGTTTCATTATGATGATGGACATAATCCCAGGCGTGTGATATCGATGGTGATGCTCTCAGTCTCTGAAGAGAAAACTCATATTCTTCGTCTCCTCACATCCCTCATCCCTTACCCAATCCTTTTGCAAGCTTCCAATGACCAAAACTCCATAAACAAGTAACAACCACCTCCAAATCGACGACCAAATTGTGAACACATACCGAACAACATGGTGACCTTGACCAAAATTTACCTCGAAAGTTCATATGTAGCTTTCAAAAGGGCAGGACGACTGGAAGAGAAATCTATACTGATGGTCGCCAACACCGTTACTCCTAACGACACTGAAAAAATTAGGCACCGACCAGTTTCAAGGTCATGCCTTAATTCTCTTTTGAATAGCTTTGCAGGACACAACATTCTAGAATTAATTTGCTTTTAACTATTATCACGTTTGAGATTTAACTTTTGTTTCATGATTAGCTGTTACTTACTGTGCATAAGTCTACTATTGAGCACCTCAAGTTATTTAAAAAAAAAAAAAATACTAAACTCATTTAAATTTTTCTATGATTACTTTATTTATAGTTTTAAAAAACTAATTTTCAAACTAAAACCTTGAAACAACTTGAACTAGCTTTTGTTAGGTAAGTGTAATTTAAGTGCATTTCACTTGTAGTCACAAAGTTTGGTGTATGTCTTAAAATGAAGTCATTGAACTTTCATTTTAATCACCCAAGATATTGAATATTCATCTTTTTGCAATTTATGTGCTTTGACTAGAGTTCGATGCAAACATGGCCAACATGCCTCATGAAATCTAAGGGGATATCACTTTTTTTTTGTTGTCCTACTTTAAACTTACTTGAATTATACGCTAATGTTATATGATTGTCGTATTAGCATTTTATCAAGAAATTATTCAAATCTCAATAAGAGACTTGGTATAACATTAACGAAAGCTAAAAGTCCACTAAAATGTACAGAAGTTTACTGATCGAAAGCAAAAATTACTCAGTCATAAGTTGACACTCTTAAATATGGCACGTTCTGGCAAGTGAGGCTACACCCATCATAATCGTTGATCACGTGATTCTTACTCAATCGACGGCTATGATTGCATCGGGCCATAGACCCCAATCCAGAGGAGAACTCCTCTGGATGAACTCCTCACCAATCTCACTCCCAACGGAGTTCTCCTCTCAGAAGAAGAACTCCACTCCCAAAGTCCAGACCCCCTTTTTCCACTGCCTTCAGCGTCTTCTCCTCTCTCGCTTCTCCTGCTTCTCTCGGGTCACTCTCGCGCTTTCCATTCCCCCGAGTTCTAGCGCGTAAATATCGCGGTGCGGTTGGATCTGGGTTTGCCCTTTTTCTTGCCCAATTCAAAGTTCCATACCCACGGACGACGTGAGGCTGACCTAAATTCTCCGTTTTGTCTCGGCTGACATTTCTTGATTTGGTAACCGAGGCTTTGGGTTTTCGAATTGGGTCGGAGATCAGGTTCCTAATCTGGCGGAGAAGGAGGAGAAAGTGTCCACTTGAAAGCTTGTGAATGGGGTTCTTTTTTAATTCTTAGAGTAGGTTGAATTTTGGGATTAGGTTTCCAAGGGGCCAAATCTGAGGCCTTTCGATACTTTGGTGGTCTCTTTAGGTTGCAGAAAGTGGGTGTGGTTTTTGGCGGGATTGAACAGGAGGAATCTGGGGCTGCTGATGCCATTTGTCGATTGGCAATTGGGTGGATTTTTTCGGTGAAATTTTTTTGATATACCGAAAAGGTTTGAGCAGTATAATGTCTTGGGCAGGCCCTGAAGATGTCTATCTATCTACTTCCCTTGCCATCTATCTTGACAGTAAGCTTCTTGCTTCGATTAAGCCATGTATAATTGTGATTTTCGCTTGATATCATTGCATCTTGGCCAATTCCCTATTGCTTGCATATCTTAGGCGGAATTTTAGTGACTAAAGAGCACATATTAGGTTCAGGAAGTCTGATGAGTGAGTCCATTGGAATGCCTTTTGAGCTTGGTGTATTCTGGGAATGTCCTTTCTTTGTATGTTTGCCGAGATGCTATTATTTATCGCGATTATGTCTGTTGTCCTAAATTTCTTGTAATGATGTTTCGAGTGATTTATAAGGTTGAGGTCTTGAAGCAAGACCAGAGTGAGAGGAGGATTGCTGAGTGGGAGTTGACTTTTCCTTGATATCGAGTTATCAAATGTGGTGTGGAAGAAATGCATTGCCTGAAAAAAAATGATAAGATGAGCTATTTTTCCCACAGAGAAAAGACAAGTTGACTCGGATGAGTGATCAACCACACGTTCAAAAATTGGTTCATGGGACTTCTACCTTTGTAATGCATGCTCTTGCTTTGCCAAATATGGCAAACGCATAATTATACTTCATATTAATTGTTGCTATGTTAACATGCCTGAGAAATTCTTTATTTTTTCCCTCATAGTCGTCCTAGTCATCGTCTTCATCTTAATCATCTAAAAAACCTTAACCTTGAGTTTTTGAAACTCTATCCCAACCTTCTATTCTCCTGACAAAGAAAACATTATAAAAGATTATGCATAGGCATCTTTATGTTGCTTTCAACTTACATACATTTTCATGTGCTGTCTAATGATAGGCTGTCCCTGAGATCTGCGTTGTGTCATGCTGGTGATTGTGTTGATTTTCTCTTCCTTGTGTGTATCATAGTCGATAGTAATGTATAGTTTCTCATAGGAGGACTGCACGCGGATCGCAGAAACCATGTTTGGAGTAAAGCTTCCCCCCCAAGTGTGTTACTGTGCCTGGAAACACCCACCCCGTTTTCAGGAGAGTGGTGTTTCATTTTAAAATGTTGGATGTGATTGCTTTGAAGACTGATAAATTTTAACGACTGACACAAGTGAAAGTGGGAGTGAATACATAATCAAAGTGGAAATGGGACCGGCGCAGTGGTAATAAACAGAATTTCACCTCGTCCCTTGCGAAATTGTCACAATTGTGTCTGCGAAGCCACCTCTCGCTCAGTAGTCAAAATGCTTTGCCAGCGCCTTCCCCGTTGAGCATTTCTCGCACCCTTGGCTATGGCTATATTTTTAGCCACTGTTATTTTTCTTACTGTGAGCTTCTGAATTTGAGGGTTCACCTTGTCAGAAAAAAGCAACCCAGTCTATCTTAACAAAATTGGACATTCTACAAAAACAAAGCAAGGAAAAATGGCCGAAGAGCTATTATCGAGGGACAGAAAGTCAAAATGCAGTTACTTGGAAGTGCAAATTGTCGGATACGGTACCATACATGAGTATCTAGAAAAGCAACGGCCTCCAATGGGTTTAAGACCAGAACAAACTCTAGGCGTTTAATTGTGATGATGGCGACAATTTGAAGCATGTGACATCATTAGCAATGCTCTCACTCTCTGAAGAGAAGACTCATATGTTTCTGTCTTTGTCACTTGTCACGTTCCTCGTTCCTTACCCGACCCTTCAAGCTTCCAATGACCAAAACTCCATAAACAACTGCCTCCAAGTCGCGGCCGGGATGGTTGGTACATACCTGAACAAAGCTCGGCCAGGCGTGGGGCCCAGACCAATTGAAAATTCATCTGTAGCTTTTGGAAGGGCTTTGAAAACTGGAAGAGAATTCTTGAAAGGAGTTGAAGCATTAAGAAGCTTATTTTCTAAGTTAAAACCATAACCCGGGAGGCAGGAACTTAGCAACTAACTTCAGGCTAGCTTTTGTTTTGGAAACGTAATCATTAGAAGTTTTCTGTATCTTAGGATGAGGTCGTTGTACTTGATTTTAAGTTTTTAACCACCTGATGTATTGAATTTTTAAAATTTGCAATTAATATGTTTTGACCGGAGTTCGGCAAATTTTTGTAGAAAATACAGACATGACAGCCACGTGTCAGAGTCTAAGTGGGGGCACCATATCAAATTTTCATTTCACTTTGAGCTGACTTGGACTGAACGCTAATGTCATATGATTATAACGTAAATCTAGAAATTATTTAGAATTCAATAAGAGTACATCAATTGCAAAGGAATGTTAATTTAGTTTATACATTAATGGATTTAAGTCCTCGATTAATTGTAAAATGGATTGAAGTTTACCGATTAAAAGTGGAGTTTACTCTTCATAACTGGACACACTCAAATGCGGCGCATCCTTGCAAGTGGAGCCGGATCCATCGTACTCGTTAATTTTGTGAGCCCACACACGTGGGTTCAACTCAATCTATACATACGGAAGTAATAGCTGGGCTAAGTTCTCCGTTTTGTTTCCTATGATGTGTCTTGATTTGGTATCAAAGGCATTGGGTTTTCGAATTGGGTCGGAAATCAATTTTTTTTTTTTTTTGGTGGTAAATCTGGCGAAGAAAAGGAGAAAGTTCGTCGTGAATTGGGTTTAGTATTATTAGAGTAGATAGAATTTTGTAATTAGAGGGGCCAAATCTGAGGTCTTTAGATAGTTTTGGAATTGATACTTTGGTGGGCTCTTTGGGTTGAAGAGCGTGGGTGTGGTTTGGGCAAGATTAAACGGGTGGAAGCTGGGCTGCTGATGCCATTTCTGGATTGGCGCGTCCTGGGAGATTTTTTCGGTGAAACTTTTCGAGATGCCGAAAAGGTTTGAGCTGTGTAGTCCAATATAAAACTATATTTTTCGCTTTCATATCATCACATCTTGGTCAATGATATTGTAGATAATTTCACATCGTAGTGTTGTTATACCCATGCAAGTATTTCTCCTTTGCATGAACTATTGCATTACGTAATTTCACTAGAATTTATCAAACACAATAACTCATATACCGATAAATCGAGTCTGTCTGTTTGGAGTAATTTTTACTTTTAACTTTTCATTTTCCTCAACTTTTGTGGTGCACGTAGTTGGAGTGTTTGTTAGTTTTAAAATTTTGCAATTCTATTAAAATTTAGATAGTTTTAAGAATTTTTAAAATCCATACAAACCCGCCCTAAACTTACACAAGCCAAACTGATGGGAATCGGTTCAATGTAATAATGAGACGCTCTACGGCCCAAGCTCAAAGAAATGCTTAGAATATTTCCAAGACTTGTGTCTGGAGAGAGAGGGGGAGGGCGGGAGACGGGAGACGGGAGATTGGGCTTGAGGTTTTTTAGGTTTTTCATTTGGTCAGTTAATCTTGTTCACCAGTGATATTTTGTGTCTGCGATAGTGGGTGGACGATGAGGATATTGCTTTACCTACGACAAACTACTTACAAACATGTGCGCTCATTTGAAGTGAGATGTACTTTGGCATTAGGACAAAGTACATTCGCATAAACTTATGCGAGTCAAAACAATTGCCAGGCCAAATATATTATAATTGCCAGGACAAAGATAATGTGCAGATGCATTTCAACATATCTATATATCTTAGCTCACTCCTCTAGAAAAGTGGAGATGCATCCAACGTTGACCATGTTGATCTGTACAAGCCTGGGGAGCACTACGTCATCATCTCAAATTGATCCTTTCCAATGAATTGATGCATTTCCTTGAATTGATGGTTGGTCATTATCCCCATTTGTATAAATACATATTTAAACTCGCACAAGGCCTGTGTTGCCCGCACATTATTCATTTCTGTTGATTTACTTAAAACTCTGCTTTGCTGCCATAGTATTTCAAAATGAATCCAAAATAAATTGCCTCGCTTCTTTTATTTTATTTTTCCCATTTGTGTGATGCTCATTAAGACGATTTGCAATCAACTAGCTATTGGAATATTATTGAAAGGAGAACTTGGTTTGTGCAAATTGACTAGGAATGGCTCGCTGTTGCTTTGCTTCCGAATGTTCCAATTAGAGATTGGTGTCTATTCCTCAAGCCATGTTCAATCAGGTACAGGCAATACTGGTGGGTGAATAAGGACGTATAGCTTTCGAATCAACATTCGAACATACGACAATTCGGGGACACGTGTTGACGCTTGATGTGCCTTGTAGGAATTATCTGAGAATGATTTAGTAGAATAATGTACCTTGTGTGTATTGGAATTTTCTAGGGGTGCAACTGTCAATTCTTCAGCACTGCTATTTCTGAAGTTTACTATTGTCATTACTTTTAATTTGCATCTTGGTAAAGTTGCTCAATCACCTCTTTTCTTTATGTGGAGAGCACCAAACCACGTACGCATAAAACTTATTATATACGTACCGATGATCACTTTTTTAATTTGGGGATTCATTAATCACATTATTAAGCAACTTTCAAAGGTAGAAATTACTAACTACATGAAAAATTTACTGGCGACCAACATACTCACACTTACTTCTCTAAATAAAAGTGACTGTCCGTGAGGAAGTTACTTAAATCAAATAATAGGAAAGGAAAGTTACTTTTCATAGCGACAAAATTAGTAATCAATTATCTGCATACACCCTACTTTCTATGGTAAGAAGTTTCTACGTTAAAAGACTTAGTATAATCCTTTTTTGGCCAAAGTGGCACTTTGAAATGATTTTAATTGAATGAGCTGTTGTTAGTCAAGAGATCTTTATACCGACGATGACCAGCTAATCAATAACGCTTGCTCGTCAGTCTTCGGTTTATTTTCCAAAGTGGGGGGAGTTTAGGATTTTGGGAGCATTGGTTGACCTGAAGTCAACATCTGGAAAGCTATCTAGATGGATCCATCATCGATCCCTTAATACACGCACTTATTTAGAATTCCATGTGGGGAGTAAACTCCTTTTTTACTTTCTTGACCAGCTTCAATCAGGAAAGTGGATTCCGTATATTTTAAGACTGTCTTGCACCCAATGAAAATCCAAGTACGACTTCCATTCGTGATCTTGATTCCACCACGGAGACCATCTTTATCCTTGATCGCCACTTCGACGCGGATACAATTTCTGTAATTTTCTGGATACTTTATTCGGGTTGGGTTTTATTCACGGACTCAAACTCGAGACATATTTTAACACTTTCTCCGTATTTCCTTTATCTTGTTGCTTTCTCCATGTCTATGATACATCGATTTCATCTATATCTTCCCTAATTGCTGCCCAATATAATTATCTTTTGATAATCTGCACCCCCAATGTCATTTGCACTGTGATCTAAATGTTTGGCAGAATATGCAATTAGGGGAGAGGTCCCAAGAGAAGGCAATGTATAATAGCTACGGCAATGCGATTGGCTCTCCGAAAGTCACGGCAAGGCCTGTGATGCACGGATCTTGAGTATCGGCAAGGCCTGTGATGCACGGATCTTGAGTATTACCATGATCTTTCCGAGTCAATCTTAGTCATAAAGTTCTTTTGTCGGTGTTGATACTGATTTAGAAGAATAAAATAAATCAACCGTGGTCCTTGGGAAATCTTAAAGTAAGATCCACGATAAAGCTTCTTCACGTTATAAAATGTCGTTTTCAGATTTTCCATGATAAAGCTTCTTTCAAAGTTGTTCTCAGATTTTTTTACGACTGAGTAAATATTTAACAAAAAGAAATGGAGTGACATTGTGTGGGCATTTCCTTCTTGTACAGTTAAATTCTCATTTGCATTTGAAAGTCGTTCAATGAAGTCAATTTATTCACAAGAAAATCTGCCCGCAAAATGCATCTCCAGCATCGTTGATCAATAAATACTTGGAGGATAACAGCAAGCCAAAATCAGCAGTGGAAGAAAAGAACGAGGTAGGAATTAGAGATGGAAGCAAATGGGTCTAGTTGCACTACAAGGAGAAGCGATTTGACCTACTTTGAAATCTTGGTATTACAGCCACTCCTAGCTTTACTTGTTCATTGGGGGTGCTGCCGCTTCTAACACGCTGCAGGCATGCTTTGATCAAAAGCCGTCTTGATCGGCAGAGACTTTTCTTTGACAATTCAGGGACCGCTTGAGTCAAATATGTTTTTTTTTTCGAAAATCAAAGGACATGTTCACATTCCTTAATTAACTGTGGAAATGCTTTTCAGACTGGACATCTTAAAGGATTTCAGGTGAAACACATGTAAATCAAAAGCATGAGCTAGTGCATGTCTTTTGGAATCTCTTTCTTTAGCTTTTTCTTAGATTGGTCAAAGGAAGACCAACTCAGCAACTACCTTGAAATTAGCGGTCTTCCCATATAATTATTATAATCATACAGTCGAAAGAGTTGCGTAAATGGTGTGGGTAATTCCCTATGGACATTAGTTGATAATCACATCTTAAAAAATTATGATAAGACACGTGTATAAATTATATTATGGAAAATTTTATTTTCCAACTTTTTAACTGCTGCTAATGGGCTGTTTTCCTGGTGAAAACTTTAACGTTTAGTCCTTATCTTCTTTCTTTTTAATTTTATATGGATAGGTTTGAGTAAATTTGAAAACTTTTTAGTTGTGATTCACAAAAAAAAAAAAAAAAAAAAAAAAAAAAAAGATAGTGAAGACCTATTTTTTTTTTCCATTTTTTAATATATATTTGGTTTGTGGAAAAAAAATGAGAATGGAGATATTGAAAATCATTTTTTCATTTTAGGCTAAGAAAGAATGAAAATGAAAATATCATTTCCAATCATCTACTTTCCCATCAATGTTTTCTTTTTCTTACACGACAATGAGGGTGAAAATTTTTAAGACCTCATGGACTAAATATATCTATACTTGATGTTGGTTTCTATTTACAGATTTTCGTTAGGATGGACATTTATTAGCTATAGAACTATAGATCTACATCTAAATGTCTTGTGCAAGTAAATATTTATGGGCATTTTTGCCATGTCAAGGGATGATTCATAATAAAATTATCGGGTTCAATCAAACGCAACTGTTGATCCAATAGCTGATAATGTTTGTCAATCAATGTCTTACGATCACTGTTAGTTGTTCAACCTCTTTTAATGAGTTTGATATTTTAGCCACAGTTTTTTCCACGGCATTGTAGAAAGGCTCAAGGGTCTACTGTGGCCGATTTTCCCAAGGAACTTGTGATGCAAATTTCACAACATATGAACAATATAATCTATGATGACGCATAACTATCATATCTCTCCTTGTATATTAAGAACAACATTTTATCTGGTTTGAGAGAAATAGAGAAATTATACTTCATAAACTAATGTCAATTCCCCAAGGAAATAAATTTATCTGGACCTTATACACGGTTACTCCTCATAAAGTTAAAGTCACGCAAATCCTTCGTGAATCCTGCATCCAAATGACTCCATTCTCTTGAAAAAAAAGAAAAAAAACTCCATTCTGACTAGCGACGACCACGCCAAAAACTAAAAGTCTCTTCTGTTTGTATTTAAAGTCCAACTTTTCTGTAATTTCTGCGGTTCACATTTGAGTTTAAAGACTTGGAAAGTAGACCTTGGCGTGTGGCATCCGTCTCAAAGTAACCCACAAGCTATTAAATTCGTAATTTAAGATTTAATGATTATTTCATGACAAAAAAAAAAAAAAAACCGACCAAAACAAGTGACAAGTATCGCCGTACCTTTCCAAACTTATATAGGAAATGCTAGACTTCATTGGGCGTTTAACAAGTATCTTGTTAATTAAATGCTTATCAAAGTAGGCTTTACCAAAAAAAAAATGCTTATCATAATAGGTATACGGTATGCAATAAACATCTTCCTAATGGCATGTATATATAACTCTATAATTTTTTTATTTTCTTTTTGATGGTTTCGTAATAGTAAGATAATACTTTCTGATCAATTTTATCAATTGCAGTGGCTGTACATTTGCTTTAACAACACATTGTTAGTGTCTCTCTCTTTCTGACTACGATTGCAAATTGCAATTACCCGTGCAGATTATACAACTTGCCGCTTAAATACAGGATCGTCACGGAGCCATTTGAAGAAACCATTGTAATCTTTTCTCTGCCTTTTTATAATTCTTCTTAGTAAATAACTTATAGAGAAGTTTGCCCATTTATGTTGACGTTATAACAAGTTTTACTCTTTTCCATATCAAATGCAGGAAGGAGGCTTGCGATGACAACTGTTGCAATGAAATTACATAAATCAATTTCTTGAAATTCTATTTGACTGTATTCGACTGCCGATAATAAGGTTCTTACAAAGTTCTAAGTTGCTAAGCTGTTTAAAATGATGACATTTTTATTAAAAGAATTCCTTTGCAAGGCCCTTAGGTAGAATAAGAGTAAAATAAACTTTTTTTGATATATTATCTTTATATCTGTATTTTGTAAAGGACTGAATTTTTACTGCTTACTTATCCTTGGATTATGATGAAAGTGAAGATTAAGGAAGAGGTATGTATTTTCTGTCCATAATTATTTTATTTATTTATTTATTTTTTTTTTTTCTGAATGTAATGGGGATTTGCTCATTTCAGCAAGTAAAAAAGGAAAATGACAATCAGGATTACACATTTTACAATGCCATAATTATGTAGTTTTCTATCGACTCATATTGACTTTTTCACACGCTACCTGTCTGTCTTGACCAAATTAATGATGAATGACGTCCAGTGAGGAGCAATGTGGAAAGAACAAGTTGATGTTGAGGGTGCTTCTGGGTGGCTCCTGGTCGTCTCATGCTTCTTTGGACATCATACCGTAGATTAACCAAAAGGAACTACTCTTTTTTTTTTGACAACAAAAAAGTAACTACTTTTAATGGAAGGATTTTGCCACTGGTTTGTCCATGGAGACAGAGATTCATCAGCATAACACTATCTCATCATGCAAGGTTAATTTTTTAGGTAATATCTTTGGGATGTGTCAAAGCGGTGATCTTTTGAGTCTCCATTTTATGTCATAAAGCAGCAGTCTCCATTTTAATTCCAACCACTCAGGATTCTCACATCTCCACCCTTAACACGGGGCATAATCTCCCTAAGATTCCATGAACCCCGTGCAATCATCACTATCGAAATTTGTGGGACTCACGGATCCATAATTTATGCATTACTGATAGATTTTTGGACAATACCAAGAACATGGCATTATTGGTTAGGCTCAAAGTGCCATCCTTTGTTATATCATCTTCTAGATATTAATTAAAAAATGAGCGAGGAATTTCTCTTTAATTTGCATGGGTCCAGAGTTTTTTTCTCTTTTGTTTTGTTTTGTTTTGTTTTGTTTTGTTTTTTTTTTTGGGGTCAGGGCTAGGGGCAAGAAACAACTTAGTCATAAAAAAGGAAGAACAGCTAGAATTCCACCCCTTCGAAAAGGAAAAAGGCTCTTTAATGATCCCTAAGTAAAAGAAAGAGGAAAAGCAAAAAAGCGGTTCCATGACTTCTAAGTAAAAAAAAAAGCCCGTCAAAAAGCTGTCTAGAAAAATCGACACATTCTTATAAATCTTTTCACAGTTTCCATTAGTACCAATCCTGCATCTCATTTCTTCTTGCCTTGCTTACATATTTACTTGCTTCCTTGAGCTTTGAGTCATGAAACTCATAAGCATGAGTTTTGCAGAGTTTCGATCACACCATTTGCTTCTTGGTATTGCTCTTGCATTGTGCCTTAACCAAGTCTTGTCCACCACCAATGAAATAGACAGAGTCACATTGCTTGCATTTAAGGCTAGCATAACCATAGATCCTTTCAATGTGCTCAACTCATGGAATAATAGCATTGGATTTTGCCAGTGGTATGGCGTTACATGTATCGGGAGGCATCGGAGGGTCACGGCCCTAGACTTGTCATCACAAAAACTCTCTGGATCAATCTCTCCTCATATTGGGAATCTTAGCTTCCTAAGGGGAATGCTGCTTTCCAACAATTGTCTCAATCATGAAATCCTTCCACAAGTTGGCTAGCTGCATTGCCTTCGTTATTTAGACCTAGACAACAATTCATTGGTCGGCGAAATTCCCAAAAACATATTGGTTTGTTCCAACCTTGTCATCCTCCTTGTTCAAAGAAACCGACTAACCGGAGAGATTCCTAGAGAGCTCGGTTCACTATCAAAGCTACGAGTGTTCTCTTTGTTCGATAATAATTTGACTGGGAGTGTGCCTTCCTCCATTGGAAACTTATCTTCATTAGAGGCCTTTTCTTTAAGCCTCAACAACTTGGGCAGGAGCATTCCCCAAAATCTAGGCCACCTAACAAACTTGCGATTCATTGCCCTTTCAACAAATAGATTGTCAAGCACAATTCCATCTTTGTTACTCAATCTCTCTTCGCTAGCTATTTTTGTTGTTGGAGACAACTGGATACTAGGTACTCTTCCTGCGGACATAGGCCTCAAACTCCCAGTTCTTGAACGTTTGGACATCTACATGAACCAACTTGAGGGGTTGATTCCCCCGTCCATATCAAATTCCACAAAACTATGGGGTCTTCAACTTGCATCTAACAAATTTTATGGGAAAGTACCTTCTTTTGAAACTGTGCATGAGCTTTTTTGGCTTATAATCTTTGATAATCACCATGGAAGTGGAAAACTTGGACACTTAAGCTTCCTTTGCTTGTTGACCAATAACACCAAACTATAGCAAGTGGTTATTTTGATGAACAAGTTTGGTGGGGTGTTACCAAAATGCATAGGTAATTTATCTACTACTCACGAAACTTTCAATAGAAGAGAATCAAATATCTAGTGAGACTCCAGAAGTAATCGGGAATCTTGTCAACCTAGATGTATTGTCTATGCATCTCAACCACCTTTCAGGTAGTATACCCTCAAATTTGGATCAGTAGTAATAACTATTCCTCCCTTTCTTCTCCCTTCTCCCTTGTGAATTCCTCCCCTCCCTTTCCCATGCCCCCTTGCCCTCCTAACGAGCGTGATGCCTTGCTGCATTTTAACAACTCCTTCGTGCTTGATAGCATGGCATCGGACTCTTGTAACCAATCTTATCCAAAGACAAACTCATGGAATAAGGACATAAATTACTGCTCATGGGACGGTGTCGATTACGACAATGTTACTGATGACGTTATTAGTCTCAATCTTGCTTGTAGTTGGCTTCGTGGTGCTCTCTACTCTAATAGCTCCCTCCTTCTCCTTTGCCATCTTTGGATGCTCGACTTTTTTGGTAATGATCTTGCTTGCTCCCACATTTTGCTCAATCTGAGTGCAATTCCAAAAACGACTTATCGGAATCTCTCTCATTCATCCTTTTCTCTTCAATGGTTGAAGTTGACTTCTTGCAACTTGACCATGTTTCCCTATTTCTTGTATTTGTTAAAAAGATTAATGGTCTTAGACCTCTCTAGGAATAGGATTGGTGGGGAGATCCCAAAGTGGCTTTGGAAAATAAGTCATGATACATTGGGCTCCTTAGATCTTTCTCATAACTTTCTAGAGGGAGGTATACAACAAATGCATTGGAAGAGTTTGTCACATATGGGCCTTCGAAACAACTCATTCCAAGGACCACTCTTGATCCCTCCACCTTCTATACTTGACTTTGATGCCTCAAATAATGGTTTCACTAGTGAGATCCCTCGTTTGATTTGCCAATTGAGTTCACTCTAGTCTCTAAAATTGTCTAACAATGATTTATCTTCAGGGAATATACCGGCATGTTTTGTTAATATAACTTAACTAAATTTGGGAAGCAATAAATTACAAGGGCCATTACTGTGCTCCCTAGTCAAATGCGTGAACTTAGAAACACTACTTCTCGGTCACAATAAGTTTAGTGATATCCCCTCATGATGGCTAGAAGCACCGCATCTGGAGCACCTTGATTTGCAATTTAAAAAATTTCATGGTAAGATTAGCCTCACTGCTTTTAGACTATCCTTGTTTGCTCTTGAATCTTTATTTATTTTTGATAAAATTTTATAGGACGGTGGCCCACAGAGGTATTCTTAAACACTACATTGACTTTGATAAATTTGTCCAACAACATGTTTGGAGGCCAAATCCCACTTCCGTCACCTGTCACACATTATTATTCCATTGCAAGGAACAATATGATGGGAAAGATTCCTTCTTTGATATGCAATGCGACCCGGCTCGAGCTCATCCTCTTGTCCAACAATGGCTTAACAGGTAGCTTGCCTCGATGCATAACAAATTTTAGCACCAACCTATCAATTTTGGATTTGCAAATGAATCACCTTGAGGGCACAATTCCTCAATCATTTTCTTTCGAAAATAGCTTGACGACTCTTAACTTGAGCGAAAATTGGTTTGAAGGCACGTTGCCTAGATCCCTTGTCAATTGTACAAATCTGGAAATTCTGGATCTCCGTAGCAATCAGATAGAGGATACATTCCGAGATGGTTGGGAAAACTTCCAGAATTGAAAGTTCTCACTTTGCGGTCTAACAATTTTAAGGGTCTTTTAAACATTTCAAAAGCAGATCTCATCTTTCCTAAATTACGCATTTTGGATCTCTCCAACAACAACTTTGGTGGTCCATTACCAGCCGACTTGATAGTGAACCTTAAAGGCATGAATAGTACAATAGTTGGGCAAGGCGAACCATTGTATATGCTGTCACGCCCCGATCCTCAGGCACACGCCCATCCCTCACCTTGGTTGATTTTTAAAGTGCGATATCCCATGACTAAGTATCACCGACCCTTTCTTTTGATTACGCATGCGGAAGTAGTTATAAATCCCCAGACAATAAAATAATGAGATAAAAAAGCAGGCCATATTTTTCATATTGAAATTCACAACCACACTTTTATTAATAGCAAACAAGTCTCACACCTATCTACACTAAGAAAGGGTTCACAAAAGGGATGGGATCTCAATCCACATCCGAGTTGTACTCAAGATCCCTCTATGGATCATCTTTTTCTTCAAAAATCTTTCTCCTCCTCAGGATTCACGTCAGTGCTCTCCTTCTCAAGTTCCTCCTCTTCAGCTCTTACTCAAGGTCCTGAAATGTTGTCCCACAACCGGGATGAGACTACATCTCAGCAAGTTCTACCCCCTAAGACTCGATTAGTAAGCCAATATACTATTCAATTACCTAAGCACAGCATGAGTCAGAGGACTTACCTTGGCCTCAGATTCCATTTGCAAATTAGTACAGTTTAATAGGTATTCAAACAATCACATCACCGATCGAAGCATCAATCAAATCGACCTAGTCGATTACATATCAGTCGGACCATTTCTAGGTCATTCATCTCACACCAAGAAATTTTCAGATTTAGTGGCTTTATGGTCCCACCCGACCCTTTCAAAATCTAGTAGCTTTACGGTCCCACCCGACCATTTCTAGATCTAGTGGCTTTATGGTCCCACCCGACCCTTTCGAAATCTAGTGGCTTTACGGTCCCACCCGACCCTTTCCAGATTCAATTTAGGAATGAATCTTAAATTCACTCATAAAATACTTTAGCACCAAATAAAGCTCAAATAAATAAACAAACTACACCACGACGATCGGCACGAAATTCCGGTCATCGGCCATCTTGGTTGAATTTTCGGAAAAATAATTAATTAAATAATTAATTTCGAAAAATAAATAAATAAATACCAAAAATCCAATTTAGGCCCATAATGCATGATTGGAAGCCAAGACGAGCCCGGAAAATTACCGAGACTCGTTCAATAAATAACATGGCACATCTACTTACTAATGTCTATTTCTAACCACCTAACATGCATCATTAAGTCTCTTATTTAAATTATCTAAATTAATCTAACCACCTAATTGCATTTAATTAAATCTAACCAACCCTAAGTATAATTAGCAAACTAAGAA
Organism: Eucalyptus cloeziana; assembly: GCA_014182715.1. NCBI lineage: Eukaryota > Viridiplantae > Streptophyta > Magnoliopsida > Myrtales > Myrtaceae > Eucalyptus > Eucalyptus cloeziana. The sequence continues at coordinate 28,452,489 of CM024639.1, forward strand.
AGCATTAGTGAGTAAAACTCACTTGGCAAAAGCGGAGACCAAATCATCGCAACGGCGACGCGACGGTGGCCGAAATCAGACTTTCGACGACACCGGCGGGCTTGGACCGGGCCTTAAGCTTGACCCAACAAATCTGAGCTCAAATGAGATTTATTCTTGAATTTGGGTCGAATCCAAGTTGAATTGGGCCTGCTGCGAAGATGGGCTTTGAAAACTGGGCTTGAAGACTGCAACTGCTGAAAATGGGCTTGAAATAAAATTGAATTGGGCTTGCCTTTGCTGGGCCCGAAAAACTGAAACTGCTGGGCTTCAAATCCAATTGATGATGGGCTGGATGCTAGGTTGGTTTGCGGTTGGTGGGCTGGGTCTTGCGGCTGAAGGCTAAAGACGGTGAATTGGGCTCGCTCGAGCTGGAGAATTCGGTCGGCAAGGCGTCACGAAAATTGAAGCCGCGTGGAGCTCGATTCTTTATGGGCAGAAGGCGTGAACAATGGAGCATGCAACTGATTCGATTGAGGAGAACACGAACCGGGACGGGTGGCAGCGAGCGGCTGGGCTTCGTTCGGTGGATGATGGGTCAACAAAAGGGAGGAGTTGATGGTTCGTTGACTGAATCCGTGAACGGACAACACGGGAGTTGAATTTCTTGTTGCGTGGAGACGTGGCTTCACCAAGTGGTGCTGATGACGTTGGACTCGTGCAGCACAAAGAGAGGACCCTGCGGAAGCAGCTTCGAACAACTAAGAGGGGAGCTGCTGTTGGCGTCTAGCTGCCTTAGAGTCAACGGCGATGGCCCTTCGTTGGAAACTGACCGAAAAAGAAAAGGGCTGAAGGCAGGTTGACACGCGGGTGTGGAGGAAGACTTCTTTGGTGGCGTCGAGAATCACAGACTGCACAAATAGAGGGGGCTTCGCTCGGTCTTCTTCAGTTGTGTTGGAGGCGTCGCCCTTTTGAGAAGAAGGTAGAGGCAGTGATGATGAAGACAGCGACGGGAGGGACCCAAAATCAACAAACCTAAGCCATTCCCTTAATTGCTTGTCCCCCTCCTTTTTCTTTATCCTTATCTTGGTTGGTCTCTAATACCTTCTTGTAATAATCTTTATAAACCAATCAAATTTGAAGCCTAAAAATTGTTGCCACTTTCCAATCCGAATTTCACATTTTTATCTTTAATTTCATCACTCAATTTCCCAAATTGAGATCCAATTTCGGTGAAGAAAATTCCCGAACAATCCTCTGCTAGTCTTTGACACTCAAAGGCTCGGCCTGGAAGTCCAATTTTCCTTTAATTTGGCCTATCCGAATTTCTATTGATTTTCCGTGGCGTCCGCAACGATTTTCCATAAAAATTTCGGGATCTCCGAAAATCTTCTGAAATCGAGTCAACACTTCTAGAATTTATTGTGACATGACCGAAACTTCAATTTCTAAAATCGGACTCGAATTGGCGGTTAATTTCTATTTGACACGTTTTTAGCATGACCTAGGCCATCGGGTAACTTTTAGATATTTTTAAGTGCAATTGACTTGTGGTCGATTTTCTTCGAGCCACTATGAACCCACTCGACTTATTGGTGACTCTCAATTGTTGTGAAAATCCCGAGGATCCAAATACGAACACATGTACCAAAACAATAAGAAAATCGGTTTAGTGCCGGTCGACATAAATTTTCTAATTTAGTGGTGTCACCCACGATTAGCCACACTTCACTATCGATCCAGTCTATCTCTGATTTCAAATCGATTTTTAACTGTGCCGTAATGGTCTCTAAAGATGGACACGGCCGAGAAGTCGATTCCTGGTTAATTCTCAAGTCTATTTGCCTTAAAATTCCTAATAATTTCCTCAAATAGTTTAGTTATCTTAAGAATGATCAGTTCTGAGAATAACCCTATAAACACGTCAATGAAATGCCCGAATCAATCAAAAGGAAACAAAATCGAAAATTTGGGATGTCACATATGCCCGCACATGCGGGATATGAAAATACCGTGACCGTGACGTTCAAAGGGAAAGAGACAAAACTAGTGAAGATCTTGACCATTTTCACAACCATTGACTTGTCACACAACTCTTTCCAAGGAAAGATTCCTGAAACTTTTGGCCATCTTTGCTCTCTCATAGGGCTTAACCTTTCACATAACCACCTTATTGGTTCCATTCCTTTGACTTTAGGAAACTTGACTAATCTTGAATGGCCGGATTTATCTTCGAACATGCTTAGTGGAGGGATTCCTAGAGTACTAGGAGATTTGGCATTTCTAGGTTACTTAAACTTCTCGAAAAACTAACTCACTGGTCAAATTCCTCAAGACAAGCATCTAAGCACATTTTCAAGCGAATTTTTTAGTGGGAATCCAGGCTTATGTGGAACTCCATTGCCAAAAGCATGCCCTGGCGATACTCAACCTCCTCTACCATTGTCCTTGTCAACTCTTGATGGCGAAGGACATGAGAGTTGGTTCAAATGGAAAGTAGTGTGGATGGGTTATGCATCTGGAATTGTCATTGGGATTTCTGTAGCATACATTACAATTGAAATGGGATGGCCCAAATGGCTTGCGCAAGGCGTGAGAATGCTGGAGAGAAGTGCAACCCAGTGAATGGAGAAGCCAAAATGGAGGGCCATCAAGTTTCATGGACAGTGAAATTGTTGAGGAGTTGTTTCTTTAAACTATGTAACGTAGGCTTAGTGAATAAAGATGTCACTTAATCGGTATCAAATGTCATTTCCCCTATGAAGGCTTGTTTTTTATGTCTTCTGCTTTTGTATCTTGGAGTAATGGTGTATGAGTTGAATTGAAAAGATGAACAATGAAATTTGTCAATCACACAGCTTAAAAAAAAGAAGAAAAAGAGCCAAATAGGAAAATGAAGCAAGAGCCATTATTTGCTACATATATCTCTTTCGCCCTTTGGAACAACGTCGCGTCCTCACCGTTGTCTGTTCCAGCTGGTGTGGTCCCTTCGGCACTCCACGATGTCCCTCACCGGCCGTGCGGGCTCAAATTCCCTAACCATCCGCCACTGTACGATCCCCCGTGAAGATGACGGCAACGACTCCGACTCCGACGCTCAGAAGAGCCTCAACCAGAGGAAGTGCGAGGCTCAGCCACGACGTCCCCTGGGGCATTGAACTCGCTCCTTTTCCTTTCCCCAGATCCAAGCGTTGGGGAAAAAAAATGCGTCTTGGAGGCGGCGCGATTTTAAGCTGTTGGGAATTACTGATTTCCTAAAATCGGATTCGACACTAAATCGAACCCCTAAAAAGAGTGCGGAAGACGAGCCCGGGAAAATCACATGTATCACCGATCCTAAGGCACATCACGATATCGAACGTACTTTGTTAGTCACAGCCTAAACACCAACGTTAATTTGATGAAGAAAGATTGATCCCGTTCTATCCGATGATGTCAATTGGCCTTGAAGGGAAGAGAGTGTCATCTCTTGCTCTTGTTCTACTTTTTGAAAGGAGAGGGAGAGAAGGAACGTACGTACTGTGAAAAGGTGCGTTCCTCCCTCTCTTTTCTCCTTTAAATACGTCCTCTCCAAAGGACGTGTTCCTTCGGTAAAAGACGTTCCCCCAAAAGTTACAACTCTTCAACGTATCCCTCCATCCATGGGCCCTAAACTTGTGGGCCAGGCTTTTAGGCCCAACATGGGCGGACGGGCCAACTTAGGCCCATCACATTAATTAAATAAAACCATCATCTCCCACTCGCACATGGTGGGCCGAATAGGATCCTCTTTACCTCTCTACAACATTCATACTGGTGAATAGTCGTGCGACCAGCATACCTTGAGAGCTCGTTGCTATACATCTATTAGGAATATATAGCAGCTCATAATGGGCATCACATTCCGAGTAGATTTAGTATGCAATACCCTAGGTCAATCGATCACATTTATATCTCTCTTGATCTCTTTTAAACAATGATATATTTATTGTATTCACAATTATGATTATCCCAAAGATAGTCATAATTGGTCGACCAGTGAATACAAAATTACAATGTGATTCTCCAAAATCGATCTTCCTCTTTTCTTCAAACTCTCAATTTCAATTCAACTTGCTTTTCTAGAAATGTCCCATTAGATCGAATCAACTCATAACCATTGGCAACATTCTAAGATAACAAACACTAAATAGAAATCTTGAGAATAAGTAAAAGTCATGAGGGCACTAAAATTGAGGAACTTTTTTCCTCAAGAGTCTCACACGGCATAAAAGTTGAGATCAAACTTTTGCCACTCTTATTGGTCATCTCATGCATACGTAGTATGAAATACGTATTACGGTATTAACTCATTTCCCATGGAACATATGTCTACACCTTGAATGCCGTACAGATAATAGTTCAGACATACCCAATATCTAACTTGAGTTCACATATCTACTCATACACATAATTCATCAGAACTCACATCTGGCATTTTAGATAGATAAAGTAAAATATGTGGGGTATTTTACTTTCGGACATAGTACATATCATGTCCTTATCTTAATACTTAGTTAAGATGACATATATATTTTAAGCTTGAGCTCTCGATTATCACCTAGATAATAAGCTTAAAAACCGTCTCGTTTCTATTTATCACATAGTAAATAGAGGCGATTACCCGTGTGAGTGGGCTAATCTTATATCTATCCAATATACTTTCTCAACTTAATGTAATGCACTGAGCATTAAGATGCATAAAGGTCAAACAAAGATTCATAGGCATTAATGATGAAAACACAAATTCATTAAATGTGAACAACTCAGGGAAGTTACAATATCCAGTTCATCAGACTCTACGTAATCCTAGAGATTTTACATGACCACAAAACACATCTCTTGGTATTGGTTTTGTCATAGGATCTGCTACCATTATATGCGTAGATATGTACTGTAAGTTCACATCTTTTCGTGCAACCATATCTTTGACAAAGTTATACTTTGTATCTATTTGTTTGGTCTTGCCATGATATTTTGGATCTTTGGTGTACGCTATAGCTGCTTGGCTATTACAATTAACTAATAATGGATTTGCAGCTTTCTCAATAACACCTAAATGATCTAAAAATCTCTTAAGCCAAACTCATTCTTGTATTACTGCTGATAATGCCACGAACTCAGCTTCCATTGTGGACAATGCTATATACGTTTGTTTCTTACTACTCCAACATATGGTGCCATTATTCAATAAGAAAACAAACCTAGAGGTAGATTTCCTTTCATCTAAATCTTCTCCCCAATCAGTATCAGAATAGCCTGCGAGTTGCAGATCCTTTCGTTGATAACTTAGCGTATAATCAGCAGTTTCCTTTAGATACCTCAGTATTCTCTTAACGGCTTTCCAATGTGCTTGACCTGGATTGGATTGGTATCTACTCACCATTCCAACTACAAAACATATGTCAGGTCTTGTACACATCATAGCGTACATCAAGCTCCCAACAGCACTAATATAAGCAACATGTTTCATTTGTTCCTTCTCTTGTGGAGTCCTTGGACACAGTCTATGGCTCAATCCTTCACCTTTTGCAATAGGAGTGTCTATGAGTTTACAATCTTGCATACGAAATCGTTCAAGAACCTTATTTATATATGTTTCTTGCGAAAGAGATAACGATCTCTTCGAATGATCTCTTGAAATCTTAACTCCAAGGATGTATGCAGCCTCACCCATATCTTTCATCTCAAAGTTGGAAGATAACCAACTCTTAACAATATTAACAAACTCCATATTGCTTCAAGCAATTAGTATATCATCAACATATAATGATATGATCACAAATTGATCTTTGGATCTTTTGATATATACACAATGATCATCATCTATCATTGTAAAATTATATGCCATTATGGCATTATGAAAACGTATATACCATTGTCTCGATGACTGCTTTAGGCCATATATCAATCTCAAAAGTCGACATACTTTTCCTTCTTGGCCTTTTGTAATGAAACCAATAGGTTGTTCCATATATATTTCCTCATCCAATTCTCCATTGAGAAAAACAGTCTTTACATCCATTTGATGTAATTCAAGATCCATACTTGCCACTATTGCCAAAATAATGCGAATCGAGGTAAATCTCACAACAGGAGAAAATGTTTCCTCATAATCAATTCCTTCTTGTTGATTATACCCCTTCACCACAAGGCGAGCTTTATATCTCTCTATCAAGCCATCAGCTTTACGCTTTATTTTGAGAACTCACTTGTTCCCAATAGCTTTGCGTCCTTTTGGAAGATTAATCAATTCCCAAACATGGTTTGACTTCATTGACTCCATTTCCTCTCCCATTGCATACATCCATTTTTCCTTACTGGGGCAACTTAGAGCCTCATTTATATTTCTTGGCTCATTCTCATCTTGTGGGGCAATCATAAAAGTTTCCCCTTCAATGTTAAAACGTCGACGGGGAATACTTTTGCGACTTGTTCGCCGTATGGGAGTTGTACACTTTGCACATCATTCCCCATTATGCTCCCACTAGGATTAGATAATGATGATGTCGTCTCATCATGTGGTTGTAATTGAGAATGAGTTGAATTCAATTCATCACTTCTCATATTACTCACACTTGGACGAACTCCACTAATATCATTATCTTGATCCAAGGTTTTAAATAGGGAGTATTCTTCACCTATTTCGCCATTCTTAGGAAATTCATTATCTAAGAATGTGACGTCCCGTAATTCGAATTCAGTTATACTCCCACTTTCCTACTCACCTATGAACACATACCTTTTCGAGTGTTCGGAGTATCTTATGAAAATACTCTTATTCCCTCTGGGACCCAATTTCCCAAACTTGTGAGAGGGCTCGTGAGTATAGGCAGCACAACCCCATGGCTTAAGAAAACTTCAGTTCGGCTTTCTACCTGTCCATAACTCATATGGAATGGAAGTAACTGATTTGGAAGGCACCCGGTTAAGTATATAGGCAGCAGTTAACAACGCATCACTCCAAAAAGTGATAGGTAAGTTAGCATGCGTCATCATGGACCTAACTATTTTCAATAGGGTTTTGTTCATTCTCTCCGCAACACCATTTTGTTGAGGAGTATATAGAATAGACAACTATCTTTCTATTTCTTTTTCATCACATAATTTTCTGAACTCATCAGATAAATATTCTCGACCTCGATCGGATCTTAACGCTTTTATTTTCTTGTCTAATTGATTTTCTACCAAGTTCATAAACTTTTTGAAATAACTTAATGCTTCAGATTTATGAGAAATCAAATAGACATATTCGAATCGAGTATAATAATCTATAAAAGTGATGAAATAAACAGTCCCATGCCTTCCTCTCATATTCATTGGACCACAGACGTCAGAATGGATTAAATGCAGAGGAAATTCAGCTCTTTTACCTTTTCCAAATGGTTTCCTTGTCGTTTTCCCTACTAGGCAATGCTCACATATGGGCAGATCGACTTTTTCAATGTTGCCCAACAAGCTCTCTTTGGCTAGTCTATTCATACGTTGTTGGCCAATATTACCGAGTCTAGCATGCCACACATTCACATCATTATCATATGAATTAGGAGACGTGAGAAGGGAATAACAAACATTTGCATTAACATAGTCAATATCTAATACAATGAAACCATCTAGAAAATAACCGCAACCATAGTAGGTTGTATCCAAATACAAATCTACACTACTATTATGGAAGTTCACATTAAAACCAAACTTAACCAACACTAAAACAGACACTAAATTTCGACGAATCTCCGGAGCATACAACACATCATGTAGGAATAAAGTGCGTCCATCACGCATGTTCAGTTGGCAGGTGCCAATTCCTTTTACTTCAGCTCTGGAGTTGTTTCCCACATAGACCCACTTAGTTCTAGTCGGAACTCGTCGAAATTCTACGAATGATTCTCTATCCTTCGCTACATGGTCTGTCGCTCCTGAATCTACAGTCCACAAAGGATTAGATTCAGCTAAGAATACATAATTTGACACATATGCAAAGTTCCCAATAGTACAAATGGTGTGTACCTTCTTTGGCTCGCGACAATCGCGGGCATAGTGACCCCTCTGGTCACAGTTGTAACATTTCACCCTTGAAATATTCTTCACATGAGGACATTTTCCTATCTTCACACAAGGACGTTTCCCTCTCTTTTGTTGGTTAATTCTTGGTTTCTTGCAAGAAATACTTGATCCCTTGCTTTCTCACATATTGAACGAATTAATACTCTTGCGCTTAGAGCTTGAAGCCCCTTCTGAGCTTAAAGCAACACAGCAAATATCTGTATCCTGCTCAAATGCCTTGAGGCGATCATTAGCTAGCTCAAGGTGGCGCACATCATCCTCAAGATCTTCCATAACATGGTCAAGAGCTTTTAGTGCTTCTTGCTTTTCAAGCACATATTGAATTCTCATATTCAATATTTCACTATTCTTACCGTTCAATTTGTCTTCTTTGTTCAAATCAACAATTATGTTCTTAGTTGCTGAATCCATCAATCTGAACATATCAGATATATATGCACGAAATATTAATCCCTATCACTTATGCATCTATTTTGCACAAACCCATCATATTAATTAATAATTTTAAGTAAGGTTTTAGAATCAAAATGTCACTATGTTTCCAATCATCCTCCAAAAATCCTAACTTAAAACTATCATTAATATAATTGTCCATGCAAAGTAAATTCTATGAAGCTACAAAAACTTCTATGAACTACCCACAGCAATTAACAACAACAGAAAGCAAATAATATTTGACATCCAATAATGATATAATAATAATGCTTTCACATAATACAACTAATATATTAGTTGCTACATCAACAACAACCAGGTATAAAACATTACATAAGATGTCCACAAAGCACACTAAATAAAGACCATCCATAACATCTAAAATCAATGCATCATACTACTAACAGGGAAAGTTGCTACTTGGTTTAATTTCTTTTTCTTTTTCTCTGTAAAATTTTCAAGCATTCTTGATAGCCACAGAAAAATAGATGGATATCTCTTAGGATTTCTCCTACGCACATTCATTCTTAGCCTAATCGAAATCATTCCTTGGGTCGCAGTCTTTGTGGCTCCAACCCAATGATATTTATCTACAAATTCCATTACTAGCTCCTTATATCTAGTAAATCCTTTGACCTCCCATAGACAATTTAACACTCCTTGCCATTCTAATGGAAGAGTGTTCATAAAGAATTGCACCATATGAGTTTCTAGCATGGGATAACCGTTCCAAATGACTTCTTGAATTTTGTTGTTGACCTCTACAACATGATCAATTATGTTGTTACTCTCCCATCGATAATCATTTAAATCGGCTATCAACCTTGAAAGTCTTTCCTTTTGTTCATCTGACATTGTGCGCACAGATGCGCGTGGCTTACGGGGAGGCATTGTTCCTGCAACAAATGCAGAACAAAAAATGGATTACATATAATCCATATAGACATAATTGAAAAAAGAAACACATTTTTTTTTGGGTCAATGGTCAACGCTCAGTCAACGGTCAACGATCGGTCAACAGTCAACGGTCGGTCAACGGTCAACGGTCGAAGTCAACGGGCGGTCGGGTCGGGCCGGTCGGACGAACCGACCGGCACGTGTGGCACGCGTGTGCAGCTGACGTCACGTGGGGGCGCGTTCGGCGGCCTTTGGCGGCGTTCCGCCACTCGTCGCGCTCGTCTCGACGAGACCTTCCATCCAGCGCCATCAGAAATGGATTTCGACTTACAGAAACTTGAAAAAATGGATGAACAGTGCTTGGGTGTCGGGATTTTTTCGCCCCGATCGGTGTTGGTCGATTAATTTCACGAAAAATCAATAAGAAATCATCCATAAACATGAAAGGGGTTGGGAAAAACATGAACAGGGCTCTGATACCAATGTTGGGAATTACTGATTCCCTAAAACCGGATTCGACACTAAATCGAACCCCTAAAAAGAGTGCGGAAGATGAGCCTGGGAAAATCACATGTATCACCGATCCTAAGGCACATCACGATATCGAACGTACCTTGTTAGCCATAGCCTAAACACCAATGTTGATTTGATGAAGAAAGACTGATCCTGTTCTATCCGATGATGTCAATTGGCCTTGAAGGGAAGAGAGTGTCGTCTCTTGCTCTTGTTCTACTTTTTGAAAGGAGAGGGAGAGAAGGAACATACGTACTGTGAAAAAGGTGCGTTCCTCCCTCTCTTTTCTCCCTTAAATACGTCCTCTCCAAAGGACGTGTTCCTTCGGTAAAAGACACTCCCCCAAAAGTTACAACTCTTCAACGTATCCCTCCATCCATTGGCCCTAAACTTGTGGGCCAGGCTTTTAGGCCCAACATGGGCGGACGGGCCAACTTAGGCCCATCACATTAATTAAATAAAACCATCATGAGCTTTCACGGGCTTCGTGGATATAATGATGTTCAATAATGTAGCACTGTAGATTCATTATCCTTTCTTTAAAAGGGGAATTGCAGAATGACTTCTCTCGAGTCAAGCGGCGTTGGACGCTCAGATGCTTGCGAAGTTGATGCTTCTGCAATGCGTGACCGTTTCTCTTGAGGCTTTTGGTCTGAGTTGTCACTTGTTCATGCCGTTGAGATGTTTGTTGATTTGCCGCAGAGACTGGGACCGGATGTCCGAGAAAGGAAAGCGGAGGCAGTTCAATTTCATTGGTACCATCACATTTTTGTTCATGTTTTTGCGAGTGTGTATATGTGTGTTTGTGAGAATCTTTTCGCCTTTCTCGCTGCTTCACCTGGTATCTTCTTTGCTTCGTTTGGCTATTGCACGATGAGTTCTTTCTGGGCAAAATAGTTCTTGGAGTAAGCAGCTCTTTCCCAACTGCTGCTTTTTTCTCACTTATATTAAGTTTGAGTGTGTTCGCTTGTACTTTTAAAATGCTTGGATGGTACTTGCAGTATAGTTCCTCGAGCATATTTGATGAATGATCAGTAACTGCTAATTATGTGCTCGGGAAAGTTGTAGATGAAAGCTCAAGTCGTGTGAAAAATCTGAAGTTTTGCTTGCTCTAACAATTTTTTATTTTCATTTCCAGATGAAACATAAATGTCTTTGTTTTTCTTTCTTTTCGCTAAAGCAGTTTTATTTAGTTGTATTCTACAAAATACGCACGAGAGGTGTCACTGATTCGTTGTGCAATGTAACTTCCTTAATGAATCACATTTGTTAGGGAAGTTGCAGGATAAGATAAATCAACCGTGGTCCTTGGGAAATCTTAAAGTAAGATCCACAACACAGCTTCTTCAAAAGTCAACAGAAGGCAATGTATAATAGCTATGGCAATGCAATTGGCTCTCCGAAAGTCACGGCCCATGATGCACGGGTCTTGAGTATTGCTATGATGTTTCCGAGTCAATGTTAGTCATAAATTTCTTTTGTTGGTGTTTATACCGATTTAGAAAAATAAGATAAATCAACCATGGTCCTTGGGAAATCTTAAAGTAAGATCCACGACATAGCTTCTTCGAAAGTCAACCGAAGGCAATGTCTAATAGCTATGGCAATGCAATTGGCTCTCCGAAAGTCACAGCAAGGCCTGTGATGCACGGGTCTTGAATATTGCTATGATGTTTTCGAGTCAATCTTAGTCATAAATTTCTTTTGTTGGTGTTTATACCGATTTAGAAGAATAAGATAAAGCAACCGTGGTCCTCGGGAAATCTTAAAGTAAGATCCACGACGCAGCTTCTTCAAAAGTCAACATAAGGCAATGTTTAATAGCTACGACAATGCAATTGGCTCTTTGAAAGTCACGGCAAGGCTCGTGATGCACGGGTCTTGAGTATTGCTATGATGTTTCTCGAGCATCGTTGATGGATAGATACTTAGAGGATAACAGCAAGCCAAAAACAGTAGTGGCAGAAAAGAACGGGGAAGGAATTAGAGATGGAAGTAAATGGGTCACGGTTGGAAGAAGCGATTTGACCTACTTTGTAATCTTGGTATTACAGCCACTCCTAGCTTTACTTGTCCATTGGGGTGCTGTCGCTTTCAGCACGCTGCATGCATGCTTTAATCCAAAGCCGTCTTGATCGGCAGAGACTTTCCTTAATTAACTGTGGAAATGCTTTTCAGACTAGACATCTTAAAGGATTTCAGGTGATGTATATTAGCTACGGCAATGCAATTGGCTCTTCGAAAGTCACGAAAACATCATAACAATACTCAAGACCCATGCATCACGAGCCTTGCCGTGACTTTCGGAGAGCCAATTGCATTGCCGTAGCTAATATACATCACTTGAAATCCTTTAAGATACCTAGTCTGAAAAGCATTTCCACAGTTAATTAAGGAAAGTCTCTGCCGATCAAGACGGCTTTGGATTAAAGCATGCATGCAGCGTGCTGAAAGCGACAGCACCCCAATGGACAAGTAAAGCTAGGAGTGGCTGTAATACCAAGATTACAAAGTAGGTCAAATCGCTTCTTCTTGTAATGCAACTAGGACCCATTTGCTTTCATCTCTAATTCCTTCCCCGTTCTTTTCTGCCGCTACTGATTTTGGCTTGCTATTATCCTCCAAGTATTTATTGATCAACAATGCTCGAGATGCATTTTGCGGGCAAATTTTCTTGTGAATAATTTGACTTCATTGAACGACTTCTAAATGCAAATGAGAATGAAACTGTACAAGATAAACATGATTACAAGTATCTTTCTTGTGGACTATCGACAACTGCTTGGAGTTACTACTCTCCATCAGTAGAAAAGTGGTTTTCATCCTTGGCGGTGTGGAAGTAAAGAATGCGAATGTTTACAAGTATTGGGACAATTCTTAATTGCGAAATTAGTCGCACACAATTACATCACCAGAATTGAGTAAGGCTAATTCTACTAAACTGTTGTTGGACCACTCCTGGCGTGGAAATTAACCTTCCATGATTCTACATGAGAAAGCTGAATACAAAAATAGTAGCTTCTTATTCCAGATTTGCCATTTCTGTGTCCCTAAATAGTGGAACATTGCTCGTATAGGAAGCTTGTAACTGACTTAACTTTGCTTTCTTACCCATATCTAATTATTTCATACATCAAATTTACATTGGAGAGCAATTCCTAGTTAAGTTGTAGAAACCAAACATTAACAAATCATGAAAAATGTTTAGAACTCAATTGACAAAATTAAAAGGTTGAGAATTGAAATGGTCATGTACAATAAATTTATGATTTTTTAATAATTATCTCATTAAGTATTCTTGTTAAACACCCAATCACAAAAAGTCTATCATTTCCGATATAAGTTTGGAAAAGTATGGCGATACTTGTCATCTATCTTGGTTTTTTCTTGATACAAAATAACCATTTAATTTTAAATTATGAATTTAATAGCTTGTAGGCTACTTTGGGACGTATACTACTTTAAAAGAAAAAACGAAAGTGTGGCACGCACAAAGGTCTCCTTTCTAACTTTCCGAGTCTTTAAAGTTAATGTGAAAAAGGAGAAATTAGAAAAGTTGGATTCTAAATTCAAACGAAAGAGACTTCTAGTTTTCGGGATGGATATAGCTTGTCAGCATGGACTGGAAACATTTGGACGCAGGCTTCACGAATGATTCACATGTCAATTAACTTATGAGGAGCAATAGTGTATGCGGTCCGGATAATTTATTTTCCTTGGGGAATTGACATTAGTTTATGAGGTATTATTACTCTATCTCTCACTTGAACCAGAAAAAATATTGTACTTAATATACAAGGAGAGAGATGAAAGATACTCATCATAATAGATCAATGATTTTAAGTGTGTCGAAATTGCATCGAAAAAAAAATCAGCCCCTGTAGCCCCTCAGGCTTTTCTACAATGCTATGGGCAAAAACCACCGCAAAATTACTGAGCTCATTACGAGAGGTTGAACAACTGAAAATGATTGTCACACATTTATCGATAATCATTATTACTAGATCAACAGTCTTGTTTGATTGAGCTCGATAACTTTTTTGTGAATTAGCCGACGGCATGGGAAAAATGCCCATAAATGCTACTTGCACAAGACAATGAGATGTAGACCTATTGTTCTATAGTTTTGATAAATGTTCATCCTAATGAAAATCTATGTATAGAAACCAACAGCAAGTATAAATATTTTTAGTTCTTAAAGTTTGTCAAAAATTTGCTTTCATTGCCGTGTAAGAAAAAGAAAACAACAACGGGAAAAGTAGATGATTGGAAACAATATTTGAATAAAAATAAGAAAAGCGAGCTTTCGTTGAATCTCTCGTAATGTAAATATTTTTTGTTGTCATTCTTTCTTAGCCTAAAATATAAATATGATTTCCAATATCTCAATTCTGGTTCAATTTTTTTCCACAAACCAAATATATATTAGAAAAATGGAAAAAAAAAAAAAAAAAGGATCTTCACGTTTTTCTTGGTGGAATCACAACTGAAAATTTTTTCAAATTAACTCAAACCTATGTCCACGTCAAATTAAAAAGAAAGAAAATCGGGTCTAAATGTTAACTTTCTACGAGAAAACAGCAAATTAATGGCAGTCAATAAGATGGAATGATATAATTTGTGCAGGTTTCCTGCCATAACATTTTTAGACGTGATGATATAAGTTTCACACAAATCATTTAAGCAAGACGTTTTCGAGTGTATGATTATAATAATTATATGGGAAGACCATTAATTTCAACGTGGTTGCTGAGTTGCTCCTCCTTTGACCAATTCAAGAAAAAGCTAAAGAAAGAGATTCCAAGAGGCGCGCAATTTACAAAGCTAAAGGAAGACCACTAGCCTCGCGCTGTTGAGATCCATGTACTTCACTCAAAAGTCCTTTAAGATGTCTAATCAGAAAAAGCATTTGCGCATTAACTAATTAAAGGTACATAGAAAGAGTACCCAAAGCATCATCAGCTTCCCCTTCACGTCCACGTTAATAGAATTATGCACTGGATTATGATTATGATGGTATTTCGATTTTCCACTAGAATATTAATCGCTAGTCTCCATTGACCTTATCTATTAACAGCATGAGCCCAGTGCAAGTCTTTCAGAATCTCTTTCTTTAGCTTTTTCTTTGATTGATCAAAGGAAGAACAAATCAGCACCTACCTTGAAATTAGGGGTCTTAACATATAATTATTATAATCACACGCTCGAAAAAGTCTTGCGTAAATAATATGTGTGATTCCCTATAGACGTTAATCGATAATCACGTTTGAAAAAGTTATGATAGGATACATGAATAAATCACATCATAGAAACTTTTATTTTCCATCTTTTTGACTGTTGCTAGTGGCCTATTTTCCTGGTGAAACTTTAACGTTTGGTCCTTATCTTCTTTCTTTTTAATTTTATATGGATAGGTTTGAGTAAATTTCGACAACTTTTTCAGTTGTGATTCCACCAAAAAAAAAGAAAGATAGTGAAGACCTAATTTATTTCCTATTTTTTAAATATATATTTGATTTGTGGAAAAAAATGAGAATGGAGATATTGAAAATCATTTTTTTTTTTTTTTTTTTAGGGTAAGAGAGAATGAAAATGAAAAACATTTACATTATGCGAGATTTAATGAAAACTCACCTTTCTTATTTTCATTCAGATATTTTTTCCAATTATCTACTTTCCCATCAATGTTTTCTTTTTCTTACATAGCAATGACGGCAAAAATTTTTACAGACCTCATGGACCAAATATATCTATACTTGATGTTGGTTTCTATTTACAGATTTTCGTTAGGATGAACATTTATTAGCCATAGAAAAATAGATCTACATCTAAATGTCTTGCGCAAGTAATATTTATGGGCATTTTTGCCATGTCGAGGGCTAATTCATAATAAAAATTATTGGGTTCAATCAAACACGACTATTGATCCAATAATAATGTTTGTCAATCAACATCTAATCACTGTTAGTCATTCAACCTCTTTTATAATTTTGCCATGGTTTTTTCCGCGGCCTTGTAGAAAGGCCCGAGGGTCTACTATGGCTGATTATCCCGAGGAACTTGTGATGCAAATTTCTCAATATATGAACAATATAATCTATGATGATGCATAACTATCATATCTCTCCTTGTATATTAAGAACAATATTTTATCTGGTTTGAGAGAAATAGAGAAATTATACCTCATAAACTAATGTCAATTCCCCAAGGAAAATAAATTATCCAGACCTCATGCGCTGTTAGTCCTCATAAAGTTACATGACACGCAAATCCTTTGTTAATCCTGCATCCACATGACTCCATTTTCTGACCAAAAAAAAAGACTCCATTCTGACTAGTGAAGATTACGCCAAAAACTAATAGTCTCTTCCGTTTGTATTCGAAGTCCAACTTTCCTATAGATTCTCCTGTTCACATTTGACTTTAAAGACTTAGAAAGTAGACCTTGGCGTGTGGCACACTAATTTTTTTTTTTTTTTAATATGATTGTATCCGTCTCAAAGTGGCCCACAAGCTATTAAATTCTTAATTTAATATTTAATGATTATTTCATTACAAGGAAAAAAAAAAAAAACGACCACAATAGGTGACTAGTATCGCTGTCCCAAACTTATATAGGAAATGCTAGACTTCCAGTAATTGGGTGTTTAACAAGTATCTTGTTGATTAAATACTTATCAAAATAGGTATATGGTGTGTGGATAAACACCTTCCTAATTAGGACTAATCAGTTCTTGGTCCGGTCCGATTCTGAGGTGAAATCGGGAGGACCGGTTTCCAAATTCCAAGATTGTGAACCGGACCGACCAGTCCTAGAACCAAAAACCGGACCGATCGACCTATCCGGTCTAGTGGAACCAATAATTTTTGTTCAGGGGCAAAAATAAATTGTGAAAAGGAATCTCTCCGCAGATAAGTTAGGCAATATTCAAATTAAAAAATACAGGAAATTTGAATCTTAGATTCTAGACCATTGGCGAGGGACTTGGGGCTCAATACAAATGGAAATGAAAACGAAAGCTGTGTCCGGCTGAGCTTACGGCCGAGCTTTGATTTTTCAGTGGTCGGAAGGTAAAGCGGAAGGTGAAAAGGGAAGGTAAAGCACTAACAGAAAGTAAAAAGGGAATGACGAAGGAGGGGGAAAACAAAATCTAAGGGCAGAGGGGTTTTTCTTAGGTATTCTTTTTTTTTTAATATCTACTGGTCTAGTCCGGTTCGGTTCCCACCTTGGAACAAGGAACCCAGACCGACTGGCCACCGGTTCCAAGAATGGGAACTGGGAATTAGACCATTCTCTCCGGTAACCGCCTTGAACTGGTTGGTCTAGTCCGGTCCGGTCCGAATGGTTCTGTTGCACACCCTTATTCCTAATGGCATGTAATGTAACTTTATTATTTTTTTTATTTTCTTTTTGAAGGTTTCATAATTGTAAGATAATACTTTCTGCTCAATTTTATCAATTGCAGTGGCTGTACATTTGCTTTGACAACACATTGTTAAGTCTCTCTCTCTCTCTCTCTCTCTCTCTGACTATGATTGCAAATTGCAATTACCTGTTCTGATTATACAGATTGACACTCAAATACAGGAACGTCACGGAGCCATTTGAAGAAACCATTGTAATCTTTTCTCTGCCTTTTTATAATTCTTCTTACTAATTAAATTATAGAGAGTTTGTCCATTTATGCTCTGACCTTATAACAAGTTTTACTCTTTTCCATATCAAATGGAGAAAGGAGGCTTGCGATGACAACGGTTGCAATGAAATTACATAAATCAATTTCTTGAAATTCTATTTGACAGTATTCAACTGCTGATAATAAGGTTCTTATAAAGTTCTGAGTTGCTAAGCTGTTTAAAAGGATGATATTTTTATTAAAAATATTCCTTTGCAAGGTCCTAAGGTAGAATGAGAGTATAATAAACTTTTTTTATATATTATCTTTATATTTGTATTTTATAAAGAACTGAATTTTTACTGCTTACTTATCCATGGATTATGATGAAAGTGAAGATTAAGGGAGAGGTATGTATTTTCAGTTCATAATTTTTTTTTTTCTGAATTTAATGGGGATTTGCTCATTTCTGCAAGTAAAAAACGAAAATTACAATTCAGGATTACACATTTTACAATGCCATAATTATGTAGTTTTCTAAACATATTGACTTTTCACACACTACTTGTCTGTCTTGACCAAATTAATGATGAATGACGTCCAATGAAGAGCAATGTGGAAAGAACAAGTTGATGTTGAGGGTGCTTCTGGGTGGCTTCTGGTCATGAGTGGTTCGGTTTGCTGTGTGCGAAGTACTTTAGATAGGTCATGAAGATCATAGCATAAATTAACCACGAGGAAATACTTTTAAAGGGTGGATTTTGCCTCTGCTTTGTCCATGGAGCACAGAGATTCATCGGCATAACACTATCTCATCATGCAAGGTAATTTTTTGGTAATATCTATGGGATTTATCAAAGCGGCGCTCTTTTGAGTCTCCATTTTATGTCATAAAGCAGAAGTCTCCATTTTAATCCCAACGAGTCAAGATTCTCACACATCTCCACAATTAACATGGGGGCATAATCTTGCTAAAATTCCATGAACCGTTTGCAATAATCACTATCAAAATCTGTGGGGATCACGGATCCATAGTTTGTACATTATTGATAGATTTTTGGACAATACCACGAACACGGCATTATTCGTAAGGTTCAAAGTGCCATCCTTTGTTCCATCATCTTTAGATATTAATTAAAAGGTAATCGAGGAATTTCTCTTTAATTTGCATGGAGCCAAAGCTTTTTCTCTTTTGTTTTGTTTTTTGGTCGGGGCAAGGGGCAAGAAACTACTGAGTTATGAAAAGGAAGAAAAGCTAGAATTCCACCCCATCATAAAGGAGAAAGGCTCTTTAATGATCCCTGAGTAAAAGAAAGACAAAAAAAAAGAAAAAGGCGGTTCCATGACTTCTGAGTCAAAAAGAAAAAAGAAGAAAAAAGCGCGTCAAAAAGCTGTCTAGAAAAATCGACACATTCTTATAAATCTCTTCACAGTTTCCATTAGTACCAAACCTGCATCTGATTTCATCTTGCCTTGCTTTCATATTTATTTGCTTCCTTGAGCTTTGAGTCATGAAACTTGTAAGCACGAGTTTTGTAGAGTTTCAATCATGCCATTTTCTTCTTGGTATTGCTCTTGCATTGTGCTTTAACCAAGTCTCATCCACCACCAATGAAACAGACAGAGTTGCATTGCTCGCATTTAAGGCTGGCATAACTAGAGATCCTTTCGGTGTGCTCAACTCATGGAATAATAGCATTGGGTTTTGCCAGTGGTATGGCATTACGTGTAGCCGGAAGCACCGAAGGGTCACGGCCCTAGACTTGTCATCACAAAGACTCTCCGGATCAATCTCTCCTCATATTGGGAATCTCAGCTTCCTAAGGGAAATGTGGCTTGTCAACAACAGTCTCGATCATGAAATCCCTACACAAGTCAGTCAGCTGCGCCGCCTTCGTCACTTAAGACTAGACGACAATTCATTGGTCGGCGAAATTCCCAAAAACATATCGATTTGCTCTAACCTTGTCACCCTCACTATTCAAGACAACCGACTAACTGGAGAGATTCCCGGAGAGCTCGGTTCACTATCGAAGCTACGAGTGTTCTCTTTGTTCGATAATAATTTGACTGGGAGTGTGCCTTCCTCCATTGGAAACTTATCTTCATTAGAGGTCTTTTATTTAGGCGATAACAACTTGGGTGGGAGCATTCCCCTAGTTGTAGGCCACCTTACAAACTTGCGACTCTTTTCCCTCAGAGGAAACAGATTGTCAGGTACAATTCCATCTTTGTTACTCAATCTCTCTTCGCTAGTTATTTTTGAAGTTGGAGACAACCAGATACTAGGGACTCTTCCTGCGGATATGGGCCTCAAACTCCCAGTTCTTAAATTTTTGGGGGTCTACATGAACCAACTTGAGGGGCCGATTCCCCCGTCGATATCGAATTGCACAAAACTAGGGGACCTTGAAGTTGGATATAACAAGTTTTCTGGGAATGTACCTTCTTTTGAAATTTTGCATGAGCTTCATTCGCTTATAATCTTAAAGAATCAGCTTGGAGGTGGAAAACCGGAGACTTAAGCTTCCTTTGCTCATTGACCAACAAGACCAAATTACAGTATGTGTTTATTTCACGTAACAAGTTTGGTGGGGTGTTACCAAAATGCATAGGTAATTTATCTACTACTGTCACGAAACTTGCAATAAATGTCAATCAAATATCCGGTGAGATTCCAGAAGAAATCGGGAATCTTGTCAATCTGGATGTGTTGTTTGTGTATTCCAACCATCTTTCAGGTGGTATACCCCTAAACTTGGGGAATCTACAAAATCTAGTGGAATTGGACTTAAGTGAAAACAACTTGCAAGGGACCATCCCATCTTCTTTTGGAAATCTAACCAAGTTGATTCAACTATATCTTTACGAGAACAACTTTCAAGGGCAAATTCCTTCCCATCTGTCAAACTGTCGGTCTCTTAATCTTCTCGATCTGTCTAATAACAATCTCAGTGGTGCCATACCCCCACAGCTTATAGGTCTCTCATCATTAGCGATCATTTTGGACTTGTCTCATAACCATCTGATTGGGGTTCTACCCATAGAAGTTGGTAACTTGAGAGTTCTGATTGCGTTGGACATCTTGGACAATTTGTTGGGAGGTGAAATCCCTGATAGTTTGGGTGATTGCACTTCATTGACAACATTGAGGATGGGGGGCAACTTCTTCCATGGGTCCATTCCTCAGTCAATCAGATCGTTAGGAGGCATTGAAGAGATGGATCTTTCATGCAACAATTTGTCGGGTCAGATTCCAGAATTCTTAACGATATTTCATTCCTTGAAAGTCTTGAATTTGTCTTATAATAAATTTCAAGGCATACTACCATGCGAAGGAGTCTTTAAGAATGCTACTGGTACTTGCATTATTGGGAACAATGAACTATGTGGTGGATTGGCAGAATTTCACCTCCCTAACTGCATCTCTAAAGGCTCCACGAGCAGAAAGATCAATATAATCATATTGTCTGTTTCTATTATTTTTGGAGTTCTTGGAACATCTCTTATTCTGGCTCTTATATGTCTTTTTTGGTTGAAGAAGAAAGTAAATAAACCAGTTTCAAGTTTGACAGATGATTCATGTCCGAATGTATCTTATGGAGCACTCCTAAAAGCAACCGATGGATTTTCTTCAATGAGTTTGATCGGTGTTGGAAGCTTTGGTTCTGTATATAGGGGGATACTCGAGGGTGATGGAACTATTGTTGCTGTGAAGGTGCTTCATTTAGGGCGTCGTGGTGCTCTGAAAAGCTTCATAGTCGAGTGTGAGGCATTAAAGAATATTCGACATCGAAATCTCTTAAAGATATTGACAGTTTGCTCGAGTACTGATTATCAAGGAAATGATTTTAAGGCCCTAGTCTATCAATTCATGGACAATGGGAACTTGGAAATGTGGCTACATCCAAACCCAACATCATCTCATAGCAATGAGCTTCCAAAAAAGTTGAATTTCATTTGGAGGATAAATATTGCTATTGATGTTGCCTATGCACTAGATTATCTTCATCACAGGTGCCACATCCCCACCATTCATTGTGATTTAAAACCAAGCAATGTCCTCTTAGATGCTCAAATGGTCGCACACGTGGGCGACTTTGGATTGGTGAAATTCCTTCTTGGATCATCCCTTGATGTTGTTGCTAATCAAATGAGCTCAGTGGGTCTTAGAGGGACAATTGGTTATGCTCCACCAGGTAATCTCTCTACTTTCTATTCTAATGATATGCGCTCCACATTTTTTTTTATAATTGGCACTCTCAATTTTATCTTCAATGCAATCTAAATATGTGGTAGAATATGCAATGGGATGCGAGGTCTCAAGAGAAGGCGATGTCTACAGTTACGGTATCCTCTTACTAGAGATGTTCACGGGATTGAGTCCCACCAATGATAGATTTGAGGACAACTTGACTCTCCATAGTTTTGTCACAGCAGCTTTGCCTGAGCGAGCCTTGGAAATTACAGATCACATTCTACTTCTAGAAAGAGAAAGTCATTTCGATCCCAATAGTCCTCGGCATTGGCTTTCTGAAAGCAATGAGATATTTCAAGAGTGTTTGGTTATGGTATATAATATTGGAGTGGCTTGTTCAAATGAAGTGCCTGCAAGACGGATGAGCATCGACGGTGTTGCAAATCAACTGCAAAAGATTAGGGAAAAGCTCTTTGCATTGGGTTTTCATGAACATGATGAACTACCGTAGGTCACATGATAATTTCTTAACCTCTTCCTTGTCTTATTAGTTTTATTTATGCATGTGCAAATATACATTGTGAAATGTGTAGCAGAGTAGCAAATCAATTCTGCATTTTCAATATAAGGTAATAGTCATTCCTCATCCGTATATGTAATAAGGTAGCATATGCCCCACAGTGCAAGGACCTTAAGTAACATTTGTTAAAATTTGTCTTGAGTTTGAGAACATGGATGCAACTCGACCCTAATCGAATCGTGGGATAGTCAAGCCATATAAAAAAAGTCGGAGTTGAACTTTAAAAATGTATTAGCTGGAGAGAAGCAGTCGTTTCTTTTAGGAGATAATAGTTGATTATCATTCCTCATCTGCACAGATTATTGCACTTGCATGTGGCCCATGATGCACAGTCTTGAGCATTGCTATGATTTTTTTAAAAATCTGTCTGAAAAAAAAATTCAGTTCTTTTATCAGTATGAAGCTCATTAAGACGTATAAAATTGATTACCATCCGCTATTTTCAATTGATATCCATGATCAACCTTTTCCAATGAATGAATAGTTGTTCTTAGCAGTTTGTTTTAACATAGTAATATTGTCTCCTTTTTTACTGGAAATTTATCCTTTCCCCTTGCAAATCCTAGCCTCTGTCCAGGCTTTCTAACTCAGAGGAGTGCTTGGTTTCTTTCTACAGCTTCGCTAGGAATCACTATGCATCGCTGAAGTTGTGCGAGACAGTTGGAGATGAGTGATGTTGCTGTCAAGCCAAGTATCCCTTTCAGATTCAGCTTCAATAAGCAATGTTTGCGAAGGAAAAATGATAGTCTGATTATGAATAGAATATATAGCTTTCTGATTCAGCTTCCTTGTATGCAATAAATCGAGAACAGATCCGAATAGATCTGGATGGTTGCTATAATGGTTTAGCTTAAGTAGTCTTATCCCAATTCTGATCATGCAATCGGTGCTACTTGTGTTTCTCCATTGGGGAATGGATCTCCAGAACCGCTAATCCTAATGTATGCCAGTTTCATTACTCTTGTTTTGCCAAAATTTTCCTTTTCCCGTTCATTCATTTCTTTTCGCAATAGAACTTGTTCGATTGCGTTCTGTCTGCCATCAATTCTAGCCAACCAGAAATCACCAGCATGTACCATCATGTCCTCATCAAGGAGAAGACCAATCGGCTCAAGACGAGAATGAACTATAGCCATTTCATTATGATGATGGACATAATCCCAGGCATGTGATATCGATGGTGATGCTCTCAGTCTCTGAAGAGAAAACTCGTATTCTTTGTCTCGTCACGTCCCTCATTCCTTACCCAATCCTTTTGCAAGCTTCCAATGACCAAAACTCCATAAACAACCGCCTCCAAATCGACGCCAAGATTGTTGACACATACCTGAACAAAGCTCGTCCGAGCATGGTGACCTGACCAAAATTACCTCGAAAGTTCATCTGTAGCTTTCAAAATGGCAGGACACGACTGGAAGAGAAATCTATGCTGATGACCACCAACACCGTTATTCCTAACGGCACTGCAAAAATTAGGCACCGACCAGTTTCCAGGTCATGCCTTCATTCTCTTCTTGGATAGCTTTCCAGGACACAACATTCTAGAATTGATATGCTTTTAACTATTGTCACGTTTGGGATTAAACATTTGTTTCACGATTAGCTGTTACTTACTGTGCATAAGTCTACTATTGAGCACCTCAAGTTATATAAAAAAAAAATCCTAAACTAATTTAAATTTTTTCAATGATTGCTTTATTTATAGTTTAAAAAAATAACTAATTTTCAAACTAAAACGTTAAACCACCTTGAACTAGCTTTTGTTTGGTAAGGGTAATTTGAGTGCATTTCACTTGTAGTCACAAAGCTTTGGTGTATATCTTATGACGAAGTCATTGAACTTTCAATTTAATCACCTAAAATATTTAATATTCATCTTTTGCAATTAATGTGTTTTGACTAAAGTTCGATACAAGCCAGCATGCCTCATGAAATATAAGTGGATACCATTTTTTTTTTTGTCCTACTTTGAACTTACTTGAATTGTATGCTAATTGCATATGATTGTCGTATCAGCACTTTATCAAAAAGTTGTTGAAATCTTGATAAGAGTACATTAATCCCGAAAAATACCAACTTCGTATAACATTAACGAAAGCTAAAAGTCCACTAAAATGTATCGAAGTTTACTGATCGAAAGCGAAGATTACTCAGTCATAAGTTGACACTCTTAAATATGGCACGCTCTGGCAAGTGAGGCTGACACCCATCATAATCGTTGATCACGTGATTCTTACTCAATCGACGGCTATGATTGCATGGGGCCATCGGAGTTCTCCTCTCAGAAGAAGAACTCCACTCCCAAAGTCCAGGCCCCCTTTTCCCACCGCCTTCAGCGTCTTCTCCTCTCTCGCTTCTCCTGCTTCTCTCGGATCACTCTCGCGCTTTCCATTCCCTCAAGTTCCAGCGCGTAAATATTGCGGTGCAGTTGGAATCTGGATTTTGCCCTTTTCTTGCCCAATTCAAAGATCCACACCGCACGGAAGTGATAGCTGGGCTGAATTCTCCGTTTTGTCTCCGCTGACTTTCTTGATTTGGTAACCAAGGCTTTGGGTTTTCGAATTGGGTCGGAGATCAGGATGGTCTTTTTTTGTTCCTAATCTGGCGGAGGAGGAGGAGGAGAAAGTATCCACTTGAAAGCTGGCGAATTGGGTTATTTTTTAATTCTTAGGTTGAGGAGAGTGGGTGTGGTTTTTGGCGGGATTGAACGGGAGGAATCGGGGGCTGCTGATGCCATTTGTCAATTGGCAATTGGGTAGATTTTTTCGGTGAATTTTTTTTTGATATACCGAAAAGGTTGGAGCAGTATAATGTCTTGGGCAGGCCCTGAAGATGTCTGTCTATCTACTTCCCTTGCCAGCTATCTTGACAGTAAGCTTTTTGCTTCAATTAAGCCATGTATAATTGTGATTTTCGCTTGATATCATTGCATCTTGGGCCAATTACCTATTTGCTTGCAAAGGGGGACTTTGAGTGACTAAAGAGAGCATGTATTAGATTCTGTAGGTCTGGCGAATGAGTCCATTGGAATGCCTTTTGAGCTTGGTGTATTCTGGGATTGTCCTTTCTTTGTATGTTTGCCAAGATGCTATTATCTATTGCGGTTGTCAGTTGTCTAAACATTATTGTAATGATGCTTCAAGTGATTTATAATCTGACTCAGTACAACTAAAGTTACAAAATTTTGTTAGGTTGAGATCTTGAAACAAGAACATAGTGAGAGAAGGATGTCTGAGTTGAGAATTTGACTTTACTTCACATAAGAGTTATTAAATGTGGTGCGGAAGAAACACATTGTCCTTTACCCAAAAAAAAAGAAAAAAAAAAAGAAACACATTGTCTGAAAATGATACGATCAGCTATTTTTCCTGAAGAGGAAAAACAAATTGAGTTAGATGAGTGAGCAACCACACATATGAAATTAGGTTTATATAACTTGCTGCATGAAGTTCATGCTTTTCCTAATCTGGCAAACACATAATAACATTTCATTTTGGTTTGTTACGATGTTTACGTGCCTGAGGGATTCTTTGTTTTTGCTCTCATAGTCATCATACGTGTCATCGTTGTCATCATTCTGATCATCTAAAAAGCCTTAGCCTTGAGTTTTTTAAATTCTATCCCAACCTTCTATTCTGCCTCAATAAACAAATATTATGAATTGCAAAACGTATGTAATCCACTTAAGTCGGATGTGCCGGTGATAAATATACTTGTATAGGCATTCAGTGGGAGTATCATTAGTCACAGCACTTACCTTTTGTTCTTTCCTTCTACTAAATGTGGCAATTCCTTTTTTTGCTAATGTTTTTTAGGTAATAACTTAAGAGTTCTCTATGTTTGAAGGATTTTGCACCATTTTAGTGCCACAATATAGTTGGTCGGGAGGCATTAAAGAATATCAGTTATTGAAATCTTTTGAAGATACTGATGGTTTTGTTGGGTGCTGATTATCATGGACCACTTCATGGGCTATGGAAGCCTGGAAATGTGGTTACAGAACACCATCTCATCGAAACGAGACTCCAAAAAAGTTGAATTTCATTCATAGGATACGTATTGCTACTGGTGTTGCTTTTTGCACAGGATTATCTTCATCACCGTTGACACGTTCCCATCATCCATTGCAATCTAAAGCCAAGCAATGTGCTCTTAGATGCTGAGATGGTCGATCATGTTGGTGACTTTTAATTGGTATAGTTCCTCCTTAAGTTGTCCCTTGATATTGTAGCTAATCAGATGAGCTCAATGGGTCTAAGAGGGACAATTGGTTGCTCCACCAGGCAATATCATAGATGCTGAGATGGTCGAATGTGTTAATGACTCTAGATTGGCATGGTTCCTCCTCAGATCATCCCTTGATGTTGTAGCTAATCAGATGAGCTCAATGGATCTAAGAGGGGCCATTGGTAATGCTCCGCCAGGCAATGTCTTCCTCCCTCCCTCTCTCAAACCTAGAAAGTCTAATTACCAAAGAGCTATTGAAGGATTTTTCTGTGAGGTTTGGTAGCTGCATGATAACTCTTATGTGCATTAAATTCCCATCTGCACTATGATGTAGATGTGTGGCAGAATATGCAATTGAAAGCCTGGTCTCAAGAGAAGGTGATGCCTACAGGTAATGGCAATCTCTTGCCAGAGATGTTCACGGGATTTTGTACCACAGTGATGACACATTTGAGGACAATTCGACCTTATAGTTTTGTGGCAACAACTTTGCCTCAATGAGTGCCAGAAATTATGGACCACATTCTGCTTCAAGAAAGAGACCGATACATCTTTAGCATTGGCTTTCTGAAAGTATGGCTTATCTCAAAAGTGTTTGGTCATGGTAAATGATATTGGAGTCGCTTGTTCCAGTGAAGTGTCTGGAAGACGGATGTGCATCAGCAGAGTTGCAAATCAGCTGCCATAGACGAGGGAGAAATTCTATGCGTTGGGTTTACACGGACAAGATGAACTATCACAGGTGGTATTATGATTCGTTAACTTTTCTATGCACTGGCTATTAAATGTTTGGTGTTGTTTATGACTGCAGACGTACACGGAAAATGCATAACCGCACAGACTTGAGCATTGCTATCATGTTTCCAGGTCAATCTTCTAGTTATAAAGTTCTTTTGTTGGTGTTGATACTTCGGAAGTAAAAGGTCAATCAACTACAGCAAAGATCGAGCTTTTTCCCTGTAGAAATAGTTGTTCTCAGATTTCCCTTAATCTCACCATAGTAATTATGTAAATATCTAACAAAGATAAAAGAAGCTGGAAGTTCAAAAGTCATTTTATCATTGATAATAATTGTTGGATGCCTCCTGCTGTATACTCTGTTCATTTTAATGAAGTGACAGAGTCTGGAATTTCATTCTTGTAAAATCCGAATTAGTGTCGTCTTTTATTGGAAATTTATATCGCATGCATTCTTGTTCAAGAGGATTCCTAATTCAGAGGAGAGTTTAGTGGTTTCTGTAGCTTGACTAGGAATGGCTCTCCAATTTTTTGTGCGAAATAATTGGACATCGGTAATGTTGCAGTAAAGCAAAGGTAAGTCAGTTACAAGCTTCCTAAATGAGCATTGTTCCTCTAATGTTGGGACCGAGACATGATACTCTGGAATAAGAAACTCCTGCTATGGATTCTCACGTAGAATATTTGACAGGTCAATTTTCGTGCCCTCTGTGGTCCAACAATGGTTTAGTAGAAACTAGTCTCTACTCGATTCTGGTGATTTAATCTTGTGTGCCTGATTTCACAATTAAGGACTGTTCCAATACTTGTAAACATTTCGCCTTTTTTATTCCATTCTCCTAAGGATGATACACCACCTTTCCAACTGATGGAGAACTTTAACTCCGACAACTGTCAATGGTAAGAAAATACTTTTAATCATGTTTGACTTGTGTGGTTTCGTTCTCATCTGCATCTAAGTGCGTGAAACGAAGTCAAGTTATTCACAAGGAGCATTTTTGACCGGCAAATTGCATCTTGAGCATCGCTGATAGATAAACATTGGACAAACCCAAGCCAAAATCAGTAGAGGAAGAAAAGAATGAGGAAGAAATTGGACATGGAAGCAAATGGGTCAAGACGGATTCCAAGTGTGAGTGGTTGCATCATAAGGAAGTTTAATTTGACGAACTTGGTAATCTTGGTATTACAGCAACTCCTAGCTCACTTGTTCATTGTGGTGCTGCCACTTGGGCTGCGTAAATGTTTTGATCAAAAGCCGTATATTGATCGGCAGTGACTTTCCTAGACGAACGGAAGCCCAAACTATATTACATTCAATGACTACTTGGGTCAAATATGTTTGCTGAAAATGAAATGACATGTCAACGTTCCTGAATCAGTCATATGGATGACCATAGCAGAATCCTAAAATATTGACCAGTCAATCCTTGATTTCAGTTATCGTTTTGGAGATGTAGAACTGCCTTCATCTGCTGCCTCATTACAATCACAAGGTGAGAGGACCCTTACAGTTTCATTCTCAAAATTGTCAAAAGACAAACTTATCTCTATAGACTTCTTATAGGTTTTCAAATATCCACATGCATTGTGGATGCACATTTCAGTTCCATGGAGATATTGTCATGCCCCGATCCTCGGGCATGCGCCCATCCATTGCTTTGGTCGATTTTAAAGTGCGATATCCCAAGACTATGTATCGTCGACCCTTTCTTTTGTTTATGTGCATGCGATGCGATTATAAGTCCCAGGAACAATAAAACAATGGGATAGAAAAGTTGCGCTATATTTTTCATATTGAAATTCACAACCACACTTTTATTTACAGCATAAAAGTCTTACACCTATCTATACTAAGACAGGGTTCACAAAAGGAATGAGATTTCAATCCACATCCAGGTTGTACTTGAGATCCCTCTCTGGATCATTTTCTTCTTCAAAAATCTTTCTCCCCTCAGGATTCACGTCAGTGCTTTCCTTCTCAAGTTCCTCCTCTTCAGCTCTTACTCAAGGTCCTAAAATGTTGTCCCACAACCGGGATAAGACTACGTCTCAGTAAGTTCTACCCCTTAAGACTCGATTAGTAAGCCAATACACTATGGGCTGCCTAAACATGCATAAGTCAAAGGGCTTACCTTTGCCTTAGATTCCACCTGCAAATCAGTATAATTCATAATAGGCACCTAACTACTCATAACAAATCGAACTAGTTGATTACATGTCATAGAGCACACGTGCATTCTCGAATGCACTAATTCACTAAAGTGATGCATCAAATCACCGAGCCCACGTGTCTCTTCCAAGATGCCTCACTTAATTCCCTAGGTCCACGCGCATTCTCTAAGCGCACTAGTTCACCAAAGTGATGCATCAATTCACCGGTACCCCACGTGCCCTTTTTACGATGCCCTGGCCACGCGCATTCTCTAAGCGCACTCGTTTACCAAAGTGATGCATCAATTCACGGCCCACGCGCCCTTTTAGATGCCACCCCGATTCACCACTCCACCATCGACACGACAATCGGTACCCAAACATTTCCCATCACATAATTGAAATCAATCAATTAGGAACATGTCCTAAAATTCGCAATTTAAATCAATTCCATATAAATTAAAGCTCAATTAAATAAACGAACTACACCACGACAATCAGCACGAAATTCCGTGGCCACCGGCCATCCCTTGAATTTCCGGAAAAATAATTAATTAAATAATTAATTTCGAAAATTAAATAAATAAATAATAAAAATCCAATTTAGGCTCGTAATGCCTGATTGGAAGCCAAGACGAGCTCGGAAAATTACCGAGACTCATTCAATAAATAACATGGCATGTCTACTTGCTAATGTCTATTTTTTAACCATCTAACATGCATCATTAAGTCTCTAATTTAATTTATCTAAATTAATCTAACCACATAATTGCATTTAATTAAATCAAACCAACCCTAAGTATAATTAGCAAACTAAGAAAGCATTAGTGAGTAAAACTCACTTGGTAAAAGCGGAGACCGAATCACCGCAACAGCGACGTGACGGCGGCCGAAATCGGATTTTCGGCGACACCGACGGACTTGGGCCGGGCCAAGAAACCTTGCAAGCCCGCGAGAACTCTGGGCTTGGGCCTATTGAAATTCTGGGCTTATTACACTTGGGCTTCAAATTAATTTGCTGAAATTGGGCCAAGGCTACTGGCTTTGCTGGGCTTCGGAACTTAACTTGCTGGAATTGGGCTTGCCAAGTGGGCTGACCAAAGTTTGCAGATTCGCTGGCTTCAAACGGTGGCAGGAAATTGGGCTGGAATTGCTGGGCTTCGCAAGTTCAAATCGCTGGAGATGGGCCGCTCGAAGAAGCAGCAAGGCCGAAGATGCTTCGGTTGCCAATTCGGTGAAGCTAACCACCGAAGGAAACTGCTGGAGCTTCGGTGGATTTCGCTAGTCAACACACCACCGTGGAATCACCGAATGGACCGAACTGTGGACCCGCGGAGCTTCCTTCTTCGGTGGATGGTTGACCGAAAGAAGGACGCCTGGCAGCTGGATTCGAGCGTGGCTTCAGCTGAAGACGTGAGCTGAGTGAGCAGCAACTTTGGTCTTCGTGCACTGGAGCTGGAGTTTCTTCAAAGTTTCAGCAGTCCAAGACTTCGTGGCTTCACCGGGTCGACGGGCGTGGACGTGGCTTCGGTCAATCTTCAGTGAGGAGAATTGACCGGTGGGGGACAGCAATTAGTGGAGAGGGACAGCTTGATTGAAGATCCCGTGGCTTGCAAGCAGCCGAAGATGGAGCAGGAAGAGAGAGATCTTCAGTGGGTTGCTCGGATTCACTTGGGATGTTGGTTCGAAGGAGATAAAATGGAGAGAGAGAGTGAGTGGAAGAGACGAAAGTGAAGCAGCAACGTGCAGGTGGAGGAGGAGAGAGGGACGACGTGGAATGAGTTACACCGAGGGAAATGAACAAGAAGCGGCGTCCGAGGAGAACAGCTGGTCTTGCACGCTCAAATGGATTGGATCAAAGCTTAAAGTCCACCATTGTTATCCATTGCATTAATAGCTTTGTCCCCTAATACTTGCATTTATTTTCACAATAAACCCAAATTTTGAAACTCCAAATTTCTGCCCCATTTTTAAATCCGAATTTCCCATTTTAACTTCCAATTTCTTCGACGAATTCCCAAATTCGGCGTCCAATTTTGGTGTAGAAAAAGTCTACATAATTTCTATAGGTCCCCTTCGCCTCATAGCTCAGTTTGAAAGTCGGAAATCTCCACACCGCCGATCCGAATTTCTATGATTTTCCGCGTCCGAACCGATTTTCCGTAAAAATCTCGAATCTCCGAAAATCTTTCGAGACCGAGTCGACACTCCTGAATTTATGTGACGTGACCGAAACTTCAATTTCGAAATCGACTCGAATTGGCGGTTAATTTCTATTCGACGCGTTTGTAGCGTAACCTAGCATATCGGGTAACTTTTGGATATTTTTAAGTGCAATTGACTCGTGGTCGATTTTCTTCGAGCCACTATGAACCCACTCGACTCATTGGCTACTTTCGGTTATCGTGAAAATCCCGAGGATTCAAATACGGACACAGGGTACCAAAACAATAAGAAAATCGGTCTAGTGCCGATCGACATAAATTTTCTAATTTAGTTGTGTCACCTATGATTAGCGACACATCACTGTCGATCCGCCCATCTCGATTTCAAATCGATTTTTAACCGTGCCGAGATGGCCTCTAAAGATGGACACGGTCGAGAAGCTGATTCCTGGTCGAATTCTCAAGTCTATTGCCTTAAAATTCCTAATAATTTTTCCAGATAGTCTAGTTATCTCAAGAATGATCAGTTCTGAGAATAGCCTTATAAACACGTTAATGAAATGCCTGATTCAATCATAAGGAGACAGAACCAAAAATTCGGGATGTCACGATATAAGGTCTTATCATCCTGAAACGATTCTCTTTTTTGTATGTTTGTCGGAGCATCCACCAATAGCTAGGAACATCGATAAGGGCTGGTCTACTCCAACAATGGAAAGCATCAACAATTCATCAACGGTGTACAAATAAATAACAAGAAAGTTGGGTACAATGGAAGTCTTGTGGTTGAGCCACATCATCAAAGCTGGATTCCCTTTCACTTCTCTACATCGATAAGATCAAAAAAAAAAAAAAAAATCTAAATTACATATTTAGCATTGATGTTACTAATAAAATATTTTAAAATTGGTTCATGTGATATATAACGAGGTCATTTCTCATAAGATAAATATGTTGAACCATTGAAATGTGAAATCCTTGAATATTAAAGATAAAGCAGCATGCATTCCTATTTCTTGTGCATTAGCTAGAAAAGTTTGCAATATAAATAGGTCATCATTAACTAATTATATATGTTGAGCTTACGGCCGAGCTTCGATTTTTTCAGTGATCGGAAGGTAAAGCGGAAGGCGAAAAGGGAAGGCAAAGCAATAACAGAAAGTAAAAAGGGAAGGACGAAGGAGGGAGAAAATAAAACCTAAGGGTAGAGGGTTTTTCTCAGGTATTTTTTTTTTTTAATATCAACTGGTCCAATCCGGTTCCCACCTTAGAACGAGGAACCAGCCCGATTGGCCACCGGTTCCAATAATGAGAACCAGGAATTAGACTGTTCTCTCCGATAACTGCCCAGAATTGGTTGGTCTGGTTCGGTCCGGTTTGGTCCGAATGGTTTCCATGGGCCATTGCACGGATTCCTAATGGCATATAATGTAACTTTATTATTATTTTTTTAATTTTCTTTTTGAAGGTTTCATAATAGTAAGATATTACTTTCTGGTCAATTTTATCAATTGCAGTGGCTGTACATTTCTCTCTCTCTCTCTCTCTGACTTTCTGACTATGATTGCAAATTGCAATTACCTGTTCTGATTATACATATTGACACTCAAATACAGGAACGTCACGGAGCCATTTGAAGAAACCATTGTAATCTTTTCTCTGCCTTTTTATGATTCCTCTTACTAAGTAAATTATAGAGAGTTTGTCCATTTATGTTCTGACCTTATAACAAGTTTTACTCTTTTCCACATCAAATGCAGAAAGGAGGCTTGCGATGACAACGCTTGCGATGAAATTACAATCAATTTCTTGAAATTCTATTTGACAGTATTCGACTGCTGATAATAAGGTTCTTATAAAGTTCTGAGTTGCTAAGCTGTTTAAAAGGATGATATTTTTATTTAAAAAAATCCTTTGCAGGGTCCTAAGGTTGAATGAGAGTATAATAAACTTTTTTGATATATTATCTTTATATTTGTGTTTTATAAAGAACTGAATTTTTACTGCTTACTTATCCATGGATTATGATGAAAGTGAAGATTAAGGGAGAGGTATGTATTTTCTGTTCATAAATTCTTTTTTTTTCCTGAATTTAATGGGGATTTGCTCATTTCAGCAAGTAAAAAACGAAAATGACAATTCAGGATTACACATTTTACAATGCCATAATTATGTAGTTTTCTAACGACTCATATTGACTTTTTCACACGCTCCTTGTCTGTCTTGACCAAATTAATGATGAATGACGTCCAATGAAGAGCAATGTGGAAAGAACAAATTGATGTGGAGGGTGCTTCTGGGCGGCTTCTGGTCATCTCATGCTTCTTTGGAATATGAGTGATTCTGTTTGCTGTGTGCGAAGTACTTTAGATAGGTAGTGAAGATCATAGCATAAATTAACCACGAGGAACTACTTTTAAAGGGTGGATTTTGCCTCTGCTTTGTCCATGGAGCACAGAGAGTCATCGGCATAACACTATCTCATCATGCAAGGTAATTTATTTGGTAATATCTTTGGGATGTGTCGAAGCGGTGCTCTTTTGAGTCTCCATTTTATGTCATAAAGCAGCAGTCTCCATTTTAATCCCAACCAGTCAGGATTCTCACACATCTCCACCCTTAAGACGGGGTATAATCTTGCTAAAATTCCACGAACCGCTTGCAATAATCACTATTAAAATTTGCGGGAATCACGGATTTATAGTTTGTGCATTATTGATCGATTTTTGGAAAATACCAAGAACACGGCATTATTGGTAAGGCTCAAAGTGCCATCCTTTGTTCCATCGTCTTTAGGTATTAATTAAAAGGTGAGCGAGGAATTTCTCTTTAGTTTGCATGGGGCCAAAGCTTTTTCTACTTTGTTTTGTTTTTTAGGTCGGGGCAAGGGGCAAGAAACTACTGAGTTATGAAAAAGGAAGAAAAGCTAGAATGATCCCTGTGTAAAAGAAAGCGGAAAAAACACAAAAAAGCGGTTCCATGATTTCTGAGCCAAAAAGTAAAAAGAAGAAAAAAGCGCGTCAAAAATCTGTCTAGAAAAATCGACACATTCTTATAAATCTCTTCACAATTTCCATTAGTACCAAACCTGCATCTCATTTCATTTTGCCTTGCTTTCTTGAGCTTTGAGTCATGAAACTCGTAAGCACGAGTTTTGTAGAGTTTCAATCATGCCATTTTCTTCTTGGCATTGCTCTTGCATTGTGCTTTAACCAAGTCTCATCCATCACCAACGAAACAGACAGAATTGCATTGCTCACATTTAAGGCTGGCATAAACGAAGATCCTTTCGGCGTGCTCAACTCATGGAATGATAGCATTGGGTTTTGCCAGTGGTATGGCATTACGTGTGGCTGGAGGCACCGGAGGGTCACGGCCCTGAACTTGTCATCACAAGGACTCTCCGGATCAATCTCTCCTCACGTTGGGAATCTCAGCTTCCTAAGGGAAATGCTGCTTCTCAACAACAGTCTTGGTCATGAAATCCCTCCACAAGTCGGGCAGCTGCGCCGTCTTCGTAGCTTACGACTAGACAACAATTCATTGGTTGGGGAAATTCCCAAAAACATATCGGGTTGCTCTAACCTTGTCAACCTCTATCTTCAAGGCAACCAACTAACCGGAGAGATTCCTGGGGAGCTCGGCTCCCTATCGAAGCTACGGATACTCGCTTCGGCGGCTAATAATTTGATTGGGAGTGTGCCTTCTTTCATTGGAAACTTATCTTCATTGGAGGTCCTTCATTTAAACGGTAACAAATTGGGCGGGAGCATTCCCCAAGTTCTAGGCTACCTGACGAACTTGCAAAACATTGCCCTCGGAAAAAACAGATTGTCAGGTACAATTCCATCTTCATTACTCAATCTTTCTTCGCTAACTAAATTTGAAGTTGGAGACAACCGGATACTAGGGACTCTTCCTGAGAGTATGGGCCTCAAACTCCCAATTCTTGATTATTTCAGTGTCTTTGGGAACCAACTTGAGGGACCGATTCCCCCGTCGATATCGAATTCCACAAAACTAGTGACACTTCAACTTGGAAGTAACAAATTATCCGGGAGTGTACCTTCATTTGAAAATCTGCATGAGCTTCTTAAACTTAGAATCGCTAATAATCAGCTTGGAAGTGGAAAACCCGAAGACTTAAGCTTCCTTTGCTCATTGACTAACAACACCAAATTAATAGAAGTGGCTATTTCCACGAACGAGTTTGGTGGGGTGTTACCAAAATGCATAGGTAATCTATCTACTACTCTCACGGATCTTATGGTAGAAGAGAATCAAATATCCGGCGAGATTCCGGAAGTAATCGGGAATGTTGTCAACCTGGATATATTGGGTATGAACCTCAACTATCTTACAGGTGGTATACCCTCAAATTTGGGGAATCTACAAAATCTAGTGGTGCTGGTGATCAGTTGTAATAACTTGCAAGGGACCATCCCATCTTCTTTTGGAAATCTAACCAAGTTGATTGATTTATCTCTTGATGGGAACAACTTTCAAGGACAAATTCCTTCCCATCTATCAAATTGTCGGTCTCTTAATCTTCTTGATTTGTCTAATAACAATCTCAGTGGTGCCATACCCCCAAAGCTTATGGGTCTCTCATCATTAGTGATCATTTTGAACTTGTCTCATAACCATCTGACTAGGGTTCTACCCATAGAAGTTGGCAACTTGAGAGCTCTGACTGCGTTGGACGTCTCGGACAATTTGTTGGGAGGTGAAATCCCTGGTAGTTTAGGTGATTGCACTTCATTGACAACATTGAGGATGGGGGGCAACTTCTTCCATGGGTCAATTCCTCAATCAATCAGATCGTTAGGAGGCATTGAAGAGATGGATCTTTCACGCAACAATTTGTCGGGTCATATTCCAGAATTCTTAGCAATATTTCATTCCTTGAAAGTCCTAAATTTGTCATATAATAAATTTAAAGGCATGCTACCATGCGAAGGAGTCTTTCAGAATGCTACCGGTACTTCCATCGTTGGGAACAATGAGCTTTGTGGTGGATTGCAAGAATTTCACCTCCCCAAGTGCATCTCTAAAGGCTCTAAGAGCAGAAAGATCAATATAGTGGCACTGTCCATTTCTGTTATTTTTGGAGTTCTTGGAATATCTCATATTCTGGCTCTTATATGTCTTTTTTGGTTGAAGAAGAAAGTAAATAAACCAGTTTCAAGTTTGATAGATGATTCATGTCCGAACGTATCTTATGGAACACTCCTAAAAGCAACTGATGGATTTTCTTCAATGAGTTTGATTGGTGTCAGAAGCTTTGGTTCTGTATATAGGGGGTTACTCGAGGGTGACAGAACTATTGTTGCCGTGAAGGTGTTTCATTTAGTGTGTTGCGGTGCTCTGAAAAGCTTCATAGTTGAGTGTGAGGCATTAAAGAATATTAGACATCGAAATCTCTTGAAGATATTGACAGTTTGCTCGAGTACTGATTATCAAGGAAATGATTTTAAGGCCTTAGTCTATCAATTTATGGACAATGGGAACTTGGAAAGGTGGCTACATCCAAACCCAACATCATCTCATAGCAATGAGCTTCCAAAAAAGTTGAATTTCATTTGGAGGATAAATATTGCTATTGATGTTGCTTTTGCACTAGATTATCTTCATCATAGGTGCCACATCCCCATCGTTCATTGTGATTTAAAACCAAGCAATGTCCTCTTAGATGCTCAGATGGTCGCACACCTGGGTGACTTTGGATTGGTGAAATTCCTTGTTGGATCATCCCTTGATGTTGTTGCTAATCAAATGAGCTCAGTGGGTCTTAGAGGGACAATTGGTTATGCTCCACCAGGTAATCTCTCTACTTTTTATTCTAATGACATGTGCTCCACATTCTTTTTTTATGATTGACACTCTCAAGTTTATCTTCAATGCAATCTAAATATGGCGTAGAATATGCAATGGGATGCGAGATCTCAAGAGAAGGCGATGTCTTCAGTTACGGCATCCTCTTACTAGAGATGTTCACGGGATTGAGTCCCACCAATGATAGATTCGAGGACAACCTGACTCTCCATAGTTTTGTCACAGCAGCTTTGCCTGAGCGAGCTTTGGAAATTACAGATCACATTCTACTTCTAGAAAGAGAAAGTCATTTCAATCCCAATAGTCCTCAGCATTGGCTTTCGGAAAGCAATGAGATATTTCAAGAGTGTTTGGTTATGGTATATAATATTGGAGTGGCTTGTTCAAATGAAGTGCCTGCAAGACGGATGAGCATCGATGGTGTTGCAAATCAACTGCAAAAGATTAGGGAAAAGCTATTTGCATTGGGTTTCCATGAACATGATGAACTACCGTAGGTGACAAGATAATTTCTTAACCTCTTCCTTGTCTTATTAGTTTTGCTTATGCTTGTGCAAATATACATCATGAAATGTGTAGCAGAGTAGCAAATCAATTGTGCATTTTCAATATAAGAAAATGGTCATTCCTCATCCGTATATGTAATAGGGTAGCATATGCCCCACAGTGCAAGGACCTTAAGTAACATCGGTTAAAATTTGTCTCCAGTTTGAGAACATGGATACAATTCGATCCTAATCGAACCGTGGGATAGTCAAGCCATATAAAAAAAGTTGGAATTGAACTTTGAAAATGTATTAGCTGGAGAGAAGCAGTCGTTTCTTTTAGGAGATAATAGTTGATTATCATTCCTCATCTGCACAGATTATTGCACTTGCATGTGGCCCATGATGCACAGTCTTGAGCATTGCTATGATATTTTAAAAAATCTGTCTGAAAAAAAAAGGTTGAGTTCTTTCATCAGTATGAAGCTCATTAAGACGTATAAAATTGATTACCATGCGCTATTTTCAATTGATATCCATGATCAACCTTTTCCAATGAATGAATAGTTGTTCTTAGCAATTTGTTTTAACGCAGTAACATTGTCTCCTTTTTTACTGGAAATTTATCCTTTCCCCTTGCAAATCCTAGCTTCTGTCCAGGCTGTCTAACTCAGAGGAGTGCTTGGTTTCTTTCTACAGCTTCGCTAGGAATCACTATGCATCGCTGAAGTTGTGCGAGACAGTTGGAGATGAGTGATGTTGCTGTCAAGCCAAGCATCTCTTTCAGATTCAGCTTCAATAAGCAAATGTTCTGTTTGTGAAGGAAAAATGATAGTCTGATTATGAATAGAATATATAGCTTTCTGATTCAGCTTCCTTGTATGCAATAAGTCGAGAACAGATCCGAATAGATCTGGATGGTTGCTATAATGGTTTAGCTTAAGTAGTCTTATCCCAATTATGATCATGCAATCGGTGCTGCTTGTGTTTCTCCATTGGGGAATGGATCTCCAGAACTGCTAATCCTAATGTATGCCAGTTTCATTACTCTTGTTTTGCCAAAATTTTCCTTTTCCCGTTCATTCATATCTTTTCGCAATAGAACTTGTTCGATTGCGTTCTGTCTGCCATCAATTCTAGCCAACCAGAAATCACCAGCATGTACCATCATGTCCTCATCAAGGAGAAGACCAATCGGCTCAAGACGAGAATGAACTATAGCCATTTCATTATGATGATGGACATAATCCCAGGCATGTGATATCGATGGTGATGCTCTCAGTCTCTGAATAGAAAACTCGTATTCTTCGTCTCGTCACGTCCCTCATTCCTTACCCAATCCTTTTGCAAGCTTCCAATGACCAAAACTCCATAAACAACCGCCTCCAAATCGACGCCAAGATTGCTGACACATACTTGAACAAAGCTCGTCTGAGCATGGTGACCTGACCAAAATTACCTCGAAAGTTCATCTATAGCTTTCAAAATGGCAGGACACGACTGGAAGAGAAATCCATGCTGATGACCACCAACATCGTTATTCCTAGGAACAATTTTTGCTTAAAAATATTCTTTTTATTTTGTTCTTTAGATGAATTTCTGAGTATTTGAAGGCATTTAGTAATTGTCTAAAATTTTTATTCCCGAAATAAAAATGTATTTGGTACGACCCTTAAATTTTTGGGTTAATACTATAAAAAACTCAAAACTAGTGCACTTGTGACAAATTTAGCCCAAATTAATTTTTTGACCACGAAAAACCTTAAATTGGTACACTTGTGACAAATTTACCCTAAGCTAATTTGTTCGACCATTAAAAATCTCAGATTGGTGCAT
This sequence comes from Eucalyptus cloeziana, assembly GCA_014182715.1. Taxonomy (NCBI): domain Eukaryota; kingdom Viridiplantae; phylum Streptophyta; class Magnoliopsida; order Myrtales; family Myrtaceae; genus Eucalyptus; species Eucalyptus cloeziana. Next base: position 28,492,232 of record CM024639.1, read on the forward strand.
TTACGATAAATATACCTTTTGTTTAATTGGATTAATATCGCAAAAAACCACAAAAATGTAAATTTGTTACAAGTGTATCAATTTAGGGTAAATTTATCAAATGTGTACCAGTTTTGGGTAATTAGTTTGGTAAATTAAAATTTAATAGAAATTAACAGAATGTGAATTTATTATAAGTGTACTAATTTGAGGTAAATTTATCAAATATGTATCGGTTTTGGGTTTTTGATAATTAAAAAATTAGTTTTTGGTAAATTTATCACATGTGTACAAATTTAGAGTTTTTCAGGATGTTAACACTAATTATTTTTTGTAACTTAGAATTTCTTTTAATTTTTAAATATTTTTATTATATTTTCTTATCTTTTTTCTTCTTCCTTCTAGCTAGTTGCCAACCATGGTGATGGTTGACGATCGGCTGGGCGAGGGCAACTTGGCCACCGGCGAGGCTCAACTTTGCCTGGACAATGCGAGATCGGCATCACCTTAGCCTAGCGAGGCTCTAGCAAGCTTGCCGAGCCTTGCCCAGCTAGGTGTGGGCCATTGCCATGGCCGACAGCTAGTTTGGATGAGGAAGAAGAGAAAAGGAAAGAAAAGGAAAAGAAAAAAAAAAGTGAAAAAAAAAAAAAGTTTGGCTTGATATGGAATTGTTTTCGAAACAAATAGCAATTTTTTTTTTGTTTCTTATTTTTGTTCCAAATCTATTCCTACAAACAAAAAAGTTCGCCAAATAGATTTTTTTTTTTTTTTTGGTTCCGATGAACAAAAGAATAGAATTAAGCACTATTTGGCATGTTACCAAACAAACCCTTAACATTATATCTCACTTGCAGAAGAATTCATTCTGCACCTCTCTCAGAAATTGTTGGGAGTAAAAGTTCCAATTACAAAGCATTAAATTTCTCGGCTCTCTTTCGGGGAAGAAGGTAAACAATTTTAGCATTTAACTTCTTTGTTGTTTCTATACTAGATAAATGTGATTACCCAAAAAGAAAAAAGAAAAAGAAAAATTGAGCGAAGGAGGCAACAAATATCACTGGTAAATATTAGAAGGTCCTACGCAGGCAATATGTTCTTCATTGGACGTCAACACAGCATGTTATTTGCTAGTAAATATAAATGCTAAACGATCCTCTCTCTCTCTCTCTTTGATATTTAATTAACTCATTAACGGGTAAAGTATGGCGAAAAGCCGCTAAATTATGCTAGAGGACTAGAAAAACACAGGTTTTCGAAGTGGACAGCTCGAGTACTTAAATTTGATGTGATTCCCGTAGTTAATATGTAAGGTCAATGGAGAATACCGATTAATATTCAAGTATAGTGGAAAATCGAGATACCAAGGTAATCGTAATCATAATCATAATCCAGTGTATAATTTATAAACGTGGACGTGAAGAGGAAGTTGATGATCCTTTGGGTACTCTTTCCATGGACCTTTAATTAGTTAATGTGTAAATTCTTTTCTGATTAGAAATCTTAAAGGACTTCCAAGTCAAACACATGGATATCAACAGCGCGAGGCTAATGGTCTTCCTTTAGCTTTGTAAATTGCGCTCCTCTTGGAATCTCTTTGTTTAGCTTTTTCTAAGATTAGTGAAAGGAATTAATGATCTTTCCATATAATTATTATAATCATACGCTCAAAAAATTCTTACTTAAATGGATGTGTTTGTAACTTATATTATCACGTCTGAAAATGTTTTGGTAGAACACTTGTACAAATTATATTATGGAAACTTTTATTTTTCATCTTTTCGACTACTACTAATCCACTATTTTCTTGTAGAAACTTAACGTATAGTCCCTATCTTCTTTCTTTTTAATTTAACGGGGACATAGGTTTGAGTTAATTTAAAAACTTTTTCAGTCGTGATTCCACAAAAAAAAGAAAAAGAAAGTGAAGACCTATTTTTTTTTTTTCCATTTTTCTAATATATAGTTGGTTTGTGGAAAAAAAATTCAATGAGAATGGAGATTTTGGAATTCATATTTTCATTTTAGGCTAAGAAAGAATGAAAACAAAAAATATTTACATTATGAGAGATTTAATGAAAGCTCACTTTTCTTATTTTCATTCATTTATTGTTTCCAATCATCTACTTTTCCCATTGTTTTTTTTTTTTCCTTGCACGGCAATGAAGGCAAAAAATTTTACAACCTTATGAACTAAATATATCTATACTTGATGTTGGTTCCTATTCATAGACTTTCGTTAGGATGAAAATTTATTAGCTATAAAGCAATAGATCTACATCTAAATGTCTTGTGCGAGTAACCTTTATGGGCATTTTTCTTATGCCGTGGGCTAATTCACAAAAATGTTATCGGGCTGAATCAAACGAGACTATTGATCTAATAATTAATAATGATTATCAATAAACGTGTAACAATCATCTTTAGTCATTCAACCTCTCGTAATGAGCTCAATAATTTTATAGAGGTTTTTGCCCATGGCATTGTAGAAAAGCTTGAGGGGCTAAAGGGCCTTTTTTTTTTTTTTTTTTTTTTGAGGAACTAGATGCAAATTTCAACGTATGTAAAATCTATAATCTATGATGATGAGTAGTTATCTCTCCTCGTATATTAAGAACAATATTTTATCTGGTTCAAGTAATAGATAGAGTAATCATACCTCATGAACTAATGTCAATTCAACCATTGGGGTTTGCCCAGTGGAGAATGAGAGTTAGAGTATGAGTAGAATAAGACCGACAAAAAAAATAATAATAATGTCAATTCACCAAGGAAAATAAATTATCCAGACCACATACACTATTACTCCTCATAGGTTAAATGACATGTGAATCATCCGTGAAACGTATGTCCAAATGTTTCCAGTCCATGTTGGTAAGTTACGACGGTCCCAAAAACTAGAAGTTTCTTCCGTTTGAATTTAGAATCCAACTTTTCTAATTCCTGCTTTTCACATTGACTTTAAGGACTTGGAAAGTTAGAAAGGAGACCTTAGTGTGGGGTACACTTTCCTGTTTACTTTTAAAATAGTGTCCGTCCCAAAGTAGCCCAAAAGCTATTAACTTCGTTATTTAAAATTAAATGATTATTATGTATCAAGAAAAAAAACCTACCAAAATGGGTGACAAGTATCGCCATACCTTTTCAAACTTATATTGAAAATGACAGACTTTTTGTAATTGGGTGTTTAATAAGAATACTGTTAACGGAATAATTACAAAAAAAAAAAAAAAGTCATAAATTTATTGTATGGAATAAGAAGCTACTGCTTTTGAATTCAGCTTTCTTGTGTAGAATCTTTCAAAGGTTAATTTCCATGCTAGGGGTGGTCCAACAATGGATTAGCAAAATTAGCACTACTCAATTCTGGTGATGAAATCAGGAATGTTTAATTTCACAATTAAGGATTGTCCCAATACTTGTAAACATTTCGCATTCTTTACTTCCACGCAGCTAAGGATAAAAGGCAACTTTTCTACTAATGCGAAACCCTAACTCCAAGCAACTGTCGATGGTCCACAAGAACATACTTGTAATCATGCTTATCATGTGCAATTTCATTCTCATTTGCATTTAAAAGTCGTTCAATGAAGTCAAATTATTCACAAGAAAATCTGCACGCAAAATGCATCTCGAGCGTCGTTGTCAATAAATACTTTGAAATCTTGGTATTACAGCCACTCCTAGCTTTACTTGTTCATTGGGGTGTTGCCGCTTCCAACACGCTGCATGCATGCTTTGATCAAAAGCCGTCTTGATCGGCAGAGACTTTCCTCGACAATTCAGGGACCGCTTGGGTCAAATATGTATTTTTGAAAATCAAAGGACATGTTCACATTCCTTAATTAATTGTGGAAATGCTTTTCAGACTAGACATCTTAAAGGATTTCAGGCGAAACACATGTATATCAACAACACGAGCCCAGTGAATGTCTTTTGAAATCTCTTTCTTTGGCTTTTTCTTTGATTGGTCCAAGGAAGAGAAAATTAGCACTTACCTTGAAATTATGGGTCTTCCGATATAATTATTATAATTATACACTCGGAAAAAGTATTGGATAAATAATGTGCGCGATTCCCTATAAACATTAGTCGATAATCACATCTGAAAAAAGTTACGGTAGGACACATGTATAAATTATATTATGGAAACTTTTATTTTCCATCTTTTTGACTACTACTAATGGCCTGTTTTCTTGGTAAAACTTTAATGTTTAGTCCTTATCTTCTTTCTTCATCAACACAAGGTCATTATCTTCACTTTAAAACAAGTGCTTGAAAAAGTGAATTTCAAGAAGATGCTGAACTTAAAGGGCCAGAGGGTAATTTTGCTGGGAAGTTTGGGTAAAGGCTTCGGTAACTTGACTGCAACAGTGAAGAATATTCCACCAGGAGTCGAAGAGAAGACGTCGGATGCCGCGGACGTCTTGGTCAAGGCAACTTCGAATTGTTGCGGCAAGCTGATGGATCGCATCTGTTGCATGTGCTTCATCCAAACTTGCTCCTATGTGAATGACCGGTGCGCAGTCGCTCTTTCACAACTCTGCACCGGCCTCGCTTGTTTTGGGTGCATCGATTGTTGTTTCGATCTCTGTGAATGTTGTTCATGTCTCTAGTGATGTTGACCAGTATGTATAGAGATTTGTGTTATGTCATATTGGCGAGTGTTACTCTTGTCTCTTCCTTGTGTGTATCATAGTCAATAATGATGTATAGTTTCTCAGAGAATACATGGAACCTGAGACAGGCTAATGTTGATGCGTCTATTTTCAAGAATGATACATCTTAATGACTAATGCAAGTGAAGGTGGAGTGAATACATATTCGAAGTGGAAATATGGCCCTCGCAATGGTAATAAACAAAATTTCACCTCGTCCCTCACGAAATTGTCGCAATTGTCTGTTGAGCCACCCATCACACAGTGGTCAATGCTAAGCCAGAGCCTCCTATTGAGCATTTTTCCCACCCTCCTTGGCCATGCCTATGTTTCCGACCACTTGAGATGCATGTGTCTTACTTTAGGGACTTGGTGTGAGATGGAGCCATTAGTATATTTTAATTAGTCTATAATTCGTTAGCTTAAGTTTTTGAGTGAATGTGGGGTTAATGGGCTCAAATTTAGTTTTCCTCTTGACCATCTCTCCAAGTGAAGGTGTCGAGGTTGATTGGTAGCTAGTCCCGATGTTTAGGAATTAAGAATGATTGGCGGCCACTCCAAATGTATATCGGTGTTTGGTGAATATCTCATGGAAAGAAATATATTATTATTTAAGCTTCTTCTTAGCGATTTCCCCAGGTGAAAGTATCGAGCCATTGTTGCGTGCTCCCAACATTCTCAACTATGGCGCCGATAAGGGCCGCAACGCCCTCGCCTCGCCGGCCTAGGGCTATAAAATAAAAAGAAAAGAATAAAGAAAATAATATTATTAAAAATTATCAAACTGATCGTGCGGTCGATGTCCACGTTACCTATTTTCAGCCAAAATTAGCTAGATTGACTTAGTTGACCAAACATGAAAATGTTTATAACTCAATTGACAAAATTGAAAGGTTTAAGATTGAATTAGCAACAGTGCAATAAGTTTAAAACTTCTTGGACAAATTTTTCCTTCCTAGCCACAACTTTAATCAGGAAAGCGTATCATGTATATTTTAAGACAATCTTGCATCCGATGAAAATTCAAGTAGGATTTCCATTCTTGATCTTGATTCCAACATGGAGACAATCTTTATTCTTGAATCATGACTTTGACGTGGATACAATTTACGTATTTTTTTTCACATACTTTATTTGGGTTGGATTTTATTCACAAACTCAAACTCGAGAGATATTTTAATAGTTTCTTTGTTCTTTCCTTTATCTTGTTTCTTACTCCAATGTCGATGATACAACAATTTCATCTATATCTTCCCTAACTGCTGCCCAATATGATTATCTTTTGATGATCCGCACACCTAATGTCATTTGCACTATGATCTAAATGTTTGCCAGAATATGCAATTAGGTGAGAGGTCTCAACAGAAGGCAATGTATAATAGCTATGGCGATGCAATTGGCTCTCCGAAAGTCACGGCAAGGCCCATGATGCACGGGTCTTGAGTATTGCTATGATGTTTCCGAGTCAATCTTAGTCATAAATTTCTTTTGTTGGTGTTTATACTGATTTAGAAGAATAAGATAAATCAACCGTGGTCCTTGGGAAATCTTAAAGTAAGATCCACGACACAGCTTCTTCACTTTATGAAAATTTGTTCGGATTTTCCCTGATAAAGCTTCTTCACTTTATAGAAAGTTCTTAGCTTCTTCAATATATAGAAAGTTTTTCTCAGATTTTCCACGATTGTGTGAATATTTAACAAAAAGAAAAGAAGTGACATTGTGTGGGGTTTCCTTCTTGTTAAATCCTAACTAGTCTCTCTCTCTCTCTCTCTCTCTCTCTTTTATGTGGAAATTTATATTTCAAGCTTTTTTCCTGAATTAGAGGAGAGTTTGGTTTCTGCACCTTGACTAGGAATCGCTCTCCAATGTCCATCCCCAAGTTGATGCACGAAATAATTGGATACTGGTAATGTTGCGGTAAAGCAAATTTAGGTCAGTTACAAGCTTCCTAAATGAGCAATGTTCCTCTGATTTCAGGATGAAGACATAATAGTCTGCAATAAGAAGTTACTATTTTTGGATTCAGCTTTCTCGCGTAAAATCTTTCGAAGGTTAATTTCCGCGCCGGGGTGGTCCAACAATGGTTTAATAGAATTAGTCTTGCACAATTCTAGTGATGTAATCGGGTGTGTTTGATTTCACAATTAAGGATTGTTCCGATATTTGAAAACATTTCGCATTCTTTACTTCCACGCTGCCAAGGATGAAAACTACTTTTCTAATAAAGGAGACCCTCACTCCAAGCAACTGTTGATGGTCCACAAAAAAATACTTGTAATCATGTTCATCTTGTACAGTTTCATTTTCATTTGCATTTAAAAGTCATTCAATGAAGTCAAATTATTCACAAGAAAATTTCCCTGCAAAATGCATCTCGAGCATCGTTGATCGATAAATACTTGGAGGATAACGGCAAGCCAAAATCAGCAGTGAAAGAAAAGAACGGGGAAGGAAGTAGAGATGAAAGTAAATGGGTCTAGTTGCATTACAAGGAGAAGCGATTTGATTTTGACCTACTTTGTTATCTTGGTATTACAGCTACTCCTAGCTTTACTTGTTCATTGTGGTGTTGCCGCTTCCAACACGCTGCATGCATGCTTTGATCAAAAGCCGTCTTGATCGGCAGAGACTTTCCTCGACAAGTCAGGGAACGCTTGGGTTAAATATGTTTTTGAAAATCAAAGGATATGTTCACATTCGTTAATTAACTGTGGAAATGCTTTTTAGACTAGACATCTTAAAGGATTTTCGGCTGAAACACATGTAAATCAACTGCACGAGCCCAGTGCATGTTTTTTAGAATCTCTTTCGTTAGTTTTTTCTTAGATTGGTCAAAGGAAGACCAACTCAGCAACTACCTTGAAATTAGGGGTCCTCCCATAGAATTATTATAATCATACAGTCGAAAAAGTTGCGTAAATGGTGTGGATAATTCCCTATGGATATTAGTCGATAATCACGCCTGAAAAAGTTATGATAGGACACCTGTATGAATTATATTATGGAAACTTTTATTTTCCATCTTTTTGATTGCTGCTAATTGGCTGTTTTCCGTTTAGCCCTTATCTTCTATCTTTTTAATTTTAAATGGACAGGTTTGAGTTAATTTTGAACACATTTTCAGTTGTGGTACTACGAAAAAAAAAAAAACGAAAAAAAAAAAAAAAAAAAAAAAAAAAAAAAAAAGAAAGAAAGAAAGAAAGAAAGAAAGTGAAGACCTTTTTTTTCCTTTTTAAATATATATTTGGTTTGTGGAATTTTTTTTTTATGAGAATGGAGATATTGAAAATCATATTTTCACTTTAGGCCAAGAAAGAATGAAAACGAAAAATATTTACATTATGAGAAATGTAATGAAAGCTCGCTTTTCTTATTTTCATTCAAATATTGTTTCCAATCATCTACTTTCCCATTGTTGTTTTCTTTTTCTTATACAGTAATTAAGGCGAAAATTTTTACAAACATCATGGACTAAATATATCCATACTTAATGTTGGTTTCTATACACAGGTTTTCGTGAGGATTAACATTCATTAGATATTGAACAATAGATCTACATCTAAATGTGTTGTGCAAGTAACATTTATGAGCATTTTTCCCATACCGTGGGTTAATTCACAAAAAAGTTATCGGGCTTAATCATATGATAATTAATAATGATTATCGATAAACGTGTAACAATCATCTTCAGTCATTCAAACTCTCGTAATGAGCTTAGTAATTTTGCGGTAGTTTTTGCCCATGGCATCGTAGAAAAGCCTGAGGGGCTACAGGGGCCGATTTTTTTTTTTGGGAACTCGATGCAAATTTCAACATATGTAAAATATATAATCTATGATGATAAGTAGCCTTCATATCTCTCCTTGTATATTAAGTACAATATGTTATCTGGTTCGAGAGAGATAAAGTAATCATACCTCATAAACTAATGTCAATTCCCCAGGGAAAATAAAATATCCGGACCACATACGCTGTTACTCCTTATAAGTTAAATGACACGCGAATCCTTCGTGAGACTTACGTCCAGATGTTTCCAGTCCATGCTGACAAGTTACGTCCATCCCAAAAACTAGAAGTCTCTTTCGCTTGAATTTAGAATCCTACTTTTCTAATTTCTCCTTTTCACATTGACTTTAAAGACTTGGAAAGTTATGAAGGAGCCCTTGGTGTGTGGCACTTTTTCGTTTTTCCTTTTAAAATAGTATACATCTCAAAGTAGCCCAGAAGCTATTAAATTCATAATTTAAAATTAAATGATTATTTTGTATCAAGAAAAAAAAAAGCCTACCAAAATAGGTGACAATTATCGCCACGCTTTTCCAAACTTACATTGGAAACGATAGAGTTTTTGTAATTGAATATTTAACAAGAATATTGTTAACGAGATAATTTTAAAAAAAAAAGTCATAAATTAACTGTGAGGATGTCAATTCAATTCTAAACCTTTCAATTTTATCAATTGAGCTCTAAACCTTTTTGACGATTTGTTAATGTTTGGTTTTTACAGCTTAACTAGGAATTGCTCTCCAATGTCCATACCCAATTTGATGTACGAAATGATTGGATATCGGTAAGAAAAAGAAGTTAAGTTAGTTACAAGCTTCTTATATGAGCGATGGTCCTCTTTTTAGGGACACGTATATGGTAATTTGGAATAAGAAGCTACTGTTTTTGGATTTAGCTTTCTCATGTAGAATCTATGGAAGGTTAATTTCCACGCCAGGGGTATTCCAACAACAATTTGGTAGATTTAGTCTTACTCAATTGTGATGATGTAATCGTTTGTGCCTGATTTCACAATTAAGGATTGTTCCAATACTTATAAACATTTCATGTTCTTTACTTCCACGTTTTTAAGGATGAAATACCACTTTTCTACAACCAAACTTATATTGGAAATGACAGACTTTTTGTAATTGGATGTTTAACAAGAATACTGTAAACGGAATAATTATCAAAAAAAGTCATAAATTTGTTTTACAGGTATCAATTTAGTTCTCAACCTTTCAATTTTGTCAATTGAGTCTTAAACCTTTTTCATGATTTGTCAGTGTTCGGTTTCTACAACTTAACTAGGAATTGCTCTCCAATGTCAATTTGATGTATGAAATAATTAGATATTGGTAAGAAAGCAAAGTTAAGTCAGTTACAAGCTTCCTATACGAGCAATGTTCCACTATTTAGGGACATAGATATGGTCATTTGGAATAAGAAGCTACTGTTTTTGTATCCAGCTTTCTCGTGTAGAATCTATGGAAGGTTAATTTCCATGCCAGGGGTGGTCCAACTACGGTTTAGTAGAATTAGACTTACTCAATTCTGCTGATGTAATCGTGTGTGACTAATTTCACAATTAAGAATTGTTCCAATAGTTGTAAACATTTCGCATTCTTTACTTCCACACTGCCAAGGATGAAAACCGCTTTTCTACTGATGGAGAGTAGTAACTCCAAGCAATTGTCGATAGTCCACAAGAAAGATACTTGTAATCATGTTTATCTTGTATAGTTTCATTCTCATTTGCATTTAAAAGTCGTTCAATGAAGTCAAATTATTCACAAGAAAATCTGCCCGCAAAATGCATCTTGAGCATTGTTGTTCAATAAATACTTGGAGGATAATAGCAAGCCAAAATCAGTAGTGGCAGAAAAGAACGGGGAAGGAATTAGAGATGGAAGCAAATGGGTCCTAGTTGCATTACAAGAAGAAGCGATTTGACCTACTTTGTAATCTTGGTATTCCAGCCACTCCTAGCTTTACTTGTTCATTGGGGTGCTGCCGCTTCCAACACGCTGCATGCATGCTTTAATCCAAAGCCATCTTGATCGGCAGAGACTTTCCTGGACAATTCAAGGACCGCTTGGGTCAAATATGTTTTTTTGAAAATCAAAGTACGTGTCTACATTGCTTAATTAACTGTGGAAATGCTTTTCAGATTAGACTTCTTAAAGGATTTCAGGTGAAACACATGTAAATCAACAGCCCGAGCCCAGTGTGTCTTTTGGAATCTCTTTATTAAGCTTTTTCTTTGATTGGTCAAAGGAAGAGCAAATCAGCACCTACCTTGAAATTATGGGTCTTCCCATATAATTATTATAATCACATACTTGAAAAGTCTTGTGTAAATAATGTGTGTTATTCCCTATGGACATTAGTTGATAATCACATCTTAAAAAATTATGATAGGACACATGTATAAATTATATTATGGAAACTTTTATTTTCCATCTTTTTAACTGCTGCTAATGGCCTGTTTTCCTGGTGAAAACTTTAACGTTTGGTCCTTATCTTTTTTCTTTTCAATTTTATATGGATAGGTTTGAGTAAATTTTGAAAACTTTTTTTAGTTGTGATTCTCAAAAAAAAAAAAAAAAAAAAAAAAAGATAGTGAAGACCTAATTTTTTCCATTTTTTAATATATATTTGGTTTGTGGGAAAAAATGAGAACGGAGATATTGAAAATCTTTTTTTCATTTTAGGCTAAGAAAGAAAGAAAATGAAAATATCATTTCCAATCATCTACTTTCCCATCAATGTTTTCTTTTTCTTACACGACAATGAGGGTGAAAATTTTTAAGACCTCATGGACTAAATATATCTATACTTGATGTTGGTTTCTATTTACAGATTTTCGTTAGGATGGACATTTATTAGCTATAGAACAATAGATCTACATCTAAATGTCTTGTGCAAGTAAATATTTATGGGCATTTTTACCATGTCAAGGGCTAATTCATAATAAAATTATCGGGTTCAATCAAGCACGACTGTTGATCCAATAGTTGATAATGTTTGTCAATCAACATCTTACAATCACCGTTAGTTGTCCAACCTCTTTTAATGAGTTTAAGATTTTTGCCGTGGTTTTTTTCCCACAGCATTGTAGAAAGGCCCGAGGGTCTACTGTGGCCGATTTTCCCAAGGAACTTGTTATGCAAATTACGCAATATATGAACAACATAATCTATGATGACGCATAACTATCATATCTCTCCTTGTATATTAAGAATAACATTTTATCTGATTCGAGAGAAATAGAGAAATTATACTTCATAAACTAATGTCAACTCCCCAAGGAAATAAATTTATCCGGACCTCATACACGGTTACTACTCATAAAGTTAAATGTCACGCAAATCCTTTGTGAATCCTGCATCAAAACGACTCCATTCCCTGACCAAAAAAAAAAAAAAAAATACTCCATTTTGACTAGTGACGACCACGCCAAAAACTAAAAGTCTCTTCGGTTTGTATTTAGAGTCCAACTTTTTTATAATTTCTCCGGTTCATATATAGCTTTAAAGACTTAAGAAAGTAGACCTTCGCGTGTGGCGCGCTATCTTTTTTTCTTTTATAATAGTATCCGTCTCAAAGTAGCCCACAAGCTATTAAAGTTGTAATTTAAGATTTAATGATTAATTCATAACAAGAAAAGAAAAACCCGACCAAAACAGGTGACAAGTATCGCTGTACTTTTCCAAGCTTAAATAGGAAATGCTGGAATTCCGGTAATGGGGTGTTTAACAAGTATCTAGTTAATTGAGAAAAGTACCAAAAAAGTCATAAACCTATTGTATTGGTACCAATTTAGTCCTAAACTTTTCAATTGTACCAATTCAGTCTTAAACCTTTTTATATCGATACCAATTCAGTGCATCCGGCCAATTTTAACCCGCCGATGCCGACGTGGCAATTTTTAAATATATTTTTATTATTTTTTTGAATTTTTTCCTTTTTTTCTTTTTTTTTCTTCCTTCTTCCTCTTGGACTGTTTCGGCGGTGGCCAGCGAGCCTCCGGTGAGGCTTGCCAGCCATTGGGCGAGGGCCTCGAAGCCCTCGCCTACGAGGGTCGCGGCCCTCGCTTGGCCCCTCCCAGGGCCGCCGGCAAGGCGGCTTCGCCCAAATCTAGGCAAGGCCAGCCTCGCCTTGGCCTCGCTGGTCGCGGGCGAGGGGTTGGCGACGCTGGCCTCGCCCTGGCTTTGCCGCGGGTGAAGGCGGCCTCACCCGCGGCGGCGAGGCCAACGTGGCCCTCGCCTGGGCCTTGCTTGTGGGTGAAGGCGGCCATCAGCCCTCACCCACGGCCGGTGAGGCCAAGGCGAGGCTGGCCTCGCCCAAATCCGGCGAAGCCGCCGGCGAGAGGCCGGGCGAGGGTCGCGACCCTCACCGGCGGCAAAGCGAGGGCTTCGTGAGGCTCGCCGGCCACCGCCGAACAGTCCAAGAGGAAGAAGGAAGAAAAGGAAAGGAAAAAGAAAAGAAAAAGAAAAGGAAAAAAAAAAAGAAAAGAAAAAGGAAAAGGAAAAATTCAAAAAATTCAAAATATTCAAAAAAATTCAAAAAAAATAAGAAAAATATATTTAAAAATTGCCACGTTTGCGTCCGGTCACCGGCCGATGTCCACGCGCGCTGGCAGATCAAAATTGGCCGGATGGACTGAATTTGTACCAATATAAAAAGGTTTAGAACTGAATTGGTCCAACTGAAAAGTTTAGAACTGAATTGATACCAATGCAATAAGTTTATGACTTTTTAAATACTTTTCCCCTAGTTAATTAAATTCTTATCAAAATAAGTATACGGTGTGCGATAAACATCTTCTTAATGGCATGTATGTATAACTTTATTATTTTTTATTTTCTTTTGATGGTTTCATAATAGTAAGATAATACTTTCTGAACAATTCTATCAATTGACAGCGGCTGTACATTTGCTTTAACAACACATTGTTAGTGTCTCTCTCTTTCTGACTGTGATTGCAAATTGCAATTGCCCGTGCAGATTATACAACCTGACACTTAAATACAGGAACGTCACGGAGCCATTTGAAGAAACCATTGTAATCTTTTCTCTGCCTTTTAATGATTCTTCTTACTAAATAATTTATAGAGAAGTTTGTCCATTTATGTTCTGACATTACAAGTTTTTACTCTTTTCCATATCAAATGCGGGAAGCAGGCTTGCGATGACAACTGTTGCAATGAAATTGCATGAATCAATTTCTTGAAATTCTATTTGACAGTATTCAACTGCTGATAATAAGGTTCTTACAAAGTTCTAAGTTGCTAAGCTGTTTAAAAGGATGACATTTTCATTAAAAAAATTCCTTTGCAAGGTCCTAAAGGTAGAATAAGAGTATAATAAACTTTTTTGATATACTATCTTCATATTTGTATTTTGTAAAGAACTGAATTTTTACTGCTTACTTATTCATGGATTATAATGAAAGTGAAGATTAAGGAAGAGGTATGGATTTTCTGTTCATAAATTCTTTTTTTTTTTTTTTTTTTTTTTTTTCTGAATGTAATGGGGATTTGCTCGTTTCAACAAGTAAAAAACGAAAATGACAATTCGGGATTACACATTTTACAATGCCATAATCATGTAGTTTTCTAACGACTTATATTGACTTTTTCACACGCCACCTGTCTGTCTTGACCAAATTAATGATGAATGACGTCCAATGAGGAGCAATGTGGAAAGAACAAGTTGATGTTGAGGGTGCTTCAGGGTGGCTCCTGGTCGTCTCGTGCTTCTTTGGAATATGAGTGGTTCTGTTTGCTGTGTGCGAAGTACTTTAGATAGGTAGTGGAGATAATAGCACAAATTAACCACGAGGAACTACTTTTAAAGGGCAGATTTTGCCTGTGCTTTGTCTATGGAGCACGGAGATTCATCGGCATAACTCACGCAAGGTAATTTATTTGGTAATATCTTTGGGATGTGTCGAAGCGGTGATCTTTTGAGTCTCCATTTTATGTCATAAAGCAGCAGTCTCCATTTTAATCCCAACCAGTCAGGATTCTCACACATCTCCACCCTTAACACGGGGCATAATCTCGCTAAAATTCCACGAACCCCTTGCAATAATCACTATCAAAGAGTTTGGGACATCTGGAGTACCAAAACTTGGCACGGAGGGATACTTAAGTGCCAAAACTTCGGAAAGGTACACTTAAGTGCCAAAATTAAAGTAAAGTGGATCACTTAAGTGCCACTCCGGCCAAAATCCGTTCAAATTGTTGACGTGGCAATTTTCCGGCGAGTTAGGTGCAAAACGGTGTCGTTTTGCACGTTGACGTAGCGACGAATTGCAAAAACGATGTTGTTTTGTGTCTAATGTGTAAATAATTAATATAAAAATTAATTAAATTAAATTTAAACTTAATTTTATTTAAAATATTCTAAAAATTAAAAACTAAAAATTAAAAGGGGGGAGGGGCGGCCGAGGGCCGAGCCCCGCCGCCGCCATCGAGAAGGGCCGGCGACGGAGGGGGAAGGGTCCGGGGTCGCCGCCCCCCGTCGGAGACGAGGGCTCGCGAGCCTCGCCTAGATTTGGGGCGAGGGCTCGCGGGCCCTCGTCGCCGCCTGCCGGCCCTAGCCGTGGCCCGGCGACCTCGGCCGATGCTCCCCCACCGTCGCCGCACCTCGCCCCAAATCTAGGCGAGGGCTCACGGCCCTCGTCGCCTCCCCGCCGTGGCCGACCAATGCTCCCCTCACCGTCGCCGGCCCTTCCGGCGATCGCGGGAGGTGGCAAGGGCCGCGAGCCCTCTCGTCGCCGACCCTTCCCCGTGGCGGCGAGGAGGGCTCAACCCTCGCCCGCCCTTCGCCCCCCTTTCTAATTTGTTTAAATTTTTAGTTTTTTTAATTTTTAGAATATTTTAAATAAAATTAAAATTAAATTAATTTTTATATTAATTATTTATACATCAGACACAAAACGACGTTGTTTTTGCAATTTGTCGCCATGTCAGCATGCAAAACGACCCCGTTTTGCACCAAACTCGCTGGAAAATTGTCACGTCAACAATTTGGCCGGATTTTGGCTAGAGTGGCACTTCAGTGATCCACTTTACTCCGATTTTGGCACTTAAGTGTACATTTTCGAAGTTTTGGCACTTAAATGTCCCTCCGTGCCAAGTTTTGGCACTTGGGCTGAACTTCTGCCATCAAAATTTGTGGGAATCACAGATTTGCAGTTTGTGCATTTTTGATAGATTTTTGGACAATACCAAGGAGACGGTATTATTGGTAAGGCTCAAAGTGCCATCCTTTGTTCCATGATCTTTAGATATTAATTAAAAGGTGAGCGAGGAATTCCTCTTTAATTTGCATGGGGCCAAAGCTTTTTCTATTTTGTTTTGTTTTTTGGTCAAGGCAAGGGGCAAGAAACTACTGAGTTATGAAAAAGGAAGGAAAGCTAGAATTCCACCCCATCAAAAAGGAAAAAAGGCTCTTTAATGATCCCTGTGTAAAAGAAAGAGGAAAGAGAGAGAGAAAAAAAAAAAGCGGTTCCATGACTTCTAAGTCAAAAGGTAAAAAGAAGAAAAAAGCGTGTCAAAAAGCTGTCTAGAAAAATTGACACATTCTTATAAATATCTTTACAGTTTCCATTAGTACCAATCCTGCATCTTATTTCTTCTTGCGTTGCTTTCATATATACTTACTTCCTTGGGCTTTGAGTCATGAGACTTGCAAGCATGAGTTTTGTAGAGTTTCAATCATGCCATTTTCTTCTTGGTATTGCTCTTGTCTTGTGCGTTAACCAAGTCTCGTCCACCATCAATGAAACGGACAGAATTGCATTGCTCGCATTTAAGGCCGGCATAACCGGAGATCCTTTCGGCGTGCTCAACTCATGGAATAATAGCATTGGGTTTTGCCAGTGGTACGGCGTTACGTGTGGTCGGAGGCATCGGAAGGTCACAATCCTGGACTTGTCCTCACAAGGACTCTCCGGATCAATCTCTCCTCATATTGGGAATCTTAGCTTCCTAAGAGAAATGTTGCTTCTCAACAATAGTCTCGATCATGAAATCCCTCCGCAAGTCGGGCAGCTACGCCGTCTTTGTAGATTACGACTAGACAACAATTCATTGGTTGGGGAAATTCCCAAAAACATATCGGGTTGCTCTAACCTTATCAACCTCTATCTTCAAGGCAACCAACTAACTGGAGAGATTCCTAGGGAGCTCGGTTCCCTATCAAAGCTACGGATATTCGCTTCGTCTGTTAATAATTTGATTGGGAGTGTGCCTTCCTTCATTGGAAACTTATCTTCATTGGAGATCCTTCATTTAAATGCTAACAAATTGGGCAGGAGCATTCCCCAAGTTCTAGGCTACCTGACGAACTTGGAAATCATTGGCCTCGGACACAATAGATTGTCAGGTACAATTCCATCTTCGTTACTCAATCTCTCTTCGCTAGCTATATTTGAAGTTGGAGACAACCAGATACTAGGGACTCTTCCTGAGAGTATGGGCCTCACACTCCCAATTCTTGAATATTTCAATGTCTATGAAAACCAACTTGAGGGACCGATTCCCCCATCGATATCGAATTCCACAAAACTAGTGACACTTCAACTTGGAAGTAACAAATTATCCGGGAGTGTACCTTCATTTGAAAATCTGCATGAGCTTCTTCAACTTAGAATCTCTGATAATCAGCTTGGAAGTGGAAAACCCGGAGACTTAAGCTTCCTTTGCTCATTGACTAACAACACCAAATTAATAGAAGTGGCTATTACCATGAACGAGTTTGGTGGGGTGTTACCAAAATGCATAGGTAATCTATCTACTACTCTCGTGGAACTTGAAATAGGTAAAAATCATATATTTGGTGAGATTCCAAAAGAAATCGGGAATCTTGTCAACCTAGATTATTTGTCTATGAGTTACAACCGTCTTTCAGGTGGCATACCCTCAAATTTGGGGAATCTACAAAATCTAGTGAAACTGATCTTATATAGTAACAACTTGCAAGGGACTATCCCATCTTCTTTTGGAAATCTAACCAAGTTGATTCTACTAGCTCTTAGCAAGAACAACTTGCAAGGGAAGATTCCTTCCCATCTGTCAAACTGTCAGTCTCTTAATCTTCTCGATCTGTCTAATAACAATCTTAGTGGTGCCATACCCCCACAACTTATAGGTCTCTCATCATTAGCGATCGTTTTGGACTTGTCTCATAACCATCTGACTGGGGTTCTACCCATAGAAGTTGGCAACTTGAGAGGTTTGACTGAGTTGGACATCTCGGACAATTTGTTGGGAGGTGAAATCCCCGATAGTTTAGGTGATTGCAATTCATTGACAGCATTGAGGATGGGGGGCAACTTCTTCCATGGGTCCATTCCTCAGTCAATCAGATCGTTAGGAGGCATTGAAGAGATGGATCTTTCATGCAACAATTTGTCGGGTCAGATTCCAGAATTCTTAACGATATTTCATTCCTTGAAAGTCTTGAATTTATCTTATAATAAATTTCAAGGCATGCTACCATGCGAAGGAGTCTTTAAGAATGCTACTAGTACTTCAATTATTGGAAACAATGAGCTCTGCGGCGGATTGCCAGAATTTCACCTCCCCAACTGTATATCTAAAGGCTCCAAGAGAAGAAAGATTAATATAATCATATTGTCCATTTCTATTATTTTTGGAGTTCTTGGAATATCTCTTTTTCTTGCTATAATATGTCTTTTTTGGTCGAAGAAGAAAGTAAATAAACCAGTTTCAAGTTCGACAGATGATTCGTGTCCGAATGTGTCTTATGGAACACTCCTAAAAGCGACTAATGGATTTTCTTCAATGAGTTTGGTTGGTGTTGGAAGCTTTGGTTCTGTATATAGGGGGATACTCAAGGGCGACAGGACAATTGTTGCTGTGAAGGTGCTTCATTTAGTGCGTCGTGGTGCTTTGAAAAGCTTCATAGTTGAGTGTGAGGCATTAAAGAATATCAGACATCGAAATCTTTTGAAGATATTGACAGTTTGCTCGAGTACTGATTATCAAGGAAATGAATTTAAGGCCTTAGTCTATCAATTCATGGACAATGGAAATCTGGAACGGTGGTTACATCCAAACACAACATCTTCTCATAGGAATGAGCTTTCGAAAAAGTTGAATTTCATTTGGAGGATAAATATTGCTATTGATGTTGCTTCTGCACTAGATTATCTTCATCATTGGTGCCACATGCCCATCGTTCATTGTGATTTAAAACCGAGCAATGTCCTCTTAGATGCTCAGATGGTTGCACATGTGGGTGATTTTGGATTGGTGAAATCCCTTCTTGGATCATCCCCTAATATTGTCGCTAATCAGATGAGCTCAGTGGGTCTTAGAGGGACGATTGGTTATGCTCCATCGGGTAATCTCTCTACTTTCCATTCTAATGGTATGCACTCCACATTCTTTTTAATGATTGACACTCCTAATTTTATCTTCACTGCGATCTATATATGTGGTAGAATATGCAATGGGATGCGAGGTCTCAAGAGAAGGAGATGTCTACAGTTATGGTATCCTCTTACTAGAGATGTTCACAGGATTGAGTCCCATCGATGATAGATTTGGGGACAATTTGACTCTCCGTAGTTTTGTCACAACAGCTTTGCCTGAACGAGCCTTGGAAATTACAGATCACATTCTACTTCTAGAAAGAGAGAGTCGTTTCGATCCCAATAGTCCTCAACATTGGCTTTTCGAAAGCAATGACATATTTCAAGAGTGTTTGGTTATGGTATATGATATTGGAGTGGCTTGTTCCAATGAAGTGCCTCAAAGACGGATGAGCATCGGCGATGTTGCAAATCAATTGCAAAAGATTAGGGAAAAGCTCTTTGCATTGGGTTTTCAGGAACAAGATGAACTACCATAGGTGATATGATAATTTCTTAACCTCTCCCTTGTCTTAAATATTTAGTTTTGCTTATGCTAGTGCAAATATACATTGTAAAATGTGTAGCAGAATAGAAAATCAATTCTGCATTTTTAATATAAGGTAATAGTTGATTGTCATTCCTCATACGTAATAAGCTAGCATATGCTCCACAGTGCGGGGATCTTAAGTAAAACCTATTAAAATTTGTCTTGAGTTTGAAAGCATGGACGCAACTCAACCCCAATCGAAGTATGGGATAGTCAGGCCATATAAAAAAAGTTGGAATTGGACTTTGAAAATGTATTAACTGGATAGAAGCGGTCGTTCCTGTTAGGAAATAAGAGTTAATTATCATTCCTCATCTACAAAGATTATTGCACTAGCATTCGACCCATGATGCACAGTCTTGAGCATTGCTATCATATTTTAAAAAATCAGTCTAAAAAAAAAAAAAAATCAGTTCTTTTATCAGTATGAAGCTCATCAAGACGAATAAAATTGATTACCATCGGCTATTTTCAATTGATATTTATGATCAACCTTTTCCAATGAGTGAATAGTTGTTCTTAGCAATTTATTTTAATGCAGTAACATTGTCTCCTTTTTAACTGGAATTTTTTTCCCCTTGCAATCTAGCTTTTGTCCAGGCTTTCTAACTTAGAGGAGTGCTTGGTTTCTTTCTACAGCTTCACTAGGAATCACTATGCGTAGCCGAAGTTGTCCGAGAGTTAGAGATGAGTGACGTTGCTGTCAGGCCAAGTATCTCTTTCAGATTCAGCTTCAATAGGCAAATGCTCTGTTTGCGAAGAAAAAATGATAGTCTGGAAGAGAATAGAATATATAGCTTTCTAATTCAGCTTCTTTGTATGCAATAAGTCGAGAACAAATCCGAATAGATCTGGACGGTTGCTATAATGGTTTAGCTTAGGTAGTCTTATCCCAATTCTGATCGTGCAATCTGTGCTAGTTGTGTTTCTCTAATGGGGAATGGATCTCCAGAACTGCTAATCCTAAAGTATGCCAGTTTCATTACTCTTGCTATGCCAAAATTTTTCCTTCTCTCGTTCATTCATTCCTTTTCACAATAGAACTTGTTCGATTGATACAAAATGCGTTATGTCTGCTATCAATTCTAGCCAACCAGAAATTACCGGGACGTACCATCATGTCCTCATCAAGGATAAAGACTAATCGGCTTAAGACGAGAACGAACTATAGCCATTTCATTATGATGATGGACATAATCCCAGGCGTGTGATATAGATGGTGATGTTCTCAGTCTCTGAAGAGAAAACACATCCCTCGTCTTGTCACATCCCTCATTCCTTACCCAATCCTTTTGCAAGTTTCCAATGACCGAAACTCCATAAACAAGTGACAACCGCCTCCAAATCGATGTCCAAATTGTCAACACATACCTGAACAAAGCTCGGCTGGGCATGGTGACCCTGACCAAAATTTACCTCAGAAGTTCATCTGTAGCTTTCAAGAGGGCAGGAAACGACTGAAAGAGAAATCTATACTGAGGATTTGCCCTTTTTCTAGCGCGTAAATATTGCTGGGCTGAATTCTCCGTTTTGTCTCCGTTGACGTTTCTTGATTTGGTAACTCAGGCTTTGGGCTTTCGAATTGGGTCGGAAATCAGGATCTTTTTTTTTTCCTAATATGGTGTAGAAGAAGGAGAAAGTATCCACTTGAAAGCTCGCGAATTGGGTTCTTTTTCAATTCTAGGGTCCGTTCGTTTCACGGAAAATAATTTCCGAAAAAACATTTTTCAGATTTTCCGGCATTCGTTTTACAGAAAATGAATTCCTTGAGGAAAATGTTTTCCATCAAAGGAAAAAAGTCTTCTAAAGTAGGAGAAAATGTTTTTCACTTTTGAAAAGTGTAAAGCATTTACCTCACTCACTTGATCTCTCTTATCTCGCACCTCTATAAATCCCGACTTCCTCCTCCCATTTATTTTTCTTCTTTTCTTTTTTATTCGAATTATTTTTTAATTTTCTTTTTATTTTTTTAATTCGAATTATTTTTAATTTCCTATTTTTTTCCTTTTTTTTTTTTTTGTTTCCCATCTTCTTCTTTTCTTGTCTAGTTGTCAGACCAAGTGAACCTCAAGTTCGTTCATCTCAAACTCGCGCTCGTCAATCCTGGGCGAGCCTTGAGCCGATGCTCGTGCTTGCCAATCTCGGTGAGTGAAAAATATTTTCCTTACCGAACACTTAAAATATTTCGAAACATTTTCAGGTTTTAGCCAAACACAGAAAATATTGTCATTTTCCTGGAAAATGACTTATGGGAAAATATTTTTCGAAAATTGCTCATTTTCCGCGAAACGAACGAATCCTTATAGTAGGTAGAATTTTGGGATTAGGGCTTTGGAGGGGCCAAATCTGAGGTCTGTAGATGGTTCGGGATTGATACTTTGGTTGTCTCTTTAGGTTGCAGAGAGTGGGTGTGGTTTTCGGCGGGATTGAACAGGAGGTATCTGGGGCTGCTGATCCCATTTGTCGATTGGCAAGTGGGTGGATTTTTTCGGTGAATTTTTTTTGATATACCGAAAAGGTTTGCACAGTATAATGTCTTGGGCAGGCCCTGAAGATGTCTATCTATCTACTTCCTTGCCAGCTATCTTGACAGTAAGCTTTAGCTCCATTTGAGCCATGTATAAATGTGCTTTTCGCTTGATATCATCGCATCTTCGCCAATTACCTATTTGCTCGCATGTCTTAAGGCTGAATTTTAGTGACTAAAGAGCACGTATTAGGTTCTGTAAGTCTGGCGAATGAGTCCATTGGAATGCCTTCTGAGCTTGGTTTATTCTGGGATTGTCCTTTCTTTGTATGTTTGCGGAGATGCTATTATCTATCGCGATTGTGTCTGTTGTCCTGTACTTCTTGGGATGATGCTTCAAGTGATTTATAAGGTTGAGGTCTTAAAGCAAGACCAGAGTGAGAGGAGGATGTCTGAGTGGAGACTTGACTTTTACTTGATATTGTGTTATCAAATGTGGCGTGGAAGAAATGCATTGCCTGAAAAAATGATTGCATGAGCTATTTTTCTTAAAGTGGAAAGACAAGTTGACTCAGATGAGTGAGCAACCACAAGTTCGAAAATCGGTTCATGTGACTTTTGCATTTTCAATGCAAGCCCTTGCTTTTCCAAATCTGGAAAATGCATAATTATACTTCATATTAATCTGTGCTATGTTAGCATGCCTGAGAAATTCTTTATTTTTGCGCCATCATCATCTTCATCTTAGTCATCTAAAAAGCCTTAGCCTTGAGTTTTTTTAACTCTATCCCAACCTTATATTCTCCCAAAAAAGAGATATAATGAAATGCAAAACATATGTAAACTTCTTTATGCCATTGATATATAGATCTGGATAGATATTGATTGTGAGTATCCAGGTCATTGGTCAAAGTACTTGCCTCTCATTCTTTCCTTCTAGTTGATGTGGCAATTTCTGTTTTTACTGATGTGTTCATGTGATAGTTTAAAGTTTTATATGGTTGAAGGATTTTGCACCATATTGGTGCCACAGTTGCACTGCCATTTAAAGGTGGCACAAACTGCTTGATCTTGGTGGGGTTTATTTGAGACTGATCTTGAACTATAGTGTAGAATTGAGAAAACCCTTAAGGAGTAGGTATTTCCTGATAATAAGTCGATACTGTGCTTGTGATGATTCAAGGTTGTTATAATCGGGATCCTGCTTAGGATGGATGGGGGTGTACGAGGAAATTGAGAGCTAAGATGTAAGATCTTAAAAATGTAAACAAAAATATGAATTTGGAATTTTTATTTGAATTTTCCTGATTATGGTAACTTGTGAGATCAAAACTCTAAAGATTGAGACTTTGAGGCTTGCGTCATCTCTAAACTAGAATTAAACAAATCCTAATATTTCTATCACATGAAATATAAACACAATTGAAAGATATAAAAACTGGATCAGTAGGATGGTACTGATTTACACTTTGGATTGGGATCATGTAAAGATCCTTATAAGTTAAGATTCTACCAATGATTTGGATCACCTCTTTTGTTTTGACTAGATCAGGAACCTAACAACCATGTTATAAATATTAAATTACTTCGAGAACTATGAAAAGTTTATGGGAGTTTGCTGATGCGTCTGAATATATCATGTAAAATGTGGGCAGAATAGAGAATCAATCATGCATTTCAATTGATTGCCATTCCTCAACTGTATATGTATTAGGCTAGCATCTGCACCGCAGTGCAGAGACCTTTTAGTAATATCTGTTAAAATTGGTCTCAAGTTTGAGAATATGACGAACTCCGTCCCGGATCGAAGTGCGGGAAAGTCTGGCCAAAAAACATAGTCCGAATTGGACTTTGAAAATGTGTAGCTGGAGAGCAGCAGTCGTTTTCGTTGGAAGATAAAAGTCTTATCATTATTCCTCATCAGCATAGATATTGCACTAGCTTATGGCCCATGATGCAGAGTCTTGAGCATTGTTATGATTTTTAAAGATCAGTCTAAGATGTTCACTTCTTTTATTGGTATGAAGCTCATTTAGGCATATAAAACCAAATCAACCATCGGCTATTTTCTATTGATATCCATGATCAAGCTTTTTCAAGGGATGGATAGATGTTCTTAGGAGTTCATTTTAACACATTAACATTGTGTGGGATTTCATTTACATAAACCCTAATCTGTCTCCGTTTCTATTGGAAGCTTATCTTTTTCCCTTACAAATCCTAGCTTTTGTCCAGGCTTTCTAACTCAGGAGTGCCTGGTTTCTTTCTACAGCTTCACTAGGATTCGCTATGCGTAGCTGAAGTTGTGGGAGACAGTTGGAGATGAGTGATGTTGCAGTCAAGCCAAAGCATCACTTTTAGATTCAGCTTAAAGAAGCAAATGTTCTGTTTGGGTGAAGAAAATTATGGTCTGGAAAATTAAAGTACACATACCTTTCAGATTCAGCTTCCTCATATTCATGAAATCGAGAAACAGATGGAACTTTGCGATGATGGTTTAGCATATTACTAGTCTATCCGAATTCTGATCTGCGATTTATGCTAGTTGTGTTTTTCCAACGGGATCTGCGGAGCTGCTATTTCTAAAGCCACTTTGATGACTCTTGTTTTGCAACAAGTTTTCCTTCTCTCGTTCATTCATTTCTTGTCACGATAGAACTTGTTCGGTAATACAAAACGTGTATTACCAGCACGTACAATCATGTTTTCATCAGGGAGTATTAATCGGCTCAAGACCAGAACGAACTGTAGGCATTTCATTACGACGATGGAGATAATCCGACGCATGCGATGCTGCTCTTAGTCTGGGAAGAGAAGACACATATTCTACGTCTCCTCATGTCACTCATTCCTTAACCAATCTTCCAAGCTTCCAATGACCAAAACTCCGTGAACAACGGCCTTCAAATCGTGGCCGTGATGGTTGGCACATACATGAACAAAGCTCAGCTGGGCACGTCGACCCTGACCAAAATTTACCTTGAGAATTCATCTGTAGTTTTCGAGAGGGCTTTGGTAGGACACTACTAAAAGAGAATTCTCGGAAGGAGTTGAAGGAGAAGGCTCTCATTCTGAAAATGTGCCTAGGATACTGAGGACCAATAAGCTGGTACTCCTAACAGCACTGCAAAAATTGGGCACCCACCGGTTTCAAGGTCATTGCCTCCCTTTCCTCTTCTTGGATAGCTTTCAAGGATACACCATTCTAAAAGTAATTTGCTTGAACTCTTTTCATATTTGGTATTCAAGTTTTGTTTCATGATTAGCTGTTACTTACTGTGCATAAGTCTATTGAGCATCGCAAGTTATTAAAAACATACCTTAACCTCATTTATATTTTTCCTATGATTAGTTTTTTACTAAGTTTCAAACTAAAACCTTAACCCAGGCAGGAGCTTAGCAACCAACTTGAACTAGCATTTGTTTGGTAAGTGCAATTTGAGTGAACTTCACTTGCAGTCACTAAGTTTCGATGTATATCTTACAACAAAGTCATTGAACTTTGATTTTAATCGCCCAAAATATTGAATATTCATCGCCATTTGAAATTAATGTATTTTGACCAGAGTTCAACCAATTTTGGTATAAGATGTCGACACTCATGAAATCTAAGTGGATACTACATTTTTTTTTTGGATAAATGCATTAAAAGTTCTAAAATTTATCATAAAAATACATTTTAGTCCTAAAATTTTAAAAAAGTGCAATTAAAACTAAAACTTATTATAAAAGTGCAATCAAGTTCTAAAACTTTTATAAAGTATTATTGATGAAATGAATTGATTTGACTAATTTGACAAATTTTAATACTTGATTGTTATATTTTTGAAAGTTTTGGGATTTGATTATACTTTTGTAACAAGTTTAAAGATTTGATTATATTTTTTAAAAGTTTTAGGACTCGATTGCAACTTCACGATAATTTTTAAGATTTAACTGTATTTTTTTAATATTTTAGGATTTAATTGTACTTTTGTGATAAGTTTTAGACTTCTAGTGCACTTATCTTTTTTTTTTCCCTCCCACTTTGAGTTGACTTAAATTGTAAGCCAATGCTACATGATCATTGCATCAGCATTTTTGCAAGAAATTAGTATAATTTGGATAAGAGTATATGAATTGCAAAGAAAAACCAATTTAGTATAACATTAACGAAAGCAAAGTCCACTAATATGCATGAGAAGTTGTAAAATGTATTGAAGTTTATTGATCGAAAGTGAAAATTACTGGTCATAAGTTGACGCTCTCTAAAAAAGCAAATTCTGGCGGAGCGAGGCCACATCCGATCATGATCGTTGATCACGTATGCATTAAATGTGAGTCTTACTCAATAAACGGTTATGATTGCATTGGGCGGTAGACCCCAGTCCTAGAGACTTCTCCTCAAACGCTTGGAGAAGACCACACCTGATTCTCACCATCCGGGCGGTGGGTGAATCCTCAGAGCTACAGGCTTTGACCTTCCTGCCATCCCTCGCCCGTCACTCCCAACGGAGTTCTCTTCTCTCTGAAGAAGAACTCCCGAGTCCTCAACCCGCTTGTCGCCAAATTCAGCGTCGTCTTCTCTCCTCGCTCCTCCTGCTTCTCTCGGGTCACTATCGCGCTTTCCATTCCCCCAAGTTCCAGCGCGTAAATATTGCGGTGCGGTTGGATCTGACACTGAGGGTGCCCTTTTTCTTGCCCAATTCAAAGATCCACGCCCGCGGAAGTGATAGCTGGTCTAAATTTTCTCCGTTTTGTCTCCGTTGACGTTTCTTGATTTGGTAACCCAGGCTTTGGGTTTTCGAATTGGGTCGGAGATCAGGATTGTCTTTTTTTGGTTCCTAATCTGGCGGAGGAGGAGGAGAAAGTATCCACTCGAAAGCTCGCGAATTGGGTTCTTTTTTTAATTCTTAGAGTAGGTAGAATTTTGTGATTAGGGTTTCGAAGGGGCCAAATCTGAGTCCTTTCGATACTCTGTTGGTCTCTTTAGATTGCAGAGAGTGGGTTGGCGGGATTGAACAGGAGGTTTCTGGGGCTGCTGATCCCATTTGTCGATTGGCAATTGGGTGGATTTTTTCGGTGAAATTTTTTTGATTTACCGAAACGGTTTGAGCAGTACAATGTCTTGGGCAGGCCCTGAAGATGTCTATCTATCTACTTCCCTCGCCAGCTATCTTGACAGTAAGCTTTTTGCTTCAATTAAGCTGTGTGTAATTGTGTTTTTCGCTTGATATCATTGCATCTTGGGCCAATTACCTATTTGCTCGCATGTCTTAAGGCTGAATTTGAGCGACTAAAGAGCATGTATTAGGTTCCGTAAGTCTGGCGAGTGAGTCCATTGGAATGCCTTTTGAGCTTGTGTACTCTGGGATTGTTCTTTCTTTGTATGTTTGCCGAGATGCTATTATCAATTGTGACTGTGTCTGTTGTCCTAAACTTCCTGCGATGGTGCTTCAAGTGACTTCTAAGGTTGAGGTCTTAAAGCAAGACCAAAGTGAGAGGAGGATTGCTGAGTTGAGAGTTTGACTTTTACTTGATATCTGATACTTGTTAAATGTGTTGTGGAAGAAATGCATTGCGTGAAAAACTGATTGGATGAGCTTATTTTCCCAAAGTGAAAAGACAAGTTGACTCAGATGAGTGAGCAATCACACGTTCAAAAATTGGTTCACATGACTATTGCTTTTTCAATGCAAGCTCATGCTTTTCCAAATCTGGAAAACACATAACTATACTTCATATTAATCTGTGCCATGTTAGCATGCCTGAGAAATTCTTTATTTTTGCCATCATGGTCATCCTAGTGTCATCATCATCTTCATCTTAGTCATCTAAAACGCCTCGGCCTTGAGTTTTTTTAACTCTATCCCAACCTCTTATTATCGCGACAAAGAAATATAATGAAATGCAAAACATATGTAAACTTGTTTATGCCATCGATAAATAGATTTGGATAGATATTGATTGTTAGTATCCAGGTCATTAGTCACAGTCCTTTCATTCTTTCCTTCTAGTTAATGTGGCAATTTCTGTTTTTACTGATGTGTTCATGGAATAATTTAAAGTTTTATATAAAGTTTTATATAGTTGAAGGATTTTGCACCATAATAGTGCCACAGTTGCACTGCCATTTACTGGTGGCACAAACTGCTTGATCTTGGTGATCTTGAACTTTATTGTAGAATTGAGAGTTTTTAAAATTTGAGATAGAATTGAGAAAATCCTTAAAGCATAGGTATTTCCTGATAATAAGTCAATTGTGTGCTTCTTATGATTCAAGGTTGTTATAATCAGGATCCTGCTTAGGACGGATGGTGGTGTATGAGGCAATTGAGAGCTAGGATCGTAAGTTCTTAAAAATCTAGACAAAAATATGAATTTGGAATTTTTATTTAAAAATTCCTGATTATTATAACCTGTGAGATGAGAACTCTAAAGATTGTGACTTTGAGGCTTACGTCATCTCTAAACTAGAATTAAACATGTCTTAATATTTCTATTACATGAAATTTCAATACAAGTGAGAGATATAAAAATTGGATCGGTAGGATGGTGTACTAATCTACACTTTGGATTTGGATCATATAAAGAACCTAATAAGTTAAGATCCTACCAATGACTCGGATCACCTCTTTTGTTTTGACTAGATCAGGGTCCTAACAACCATGTTATATATATCAAAATAATTCGAGAAATATGAAAAGTTTATTGCAGTTTGCTAACGCGTCTGAATATATCACATGGAGATGTATTGAGTCATTGTCTATATGGGGGATAGCCTTTTTTCTTGGTGCTCACTTGGCGGTTTTTATTCCACAGAAAAACTTCTTGTGTTGCTGAGGGACGGACGGAAGCTCATGGGGATACTACGTTCGTTTGACCAATTTGGTAGATTTTTAAGTTTGTTTTTCACATTTATGGTGCTATTATGATCTTGGGTTGAGATGTCTTATGGTATGTTCTTTTGACAAAATGGATTCTTTCATGCAGCAAATGCTGTTCTTGAAGGTGCATGTGAGAGAGTCATTGTTGGTGACTTGTACTGTGACATTTCTTTAGGTCTATATATAATTCGTGGGGAGAATGTTGTTCTAATTGGCGAGCTGGTAGGAGAAATATGCATCGATTCTTTCTATCCCGTAGAGTATTCTATTTCATGCTTTTAAGGTTTGCATTTGTTTTCCTAGGACTTAGAAAAAGAGGAACTTCCCCCACATATGACTCGTGTCTTGGTACCAGAGATCAGAAGGGTAAGCATCTGGAACTTTTTAAAGACTTTTTAAGATTGAGAAATGGTTGTTTCTCGTTTGGGATATGCTGTCATTTATTATGGCTTGTCACAATATTTTTTTTTTCTCTCCTTTGGGTTCATAAAATTGTGTGGTAACTTCAGTAAAAAAGGATTGCTTCAGGCCTAGTTCTGTCACTGACTTTATGGTAACATCCTGCTGGTTTTTCTTTCCTTAAGCAAAAGCCAGTATTTCCAAGAGTTTCTATGGGACAGTTCATAATTGTTAAAATGGCAGGTTAGATTTGAACCGTTTCTTCCAATAGCCCAAGGACTGGTCTAATTTAAATTAAAGTAGTAGGAGAATTTTTTTTTGGTCAGCGGAACCACTTTCGAGATGGAAAGATTTAGTCTTTGGTGTCCTTACATGTTACACCGAAGTTTACCCGTGTCAGCAAGTTACTGTTCATAATAGGGAAATGCACTTAGATATGTGAGATACGTCATTTTGCATGAAATTTTCCTTGCGATCTTGTTTCAATAATTTATGATGTCCTTGAGTATAATCATGTATGGTTTTTGTAACTGTAGGCACAGAAGGCCGAAAGGGAAGCTTCGGACCTGAAAGGCACCATGAGGAAAAGGATGGAATTCTTGGATCTGGATTGACGTACACTGGATCGATCGGTTTTTCTCATCGGCTCCAGCTGTGTCCGCAAATTTTTTTAATCGCGGAAATTGGGTTCAAAAGGCTGCTCCTCTCTCTCTCTCTCTCTCTGGTGTATCCGTGACTTCTTCCGAGTAGTGTGGTTACTTGTAACAGATGGCTCTGCATTAAAAAAATTTGGAATGTATTGTGATTGCGATTTGATTGTAGATTGATCATTTTTCATTAAAAAAAAGGGGGTTTAAGCTACAGAACTTTAACTTTATCATGAAACTTTGGTGATTGATTCAGGTGGGGTGACCGACATCGTCACCAGAGCATTGTTGTAGAGTGGTAGTGCATCGTTGCAGATTCATGCCCGTTTC
Source organism: Eucalyptus cloeziana (assembly GCA_014182715.1). NCBI lineage: Eukaryota > Viridiplantae > Streptophyta > Magnoliopsida > Myrtales > Myrtaceae > Eucalyptus > Eucalyptus cloeziana. The sequence continues at coordinate 28,522,286 of CM024639.1, forward strand.
GCAGCTTCATTGTTCATATATCACTGTTTCGGATCCCTCGTGGGGTTGAGCGTGTCATGAGCACCCTTCATTGTTCATCCTTCGCTGCTTCTGTGGGTGCGCCTGCGTATGTATGAAAGGGAAGCCAGGCTTGTGATTTCAGACTCTGCTTCCAGGCTTGTGACTGCAGACTCTGTTTTCTTCTTCAAATCCGTTTATGCAGAGCAAGGGACCCTTGAGTGTAACGGATGTGTATCAAGACTGGCCCCTTACCGTTTCCCTTACAAGGTGGGAGTTAGGAACAGTCATTGCACCGGCAAAAGCGATGGTCCATTGTGACCAATTTCGGCGGAGTACTAGCTCCATTACCCATCAATTACCAGCCTGGACCGAGTTGAATCCGATTGGGGAAGCATGGTGAAATGTTGGTGCTTTCCTGAAACTTCTGACCCTTTTTAAGAAGAAAATGACAGCTATGGACGACCATCCTCAAAAGAGAAGAAATGAATAAAAACGATTATCAGCAATTAGGAAGAATCGACACTCTTTGGAAGTCTTCATGTCGTATCGGGATATTGGACACACTTCGGCATGTTCCGATGCGTGGTCAAGAGATGTCGGAAAATCCGACACGTGATCAACTTTCTCGACACATAAGTCCAGAATTCAGACATGCGATTCTAACATGTACATGGTCAATTTTAAAAAATTTCTATAAATGAGGATTCAAAATTTAAATATGTAGAAATAATAAAAACAATAAAGGGGATTCTAACATGTAGATGGTCAATTTAAAAAAATTTCTATAAATGAGGATTCAAAATTTAAATATGTAAAAATAATAAAAACAATAAAGGGGAAACACTTCTTATTATATTTGATGATAAAATGTGGATTGTTTTCTTTTTAACTTATTGTTAAATGTTATTTTTAATAGTATTACGTGGATTGCTTTTTTTTTTTTTCTCATTAGAAAATAATAAATAATATTAATAAATGACGGATTAATATATTTAGTGAAGATTCATAATAAGTTCGTTATCATTATTTATTTATGTATGAATTTGAATCAAATTAATTTGATTTAAATAATTATAAAAATGATAATTTTTCATGTATATATAGAAATATATATTTAATATATAACATGTTTCAATGTATCAATTTTATTTTTTTTAGAGAAATAGTGTATCGGTGCGTTGTGTCGTGCCGCTATCGGTGTCACTACTACTTAGATTGGCAAACGGTCCCCGAGTTTCTGGGCCGGTTTGCAGGCCCGGCCCACTGCAGATCAAAATATTCGGGTTTTTTTTTTTTTTTTTTTTTTTCCGGGTTGGGGAACGACTCGGGCGAGTCGCGACGGTGACGTCTTCGGCGGTGAACCGACAGCATTGACTTCGAGCTTCCATTCTAGTACTAAGCTCATCATCTCGAGAAACCATCCTCCGCGCTCGCTTCCACAGTGGAGCGCAATCCCCACCGTCCAATCATTAACCCGGTTTCCACGAGAGCGCCGCACGTGACGGGGCTCCATTCCCATCAGCGGACGGAACCGCCGCGAGCCCACGGTTTGGGAATTCGACTGGAGACAGCTAATCTCAACCCCAAAGCATCTCCCTCGCGCACGGCGACCGCGGCTCGACGCAACACCCGAAGCTCCCCAGATCCACCGCACTCCACTCTCTCTCTCTCTCTCCCCGTGGACTGCTTGCTGGTTGAAATTTGAACAAGCTGCGACCAGCTGGAGCTGCTGAGGACGACCTGGTCCCTCGAAGCTTCCCTCCCCGCCGCCGACGAGATCGCCGCCGTTGAAGCTCGCTCCCCCGATGGCTCGGCGCGGCGGCGGTGGCGGCGGCGGCCTTGGCCTTGTCCTGGCCCTCGCTCTCCTCTTCGCCTCCCTTCGCGCCTCCGACGGCTCCGTCCACGAGTACAATGGCGACCGGTTCGTGAGCAAGGGCAACGCCTTCTTCGTCCACGGCGGCAGCGAGGGCATCTACTCCTCTTCCTCCTCTTCTCCGACCTCCGGCCCCGACGAGACCGCCGCCGTCCCCTCTAACGGCGAGTCCTACATCAAGTAACGCCGCCCTCCCCGAGTTCTCCCGCTCGTTCCGAGCTTCTTGTTCTTCGCGCATTTGCTGTGTGTTTGTGCGTGCGTGCGTGGGTGTGTCGGCCGCATGTTGCTGTTCGGCTCTGGTTTTGCGGAGATCGGTGCCGATTGTGAAATTGCGGCTTCGAGCATTGTTGCGTTAGCTGCGGATCTTAGTATGTCTTGGGGAAAAGTTTCGGTTTTGCGAGTTCGTTTGGTTAATCGCTGATTTATTTATTATTTTAATGCTTCGAGTGGAGGAACCAGTACCGGCTTTTTGCAATTGACGTTGGTTATTAAGCTCAGATCTGCCAGTCATCCGTGATCGGTAATGTCCTAAGAATGGCTCTTGAACTCCTGTGAGTAATGTTGAGCGCCATGTTGCTCTTCTTTTTGCTTCTAGTGGGAAGCTAAGGAAAAAGAAGACGCTGTTTCAGGAAGTTTCTGCAATAGTGCCTATTCGTTGAGTGTCGCCTTCTATAGTTTGACTGAATCTGAAATCTCTCGTGCGCTGACAAGTCTATTGCATGATGGGTGGTGTGGTGGGGTAACCTAAGCAACTTTCGTCTTTACTTTTTTGAGCTTGTTGTTGAGTTAGAGGGGAAGTAGATCTAAGCAGAGCTGTTTGTACCCATGGATTTCTTACTTTTGAATTGATTTCCTGTTTAGTTGCACTGACACAATGTTTACTTGAACAGATTTGAAAAGATTAAGTTCCGGAGACCCAAGGAATATGCAAACTTTAGTTCTGAGTTTATACACGCCATTGTTTTTGAGGTGGAAGATAGAGAGACTATTGGGGGTTCGGCCTATGGTGGTCAAAGAGCGGTCTGCTGCACAGCTGATCTTGCTAAGCTGGGTGTCTGCAAGCAGGGTCTGATCATTCACCGCCCTTCTTTGAAAAACGTTGACTGGCCGCAAGTGTTTGGTGTCTCGTTTGGGATAGATGAAGAGGTTGTGACGATGCCTGCAAAGTCGATACCGATAACAGGAACTGGGATGTACAACTTTATTTCATCCATTGCGATCCGAATCTCAAGGAGTTGACTGTTGAGGGGAAAACAATTTGGAAAAATCCTACTGGGTATCTGCCAGGTCGAATGGCACCTCTTATGAACTTCTACGGTTTCATGTCCTTTGCTTTTGTGATACTTGGAGTCTTTTGGTTCTCTCAGTATGCTAGATTCTGGAGAGAAGTTCTTCCACTGCAAAACTGCATAACCCTTGTAATAACCTTGGGCATGTTTGAGATGGCGCTGTGGTATTTCGACTATGCTGAATTCAACGAGACTGGAATCAGGCCCATTGGAATCACCGTGTGGGCAGTAACTTTTGGGACTATCAAACGTACGGTTGCGCGTCTGATTATTCTGATGGTTGCAATGGGCTACGGCGTTGTTAGGCCTACTCTAGGTGGAATTACCTCCAAGGTCATCATGCTAGGACTGACCTTCTTCCTGGCATCTGAAGTCCTTGAGTTGGTGGAAAATGCGGGTGCAGTCAGCGATCTTTCAGGGAAAGCAAGACTATTTTTGGTTCTTCCAGTGGGTCTCCTGGATGCTTTTTTCACCTTGTGGATATTTTCTTCCCTCTCTGCAACTTTGAGTAAGCTACAGGTATTTGGTTCAGACTTCCAAGTTTGTTTCTTCTTTGATTGCAAATTATATTCATTTTCCTCAAGTTTTGATGTGTAAGGCGACACCATCCTTCATTTCTCATGATAAAGATACTCCATATGGGGAAGTAGAACATGAAGTAATTGCATGCCCAATATAGTCTTACGGGGATTTTGTTCTTATGTGGTCCTACGTAAAGATATGAAAATAAATATGTTGTTCATATTCTTCTGAAAGATCATCACCACCACTGTGTTGAACTAGAACTTACTGAGCTGAAATGAATAGAAAACGTCAACTGCGATCCGCTTCTGTGTCTGGTCAATTTTTATTTTATTTTTTTGGTAAGGATGTCTGGTCAATTTTGATTGCTGCATCCAATCAAAATTAGATTGTCTGTTTGATTCTTGGCATTTGTGCTGGTAGGCTTGGTTTTAGAAATGCTGCATTGTCTAATGCCATGCTGATGACTCATACCGATGCATACATTACTACCTCATTTAGTGATTTAAGTTGTGCTTGCTGATACAATGACAGGCTAGAAGGATGATGGTTAAACTGGACATCTACAGGAAGTTTACAAATGCTCTGGCAGTTGCTGTGATCGTATCTGTTGGTTGGTTATGTTACGAGGTAATAAATTAGATCGATCATGCATGAGTATGGATAGATCTACTTTTCCAATGACTGGATTAAGTAGGTTAATAATTTTTCATTGGAAAAGGAATTAACATCAACATTATCCATCATTGTAATATGTTTTGTTAAAATGCCTCCCTTTTACATGTTTAAGCCTCTGGATAGATCGGCAAACAGAAGTGGCCACATAATTCATGCATGATGTGACAGTCAGAGGTCCTTTGGTCAAAGCTCCGGACCCTTGTATACCTCCCCAATACTAATCAATTAACAGTTTCAAGTCTAGCCAAATCCTTGCCTATGCTTGAGGAAGAAAGTTAAGACTCTTTATGTATAAAATCACTCCTCAGGCTACAAGCGTGAGCTTTTAGGTGGATTGGAAGTGGCCATGTGATATTAACAAGTGTCAATGTTCTTATTGTTTGATGTAAACAGTGTTATGGATTTCAATTCAGGCACTGACATACCAATATTACCCTTGCTGAATGTGAGGAAAAGATGGAAGAATATATATTTCACCCTCCGCATGTAGTTTAAATAGTGTAACCGTTATAAAACTTGACTTATTGCTTGCAGCTCTATTTCAAGTCAAAGGATGTATACAACGAGCTTTGGCAGAATGCATGGGTCATTCCTGCCTTCTGGCAAGTCCTGTCATTCTCTCTTCTTTGTGTCATATGTGCTCTTTGGGCACCATCTCAGAGTTCAATGCGGTAAGGAGGAACTTTCCTTTCCTCAAATGATCCCTTTCCTTTTTCTTCATAGAAACTTGTGTTATGTCTTGAAAGCACTCACTTGAGCTATAAGACATACTGCTTGCTTTTGACTTTTTACCTATTTCCTGCAGATATGCTTACTCCTCAGAGACAGGAGATGAATTCGACAAAGAAGAAACCAACTTGATACTTATTAAGCCATCACCCACGCCATCAAAGGATGTCCATAGTGTGCCAGATGCTAGGGCTGGGCACGGTGGCAATGGGGCAGCAGATGGGTTGGAAGAGAAGACAGAGTGAAGTTGCAGTTGAATTATGTTGCCGTAAGGAGGTTCACTTGTTAATCTTTTGACTGTCGGTGAGAAGAGATAACAGTTCGTTAGCATCTCAATCATACAAACCGCAAAAGTTTCATACAACAGGTTCCTGTCATGGAGATCTTCACTTAAAATCAATGTGCCTCATTTCTTCGTAGATCTTTTACTGTGATTTATTTGTTCATCTGGTCATCGTATACCTTACTGATAGTTGTTACGGATGAGAAACAGAAAATGAGTACTGGTTGCGTTGATCTTCTTATGGACATATGGTCGTGTTGTTCTAGTTTCCAGGGAGAGGTTTAAGGATGGATTCGGTCCTTTAACTGCTTCATTATCCTAATGTCATTTTGATGCCTTGTAAAACGATTCATTTTGATCCCTTTGAGTACATTTTACAACAAAACCAGTCTCTTTTCCCAGCATAATTTGTCAACTTACAAAGGGTTAGTGATCCGTCTCGGCTATGAGCCTCAGCAAACCCTGATAGTTATCTCCAGGAAACTTGCCGAATACTGCGTGGAAGGATTTAAAAATGAGTTGGGGGGCAATAACCTGAAAGAAAAAGGGCTTTGAGGATTAAATTGTATTATCGAAAAGGCCAATGGAAGGGCAAACACAATTGCCCGTCTAAAAACAGTGGTGCATTTGGACTCGTCTTCAGGGCATGAATAATACTGAAGTGGGTCGATTCCAAGTGTTAACAAAGATGTGGGATGCTTAAAAGTTGTAAGAGCATCTGATGCATTAAAGCCAATTGTTTCCTCAGCCATCAGCGTCACATCAGTCATCGGGCTAAATTCTGGCAATTTTATCGTTCGGTCGTCCACGGCCGTTCCAGCAGATTTGAGAATATGCTGGTTTTTCATTCTGCTGTTATGTTGTTCCCTTGCGAGATAAATGTCAAATTAAATTGTTTTTTCAGCGCAGCCTAGTTCAAGCTTTGGCTGCATTCAGCAATCTTAACCGTGGAAGGAGTGGACATGCTTCAGCAGATGGCAGTCCAAACATTGCCGAGGACTCCTCTTCTATATATCGACATTCCTAGTTCGCAGATTCAGAAACCAAAACAGAGAAGAAAGAAAGGTAATTTCAAGCGTTTATGAAAACAGGGTGGTATGGTGGGGGAAGGGAAAATGCATATTCAAAAGTTCCTCTCCCGTTTTACATCAATGTCAAGTCTTCATATAAGTTTTCGCAACGGGACAATCATATCAGTATCGACACAAAAACTTGGGATCTTCTCCTTACGTTGGCAGAAACAGAAACGGTTTCGCTATCCTTTTTCAGTCTGGCGTTGCCAGGTCACAGCAGTATATTCCTGACCTTTTCAACATCGTATATTCATGCCACTCTGATTCTGGAGGTTCACCTACTACAAAAGACATTATGTGATGTCATACTGCAATTACATTCAAGAAGCTCCGTACAATCTCCTCTCCCCACGGGGTATGCTTGGGGATGACACCAATGAACATGGTCCCTACGGTGTCTCTTTCGGGCAGCAAGAAGGAAAGGATCGATTGCTCCATTTTTATCTTTAAATATCATGATTTGCGTCGAGAACAGATATTCAGATGTGCACTTATAATTGGCAACCAAAACAGTTACGACATTCGCACGCTCCAGCGACTACACACTCGAAGAACAGGCGATTTCCGTTTTGCACCCGATAGATGGACACAGCACATGAATTAGCCAAAAGCCCGATGAGAGGCACCTTCCACGAACAGGGATAGATGCAGAACACTGACGAATTTATCATGATAATTCACTATGATTACAAGCAAATTGTGAGTTGTCGATGACTACTAGGACACAAATTCAGGAGTCAAACTGAATTTTGTACCACGACTTTTTGACATACGATATATTTTTGCAGCCAAGCTCTGAGAAAATATGTCAGTTTGTCACATTTGATTTCGAGAAGGCATTTAAATGGTATCTTTTTAACTGGTGTGTATAAGTATCGACCATCTTAAACGTCAACCCTACTACAAACTGATCTGAGCTCGACGACCAGTAGCAACATAAGTTTTTTCATGGTAACCCAACCTTATTCGATCTTAAACAAATTGCATCTCATCCGAGCAAACAAAACATCATTTAACATTAACTGAAACCTGCGTCAATCCCCAAAAAAAAAAAAAAAATTAGCACTGGAATCTGTGTAGCGTATGAACATGCTTGAGCTCACCACGGCACATCTCTACATCCTGCGCTAGATACCAAATGTGATCTGACAAATAACGTGACTGGCTTTTATTCTATCGGACTATTTCACCATCCAAGGCTCTACAAAGAAGTATAGCATAACGCTGTATAACCCTCTATGCTCAGCAACCAACTTGGTGAATACATAAGGAGAAAACGTTAAAAATCATTCCATTTTTCTATATGCATCGACTCGAGGTTGAGACCTCAGCTTGATCTCAAAGAAATCTGAAGCTGAAAAAGGAAAATCGTCTCTGATATAAGAAGTAAAAAGCAAAGCACACACACAACAGTTACCATATGAACAAATGAAGCATAATCAGAACGTGGTAGTAAAACAAACGACAGGCTTACATCAAAGAAGCATTCGGGTGAGCTTATGCTATTCTGGGGACCTGTACCAGATCTTGCAAGTAGCAACCCAATTAGGATCCCCTTCCAATCAAACTGAATTTGACTGTTCTTCTCAGTAAATCCAAAGGGCGAAGGAATACCAGAGCAGCCATCCCGTCATCTTCACCCAAATGCTCCCCAAAGAATTCAAAGAATGTGTCCTAGATTCTAACGAGCAAAACTCCACTCCACATCATCACTGGGATCTCCTCCTCAGGTGCTGAGATACTGGGTATCCCTCAAAGAAATCCAAGACAGCAGTCTCCAAATCCTCAACTGAGTATTTTATATAGTTCTCCGGGTGCCTCCCACTCTCAATATGGCTTCTGAAGCGCCCTAAGAACGACCTGTAAGCCGGAATCAACTTCTCCGATATAGAAATCCGAAGCTCCTCCCTAAGCTGAGTGTCAGGCACCAACCATGTGGCCTGGGTCCGATGAACCTCCTCAAACATGGCATTGAAAGCCTTGAACCTGTCCCTAAGAGCATTTTTCGACACCCCAGACGAGAAGCTACCACTAACATGTAACCCCTCATCTCTTAGGCAATACAATACCCTAACCCATGTTGCTCGCTGGTAACTAGTCGCTGCCTGCCTAAGTTTGCCGGTCATCTTCCTCAGATAATCGTCACCGATCATTTCCCTCAACTCCGGTGACCCTTTCACCTTTTGAACGATGTAATGTACATTGTTCATCATAAACAGGTGTGCTAGCGATTCATCTCTATAGTGCTTGGACTTGCCCTCCAAATTAAATTGCAGAATCACAATAATCCAAATCAAATGAAGCGCCAGAGCGGTCTTCCCTTCGAATTCCGCAAACTCCATATCTGGGATCGTAGGATCACCTGAGTACCTCGAACCAGTCGACGGCTTTGACACTATGAGCTCGGACAAGGTCAGCTTATAATCTGATATCAAGCTTATGTAGTTCATCACATACCTTGTCAAAGGATGAATCGTCCCACCCGGCACTGGGACCTGCGATGGCTCCCGCAGCACGGCGTTCTCAAACTCAGAAAGAATTCCCCTTGCGGCCTCCCCAAGCCGGGACAGAATCTCGGCCGCCTGAACCCGTATCGACTCGGCCGATTTACACTGAAAAACGACATCGATATCAGGAATCAAATCCATCAGAGCATCATGGAGGTCCAGAATCTTGAACAGCTTCTCAGGCGACCTTCTGCTTATGCTTATGGCCTCGGCGAAATTAAACAACTGTAAGGCAGGTCCCTTCACAGTCTCCATAAAGCAAGCATCCTCAATTTTAGTACCAATGCCATAGAAAATCTCTTCGCACAGCTTCTTCTCACTTGCGAACAAAACCCTAATGCAAGCCTTGGCCGCGCGAATCCACCGCCTGATTTTCGTCTCCAGAGCTTCCCACTCGAGCCTCTGTATATCCCCAATGCTCAGCTTCTCAAACCCTAACCTCCTGAAACTCGCGTCAACAGCCGACTTCCTCACGCTTCCGTACACTTGAACGCACTCCCTCATGTAACCGCAGGAGATCATCCTCTCCGCGATGCATCGGAGGTCGTAGATCGCCTCGGACGGCACGAGATCAATCTCGCGGATGCTGCTCGTGGACCGATAGCTGATGCTGCTGTTGCTCTTCCTGCTCGATTCGCCCCTCACTTCCTCGGAGCTCAGATCCAGCGCCTTGGGCGTCGAATCGTCGTCGACGTAGAGGTCGACCTCAGCGCCGTCGGCGGAGGAGATCGACGAGTGGACCGAGGAGCACGACTCGGTCGTGAGCGAGTCAGCCTCGAGTGGACTGGTGTGACTCAGGAGTATGTTGCGGAACTCGTCCTCCAGCCTCGCCATCGCGATCTGGACCGCGGAGCTGACCTTGTCCCCCTGCTCGCCGCCGCCGCCGCCCTCGGACAGGTTGACGGACGACATGGAGCGGTGGAGCTCGTCGACGGCGCGGAGGTAGCTGTCGATCTCGTCGCGGTCGGACTGGAAGATCATCTTCTCCCGGCCGTCCTCGGAGGCCGTGGAGTCCCGCCGGAGGATGATCTCCTCGGCGGCGTCGACGGGCATGGGGCCGTGGGGGGTCTTTTCCGGCGAGTCCATGATCGGAAGCCGGAATCAAGAAAACAGCAGAACGAAGAAAGAAGGGATTTTGACGAGAGTCCCGAAACGGACGATCGATTTCTGCTGGTGGGTTTTGCACAATTATTGGGAAGAAGATGAAGAGAGAGAGAGAGAGTTTTTCGCAGACTGTTTTTGGCTTTTTGTAAGGGAGGAGAGAGAGCTGCTACTGGTGCTTGGAGAGTTTCTTTTTCCCCCACTGATTGATTGCGAGTTTTCTTTTTAATTTCCAGGCAAAAGGAAGGAACCAACGAGATTTTCTTTTTCTGTTTTTTTATCCTCTTTTTTCGCGGGGATTGCGATTGTGTCTGCGAAGGCAAAAGTTCCTAGATTTTATTTTTTTTCTTTCTTTATTATAATTTTTTTTTTAATGTGGGGGTGGCGGGTTTTGTCTGAAATCTGAGTTGTGGGGTTTTGATTTTTCAGTGGTCGATTCTGCTGTGGAAAACGTAAGAGAGAGAGAGAGAGAGAGAGAGAATGGTTTCTTTTTCTTTTTTTCTTTTCCTTTTCGGAGACCTTTTTTCTCTTTCCCGGGTGGCATCATTTGACAGTTGACCTTTGGCGTGCCGGAGAGAGGGATCTTCGCGGGGGAATATTCCGGCGGGATCGCCGGAGCACACGTTTCTTGATCCGCTTCGGCTTCCTGGATTACATTTGTATAATTAACGGTGGGCATGCGCGCCTTTATGAATTCCCCCTGGATATCCGTCCACGAACCTCGATCGGTTCTTTACGAGACACTAGAAAGTTTCTTTTCTATGTTTTTTTTTTTTTTTTTTTTTTTTTTTATTGGGTCGAAAGTATCTTTTCTATGTTTGAACTTTAGTTTTTAGTCCGTAACACTTTTGCTAAAGCCTAAATAACGAGCGATCGAATGTTGCTCTCACCAGCTCCTAGGATTAACTTGTTCCGACTTGGTTCATCCAAAGTTGCCCCGGTCACCATGGATTGGCTTCCCGCTGTGTAGTGCTGCCGTGGAGGCGAGATCACCACCACCACGGCATTCACCGTTGAGCGGGCAGGACCAATGGGAGAGTAGTGGTCCTGCGGCTATCAAGTCCCCTTATGCCATGTCTACTCTTTTTTTATTTTTTCTTTTTTATAGCATGTGAGTTTTTTTTTTTTGGTTACTTTTTACTTTTCGTGATCATGTTAGTGATGGATGTAGCTATGAAAAAAAAAGTAACTTTAGATTGTCACCTTAATTTTCTGACACCGACTTATCACTTAGATAGCCACATTTAACCGAATGACTAATGGTGATACATTTTAAAATGCACGGAAACGATTTGGGATAAAAGGCAAAAAAAAAAAAAAGAAGAAGGAAGTGGATGGACCATTTTGAATTTCAGACAAAAATAAAGGAACTACCCACCTAAAATAAAATGTAAATTAGCGGCACCGTTGAAAATTAGATTAATGCATACGTGAGTCAAGTAGTCTCCTTCAACCCAATTGTAGCATCACAAATTGCTCGGCATATAAATTTCGAACCACAGCCACCTGAAAAGACGCACATCAGTCATTATCGTTGGGAATTTCGTGGAAACAATTTTACCTAACTAGTCCAATCCCATTTTTTGACCAAAAAAAGAAAAAAGTGGTCTATGACATTTTCTAAAAGTGACGTTTTCTGGAGGAACTGTGTTCTGATGTTCTTATCAGGAATAGCATATATCATAAAATAACGATTATTTACATTGAAAAGCACAAAAGGCGTTTAGTGTTAAAATTTGACTTCCAAAGTATACGGGGCCTAGTTGCAAAATAGCAATCTCAGTACATTTCGACCACTGGTAATTTGACGTAGTAAATTTGTGGTCGATGCATGATAGCAACCAATCAAAGGGATGGCCACGGTCAACGGAGAGAGCAACGTGTCATAAAGGTTCCTAAGTGTACTGGTCCAATTCTCGATCTCATGAAATTGGAACTGGTATTTTTTGTCCGATTCCAATGATGAAACCATCCGAACCGGGCCATACTAGAGCTACAATTACTTTTAATATTTTTATTTTTTAAAAATCTTTAAAAAAACTTTAATCCTATTCACAATCGCCCTCGCTCTTTCCCTGTTCCCTCTCGCGCTCTCTCTTTTTGCTCTCATGCCAATCATACATTTCTTAAAAATCTGGGATGATGATGATGATGATGATGATGATGATGATGATGATGATGATGATGATGATGATGAAAACTAACATGCTGCCGCCCTCAGGCACCTCACCTGACGACCATTGTCTTCCTTCACACTCGCAGTTCACAGTTTGCTTCAACTCCACAAACCCAGATCGCAACTCAGCTGCTGTTAGTTCGCTGCCTCAATCTAACTCCAAGCCCTAATCGCTGGCTCACTCATAGATCTTGACGCCTTTAAGCCCTAATCGCTCGCTCATAGTCACTGAATTCATTTATCCACTTGAAAACTTATCCAATTCTAGGAAATGATAGTCTGGTTCCCGATTTCAAAGAACAGGAACCGGTTCAGTTTCAAATTCCTAGGTGGGAATCAAACCGCCCAAAAACCGATCACCCTAGCAGTCATTCTTTACCTTAAATTGTGCAAGAGACATGATGTCGATTATTTTGACGATCGAGGAAGTCTAACTTAGGTGTCCACTCCTCATAATTGGAACGATGTCACAACAGTTGATCTTTCGAAAATCGGTCTTTATCCCATCACCATGTTGTAAGACTACCCGATGTTGTTCCCAACGCAAAATCAAATCTCGGGTTGATCGAACCATCGGTCTGCCCTTGCATAAAACAATTCTCCAGGGTTCTCACTGCAACAAGAACCCTACTTTCGCTGGCAGCAGATTAACAAGATGATTAGCTGTCTAGATTGGGCCTGGTACGACATTACCGTAAATTAATCAAGAACTCAAGGATCAAAGTCAACCAATCTGCAGATCACTAGATTAGGGCCAGCATTCACGTGCATGCATGCGTGCACGTACGCAAGAGATTTATGGCATTTGCAATGGCTTTGCTCCATATCGTTCGTGATTTTTTAAGAATCTTTTTTTTTTTTTTAAATAACAGGTGTTGGCTTTCCATGGGCTACCACATTAAATGAGAACAATTAGAATAAATAAATCGATAAACGACAATCTAGAGAAGAGGGAGAGAATTTAATGAGGCGCACGAGTGGCGCAGGATGAGTAAGAAAGCCTGAGGATTCGAGTCACTCTTCCATGTGACATCCCCGCTTGCATGTCCAGCCCATTTCATTTGAGAATTTTTTTCAATTTCTAGAAGAGAATCATGCAATCCCCTTTTCCCTATAGTCTTGATTAAGATTAACGAGCATCGGGACGACACTAATCAAATTCATGTAATTAGAAAAATTTCGATTGCCTTAACATTGGTTTTAATCGGCGTCATGCATATCACAAGAAGAATTAGTTCAATCTTATTTTTAAACTTTAGCCTTCCTGACCCCTAATCACTGGAGTAAAAGACTCTTTTTGAGTTGCGGTCTGCTGTCGAGAACGATACATTTCATTTAAGAATTAAGGGGAAAATAGATCGATTTTTTCTCGGTCATTTTCTTTGGAAATTTCCCAAGAGTTAGCACTTTTCTAGAAACATCCATCCAACCATGCAAGTGGCGAATCCGAGGAAAACATGTGTCTTCGATCCATGCCTGACTAATGGAAGCAAGCTGGTGGTGTCAAAAGTACATATTCACTGTCCGGATGCGATGTGCAAGCGTAGGACTTTGTGTAAGAATCAATTTTTTTTTTTTTCTTGTTTACTAAATTTCGTAAAACAATAATTGCATTTTATTAAACGGGATTCCAGAGCAGAAGGGGGTGTGCTGTTGAGTGCCAGGTTAGGAATAGCATATGAATTTGAGCCTCTTCTTTTTTTCTTTTTTCTTTCGAAAGAATTGTATATGTGTTCAAATAAAAATAATTAGAGATCCAGCTGTTTCTGGCTTGCGTAGTAAGGTTGACTTGCGTGCTCTATTATAACCTGTCAATGAGTTGGAATGGAACTTGTTGGTTACAACTTACACTTGGGGTCAGGCCACTCTAATTTTCTATTGTTCCTTTTTTAATTTTCTATGATGCACATAACCTCATAATATTTGAATTTGTACATTTATCGACTGAATTTAGACACTGCAATTGCAAAGATATATAATTTAAAAGCAATTCAAAAATCAGTGAGATCCATTTAATCTATAACTACACCTAGGTACAAACTATTACGTAAACATGATTTCCTTTAAGGATAGCATAATATGCCGTCATCAATATTCATATCGAGTCCCTGAAATTGACGAACTTTACATGAGAATACTTCAAATACATGCAATAACAAATCACTTGATTCTGTCAAGTTTCATTTCCAAAATGCAAACATACATTTCACATAATACTATCTCCTAGTGCTTGAAATTGCGGGTATTATGCTTTGTGGTTTCTTTTTGCCTATTTCAAATGTTGCTGATGCTGTTCCAAAAAAAAAAAAAAAAAATGTTGCTGATGGAGTCGTTTGTACTGCTTCTTCCAGTGGATCATTGGATTCCTCCGCTGCTTGGAATACCGTGAGAAACTGAGGTTTGACAGTTAATTAGCACAGGCTTATATGGTTGAACAGGTTGTCTACTTTAATTCGAATTAGCTCTTCATTTCATTCTGTTAATCCCCTTTGTTTGCTCCGTAAGGAAGCTAAACGAATCAATGGATCGTCTGTTCTTCGGAGTTCAGCTTTTCTTCTCAGGTTTTGGAGGAATGTGTTGTGCTGTAACTCTGCCGTGGTAATAGAAATTCCCCATGTATGAAATTCTGAGTTGGCTGGGCTTAAAAGTGCTAATCAATGGTGCCACTTTGAGAGCAATCATGTTCAAGTTGGCAAGGAATTGCTGTGTACATTGTGTTTGGAAAGCAAGAAATGGGGAACATTAACTCACATGTTTTTCTAACGGCTTAAATTTTCTAAACGATTGGTAGTGGTTTCATAGAATTTTACTTTATATCAAGCAGGAGACCATGAGTTCAAATTTTTCCCAGACCCCTATTTACCTCGCTTATTATATATACTTTTGTGCTTTATTCTTCGTTTAAATCTTCCCTAGTCTTTTGGTCGCGCTTAATTTGTTGCTCATGCCCGCATGTACCAAAAGAATATGTGCGAACATTGCCTGGCAGGTATGAGCTGTATTGCAAAGGCCCTCAAGCCGTAGCTCGCCTAGCACATGATCAGATCTACCATTTTTTGGATGCTTGAAAAGCTAATAGAAGTGGAAAAATAGTAGAGCCTGCCAAGCCCGTACAATTTGAGCCCAATAGGGGTTGAATTTTACCCAAGCCCATTTAACTGATGGATGGGCCTCCTCCAGCCATTTGCTCTTTGAGGCCTATAATCATTTATACTTCTTTATTTGCATCTCCCTCACAATAAATTTATGAAGGAGTCTATAGAATGAATATTCAGTTGGGTTATCCACATACTTCTTATGGTTTCCTATTCTTTTCTCCTCAATAGTTAGAGCTGACTTGCCCTAAATCAAGGGCATTCCAAGCGAAGCCACATTAAGAGTTGAGTTCAAAAGATTGGTTTAATTAATTTCGGCAATTAATAAAAGAAACCATATCATAATGTTCTTCGTTTAATGACAAATGTATTTTAGAAACTAAATAGATCAATTAAGAAAGTCATAGATTCTACTTTAAATCTTAATTGGCAATCATCAACTGAAAAATGGGGAAAATACCTCTTTAGAAATGAGAATTTGAAATATGGTGTGTCCTAATCATCGATCCTGTCAAAAGCATGCAAATATAAGCTTTTTATCCTCTTTTCCTCTGCTAGTGTATACATTCCAAGGGGAGGTTTACTCTAAACCTTATGGATTCAGTGAGTCTCAATTTGTAAAACTTTATTGTGAATATACTCATTTCAATCTAATTATGTCGAGAATTTCTCAGTTAAGCATTTCACTTCACTGTATCCATTGCTAAAGCAATAATTAGGTGATGAAATGAGAGGGGACCATTCCAACTTGTACCAGCGTCCATTCCAACTTGTTAATCAAGGAGCAAGTAATTTACATGGAAAGTTCCTTTTGTCTTCCCTCGGTCCACCTCCACCACACACTCTTTTCTCTCTAACAGTACACGCAGGTGAAGTGCGTGCCCATATCTCAATCATTGCTTCTTTCTTTATTCTTTTTCCTCCCACAATGCATGTAAAACACGTGCTTGAATTCAAATTCAGAGAAAGATTCAATGAATTTTATAAATTCAAAGATAAGGAAGGAAAAAGAAAACAAGGGAAGCCCATTTCCCAAAAACTAATTAGGTTCAAGGAAAATCCTTTGAACATGGCCTCTCCTATATTCTTCCTGTGCCATTCCTCACCAGATCATTGACTAGCCAAGGAAAAAAGGGAAAAGAAGAAAGAAAACAGGAAAAGACGAGGGAGACTAGAGAGACTTCATGAACTTGCTCCCCATTCTAAGCAGGCAAGCATTTGAGACAGAGAGAGACAGAGAGAGAGAGAGGGGTTGGTTCTGTAGGTGACATGGAGAAATCAAGCTTTCAACAGATGTTCAACCAGTTGAGCCATCGTTTGAAGGAGAAGAGAGCCCTTACTGGAATAGCTGAGAAAATGGAGGACCAAGGTTAGAGTGTTTCATCTTTCCCCAGTATATATCTTCACAAAGATGGAGGACAAAACCCTCTTTATGCTTTTTTCTAATAGTACAAAGTCTCGTTTTAGATTCATACTTTTATCGATGGAAAAGAAAGCAGCACTTTTTTTTTTCTCCTAAAATCTTTAATTACTCGTGTTAGTTTTTCCAACATCGCAATCTCTTTTAGATTTTCTTAGAGCAGTTAGATATATACAAAGCAGGGACTGGAAATTAGTATCCTCTCATCGATGCTAAAAGTAAAGACCATGACTAATCGCAATATCTCTGTTCTCAAATAATATGCCATGAACTCAAATATCAAGTTGGTATTATTTTCAGAAGTGGAAGTAGTGTCGATGACAATCTTCCAATTTGGTCGAGCAAGTTAATTTATTCAAGGCGATTACGTATCCTAGAAATACAGTTTTCACGGCGAAAACATCGGAATACATGAACTTTTGAAGAAAAATTGCACTCTGCACCTTTTATACGAAAACGGTGAAGCTTCAAGTTCGATTCCTACTTGAAACAACTACGGACCGTGCACTAAATATGGCACCTGAAGTCTGGGCTCCGATGTTCCTCGGCTGACAAGAAATAAACCTTACTCAAATTTGTTTCACAGCTAATTTGCCACCTACTATGAACATGATGTTTTCAAGTGCTATGTGCAAGGAAACTAAGTCATTTCCCTTATGTTGTTGTACAAGGAGAAGCGCATGCAACAATAGGTGTAAATTATGTAGATGGAGAGAATGAATGAGCGAATTAGGTGATCTCGTTGGAATAATGAATTGTCTCATATATGAGACAAATTGTCACTAACCCTTATAAAAATGCAGCAACAAAATCAGCGGATTCAGCTCAGCCACAACCGACAACGATGAACTTGTTGAAGAACTTGGAGCGTTTGGCCCCCGGATCACCCAATGTCAGTGATCAATCCTCCAAGGCAAACTCCATAGCAAATGCAAAACTAAACGACCTCAGGTGCAATTTTCATGTCAAAATTGTAGATGTATAACTTTTGAATTACCTATACACGGTTTATATCTCGAATACTAATCGAGCTGTGATTGGATTGGACATACTTAAGTACCATATTTGGGTGTCAAACTATTTTCTTGATATATACCATGGTGGAATTCCCTAACATCCACAGTTGATATATGTCTCCCGCTTGTGTCAGGAAAGATGTTAATAATAAAACGGTGAAGACTGATCAAATAACGATATTTTACGCCGGAAGCGTGCATGTCTTTGATGGTCTTCCAGTTGACAAGATGAAGGAAGTGATGAGTTATGCTGCAAAATTCAGTCCCAGTCACATTTCCGGTCATTTTGTTAGCAACGGTGGGGGAAGTAGCGAGACTGGTCATGAAAAACTCATGGCCAGTACACAAAATAGTAGTATCGGAGCGGGACGTTCCACATATCAAGAACTTCTTCGAGCCAAAACTGAAGCTGCTGCTTCTGGTAATTAAAAATAAACAGATGATTAAGCATCAGTTAGCTCTGTTAAATAGTCAAATTGCTCTCTGATGTTATTTTTTTTTACCCTTTTGTCTTTAGATCTGCCTATCGCGCGGAGGGCTTCGCTTAACAGATTCTTATCAAAGAGAAAGGACAGGTGATCTTTCTTCTTCATTGGTTTCAAAGGATTTAGACTGCTCCAGAAAGAAAAAGTTTTACCTGAAAATTGTTGCTAACAGAGAAGTATCATCTTGAAAGGAATGCAAATATAAAGGAAGCTTGTTCATGGGTCCAAGTCCCTGAGAAGGGTCATCACATCGCGATCCAATTGGATTAGGAGCGATTTACCTGACCCAGACAAACCACACCGTTAAAATGAAATTGACAGCTAGAAGGACTAGTGTTACCATGGGATGAATCAACATTGTCAGTGCCACATGAGAAGATTTTGCATGAA
This sequence comes from Eucalyptus cloeziana, assembly GCA_014182715.1. NCBI lineage: Eukaryota > Viridiplantae > Streptophyta > Magnoliopsida > Myrtales > Myrtaceae > Eucalyptus > Eucalyptus cloeziana. The sequence continues at coordinate 28,540,923 of CM024639.1, forward strand.
CTCATTTTAGTAGACCGAGCTGTTAAGATTCGAGGAAAATCTTATGAAATTTTTTTACAGTATAATGGAGTTGTAATGTCAGTGATAGAATGAGTCTAATCGCCATGTCATTTGCTAGTTAGTCTGAGCTAAAGGAGAGACTCCGAGCACAAATTTCAGATGTCTATAGGAAGTCGATTCATGAGGCGCAAACTTTTTCAAATTATCGAGTACAGCGCGATTCATGCTTTCTTTGCTCACACTTGTTTTTCAGGGCTCTGGTGAGAGCTCCTTACGTTAGGAACTCTCCTACTGCAGCATCTACACACGAGGAGGGCACTTCAATCCATTGATCTCGAAGCTGATTCTTCAGAGAGCCTTGAACTTAGCCTTTGGAGATTATGGTTATCGGCTTGAATTCATCTGGAAAAAAGTTCTTGCTTTGGGCTATGTCGAAGTACAAATTATTGAATTTGAAGTATGAATTTGGTCCCTCTGCTTATATCATTTTTTACGTTGGTTCCCGACTTGTCTGTCACAACGTAACTTGATATTTAGGAAAGGATCACACTTATTGTTGGGCCAATTCCATTGACATGGGCAATCGGAGAGTTTACCGATAGTCTATAGAAAATCTATACGCACCATTAATTCCTTGCGAGAAGCAACTTTCACTTGCGAATATGTCGGCGAGATGAAAGTGACATTGTTCTAAAGTTAGAGGGTGACATTTGCGAAAGAAAGTTGAGGACCACCCTTCGAGGAAAGACACCAATCGAGAGACCAAATCTATATTTAAACCAGGATGGGGCCCCATTTCCTATTTCTTATATGCGCATCTTAATTTGGTAATGGCTTATGAAGTTTAAATGCAGTCACAAGAAACTCTCATTTTGAGCATACCTTGAAGCCTGTCCAGGAATAATTACCACAAGAAGTTCGGCAATTCGAGTTAGAACAATATGTCATGATCGACTATGGGTCGCTAATCAAACTCCAGCTGCAGGTTATTTCTAAATACCTTAGCCTCTGCCTGGGAACTATGTTAGGGTCATGGGATACTACAAATATCTTGGAAATGGACTGTAGTGATATTGAATACCAACCTTTAAGTGCCCAAGCATCAGGATTTTCGGTTTTGGATTGGCAGATCATGTGAACGTTTCCAACCTCAACCTTCAATCTCTCAAAAAAAAAAAAAATGTGGATAAAGGAGGAGCAAGCTTGAATTTGAATTATTCAGCTCTCAAAAGGTCTTACAAAGTAAAGGTGCAATCAGCCAACATTTTTTATGTTACAAAACATAGGATCAATGGAAAAAATGAAATCACTACGTGTGTACAGATGCAAAACTTGATTGATCCGCAAGACAAATCGGTGCCTCTAAGCTGCGAGCTATTGATAACCTCTACAGAACTATGATTTTACTACTTTTACCAATCAAGCAAGCTGCTATTATTAGTCTGATTCCAACCTTGCAATATAATTGTCATAAAATTTCGCTGCTCGCTCAAGGTCGCCCAGCTCAGTGTAACAATCAGCAATTGCTCCATAAGCCTCTGTATTTCCTGAATCCTCCCCTACTCTCTCAGAGATCTGCAGAACCAGAGCATGGTATTGAATGGCTTCTCGAAACTTGCCCTGCCTCTGAAGTGAGGCTCCTGAAATCAAATTCAGAGATGAAGACAATGAATCCTGGTGCTCCTTTTCACTTTCATTACCTAACTCAAATGTTACTCAAATGAAGGAAAGGCTTGCAGCTGCCAACTGCTGCCCACTCACAATATATTAGTAAAATGAAACCTGATGGAATGATAAGAGGAAAAATACTAAGATTATTAATATATAATTCAATATGTAGAAGACACACCCAAGCCTCTAGCAGCCTTTTTCTCCTCAATAGGATCCTCCAGAATCTGTGCTAGCTCCAAACTTGCCTTGAATTCCTCAAATGCTTTCTCTGGATCTTGAATCCTCAAAAAGTTCTTCCCAGTTTTAAGTCGAGAAATTAACTCTTCCTTCCTTGGATCAACGATAACTTCACTTTCTGCAATTCGAGTACCCACAGGGGCATAACTCAAGCTTGGGGCATAAGATTCAATCTTAGCTTGTCTTCTTAAAGCTGCATTGATCTGGCGCAGCTGCTCATTAAGCCGCGCAAGTTCACCTCTCCTTTGTCGTGCAAGTAACCCTATCATTGAGTAATCAAGTTATCAGGATGAAGCTATAACAGACTTATGCTTCTAATTTTCTGCTGAAACTGATATCCTCTATATACACGATATAACAAAATCTCAACTCGCAAATTTGATGCAGATAGTGAAACAGATGCATAACATGTTCTATAAATTTACCTCCAACAGTGGCTCCAACAAGGGCTACAAAAAGGAGCAAAGGCATATTGAGTAAGGAATTCTCAGCCTCACAGGTTTCAGCCAAAGCTTGAAAAGGTGCTGTCAACATGAGGCCATTAGTGATGAGTAGAGCCGCAGCAGGGAACTTGAAATGTAATCTTTCCTGGAACCAGAATTAACTATAATCAGACGTCACAAGTTAATGTCACCAATGTCATCAAGAACAAGGAATTCAAAAGGATGAAAATTTTTTTTTGATCTCATGTTCTTCTCAAATTTCAAAACTCAGTACAAAAATAAGTGAATCTATGCCTCATCTGCAATAGTTTCAACAGACTGTCCACACTTTCTAACCAGGAAGAGGGAGAGAACCATATAGTAAACGTGAGCTGTGGTGTATCTTGGTTCTGACTGGAAAAGAAGTAAAATCATAAATTCAAATACCCTCGTTTGCATTTCGGGGGGAAAAGAAAAGTAATCACGGGCCTGACGCGAGAGAACACAAAATTAACACATGAAGACTCACCAGCATACCTGATGAGCTGGTAAATGTTGCATGATGGTGGTGTAAATTGGTAAGATCAGTTTCCTGCTTTGTACTGGATAATGAATCTCAAATGGTTTATTGGAAGCATGTCCAAACTTCTCAAATTTAGCAGGAAGAGATGCTGGTTGCCCTGCTTCAGAGAACTAAATATTATGAGAAACAAACACCACGGTGATTTGTGCAGTCTTGCAATCTAGCCTTTTTAAATAGAAACATAGAGTTCTGATGGCTGATGCCAAATTCAATGAGCAACTAGCGTTTATGGAATTGACTCTATGAAACCTTCCTATTCAGTATGGAAGGTGAAGAACAAAAGGTACATCTAGCTCACCTCAATACACAAGACAATCAAATTGACAATTGCTTACTCAGGGACATAATCATGCAAATGTTGTTCCCCACTAGAGCTAACAATCCTTTTATGTCTGAAGAACATCCATCCTCGTGTGGGAATTCACAACGAGCATTCAACTGCGTAAACTAAGTTCTCAAAGTCAAGGGAATGATCAAAACTAACCCACCATAACACAAGATTCTTCGACACAAGTGTTTTCAAGTCCTATTGATGCATAGAGTGCTTCCTCGACACTCTCGATTTGTACAAGCCCCAGGCTTGTGCTTTCAGGAAAGATTTATTTTTCCACTCAAACAACTCCAAATCGCACACAAAACATGTACAACAGGACACGGACTTACTTATGGCTAAAAGCTCAAATCTTTAAGCAACACCAACTGAATTTCGAGCGAAATGGAACCCAACGCAACGCCAAACGCATTCATTTCCATCACACAGCTCATTACATCAGCACAAGCGCAAAATTTTAAGAAATGCTCCGACACAACTCCAAGAATCATAGCTCAAGCCCTAAATTTTCCTCAAGGTCCACCGTTACTTGGTAGATATTCAAGAGCAGGAGCTACAGATCAGCTCCGAACTCTCATCAGTTACAGCTGAAAGCAAGCAAAGCGAGAACAATTTCCTCGGAGGAAGAGAGAGAAACTGACCGGAGAGGCGGTTCCTAAGGGAGGACTGATCGGAATGCGGAGCCTGCGGCGAGATTGGCCGGGCGAAGAAGCAAGAGCAGCGGATGACGATCGCCATCTCCTTCTTCTCCTTCGTGCGCCTCGTCTGCTTCAAGAGATAAACCGTTTGATAGTTTCAAGACTTTCAGTGGGCTTTTTGTGTGCGGGCCTATAAGCTTTGCGACCTCCGTTGTTCAGAAAATTACGAGGATGTGCCACTGGATGGCGAGGAGTTATCTGATGGACGAGGGCCTACCTCCTCATCCCTGGGCGGTCCAATCAGCGGAGAGGGAAATCGCGAGTCACCTTTTCTTTTTACTTTTTTTTTTTATTATTATATGCAGCTCAATTAGTCTAATTAAAAAAAGAAAGGAAAAGTTGCCAATGTATACGATCAAACAAACACTTCGTCGAGAGAGAAATGGCGAAAATTCCAAAACACTATTTTTTTCAGGCTAAATTAACAAGATGATAAATTATAAGAATCATAAACGGAAAGAACCATCGATTTAAAACAATAAACTAAAAAAAAGGACCAAAAGAGATACATTGAAAATAACCATTTATAGGGCCCATTGCCACAGCCCACGGTAATATCAGTTTGATGTCACATACCAACCTAAGATTTGGTAAATTTCACATGAGATTGAGTTATATAATTTATCTCTCTCCAAAATTCAAGATTATTTGGTCGTAAATATATGGAGCTTGGTTATATTTAAACCGCCAAATGCAAACTCTTGAGTTGGTTGCACTTTCAGCTAGTCATGGGAAATGGTCCTAGAATCCTTAATTCTGTCCATTAGATGAAAGGACTAGTCTCATACAATAGATATAGACCTTAGGAACTTGTGCAATAAACAATGTTATTGAAACTTTCAATTGACCACTTGAAAGTCATAACTTTTTTAGTAAGGATAAGTTCATTAAAAGTCCTAAAACTTATCATAAAAATATAATTGAGTCCTAAAACTTACAACAGTGTAATCGATTCCTAAAACTAGTCAAATAGGTGCAATCGAGTCATAAAGTCATCATCGTCAATTTATTTAACAGAAAATGTTAACTTGGTATTTTTAAATTAATTTCTCACTCCTAGTTGAATTTTTTTTATTGTTTCTTTTTTAAATCTTACTTAAATCAGATTAAAAAACTACAAAAAAGCTAACATTTTATTAAAAAAAAAAACAAAACCTCGAAAAAAAAAAAGAAAAAAGAAAGAAGAGAAGAGAAGGGCAGGGCAAGGCATGCCAATAGGTGTCGCCATTACTACCCATTGCCGGAGGGGCTAGTGACAACATTTTATTTAACAAAACAAAACCTTGAAAAAATAAATGAAAAAAGAAAGAAGATAAGAGAAGGACAGGGCAGGCCACGCCGATAAGCATCGCCGCTGCTTCTGCCCATCGCCGGAAGGGTCGGTGGATGTCGCCGCCCTCACCAGCTCCGGGCGAGGCCTCGCCAACCCTAGGCGAGGATAGGCAACGCTTGTCACCCCGGATGAGGCCTCACCAACCCTAGGTGAAGGTAGGCAACCCTCATCGGCTCGAGCGAGGGTTGGCGTCACCCAAATCTAAGTGCTTGAGCGCGAGCCCAAGCCTAGTTAGGGTTGCCGACCCTCACTTGGGGCCAATGAGGGCTGACCACCCTCGACCAGTGTCACGCCTCGAACCCGAACGCGTGCCCATCTCTTTCTGGTCGATAAACTTTGTGACTTCCCAAGGACGAATCACCGATCATTTTCATTTTATTGCATATGCGGAAGCAAAAATAAATCCCTTGATAATAACCATCTCGGGATAAAAAGCATGGCAACAATTTTACAAACAAACATGCTTTTATAAACCAACTAAGAGTTATTTACAAAGGTCGATAACTAAAAGTCTACAAAAGACGATTCTCCCAATAAGAAGCTGACCCAACTGACCTACTCCTCAGGTCCACTCAACTAGGCTCTAGATCCTTCGCTCTACGGCCCTGAAAATTGAGCCCACGATGGGGTGAGATATAAATCTTAGTGAATTCACGCTCTAAACCGCGATTAGGAGGGAAATACGCCTAGAGGCGCTCTAACCACACAATCATACATTTAGCATAGAGGACTTATCTCACCTTAGATCCACCCTGCAGGTCAGCATAGTTCATATACAATATGCATAAAATCGATGCACACAACAATTGAAACGCCTTACTCAACTCAATAAATCACAAGGGTCTCAATTATAAGGCCAAACCGTTATGACACGTTCCATACCATGCCACACAGTTTTGTCTCATAATCAGGCGCATTAACTCAAACAATCATGTGTTCCAATTGTTAATTAAGCCACTCAAGGCACTGCCGACTTCCATGTTCTGCAGTTTACTAGCATAGCTAGGCATCGTCTCTTCCCCATAGAGCACGACTACGTCACATTGACGGCTATCTCGAAGGAGCTTAGGTCTAGAATCTATTGTGACCCGCTACCCTAACGCATGGGTAACCCGAAAGTGGGATTTAGTAACGTCCGGCTTAAACGCTAGGACGGAACCAACACACGACAATTCAATCTTGGCTCAGGACACCATGCATTGCACTCAAATGTCTAAATTAAAATAGTGATCCTAGCCTATTTCCTTCGTATTAAAAACACCCGGTGAAGATAGTCGTGCGTGGGTATACGGTCAGATTGGATCCTGAAAATTCATAATCTTCTTTTTAAAATCCCACTGTTTTATATAATATATAAAACTATTTTCGGTGTTAAAACTCGACACCCGAGATTTTCTGCATAAATATCAAAATTCACAATTTTTGGAATAAATTACTAAAAATCCAATTAGCACTCAATTTGCATGATTTAACACTCAATTGCATAAATTAACCACACCATTGCAATCAACACGAAATTCTGGTCACCAGCTATCCTAGTCTAATTTCCGAAAAATATTCAATAATTAAATAATTTCGAAAATTAATTAAATAAATACATTAAATATTAAAAATGCTAACTTAGGCTAAATAATTCTAATTTAACCACCTATTGAGCTAAATAAATTATTCTAAGCATCCTAACTATATAACAATACCCTAATCTAATTAACTATAATTTCTAACCACCTAATTTAACTAACTAAACTAATAATTAAACTAATTACACTTAAATAAATCTAAACACCCCTTAAACTTCATTAGTCTACTAAGAAGAGTTTAGTGCATAAACTCATCGGTTTATTGTGGAAACCGATTCACCGCGATGACGACATGACGGCGGCCAAAATCCGAATTTTCGACAACGTCGATGGACACTTGGGCCGGGCCTAAAAGCCTTGCAAGCCCACAACAATTGCTGGGCTTGGTCTTGGCCGCGATTGGGCTGCTGCAGTGAAGACAGGTTGAGAACACGAGCTTCAATTAAGTTGGAATGCCTCTGCAGATGGGCTGAACTGAGCGGGCTTCTAAAAATTTACATGGGCTAAACTTGATGGAGAGTGTGGGCCAAAATTGCTGGATCCGTGGGTTGTTGAACGAAACGAGTGGGCTGAATTGCTGCAGGAATTCGGTGGAATTGATGCTGGATGAGGGAGCAGCGAAGGGGGATGAAAGTTGGTGGCATTGGCAACTGCTTTGGTCAACAAAACCAGCAGTCTGCCTCAATGAGGAGATGACACAAAGACCTAGGCTTGATCAGTGGAGATTTGTGGTCAACAAATGCTTCGGTGGTTGACTGGATGCATGGCTTCAAGGGAGAACAGAACCGATGGAAGCCGCTAGATCCGCGTGAGTCTTCGGTGGGCTTGCTTCGATTGCTGGACAAGTGGAGATCGATCAACTTTGGGGAGGACTTCACCAGCTCGTTGACTCCATTTCACCGCTGGACAAGAGGCCGTGTGGATGGAGTTCGGTGGAGAGACAGCAAGAGGGAGAGAAACGTGGGGTTGGGGCCGAGTGAAAGAAGACACGGCAGAGAGAAAGAGAAGAGAGGATGAAGCTGTTCCATCTTTGCTCGAAGGAAGAAAAAGGATGAAAGCAAAAGCATGAAAGGGGCAGGTCGGCCATGAGACGTATCGAGGAAGCCAAGGTGAAGGGGAGGCCAATGTCAAACATTTTATCCTTTCCATTGAATGCATAATTCCCCCCCACCAATTACTTTCTTGATCAAATAAAGCCACCAAATAAATCACCAATTAATCCAAATTGATGAAAAATTCCCAGCCCCTTGCCAAGCTCCAATTCTCAATCTCAGGCCTCAATTTCTTCACTCAATTCCCCAAATTGAGGTAGAATTTCGATGAAGAAAAATCTCGTACAATTTTCTGTAAATTCCCGACACTCAAAGGCTCAGCTTGGAAGTGCAAATTTCCTTTAATTTGGCCCATCCGAATTTCTGCTATTTTTCCGCAACGTTCGAATCGATTTTCAAAAAAAAATCTCGGAATCTTCGAAAATTCTTCGGAGGATGAGTCAACGTTCCTAAAATAGATCGTGACATGATAGAATTTTTAATTTCTGAAATCGGGCTCAAATTCATGGTTAATTTCAATCTGACACGATTTAAACATGACCTAGTCTACTGGGTAATTTTTATGAATTTTTGGTGCAATTGACTTGTGATCGATTTATCTCGAGTCACAAAGAACATCTTCGATCTATTGGCGGTTCTCGATTGTCGTGAAAATTTCAAGGTTTCAAATATGGACACCGGGTACATAAATGATAGAAAAATCGTTCTAGTGTTGATCGACGATAATTTTTACAATTTTTTTCTCAACTGAATCATAGAACTTGTAGCTTAACACATCTTGTCCATAGCTAATAAGTATGCATTGTCGTGTTTTCACATCAAATTGGATCCTTTAATCTTTGGGGATACGCACGCATGTCCTACACCCAAAGACACACAAATAATGATAAGAAACATCTTTATTTGTCTAAACTCTATTAGGAACATCAAATTCTAGAGGAACACATGGAGTAAGATTTAATGCATGTGCAATAATACTAAAAGCCCCATCCCAAAAGGATCCATATAGCTTTGACTGTGAAAGTAAATATATTACCTTTTCAACCAGTGTTCTATTTATTCTTTCAGTTAAGCCATTTAACTAACACATCTTGAGAAGTGCCTTTTGATATCGAATACCTTGTTATTTGCAACATTCATAAAAAAGTCCAATATACTTTCCCCTTATCAATTCTAATGCATTTCAAATTTTTTCCAATTTGTTCCTCAACTGAAGCCTAACTATTTAAAAGCATTTAATAGTTGATCTTTAGTTTTCAATGTATAAACCCATATTTTCCTTGAATAATCATATATGAAAGTAACAAAATGAAAAGAGCCACCAAGCAATTTTGTCTTTATAGGACCACAAACATCAAAATACACTAAATCAAGCATACCTGACTTTCTTGAAGGAGGGAAATTTTTAAATGCAACTCTATTTTGTTTTCCTACTAAATAGTGAGCACACTTCTTCAGTGCTGAACTTTTCATACATGAAAGAAGCCTTTTTTTGCCAATATTGACAAATCCTTCTCACTAATGTGACTAAGCCTCTTGTGTCATAACTCAGCTTTTTCTTCGCTGTTTACTACATTAATTTTGTCTATGGACAACTTTGCTTGTATAATAAACAATAAATAATATTTTTCACCTCTAGCCACAACTAAAAAACCTTTGATAAGCTTCCATCAACCATCACTAAAGGTGCTGCAATACCCCTCATTATCCAGCTTATCCGTGAAAATCAAATTCAAACGAATATCATGTGTATGCTTAACATTATTCAATACTAACCCCGTGCCATTACTGGTCTCTAGGCATACATTATCAATGCCTATAATATCTACTAGCCCATTGTTTCCCATCTTCACAAATCCAAAGTCACTGCACTTTAATACAAGATTCACCACATCACCATCAAAGATAATGAGAATATCTTTTCTAAATGTAGCAACACGATTGTCGTCATTGTCATTATCTGTTTCTCCTTTTTGAATTGACGGCAAAACCTCTGAATATGTCCCTTTTGATAGCAATAATGGCACTCAATCTTAGCAAATCTATTGTATTTGCCTTTACTTTTTATCTCTATTTTTTAGACCTCAAAACTTACTTCTTCCATTTTTCTCAACAACCGATGCATCAAAATGTGAAGATGATGATCCCTGTGTCTTTCTTCTCATCTCTTCATATAAAACATTACTCTTGGCCGAATCCATAGTAATTGTACAATGCGGGATAGAATTAGATAAAGACATTCGAAACATCTTCCACGAGTCCGGCAAAGTATCAAGCAACCATAGCACTTGTATCTTATCCTCAAACTTGATTCCATCACATCTAATTGATTGATAATTCCTTGAAGAGAATTTAAATGATCAGTTAAATGAGTACCATCTTGATATCTCAAAGTCATCATTTGTTTTATTATAAATAATTTATTATTCCTAACTTTTCGAGCATATAACTGTTCGAGCTTATTCCACAAACTGCGTGCTTGTGTTTCCTAAATGACATGGTTCAAAACATTATCATCCATCCATTGTCTAATATAACCACATATTTGACGATGAAATATAGACCATTTAGCACCAGTTTTATTCTCCGATTTCTCTTTAGCAAATACGAGCATATATTAGTTCTTCACTTATAAAAAGTCTTCCATCTTTCCTTTCCAAATACAATAATTTGAACCATTCAATGTAACCATTCTACTTGTATTTGTTTCCATCATTTAACACAAGGCAAAAAAATCAAGCAACAACCAAAGCTCTGATACTACTTTGATAGGAGAATAGTAGCTACTCGAACAATATTAGATTAACATAGTAGAATAAAATAATCTCCCATTTTGTGTAAATTGTATATGAATTGATATAGTAGAACAAAACAAATATCAAGCACGTAAACACAAGGCGATTTTTTACATGGAAAACATTTTCGGTATGAGGAGATAAAAAGCTATGGGACTAGAGTCCACCCAAAAATCTTCACTATCAACAAAATCAGGTTAAAAAAATTCTTCTCTAGTAAATATTAGATGTACATAGCAACAAAAATCTTGAGAACATCATTTTTGACAATACATATAAATTTCACAAGAGATCAATGACAAATCTGACAAAAAATGCAAGTTTTAACCAATCCACGAAAAACCTAGTGTAAGGAGTTTCAAACAAAAATCAAATTGTCCCGATTCGAGAAGAGTGCACCATGAACGCTAACAAAATTTCAACTCAATCGGATCACAAATCGATCTCGAATGCCAAGTTGATGTAAATCAGACTGATCCACAAACCTCAGATTTTTTGCTCTCTCTTTTTCTCTTGTTATCACGTCTCTACTGACTTCTTTGTAGCTACCACTTAAAAGATAGTGAGAAACACTATTTCTCCATATGACTTATTATATGAGCTCAAGCCTTTTTAGACTTGCTATTAATTGGGTTTCCTTGACATGGAAGTAAACCCAGCTAACACTTAACGATGATCAACCTTTTTTTTTTTTTTTCTTTTTAAGTTGTATCTAGGGTAGATCTAAATGTTGAATTTGTATATTTAGTGAAGGAGTTCACACATTAGAGATGCACAAACGACGGTGCGTGACTGCACCTAATTTTTATTTATTATTGTCAAAGTAACATTTCATCCGTTTTCACGAAAATATAAGAAAGAAACATTCGCATTCAAATAGCAAATCAAAACAAATCCCATGTAACTTCAAAACAAAATAAGCTTAAGATAACAAGAAAAATCATCAGAGTAAGGTTATGAGTCATCTGCTAAAAGAGCAGATTTGAGATTTATTAAAACCAAAATCAGCGACCAATTATCAAATCCATTTTTAGCAATGAGTACACACCGAAATTTCCATTTATCACTATGGCTTTACTTTTTGACGATGCGTGCCTAGGTTTGACATTCCTAACACCATCGTCATTAAGAGAGATAAGTTTGAACAAGCACATATTTGACATTTGTGAGACCAAAACCTTCACGAAACTCTCCCCATCTCTTTCGAAACTGAATTTGTACACCAACAATATTGAGGAAAGCGTAAGACCAAAGTTACACATGCAAAATCCCCAAATCTGGACTGGATTGGGATAAATTTACAACTGAAACGGGAGAGAGAAGTTTCAAGACCTAGACTACATTAGAAGAGAAAAAAGTCTACAAAATGGGAGGAAAGAAAGAAAAAGAGAATAGAGAATGAAAGCAGCCAAAGAACCAACCGAAGAAAAAAGAAAAAGAAAAAAAAGGAAGGGGTGTCACGCCCCAATCCTCGAGCGCGTGCCCACCCCTCTCTGGTTGATACAATTTGCGACTTCCTAGGACGAGTCGCTGACCCTTTTTATTTTATTGCACATGCGGAAGCGAAAATAAATCCCCTGACAATAACTATCTCCGGATAGAAAAGAAGGATAACAATTTCACAAACAAAACACATTTTTATATACACACTGAGTCATGTACAAGGTCTATGATCAAAAGACTACAAAGATTGGCTTTCCAAAAAGAAGTGGTCCTAACTGACCTACACTTCATATCACCTCCTCTCGGCTCTAGGTCCTCCACTCGACAACCCTGAAAATTTAACCCACGACGGGGTGAGATATAAATCTCAATGAGTTCTCGCTCTAAACCCCGATTAGGAGGGAAATATGCCCGAGGCATCCTAACCACTCAATCACATAGTCATAGGGACTTATCTCGTCTCAGATCCACCTTGCAGGTTAGTACAGTTTATATCACAAACATCCATACAGATATGAATAACAATTAAGCTCCAACAACTAGAACGCCACACTCAATTCTCAAACCAGCACAGGGATCCTGATTATAGGGCCAAATCGTTATGACACGTTCCATACCGTGCCACACAATTTTGTCCCATAATCCGGCACATTCAACTAAATTAATCATGCATTTCTAGTTTTGCTCTCGGTATATAGTATGGCTTAATTTTTGTTCAGCGGTCCTCTGGCATTGTCAAGCATCGTCTTACACCATTGAGCACGGCAACGTCTTTCTTAGACGGTTTTCTTGAAGGAGCATAGGTCCAGAATCTATTGCGACTTGCATCCCATTGTCTAAAGCGTCTCATATAGGGGCAACGTCCAGCTTAACAGCTTGGGACGGGTTCTTTTAACCAACACACGATCATACAATTTCGGCCTAGGGCATCATGCCTTGCACTCAAATATCTCCATTAAAATGGTGAACTTGGCCTAGTTTCTTCATATTAGAAATACACGGTAAAATAGTCGTGTGTGGGTACACGTCAAATTGGATCCGGAAAATTCATAACATTCTTTTAAAATCCCACTGGTTTATATAGTATATAAAACCCTTTTCGGTGTTAAAACCCGACACTTGAGATTTTCTGAATAAATATTGGAAATTCACAATTTTTGGAATTAAATATCGAAAATCCAATCAGCACTCAATTGCAGAAATTGACACTTAATTGCAATCATCACGAAATTCTGGTCATCGGCTATCCCAGTGTAATTTCCGGAAAAAAAATAAATAAATAAATAAATACGGAAATTAATTAAATAAATCAATTTAAATTCTAAAAATGCTAACCTAAGCCAAAATTACTAAATTTAATATCGAAATGGGTCCGGAAAAATACCGAACCAATTATCTAGGCCTTAGCTAAACCATTCTAACCACCTAACATGCACAATTAAATAATTAAATTTCTAATTTAATCTAACTAATCACCTAACTCCTAATTAAATTAAACTAAACACCTCTTAAACATCATTAGCCTACTAAGAAGAGTTTAATGCATAAACTCACTAGTGTAATGCGAAAACCGGTTCACTGCGACGGCGGCGCGACGGCGGCCGAAACTCGAACTTTCGGCGACGTTCAACGAACACTGGATCGGGCCAAAAAGGCCTTACAAGCCCATAGCAAATTGCTGGGCTTGGTTTGGGCTTCAAGTGGGCTGGACTAAGGCTGAAGATGGGCCGAACTTTGGGCTGGACTCGCGGGCTGAAGAGCTCAATTGATGGGCTGGCTTCTTGGGCTGGGCTTGAAGAAGTTGCTAGTACTTGGGCTGACTTAGTGGGATCTTGCACAAAGAGAGAGGAGCAGGGCTAAATTCGGTGGTGAGAGGAGATAGCGGCTGCAGAAAGAGAAATGGAGAAATCGTGGGCTGGACGTTGCAAGGAAATTTAGTGGAGGCACGTGGGATGTTGGCATGGAGCTGCAGCAGCTTCGGTGGACATTGGAACAAGTGAAGATGGAGAATGTGGCCTTTGATCTTTAGTGGGATGAGCCTAAAACTTGCTGGACGTTTGGGAAAAATGGGGTCAACAAACAAACTGTGGAGAAGTAGGGTTGACTGAGAGAAAACGTGGCCAAAATGAGAAGTCGTTGGTGGAGTGGGCGAGCGTGTGCATGAGTGGGTGGTGGGGTGCTTCGGCAAATGCAAAGAAGAGTGAAAGATGGAAAATTGAGGGATTTTGCTTGAGGGGTAGAGAAGATGAGTGTTGCTGGAGAGATTGAGCTACTTTAAGGGAACAATTGAAGACAAATGAAAAGCAAGGCAGAGCTGATGGAGTCGGCGTTGAAGGGGGAAGCAGCTGGCAAACGTGATGGAGAAGCCACGGGTGAAGGGGCCAAAGTCAACATATTTATCTCTTCAATTAATTGCTTGTCCCCGCTATTACTTTCTAACAAGATAATGCCACAATTTAATCCAAATTGAATGCCCCTTCCATGGTTCTGAATTTCACCTAATTGAACTTCAATTTCCTCTCCGATTTCCAATTCGAGGTCCAATTTCATTGAAGAAAATCCCATACAATTTTCTGCAAGTCCCCAACATTCAAAGGCTTGGCTTGGAAGTCCAAATTTCCCTTCGATTTCACCCGTTCAAATTTCCGTTAATTTCGAATCATCCGAAACGATTTTCCATGAAAATCTCGGAATCTTTAAAAAAATTCTTCGGAGGATGAGTCAACATTCCTAAAATAGATCGTGACATGACATAACTTTCAATTTCTGAAATCGGGTTTAAATTCGTGATTAATTTCAATCAGACTCGATTTTAGCGTGACCTAATCTTCCGGGTAGCTTTTAGGAATTTTTAGTGCAATTGACCCATGATCGATTTATCTCGAGTCACAATGTGCATCTTTGACACATTGGCGACCCTCGGTTATTGTAAAAATCTCAAGATTTCAAATACAGACATCGGGTACAGAAATGACAGAAAAATTGGTCTAGTGTCGTTCGACAAGAATTTTGCAATTAGCTAGAATCACTCACACACTAATCACATATCTCAATCAAATCAACCTATCTCCAATCTCTGATTGATTTTTGATGGTGTTGTAATGACTCTTGCAGATCAACACGGTTGAGTAGTCGATTCCTAGTCGAATTCTCAAGTTTATTGTATTAAAATCCCTTAATGGCTTCCCCAGATAATCTAGTTATCTCATGAGTGATCAGCTCAGAGAATGACACTATTGGCGCGTCGAAGAAATGCCCGATTTATTTAATCGAAAACGAAATATGAAAATTCATGCTGTCACAAGGGGAGGGAGAGACCTATCGCAAATCTTTTTCTCTGTGAAGATTAGAGGAGAAAGTTGTGTGAAAATTAGTGGGAGAAGAGAAAATCCTAAAGGAGAGAGACTTTTGGAGAGAAAACACTTCCTCTTTAAACTTAGCTATTGACAAGAAAAAAATCTCTACTCATGATTTTTTGTAATTATAAAGTAAGTTCGAAAAGTTATACAATCCATTACAACATGAAATGTGAAACACGTTCCTAGTGAAAGTGAACCTCGGAATTTGGATCCACCCATTAATCAAAACTCTTAGGCCCACATTTTGGAAGCCAATGCTGCTTTTATCAATTGCATCTGATGCTTCTTGGAGAAGGAGCAGTACTAAATATATCTTTGTTTCAAGCTGGAGGATGAAGAAAGTTCCTTTTCTTTAGAATGTTGGAATCTAGAGCAATAATGATAGATTTACACTAATTTTTCTTATGTTATTTGGTCAAAATCAAGTATGGCCACTAAGCAAAAATTAAAAAAATCAATGCATCTTTATTTTCTCTTCGGATATAATCACTTCATTAAGTAATCATCAAATTCATGGATGTATAAGGGTTAGTGACTACATACACTCCGTTAAGTAATCATCGAATTTCTCTTGGATTATTTCTTTCTTTTCTCTTTGGATATTATCACTCAAATTGAAATGTGTGCCTCTACACTAGTAGATATATAAGGTATGATTAAATCAAATTTAATATATGATAAATTCATCTTTTTTGAATACATCAACGTTTCATGCTATTTATTATGTACCCTCTATCAAAATTAAAGGCGTTCGTAATATACAAAAATAAATGTGGGAAAATCATTAGAGTAGTTGGTAATCTTCGAAGTATGAAAAATATTTTGATACTTTTTAGATAAAAAAAAAAGTTGGTGATCGAGTAAAATTAGTTATTTGATAAAAGTGAGTAACTTCAAAAGAATTGGTAAGACTTAAAATTAAATGGTTGCATCTTATTAAAATGATTTGAGAAATGCTGATACTTTTTTCTTAACCAAGTAAGATAAAAAGTTAGCAAATGATTAAAATTTGTTGGTTTTTGACATATGTTCGAAAACTATAAAAATAAATGATGACAGATTGTGAAAATGGTTGATAATTCTGTAATTATAAGTAAATGTTAATATTTGTCAAAACTTATTGGTAAAGTTACTCATGCATGACTAGTTTAGCAACTTATTTGTCACTTTTTTCATTATTAGAAACATACATTAACATTGAACTGGTAAAAATTGTCCAAAAAGTTATAAACCTATTATATGATGGCCAAATTATTCATAAACTTTTCAATTTAATCAACTTAGCCATAAATCTTTTGACAATATATCAATATAGTTAGTTCAACCAATTTTGGCTAGAAAATTGCTAATGTGATAGTCCAATTAGCACTAGCCATCCTATGTGGGACGGCCGACGCTGATATGGACAAATTTTGTAATTTTTTTTAATGAGTTTCTAAATATTTATTATTCTTTTCTTTTTATTTTTTCCTTATTTTCCCTTGCTGAATAGTAGGCTTGGACGATGGGATTGTTGGCTACAGGTGAGGGCCACCCATGCTTTTATGGCGACCACCTTTGCTGGCCATTATGGAGGCCTAGCTACGAAAAATAAAAATGAGAATTCAAAAATTATAAAACATGCAAAAATTGTCTATAACTAGCGCTGGCCATACCATGTACGTTGGCTAGCATTCACATTAATGATGTCCAACTAAAATTAGCAAATCGTCAAAAG
The DNA here is from genome assembly GCA_014182715.1 of Eucalyptus cloeziana. Lineage (NCBI taxonomy): Eukaryota > Viridiplantae > Streptophyta > Magnoliopsida > Myrtales > Myrtaceae > Eucalyptus > Eucalyptus cloeziana. The sequence continues at coordinate 28,558,144 of CM024639.1, forward strand.
TTTTTGGACTAAATTGGCTAAATCAAAGTATAGAACTGAATTAACCTCATCAAATTGGCTTTGGCATTTTAACTTGACAAAATGTTAGAAACGTCCCAACAACTTAAGGTAAGATTGAAGTTGTTTTTCTTTATTATGAAAAAAAGAGAGAAGAGAAGATTGCAGCATGGCACCATGAAGCAGAGCACTTTTATGATCTTTCAGGTTTATAGTACAACATGACAATGTGTTGTGTCATTGTAATCAAGTAGAAATACCATTTTTATTACTAATATCAACACAAATAATAAATGGTCTAATTTAATGATCAATCTCTTCAAATCACTCATTAATGATCCGTTCAATTGATCAATTTTGTAGCTAATTCTTCAAGAAATATTTGCGTATATGCAACCCTCGAACTATTAGGATTTGGTGTACAATCACATGGAAATAGAGAATAGAAGTGAGCAAAAGAAAAAGCAATGCGCAAGGTGTTTGTAAGGACCCGGACCTCCCACTGTGTAATATTGTCCACTTTGGGCCTTTGGCCCTCACGGCTTTAAAACGCGTTATGCAGGGGCAGAGGTGTGGACGAACTGCCATCCCCTCCCAAGCCATAAAATATTTTCCTCTTTGGGCACTGGCGCGGACGCATCGCCATCCCGGTCGGCGACCCTCAAGGCTTTGTTCTCAGCACAACAAAAGCATGTGTGAAACGCGTTACATAGGTTAGAGAACCTAAGCCTTATAAAATAGCCTAGGACTCCTCTCCTAAGTGATGCGGGACAAGAGACACGTCCCCTCTATGTGCACGTCTAGGGACCGAGGCGTGAACACACCGCCATCCCTCTTCCCCATGCACCGCCACCTGGGCTGTCACACTCTCCCCCCTTTGGGAGCACATTGCCCTCATTGTGGCCCCACACGCGGTCGGGAGTCGGCTCTAATACCATTTGTAAGGACCCGGGCCTCCCATTGTGTAATATTATCCACTTTTGGCCTTTGGCCCTCACGGCTTTAAAACACGTTATGCAGGGGCAGAGGTGTGAACGAACCGCCATCCCTCTCCCAAGCCATAATATTGTCCTCTCTGGGCCTTACACTGGCATGGATGCACCGCCATCCCAGTTGGCAACCCTCAAGGCTTTGTTCTCAGTACAGCGGAAGCATGTGTGAAACGCGTTATATAGGTTAAAGAACCCAACCCTTAAAAATTAGCTCGAGACTCCTCCCCTAAGCGATATGGGACAAGAGATGCGCCCCCTCCTTGCACACATCCGGGGATCAAGGCGCGGACGCATCGCCATCCCTCCTCCCCACGCACCACCGCCTGGGCTGTCATAGTGTTATCCTACTTTACTCTTAAATTAAAGCTACATCCAATAGATGATTCTATTATAATTAGCATTTAATACATTTCTATTACAATCCTCAATAATAAGAGAAACAAATAATATTAGAGGTGTGCAACCGGACCGGGTATACCCGGGAACTAGACCGGCCCATCCGAAAAATAGGATTGGGAACTAGTTTCCGTTGAAACAAATCTAAGAATCAGTTCCCAAAATTCGGAACCGGTTTGAACTGGTTTAGTTCCCGCTTCGAGTGAATACCCACCCGGGAACTGGATTGATTAGACCGGTTTGGGAACTAGTTTTCTAAGTCCAAAAGTCCAAAATCCTTTTCTTTTTTTTCCCTTTGATTTCTAGTCTTACTCGCACAACGTTTTTCCTATTGCAGACTCACACATGGTGTTCCTCCTTCTTCATTCCTCTTCCTTGCTTGCTTCCCTCCCTCGCTGGCTCATAGTTGCACAATCCATCGCCAGCTCCCTCTCGCTTTGCCTCATGATGTTTGTTTATGATAATTAGTCTTGTGAATCCTTAATTTTTTGTTTAGTAAAAAAGTTAATGTACTTGTTGGTTACATATGCTTAGTGTTTCAATACAAATTATGATGTTTACTTAATTTTCTTGTGTGTTAATATAAAATTCAAATTCGTAAAACAGGTTTCGGTAGAAATAAGATTAACCCCATAATCGAATTGGAAAAATAGGTTGGTTCTAAAATAGGGTTTAGTACAAATAGGATTGAGTGCATGGTCCAAAAAAGGGAAATCGGTTATAATAGGATCATATATAGGATCCAAGTCTCAAACCTACCCACATTGGACTTGATCATCCTTAAATAATATATACCCAATAGCTATTTATGGGCCTAAGCCCGAGCGACTACTGTCCACATATCAAGGAGCGGGACCTTTATGCATTCCTATTGATGGAGAGTATGAAGCACACCCTAATAGTCTAATATAAGTAGACCCACCATTCATCTTTCTATAGAATTTCAAACATTAGAAAATATGACAAATCCAAGTCCAGTATTGTGTTTGTTTCTAGTCAAATCATTAGTGTATCTGCGGAACTAACAAGAATTGAAAATCATAACTTCTTCGCGCATTTTCAGGATTTTGTCTTGTTAGACAAAATTACTGAATAGGAGGCACAACGATGGCCTTAAAGTCTTTTTGGAGACTTAGATCAGCAACTAAATTGGCTCACATCGACCACTAAATAGCATTTCACATTGACTGACCACCTGACCTATACGCGATAAAAATGCAAATACATAAGCTCGCATCTGTGTTATTTTATCTGCAAGACTCTATTTAAAGGCAACCGAGACGGATCAAACCGAATAAGGATTTGTCATTACTCGGAATCAAGGCCTATCTCAAAATGAGCTGAGCAATGGCCTGGCCTTGGGTCATCTTGAAATGATCAGTCAGGCCAAAGTGAGCCATCATGAGCCAGACATGAGTCAAAAGCTCACCCCCTCGCCTCAGCTGCCTGGCATGACCATCCCCTCTGCATTGGCTCGCGGCGTACATCAATATCTTCGTCCAGAACTTCGCGATCGTTTCCCATTTCTTTCGTACTTCCGTCTCTTTGAATGCCGCCATGATCCTGCATCCGTCGAACAACACGGACTTGCTCTTTCCGCCCTTCACTTGATTCGGATGAACCTCAGTTCTCACCCCTAGCAGCATTTTGGAAGCTTCCTGAAGATATGGGTTCATTTCATTTCTCTTCCCTCTATTGATCACTAGATTTTTAATCCATTGATAGGGCTCTCTATTTGATTTGGAGTTGGGTATTCGGTGATCCTTGAAGAATTTAAAGGCCTCGGCAAAAGTGTCGCGGAGCCTTATTTCTCCGATTCCACTGGGTAGCATGGATGGGTACATGACCAGAAGATAAAACATGTACCTGGAGAGAAGCTTGCTCACCCAAATATCATGGAGGTCGGATTCTCTCTCTTGATCCGAGTAGTACAATAGTTCGGTGGCGACGTGCCAAATTAAGACAACCTGGTCAAAATCTCCCTTAGTGCCCCACTCAGCTTGAGGGACATGATAATCATTGACTAGCTGAGCAAGAGATTTGTCAATATTCATGGGAACTGGGTCGTGTTTCTCCTCCACGTTGTAAAGTTCTTCCTTGACATGATGGAAGATCCATTGCCTAATCTCGCCGGACATGTCTTCATGGAGGGTGTAGTGATACTTTTCGAGATCCTTATTGATCTTCAAGAACTCAAGCATATTGTGGCAAACCAAAGGCCTCTCTCTAGTGCAAAAGCTGAGAAAGTTGAATTGGGCAATTGAATGTGACCACCTAGGTTGTCTAGGCAATCTTACGAAGTTCACAGCACGTCTCAAGGCACTGCTCTTGTTGCGCTTGCACAACCAAACGTCGCTCCAATCTGAGGAAACCAGCATCAAAATCGAATAGGTCTCGAAGAAAACAATGACAGCCAGCAACAAGTAAGTGATGAAAAGATCGGACCACGGGGGCGACTTCTCCACCAAAGAGAAGAGCACCAGCACCAACAGAGTGGACGAGAATGTGAACGAGCGGAGGCTGAGTCCCCGCTTGGTGTAAAGCACCATCGCCTTTGTGTGGAGCATATCGTAGATGAACCCGAGCTCGATTTCAACGATCCTAAAAGCTTTCTCACGATCTATTGCCTTGAATATGGACTTGCTAGTGTTCTTCTCATCATGGCTGAGTATCAACCCAACAAAGAGGCACTTGAACATCTGAAGCAGGCCATAGGCTTTCCCAATGTCCTCAGAATCAATCGCGGAGGACGGATCATCAACACTACTATAAACACCTTCTGGCACTTGGTCCTCAATCACCTTGTCCGCCACAACATAATAACCCTCGTCCTGCTTCAAAGTGTACTCCTCCATGAAGCGGGGGTAATTTGGGCTTGGATCAGGCGGGGGGAGCATCGACCGCTTGAGCTTGTCATGGCTCGCCATCCAAAGAGCACACACTCTCTCCCCGTACTTGATGAACCCGACCAATGCCATCACCGACGAGAGATATGAGAGACAAGAATTTGCCCATGCAATGAAAATGATATATGCCGTGGCTGATGTTTGAACCGCTAGGCCGAGGCAATGCCTGAGCCAGAGTGCATTGTCCTCCAGAGAATATGAAGTGATTGTGTCAGGGCCACCCAAGAGAAGCAGAAGCAGGGGGGACCAGAATGCGAGCAACTGGTCATTGCTGTGGAGGTGACCGCCAGTTTTCTCCCTCACTTGTGCGAGCTTGTTGGAGAGGACGCTGAGGGCTACTGTGGCGAATGAGTCCGCGGTCAAGTACGCGGACCAGATGACGATCCTGAGCATGAGATTGTGGCTGGACTTCCTCTTGTGGCCGAAGAGGATGAGTAAGATTTGGACCGCCAGGGTGAGCACCACCATGGCTCTTAGCTCCCAGAAGTTCCAAAATTTCCCCCAGGAACGCTCCTTCATTTGTGAGTGGTTTTCTGATTATCCGAGAAAGAGAGGGATGAGTTGGTGACGAAAATTTGGAAGTTTGTTCGAGAGAGGGAGAGAGAGAGGGAGGAAATGTGCTCACCGGGAGTCAGTTCACCCAGCTGGACTTTAAATATGCTCCAAGCATATGTTCACTCTATGATCGAAAGTAAATGGGCCTCAACAGTCAACACGTCGTGATCGAGTTGAATTCCTTGTAAATTGAAAGTGAGATTGCGTTTTCTCGTGACATTCAATGCGTCTTAATCCATAAATAAACAGGGCGGGAGAGGCGTGAGAGGCGTGAGAGGCGTGGTACCCGACCTAAGTGTCCTTCTTCAGGGTGGCCATGCTTAAAAAGTAACCTATTTTCTATATAAAACTAAATCGGACTGGGCGGGCAGAGGCGAGTGGGCCGGGCCTGAGATGAGAATTGCTTTCCAAGGCCCATCTATTTCGCTCCTCGGCGCGAATGGACCTAGCAGGCCCAACAGACCGCCCGCCTTGCGAAGTTAAAAATGATTATTGATTTAAAAAGTAGGGCTAGCTTGAATAGCTTTTACTGTGCCACATCATCCAACTTATATTACATACATGTTTATTAATATCTTCTTCTATTACGAGCCGATTTACTGATGATCGATCGGTGATGAGTTATTACGATGGGTTTGCGCCCCAAGTTTTTCTATTTCTTCAGTAGGTTGATTTCGGTTTTATGTCGAGTATATTAACAATGACGAATGTGCAGTGCATGTGCAACGCATTGGACTCTAACAGAGCCAAAAGTAGAGTTTGAAGCATATGGACAATTTATTCCATGAGCATGTTAAAGAGAAAATGCTATATAGATAGCGAGAATATAGTGGGTATCTTAACAGCGTCATGTTATTCCTATTTTGAACCATTCAGTAGTTGACAACTGTTCGAATAGGGATCCAGGTCATCCCAATTAAACCCAGCGTGCCGGCAGAGGACTGGACACCTGATTGTGAGCACGGCTTTTGTGGAGAGAGAACCGCATACTTTTGCTTTTTATATTCTTCTTTTTCTAGTGCAAGAATAACAGACCGAGAGATGCCGGCGGTCTCAAGGGTGGTCCATTTTCACGTTTCATTCCCCCAATATGGAAGGGAATCTGAATAGAGTTCCCGAGTCTCATCTGTTGATTTCCACTATTAGGTGCTCAACTTTAGGAAGTGGCGATGATCATTACTCTCCTTGGAAGAACTCTTTCACCGCCAACTGTGCACATAGTCTATAAATGGAAGTATAAGGAAAGAATGCACGTGTACAGGTTTTGGAACAGGTCGTACACGGATTATCATTGCTTTCATAGAAAGTCCTTATCATCTTTTCTTTGTAGGAGAATAACACAATCCCCGGAATTTTGGAATAGTACAAGTTTGCCCCCTTAAACTGTTACACATTTTCTCCTCGAATTTCCTTTATTTTTTTTTACAGCCGTTGACCCTTCATTATTTTTTCGTTAGCACATGCAATGCAGAGGTAAAAATGTATTTCCATATCATTTTTCTAATAAAATCCCTCTTTGCTTATGGATTTCTCTGGAATAATAACTCTCTATTGCAAAATTGAAACTTCAGACTACCTGATGAAAGAAAGCTCAACCAAATGGAATTTTTTACTTGAAAACATATATACAAGAAACAACAGAAACGATCCATAATGATGATCTGCGTTTAATTTTGAAAGAGATGCTTGAAGGACAAGGGGCATCGGTCTTCATTGGAAAGATTGTGATCCTCACTAAAGAAGGAATAAATTGTCTCTTGAACTGCGATACGTTCGCAATTGTCATTGTTTTCACCCCTAAACAATCGCCAGATATCTTGCAAGCTCCATGAAGCAGTTCTTGTTTGACTCTTTGTCAAACTAATATCTTAGCAATAGCATAATTCAAAAAGTGGAGAATAGTTTGGAAAGAGAAATGTGGAATTTTTGTATATAAATCCATGTATCATAATGAAATTTACATAAGCCTATTTATAGGACTTATAAGACGACTATCTAAGGTAGCATATATCAATTAATACATGCATCATCAAGGAAGATATAAGTACCATCTTGAAAAATATAGATAATCAACGGTAACATCATAATTATTTCTGATATAATATCACTAACGTCCGCCTAAACTCAAGGTGACTTCAAATAGGTCAAGTGAAGTTTGAATCAATATTGAACAATGCCATGAAAACTTGTTTCTTTAAGAACGCCGCGTGACATTGGGCTTGGTAATTTTGCGGTGGGGCGATGTGTCAAGTAGCGTCTTCCAAATCTGCCTCATTTGAAAGTGGCGAGTCTAGTGGTGAGGTGGTGTGTCAGGCAGCATCTTCGAGATCTTCCTTGTCTAAAAGTGGTGAATCTACTTATGGCGTTAGCTTCTCGAAATGATGCACAAAAGGTCGATAATTGGAGGGGAGACAACAATCGGTCAATGTAGCTGGCTGCGAAATAGTAATTGAGCAACGTTGCCTATATGGCTAGCATCGTAGCATTAAGCAGTCTAAACGGTTTGCTTGGGAAGATAGATACGCAGTACGGCCTATGCGGCTGGCATTGAGAGAAAGCCTTCTTTGTGAAAAAAAAAAGGCTTGACTAGACGATGTGGCCAATGAGATTAGTGTCGAAACATGACTATTATGGAATAGACTTGATTGAGTATTTCCTTGTATGAGACTTGTGGGCTAATCTAGGCAACCAATTTTCATAATGGTCGCAGCCCCTATTTATTAGAATTTTTTTAAATAACCAATTTAAGAAGATTTTCACTCAAAAAAGTTAGTTTGACACCACCTTCCCAACTAGCGCAATCCAAGCTCTATCAGGCTCGGTAGTTCTATGAAAAAAATATCATGCTTTTCAATCATCGGTTGGGAGCAATGATTTTAAGGCGCGATACTAGCCTAAAATCTTTGATTTTGTTTATTGGTACTGTAAAAATATAGTTAAGTAACTCATTCCAAGTAGAAAATACTCAATAAACAATATTTCGTGTATTTTGACTTTCGTTGTCTGTTTATAGGTGTGGTAGTAAAATAATATCTCGTGTAAATTATTTTGACCCTTTTAGTAGAATAATGTTCAATATATTATCTTTCTTGAGAAGCCGATGACTACCTCAGTAGCTAACAACATGCTTTTATTCCATATGCCTTTTGGAAAGAATATTTTCCTCTACGTAGGCTAATTATCTAATTCCTATAAATAAATTATAAATAAATTATGATTATCCTGATTAGTATATTGAAAGTCCAAGTATCCTAATACACGATGAAAAAACATTTCCCCGTACGTAGGGCTCGAATTTCTTGGATCCTTGAAAAGTAGAAACGGACATCTGTAGTCCAAACTAAGTCAGTTGAAATAAAAACACATAATCTGTCCCGTTGCTCGTGCCTCATAACCCACACACCCACACGCGCGCGCGCACAAAAACACAGAGAGACTCCATGGCTGCCGAAGTTCCAGCTTTCCTGCTCAAGCAGAAGCTTCAAAATCTGCGAGATGACGAAACAATCATCTATCCAAGGCTCAAACATAAGATCAACTCCTCCATCGTCGCTCTGCAACAGCTGCTGAGCTCCTCCGACGGCACAGACGTCACCAACTCTACGGCCTTGCCCTTCATTTACAGTGCCGAAGACGTCGTCGACACGTACCTCCTGAAAAGAATGCAACAACGACGCAAAGACTTCCTGAAGACACACCGTTTGTTCCAGTACTTGGCTCCTCTATGGAGCCAAAAGGACTTGGGCAAAGGGTTGAATAAGTTCTTGAACGATCTCAAGGCCTTGCCTTCTCACTCTTCTGAGAAGAACAATCAAGAAGGCAGAGTTCTTGGCAAGACCCAAGAAAAGGATCGCTGTTTAGTGAATACAGGGCGGTTTCGTCGCTGGGATTCGGTTGCTCATCTTTTGGACAAGGACTCAAACATCGTTGGTCAGGTATCGGACATGGCCCAGATGGTCTCTCAGTTAATGGGCCCACAAGAAGAAGAAGCTTTGAGAGTCGTTTCCGTTGTCGGACCAGGAGGCTCAGGTAAGACCACGATGGTGAGACGTGTTTATAACAGTGTGGATGTGAAGAGGCACTTCGATTGCTGTGCTTGGGTCTGTGTGCCCAGAGAACTTGTGTACAGGAATGTTGTTATGAGCATTATAGAACAGGTTAGCATAAACGGGTTGAATGATGTGGACCACATGAATGATGATGTTCTTAGTGATATGCTTTTCAAGGAGCTGATTAATAGGAGGTATTTGATTGTTTTGGATAATGTTTGGGATGCCGAGGCCTGGCACAGGTTGACAATTCCATTTCCGGACTCAAAAAAGGGTAGCAGAGTGATTCTCATTTCTCGTGATGATGAAGTGGTGAAATTGGCTGATCCATGGAACCTCCCGGTGCATATCTGCAGGTTAACTAACGAGAACAGATGGGAATTGCTGTTGAAGCAAGTGAAGGAACAGGAAGGTGGCCTAACTGAGCACAAGGACGAGATCATGGCAAAGCTCTGTCATGGTTCACCTCTGGGAATTCTTCTTTTAGGGGGATTCTTTCGAACACAGAACCAAGTGAATGGTCCAGAAAAATAGACAAATTCCCATCTTCTTGCGAAGACCAATCGGCCTTGCTGGACATCTTGGCCTTGAGCTACCAAGAACTACCTCCTGAATTGAGGGCGTGCTTTCTTTATATGGGTATCTTTCCAATAGCGTCTGAGGTATCCGTGCGGAGGTTATTGTGGTTATGGATTTCCGAGGGTTTCCTCGATGGATTGCTGGGCGAAGAAAGAAAGAAGTGGGAACCCGAAGATCTCGCAGAGTTTTACTTCCAAACACTGGTTAATAGAAACTTGATCGAGGTCACAAAGTGGAAATTAGATGGATGCCCAAAAATGTGTCGAATGCCGGGAGTGATACATGAATTTTTCTTTCCAAGATCGGTGGATTCAGGTCTTTTTCACGTTGGAGAGAACTCAAGCTTTAGGATGTGCAGACCCCCTGAAAACTATAAAATTCGGCGCCTCGTGGAGTATTCAAGAATCAAAAACTCCCTGGATTCTTTCCATGATCACAGGCTCCGCTCTTATGTATCTTTCATCTCCGCATCAAGGGGCATGGCCAATAGAGAGATAGGTATGTTTCTCAAGAATGTTATTAACAAAGGAGGCTTTGGATTGTTGAAGGTTCTTGACCTAGAAGGCGTGTACAAGCCCATGCTTCCTAAGTCGATGTGTAATCTGCTGCTTCTACGGTTCTTGAGCTTAAGGTCAACTGTACTGGATTCAATCCCGTCTGCCATCGGCAATCTGCCATGCTTGGAAACTCTGGATTTGAAGCACACTAATGTCACCACTATCCCAAGTTCCATTTGGAAGGCGAAGAACCTCCGGCATTTATACATGAACGGGGTACGCATTGATGCATTTTCCCGTAAGGCATCAAAGGGGTCTCTGACGAACCTCCTTTCATTGAGGGGGCTCTATGTAGGTGACAAAAAGGCCGTAGTCAACAGACTAGATCGATTAGTGAACCTCCAGAAACTGGGGCTCACCTGCCACAGAAACTCTTTGAAAGCAGTAGCTAAGTGGATCGAGCAGCTGTCTAATCTTCAATCTTTGAAGCTGAGATCGACAGAGAATTTCGGTGAACCATCAAATCTAGAGGTGATATCCATGGCTCAGCATCGCAACCTATGCAATTTGTATTTGCTTGGTTCGCTGCCCATCCCCGCCAACCAGCTCTCTGGAGTGCTCCCATCATGCCTCAGGAAACTCACTTTGTCCATGTTAAATCTGGAGGAAGATACGATGCCAGTGCTGGGCCAGTTGCACGATCTGAGCTTCCTTAGACTATTTGCAAATTCCTATGTGGGACCTCAGATGACATGTGTTAGTGGCGGATTCCCTAAGCTACGCATGTTGAAACTCTGGATGCTTGGCAAACTTGAGCACTGGATCGTGCAGGAGGGGGCTATGCCCCTCCAAGAACTAGAAATCAGGCGATGCATCCAATTGAATAGTCTAGATGGACTTGAGCATTTGCGAAGCCTGAAAGAAGTTGTTTTAACCGATATGCTGCAGGGTTTTGTAGAGAAACTCGGGAGGAGATGTTCGGATAAAGTGTTTGTCACAGTAAATGATTGGAAATTCTCTCGTCATCAGGTAAAACTTTCTTACCTTTAACTCTCAATTTGCATCTATGTCATGCTCCACGTCATGAATTCTTAGTCATTGTCTACAATTATGTTCTTGGAGATATGCATTTATCCCCATCTCAAGCCAAATGTAGATTAAAGAGCCACTTAATTACATAAAGGGCGTACCTTTCACGGTCATTTTTCTACCAAATCATCATGCTAAATGCTAATACTCTAAACAATCTTCACGTGCAGGGTAAATGAATCATCAAAGAATCAAATGTTCAAGATGAAACACATAGTATGCAGTCATAAATGTCCGTCTCTCAGCAAAAAGCATGCAGTATGAGGCTAAGGAGCTAAGTTTCCAGAGCTGTTCACTTCCAAGATTTGGCCCTATCTTATGAAGAATCTTCCTACCTAAGGAGATTGCGACAGTGGCGAGAACGTGGTGCGAGTGCCGTGTGAGTTAGTGTGCCGGGGTGGGCTTGAGAATCGAGTTTGTTAGTGATTTGTATAGGGTGAACTCAATTAAGAGTGTGTCATTGTACTTGAGATTATTATTGTAATAAAATTTGAGTTACTAATCCAAAAGAATCATCCATCACGATACTGAATCTTAGCATGACGGCAACTTTTTGACATGTTTACCACTGCTTAATATTCAAACCATGAAAAAAAAGAAAAAAAGGAAAAGGAAAATGCAAGGTAATCCACACAAGAAAGGAAAATAAACATCTGATTTTTAATGTTATTGTTGATCGATATTGCAATCACGAGCTGAGTTCCTCTTTTTTTTCAAGCTCGAAACTTCTATGATAATGCTAAGTAATAGGACAGAAATAGTATTGATAATAAGCTTATTACCACATGCCAAAATGGAGAAATATAGGGATAAGAACGTTACAAATACCATAATTTTCATATGACGCCTAATTAAGCACCTTAATTTTTATTTTTATTTTGGATCACCTGAGTGTTATAACTTTGAAAAGATAATCACTGGAATTTCACACCAAATTGGTTGATATTTAATAGGCATAGACACAGGCTGTATAAAGTCTCATGTTGTACTATTTCTTAACTTTATATTGGGGAAAAAGCTACAAAAAATTTCAAATTTTACCAACCGTGACACATTTACTCTAAACTTTTTTTTTTTTAATAATACCAAAAACCTCAAACTTGACACATTTACCCTAAACTCTTTATGTGACACGGAAAACCCCAAACTTATCATGCGTGACACATTTACCGTAAACTTTTTTCTATGGGCAAATGTCTCATATAGATACAAATTTGGGATTTTTGGTGTCATAAAAAAAAGTTTTGGGTTAAATGTCTCACAATATACAAATTTAGGGTAAATGTGTCACAAAGATACAAATTTGGAGTTTTTGGTGTCATAAAAAAATTTGAGATAAATATGTCATAGTTGACATATTTTACATCAACAAATTGCATTTCTTAGTTCCTTGGTCTTTATGTGTCTAAACTGTGATGAAGGTTCCAAAAGTCAAAGTTCTAGTTCTTAGGATTTTATTATGTTACGTCTTTCCAATGAATTTAGGATATTACTCATACTGGAAGGGTTATTCCATGCTCAATTATATAAGCATGATATGATGAATGAAAAAAACCAAGACTTGATTATTTCATAACTTACTTGAGTCTTCAGTTTGAGAACAAGAAGGATTTCTCATTTTGCTTTTATCCCTTATTTAAATTCCTACAAGTGGTGAGTAATCTATCCGTCTAAGTTTTCACTTGCGTTACCTCTAAATTCTATATACTTTCTCCCGATGTCACAATTGCAACATGACAACAGTTGCGTTTGGTTCAACATTTGAAATTTTTTTTTATGGAGAAATACAATAACTTTAGGTCAAAAGATTTTTTTTTTTTTTAAATGCAAATAGTATTTGATAAAGTGTTATTGAAAAGTGCCTTAGGAACTTAATTACATATTTTACATCAACAAATTTAAATCCGATAGCCCGAAGTCAATAAGCCTAATTTGGCAAGGTGGTAGTCGCTTAAGGTCACATGACCTTAGGTGAGGGACATTGGCGCTAGATCTAGCTTGATAACGTTAGATTTGGTCATTGGCAATCAGGTCTGGCTCATCGAAGATGGTAGTGTAGAGTAGCATTGTGGTGGAGGAGAGAGGCAAGGAGAGAGATTGATGTGTAACATAAGGGTAAAACTAGAATTTAGATAATTTAATGAAGGCAATGTGGAAAAAAAATCAAACTTTATAGATAATTTTTTGAAAATACTAAAAGCTTAAGACAAGGGCTAAAAGACTTTGGATGACTTTAGAAAGGCTAGCAATTCTCAAATACACTCCTAAAAGTAGTTGCAAAATTTCTGCCTTTCTCCAAAGATTTTTAGAACCTTCCTATCCATTTTCAAGGTCGAACTAGATGTGCACAATGTGAATCCCACTTCTAATAAAAGTGAACTTCAGAGTTGCATGGACCAACTATTGAAGCTTGCATAGCCTTCGAATAAGAGGGATATGGTCGGATCACATAAGCAACATCTAGCATTTCTCAAATAGACTTCAAAAGTAGTTGCCAAATATTTCAGCCTTTGTCCAAAAATTCTTAGAACCTTCCTATCTATTTTCAAGGATGAACCATATTCGCACCACGTGAATCCCACTTCCGATAAAAGTGAATTTCGGAATTCCATGGACCAATTATTAAAACTCGCACAACATTTGAATCGTAGGGTTATGGTTTGGCCATGCAAGCGACCGCTTGCGATTCTAAAATAGACTCCTAAAAGTAGTTGCCAAATATTTCCGCTTTTGTCCAAAGATTCTTAAAACTTTCTTGTCCATTTTCCTGGCCGAATCAGATGCACACAACGTGAATACCGCTTCTTACAAAAGTGAACTTCGGAATTTCATGAACCAACCATTGAAGCCCGCACGGCGCTCGAACCGAAGGGATGTGGGTTGGCTACGCAAGTCGTTGCCTTTCTTGTCAGGTCAACATCAACGTCCAGCATCCACGAACGGTCTTGTCAAGCCTTCTTTAGTAAAGAAGAGAGAGAGAGAGAGAATATGGATATCTTAGGCCCACATTTTGGAGTCTAATGCTGCTTTCGTCAGGGAGACAAGGAATGGCACAGAACATATTTTTGTTCTATTCTGAAGGACGAAAGAAAGTTGCTTTTCGTTAGAGTTCTAAAATCAAGAGCAAGAGTGATAGAAATTTTAGTTAATTTTTCTTATTTTATTTGATTGAAATCAGGTATGGCTGGTTTACGGTTAAAAAAAAATCAATGGATCTTCTTAGTTTTATTAACTACCACTGCAAAGTATGTCTAGGGTAATAGTTATACACGGATTAATATGTAAATGTTGACATAATACTTGATGCTACTATTAGTGTGACAAGCTTATTTTTCTAATAAGGTAAAGAATAGTGAGAATAAAGTTACCTCATGATGTGGTTATAAAATTTAATTCTAATTACTTCTATGTTTGTTACATCTTATCACTCCAACTTAAAATTGAGACTATGGCATGGCTGATCCAACCAAACCTTTCTCTATGAGCAATAAAGAAAAAAAAAAATGAAATATTTGTCCATTGTTGTACTCTATATACATCTCGTCTTAAGAAAGTACCTATGTATGGGAATTAAGTATGGTAACATATTTATAGTGTAATTGGATATGTGGTGTTTGTATCAACTCTAATACGTTTCATAATTACCCTTCCATGAAAAAAGTTAAAAAATCAGACCTATTAAAAACCAAATGATTAAGTGACCATCAAATTCACGAATATTTTATGGCTACCAATTACATCCATAAATAACCATTGAATATCTCCCAGATTGGTTCTTTCTTTTCTCTTCAAATGTAATCACTTAACATTGTAGTGTGTGCCTCAATACCGGTAGATACATACGATAATATGATTAAGCGAAATTTCATCAAAGTTTTATGCTATTTGCTATCCACCATTTCTCCAAATAAAATATAATAATGAATTTAAGCAAAGCAAGAAATAACATGGATAACAACCGGGGTTTATGGTGTCTAAAGTGAGCAAGAAGGAGAAGAAAATTCAAGACAGTTCCCTTGCCATCAAAATACGATTGCCTTTTAGTTTTCATGCCTCATCAAAATGGTCATTTTAAGACTCAAAGGCCTCACCAAGTATCACCGTATAAAGATTTATTCCTCCTTTAAGTAACGTTAGGCTTAAAGAATAAAATTTTTTATTAGAATATGACGGGAGAGAATATGAAGATTTTTTCAAGGAAAGTTCATTATGACTTTACTAACTTTTCCCCGCCTTTTATAATTGAAGGAAAGGGCATTACAGGAATTACATAATGTCTTGAATGGCCGATACACATGACCATTTTTCAATAATACATCTTTGCAGTAAATTCTCTTATATAAGATGGATAATTATAAAGTGACACTAGCACAATAAAGTAGGTAGATTCTTGCATTTTATTAAAATAATAAATCACATATATGGGCAACAGGGCAAGACCCCTTCACTTCTTGACCGGTTCATGGTGCCCATCCTGATTAGAGTTGTCATCTGGTCAACATTTTCATGACACATATTATCTTAGGTAAGATTCTTTAAATTTCTGTCCAAAGTTCCAAGGGTCTTGAGAAAAATCCATTGGCTCTGGTTGATTACACGTGTATTCTTCTAGAGCCTGGTAGATTACATCTCTAGTATCCAAAATTGTATCCAAAAACCTTCAAAATTTTGCTACAGGACATTGACAACCTATCTGGCTTGCTGGTTCTTTAGTGAACAATTTCCATTCTCTGTGAAAGAAAATGGTACTACGAACTTGAGGACTCGAGCTCTGCATTTTAGCTCTGTGGAGAACATATGTTGCCAGTAAGGTAGAGGATGAAACCACTTCAATAACTTCTGCAAAGTACTTGAGATGAAAATTACCCTTAATTATGAAAAGAAATGTTGAGGCGGTAGAGAATAGTTGTGGGATACTCAATTCGAATGGTATAGTTATTGGAGCAAAATAGAACCATTTAAATTTAATATAGAAAGTCGCAACCATCAGAGAACTAAGGTGCAACCCTTTGAAATAAATCAATTATTCATATTTAATGAAGGATTTGCATTTCAGTCTCCATGAGCCAAAACTTTCCCGAACATAATTTTTGCACCTCCTTAATTAAAAGCTGATTTAAGATACTGCCTCATCCTAACCATTTACCAACTTGTGATACTTACAAGATTACCAATTATTTTAACAATCTACCAACATTATTCTCATTGTTAACAATGTCTTTGATATTACTAACTAATATTTGAAATTACCAACCTTAGTTTTGCTGACATACCAACATTCTTCACATTAATATACCACCCATGTCAGTCACTTACCAACATTTTATCTTGTTATGTTTTCACAAGTACCAGCATTTCTTAACACTTCCAAGATTACTTATTACTTTAATAATCTACGCCAATTATTTTTTTGGTTTTATCAACTCCTTTAAAGTCTTTTTTTTTTTCGAAATTAGCAGTCTTAATTTGACTAATGTACATTCTTTTTATGTGACAAATGATGGTTTGTCAGTCAAATTAAAGTTGGCAATTTCGAATAAAATTTAGTAATTGTTGGCTACACATTGGTAGATTAATAAAACATCTGATCATCTTGAAAGTATAAACAAGTTATTGGTACTTTTCAAAACCTCGCAAGATTTTTTTTTTTTTAAATAATTGGTAAATGACTAAAGTGAGTTGGTATGATAATGTGATGAATGTTGGTACATCGATCAAATTAAGGTTGACAATTTTGAATAAAAGTTAATAACTTCAAAGGTGTTAGTAAGTCAAAAGGATACATGTTGATATATCATTGAAATAATCACGAGAGTTTAAAGAAACGTTGGTATTTTTCAAATTAAAGCAAGATAAAATAAAGTTGACATCTTAATTAAATCAAAGGTTTTCTTTTATAAAAAGAGCATTCGAATCTTACAACTAAATTACTTTACTTGGATATACATAAACTGTATGTTAGCGTATGGCACATGTAGCTATGAACATGATTAATAAATCAAGGTAGAATCAGTATCCTTCTGAACCAATTTTCCTTTCACTCCGTTGGTCTTGAGAGCCTCCTCTTAAAACTCAGAAAGGAAGATTGGTAGGAAGAGACAAAATTCATCTTTTTAGATAAATTAAAGGTTTTTTCTATAAGACAGGACTCTAAACCTTGCGATGCTCTATTCATGTGCATCAAATAAAGCTCCACTCATAAAGAGTCACGCATGGCCCAAAGATTAATATGAGTGGATGATATGCCACTCAGCCAACCTTGGGGGTTAAATAAAGGTTTCAAGCTATCATTTCGAGATAAAGATAAATTAAAAGAAAAAACAAGAACTAACGTGCCTTACAACATGAGCAACAAGAATGTTCGCAAACTTATTGGTACCTACAAACATACGTGAGTCGTGACAACAATACATTAATTAAGGCTGTTCTTTTTTTTCCATTGTAAACGCCAAATTATCATCTACGAACTTCTGTTCTTGGGTTGAAAAGCGACACCCTTGACGACGAGCCCCTGTTTCCAATTAGGGCTGCATTCGTATATACGAAATGTGATTTCTCCAATATTTTCGGACGCCGTTGTGAATTCGCCCATCAATATATTTGTCCACTTTCCTCGGGGAATATGCTGGAAACTTTCCGAGCGTCCCGGACTTGACTTATCCGGAAAAGTAATGTTGATGTTCACAGGAGCGCCCCAACCCTGACTTGACTCGGTCATTAATGCCACCAATGAGACTTCATAGCGGGTATTCGGAGAGAGGATGATCGTTCGGAACTTCCCACTGATTTCCAGCCAGTTGACACCTCTCAGTTCAGCTACCTCAACATCCACATTACTGTGAAAATTGAAGTTCAATGTTAGGGGTAGGACTTTTGCAGAAGAAGAATCGCTAATGTGTGCATTCCCCCCCATCAAATTAGACGATCAAATGAAAGAAAAGACAAATAGCTACACATGAGTTGCTTCAATAGATCGTACTGCAGATCGTATTTGCACATGAAGTGCACGCCAGATCAAAGGGACAATCGTTTTGCAAGTGGAATAAAATAGCAAGGAATGAGATCCACGCATGAAATGAAATATTAAATGGGACTTGAAGAATGCAATATGGATCTCTAATACTACATTAGAATGTCCAAGCTAGAAACTTGAATTGATGGGTAGAATGAGACTAAGTGTATGTAAAGTTCATTTAAACCCATACAAAGCGATTCAAGAAATTTACTTTGACAATCAATTTGGTTTGTCTTAGTTCAATTTAACCCTAGTGAAATGACTTTTGGGTTCAACACTTCGCTGGTCATTATTCCCATTGAAGTCACCTTTGTTAAGATGCACATATGAAGATTTTAGCGATATTGAATCTCTAATGGCATAATTGATGTGATAGGAATGATAATTGTATTGGTACCTAAAAGTGAGTTTAACTATGAATGTTGGTGAGTCAACACTTGGACCTCCTCCACTGTGTTGTATCTACAATGAGGTATATTGGTCTTAGGACGCTTCCTAACAGCCTCAATGACCAAAAGGGTTGTCTACCGACATATAGTGCAGCACAATAATTATCTTTTAAATGAACACCAAACAGACAAACTAAAATAGTAATTACAGACTGCATAACGCAAGGGACTGTATGTTTATCAACAAATCTCCTTATTCAATATTACAGAAATATATTATAAACAATTACATGCTCAAATGGCTATGTGGAATGGTATAAGAGCAAGAGAGGACCTCGTGAAAAGGTACTTGATAGCTGAAAACTGTTCATATGATTTGCATCTCAATCACCCATCTCAATTTCGCATTTCTTTTTAACAATGTAGAGAGTCACTTTATTTCTCTAAACTGGAAGGGTTAAAAGCTTCCCTCCTTGATCATCTCAAAATGGAAGATAGGTTCTATTTCTAAGAGTACCTCAATCAGTCATACTTAAAATGTTATCTTTAATAATTAAGTATTAAGGAAACAGGTGTCGAGATCGTATGTACAACATGTATTGACGCTCACTAAAAGGATAGAAGATTGGCGTCCCTCTCAAAACTCTCCATCGCCGGTTAAAAGGGGGAAAATGATAATAGCTTTTATATAACAAACAATCTGTCATGGCTAGTTAACTTCGCACGCCTGCGAATTTTCTTATACATTTGCTTTGATCAATTATCAGAACTGAGAATCCATACTTTTCAGTTGGGGCTTGGGTACTTCTTATTTTGCAGAGGTTGTCCCCAGATGAACATAAATTAATCAAATAAAGCAACGAGGAGCTAAAAACAAACTCAAAGTTATTGCAGCCTATGACTTAAACGCGCACAAGAGGTGAATTTGCTTTATTTTGTCCAAGATATATAAAAATTGATAATAACGAGGAAATGAAATGTTTTCCTTTTCTTCTATTTAAGCAGAACTTTTCGAGAGAAATGGTAATATCTTTTTCCTTTTCTTTTTCTTTTCGATTATTGACTCTTACCCGGACTCTTTGAGGGGCTTCCATTCCCAGTACCGGGGCTCGCGGCCCCATGCTATTTCAAACTCCCTCGCGAACAGTACGAAGCAATTCTTGTTCAGACTCTTGTCGACCCAGTACTTCTGCAACCATGAAACTTCATATTCTTTTGTACAGTTTCAACACATATCAAATCTATTTACAAAGCTCTCTCTTTTTTTTTCTCTTTTTTTCAATGAAGGTAAGAAAATCGTGCGAGAGAGAGAGACTCACTCTCGAGAAGCCCTCTCTCTCTTCCTTGTGCAGAACCACTCCGTCGTAGAGCTGATCGCAGAGCTTTTCAAGAGGGAAAATTTGAATGGGCACGACGGAATCTTTCACAATGGCCACGTAATTGTGCGGAGGTCTTGTTACTCTCGCCTTCCCTGTTTGCTTAGGCTTCTCTGAACCCTTCTCTTTGGCTTCTCCCTGGATCTTAGCTTCAGCTTCCATGTCAGGAGGTGACTGATGTTACTCCTCTTGAGGGTGGAGAGAGAGAGAGAGAGAGAGAGAGGAGAGCCGCTTTATGGAGCCACTATCAAAAGTCATACAAGTAGATATGAGCAAGTGAAGCCATTTTTCTGCGTCTTTCAATGATAAATTTTCACACTTCGTCAAAACTTGGAATAAGCAGCATACCGTGGTGACATGATGTGGGCCTGAACACCATAATTTGTATTCTTTTATTCTTTTGGCTGAACGCCATCATTAGATATGATGGGTTGTTTTCGAAAGATGCCGGTAATTTTTAGGACTTGTGAATGGTTCCATTTTGGTTTGTTAATAACTTTCTAAAGCATAAATAAATCATGAACTGGTGAAATTATCCCTTAAAAATTTTGTAAGGTCTAATAGAGACTTTCAAAATCGTATTATCTTTCATGATATTTTCTAAAATACGTTTACATAATGATCTGTCCTCATGCAGAGTCACACATGCATCATAGAGAAGCCATAGTATCCGCCTTTTATTCCATAAGGTTGATATATAAGTTTAGAATTCTTTTATGAATCAATACCATACAAAATTTTAGACCGACAACTCAAAAATAATTTAATCACACACTAATTTTCATCTTCATAAACAGTATTAAACTAGTATCTCATGACACATTTATCCAAAATAATTTTTGTCTCGCTGAAAATTTCAAACTAATAACCTTAACCTAAATCTAGCTCATCAAATCCCATATTGCTTACGAATAATAGATATGGGAGAAGTCTGAAATTCTTTGTAAGATAAAAATTAGTTGCTGATAAATTTGTTATGAATAATAGTTTGGAATTTAAATGGTATTAACCATTCCTTTTTTCAGCATAAACAAACATTTATCTATACATTTTAGGGATGATTAGTTCCCGATTTGGTTTGGTCCCCCAAGAATTGCGAATTGAACTAGAAGGACCAATTCCCAATTTCTAAAGCCATGGATTAGATGAGATGATCCGGTTCGGTCCAATGGAACCGGTCACTTAGAATTCCGCATTTAAATTTCAGCATTCGAAGGTAAATCTTTTCCCCAAAAAATGACCAAGAAAATCTTTTCCCGCCAAAAAAAAAAAAAAAAAATACTAAACTTGTTGTTATTTTAAAGAAATTTAAATAAAAAATAAAAAATAAAGTCGGTCCGGTTTAGTTTGATTCCCCCCTCCTAGAACCAGATCGAAAATCACCAATTTTTTTTTTTTTTATGGAATTGGGAATCAGACCAACACTCTCGGGAACCACCTAGAATCGGCTCATCTGATCTGATGGTTCTCGATTCAGTTGGTCCAATATACACACCTCTATTCATGTGTGTCCATTTCTTAGAATTGCCCATTAAAAAAAAAAGAATAAATGTTAATAGTGAAAAGAACAATAATTTTTAAAAAAAAATTAAAAGGAAAAAGAACAATTTTGTTTTATTTTCCTCTATTTTCTTTTCCTGGAAAATCCAAGCTTTGCCAACAGATTGATCGCAGAGAGAGGGAGGTGGAAGGAGAAGCAGGGGAAGATGACATACCGCAAGTGGAGCCTGCTCACTGGTGCCGCCGCCATACTCGGTGGCATCGTGGCCACCGTGGTCGTCGCCAATTACGTCTTCGTCAGACACGTGTATTCAAATCTGTCTCCTCCTCCATTTCACTCTCCCTCCCTCACTGTTCGATTTCCTATAGGCTTCTGCTTGTTTCATGAGCTTGCCTTCTGCTTTCGACTTGCCCTTGCTACAAATTCTGGGTTTTTCACTTACTTGATATATTTTTCGGCGGATTGCATGTGTAGGTTGCATCAAATTCGGAACAATGATTGGATTATGTTAGATTTCTGGGCTTTTTGGAGAAACCCAAATAACCCAATCCGGATTGGGATCACAGCAGTTCCCCGGTCCACCGCAATCTGATAATTATAGAGACAAAAGCCCCCGGCCACCCGGGCTGCCTCGACAAATTTGCATTCTTTGGGAGGCTCGAGCCCATGCCCACTCTTGTAGGGTGCAGTCCGGTGCTACTCCCGATTGCCGGGTTTGCTGTGTTGTATGGAGTCATTCGTGGACCGTCATATAAAGCTGAGCTGCGCTACAGATTGGTTTAGCTGCGGGCCGAGTAGCAGCATTGATGCCGCAACAGGTCCGTCATGGGCTGTCATTCGATTTGAATCTTCAGCAATTTCCTCACTTCCAGCTGCGGGCAATAACAACTCACCCCTCTTGTTGCATCGGCTGTGCAGGCTCGCCACTGTAAACCCTACTTAAGATATGGCGCCGCATCGTACAAGCTAGAGTACCGAAGGGATCTTGTTCATCATGTCGTAGTGAATATATATATACATCACCAATGGTATGATAAATCGAATCGGAGGACTGACTTTTCGAATGTTTATCATATCATAAGATGAATCCATCGGAACATACAGAACACAAATGCTTCTGTCCTCCAGAATCTTTCTCCAAGCACGTTTGTATCGGTGGGATCATCTGTTTGTGAGAGATTCTGGGCTGTACAAAATAGATTTTTGAGATCTACGGTGTGTGGAATTTGCTTAAGACTCAAAGGGTAAGGGCCTCGACCATTTTGAAATGTTATCACCAATGTTTAATATTCAAGCCATGACCAGAACTCAAGTGTGAAACAAAAAGGAAAATCGGAGGGCAGTCCACAAGGGGAAGGAAAATATACATCTGGTTCTCTGTCTTGCTGCTGATCGATATTACAATCACGATCTGAGCTTCTCTTTTTTCTCAAGCTCAAAATTGCTATGCTAACTGTAAGTAGTAGGACAGAAATATTATTGATCATAAGTGTATTGCCACATGCAAATTAGGGAAATACAAAATGCAACACTAGCAGATGGGTTTTTGTACGGCAAAGTTATAATCGTGGGTCAGCCTCTAATTCTTCCACCACCTATCTTGACTTCAGCAAAATTATAGTCGTGTTGCTTTCACTTTAGCATCCTTTTGAGAAATTTATTGGTCTCTTCTCAGCATTTAATAAAATGACCTTCTGGCATTAACCAGTACAGATCTGTTCACCTCTTGCATTATTGTTGCTCTTCAGACCCTTGACTTCTGCCTCCCAACAATGTTCCTTCCCGCATAGGTAAATTACGATGGCATCTGTTTCTTGGTTCAGAGTTTGCCAGTTCAGGCTTCGAACGTCAACTGCTGTCTCGTCTTTTCAGGAAATAAACACAAGTCCAAGTAAAGCTACATCGGTTGGTGGGAATCCATAGGAAGGTGGAGAAGGTAAGGTCACTGACTTTTTCCCTTTTTTTCCTTTTCCTTTGTTCAAGGTCAAGTAAGATGATGGATGAAAAATGTTTGTGTCTCGGTTTGGCAAATACTTGAACTTGGAGTACCTAAAGCCAGTTGATTGATCCAAAACTTCTTGTCCTTTACGCATTTGCTTGTAATTTTCATCAGGTGGGAGCTTGCACTAATGAATATAACAGGGAAGGGAAAAGAATTCAAGGATCTGTTTGACGTAGATTTGAGGAAAATCTGGAAGGAGTGGGAGCTGAGAGCCATGGTTCTGTTCACACTTGGTGTCCAAATAGTCCTCCTCTTTCTGGGCAACAGAAGGAAGTCCAGCCCCAAGGTTTGGCTCAGAGTCCTTGTTTGGTGTGCCTATTTGACTTCAGACTATGTAGCAACCGTCGCTCTCGGTGTCCTCTCGAGCAAGCTAGGAGAGGTGAATGAAACATCTGGCGATCTTGATAATAACAGCAAGCTAGTTGCTTTGTGGGCACCATTGCTTTTGCTTCTCCTGGGCGGCCCTGACACCATCTCTGCTTATTCCTTGGAAGACAATGCACTTTGGCTCAGACATCTTCTTGGCCTAGGTGTTCAAGCAGGAGCAACAGCTTATGTTCTGTTCTTGGCCTGGACAAGCTCTTCTCTGTCGGTTTTGTCACTTGTGATGATCTCGGTTGGGCTAATCAAGTATGGTGAGAGGACATGGGTCCGGTGGCTGGCGAGCAAGGATAAGCTCAGAGAATCTATGCTCACTCCACCTGATCCCAGCCCTAACTACCCCAGATTCATGGCGGGGTATAGCCTAAAGCAGGCTGAGGGGTACCATGTCACTGCTGATGAAGTAATTGAAGTTCAAGTCCCGGCTGGTCTTTATGCGACCAGCGATCCATCTAACATTGTTGATGCCCAGGACACCCAAATTACAGTTAAGGCCTATGATTTGTTTGAAATATTTAAGTGTCTCTTCGTCGATCTGATACTAAGTTATGACGACCGGGAATTGAGTCGGTCCATATTCAAGGATATCTCATGCAAAAAGGCTTTTGAACTGATAGCGATCGAACTTGGGTTCATGTATGATTTGCTCTACACGAAGGCCATGCTGTTGTACAGTGTTTGGGGATTTCGACGCCGGTTTTTTACTTTCTCCCTCACTCTCGTTGTGCTTGCATTCTTTTCTCTTGCTAAGAAGTACGCAAACTGCTCAACAGTCGACCTTTATATAACTTATGCATTGCTGGCCGTCATCATTATTTTCGAAATTTACTCCATCTTGATACTCCTGTCCTCGGACTGGACAGACGTGTGGTTGAGTGTGCATAACAAGAACCGTGCCCTTCACCATGCTGTGACTTGTGTCCAGTTGCCTAAACAGCCTCGGTGGTCGAATTCCATTGCTCAGTTCAGCTTGCTAGAGTTCTGCATCAATAAAAATCCCTTGGTCTGCCATAAAATTCTCAAGTGCTTAAACATCAATGAGAAGCTGGATAAGTATCACTACACGGCCTTTGAAAAAGTACAGCTCGAGCTGAAAAAAAAGATCTTTGATCGCGTGAAGGTGAAGTATGATGATCGCATGAAGATGAAGTCTGATAAGCTTGAAATGCCCACGGATCCAGGCCAAATTGGCACAGTACTCGATGGTTATGAACATAAAGATGAAATTTGGAGCACCGAGGCCGAGTTCGACCAAATTATCCTCACTTGGCACATTGCGACCGAACTTTGCTACTACTCGGATAATGTAAAAGACTTCACCGATTACAAACTAAGCAAGCTCCTGTCACGGTACATGTTTTATCTCCTAGTCAGGTATCCTTCCATGTTGCCTAACGGAATCGGGCAAATCAGGATCCGGGACACATTTGCCGAGGCCATAAAGTTCTTCGAAGAGCACCCCATTAAAGAGCAAGCCCATTCCAATCCCAAACATGGAGAGAGCCACGGTGCCTCCAGCGATGAGGTGGTCCGCAGAAGCCGGAAAGCTCTTAAATCAGCTTGCGATATGTTACTAAAAGTGAACACCGAGGTTCCTCCAACTAAGGTTAAGGGTGGCAGGAGCAAATCGGTGTTGTTTGACGGATGCCAGCTCGCGACGGTGCTAAATAGGGAGGGAACGAAGAAGTGGGAAATGATCAGGCGTCTTTGGGTGGAGGTATTGTTGTACGCAGCACGGGAAAGTAGAGGGGATTGCCACGCTGATCAGCTGAGGAGAGGAGGAGAGCTTCTCACTCATGTTTGGCTTCTGCTTGCGCATTTCGGGCTGACCGATCACTTCAAGATGACCCAAGGCCATGCAATAGCAAAGCTTATATTAAGATAGGAATCTTAGGGAGATCAGTATGCATCTTCTGATGTTGTGTGTTTACTTTTGAATGGAGTGTTGCATCACTTTGAGTGACCAAATCATCTTTGTAAATATTCTGGGGAGGCCTAATCCCGTTTAAAACCTGCATAAGTTTTCTTTAAGTTTTGGTCTACTGCCTCTTGAGGTATCTCATTTTTTGTCAAGTCAATTCGGAACAGTTTGGAATCTGATGCGGGGTTACTTGAAGAATGCCGGTTTCCTACGAGTAATTTGTCAAAAAAAGTCTTTTAGGCAACAAAAAGCTTCCAACTTTTGCGCTAAGCAGAAGTTTAACGTGCCCAAATCTTCATAATTCTCTCCCGAAAACTTGAATTCTCAGAAAACTTTATCTCACGATGTACATTCTCTTGCTTATAAATGGCACTTTACATTTCCTACTTCATAATGAAAGGAATGCCTAATCGACCAAAAAAAAAACATGATGCACATTACATGCATAACAAACATATGAATAATCCCTCCCAACTATTTTACAAATTTAAATGATTAGATGAATGCATGACTTTTAATATTTATAACACTTTAACAGTCTTCCTTTATGAAAATAGCCTAGATTTTGGCCTAAGATTAAAGAGTGTAAATAAGAACCTAAAAAATCTGAACTTTGAATCTCCTGTTGTGCTACTAAACTCTCTAAGTTTAAGTTGTTGAAAAAAATTTGCGATTTTTAATATTTAGATACCAGAACATATATTGCCTCATCTCATAGATAACAAAAGATACACTACGATCACGACGAGAAAACTACAAATGGGAAGAAGTGTGGCATTTGAACTCTTGATCATCACTGTCGTGTGTGTTAGAAAACCTCTTTTCTTTTTTTAAAAGAAGAGTTTTGAGGAATGAGATTCCTTTGACGGTTGCAATGATCATTAAATAGACGAGCCATTTCAACTCTTGCTATCTCTTTTCTTCCAATTTTCTAGTAGAATTGTACCCAAAAGCAACAGAATTTTCCATTACATTCTTTTTGATTGAGCTAATTACATGCAGTGACTCCATATCAGTTTTTTTTTTCCCTCTTTTTGTCAGCCAAATTGATTCAGGTCACCATTCCAATTAGACGAAGAAGTCCTCTTCATCAAGGACACTAAGGGTGAAATAGATATGTATGAATCTTGCAACCTATCTTAACAGTGGATGAAATAGTGAGTTGGGGTGAGTTACATATCATGTCATGATGACCAAAATTAACATATTTTACATTGACATTTCAAAACAAAAAATTAAGACAGAGAGAGCAATAGGTTGTGCAAATCGTATTATAGGCTAAGATAGAACACTTCTCATGAATCAATTTATTGTCTTTGTTTAAATTTCACGGTCAACATGACTCATAGCTTGAGAATAGCACAATTATACAAGAGATGGAATTGAATTGAAAGCTTGAATTTTCTAATTAAGATCTTAGAATAATTTTAAAAATCATGGAAATTTTATCTTCTTGCCTCAGTCAACACGTTGGTGGAATTTGCAGAAAAGCTGCTTTAGTGAAAGGGAAAACGACAAATAGCCTGAAGTTTAGCTCTGAATTGGCCCCGCCAACATGAATCACGTGTCTCGTAAAAGCGAACCTCGGGCCGACCAAATTATTAAAGTTCGCAGACATGTGAATTGGCCCCTGCAAGTCGTCGCATTGCTTTTCAGGTCAAGGTCAATGCCAGGCTTGCACAGACGGTCTTGTCAAGGACTCTTCAGTAAAGAGGGGGAGTTAATGAACGTCTCAGGCCCACATTTTGGAATCCAAACGCTGCTTTTTTCAATTGCATCTGATGGCTGGACAGGGGGTGGCGCTCGGTACATCATTGTCTCAAACTAAAGGAGCAAAGAAAGTTGCTCTTCTTTAGAGAATTAAAATCAAGAGCAATAGTGATTGAAATCCTACTTTAATTTTTCTAATGTTATTTGGTAGAAATCCGGTATGGCTGGTAAACGGAAAAAAGAAAAATCAATGGATCTTTTTAAGATTTCTTAACTAACTACTACTGCATAGTATGTCTAGGTTAATAAATTATATATTTAAGTATTGAGCTAAAAATTATTGTTACTATTAGTGGGATAACTTTCTTTTTTATACTTAATACAAAGAATAGTGACAAAAAAGCTATCTTGCGAGGTGATTATAAATTTTCATTCTATTCACTCTGCTATATGTATGTCAGATCTTATCATTCCAACATAATATTGAAGCTATAGGAGGTTTTATCCAATGAAACCTTCTTTGCTAGCCAAAAAAAAAAAAAAAAAAAAGACGAAATCTTTTTTTGTGGTTGTACTCTATAAAAATCTCTTCTTGAGAAAATACTTTCATATAGGAATCAAGTATGGTACCATATTTGATACTATAGTTGGATATGGGGGGTTTGTATCATTTCTTATACATTTCATAATTACCCTTAAAAATAAAGTTCAAAAATCTGGCCATCTAGTGGATATCTTATGGCTAGCAGCCACATCCATAAGTAACCATTGAAGTTCTCCTAGATTGGTTATTTCTTTTCTCTTCAGATATAACCACTTACAATTATAGCGCGTGCTTCAATAGTAGTAACGAGAGACAATAACATAATTAAATGAAATTTCATGAAAGTCTCATCTCATATGCTATGACCATTTCTCCAAATAACATATAATAATGAATTCAATTAAAGTAAATAATAGCATGGACAACAATGGGAGTTAATGGTAGCTACATTGACTGAGAAGAATAAAATTCAAGATAGATATGTCTTCCCAATATATAGGCTCTTCCTTTGGTCATCATAATAGAACCGCATTTTAGTTTTCAAACCTCATCAAAATGGGCATTAAAGACTCAAAGGTCATTGCATTAGTTTTAGTTCTTTCATCCATATGACTCACTTACAGTGGCAAGTGGAGAGTATACTTACTTCACTAAGAAACTAAGAAGCAATGTATCACCTTATCAAATATTATTCCTATCTTTCAAGTAACATTAGGCCTAGAGAATAGAAAAGTTGGTAGAGAATATGAAGAACTTTAAGGGATAGTTCATTGTGATTTGGTTAAAACAATTCCTCGCCTTTTATAAATGAAGGCAAGCGCATTACAAGAATTACTTAAGGCCTTAAGTGGACAATACTTATGACCGTTTTTCAATAGTATATCCGAAGAATAGATTCCATTATACCAGTTAGACAGTTATAAAGTGACACTAGCACAATACAGTGGGAAGATTTCCACATATTATTGAAAATCATAAAGCACACATATTGAAAATCTGGTAAGATTCCTTTGCTTTTTGACTGGTTCATGCTATATCTTCATAGTAGGGTGCACGTCTAATTAAAGTCCTTATTTGAGCCCCTATTCTCAAGACACATATTATGTAGATAAGTTTCTTCACATTTTTGCCTAAAGTCCCAAGGATCTCAAGAGAAATAAATTATTTCTGGTTGATTACGCTTGTACTCTTCTAGAAACTGGAAGATTAGTCTATGGTGGCCTAATGTGTTTTGAAAAATCCCACGGCATTTCTTCTTTCATATGCACCAAGGAAGAAGGATTTTTGAGTAGTTCAATTTCTTTCGCAAAGAATGCGCTGGACTTCTCTGTATTCTCCACTAATTTCCCAAAAACTACACCAAATGACTAGTACAAATTTGCCACAAGACATGGACAACCTATTGACTTGCCAGTCCTCTAGTGAACAATTTCCAATCTCTGTGAAAGAAAATGGTAGTGTGATCTTAAGGACTCGGACTCTGCATTGTAGTTTTGTGGAGAGCACATATTGCCAGTATTTTAAAGAATAAAAACAATTTAATACCCGGGAAAGTGCTCGAGGTGATAATTTCTAGAATCCTTCATTTAGAAAAGTAGTGGTAATGTGGTAGAGAATGGCCGTGTGAAACTTGTTTCCAATGATATGCTTATAAAACAAATACCAATAAGCAATCAACCACTCAAAGGAAATGGATAACTCACCAATAAAATTACCAACAAAAAAACATTGCAAAGGTTATCAACAAGGACCTTCATCAATCGGTAATGTTGATAGCCACCTATTATAAATTTTGCTAGGTGTTGGAACATGAAGACAGAGATGGATCAACACGAGTGCAAAAGATCATTTTTGTAACTATTTAACTATAAGACATGGCTATGAAGTTATTTGTAGGTTCAAACTTGTAAGTAATTGCCGTTGGTGGGTCATAAATACCTACATTGTAACCTTTGTAAAAGTCTCATGATCATTCATGGAATATCTGTTATCTTTTCTTGCAAATTTATTTTCATACTTTACTTTCCTGCAAATTATCTTTCCAACACTTTAAATTTCTAGTAGTCACATTAAAATTCTTTAATTTCCTTTCCTGTCCAAAATCAACAAAGTTTCCCTTCACAACTTTTATTATTCAATCCACCATGTCAAATATTAAAAGATTATTCGCTTTTTCAGTGAAACAGTAAAACACAAGAATAAATGCTGGTAAATCAATAAAACAGTTGATAAACTTTAAAGTATAAAAAATCTAGGTACTTTCTAAGTCAACCAAGATAAACAATTGTTCATCAACTAAAATACATTGGTATCTTAATATGAAGAATGTTGGTACATCAATCAAATTAAGGTCTGTAATTTCAATAAAAGTTAGTAACTTCAAAGGCATAGGTGAACTCTCCAACCAAATGCTCGTACATTATTTAAATAGTTGGTAATCTTGCATGTATAAAGAAATGTTGATAGTTTTCAAAACCAAGCCAGATAAAATTCTTCCTAAATTATTAAAATTAATTGGTATCTTTATATGATGAATGTTGGTACATAAGTCAAATTAAAGTTGGTAATTCCTAATAAAAGGTAGTAACATCCATGGTGTTGGTAAGCCTTAAAAAGAAATGTTGGTAGATTATTGAAATAGTAGGTAATCTTTTGAGTATGAATAGATGTTAATATTTGTCAAAACTTGTTAATAACTCAAGCATGACTAGTTAAATAAGTTATTTGTCACTTGTCTATTGCCATTGGGATTTAACACTTACCAACGTTGTCGAGGATACACTAACATGGAACTAAATTGCTTTTTAACTCCACAAAATGTCAAAATTGTCTCAATGACTTAACATAATGTTGAAGTTTTTATTTATTTTTTAAAGAAAGAAAAGAGGAAACTATAGAGAAACAAACAAAATTGCAACATGACAACGTGAATCACGAGCACTTCTAGATAACTCATATGCATTGTACAATATTATGACGTGTCATTACAATCAACCACGAAAACATCCTCCTACACTATGAAATTGTTATGACAAATCATCCTGACTGAGTATAAAAACAATTGTAATAAATTGATTGTACAGTATACTAACGTACCTTCTAAATTCAAGTGACACAATTATTAAAGCGCTCAGGGCGTTCAAATCGGACGTACATATGACTTGGCCATCCAAATCTTGTTTTGCTTTTAGGGATGGTGTCAAGGCTTCTTTAGTAATGGGAAAGAGAGAATTTGTTGTCATAAGGCCCACTTCTTAGAAATTAAAGGCTACCGACCAAAAAAAATAAAAATTAAAAGCTGCTTTTGGATGCTTGGTTATGGTCTCCGAGACAAAGTAAGTTGCTTTATTGTGGAGCGGAAAAGAGTTGGAAATCAGGCACATTGTTCCCAGAGGTTTTAGTTTAATCTTTCTTTCATTTTCCAAGCTCATGGATATTTTTTTTTTTACTTATTATTAAAATTGTGGCAGTTTGTCAATGTACTTGTTACAGTTCAACTCAAAATTTTTCTCTGAAGAGGGGGGATGGAATTAAGGTTAATTTATTTTATATTAAGTAAAGTTGGATGGTGGGGGTCAGTTTTTTAGATTAAGTAAACTTGAAAAACAAGAAATACAGTATATATAGTATATAGCCTCAACAAGATGATTGCATGTCTCTTCATCAAGTATGGGGCGTGTAGATAAGAATATGATTAATAAGCCTAACATAGAATCGATATCCTTTTGAACCAACTTTCCTTCTATCCCTTTAGCGCGGAGAGCTTCCTCTAGAAACTCAGAAAAAAAGATTGATAGGGAGGGAATTTATCTTTTCACATAATCAAAGGATTTTTTTCTTTTGGCAAATTAACATGAGTATCTGAGCCTTGCAGCTCAATTTATGTTCAAAGATACACACAGGTCGTCCATTTACATGTATCGACTAAGACTCCACCCATAAAACACCAGGCATAGCTCCCATGGTTAATATGAATGAATGATGCTGTAATTTAAATACATGATCTACTTAATCCAAATCAAGTGGTTAACCACTTAGCTACCCATTTTAGGGTCGAATAAACCAAAAGTTTCAAGCTATCCTTTGTTTAAAAAAAAAAAACCCATAAACTCAAGAAAAACAAGAAATAACATGCCTCACAAGGTACAGCAAGTGACAAGAATATACACATATTTATTGGTACCCACGAGTCGCACGGCTGTTTTTTACTTTTAACATAAGAAATGAATAGCCAAAGCCACCACACCTTCCAACTTCACTTTTTGGGTTGAAAAGCAACGCCTTTGACGACTAGCCCCTGTTTCCAATTATTACTGCATTCGGATATATGAAATGTGATTTCCCCAATATTTTCGGACGACGTCTCGAATTCGCCCATCAAAATATATGTCCACCCTCCTCGGGGCATATGCTCCAAACTCTCCATGCGTCCCCGACTCAACTTATCCGGTAAAGTAATGTTGATGTTCATAGGAACGCCCCAACCCTGACTTGACTCAGTCATTGATGCCACCAATGAGACTTTATACTCGGTCTTCGGAGAGAGCACAATCGTTCGGAACTTCCCACTGATTTCCAGTGAGCAAACACTTCTCAGTTCAGCTTCCTCAACATCCACACTGTGAAAATTGAAGTTCAATGCTTGGGGTTGGACTTTTGCAGAAGAGGAATCGCTAATGTGTGCATTCTCCCATCAAATTAGACGATGAAATGAAAGAAAAGACAAATAGCTACATGTGAGTTGCTTCAATAGATCGTAGTGCAGATCATATTTGCATATGAAGTGCATGCCAGATCGAAGGGACAATTGTGTTGCAAGTGGAATAATATAGTAAGGAATTAGATCCACGCACAAAATGAAATATTAATGGGATCTAAAGAACACATAATGGGGCTCTAATACTATATTAGAATATTCAAGCTAGAAACTTGAACCAATGGGTAGAAGGAGACTATGTGTATGTAAAATTCATCATAACCCAATATACTGCAATTCAAGAAATTTACTTTAACAATTGATTTGGTTTTGCTATAGTTCATTTTCACCTTAGTGAAATAAAATTTGGGTTTGACACTTAATTTGTCATCATTCCCATTAAAGTTGCCTTTGTTAAGATGCACGTATTAAGATGTTAGCAATATAGAATCTCTAATGGCATAATTGATGTCTTAGGAGGAATAATCATTATATCTACTCAGTTCATTGATTCGACTGTTTAAACTTTGAAATGAAGTGAATTTAACTAGGAATGTTGATAAGTCTAGACTTGGAACTCCTTGACCCTATTGTCTCTACAATGAGATATATTGGTCTTAGGATGCTTCCTAACGATCTTCATAACTAATAGGGTTGTCTCCTTGCATCCAGTGCGGTATCAAGCTAATCTTTTAAATGAACACAAAATGGAGAAACTAAAACACTAATTACTAATTGCATAATGAGAGGGATTGTGCGTTTGTCAACTGATCTCCTTATCATTCAACAAAATATGGAGAATGTATTAGTAACGCTTACATGCTTAAAAGGCTAGTTGGAAGGGAATAAGAGCAAGAGAGCTCTTGAAAAGGTACTTGATATTTGCATCTCAGCCATCTCAAGTTGGCATTTTTAATGAGGTGTAGAGTCACTCTATTACTCTAAACTGGAAGGTTTAAAATCTTGACTACTTGATCATCTCAAAATGGTGGATAGATTCTATGAGGGTATCTCAATCTGTCATGCTTAGAATGGCATCTCTAACAATTAAGCATTAAAGGAATATGTGTTGAGATTCTATTGAGGGTGTGGATTGACGCTCACTAAAAGGTTATAATAGCGGGATCCCTCTTGACACTCCATCATTGGTTAAAAGGGAAAATGATAATAGCATGTATATGATAATGTCATAAGTAGTTAACTTCATGTGCCTGTAAATTTTCTTTTACAAGTGTATTGACCAATTACCAGAACTGAAACATCCATACTTTGCAATTAGAGTCTGTGTATTCCTTGTTTTGCATAGGTTGTGTACAAATGAGCATAAATTATTCAAATGACGCAGGGAGGAGCAAAAAACGAACTACCAGTCATTGCAGCCTACGGCCTGAACGCGCACACGAGGTGAACTCGCTTTATTTTGTCCAAGATAAATAAAATATGATAACAAAGAGGAAATCAATTTTTTTTGTCTTTTTCAGAAGATTTTTTCCATAATAAATGATGATATCATTTTCTTTGTTTTTTTTTTTTTTTTTTAAATATTCACTCTTACCCGGACTCTTCGTCGGTCTTCCAATTCCATTCCCAGTACTGGGGCTCGTGGCCCCATGTTATTGCAAGCTCCCTCGCAAACAGCATGAAGCAATTCTTGTTCAGATCCCTGTCGACCCAGTATTTC
This sequence comes from Eucalyptus cloeziana, assembly GCA_014182715.1. Taxonomy (NCBI): domain Eukaryota; kingdom Viridiplantae; phylum Streptophyta; class Magnoliopsida; order Myrtales; family Myrtaceae; genus Eucalyptus; species Eucalyptus cloeziana. Next base: position 28,592,420 of record CM024639.1, read on the forward strand.
TGCAAGGATGAAATTTCGTATTCATTTCTACATTTCCAGCATATATCAAAGTCCATATAAAATCGTAGAGAGAGAGAGGCTCACTCTCTTCCCCCCTTGCAGAACCACTCCCTTGTAGAGCTGATCGCAGAGCTTGTCGAGAGAGGAAGTCTCAATGGGCACGACAGAATCTTTGACGATGGCCACGTAATTGTGTGGAGGTCTTCTTACTCTTGCCTCCACTGTTTGCTTATGCTTCTCCTGTGAGCCCATCTCTTTGGCTTCTTCCTGGATCTCAGATTCGGCTTGGGGTTCCATGGCAGGAGGTGGCCAATGTTGCTCCTGTTAAGGGTGGAGAGAGAGAGAGAGAGAGAGGGGGGGGCGCGGGGAAGCTACCCAGTTTTCTTTATCTCAAATTATATTGATGGAACCACTATCAATAATTGTAAAAGTAATAATTCAAAAGTGAGGCCATTTCTACGTACTTTTCAATCGAAAATTCTCTGGGTACCCCTCTTAATCAAGACTTGAAATATTCACAAACTAAATTCACATAATGATCTGTACATATGCAAAGTCATGCATGCCTTGAAGAGAAGCCATGATGTTTGCCTTCAATTCCAAAAGGTTAATATGTAAGTTCACAAATTCCTTTTTGGGAATAAACAAACCTTCATCCAATTATGTATACAACCCATTCCTTTCAATGGTTAAAAGAAAACAATAAATGTCTATGGTGAAAAGGGCCTTATGGGACCCAATGTGGATCCACGTGGCTCACGTTCCACGCCTCTCCAATTTTCTTTTCTTTTTCAACTTTTCCTTTTCCGGTACTTTTCCTGGAAAAGACAAGCTTTGTACAGAGATTGATCGCAGGGGGAGGCAGTGAGGGAGGGAAAAGGAGAAGCGGAGGAACATGATATAACGCAAATGGAGTCTGCTCACTGGTCCCGCCGCCATCCTCGGCGGCATCGTGGCCACTGTGGTCGTCGCCAATTACATCTTCGTCAAACACACATCCAAATCTCTCTCTCTCTCCCGGCGTTTGATCTCTTATTGGTTTCTGCTTGTTTCGCTAGCTTGTCTTCTGCTTTCGACTTGCCCTCGTTAAAAATTTCCGTTTTTTCCACCTACTTGATAGATTTTTGGCGGATTGCTTCGGGTGGGTGAGAGTCCTTTTTTCCATTGTTCATTTGATTGGACTGTTAGAAATCTGGCCTTTTCAGAGTGGCCCCATAATCCATCAGATTTAGATCACAACATTAAAGTTACATTGGTTAAAAAAACAAAGAAGGTGCATCGGTTGAGATTCGAGCCAATGCCCTCTTTTTTCTTGGTGGGGTTTGCTGTGTTGAATGTAGTAATTCGTGGACAGTGATATGGAGCTCGATTGAATTAAGGACTGGTTTAGCTTTAGCTGCAGGCCGAGTGGCAGCATTGATTCTTCAACAGGTCCGTCATCGGTTGTTTTTCGTTCTGGACCTTCACCAATTTCCTCACTTCTAGCTGCTGGCAATAACTATGTACTCCCCACCGTGAACCTTGATTAAGATTTAGCGCTGCCTTGTACAAGCTAGAGTACCGAAACGGTCCTATTCATTATGCCGTAGTCTAATATATTTTTATCGCCAATAGTTTAATAATTATAAGGTCGAATCAGATAGCCAACTTTTCAAATGTCTATCCTTGCATAAGATGAATCCACTGGAACATACGGAACCTAAATGCTTCTATCATCCAGAATCTTTCTCCAAGCAATGTGTGTATTGGTGGGATCATCTGTTTGTGAGAGATTCTGGGCTGTCCAAAATAGATCTTTGAGGCCTGAGATGTTTAGAACTTACTTCTAAGACTCAAGGATGAGAGGGTTGACCATTGGGCTCATTCTTAGCTCCCGCTTGAATAAGTTTTCCATACCATCGAATTAGTTTTCTTTCTAGTCACCTCCCATAAGGTTACTATGTTGCGAGTACCTGGCTTTCAAAACCTTAACCCCCGACTTTGTTTTCATCAACCAACATCCCCCAACTGAGTTTACATAGCAAACACGGCCATGGTTTTTGAGCTAGGAATTGGGTTTTGGCCATCTTAAATTAAAACTTCTCGTTGAAGCTAGTGTTTTTAAAACTAAACCAAAAGGTTTTAGCCACAGCTTTTGGCTGATTTCGATCAGTTCAAGCTGGTATGGGACAGCAATTCGGCTCAATCACTGATCTGGTTTAAGCAACGAATGTGCTAAGTAAGCTATAGTTCAAATTAAGACACAAAACAGTCTTCAGACGGATCCTCAACTGCTTTTCTTCCAGAATACAATCCTAGATCTTAGCATCTTTGTGTGTAAGAACTCCCTCGATCAGAATCAGCAATTTTGTTTTAGATCTCAACCATCCAATGTCCTGCAGCATTGTAACTTAGTTACATGACCAACAACATACCAAATAAACCAAATAGAGGCATTATAAAGATCCAGTTATCATTTGTAGGTCATAGCAACAAGCAAAAATTGAATGAAAAAGGTATTAAAACTATTAAAACTATTTCTACGTTGGATGACACTACCTCACGCATCTCATTCATTCATAGAACACGATTCTTTTGATGAAACATTGCCCAGAAAAAATTTCAATGATTAATTACAAAATAATTTAAGATGGTATGGAGGTTCACCTTCCAACTCGAAGAAGCATCAAGAGTTGAATCAGCATAAGCTTTTAAGTTTGAACCCTCATCCTGCAAATTGCAGGCAAAGGAAAAGGGGAGCGCAAGTGAGAGAGATGTTATGCCTAATTTCCACATTTAACAAACTATAAAAATTTGAGATAAGTCTCTAGAAGTTACTTAGGCAGCGAAAATGTCTTCATTGGTCAATGAATGACCATACATTTTCTGTTGCCTGACGTAATCTGAACCCTTTGATTCTTCGCCCCAAGATACAACGGTAAAAAATCATGTTTTCTAAGCAAATTACTATATAAACAACTCCTCTAGACACAGATATAATCAAATGGAACAGTTATTGAAAAAAGAGCGCGGATGAATACAATACTCTTTGCCCCAAGAACAGCTTTGCATAAGAGAAGCACAGAGCTCATGGAAAATGAATTGGTCGAGAAAAATATTTTCCATTAATGAAAAAAAGTCTTCTAAAATAGGGAAATATATTTTCCACTTTTCAAATAAGGGGAAAACGTTTTCTATATCTTTTTCGCCTCACTTTCTTTCACTATACACCTTTTCCTTTTCCTTTTCTTTTTTTTTTTTTTTTTTCTTTTCTTTCTTTTCAAATTTTTTTAAATCAAGTTTTTATTTTTCTTTATTTTTCTTTTTCCTTTTTCCTTTTTTTTACCTTCTTCCTTTGCCAATCGCCAGCCATGGGGGCGGCAACCTCAAGCAAGGCTCAAGCCTCACGCAGCTCGCCACTCTAGCGAGGCTTAAGCTTGCTTGATAGTCTTGAGAGAGCTCAAACCTCGCCCGATCCGGCAAGGCTTGAGCTCACCTACGGCTAGTTGCCTGTCGTTGCCATGGCCAAGGAAGAGGGAGAAAAAAAGAAAGCAATGAAAAAAGAGAAAAGGAAAAGAAAAAAATAATTAAAAAATCGATTTTAAAAAATAAAATAAAAATATTGCAAAGGAGCACATGGAGGAAAAGATTTTTCTTACCGAATAGCAGAAAATATTTCTAATTTATTTTCAAATTTCAGCCAAACACTAAAAAATATTTTTGTTTTACTAAAAAATGATTTTCTAAAAAACGTTATATTTTTCGCAAAACGAATAGAGCCTGATTTCTCAAAGTCATGGGCATTATCACAACTAACCCACCATAACACAAGATTCCTCGACACAAGTGTTTTCAAATCTTATCAATGCATAGAGTGCTTCCTTGACACTCCTGATTTGTACATGCCCCAGGCTTGTGCTTTCAGGAAAGACTGATTTTCCACTCAAACAACTCCGGCTCACACACAAAACATTTAAAACCGGAGACAGACTTATTTATGGCAAAGAGCTCAAATCTTTAAGCTGCACCAACTGAATTTTAAGCCAAACGCAACGCCAAACGCATTCAGTTCCATCACACAGCTCATTTCATTAGCATAAAAGCAAAAATTCAAAAAATGCTTTGGAACAACTCCGAGAATCATCATAGCTCGAGCCCTAACTTTTCCTCACGGTCCACCGTTGCTCGATCCGATATTCAAGAGCAGGAGCTAGAGATCAGCTCGGAACTCCAATCAGTTACAGCTGAAAGCAAGCGAAGCAAGCAAAGCGAGAAGAATATTCTTGGACGGAGAGAGAGACAGAGAGAGAAACTGACCGGAGAGGCGGTTCCTGACGGAGGACTGATCGGAATGCAGAGACTGCAGCGAGATTGGCTGGGCGAAGAAGCAAGAGCAGCGGATGATGATCGCCATCTCCTTCCCCTTCGTCTGCTTCAAGAGATAAACCGTTTGATAGTTTCATTCTTTCAGTGGGCTTTTTTGTGAGCGGGCTTCTAAGGGTTTGTTTGATAACACTCCTGGGAAAAGAAATAGGTATTTCTTTTCTTTTATTTCCGAGAATAAAATTGGAACATAAACACGTTTAGTAAGTTTTTGTTAAAGAATAAATTTGTTCTTGGGCAATGGAAAACAAGAAACAAAAAAAAGTTACTCCTTGTTCCTAGGAATAACTCAAGAAACAATAATCAATTTTTTTTTCCTTTTTCTTTTCAAGTTTTTTTCTTTTATTTCTTTCTCTTCCTCCCTTCTTCCCCTAGCGATCGATGTGAGGCCCGGCGACCTCATCGAAGCCTCGCCCCCAAAGAGGTTGCCCAAAGCTTGCCGACCAACGACGAGGCCCCCCAGCCCCGAGCCTCGCCGTGGTGGGTGCTCGACCTTGCCACGCCTAGATATAGTGAGGTCGAGCCTCGTGTGGCCCAAGCGAGGCCAAGACTCGCCCAAACCATGGTCAAAACTCAATCTCACCGATGGTCGGGCAAGGTTGAGCCTCGCCCAACCACAGTGAGGCTCGGGGTGACCTCGTCAGTGGTCGACAAGCCTCCCCTAAGGCTAACCTTGCCAGCCCTTCTCTGGCTTGGCTGGAGGAAGGAGAAGAAAAAAAAAAAGAAAAAAAAAAATGAAAAATGTAATAAAATTATTAATAAATTAAAAAGAAATTATAAAATATAAAAATATATTGGGTCATACTAAACGCATTTCTCCTATCGCGAACATAAATTTTGTATAATTACCAAACGTGTTCAAATCTTAAAGAAACTATTCTTAAGAATAGAAACAAAAAAAGTAAAAAAAAAAATTGTTAGTGAGAATAAAAACTTTACCAAAACACTTTAAATTTTTCAACCTCCATTGCTCAGAAAAATTACGAGGATGTGCCACTGAATGACGAGGAGTTATCTGATGGACGAGGGCCTACGGCCTCATCCCTGGGCGGTCCAATCAGTGGAGAGGGAAATCGTTAGTCACCTTTTTTTTTTTTTTTTTAAATTATATGCGGCTCGATTACTCTAATTATAAAAAAAAAAAAAAAAAAAAAAGGAATTGTTGCCAAGATATATGATCAACACACTTCGTCCAGAAAGAAATGGTGAAAATTCCAAAACACTATTTTCTAGGCTAAATTAACAAGAAGATAAATTATAAGAATCATAAGTTTAAACGATAACCTAAAAAAAAAAAAAAAAAAAAGGACAAAAAATAGGTACATTGACAAAAACTATTTGTAGGACCCATTATCATGGTAATATCAGTTTGATGTCACATACCAACCTAAGAGCAGGTAAATTTTGCTCGAGATTGAGTTATATAATTTTTCTCTCTCTAAAATTCAAGATTATTTGGTCATAAGATCGATATTTGGTCATCTGATCTTAGTTTAAACGATGGACAAACATGTGCAGCTTAGTTAGATCTAAGCTACCAAACACAAATTCTTGAGTTAGTTGCACTTTTAGCTAGTCACGGAAAATGGTCTTAGAATCCTTAATTTTGTCCATTAGATGAAAGGACCAGTCTCATACAATAGCTATAGGCTTTAGGAGCTCGTGTCATAAATAATGTCACTTGACTGTTGAAACTTTCAATTGACCATTTGAAATTCATAACTTGTTAAAAATGTTCAAGATGGAGAAAATTTGACATGGCTAAGCAATTGTGGAAAATGTTTTAAAAAAATTATGATACTCAAATAATCGATTAAAAAGTTATATGACTCTCAAGTGATTTGGGAGAAAAATTATAATTTTCAAATGAATATGTACAAAAGTTATGACACTTGTGGTGTTTTCTTTTTCCAAAAAAAAAAATCAAATAAATGGAAATGTGTTTGGACTTAATGAAAACAAAATGAGGCACTAAGACATTTTTAATCATTTGTTGACATTGTGGCGATCCTTTTTAATATTTTCAATACCTTCTATTTAGCTAATATTACTATTCCAAAACATATTTTAACAGCAGCAACAAGTTCATGGTATAGTCCGCATCACACTCTAAAATACATCTTATTCAAATGTTACTAGAGTTTTAATTAATTTCTCTTGCTTATTTTAGGTTATGTCAATTTTTTTTCTCTAGGATGTCAAAATATGAGGTCTCTAGTGATTCACTATCGTGACATGAATACCTATAAAACATATTAATTATTGTATGCACTTATATCATTGATTTAATAAATATGAAAATTTATATATCACATTTTCTTTGTACCGGAGAATAAATCTATATGGTGAGGTATGGATACACATCAAATAAAATTTGCCTTGAACTCTAGCGGAGAATTCCATTGATGTGGATATTTATTTTGTTATAATTTTTTGCATATTAGTTCTTTGGTGAAAATTTAGGTTCGAGAACAACATTTAAAATAATATGGGTGCATTCATTTTGAAGAAAAAGAGAGATTTGGAAAATATTTTCTGAAAAATAGTCAATTGTATCACTCAGAAAAATAAATATACGGAAATTTTTTTTCATCGTACATGAAAATAGTCAAGCATAGATTGTTATTAATGATCAAAAAAATTTCATTGACTAAATTTTCTAAATAATATAAATAATCATATTTTGAAAAATATTTTTTAAATCGGTTATTTTTTACGAAACAAATATTCCTAATAAATATAATTTCAAATTCGTGCAATGCATGAGCATCTTGTTTGTTTGTAATATTTATGCCTGAAGAACATCCATCCTCGCGTGGGAATTCACAACGAACATTCAAATGCGTCAACTAAGTTCTCAAAGTCATGGGAATGATCAAAACTAATCCACCATAACAAAAGATTCTTCGACACAAGTGTTTTCAAGTCCTATTAATGCATAGAGTGCTTCCTCGACACTCTTGATTTTTACATGCCCCAGGCTTATGCTTTCAGGAAAGATTTATTTTTCCACTCAAACAACTCCAAATCGCACACAAAACATGTACAACAGAACACAGACTTACTTATGGCTAAAAGCTCAAATCTTTAAGCTACACCAACTGAATTTCGAGTGAAATCGAACCCGGCGCAACGCAAACGCACTCATTTCTGCGCCAAACGCATTCATTTCCATCACACAGCTATTACAGCAGCACAAGCGCAAAATTTGAAGAAATGCTCCGGAACAACTCCAAGAATCATAGCTCAAGCCCTAAATTTTCCTCAAGGTCCACCGTTACTCGGCCGATATTCAAGAGCAGGAGCTACAGATCAGCTCCAAACTCTCATCAGTTACAGCTGAAGAGAGAGAAACTGACCGTAGAGGCGGTTCCTAACGGAGGACTGATTGGAATGCGAAGCCTGCGGCGAGATTGGCCGGGCGAAGAAGCAAGAGCAGCGGATGACGATCTCCATCTCCTTCTCCTTCGTCTGCTTCAAGAGATAAACCGTTTGATAGTTTCAGACTTTCAGTGGGCTTTTTGTGTGCGGGCCTATTAGCTTTTCGACCTCCGTTGTTCAGAAAATTACGAGGATGTGCCGCTGGATGGCGAGGAGTTATCTGATGGACGAGGGCCTACCTCCTCATCCCTGGGCAGTCCAATCAGTGGAGAGGGAAATCGAGAGTCACCTTTTCTTTTTACTTTTTTTTTATTATATGCGGCTCAATTAAAAAAAGAAAACGATCATCCATATGATCAACAACCACTTCGTCGAGAGAGAAATGGTGAATATTCCAAAACACTTTTTTTCAGGCTAAATTAACAAGAAGATAAATTGTAAGAATCATTAAACGGAAAGAACCATCGGTTTAAGATGGTAATTAAAAAAAAAGACCAAAAGAGGTACATGAGAATAACCATTTATAGGACTCATTACCACAGTAATATCAATTTGATGTCACATATCAACCTAAGATCTGGTAAATTTCACGTGAGATTGAGTTATGTAATTTATCTCTCTCTAAAATTCAAGATTATTTGGTCATAAACATATGAGCTTGGTTAGATTTAAGCTACAGAACACAAACTCTTGAGTTGGTTGTACTTTCAGCTAGTCATGGGAAATGGTCCTAGGATCCTTAATTTTGTCCATCAGATGAAAGGACTAGTCTCATACAATAGCTATAGGCTTTAGGAGCTTGTGCCATAAATAGTGTTACTTGAATGTTGAAATTTTCAGTTGACTACTTGAAAGCCATAACTATTTAAAAATGGAATAAGTTTATTAAAAATCTTAAAATTTATCATAAAAGCATAATTGAGTCTTAAAACTTGTCAAATATGTGCAATCAACTCATAAAGTTATCACCGCCAATTTATTTAACGGAAAATACTAATGTGGCATTTTAAAATTAATTTCTCACTCCTAGTTGGCATTTTTTATTGTTTCTTTTTGAAATATTTTTTAAATCAGATTAAAAAAACTACAAAAAAAAGATTTAAAAAGAAAAAACCTTGAAAAAAAAATAGAAAGAAGAGAAGAGAAGGGCAGGGCAGGCCATGCCAATAGGTGCCATTATTGCCACCCATTGCTGGAGGGGCTAGCGACAACATCTTATTTGACAAAACAAAACCTGGAAAAAAAGAAAAAAGAAAGAAGAGAAGAGAAGGATAGGGTAGGGCAGGCCATGTCAGTAAGCCACCCACTGGTACCGTTGCCAGCCCTCATTAGCTCCAAGTGAGGCCTCGCTAGGGTAGGCAATGATTGCCCCATGCAAAGGCAGGTGACCCTTGCCAGCCCGAGTGAGCGTTGGCATCACCCAAATCTGAGTGCTCAAACATGGGTACAAGCCTAGCGAGTCGTCGATCCTCGTAGGGCCAACGAAGGTCGTTGGCCCCTACGGCAATGAGTGGCATTGGCGATGGTGCCTACGGGCATGGCATGTCTTGCCCCCTTCTCTTCTCTCTCTCTCTCTCTCTCTCTCTCTTTCATTTTTAAAAAATTTTAAATTTTTAATCTAATTTAAATAATATATTAAAAGAAAAAAATAAAAATGCCAACTAGGAGAGGGAAATTAATTTAAAATTTCCACGTCAATATTTTCCATTAAATAAATTGACAATGTTAATTTTATGACTTGATTGCACTTATTTAACAAGTTTTAGAATTTGATTGCACTTTTTGCAAGTTGTAGAACTCAATTATATTATCATAACAAGTTTTAGGATTTTTAGTGAATTTATTCCTTTTAAAAATGTTCATTCAAGTGGAGAAAATCTAATGTGGCCAAGCACTTGTGGCAAAACATTTTTAAAAAGTTATGATACTCAAATGATCAATTGAGACGTTATATAACACTCAAGTGATTGGAAAAAAAAAATTATGATTCTCAAATTAGCATCATATGAAAATTATGCCACTTGTGGTGTTTTCTTTTTCCAAAAGGAAAAAAAAAAATCAGATAAATGGAAATGTGTTTGGACTTAATGAAAACAAAATGAGGCACTAAGATATTTTTAATCGTTTGTTGACATTGTGGCGATCCTTTTTAATATTTTCAATACATTTTATTTGGCTAATATTACTACTCTAAAACATATTTTAACAGCAGCAACAAGTTCATGGTATAGTCCGCATCACACACTAAAGTACATCTCATTCCAAATGATACTAGAATTTTAATTAATATTTCTTGCTTATTTTAAGTTAATATCATTTTTTTTTCTCTAGAGATGTCAAAATATGGGGTCACTAGTGATTTGCTATTGTGACATGAATACCTATAAAACATATTAAATATTGTATGTACTTTATATGGTGATTTAATAAATGTGACAATTTATATACCACATTATCTTTTTACTAGAGAATAAATCCATATGGTGAGATATGGATACACATCAAATAAAATTTGCTGTGAACTCTAGCGGAGAATTCTACCAATGTGGATATTTATTTTGTTATAATTTCTTGCATAGTGCAACAGCCCTTCCTATCTTAGAAAAGGATCCCATGATCCTGAAAATTTAGGTCCCAAGTTTGTCAAGGATAATTTATTAGTGTTACAAATTATATGAAAATTTAGGTCAACAACGATATTTAAATTACAAATTATATATAGTGTGTTTTTTTAATGGAAAATAAGTAATTTGAAAAACATTTTTCGAAAAATAATCGTTTTTATTGTTTACAAATATAAATGAATGGAAAATTTTTCATTGTGCACTAAAATAGTTAGGTATAAATTATTATCGATAATGAAAAGCAATATAAATAGTTATTTTTTGAAAAATATTTTTTAAATAACTTATTTTTTGTGAAATGAATGTACCCTAAATATTATTTCAAATTCGTGTAATGCCTAAGCATCTTGTTTGTCTGTAATATTTATGAACAAATAAAGGTAGACCGATGACGTTTGATTGGTGACGCCACGATACTCATTGGATAGCATAGGCTTTCTTCGTCAAAATAGCCGGGCAAAGACTCTTCCGATCCACCTTTCTTGTACTCCTGATCACCAAAGCTCCTTTTCCTCTGTGAAAGAAACAAGAGAGGAAAAAGAGCCTCTCTCAAAGCTTTGACGCCCATTTCCATTTCTTAATTCTGCTTCTCATCTGCTTGAGAGAGAGAGAGAGAGAGAGAGAGAGAGAGAGAGAGAGAGGAAATCTGTCATGGCTACTGAAGTAGCTGCTTTCTTGCTCAAAGAGAAGCTGCAGAATCTCAGAGCTGACCAAACCATAATCTACCCAAAACTGAAGGGCAGAATCAGCACTGCCATCAACATTCTGCAGCAGCTCTTGACCTTCGGTAAAGACACGGCAGAGGACCAAGTAAGCGAGAAGACCAAACTCTTGTCTACCATCTACAGTGCAGAGGACATCATTGACACCTACCTCCTGAGAAGAGCCCAGCAGAAGCTCAATTTGTGGAGCCAGAAGGAAGTGAGCAAAGGGTTGAAGAAGTTCAACGGTGAGCTCATGCGCTTGTCCCCTTTTCTCTTCACCCAACAAAGATCAGCCTCAACCTCAACCACTTCAAAGCGAAGTTCTGGGAAATGTTGGCAGTGCCACCTCTTCTGAAGGAGGAAGCACCCGCCGTTGGGAAAGGATCTCTCATCTTCTTGACATGGAATCAGAGGCTGTGGTTCAGAAGCAGGACATGGAAGAGCTTGTGAAGGACTTGATTCCTCTGCCTGAGGAAGAACAAGAATTCAGGGTTCTTCCTGTGGTTGGCCCGGGAGGCTCAGGCAAGACCACGATGGTGAGATTGATTTATGACAGGATCGACATCAAGCAGCACTTCGAATGCCGCGCCTGGGTCTGCGTGTCCAGGGACTTCAACTTCAGAGATGTGGTGGTTGACCTGATAAAGCAGGTCTCCATAACCCAGTCGAGTGGGATAGACCATATGGGGGATGACATCTTGGCTGAGATGCTTCTCAAGGCTTTGATGGAGAAGAGGTATTTGATTGTGTTGGATGATGTTTGGAAAGTTGAGGATTGGCACAAGCTGACGATCTCCTTACCGGATTTGCAAAACGGAAGCAGAGTGATTGTCACTACTCGTTCTGATGAAGTAGCTGAATTGGCTGATCTGTGGGGCAATCCGTTACGGCTGCACCAGATATGCGATGCAGAGAGATGGGAATTGTTGAAGAAGCAAGTTGGTGAACGTGAGGTCGGCAAATTTGAGGACGAGATCATGGCGAAGTGCCATTATTCACCTCTGGACATAGTTTTAATGGGTGGGATTTTATCAGCCACAGAGTCCAGCGAATGGCCTAGAATAATTGCCAAACTTCCTTCTCCCAGCAAAGGCCGGTCGACATCGTTGGACATCGTGTCTTTGAGCTTCCATGAGTTGCCGCCACGGTTGAAGGTATGCTTTTTGTATCTCGGTCTCTTTCCGAAAGCATTAGAGGTCCCAGTTCGGAGATTGTCGTGGTTGTGGCTTTCGGAGGGTTTCTTGAGTCCAACGCCTGCCGAGCGAGAAAAGAAGCTTGAACCTGAAGATCTAGCCGACATGTGCTTTGAAATGCTGGTCCAGCGGAAATTGATTGAAGTGACAAAATGGAAGTTGGATGGAACCCCTAAAACGTGTCGCATGTCGGGCATCATCCATGATTTCTTCTCTCCAAAATCAGTGGGTTCTGGTCTTTATTACATTCATGATAATGGAAGCAAACCTCCTAAAAGTTACAATATTCGACGGCTCGTGGAGTATTTGGACATTGAGAAGATTTCCAACGATCACGTCGATGAAAATCTACGGTCTTTTGTGTCTTTTAACAACAAACGCAGAGGTAAGGCCAACAGAGAAATTGGTACATTTTTGAAGGCCTTGGTCCATAATAAGGGGTTTGCATTGCTAAAGGTCCTTGATCTAGAGGGTGTCTACAAACCTATGCTTTCCGGGGTAGTAGGCAATTTGCTTCTTTTAAGGTTTCTAGGCTTGAGATCGACAGTACTAGATTCAATCCCATCGGCTGTCGGAGAGCTACCATGCCTAGAAACTCTGGATCTGAAGCACACTAGCGTGACCACCTTACCCGACTCAATTTGGAAGGCGAAGAACCTCAGGCATCTGTACCTGAACGAGGTTCACATTGACGCATTCTTCCAGAAGCTGACTAAAGGGTCTCTAAGCAGTCTGCAGACACTTAGGGGGCTGCATGTAGGTAATGAAAAGGTCGTGACCAGAGGTTTGGATAGACTGGTTAACCTCAGGAAATTGGGACTCATGTGTCATGAAAAGTCAGTGAAGGCTGTGTTGAATTGGGTTCGGCTACTACCTAATCTTCACTCTCTGAAGCTTAAGTCAATTGATGAATTTGGTAAGTCATCGAAGATTGAGTTGGAGTCCATGGAGAGACAGACCAAGCTCTGCAACTTATACTTGCTTGGGAAACTAGTGAATCCAGTGAATCCAGTAAGCCTGAGCGGGGTAATCCCATCGTGCCTCAGGAAACTTACATTGTCAATGTTGGAACTGGACGAAGATCCCATGCCAGTGCTGGGCAAGTTGCCTGAGCTAAGCATCCTCAGACTCTTTGCTGATTCATATTTGGGAAGTGAAATGACTTGTGATGTTGGGGGATTTCTGAAACTCAGGGTGTTGAAGCTGTGGATGCTCGACCAACTGAGGATCTGGACAGTGAAGAAGGGGACGATGCCCATCTTACAAGAAGTAGAAATCAGAGGGTGTGATAAATTGGCGATGATTGATGGAATTGAGCACTTGCAGAGCTTGAAGGAGCTTACCCTGACTAGTATGCCAGAGAGTTTCACAGAAACAATCATAAGAGGAACAGAAAGAAAATTGTACATCAAAGTAAATTGTTGGAAGTTTTCTCGTCCAGGTAGGTCTTTGTTGCCCTCATGTTCAATTCCATCTGTATTTTACGATTTGGAACTCAGATTCTTGTCACTGTTCTATCTGGTTAAACAGTTGAACCGCAATGAAAGTGTCCTGGTGATTTGGCTATTGCTGCTTCTCTTAGTTTGTTAGTCCTAGCTTTCATCATGTATCCACAATCTTGTAGCCCAGTAGTTGATCTCTCTCTACTGAATTAGATGATTCCGTCCAGAGTTTGCTCTGATCTGTCTTATAAATTTAAGTTGTGCTCATGGCATTGAATTGTTTTTGCGAGTGTCAAGTTATTTTGCATTGATATGTACTTACTTTTCTGTGCTTGACTTTTGTAGGCAAATTAGGTGCACGCTGAAGATGAAGATGATGATGAGGATGACAGCAAACTAGGTCGAAGAAGAAGAGGACGGTGAAGAAGAGATGGAGATGGATAAGAAGATGATGACAAAACGTGTTGATCAGAGGTGAACGGAACAAAGTTGAGTTTGTTGTTTGAATCTGTTTTGTTGCTTTTTAAAGGCTTTTCCATGTAAAATTTGCATGTCTTATTTTCTATTCTTTTTTCTCTTGAAAGTTTCACGTTCATAACGGCAAGAGTATGGTGTGAGTGCCGAGTGTGCCATGGTGAGTTTGAGTTTGAGTTTGTTAGTGAATTATATAGAGTGAACTCAATTGAGTGTGTGTCATTGTACTTCAAATTATTATTGTAAAAGAAAAAATGTGAACGATGATTGGATTGATGATAAAAAAATTTGAGTTACAGTGATTTGAAATAATAAAGGAGAATTCTTGGTTCAGTTTTCCATCCATTGATCAAAAAGTTTGACATAGTGATCATTTATCAAAGAATGACTTAGTTATCAAATGATTGAACAACGGGAGCAACTTACAATACTTAGTTGACATAAAATTTGAGTTACAAATATACAAGGATCATCCATCAAAACACCGACTCTTAGCATGACGGCAACTTTCTGAAATGTCATCATAATTGTTTAATATTCAAGCCATGACCAAGACTCAAGTATGATACAAAAAGGAAAAATGGAAGGCGGTCCATGGGGAAGAGAAAATAGGATCGCTCTATGTCCATCACTATTTTTGATTTCACACTCTTCAATAAAGTGCCATTATCATATTACCCCTTTGTTTCCCAATTTTTAGCATATTTTGATTTCCCTCTCTAATTTTTGTTCGGATCTAATGTGCTGCATGATTGCTTCCTTTTCTTTTCTTGTGCGTCCCATGTTCAGCCTTTTTCTTCTCTCCTTTCTCTCTCCCTTCATGCAATTATGGAGGTAGGGGAAAAGAAACAGAAAGAGGGAGAATGAGCAAGGCAAAGCTCAAGGGATCGTTAGATTGTAAGAAAAATAGTAGGAGTATTAACTACCGAACTGAAGCTGCGATAGTGGTTTGAGGACTCTCACATCTGCCTTACACTCTCTGAGACTCCATGGAACAAATGAGATTTTGGCTAAAAGGGACTCTCTCTCTCTCTCTCTCTTAAGCAATGGTCTCCAGTAGACATCCATAGGGCAGCTGGGACCCGTATTCCCTTTTTTGGCCTTTGAATAGTTGTGTTTTCTCCTGCTATTTTTCTTAGGATCTACGATCCTTTGAGCTTTGCCTTGCTCTCATTCTCCCACACTTTCTGTTTCTTTTCCGCTACCTCCATAATTGCATGAAAGGAGAGAGAACAAGGAGAAGAAAAAGGGGGAAGGTGCAACCTGCAAGGAAAGAAAAGGAAGCAATCCAATACAAAAGGGATTTGACACGAAAAAGAGAGAAAATCAGAAACATACTGAAAAGTCGAAAACAAAAGGGTAATAGAGTGAAGACACTGTATTAGGGAGTATCTAAGAAAACCGGGGATGGAAATACGCACGGCCCGAAAAATATACATCTGATTCTCCCTATTAGTGTTGATCAATATTGCAATCTTTCTCCTTACCAAACATAAATAAGTGCCTTACCCAAAAAACAAAAAAAAAATATTGCAATCTTCTCTTTTTTCTTGAACTCAAAATTGCTATGATGATGCCAAGTAGCACGACAGACATAGTGTTCATCATTAGTGTATTACCACATGCAAATGAGGGAAAACAAAATCCAAATCTAGTAGATGTGTCTGTACGGCAGAATTATAATGGTGGTCAGCCTTATTGTTCCACCACCTTATCTGTCACTGTTGCTTTCGCTACATCTTCATGCAAAGATCTTTATTGGTCTCTACCCTGCATTTAATAGAAATGACTTAAGTGAACACTGAGGTTCCACCAACTAAAGTCGAGGGTGGCAGGAGCAAATCAGTGTTGTTCGACGGACGCTGGCTGGCGTCGATGCTAAATAAGCCATCAGATATGGCAATGAAGTGGGAGATCATCTCGCATCTTTGGGTGGAGGTGGCGGTAATTGTTGTATGCCGCGAGCCAAATTTGAGTGGATTGCCACGCTCATCAGCTGAGGAGAGAAGGAGAGCTTCTCACTTATGTTTGGCTCCTGCTCGTGCATTTCGGGCTGACCTGTCATGCCCCGATCCTCGAACGCGTGCCCATCCCTCACCTGGTCGATTAATAGCGACGTCCCAGGACACATCGCCGACCCTGTTCATTTAATATGCACAAGCGGAAGTATAAAGAAAATCCCCAGACAATAAAACAATGGGATAGAAAAGCAAGGCCATATTTTTCATATTGAAACTCATAACCAAACTTTTATACAAATCACAAACCAGAATACTTCACAACTATTCACAACTTTTATTCTAACTCTATTCACATCAAAATGGAGTTCACAAAAGAAGATGATGTCTCAGTCTATCCGGATCATACTCAAGATCCCTCTCGATGCTATCTTCTTCCTCCAAAAATTCTTCCCCTTATGTTTCACCTCAGAGTTTTCCCTCTCAGATTCCTCCTCCTCTTCAGCTCCTCATCGAGATCCTGAAATATTATCCCACAACCGGGATGAGACTACGTCTCAGCGAGTTCTACCCCACTAAGACTCAATTAGGGAGCCAATACACTACTCGGTTGCCTAAGCACAGCACGAGTCAGAGGACTTACCTTAGCCTCAGATTCCACCTACATGTTAGTACAGATCACATAGGCATCCAAGCAATCACATTACTGATCGAAACATCGATCAAATCGACCTAGTCTATTTCACACCAACAAGACCACTCACGGTCATTCCCATTCAATCAATCAATTTACAACATCAGACTCAAGCAATGGTCAATCACATTAAATCACACTCAGATCGGATCATCGATCAATCGAACCATCTCTCGGTCATTCCTTCCATCCCATATAACTTCCAATAGTACACTTAGTCACAGAGCTCCATCATTTCTCTCGGGCGTTGTTTTCGCCAAGGTGACATAAGTATGACGGTCTACGTGCGTTCTTTAAGGCGCCGTTTTCGCACAGTGATCTTCCCCATCACCGAACCACGCCCGTCACGATTCATAGGCAGTCTACGTGCGTTCTTTAAGGCGCCGTTTTCGTACAGTGATATTCCTCAATCACCGAACCACGCCTGCCACAAGTCATAGACAGTCTACGTGCGTTCTTTAAGGCGCCGTTTTCGCACAGTGATCTTCCCCATCACCGAACCACGCCTGTCTATACTTCGTACTCAATAGACAATTGTGTGTGTTCTTTAAGGCGCCGTTTTCGCCAGTGATGTCCTTAGTCACCGAACCACACATGCCTATAACAATGTGTTCAATAGACAAGTGCATCCGTTCTTTAAGGCGCCGTTTTCGCCAGTGATCTTCCCCATCATCGAACCATGCATGCCTATAACAATGTGTTCAATAGACAAGTGCATGCGTTCTTTAAGGCATCGTTTTCGTCAGTGATGTCCTTAATCACCGAACCATGCATGCCTATAATAATGTGTTTAATAGACAAGTGTATGCGTTCTTTAAGGCGCCGTTTTCGCCAGTGATACCCTTAATCACCGAACCATACATGCCTATAACGATATGTTTAATAGACAAGTGCATGCATTCTTTAAGACGCCGTTTTCGTCAGTGATGTCCTTAATCACCGAATCATGCATGCCTATAAACCATGTACTCACTAGACAACTGTGTGCGTTCTTTAAGGCGTCGTTTTCGCCAGTGATATCCCACCTCACTGAACCACACATGCCTATAACAATCTGAGTACTAGACCGATACGTGCGTTCTTTAAGGCGCCGTTTTCGCCAGTGACATCCTTAGTCACCGGACCACGTAGGTCCATACACCATGCCTGATCAGTCCAACCCCAAGATACTTCTGATTCATTCTCACCATTCCTCATACTTTACGACTCAATAACGCATAAGAATGCTAAATAAACAAACGTGGCCAATATCCAAACAATAATTCAATCTCAATCAATTCCAATCTCGTCAATTCCAATCAATTTAGGGCAAATCCCTAAAATATCACAATTTAATTCATTTCAAGCAACGTAGAGCTCAAATAAATAAACGAACTGCACCACGACAATCAGCACGAGATTTCGGTCGTCGGCCATCTCAGCCTTAATTTCCGAAAAATAATTAATTAAATAATTAATTTCGAAAATTAAATAATAAATATTAGAAATTCAATTTAGCTCAAAATAAAGCCCGATTAAATAAACAGACTTCACCAATGTCCTCAACGTAATATTCCGGTCGCTGGCCATCACACTTGAATTTTCGGAAAATAAATAATTAAATAATTAATTTCGAGAATTAAATATATAATTACCATAAATTCAATTCAGCGCAATATAAAGCTCAATTAAATAAACGGGCTGCACCACGATCATCAACATAATATTCCGGTCGCTAGCCATCCAAGTTGAATTTTCGGAAAATAAATAATTATTTAATTTAATTTCGAAAAATAATATTTAAATGCCAAAAATTTCACTTAGGCCCGAAATATCAAATTGAAGCCCAGTTAAGGGTCGGAAAATTCCCGGGCTACCCTCAATAAATAGTAGACCATGTCTACTTGCTAAATATGCATTCAATTTAATTAATTTGCATCAAAATCAACTAAATAACCCTAATCAAATCACCTAAACTTAATTAAATAAACTAACCAATCAATTAAGTATAATTAACCCACTAAGCAAGCATTAGTGTGGTTACCCACCGGAATCGCACGGAACCGATACCAAATCGACGGGCTCGGCGCGGGGAACAACAAACTCCAAAGCGGGTCTCGGGTGCGGGGGCCGGAAACGGCCTAAAAGCGGGCCTAAAGCCACTTTGGAAACCCACTTGTGGGTTTGTGGTGGCTGGCCGGAGGGTTTCCGGTGGCCAAGAGGGTGAGGGGGAGGGTCGGTGGAGGTGAGGGGGACGCCAGGGGGTCGGGATGGTGGTTGGGCGGCGGTCGGACGGAGCTGGGTGGCGTGCGGCGGAGCGGGCGGCGCACAGGCGAGAGGTCGCGCGGCGAGCTAGGCGCCCGGGCAGAGCTGGGCGCGCGGACGGCGGTGCTTGGCGCACGGGCGACGCGGGCACGGGCGGCGTGCGGCTGTCCGTCGAGCTGCTGCTGCTGTCTTCTTCCGTTTCTGGTTTTCACGAGCAGAAAACAAGAAGAAGGAGAAGGCTCGGTCACGTGGGTGGGGAGAGGGAGGAGAGAGAAGAAGAAAAAGAAATAAAGAATTAAAGAAGGGATAATTGACTATTCAAAAGAAGAGAGAGAGAGAGAGAGGAAGATCAAATTGAACTTGGCTTTTAGGGGGGTGGTGTGCGCACGGATGGGGGAGGGAGAGGAGAGAGAGAGAAGGGAGAAAGAAAAAGATAAAAGGGAGAGAAAAGAAATTAAACAATCATTCTTTTCCCCTTCCCTTTCTATTTTCTTTTGGTCTTCGGTTTTCCTTCCGATAATTTCTTTCTCGAAATTTCGGACTCGTCAATAAATTGACGGACGATGAGACAAAGTCCTTAGAAATAAGAATTATGACACGCTTAAAATTCGATTCCCGAAATCGAGTTTAATTTCGTGGTTAAAATCGATTGAACACGATTTTAGTCCGATCCGACCTATCGAGTAGCTTTAGGGATTTTACCGCGGTTATATCCCTTAACGGCTTCACCCAACAGATCGGTTAACTCATGAGTGATCAGTTCAGAGAAAAAGGACCATCGGCACGTTGACGAGATGCCCATTTCATATATTCGGGACGGGTCGAAAATTCGGGATGTCACAGACCGATCACTTCAAGATGACTCAAGGCCATGCAATAGCAAAGCTTATATTAAGACGGGAATTTTACAGAGATCTGCATGCATCTTCTGATGTTGCGTGTTCACTTTTGAATGGGGTGTTGCATCACTTGAGTGACTAAATCATCTTTGTAAATATTCTGGGAGGCCTAATCCCATATATAACGTGCATAAGTTTTTCAGCAGCTTTAGCTTGAGGTATCTGTATTTTTTATGAAGGCCAATCGGAGCAGTTTCAAATCTGATATGGGTTACTTGAATAATTTGAGTATCCATCCCAAGTTTAATTTGTTAAAGAAGTCATTTAGGCAACGAAAAGCTTTTAACTTCGCCCAAAGCGGAAGTCATATGCCAAATAAAAATATTTGTTCATGTCGTCACAAGTCTCGCCTGAAAGCTTCAATTCTTAGAGAACCATCTCTTCCAATGTTTGGATTGTGTATGGCTTAAGCTTCTTCTTGCAATAAGTTGCACTTTACAAGCGAAATAGATGTACGTAGAATCACTGCCAACTACATGAAGGCGTGCTTTTAACATTTAAACCCTCTCACTTACATGTGGACCAAACTTTAGTCTAAGACTATATCATAAACTTATAATGTAGAAGAGACCAATTGGAACTTTAAAATATATGAATTCAGAGTCTCGTTCTAAGATATGAAATTTTATGGAATTAATATAATCTGTTCTAAAATTTTAAATATTCAAATGATAGTGTGTTTTTTAATGTTTTTAGTACTTTAACAGACATTGCCACATCTCATATAGTAGAAGACGTATAAACAACCGCAACGAGAAAGCTAAAATCAATAACAAGCATCATATCTGAACTCTTGGCCTTCATTTTCGTACATATCAAGTTCTCAGGAATGGGATACCTCTCACATTTGAAATAATCATCCAAATGGACAATCAATTTCGACAATTATCCTCCCTTTTCTTCCAATTTGGAGTAGAATTGTACCTAAAAGAAAAGTACTTTCCCATCAAATCTTGTTTGATTGAGCCATGTCGCGACCTATTTTTTTTCGGGTGCACCACCTAGAATTTAGGCTAATGGACTACTAAGTCTTTAAATTTAACTCGGGCTCTCCCAAGCCCATATCAATTCGCGACTTTAAGGTTAAAGTATTTAACATGCAGATGGATTTTATCTAGGAGTCGCTACTAATCAGTTTACGGTAGGTCGATTAGACACCTAAGTAAAATAATGGGAAAATTATTTTACTCCTACAAATCAAAGACTCGGGTACAAGGATTTGGTTATACTAGATTTCTCTAATGCCCTTTCGGTACCATTTCTTTTTATTTTTCAAAAATATTTTTGCAAAAGCTTTGATTTATTTTAATCTAAATTACTATCATGTCAAAAGGTGATCACACGGGTGTTCAACCATTATTAAACATTCAGTAAATAAAATAAATTGCATCACACAAAACAAACAATTTTTTTGGATTTTCTTGAATTTAGAATTTTTTATAAAAAAAAATGCATTTTTAACTACATGACTTAATTTTACTAATAAAAAAATCTAATTAAATGAACCTATTATGCAAACTAATTAACATGCACCTAATATTTTTATATTTTTTTATTGAAAATCAAAATTAATAAGAACCCTAATTAAACTATCTAAAAAAGGAATAATTTTCTAATTTATTTTAGGGATTAATTTGACTTAAACCCTAATCCAAAAAAAAAAAAATTCTAATTTACTAAACCTATATGTCTAATTTACTAAACATATATGTCTAATTTACTAAACCTACATGCTCTGCTGCAAGATTTTGATTTTTTTTTATATTTTTTTATGTTTTTCCAAGACAAGCAATTATATCTAAACAATCGAGATATTCAACAAATAAAGAATTAAAATAATCGAAAAAATAATATGTTGTCTCACGGGTTAAATTAACAATTAGTCTAACCCTAAACACACGACAAAGAGTTCAAAATAATTAAAAATCTGATCCGAAGTCTTATGAATCAAATTAATAATTATAATGATTTAACAATTAAAATTCTACCAAAAAGCCCAAAAATTAATATAATTAAAAAATGATCCGATTTCTCTCAGATCAAATTAATAATTACAATAATTCTTGACAAAATCCTTGCAGATAATGCCTACAAAAATGGCAGAGATTAACATTCAATATTGCAATTTAGATAACTAAACTAAAAAAATGCTATCAAATAAAATAAACAGAAAAATAACATAAAAATAAAAAAGGTAAAATAAACTAAACTACAAAGAAAGTAAAAGGTAAAAGTAAAAAAAAAAAAATACCTAGGGGGAAACGACGGGGACAGGAGGGTGGCACTGGGTGGAGGATGATCGGCGGTCAACATCGGGGCTCCAGCGAGGGCTAGGCGGTGACGGGGTTATTGGTGGCGATGAGGGCAAGGGCGGTGACGGCGTTGGGTGCGGGGCCCGCTGGCGCAATGCGGGCGAGTGATGGCGACCGTTGGTCACGGCAGGGACCGGCGGATCTTGGGCGAGGCGTCGCGACGGCATATCGTCGGAGGCGAACCGGCAAGCATCGGGCGCTAGGTCGCCGAAAAGAGGATGGTGGCGAGTCAAAGGGTGTCGGCACGGGCAACGCTGGTGCTTCGTGATCTGCGAGATGGGTCGCTCGGGCAAGAGGTAGCGGCGAAGCTGGATCACAGTCACCGAGCTAGATCGTGGGTTGCTGGGCGGCGGCGTCACCGGTTTGCGGTGCGGGGCTCAATTGTGGGACCTCGAGTGGTGAGCGAATCGTGGGTCGCTGAGCTGGGTCGCGACGACACTGGACGGCGGCATCAGCTACGGTGTGAGGCTCGGCGGTGGGATCCCGAGCGGCGAGTAAGGCATGGGCCGACGTGGGGTTGACGACCAAGCAGATCTCGGGTGGAGGCATCGACGAGCGGAGCAGCGAGGTCGGCGGTGGCGAAGATGCGGCAAGATTGAGACGGCACCGGCAGGGGGGCGGCTTTGCGGCTTGAGCGGGAAGTGGACACACGGGTCACCGACGAGGTAGGGGCGGGTCGCCCGCGGGACAGGTGCTGGTCGCCAAACGTGTGGGCTGCCGGGCGAGGAAGACAAACCGACGCTTTTTTCTTCTTTTTTTTCACGTCACTTCACTTTGGTTTTCTCACCTTTTCCCTCCCGCACACTGGTCAAACCCCTTTTTCCTTTCTCTTTTTTTTTTTCTCTCTCTTTGTTGGATTTTCTCACAAAAAATTTTGCTCTTCAAATTTGCTCTCAATTTTTTTCCAAAAATCCTCCCCAAGTCACGAAAATTGTGACTCTTTTTATAGTGATTTCCAGACAGCCATTTTTTATAGCAACTTTTGAATTTCCATCTTCTATTGCATTAAATCAAGCCTGCAAATCAGAGCATGATTTCAGAATCAGCTCGATTTTGCTCCGATTTCTTCCATTTTGTGAAAATTCTTGCCCTTTATTCACTTGATTTTTAATTGCTTCTGCATTTATCAAAAGTTGAATATTCATCAGAATTTCAAACTTCCATGCATAATCAATCAAATCAATTTTCCCCCCCTTTTTTTTTTCCATTTTTCCATTTTATTTGTTTTGATGTATTTTTTTTAGGGGTCAAAATTAATCCCTAATTTTTATGCAAAAATCAATGACTGGGTTGCCAAAATTTAGGTGTCAACAAGCCAATTTCACAATAACTCTAGATCAGTTCATATCAACTTCCCCCTTTGGAAACCCTCATGACTGTCGATTAAATAACAAGGGGTTGTTGACACCTAAATTTTGGCGATCCGGCCATTTATTTATTGCTTAGAAAATTATGGGTTAATTTTATCCTTGAAAAAAAATATTAATCGCATAGCATATAAATTTAGGTGCATTTGCTTTTAATTTACACTTTTGTGCATTGGACTGGTGGCAGATTAAACCTGTTTGTAGAAGATTAAACCTGTTTGTTTGTCTGACTTATTTACTCCTTGTCTCAGAGCATATTTCTATCACTTGTTATGACAAGGGACATCTGAAAATAGCGTATCAAGATTCAATGATCATGAACTTGACTCGTGATCAACAGACTTAGAGTGCACTTGCAATGAAAAACAGATTTGGGGCAAGTAAAAGAGGACCATCATTCTTCGATGGAAGATCCTGGTAAAAGTAAGGCCAATGCCTATAAAAGTAAACAAAAAAAAAAAAAATCAAACTCTTGATATAGTGAGTCATATCCCCAACAAGACGGTACTAAAAAACTCAAATGCTGTTGCAATCAATAGAGTTGTGATATGAAAAAAAAATTCTTCAACAGTGGAGAAGGAAAGTGGTGGGAATGTCAAGATGATCACCAACTTTGACCCCCTAAATACTTTTTGAGCCTAATGATCCTTTCATTTCTCAACCCATGAACCAAGTCTACGTAACGTCCCTTGCAAAGTCTATTCAGATTATGACACTTGAATTAACGTAAAAGTTCATATGTTCGAAAGCATTGCTCGAAGAAGTGCGAGTAAGATAATTTACGCCTCATTTCATATGTTTCTTGACTTGTAAATCCCAAAACACTTGCGAAATGTCATTTTTCAATAGCCTCAACTCAACGAATCTCCCTTGCTAAGCCGTTGACCAAGCCCGCATTACGGTCCTTGTTAAAGACCTCTCAGATTGGTAAGGTCACACCACTTGTGAGATTGCTCGAACCCTTGTTTAGCATGACGATGGTAAGATAGAGTGATTGTCAAATCATGCATCAAAGGTCAGGATGAAATAACCATTTTAATGAAGATAAGTGAAAAGTCCTTTCAGACTGAAGGATCCCTCATTTGACACATCCATAACACTCATGTGTTCGGATTGGAATATTCTTTTGAAATATTTCCCAATGGAAATTAGGTGATGCAAGATTGATAGAAATCATCACGCATGAACCTCATTTGAATTAATGCATGTCTGGTGAATACATGTTGTCTCTCCTACAACTATGTTTTGCAGGAGACATATCCCTCGAGGAACAGAGATGTCACTAGGTAAGTATATCTTTATCCATACCTTAAATATTTGTCATTGTATAGGTATTCATTTTCAAGCATTGGCACTTGATGGAGTTGTCCCCCAAAGATTTCTCCCAAATTCATTCTAATCAAGGCGACCGAAGAAAGGTTCGGGTCCTGGTCAAATGATCTATGTTGCAACGCTAAGCAACCGAAGAAAGGTTCGGGTCCTAGCCAAGCAAAACATCAGTTTAAGCAACCGTAGAATGGTACGGGTCCTGGAAAGTGACTTCCAGTTTAGGCGACCGTAGAATGGTACGATTCCTGAAAAGTGACTTCCAGTTTAGGCAACCGTAGAATAATACGGGTCCTAGACAACATCTATTTTCTTATTCAAGCAACCGTAGAATGGTACAGGTCCTAGACAACATCTATTTCCTTATTCAGGCGACTGTAGAATGGTACAGGTCCTAGAAAGTAAATCCTCGTTTAGGCGACCGTAAAATGGTACAGGTCTTGGAAAGTGAATCCTAGTTTAGGCAATCGTAGAATGGTACGGGTCGTAGACAACATCTATTTCCTTATTCAGGCAACCGTAAAATGGTATAGGTCCTGGAAAGTGAATCCTAGTTTAGGCGACCGTAGAATGGTACGGGTCCTAGACAACATCTATTTTCTTATTCATGCGACCGTATAATGGTACGGGTCCTGGAAAGTAAATCTCCATTTAGGTGACTGTAGAATGGTATGAATCCTAAACAACACTTATTTCCTCATTCAGGCAACCGTAGAATGGTACAGGTCCTAAACAACATCTATTTCCCTATTCAGGTAACCGTAGAATGGTACGGGTCCTTGAAAGTGAATCCCTATTTAGGTGACCGTAGAATGGTATGGGTCCTAGATACAACCAAATAATGCCATACTAGGTAACCGTAAAATGGTACGAGTCCTGGAAAAGTAATCTCTTTGCGAAGCAATGTTACCATTCTAGGCGACCGTAAAATGGTATGAGTCCTAGACATGTAATGCCAATCTATCTTAAGTTACTCTAAACTCCTCGAAGGTAAGTAATTCTAGGTAAGTTTCTTTATCATTAGCATTTCCATTCATCACATGACTTGCATTTTAAAATGGGATTCATTTCCCAAAAAAAAAAAAAAAGAGAAAAAAATTCATTCAATGCATGTGCATGATCAAAATTTAGGTCTCAACTTGTCTTTGAAGGCAACCTCTACGAGCTCATCTTCAAAGATGGGCAGCTGTTGACACATAAATTTTGGCAATCCGGTTATTTATTTATTGCATAGAAAATTAAGAGTTAATTTTATCCCTGAAAAAAATATTAATCGCATAGCATATAAATTTAGGTACATTTGTTTTTAATTTACATTTTTGTGCATTGGACCGGTGGCGGACGGGTTGGAATTCATGGTTCTGAGCTTTAATTTGACAGGTCGGACTAAGCCTATGAAGCAAGCAAATTAGCCTAAGCCCGTTGTTTTTTTTTTTTAATTAATTTCTTGTGAGAAATTCATATTTGATGCGATATTACAATGATTTTTTTTTTTTTGAATTTAAGAAAATCAGGTTGCAATCTTATCTTTAGGCAATAAAATCAGTAGAGAATATTCAAGAGATGAAGAAATTAAAAGATTCCACGCTGCGGTGGCCCGGTTGAATAAGGCTCTCCAATGAAACTAACAAAAGTGGAGGAGGTCGAATCCCGCTGCCCGCATGGGGTCTTAAGCGTGACGTTGGGGTGGTGGGTCCTCCGCTAGCATCGCTCTAGTGTTTACCCGCCGACTACCGGCTGTACAGGGTTCCCTGGGTATAAAAAAAAAAAAAGATTTTTTTGATTGGTTATATGCAATCTTCGAGGCGAAGTATTCCACGAAGATCACGTTTTTTGCCTATAAAAGGGGCCGTGTACGGTGAAGAAGGGGGCTTTTTCTAGGGTTTCTCTTTGTTTGAAAAAGAAAAAATAAAGAAAAAATAAAGCAAAAGTCAAAAAGTACAGCAGCAGCAGAGGAGGGGACGGGAGGAGAGAGAGAAAGGAGAACTGTTCATTGTCTTCTTCGAGTCCCTCCTTGCTATTCCGCCTACTAGATCCCACTGCGTCGGTCTCAGCCACGCCACCGCACTCCTGTGTTGTCGCCTCCGCTTGCGCGCATCCAGCCCCCGACATTTGCGCCTGCAACCTGCGAGCTCGCCCTATTGCGGCTCCACCCGCCAATCATCGAGCCACCATATGCCCGAGCGATGCCAGAACTGGTTGCCAAACTCCCCTTCAACAAAGCCATTGCCTTGCCGCACCGCGACACCATGGCTCCGCGCCTCTATTCTTGCCCAAGTGACTGATCATCATCGCCGCTTGACCCCCTTGCGATTCCAGCAGCGAAGCCGTTTCTGCCCGCGACCCAGCTGGGCCACCGCACCCCTGTGCCGGTCTCTGCCGCTCCTGTAGTTAGATCTGACCACCGTGACCTTTGTATAGTGACCCGACGCCGCTCGTCGAGCCGTTCCACCCGCCCGGTGTACGACGCCCTTCCTCCGAGCGACTTTACTACGGCGGCTCTGTTATTTTTTTTTTGCGGCGGTCCTTTGACCTAGGCAATGCCCCCGCTGTTGTTTTTCCTTGTTGCGTGCCGGTCAGTCCTCGCCGGAGCTTCGACGCCCGCCACCGCCCTTCACCGGAACGCCGGCAACCAACTCCTTAGCAACCCATCATCCCCGACAAACCACCACAAGCTGCTAAGCCCTATTTGGAAGAAAAAAAAAAAAAAAAAATCAAATTAGGTAGTTTATTTTTTATTCTTATTTTTCACTTATTTTATGTTATCTTATTTTACTTATTTTGTTCTTATTGTTCAAATCAGAATATTGGAATGTGATGCTCATTTTACGAATATTTTAGACATTATCCATAGGGTTTTGTCCAAAATTATTATAATTATTGATTTGATCCGTAAGACGTCGGATCATTTTTTTAATTATATTAATTTTTGGATATTTTGATAGTATTCTAATTGTTAAATTATTATAGTTATTAATTTGATCCGTAAGACTTCGGATTATATTTTTAATTATTTTGAACCTTTTGTCGTGATATTTAGGTTTAGAGTAATCGTTAATTTAAGTTGTGAGCCAATAGGTTATTTTTTTTATTATTTTAATCCTTTATTTGATGAATATCTTGATCATTTAGATATAATTGCTAGTCTTGGAAAAAAACTAAAAAAACATAAAAATCAAAATCAAAATCAAAAAATCAAAATCTTGCATGAGCATGTAGGTTAGTAAATTAGGATTGCATTTTTAGGATTGCATTTTTAGATAATTTTTGGAATAGATTAGGATTGATTTTAGATAATGTTTGCACATTTAGATAATCTCATTTTTTCTTTAAAAAAAATAGTTTTCTAAGATAGGATAGGGTTTAAGTCAAATTAATCCCTAAAATAAATTAGAAAATTATTTATTTTAGATTATTAGGTTTTTTTATTAATTCCGAATTTCAATAAAAAATACAAAAAAAATATTAGGTGCATAGTTTGCATAATAGGTTCATTTAATTAGAAATAGCTTGTTAGCAAAATTAGGTCATGTAGTTAAAGTGCATGTTTTAATTCCGAGATAAAAGAAAACTAGAAATTGTTTGCTTTGTGTGTTCATTTCTTTTAATGTAATTTATTTGATGCATTGAGTGTTTAATAATGATTGAGCACCCGTGTGATCACCTCATTGCATGATAGAGATTTAGGTTAAAATGAATCCAAGCTGCCTGCAAAAACATATTTTGAAAATTAAAAAGAAATGGTACCGAAAGGACATTAGAGAAATCTAGTGTAACAAAGTTCCTGTACCCTTAGTCTCTGGTTCGTATGAGTAAAATAATCCTCCCATTATTTTACTTAGATGTCTAATCGACCTACCGTAAACCAATTAGTGGCGACTCCTAGTTAATAATCTTTTGCATGCTAATATTTGAATCTTAAGTCGTGAATTGGTATGGACTTGGGAGAGCCCGAGCTAAGTTTAAAGACTTAGTAGTCCATTAGCCTAAAACTTAGGTGGTGCACCGGAAAAATTAGGTCGCGACAAGGGTGATTTGCATATCAAGTCATAACGATAAAAATTAACATATTTTATCGAAATTTCCAACCAAAAAATTTTGCTACAGGAAGTGACAGATTGTGCACATCATATTATAGGTTAAGGTAAAACAATTTACACGAATCAATGTTTCGAATTTTGCAGTCCACATGACACGTAATTTGAAAATAACATAAATTTGTGAGAAATGACGTGGAATAGAAAGCTTAAATTTGTAAGTTAAGATCACAGAATAATGAAAAAAAAAAAATGGGTCCATCGTGCAAATTTTTAATCCTTATCCCATCAACATGTTGGTGGAATTTTCAGAAAAACTGCTTTAGTGAAAAGATATGTAACATGGTCCACCTTCGAGAGATGACACCTTCTTCGCGGAATTTCATACGAAATTATTGGTTACTGCTCTTCTATGTAAATGCTGGTAGTACCATTTTATTTTACTATATTCGGCAGAGACAACTTTAAATATCCTGCTATATCTCCCTCGGAAGTCGAGGAACTATTAATCAAACCATCTTCTTTGTCAAGAATCCTACTTCTACCTTATTCTTTCTTTCGTTTCGAGTTATAATTACTGGGCAAATTGAATGATTAGTGCTTACCATATATCTACCTTTTCTTATTTAATTTATCTAGTGTGATTGAAATGTCGAATTTGTATACTTAGTGAAGGAGTTCATACATTAGAGATGCACAAACGATGGTGCATGAGCAGTACCTAATTTTATTTTATTTTTGTCAAAGTAACATTTCATTCGTGTTCACAGAAAATACAAAAGAGAAATATCGCAATCCAACTGCAAATCAAGACAAATTCCAGATAAATTCAAAACAAAATAAGCTTCAGAGAACAAGAGGAATCATCTGAACAAGATTAGAAGTCATCCACTAAAAGAGCAGATCTGATATTTATTTAAACCAAAATCAACAGCCAATTATCGCATCCATTTTCAGTAATGAGTACACACCGAGATTTCTATCTATTACTAAAGCTTTACTCACTATGTGTGCCTAGGTTTAACGTCATCAATACCATCACCGTTCAAAGAAACATTGAATAAGCACATATATGATATTTGTGATAGCAAAATATTCACGAAACTTTCTCGATTTCTTTCGAAATTGAACTTGTACACCAACAAAATTTAGGGAAGCAAAAAACTGAAATTATACACGCAAAGTCCCCAAATCTAGACTAGATTGGGATACAAATCGCCCCGAAGCGGAAGAGAGGAGTTTTTAGACGAAGACCAGATTAGAAGAGAAAAAGTCTACAAAGCGAGAGGAAATAAGAAAAAGAGAACAAAAGAATCAAATAAGCCAAAGAAAAAGAATAAAAAAAAAAAAAAAAAAGAGAAAGGGGGGGGCGGGAGAGAGAGAGAGAGATTTATCTCAAATCTTCTTCTCCATGAAGGTTAGGGAAGAAAGTTGTGTGAAAATTAGTGGGAGAAGAGAAAACCGAAAGGAGGGAGACTTTTGGAGAGAACACCACCACTTGAAACTGACCGATTGACAAGAAAAAACCTCTACTCATGATTTTTTTGTAATTATAAAGTAAGTTTGAAAAGTCATACAATCCATTGCAACGTGACAATGTGAAACACGTTCCTAGTGAAAGCGAACCTCGGAATTTGGATCGACCAATTAATAAAAGTTCTTAGGCCCACATTTTGGAAGCCAACGCTGCTTTTTATCAATTGCATCTGATGCTTCTTGGACAAGGAGCAGTGCTGAATATATCTTCGTCTCAAGCTGGAGGACCGAAGAAAGTTCCTTTTCCTCAGAATGTTGGAATCTAGCGCAAAAATGATAGATTAACATCAATTTTTCTTATGTTATTGGATTAAAATCAGGTATGGCCACTAAGCAAAAAATAAAAAAAAATCAATGGATCTTTCTTTTCTCTTTGGATATAATCAATCCCTTAAGTAATCATCTAATTCACGGATATATAAGGGTTAGTGATTACATCCACTCCATCAAGTAATCATCGAATTTCTCTTGGATTGGTTCTTTCTTTTCTCTTCGGATATAATCACTCAAAATTGAAATGTTTGCCTCAATACTAGTAGATATATACGATATGATTAAATCATATTTAATGTATGATAAATTCATCTTTTTGAATACATCAAAGTTTCATGCTATGTGTTATGTATCCTCTCTCAAAGATAATTGTTGGTATTTCAATCAAATTATGATTGGTAAAAATCAGTAACTTCAAAGGTGTCCGTAATATACAAAAAATAAATGTGGGTAAATCATTAAAGTAGGTGGTAATCTTCGAAGTATGAGACTTTTTAAGGTAAAAAAAAGTTGGTGATTGACTTAAATTAGTTGGTATTTTAATGTGACAAATGTCAGTACATCAATCAAATTAAAATTAGTTATTGATAAAAGTTAGTAACTTCAAAAGAATTTGTAAAACTTAAAATCAAATGGTTGTAACTTATTAAAATAGTTTAAGAAATGCCGATACTTTTTAAAATTAAGTAAGATAAAAAGTTAGCAAATGATTAAAATTAGTCGGTATCTTGACAAATGTTTGTAAACCATAAAATGAAATGATGACATATTGTGAAAATGGTTGATAATTCTGTAAGTATAAATAAATGTTAATATTTGTCAAAACTTATTGGTAAAGTTACTCGCGGATGACTAGTTTAACAACTTAGGGCATGTTTGTTTGTGTTCTTTTTTTTTTTTTTGTTCATAAACAGTTTTTTTTCTTTTTTGTTCCCGGGAACAAAAAAAGAACAGAAACGTGTTTGTTTGCGTTTTTTGTTCCAAATCTGTTTTTTTGTTAGGAACAAAAAAAGAACAGAAACAAGAAAAAAAAAAAGTTGTTTCTTGTTTTAACAAAAACGAGAAACATTTTTTCTCTCTTCTCTTCTCTTTTCTTTTTTTCTTCTTTTCTTCTTCTTCTTCTTTTCTTCTTCTTCTTGCTTTGGCGGTCGCCGGCGACCGGCCAAAGCAAGAAAAAAAAAAAAAGAAAAAAATGAAAAAAATGAAAAATAAAAAATAAACATTAAAAAATTAAAAGAAACAAAAAAGAACATAAATTTACCAAACATGTTTTTGTTCTTTTTTATTTCAAGAACAAGTTTACCAAACGCACATTTTTGTTCAAAAATCTTTCCCCGGAACAGAAATAGTTTTTTCTATTTCATTCGGAACAAAAAAAAAAATGTAAAACACAAACAAACGAGCCCTTATTTATCACTTTTTTTCGTTACCAGCAGCATATATTAATGTTGAATTGGCGAAAATTGTCCAAAAAGTCATAAATCTATAATACGGTGACCAAATTAGTCATAAAATTTTCAATTTAATCAATTTAGTTATAAATCTTTTGATAATTTGCCACTATAGTCATTCCAATCAATTTGACAAGAAAATTACCCATGTAACAGTCCAACCAGCTGTCCTATGCGAGATGGCTGACGTTGATATGGACAAATATTGCAAAATTTTTAATAAGCTTTTGAATATTATTTTTTATTCTTTTTCTCTTTTTTCCTTATTTCCGTTTGTTGAATAGTAGGCTTGGACGATGCCTCTGTTGGCCATAGGCGAGGGTCACCCACTCTTTTATGGCTGACGACCTCTGTTGGCCATTGTGGAGGCCTAGGACATGTTTGGTAATGGTCTAGTTTCTCTATTTCTTTTTTTTTTTTTTTTTTTTGGGTTCTTTGGAATAGAAGTAGAACATAAATCCGTCTGGTAATTTTTATGTTCCCAAAAATAGATTTGGAATGGAAACAATAAACAAAAATAAAATTGTTTCTTTATTTCCGAGAATAACTCAAGAAACAAGCCTTTTCTCTTTTCTTTTTTATTTCTTTCTTTTTCTCTTCCTCCTCTCTAGTTGGTGACCAGCTAGACAAGGCCTATTGACCTCACCGAAGCCTCGTCGGTTAATACCAAGGTTGCCCCGAGCTCACTGGCCATCGATGAGGTCCCCCGAGCCTTGTCGTGGCCGAGCAAGGCTCGACCTCGCAGTAGCTAGGTGAGATCAAGCATCGTCGGTGGTTGGGTGAGGTCACCTCGCCCAGTTGGGCAAGGCCTAGTCTTGCCGGTGGCTAGCGACCTTGCTGGCTCTCGTCGGCCGGTCATGGCCAAGGCCAACGATCGGTTAGAGGAAGAAGAAGAAGAAGAAGAAAAAGAAAAAAAATGTAAAAAAAAAAAATAGTAAATTAAAAAAAAATTCTAAGTTACAAAAATATTTGGGGTCGTACCAAATGCATTTCTATTCCGAAAATTGAAATTTTATACAATTACTAAACGCTTTCAAATGCTCATAAACTTGTCCAGGGAATATATATGGAAAAAAATATTTTTAAACAGAAATTATTTCTGGGAGCAAAAATATTACCATACGTAACCCTAGCAACCAATGTAGGAAAAAAAAAAATAAAAAAAAGGAATGAAAAAAGAACAATAGAAAAAAGAGAATTCTAGAAAATTATAAAACATACAAAAATTGTCCACAATCAACATTGGTTATACCACGTACGATAGCTAGCATTTATATTAATGATTTTCTAGTTAAAATTAACAAATGATCAAAATTTTTAAAACTGAATTGGTAAAATCGAAAATTTAGAGTTGGATTAACCCCATCAAATTGGTTTTGGCATTATAACTTCATGAAATGTTAGAAATATCCCAACGACTCAAGGTAAGATTGAAGTTGTTTTTTCTTTATGTCACGACCAAATTTTCCGATGAATCACTTAGAGTTTGGCTAATGGATTACTAAGCCTAAACTTAGCTCGGGCTCTTCCAAGCCCATACTAATTCGCGATTTCGGTTCAAATTCTTAACATGCAATTGATTTTCAATTAGGAGTCGCCACTAATCTATTTTCGGTAGGCCGATTAGACACCTAAATAAAATAATGGGAGGATTATTTTACTCCTATGAACCAGAGATTTTGGGTACGGAGACTTGGTTACACTAGATTTCTCTAATGCCCTTTCGGTACCATTCTTTTATTTTCAAAAAAATGTTTTTGCAGGCAACTTAAATTGATTTTAAATCTATTTCCCTAACATGTGAAGTGATCATGTGGGTGCGCAAGCCACCAATTTAACACCTAGATAAACAATGAATAAATTGCAAAAACTTACCTCAAAGCAACGAAAACATCTACAATGTTAATTCAGAATTCACATCAACAACTCTAGATATGATTTTTAATTAACACGCAATTTCCTTTTTTGTGTTTTCACTTATTTAATGAAAATTATGCAATATTAACTAAATGACCTAATTCTAATGACATGTAATTTCTAATTGAATGGACCTAGCAACAACTACTATATGACATGCATTTCAATGAATTTAATCCTAATGACATGCATATGACATTTTTTTTTTTCTTTTCTTTTTCCTAAAAAATGCAATCTATCCTAGAAAATAAAACTAATTTATTCTGAGACATTTTTTTTTTTTTGTATTTTTCATGAAATTCGAAATTAGGTAAAATGTGAAAATTACCTAGCTAGATTAAGATCCTATTCAATTTATTTTAAGAATTAGGTTGAGCCAAATCCTAATTTAAACTAAAATATTATCTTAACTCAAATAATCCTAAAATGCGATCTATTTAAGAAAATACCTTAACTTATAATAAATTAAAAAAAATATTATCTAAAATTAAACTAAGTGCAATTTTACCCTAATATGCCATGACATGCAAAATATGCCCCCTAATTCTATATGACATATGCATGATGATCTTTTGTGGCTTTTCCTTTTTTTCAAAATTAAAATTTAACATGCAATTCAAATAATAACAAAACTAGCATCTTAAATGAATGTACTTTCTTTTTTTTTTTTTTTTTTCTTTTTCATGATTCAAAATAAAATCCCTATTCTAAATATGCAAGACAAGAAAAACAAACCTAATCCTAATTCAACATTTTTGGATTTTCTCTTTTTATTTCGAAATTAACAATTGCCAAATAATTAAACATGCAATTCAAGTTAAAAAAAAAAAAAAAAAAAAAAACTAACAACCTAAATTAATTGATTTGATTTTTTATTATTTTTGATTTTTTGAAAATTCATGATAAATAGAATGTTTAACCTAAATATGCAAATAACCCTAAAACATGCAATATTCTAACTCAGACATATTTCAAGATAAATAAAGCAATGAAGACCATTCAAAATTACCAAAACGATCACACATCGTTCAGATCAAGGGATAATATTTCGCTAGTAAAATCGATAAATTGATCTTAAGCCTTAAAAATCAAAATATCAATTTTATTTCCACTTGATTAATTATTTCATCTAAAGCCTTATAAATGAAATAAAAAACCCTGGCGCGATTGCGAATCAGGTGATATATTGGGATTTCCAATTATGCATAGATAGGTATTTCAACCAAAGAAAACAACATATAAAGAGGTAATAATAAAAAAGAAAAAAAAAACCTAAACTTGCCTAATAAAGTAAAGCAAAAATACCTAATAAATTTTTTTCTTTTTTTAAAAAAGAAATAAAAATGAAATCTTGGCCGCCGGATTTTGGGGGATCGACGGCAAGGATCTCCGGTGAGGGTTCGGTAGACACCCGGCGAGCGAGTGGTGAGTGGGTCGGCATGGGGCGGCGTTGCGGGCTGAGGAGGGACGGCGGAGCTAGGTGCGAGCGTCGCAGGCGATGGACTCGAGCGACTAAGGAGAATCGGCGTTTGGATCTCGATCGACTACCGTCGAGGGCCGTGAGCGGGGGCGCCGGGATCCGGATCGGCCGTGGCTGTACGAACTTCGAGGCAGATCCGGGTCGTCGAGGCAAGGGACTCCAGCGCAGTGTCGCGACGGTGGACTCGGGCGACTGAGGCGAGACCGGCGTCAGATCTAGGCCAGCTGTTGTTCAGATCTGCGGGCGGCGAGCGGTGTTGAGGAAGAAAGCGGCACGGGAAGGGCGGCTTGGTGACGGTGCGACTGGGGTGGCCGGTGGCTCGGGCAGCCGGCGAGCGGGGACGGCACAGCGGACAGCGACGGCGCCGCGAGACCCCCGGCGAGGAAGATGAACAATCGCGTGGGGATTTTTTTTTTTTTTTTAACACCTCACTCACTTTTTCACCTTTTTGCTTTTTGTGTACTTTTCTTACCCAATGGAAAGAGGAAAAAAACCTCATTTTACTTTGTGCTTAATGTATTTTATAGGTCCAAAAATGTATACTCGCGACATACATTTTTTCCTTTTTTGCTTGCCCACGATATCCCTAAATATGTCGTTGAAATATACACACCCCGCGTAATATTCCCTTTTGTATTTCTTGCATATTCTATCCAAAAAAATTCCCTCTTTGCACAAAATACACCCCTTAATTTATATTACCTAAAAATATAAAAAAATTTGAACGGAATATGTGAAAAATCTTCCCTTTACTGACGGCCTAAAATAAAATAAAATAAAACAAAATGAAAATAAAAATAAAATGTTTCTAAACTATATGCCATGTGTGTTTTTTTATTTTTTTTTTAATTTAGCAAAAATCAACCCCAAAAATTTAGGTATCAACATTTTATTAAAAAAAAGGATGGAATAGAAGATTGCAGCATGGCACCATGAATCAAAGTACTTTCATGATCTTTCAGGTGTACGGTACAACATGGCAACGTGTCGTGTCATTTTAATCAAGTAAAAAATGTTGTAAAATCGATCTATGATATTACGGCAAATCGTAGAAATCAGGCGTAAGAACAATTGTAAAAAAAGTGAGGATATAGTACGCTTATATACCTTAGAAATTCCCGTGAAGCACGTTGGCAATTAGAGAGAACTTTGAAATTTGAATGGACCAAATTGTTAATGCTCGATGGACATTCGGATCGAACATTTGTAGGAGTTTTCTTTTTTTTTTTGGTTAATACCCTTAAAAACCCCAAATTGGTACATCTGTGATAAATTTACCCCAAACTATTTTTTTGACCACCAAAAACCCCAAACTGGTATACTTTTGACAAATTTACCTCAAACTGGTACATTTATGACAAATTCACCCTCCTTTAGTTTTCGTTAAATTCTATTGTCAAATTATTAAGTTAAATGATACGTGACAATTGACCGGTATACTAATTTGGGATTTTATGCTCCGTTTGTCACAGTTTACAATTTTTGTGATTTTTTTATGGTATTAATCCAATTTAACAAATGGTATATTTGTCGCAAATTTATCAGTTTAGAGTTTTTTGCGGTCGAATAAATTAGTTTGGGGTAAATTTGTCATAAATGTATAAGTTTAGGGTTTTTTATAATTAGTCGGGATAAATTTGTCACAAGGTATCGTTTGGGGTTTTTAGGGTATTAACCCCTTTTTTTTTTTTTTTTTTTTTTGTGTTCAGAAAACATACATATTAGTCCAATTAAAACATACAAATGAGGTGGCCATCCAAGTTTTTGTTTTATTTTAGGGACGGTCTTGGAATCTAAATGCTGCTTTTGCAATGATTCGACATCATCTTGGTCCTTAACTAGATCAGTGTCAATCATCATGATTCGATTTTCAAACGATGGCATTTTGTTTCGGTAAATATTATTTTGGCCAATTCTTTTGATTTTTTTATACCCACATTGTTACACCCCCTAACTCAACAAAAACAAAGGCAATGACACGGCTATCCTTCACCCAAGAGACGTAGCTTTAAATGTAATTATAACTTAATTTAATATCGAAATATATACATCTATATATATTTGATAAAAATTCATCTGATTAAAATATCATAGCTTATTATGCAACATTTCCAACAAACAACTAAGGAGTTCATCATAGTCATATACAACTAATATTCTCACTATCAAAATGCCTTCCTAATAATGATAAAGCTCTCATCCTCTTACAGTTCGTTGAAGAATCTGAAAAGTAAGATAAACGGAATGAGCAACCACAACCCAATGAGTAATACATCTTTTCTAAGCAAATCAAGCATCTACTTTGTATGTTTAAGACACAAAAATGTAACCAATTCACACAAAATCTTGAAGATAATGAACTCATAAGATCAAAATGAGTTATATATTACTTTGGCATATTGTCCTCACAATAGAAATATCATTTGCATCACTAATATCAAAACAAATAATCAATTATCTAATCCATTGATCAATTTAATCAAATCACACGTTAATGGTCTATTCCATTGACCAATTTCACAGCTGATCCTTCACGAAAGATTTGTTGATATGCAACCCTCAAACTGTTAGGATTTGGTGCATAATCACAAGGAAATAGAGAATAAAAGCGAGAAAAAGAAAGTGAGGCACAAGATTTTTATTACAACCCTCAATTACAAGAGAAAAAGATACCCAGTAGTTATTCATGGGCCTAAGCCCCCTGACCCCTTGGACCTATGGGAGTGACACCTTTGTGTCTATCTATCGACAGGGAGTATTGAACCATACCTCAACATAAACTACTCATAAAAATATAAAAAGACCCGCCATTCCTCTCTATATAGGATTTTAGACGTAAGAAGATGACGAATCCAAGTCATTAGTCTAGTTGCGGAACAAACAGGAAATGAAAGTCATAACTTCTTCGCGCGTTTTCAGGATTTTATGTCGTGAGACAAAATTAGTGAAAGAAGGCATAATGATGGCCTTAAGTCTTTTCTGAAAACTTAGATCAGCAACTAAATTGGCTCACATCAACCACTAAATAGCATTTCACATTGACTGATCACCTGACCTATACGCGATAAAAGTGCACATACATAAGCTCGCATCTGTGTTATTTTATCTGCAAGACTCTATTTAAAGGCAACCGAGACGGACCAAACCCGAATAAGGATTTGTCATTACTCGGAATCAGGGTCTATCTCAAAATGAGCTGAGCAATGGCCTGGCCTTGGGTCATCTTGAAATGATCGGTCAGGCCAAAATGAGCCATCAGGAGCCAAACATGAGTCAGAAGCTCTCCCCCTCGCCTCAGCTGCCTGGCATGACTATCCCCTCTGCATTGGCTCGCGGCGTACATCAATATCTTCGTCCAGAACTTCGCGATTGTTTCCCATTTCATTCCTACTTTCG
This sequence comes from Eucalyptus cloeziana, assembly GCA_014182715.1. Taxonomy (NCBI): domain Eukaryota; kingdom Viridiplantae; phylum Streptophyta; class Magnoliopsida; order Myrtales; family Myrtaceae; genus Eucalyptus; species Eucalyptus cloeziana. The sequence continues at coordinate 28,631,490 of CM024639.1, forward strand.
TCTCTTCGAACACCGCCACGATCCTGCATCCATCGAACAACACGGACTTGCTCTTTCCACCCTTCACTTGAGTTGGACGAACCTCAGTTCTCACCCTTAGCGGCCTTTTGGAAGCTTGCTGAAGATACGGGTTCATTTCATTTCTCTTCCCTCTATTGATCACTAGATTTTTAATCCACTGATGGGTTCTCTATATGATTCGGAATTGGGTATTCGGTGATCCTTGAAGAACTTAAAGGCCTCGGCAAAAGTGTTGCGGAGCCTTATTTCTCCGATTCCACTGGGTAGCATGGAAGGGTACATGACCAGAAGATAAAACATGTACCTGGAGAGAAGCTTGCTCACCCAAAGATTATGGCCGGATTCTCTCTCTTGATCCGAGTAGTACAATAGTTCGGTGGCGATGTGCCAAGTTAAGACAACCTGGTCAAAGTCCCCCTCAGTGCCCCACTTAGCTTGAGGGATATGATAATCATCGAGTAGCTGAGCAAGGGATTTCTGAATATCCATGGGAACTGACGTGTTTCTCCTCCACGTTGCGAAGTTCTTCCTCGACATGACCGAAGATCCATTTCCTAATCTTGCCGGACATGTCTTCATGGAGAGTGTAGTGATACTTTTCTAGATCTTTAGTGATCTTCAAGAACTAGGGGTGAGCATGGTCCGGGTTAGTCCGGGCCACCCCCTAACCCTAGGACCAACACGTACACTGTCGGTCCTCAATTTTTAGGACCGAGGACCGACCCTATTGAGCTTGGGACCAAGGACCGGACCGACCCAATGGGTTCGGTCCGGTTCCAGGGTCAACCCGGGACCGATCGATAAATTTTTTTGTCTTATTTTTTATACTACCTAAAAAAGCAAACCTATAAATGCAAATTACACATCCATCGATAATGCGGTATTGTGCAACTAAACTATAAATACCAATACATATTCAGTAAATTTAAGATGACACAATAATAGAAATTTCGCACTTGCTAACCGCTCATCGAGATATGGGACAAGATGGAAAGTTCTTGTAATCATCTATCTTTAATATTCATAACACCATATGCAAAAACGTTTTCCTGCATTTGATCATGTAGAGTCCACTCAACCAAAAAATGAGCTTCACACTACTTGACTAGCATTTGATCATGTAGAGTCTGCTCAACCAAAAAATGAGCTTCACACTACTTGACTAGCAAATCACCGTAGCAACTGCAGTACTACTCTACTTTTCAAAAATTTCTACCATTTGACACAAATTGAAAAAAAGTAAAGTGTAGCTGAAATTCATTAGTAAAATACAATTAAACCATAAAAAGTTTAAAATACTTAATATAAACCATGAATATATAACTTCACATCTTGTTAATTCACTTGAACTTCTAAACACTTGAAAACAAAACAAACGATACATAATTAATACTCAACAAAAATTTTAAATTGAAATTACTATTAGTGCTATTAATAGAACATCTCACCATAACTCCTAGGTTTTATAACAGACATTTTACTTAGGTTTGAATATATAAAAGAATTATAAATAATATAATGTAATATAATATATATACGGGGTTGGTCCAGGATTGGACCGACTCAAAACTCTTAGGATCGAGGACCAACCCGCACAGTGTTGGTCTTGGAATTTCAGGACCGAGGACCGACCCAGTCCCCTTGGGAACCGGACCAGGACCGGCAGGGTTGGGCCGGTCCAGGGTCGGTCCAAGGTCGACACTAGACCGCTACTCACCCCTATCAAGAACTCAAGCATATTGTGGCAAACCAAGGGCCTCTCTTTAGTGCAAAAGCTGAGCAAGCTGAATTGGGCAATTGAATGTGACCACCTAGGTTGTCTAGGCAATCTTGCGAAGTTCACAGCACGTCTCAAGGCACTGCTCTTGTTGCGCTTGCACAACCAAACGTCGCTCCAATCTGAGGAAACCAGCATCAAAATCAAATAGGTCTCAAAGAAAACAATGACAGCCAGCAACAAGTAAGTGATGAAAAGATCGAATTTCCGCCGGGGCAACTTCTCAGCCAAAGAGAAGAGCACCAGCACCAATAGAGTGGACGAGAATGTGAACATGAGGAGGATGAGTCCCTGCTTGGTGTAAAGCACCATTGCCTTTGTGTGGAGCATATCGTAGATGAACCCGAGCTCGATTTCAACGATCCTAAAAGCTTTCTCATGATCTATCACCTTTGGTTACGGTAATGAGTAGTTATGATCATGAGTAAGCTACGTGTACTAATAATTCACTAAGAAAATTTTACGAGATGATGTGGTAATTCATGTGGCTTATGCCATGTCACTTTGAGTATGTGTTTAATGAGTAATACACAAAGAAAAAAAGGGAAGAAAATACAAATTGGGCAAGATTAGAAAAGATTTCTTTTTAGTGTCTTTGTTATATAGAAAATAAATTATTTGAAAAATATTTTCCCAAAAATGATCACTTGTATTGCTTACAAAAATGAATGAACAAAAAATATTTTCACCATATATTATCGTCGCTAATGAAAAAGTTTTATTTGACTAATTATTCCAAGAAGTATATGCGATCATTTTTAGGAAAATATTTTTCAAATCATTGATTTTTTATGGAACAAACAAAGTCTTCTACTTCCCATTTTTACCAAGTTTAAGGAAACTAAATAACTTTCCAAGCTTCAGTTTATTTTATAAGTAGTATTAAAGGTGGACTAAGTATGATTATCTTGCATCAGATGAATGTATCTTCTGTACACATCTTGTATAATTGGGAAAACCTGTCTAAATCCTTAGGACAGAGCGCGCCCATTGCATGAGGATAATTATTAAAATCAGTCCAAGCGTTCTTATTGTTAACTTTGCCTTCTTCATAGAGACGCTTATATTGAAAATTTATCTTTGTCACATCTGAGCTAAACTGCATAAGTTATCTCAATAAAATTTCTATTTGATATGAGAAAAATATCTGACGTTAGGATAACTCAAATAGATGTTCTTGGAGGCTTTGGATTGTCGAAGGTTCACGGCTTAGAAGGCGTGGACAAGCCCGTGCTTCCCGAGTCGATGCGTAATATGCTGCTTCTACGGTTCGTAGGCTTGAGGTCAACTGCACTGGATTCAATCCCGTCTGCCACTGGATATCTACCATGCTTGGAAACTTTGGATCTGAAGCACACTAAAGTCACTTCTATCCCAAGTTCCACTTGGAAGGCGAAGAACCTCCGGCATTTCTACATGAACGAGGTACCCATTGATGCATTTCTCCATAAGCCATCAAAAGGGTCTCTGACCAACCTCCATACACTGAGGGGGCTCTACGGAGGTGACAAAAAGGCCTTGGTCAACAGACTAGATCGATTAGTGAACCTCCGGAAACTGGGACTCACATGCCACACAAACTCTTTGAAAGCAGTAGCTAAGAGGATCAAGCAGCCGCCTAATCTTCAATCATTGAACCTGAGATCGATAGACAAGTTTGGTAAACCTTCAAATCTCGAGGTGATATCCATGGCTAAACATTGCAACCTATGCAATCTGTATTAGCTTGGTTCGTTGCCTATCCCTGCCAGCCAGCTCTCCAGAGTGCTCCCATCATACCTCAGGAAATTCACATTGTCCATGTTAGAACTGGGGGAAGATCCAATGCCGGTGCTGGGGCAGCTGCAAGACCTGAGCATCCTTAGGCTTTTTGCTGATTCGTATGTGGGACCTCGGATGACATGCTTCAGCAGCAGATTCCATAAGTTACGCGCATTGAAACTGTGGATGCTTGACAAACTTGAACACTGACCGCGCAGGACACGGCAACCTCCTTGAAGAGCTAGAAATCAGGCGATGTAACCGATTAAAGAGTTCAGATGGACTTCAGCATTTGTAGAGAAAGTCAGGAGGAGCAGTGGGAATGACATGTTTTTCGAAGTGAATAATTGGAAATTCTCTATTATCAGGTAAAATTCTCTTACCTTCAACTTTCAAATTGCAACTATCTTATGCTCAACGTTAGGAATTTAAGTCATCGTCTACATTTTTGCTCTTGGAGGTCCCTCTCAAGCCAAATGTAGATTCAAGAATCAGTTAGGAACATAAAATCATGAAGGGTGCACCTTTCAGGATCATTTTCTACTGAATCATCAAGCTATACTCCAACCGATCCTCACGTGCAGGTTAAATGAATCATCAAGGACTCGACTGGTTCAAGATGAAACTAAGTCTGCAGATATTAATGTCCATCTCTTGGCAAAAAGGCATGCCATATGAGACCAAAAAGCTAAGTTTTCAAAGCCGTTCACTTCCATGTGGTCTCATCTTTATGAATAATCTGTTAGCTGGGTTCACTCTATGAAGGAAGCCCAATGAGTTACAAGCCCAAAAAAAAAAGAGTTTGAGCACATATAATAAGTTATATGGAGAAATAGGTTTTCTCACTATCTTCAAAGTAGTAGCCGCAAAAAGACGTAGTAATAAGAGAAAAAGAGAAAGCGGAAAATCTGGAAGTTGAGGTAATATTTGATTTACATCAAGCTGGCATCGGAGGTTGATTCGTGATCCGATTGAGCTGAAATTTTGTCAGCATGTTTGTGGGGCAAGCTTCTTGAATCTGAACAGTTTAATTTTCATTTGAAGCTGCCTCAATCAAGTTTTTCATAGATTGATCAAAACCTGCGTTTTTGGTCAGATTTATCCTTGATATCTTGTGAAATTCATGTGTATTGCCAAAAATTATGTTCTTGAGGTATTTGCTACTATGTACCTCTAGTATTTGCTAGAGAAGAACATTGTTCACCCAATTTTGTTGATAGTGAAGATTTTTAGGTGGACTCCAATCCTGTGGTTTTTTATCTCCTCACATCGAGGAGGTTTTCCACATAAAAAAATCGTCTTGTGTTCGCGTGCTTGGTATTTATTTTACTCTACTATATCAATTTCTATTAGGTTTACACAAGAGGAGAGATTATTTTGTTCCGCTGCGATAATTCGATATTGTTCGAATTGTTACCGTTCTCCCATCATAGTGGGATTAGAACATCTAGTTATTACTTGATTTTTCTGCCTTGTGTTAAACAATGGAAACAAATACGAATAGAATGGTTACACTGAATGGTTTGAATTATCATATTTGGAAAGGGAAGATGGAAGACCTTTTATATGTGAAAGATTTTTATTTGCTCGTATTTGCCGAGGAGAAACCGGAGAATAAAACTGATGTTGAATGGTCTATATTTTATTGTCAAGTGTGTGGTTATATCAGGCAATGGGTGGATGATAATGTTTTGAACCATATTATTGAGAAAACACATGCATGCAGTTTATGGGATAAGCTCGAACAGTTATATGCTCAAAAGACTGGGAATAATAATTTGTTTTTGATAAAACAAATGATGGCTCTGAGATATCAAGATGGTACTCATTTTACTGATCATTTAAATTCTTTTCAAGGAATTATAAATCAACTGACTGCGATGGGAATCAAGTTTGATGATGAGATACAAGCACTATGGTTGCTTGGTACTTTGCTGGACTCATGGGAGACATTCCAAACATCTTTGTCTAATTCCGTCCCGAATGGTACAATTACCATGAATTTGGCTAAGAGTAGTATTTTGAATGAAGAGATGAGAAGGAAGACACAAGGATCGTCGTCTTCACATTCTGAGGCCTTGGTTGTTGAGAAAAGGGGAAGAAGTGAGTCTCAAGGTCTGAGAAATAGAGATAAAAGTAGAGGTAAGTATAATAAATTTGTTGATGTTGAGTGCCATTATTGTCATCAGAAGGGACATATTCAGAGGTTTTATCGCCAGTTAAAAAGGGAGAAACAAAATGAGAAAGGTCAAGAGAAGAAAACTGATAATGACAGTGATGACAATCGTGTTGCTGCACTTAAAGAAGACTTTCTCATTATTTTTTATGATGATGTGGTGAATTTTGTATCTCATGAGACCAGTTGGGCAATTGATAGTGGTGCATCTGTTCATGCTATGTCTCGTAGGGATTTCTTTACATCATACAGGTCAGGTGACTTCGGATCTGTGAAGATGGGAAACAATGAGCTAGCTCAACATGTAGGCATCGGTGATGTGTGCCTAGAAACCAGCAATGGCACAAGGTTAGTATTGAATAATATTAAACATATACCTGATATCCGCTTGAATTTGATTTATATAGGCAAGTTGGATAATGAGGGGTATTGCAACACATTCAGTAATGGTCAATAGAAGTTCACCAAAGGTTCTCTTGTTGTGGCTAGAGGTGAAAAATATTCTTCATTGTACATTATGCAGGCAAAATTATCCACAGACAAAATTAATGCAGTAGACAGCGAAGATGCAGCTGAGTTATGGCATAAGAGGCTTAGTCACATCAGTGAGAAGGGTTTGTCAATATTGGCCAAGAAGAAGTTCCTTTCAGGATTGAAAAGTTCGACACTAGAAGTGTGCTCACTGTTTAGCAGGAAAACAGAACAGAGTTGCATTTAAAAGCTCCCCTCCTTCAAGAAAATCAGGTATACTGGATTTAGTGCATTCTGATGTTTGCGGTCCTATGAAAACAAAATCACTTGGTGGCTCTTTTGTTACCTTCATAGATGATTTTTCGAGGAAATTTTGGATTTATACCTTGAAAACTAAAGATCAAGTATTAAATGCTTTTAAGCAATTTCAAGCTTCAGTTGAGAGACAGATTGGAAAGAAATTGAAATGTATCAAAACTGATAACGGGAGAGAGTATATTGGACCTTTTGATGAATATTGTAGATAACAAGGTATTCGACATCAAAAGACACCTCCTAAGACGTTTCAGTTAAATGGCTTAGCTGAGAGAATGAACAGAACATTGGTTGAAAGGGTAAGATGCTTACTTTCATAGTCAAAGCTACATGGATTCTTTTGTGGTGAGACTTTAAGTACAGTTGTGCACGTATTAAATCTTACTCCATGCGTTCCTTTAGAGTTTGATGTTCCTAACAGAGTTTGGATAGGCAAACATGTTTCTTATGATTATTTGCGTGTCTTTGGGTGCAAAGCATTTGTACATATTCCCAAAGATGAGAGGTCTAAACTTGATGTAAAAACACGACAGTACATATTTATTGGTTATGGACAGGATATACTTGGCTACAAATTTTATGATCCGCTTGAAAAGAAAATTTGTGTTTATGGAAGATCAAACAATAGAGGATATTGAGAAAGCATAGATTATTTCAACACCACAGGTTAGTGATAATTTGGTTGATTTGGATCCAATTCCTCTTACAAATATTGCTACACAGGTTGATGAAGAGCAGCAAGAAGTCAATGTTCCAAATAACGCACATGTTCATGAACATGCTGAAATAGATAATACTATTCCTGAACCAGAGGCTCAATTAGATGTTCCACTGGATGTTCCAATCTGGAGATTTGTTAGAGACCGACGACCTTCCACCGGGTATTCTGAAGATGAGTATGTATTATTGACTGATGCAAGTGAACTAGAGTGCTATGTAGAAGCAATAGAAGATGAGAACAAAAGCAATTAGTTTGATGCTATGCGAGATGAGATGCAGTCACTTTAAGATAATCATACTTTTGAGTTGGTGAAGTTACCTAAAGGTAAAAGAGCTTTGAAGAACAAGTGGGTATATAGGTTGAAGCAAGATGAACATACTTCACAACCACGGTACAAAGCTAGATTAGTTGTTAATGGATTCGGTTAGAGAAAGGGTATTGATTTTGATGATATATTTTCTCCGGTAGTGAAAATGTCTTCTATCCATGTGGCATTAGGCTTGGCAGCTATCCTAAATTTGGAAATTGAGCAAATGGATGTTAAAACAGCCTTCCTACATGGTGACTTGGAGGAAGAGATATACATGGAACAACCTAAGGGTTTTAAAGTGAAAAGGAAAGAGGATTATGTATGCAAATTGAAGAAAAATCTCTATGGCCTAAAACAAGCACCGAGGCAGTGGTACAAAAAATTTGCATCAATTATGACAAAACAGGGCTATAAGAATACTTTCTCGGATAACTGTATTTATCCAAAAATTTTCTGATGATGAATTTTTTATTCTCTTGCTTTATGTTGATGATACGCTGATTGTTGGAGGAATGCTTCAAGAATTAAGTTATTGAAGAAACAGTTGAGCAAGTCTTTTGCCATGAAAGACTTGGGCTTGGCAAAGTAGATTCTTGGCATTAGAATTACCCGAGACAGAGATGCTAAGAAGTTGTTTTTGTTGCACGAGAAATATATCAAGAAGATCCTTCAGAAATTTTACATGGATAAGGCTAAAGTGGTTAGTACTCATCTTGCTACCCACTTTAAGTTAAATATGATGCAAAGTCCTACGACTGATAAAGAGAAGAAAGATATGGAAATTGTTCCATATGCCTCGGCTGTAGGAAGCTTAATGTATGCGATGGTATGTACATGCCTAGACTTGGCACATGCAGTTGGCGTTGTTAGTCGCTATTTGTCAAATCTAGGTAGAAAGCACTGGAATGCAGTGAAGTGGTTATGAGGTATCTTCGAGGAACTTCAAATTTGAAACTCAGTTTCGAAACCGAGAAACTTGAGTTAGTTAGATGCACAGATTTCGACTTGGCATGAGATATTGATACTCGTAAATCTACTTTTGGTTATTTGATTTCTTTTGCGGGTGGAGCTGTGTCATGGAAGTCAAGATTGCAGAAATGTATTGAACTTTCTACAACCGAAGCTGAATTTATTGCAGCAACTGACGCTAGTAAAGAGATGCTATGGATGAAGAAGTGTGACATCCCAAAAATTCGACCCGTTTCGACAAAGTGAAATGGGCTTTTCGTCGACGTGTTTACGGCCCTATTTCTCGTGATGATCACTCAGTTAACCAACCCATTGAGCGGTCGTTAAGGGATGTATCCGCGGTGAAAATCCCTAAAAGCTACTTAATTGGTTGGATTGGACTAAAATCGCGTCCGATTGATTTTAACCACGAAATTGAACTCGATTTCGGAATCGAATTTTATGCGCGTCATAATTCTTATTTTTTAGGGCGTTCATCGTCCGTCAATTTATTAGTCGATTTAATCGAAAATTTCGAATAAGAAATTGTCGGAAGGTTACATCGAAGCACAGGGAGAAAATAAAATGAGAAAAGGAAGAATATTGGAGTAATTGGAATAGTAAAAATGTTTTACTATTCAATTATTTGTATTTTTTTCTTTTTTTTATTTTCTTCCCTTTTTTTTCCTTTTTCTTCGCCGCCGCCCGCACCGCGCCGCCGCACCGCGTCGCCGCCCTCGCGTCCGCCGCGCGCCCAGCAGTCCCCGCGCGCCCTGCTGCTCCGCCTCCGCCCGGCTCGGCCCGGCGCCACCCAGCCCCGCCGCACGCCGCCCAACCTCCCCCGACACCCCCTCACCTCCACCGACCCTCCCCCTCGCCTCCTTGGCCGCCGGAAGCCCTCCGGCCAGCCCCACCACAGAAACCGTGAGTGGGTTTCCAGCCCACTTCGGGCCCGCTTTTGGGCCACTTCCGAGCCCCGGACCCGACACCCGCTTTGGAGTTTGTTGTCCCTCGCGTCGAGCCCATCGTTTTGATACCAATTTCGCGCGATTCCGGTGGGTAACCACACAACGCTTGCTTAGTGGGTTAATTATGCTTAATTGGTTGTTTAGTGTGTTTAATTAGCTTGAGTGTTTTGATTAGGGTTTATTAGTTGTTTTTGATGTGAATTAGTTAAATTGAATGCATATTTAGCAAAAGTAGATATGGTCTATTATTTATTGAGGGTAGTAGGGAATTTTCCGACCCTAATCCTGATTTGATATTTCGACTAAGTGGAATTTTTGGTATTTAAATATTATTTTTCGAAATTTAATTAAATAATTATTTATTTTCCGAAAATTCAACTTGATGGCCAAATGACAGGCAATAATATTATGCTGATGATCGTAAGTGCAGCCGTTTATTTAATCGCCTTTATATGTCTTTAATCAATTTATTGTATTTATATATTTAATTCTCGAAATTAATTATTTAATTATTTATTTCCCGAAAATTCAAGTGTGATGTCCAGCGACCAGAATATTACGCTGAGGACAGTGGTGAAGTCCGTTTATTTAATCGAACTGTATTTTGAGCTAAATTGAATTTCTAATATTTATTATTTAATTTTCGAAATTAATTATTTAATTAATTATTTTTCGGAAATTAAGGCTGAGATGGCCGACGACCGAAATCTCGTGCTGATTGTCGTGGCGCAGTCCGTTTATAAGAAGTTCTTAGAAAAACTTGGGTTCAAGAAAAAGAGGTATGTGCTATTTTGTGATAATCAAAGCACAATTCATCTTGGTAAGAATTCATCTTTTCATTCTAGATCGAAACATATTGATGTTAAATATCATTGGATAAGGGATGTTCTAGATGAAAAGTTGTTGGAACTTGAGAAAATTCATACAAATCACAATGAATCTAATATGACGACAAAGACTCTACCAAGAGAGAAGCTTGAACATTGCCAATTGATAGCGGGGATGGTGAATCCCTCCACATTGTCGTGAGGGGGAGATTTATTAGTTGGGTTCACTCCTATGTGGAGGAAGCCCAATGAGTTGCAAGCTCAAAAAAATGATTTGAGCACATATAATAAGTTATATGGAAAAATAGGGTTTCTCACTATCTTCAAAGTGGTAGCTGCAAAAAGACGTAGTAACAATAGAAAAAGATAAAGCAGAAAATCTAGGGGTTGAGGCAATATCTGATTTACATCAAGCTGGCATTGGAGGTTGATTCGTGGTCCGATTGAGCTAAAATTGTTTCAGCATGTTCGTGGCGCAATCTTCTCGAATTTGAACGGTTTGATTTTCATTTGAAGCTGCCTCAATTAGGTTTTTCATGGATTGATCAAAACTTGCGTTTTTGGTCAAATTTATCTTTGATCTCTTGTGAAATTCATGTGTATTGTCAAGAATTATGTTCTTGAGATATTTGCTGCTATGTACCTCTAGTATGCTAGAGAAGAACATTGTTCACCCAATTTTGTTGTTATTGAAGATTTTCGGGTGGACTCCGGTTCTGTGATTTTTGATCTCCTCATGTCAAGGAGGTTTTCCACGTAAAAAAATCGTCTTGTGTTCACGTGCTTGGTATTTATTTTACTCTACTATATCGATTCCTATTAAGTTTACACAAGAGGAATATTATTTTATTCCGCTGCATTAATTCGATATTGTTCGAATTGTTACCGTTCTCCCTTCAGAATCTACCTACCGGAGGAGATGTGTGAGAGTGGCAAGAGCCTTGTGTTAGTGCCAAGTGAGTTGAGTGTGCCGTGGTGAGCTTGAGAGTCGAGTTTGCTAGTGATCTACGTAGAGTGAACTCAATTAAGAGTGTGTCATGTTCTTGAGATTATTATTGTAATAAAATTTTAGTTACCAATCTACAAGAATCATCCATCAAGATACTGAGTCTTAGCATGACGGCAACTTTTTGAAATGTTATCACCACTGTTTAATATTCAAGCCATGACCAAAACTCAAGTAGGAAACAAAAAGGGAAATCGGAAGGCAGTCCACAAGGGGAAGGAAAATATACGTCTGGTTTTCTGTGTTAGTACTGATCGATGTTGCAATCACGATCTGAGCTTCTCTTTTTTCTCAAGCTCAAAATTGCTATGCTAATGCTAAGTAGTAGGACAGAAATATTATTGATCATAAGTGTATTGTCGCATGCAAATTAAGGAAATACAAAATCCTACACTAGCGGATGGGTTTTGTACGGAAAAATTATAATGGTGGGTCAGCCTCTAATTGTTCCACCACCTTATCTTGACTTCAGCAAAATTATAGTCGTGTTGCTTTCACTTTAGCATCCTTTTGAGATGTTTATCGGTCTCTTCTCAGCATTTAATAAAATGACCTTCCGGCATTAACCAGCACAGGTCAGTTCACCTCTTGCATTATTGTTGCTCTTCAGACTCTTGACTTCTGCCTCCCAACAATGTTCCTTCCTGCATAGGTAAATTACGATGGCATCTGTTCCTTGGTTCAGGGTTTTCCAGTTCAGGCTGCGAACGTCAACTGCTGTATCGTCTTTACATGAAATAACCCTCCACAGGTCCAAGTAAAGCTACATTAGTTGGTGGGAATCCATAGGAAGGTAAGGTCACTGATGATGGATGAAAGAGGCTTGTGTGTCGACTTGGCAAATACTTAAACCTGGGGGAGCTAAACACAGTTGAATGATCCAAACTTCTCATCTTTTACGCATTTGCTTGTAATTTTCATCAGGTAGGAGCTTGCACTAATGGAGATAGCAGAGGAGATAAAAACATCAAAGGATCTGTTTGATGTAAATTTGAGGAAAATCTGGAAGAAGTGGGAGCTGAGAGCCATGGTTCTGTTCACACTTGGTGTCCAAATTGTCCTCCTCCTTCTGGGCAACAGAAGGAAGTCCAGCCCCAAAATTTGGCTGAGAGTCCTTGTTTGGTGTGCCTTTTTAACTTCAGATTATGTACCAACCGTCGCTCTCGGTGTCCTCTCGAGAAAGCTAGGAGAGGTGAATGAACAATCTGGCTATCTTGATGATAACAGCAAGCTAGTTGCTTTGTGGGCACCATTGCTTTTGCTTCTCCTGGGCGGCCCTGACACCATCACTGCTTATTCCTTGGAAGACAATGCACTCTGGCTCAGACATCTTCTTGCCCTGGGTGTTCAAGCAGGAGCAACAGCTTATGTTCTGTTCATGGCCTGGACAAGCTCTTCTCTGTCGGTTTTGTCACTTGTGATGATCTTGGTTGGGCTAATCAAGTATGGTGAGAGGACATGGGTCCGGTGGCTGGCAAGCAAGGATAAGCTCAGAGAATCTATGCTCAGTCCACCTGATTTCAGCCCTAACTACCCTAGATTCATGGCGGAGTATAGCCTAAAGCAGGCTGAGGGGTACCATGTCACCGCTGATGAAGTAATTGAAGTTCAAGTCCCGGCTGGTCTTTATGCAACTGGCGATCTGTCTAATATTGATTATGCCCAAAAAACCAAACGTGGAATTCCTGTCCATGTTATAATTAAGGCCTATGGATTGCTTCAAATATTTAAGTGTCTCTTCATCGATCTGATACTAAGTAATGACGACCGGGACTTGAGTCGGTCCATATTCAAGGTTATCTCATCGAATGAGGCTTTTCAACTAATAGAGATCGAACTTGGGTTCATGTATGATTTGCTCTACACGAAGGCCATGCTTTTGTATAGTGTTTGGGGATTCCGACGCCGATTTATTACTTTCTCCCTCACTCTCCTTGTGCTTGCATTCTTTTCTCTCACTGAGAAGTACCCCGAGTGTTCGACCCAAAAAAAAAAGCACGCCGAGTGCTCAAAAGTCGACCTTTATGTAACTTATGCATTGCTGGCCGTCATCATTATTTTCGAAATTTACTCCATCTTGATACTCCTGTCCTCGGACTGGACAGACGTCTGGTTGAGTGTGCACAACAAGAGCCGTGCCCGTCACCGTGCTGTGACTTGTGTCCAGTTGCCCAGACCGCCTTGGTGGTCGAATTCCATTGGTCAGTTCAGCTTGCTAGAGTTTTGCACCAATGAAAATCCCTTGGTCTGCCACGGAATTCTCAAGCGCTTAAACATCAACGAGAAGCTGGACAAGTATCACTACACAACCTTCGAAAAGGTACCGGACAAACTGAAACAAAAGATCTTCGCACGTGTGGAGGTGTTTGATAAGCCTGACATGCTCACGGATCCAAGCCAAATTGGCGGAGTACTCGGTGATTATGAAGATACAGATAAAATTTGGAGCACTGAGGCAGAGTTTGACCAAATTATCCTCACTTGGCATATTGCGACCGAACTTTGCTACTACTCGGACAAACTAAATGAGTTGACGTTTCCCGAATACAGACTAAGCAAGCTCCTGTCGCGGTACATGTTTTATCTCCTAGTCAGGTATCCTTTCACGTTGCCTAACGGAATCGGGCAAATCAGGATCAGGGACACATTTGCCGAGGCCACAAAGTTCTTTGAAGAGCACCCCATTAAAGAGCAAGCCCATTCCAATCCCGAACCTGGAGAGAGCCACAGTGTCTCCAGCAATAAGGTGGTCCGCAGAAGCCGGAAAGCTCTTCAGTTAGCTTGCAAGATGCTACTAGAAGTGAACACCGAGGTTCCACCAGCTAAGGTTAAGGGTGGCAGGAGCAAATCGGTGCTGTTCGACGGATGCCGGCTCGCGATGGTGCTAAATAAACCAGTGTACAGAACAAAAAAGTGGGAAATGATCTTGAATCTTTGGGTAGAGGTATTGTTGTACGCAGCAAGCCAAAGTAGGGGGGATTGCCACGCTGATCAGCTGAGGAGAGGAGGAGAGCTTCTCACTCATGTTTGGCTCCTGCTCGCGCATTTCGGGCTGACTGATCACTTCAAGATGACTCAAGGCCATGCATTAGCAAAGCTCATATTAAGATAGGAATTTTACGGAGATCAGTATGCATCTCCTGATGTTGTGTTTTTACTTTTGAATGGAGTGTTGCATCACTTTGAGTGACTAAATCATTGTAGATTTTCTGGGGAGGCCTAATCCCGTTTAAAACCTGCATAAGTTTTCCATTAGTTTTGGTTTACTTCTTGAGGTATCTCATTTTTTCTCATGTCCATTAGGAACAGTTTGGAATCTGACGCGGGCTACTCGAATAAAGTCAGTTTCCTACAAGTAATTTGTTCAAAAAAGTCTTTTAGGCAACAAAAAGCTTCCAACTTTTGCCCCAAGCAGAAGTTTTAAGTGCCCAAATCTTCATAATTCTCTCCCGAAAACTTGAATGCTCAGAGAACCTTAACTCACGATGTACATCCTCTTCTTGCTTATAAATGGCACATTACATTTCCTACTTCATAACGAAAAGAATGTTTTATTGACCGAGAAAAAAAAAAAAAATTGCACATTACATGCAAAATAGACATATGTATAATCCTGCCAACTATTTTAAAAATTTAAGCGGTTAGTGAAGGCATGTTTTAATATTTAAAAACTTTAACACTCTTCCTTTACGAAAATAGGCTAGATTTTGGCCTAAGATTAAAACATGTAAATAAGAACCTAAAAAAAATCTGAATTCGAAATCCCATGCTTTTATCATGTGGATATTTATAGAACTAGTGCCAACTAAACTCTCTAAGTTTAAGCTGTTAAATAAAAATTGCAGTTTTTTATATTTAGATACTAGAACATATAGTGCCACATCTCATAGATAATAAGAGACATAACTACAATCAGGACGAGAAAACTACAAATGGTAAGAAGTGTGGCATTTGAACTCTCGACTAATTTTTTTTTCCCTAAAAGAAGAGTTTCCAGGAATGGGATTCCTTTGACAGTTACAAAGATCATTAAATAGACGAGCCATTTGAGCTATTGTTCTCTCTTTTCTTCCAATTTTGTAGTAGAATTGTACCCAAGCAAAGGAATTTTCCATTGCATTCTGTTTGATTGAGCTAATTCCACATAATGACTCCATATCAGTTCATTTTTTTCCTTTTTGTCAGCCAAATTGATTCAGGTCATCACTCCTATTAGACGAAGAAGTCCTCTTCATCAACGACACTAAGTGTGAAATAGATATGTATGAATCTCGCAACCTATCTTAATAGTGGATGAAATAACGAGTGGTGAGTTACGTATCATCAAAATTTTACAAACAAAAAAAAAAAGCTAGAGGGAGTAACAAGTTGTACAAATCATTCTATAGGCTAAGGTAGACCACTTTTAATGAATCAATTTATTGTATTTGTTTAAATTTCACAGTCCACATGACTCGTACCTTGAAAATAACACAAATCTGCAAGAGATTGTATTGAATTGAAAGCTTGAATTTACTAAATAAGATTATAGAATAAATTTTAAAAATGGGTCCATCTTGCAAAATTTATCTTGTTACCTCAGTCAACACGTTGGTGGAATTTTCAGAAAAGCTGCTTTAGTTAGAGGGAAATGACAAATAGCCTGAAGTTTAGTTCGGTGTGTAACGTGAATTGGCCCCTGCAGCATGAATCACGTTTCTAATAAAAGCAAATCTCAGAATTCGAACCGACAAAACTATCAAAGCTCGCGGACATGTGAATTGGCCCCTGCGAGTCGTCGCTTTGCTTTTCAGGTCAAGGTCAATGTCAGGCTTGCACAGCTGGTCTTGTCGAGGATTCTTTAGTAAAGAGAGGGAGATGATGGATGTCTCAGGCCCACATTTTGGAATCCAACGCTGCTTTTGTCAATTGCATCTGATGGTTGGTTGGACAAGGAATGGCACTGAATATATCTTTATCTCAAACTAAAGGATCAAAGAAAGTTGCTCTTCTTTAGAGAATTAAAATCAAGAGCAATAGTGATTGAAATCCTACTTTAATTTTTCTAATGTTATTTGATTGAGATCAGGTATGGCTGGAAAACGAAAAAAAAAAAAATCAATGGATCTTTTTAAGTTTTCTTAACTACTACCGCATGGTATGTCTAGGTTAATAAACTATATATTTAAGTATTGAGCTAATAATTACTGAACTATCAGTGGATAACTTTCTTTTTTCTGATTAATACAAAGAACAGTGAGAAAAAAGCTATGATACTATAGTTGAATATGTGGGGTTTGTATCATTTCTTATACATTTCATAATTACCCTTTCAAAATAAAGTTCGAAATTCAGGCCACCTTATGGCTGCCAACCACATCCATAAGTAACCATTGAAGTTCTCCTAGATTGGTTCTTTCTTTTCTCTTTAGATATAACCACATATAATTATAGCACGTGTTTCAATACTGGTAACGAGATACAATAACATGATTTAAACAAAATTTCATCAAAGTTCCATCCTATATGCTATGTACCATTCCTCTAAATAACATATAATAATGAATTCAATTAAAGCAAATAATAGCATGGATAACAACAGGAGTTAATGGTGGCTACAGTGACCAAATAGAATTAAATTCAAGACAGATATATCATCCCAATACATAGGCTCATCCCTCAGCCATGATAATAGAACTGCATTTTAGTCTTCAAACCTCATCAAAATGGGCATTAAAGACTCAAAGGTCTCGGCATTAGTTTAGTTCTTTCATCCATATGACCCATTTAGAGTGGCAAGTGGAGAGTATATTTATTTCACTAAGAAACTAAGAGGCAATGTATCACCTTATTAAAGATTTATTCCTATCCTTTAAGTGACATTAGGCCTAGAGAACAGAAAAGTTTACAAAAACATGATGGCAGAGAATATGAAGATTTTTAAGGGAAAGTTCATTGTGATTTGGTTAAAACAATTCCTCGCCTTTTATAAATGAAGGCAAGAGCATTACAGGAATTACATTAGGCCTTAAGTGGCCGATACTAATTACTGTTTTTCAATAATACATCCTAAGAATAGATTCCATTATACAAATCAGACAATTATAAAGTGAGAGTGGCACAATAAGGTGGGATCATTTCTGCATATTATTGGAAATCATAAAGCACAAATATTGACAATCTGGTAAGATTCCTTTGCTTCTTGACTGGTTCATGCTACATGTTCAAATTAGGGTGCACATATGATTAGAGTCCTTGTCTGAGTCATTGTTCTCAAGACACGCATTATTTAGATAAGTTTCTTCACATTTTTGGTCCCAAGGATCTTGAGAGAAATAAATTATTTCTAGTTGATTACGCTTGTATTCTTCTAGAAACTGGAAGATTAGTCTCTGGTGGCCTAAAGTGCTTTGAAATAATCCCACAGCATTTCTTCTTTCATATGCACCAAGGAAGAGGAAATTTAGAGTAGTTCGATTTCTTTCGCAAAGGATGCGATGGACTTCTCTATGTTCTCCACTAATATCCCAAAAATTGTGCCAAAGGACTAGTACAAATTTGCCACAAAACATGGACAACCTATTGACTTGCCGGTCCTCTAGTGAACAATTTCCAATCTCTGTGAAAGAAAATGGTAGTGTGATCTTAAGGACTCAGACTCTGCATTTTAGCTTTATGGAGAACACATATTGCTAGTACTATAAAGAATGAAACCACTTTAATACCCGAGAAAGTGCTCAAGGTGATAATTTCTGGAATCCTTCATCTAGAAAAGTAGTAGGGATATGGTAGAGGCTGTGTGAAACTTGTTTCCAATGATAAACTTATAAAACAAATACCAATAGACAATCAACAACTCAAAGGAAATGGATAACTCACTAATAAAATTACCAACAAAAAAACATTACAAAGGTTTTCAACAAAGGCCTTCATCAATTGACGAGGTTGACAGCGACCTATTATAGATTTTGCTAGGTGTTGGAACATGTAGACAAAGATGGATCAAGATGAGTGTAGAAGATCGTGTTTGTAACTACTTAACTGTAAGACATGTCTATGAAGTTATTTGTAGGTTCAAACTCGTAAGTAATTGTTGTTGGTGGGTCATAAAAACCTACATTGTAATCTTTCTAAAAGTATCCTAATCATTCATGGAATATCTATTATCTTTTCTTGCAAATTTATCTTTATACTTTACTTTCCTGCAAATTATCTTTTCAACACTTAAAATTTCCACTAGTCGCATTAAAATTCTTTAATTTCCTTACTTGTCCAAAATCAACAAAGTTTCCTTTCACAACTTTCATTATTCAATCCACCATATCAAATATTAAAAGATTATTTGCTTTTTCAGTGAAATAGTAAAACACAAGAATAAATGTAAATCGATAAAGCAGTCGATAAACTTTAAAGTGTAAAAAATCTAGGTACTTTCTTAATTGAACAAGATGAAAAGTTGTTCATCAACTAAAATTAATTGGTATCTTAATGTGACAAATGTTGGTTCATCAGTCAAAATAAGGTTTGTAATTTCAATAAAAGTTAGTAACTTCAAAGGCATAGGTAACCTCTCAAAATAAATGCTTGTACATTATTTAAATAGTTGGTAATCTTGCAAATATAATAAAATAAAAATAAATAAATAAATAAATTGTTGATAGTTTTCAAAACCAAGCAAGATAGAATATTGCTAAATTATTAAAATTAATTGGTATCTTAATATGATGAATGCTGGTACATAAGTCAAATTAAAGTTTGTAATTCCTAATAAAATGTAGTAACTTCCATGGTGTTGGTAAGCCCTAAAAAGTAATGTTGGTAGATTATTAAAATAGCAGGTAATCTTTTGAGTATGTACAGGTGTTACTATTTGTCCAAACTTGTTAGTAAGTAACTCAAGTGTGACTGATTTAATAAGTTATTTGTCACTTATCTATTACCAATGGGATTTAACACTTACCAACATTGTCAACGATACACATACATGGAACTAGATCACTTTTGAACTCCATGAAATGTCATAATTGTCTCAACGACTTAACATGATGTTGAAGTTTTTATTTATTTTTGGGATAAGTGTATTAGAAGTCCTAAAACTTATCATGAAAATGTAATTAAGTCCTAAAACTTTCAAAAAGTGCAATCAAGTCCTAAAATTTGTCACGAAAATTCAATCAAATCCTAAAACTTTCAAAATGTTCAATAAAGTCCTAAAACTTGTTTCAAAAGTACAACCGAGTCCTAAAACTTTCAAAAGTGCAATCAATGAAAATACTTAAATTGAACCACTCTAATAAGTTTTAGGACTTGATTGCACTTTTTGAAAGTTTTAGGACTTAATTGCATTTTATGACAAGTTTAGAACTTAATTACACTTTTTGAAAGTTTTAAAACTTCATTGCATTTTCATGACAAATTTTAGGACTTCTAATGCACTTATCTCTTTAATTTTTAAAGAAAAAAAAAAAGAAGAGGGAACTATAGAGAAACAAACAAGATTGCGATATGATAACGTGAATCACGAGCACTTCTGTGATAACACATGTCATCACAATCAACTACAAAAATGTCGTATCACACCATGAAATTGATTTACAACCTTATTATAATCGTTGTGATCAAGTATTAAAATAATTGTAATAAATTGAGAATACGGTACGTTAACGTACCCTGTAAATTCAAGTGGCCCCAATTATTAAAGCACTCAGGACATATCGTATGACTTGGCCATCCAAGTCTTGCTTTGCTTTTAGGGATGGCGTCAAGGCTTCTTTAGTAATGGGAAAGTGAGAGTTTGCTGTCATAAGGCCCACTTCTTAAAAATTAAAAGCTACCGACAAAAAAATAAATTAAAAGTTGCTTTTGGGTTGTTTGGACAATGATGGCACTGAACAATCTTCGTTCCCATCTCGAGGAAATTATGGTCCTAACAAAGTAAGTTGCTTTATTAGAGAGTGGAAAAAAAAGTTGGAAATCAGGTACATTGCTCCTAGAGGTTTTACTTTGATCTTTCTTTCATTTTCCAAGCTCAAGGAGATTTTTTTTTTTTTTACTTTATATTAAAATTCTGGCAGTTTTTCAATATACTTGTTATACTTCAACTCTCAAAATTTTTCTTTGAAGATGGGGGTGGGAATTAAGGTTAATATATCTTATATTGAGTAAACTTGGAAGGTGGGGGTCATTTTTTTTAGATTAAGTAAACTTGAAAGACAAGAATTACAGTATATATAGTATATAGTCGCAACAAGATGACTGCACGAATCTTATTTTAATATGGGGCGTGTAGATAAGAATATGATTAATAAGCCTAAGGTAGAATCGACATCCTTTTGAACCAACTTTCCTTCCATCCCTCCCTTTGGCGCTAAGAGCTTCCTCTAGAAACTCAGAAACGAGTTTGATAGGGGGTGAATTCATCTTCTCACATAATCAAAGGACCTTTTTTTTTTTTTGTGATCAAATTAACATGGGTATCCAAGCCTTGCAGCTCAACTTATCCTCACAAATACACACAAATCATCCATTCACATGTATCAAGTAAGGCTCCACCCATAAAATGCTAGGCATAACTTCCAAGGTTAATATGAATGAATGACGTTGTAATTTAAAAGCTTGAATCCTCGTCCTGCAAATTGCAGCAGAGGCATAAGAAATGGGGAGAGCGAGCGCAAAAGTTGTTATGACTAATTTCTGCATTTGCCAAACTATAAAAATTTAAGATATCTCTCTAGCAGTTATTTTGTCAGTGAAAGTGTCTTCATCGGCCAAGCATTAACCATACATTTCCTATTGCCTGACGTTATCTGAACCCTTTGTTTCTTCGCCCCAAGATACAAGGGTAAAAAATTATGTTCTCTAAACAAATGAACTATAGAAAAAATTCCTCCGGACACAGATATAATCAAACTGAACAGTTATAGAGAAAAGAGCGTTAATGAATGCAAGTATCTTTGCCACATAGTCAAGTTTTTCATTAGAGAAGCACAAAACTCATGGAATAAATCTCCTTTAGGTTGAGCCTAATACCATGATATCCACAAACGTCATTGCCATAGTGAGCATCTCTTTTTTTTTTTTTTTGTTACCTTGCTAATGGCAAAGAGAGTTACAGACACCGAAAAAATTGAGCAGCATACAGCAGGGTTTGAAGATAATGACGAAAACAGCCTCCACGCCATCAAAGGAGGTTGGTCGATGAGATATTAGGAACATAGATATCTCCCCATGCATGCATCTCCATTGAATAGGCAAAAATTTATTGCTCGTCAGATCCTCAAGTAGAAAAAAATCATTCTGATGTTGGGAAAAACGGATTCCCTAAAATCGAACCCCTAAAACGAATGCGGAAAACGAGCCCAGGAAACACATGTATCACCGATCGAAGATACACCACAGAATCGAGCGTACCTTATCATCCACAGATTAAACACCAATGTTGAAGTTCGAGGAAGAATCACGATCTTGTTCTACCGAGGAGCGCATTGTTGCTTTGAAGGGGAGAAAACAATAATTTGAGGGTACCGTTGTTACATTGGTTTTTGGGAGGGAGAGAGCGAAAAAGAACGTACGTTCTTCCAAAAGATACATTCCTTTTCCTTTTTACTTTCCCTCAAAGCGTCTCTTCCAAAAGACTCAACTCCTCAACGTAACACCCTTTCCAAAAGACACAACATCGCGTATCTAAACAAAGCAACATTTCACATCGCAACCATTCCTCCATAAGCCCTTTATCTTGCGAGGGCCAGGCTTTATGTCCAACATGGGTGGACGGGCCTACTTAGGCCCATCATCATAATTAAAAGACCATCAACTGACAAAGACAACTTGAGTTGAGGGAGAGAGAGTTTAACTGTAACCAAACTTTGTTTTATGACCGTGTTATCCATGCCCTATAAGGGGATGGGGGAGAGAGAGTTTAACTGTAACCAAACTTTGTTTTATGACCGTGTTATCCCTGCCCTATAAGGGGATGGGGAGCGAGAGAGGAAGAGGAAAGCATCACTTGTTCTTTCTGTCTGCCTCCCTTCTGCCAAGTCTGGGAACATCAACAGTAAGAACAATTGCTTTGTATCCACTTCTTTCAGCTCTTTGTAACAGCTGAGCTGTAATGTCCCGTCTCTTGTATACCTTCGTAAGGAGACGCGTTGATTATTTAGATGAAATCTTAATGGAGAATGTACGTGGCCAAGAAAACTGGAGATTCTTAATCAAATAGATGCTTACATATATTTGAAAGAATTGAATGGCATCACAGCTGGATGCGACCTCTTCTATAGTGCACGTGGACATATATGAAAGAATCTAGAGTAAAAAAACTGAATTATGTTATAGCAGCAAAATTGAGATTAAAAGTATTTGGTAATCTATTGCCATGATGACATTACATGCAGCAGCTGCTCTTGCAGTAGCGAACTCTCCTGGAAGATGGAAAAATTGCACCGCTAGAATCAAAACAAGCAAACGTGTGAAAGAGTAACTCTTAAGAAAATTCAGGGTTCACACCTTCAGGATGTGCTAACTTAGGCCTAGCAATTGGAGCGATCGTAATGGTGGCAGAAACGTTATAGCCCCAAAATAATAGTCGACAAACTAATTTTGCTCACATTAATGAGGATTCTCGGCCTAAACCTGCCAGAAATTCATGTGTTGATAATTAACGAACAACATGATATGGTTGCTGCAGATTATAATCTGACCAGCATTCATTAGGCATTACGCTATTCTGCGAAAGGCTTCCACGTTTTCTTTAAGTGCATACCGGTCTTCCGCTGCCCCTGCATAAAAAGCATAGTACATTTTTGGAAGGGCTTGCCTAGCCAATTCTTGATAATCATTTGCGTTGACAGGATCCTCGACCTTGTTTCCTGAATAAAAATTTAAGCTATATCAACTCAACAGCTTAACAATTTCTTCTATATGAGACTCCACGAATTTCAATTGTCAACAAAAAGGTGACCACAACAATAGCCCTAGAAATACTCTTCCCTTCATATATGGTCCTGGAATCAAGACGCTCTGATAAACAAATATGGACGTAAGTAGTAAAATTATCATCCTACTTCAGAGTATGTCATTAGTCCATTGCCAACCCTTACTAAGAACAATGCACGATAACACATCATCACACAAATGACGGCATAATCGCAAGTTAAATGTGCCCACACGTATTCTCACGAAATCTAAACAGGAGAGTGAAAAGAATGAGACAGCGATCGTAATGCACCACATCCCTCGACGTATTTATAGCTATAACTACAGAACACGAACACATCAAAACGTGAGCAACGTCGAAGCCAAACGCAGCTCATAAAATTAAGAACAGAATCGATTGTTTGTCATATTCCGCTGAACATTTGTCCGAAAGGCAGACTCAACTCATTTTGCACATTGTACCATAATCAACTCCCTTGCCGTTCCTCTGTAGCACATATGACTCATAAAATCACACATAACCTACCAGTTCGATGTCCAAAACAAGTTTAGCCCAACCATCAGAATCTTTTCACAGCTAGCCCAACCACTCGCATTGACCTTCGTCACAAACTCCTACATGACGGTACATAATCTTTCCGCTAGTCACGACTGCATAAGGACAAAAGAGAAGAATGCGATCTTTCTGCATCGCAGACGCTCAGCCATGCGGATACAAAAAGAAAGTGCAGAGCAGGGGAGTTACCCTGCGCACTCGAATCAAAGAACAGAGACGACCCAAATGATACGATGTTTCGCAGGATAAGCAAAATGGAACCTTGGGTTTTCACACGATCGGACCAAAACCTCTGGTCGAAGGACAAAACGATGTAGGACAGTGACGAGCCATGCGAGGTAGTAGAGTAGACTGGACTCACTTCAAAGGAATGATAACGAAAGCTACAAAAGACGATAAGCCGTATGCGTGTGTCACGGTCCGTGAATCCTCCCGTACTCGTGACACTTGTGAGTGGCGCTTGGGGTTATCTGGTGAAGAGTGTGAGGTAGAAGGGTAGAACACAACTGGTCCGTGGGAGTGGCGTCAAGACGGTTGGTGCTAGGAGTTCTAGGATAGAAGGATTACATTACTTAGGAGCTCTGAAGACGAGGTAGGTCTCCCGTGCACAAACTAGTCGGGAGCTGATGCCGCTCTCCTGACGAGGCCATGGCAGGTTGAAACCAGTTGTTGTGCCTGAAGAGTACTGCTGCCTTACTCGATGGACCAGACGCCCAAGCGAAGCTGGACGTGGTAGGATCTCGCACGAAGAATCATTCACCGTATCGTTCGTGGAACAACTAAAGAAGAAAGGCTAGCCTGGCGAATTCCGCTCGCCAGGCGCCCATGGGTCGTTCCGAGGCCAAGGAAACTCTCGGCCCGTGACAAGTGATATCAAAGCAGGAATCCCTCCAATAAATGAGCAAGTCGGAGAATCGGACTCCTCGCTCAAGTGTGAGTCAAATTGATAAGTTCTAGTGGATGGGTACTAGGACGAGTCGGTTTCTCGTCGAGCGGCATGCGAGTTAGAGAAGAACCGAATCCTCACTGAATAAGGATAACGTTCCTGGATCGATCGTTGAATTCGAAGAAGAGGTCTACTATCACGTTTTGAACAAGGAAAGAACCTCCATTGGTTTGCTGGGGTCAAGATGCTGATTAGGCTGAAAGGGTGCTGCCAAAAGATGCAGTTGGTGAAAAATGCCACACTTGCCGGAAAGCGTAGGTGACCGACTGGCCGAGCAGCTAAGATCAAAAGAGGCTATCGATGGAGCAAGACCTGTTTTGTTGGGCGAGCGTGACCGTTCGATGTGAATTCCCAAAGTGACACATTAGTGGTTAATTTACGCAAGGAAGCGACAAAGCAGATCGCAACGAGGTCGTTGCGAATTGAGTGGGGGAGAATGTCACGGTCCGTGAATCCTCCCGTACTCGTGACACTTGTGAGTGGCGCTTGGGGTTATTTGGTGAAGAGTGTGAGGCAGAAGGGTAAAACACAACTGGTCCATGGGAGTAGCGTCAGGACGGTTGGTGCTAGGAGTTCTAGGATAGAAGGATTACATTACTTAGGAGCTCTGAAGACGGGGTAGACTCCCGTGCACAAGGCGGGTCGGGGAGCTAATGCCGCTCTCCCGACGAGGCCATGGCGGTCGAAACCGGTTGTTGTGCCTGAAGAGTCTTGCTGCCTTACTCGATGGACCGACGACCTCAAGCGAAGCTGGACGTGGTAGGATCTCGCACAAAGAATCATTCACCGTATCGTTCGTGGAACAGCTAAAGAAGAAAGACTGGCCTGGCGAATTCCGCTCGCCAGGCGCCCACGGGTCGTTCCGAGGCCAAGGAAACTCTCGGCCCGTGACACATGGCTTACTGTCGGGGATTACTGATTACTAGCGATCGCGTCCAAGGAAAGGCTGCCCGCCATTATTCTCTTTTTCCATTTCTTTTTTGGGTCTTTTCTGTTCTATAATCACCTGACATCCATATAGCGCATGCCTATACGATAACATGATTAAACGAAATTTCATTGAGGTTACGTGCTAACTGCTTTGTACCATTTCTCCATATGACTTATAATAATGAATTTGAGTAAAGCAAGAAATAGCATGATAACAACTAGGGTCAAGGGTGGCAAAAGTGACTAAAAAGAAGAATATTCATGACAGATATGTTATCCCAATACAGGGGCCCTTCCCTGTGCCATCCCAAAATAGGACTGCCTTTTAGTCTTCAAATCTCATCAAAATGGTCATAAAAAACTCAAAGGTCTCAGCATTAGCCGGGCATGATAAAAAGTTGTTAAATGACCAAAATTAGTCGCATCTTAATGTGATGAATGTATATACATGCACCAAATTGAGTTTGCTAATTCCAAAGGTCGGTAATTCCAAAGGCTTCCTAACAACCTGTAAGACTAAAAGGGTTCTCTCCTCGCACCCAACGTAGTACAAAACTCACTTTTACAATGAACACCAAAATGACAAACTAAAATACTAATCACTGCAGAACATGGGGGACTGTACATTTATCAACCGATCTCCTATCATTCAACAGTATGGAGAATATATTAGAAACAATCACATGCTCGAAAGGCTAGTTGAAAGTGAACAAGAGCAAGAGACCTTGTGAAAAGGTACTTGACAGTTGAAATTATACATATGATTTGCATCTCAATCACCCATCTCAACTTCGCATTTGACTTTTCAACGTTGTGTAGAGTTGCTTTATTACTTTAAACTAAAGTATCTTGGCTCCTTCATCATCTCAGAATGGTGGAGAGATCTATTCTTGAGGGAACCTCAATCTGTCATGCTTAGAATGTCATCTTTAACAATTAAGCATCAAGGAAACGTGTCAAGATCCTATATACAATGTGGATTAGTGCTCACTAAAAAGATAGCAGATTGCTTTTCCTCTCAAAACACTCCATTACCAGCTAAAGGCGAAAGTGATAATAGCTTATATATGATGAGCAATCTTCACAAATAGTTAACTTCGCATGCCAATGAATTTTCTTTTACAAGTGCATTGACCAATTACCAAAACTGTAACATCCTCATTTGTATACTTCATGTTTTGCACGGGTTGTGTGCAGACGAACTTAGATTAGTCAAGTGAAGCAGTGATGACTTAGCAGCTGTTCCATGATCGGGAACGACTCAGCAATAGATAAATTCAATTCAATTGAAGTCATAGATGCCGTTGACTTGAATGGAGCAAGACGTTTGTTGACTTGAATCATTTACAAGAGGAACAATTTCATGGCGTGATGTTGTGTAAAAAAGTTTTACGATATCGCTGTCTCTTAGTCCGAGACTCTCATTCTAATATTGCTCCATCGGTAAGCAGGCAAAAACACAGTTTTACACATAAAGAGTTTGTCGAAAAGGAGATCAAATTTGTTGGAAGTAAACGAAGAATTAGGTAGCCGGATTAGTGATTGCCTAGCAAAATAATTATCAGATTGTCATTCTCTTGGGATATAAGGTTTGCATTTATCAAAATTGAATGGATTATACTCGATTAAAATCAGGGCCATTTAAGCATCTAGTCATTTGGTTACTCATCTATCTATGTTAATCTAGATGAATATAATGTCAATAACAGAAAAGGGCCCATTAATATATATTTAGGATACATTCATTATATTTTGAACTTTTTTAATTAGTTGGTGAATTTACCAAAATGAAGACAATTAACTTATTTAGTTGTTCCAATATGGGTTAAAGAGATGGAAAGAGAAGATGAATGAGAGACGGAGAGAAGAGGTGGGTCAATGTACTAAATTTTACCTAGCCTTCTCGTGGGGAAGAACCGTTCCTTCACATCATTTAGAGGGGTGTTTGTGATGATACTAACTTGACAAAGTTGAATGGAAGGTATTAGACTCAGAAGACACAGATCAACGTCATGTCTTACAAGGATTTTAAGCTTCAAATTTAATGCCCCAAAGCAGCATTAAACATTAACATCTACTGATGAACCAAGAAAATACCAGCTTTGACTATCATAAATCTCTACTGGCGCTCTGACTCGGCTCCAATTTTCTTATTGATGATGAAACATGACCATTATATACATAACATGGCAAACTACAAGCGATAATACAACAAGGGCATCGCCTATTTGCCTATGCGAATCTTATCTTCATGGATGCTGCAGCATCAATTCAGAGAGAGGACTGAAGTCTCTCACGGTCTGTTATTACGTGGCCCCTCGTAATATCCTTTATGGTAGGACATCCAGATAGTGCCATCGTAAGCTCGAGCTCATCCTTCAGCATCTCAGTGACCCTTCTAACTCCTGTTTCCCCTTTTGCCGCCAACCCATATACTACAGGCCTTCCTATCTGTGGTAAAAAGACCACTATTAGGAGAATGTCAACAATTGTCCCAGGGCACTTGTTCAGTTCTGATGAGGTGTTTTGGTAATGTGAAAAGATGGTTTCTACTAACTTGGCACAATATTATTACCCAAATACCTCAAGGGTTTGGTACGATACCTCTTACTAATATAGCAGATAGTCCACATCAAGAAATATCAGGAATGTGCCAAACTAATTAAAAGATTGTACCAGTACTGCTTGTGCCCCAAGGGCCAATGCCTTGAAAATATCTGTTCCTCGCCGCACTCCTCCATCAACAAAAACAGGGACTTTCCCTTTGACTGCATGAACAACCTACAAACGAATATTTAATAAAACAAAATTGTATTTGACAGAGATGACTTGATGCAGTACAAGCTTTCATGCATTTGTAAAAATAGAGGGAAACAGAATACAACTGTGCTTTATTTTCAGGGGGCAAAACCGGGTGTATTTACTCTTATCCAGTGTTTACAAATGCTCCAAAATCTAGTATCTATTATTAAACCTGCCGAACAAAGGATTTCGTTAAAATAGGCACCTCTTCCAGAACTGATATCGTTGCTGGAGTATAATCCAGCTGTCGAGCTCCATGATTCGAGACAACTATCCCAGCAGCACCTGCTTCTACTGCCTTAATTGCTGCCATTGAGGGTATACAAGCTTGTTGATAAGGTTGTCAAGTGTGCAACAACCAATAGTAGTAATAACAGTTTGAGTATACTGAGAAGCAAATTAGTAAATTCCTATGGATGACTAAGATGCTTCAATCCAATATCAGAGAACAAAAGGTCTTAATAGCAGCGATGACAAAATGAAGACAGAAAACATCCCATTACTATCAAAATTCCTAACTCATACGACTTGCCCAACAGAATAACTATGGTGTTCAAACCACCAAACCAATTGAGGCATAATGTTGTTTCCTTTCAAGATGAACTGAAGAATCTTCAAAGTTTAATGCTAGAGGTTCACCCTCTACAAACTAGATATACAATCAAACCCCAAGTTATAACAAAATTCTCCTGCAATGGATTTCTTTTTTAGTTCTATGTTAAGCCTCCAACTGCTTTTCACACTATCCTGATTTTCAGTGTCAATTAAATCATACCTAACTGTTCACTATAGTGTCAACGTATTGTATAATATTGATGGAACTGTTTATACAGTGATTAACTCACAATGATCTGGTGCTCACTGTAGACCTCATACAAAATAAAACAACAGCATGCACGCAAATTTGTACTATTGAAAATACCTAATGAATTCCATCAAATCTAGCACAAATGAGAATACAAAAATTGATTTTCGCACAGTTGACGAGTTCTCAAGCTGCAATTCTTGACTTTCCTTTTTTTTTCCTAGTAAATGCAGTGATCCCTTTGCTCATGTATGCATATGTGGTTTTATCTATTAAGAGAATCAATGTCAAATTAGCTCAAAGATAGACAGTCTTGTCAGTTGCTACTCATGGCCATGCTACCAGAAAATTGGTTGACAGATTGATTTGAAGCAAATAATGAAGTTCGAGGTAATATCTTCTCAACTCAGGGATGAGATTTAGGGGATCCTTGACGTACAGATTTTTCCAGGTCTTAAGCCATCTTAAAATAATACTTCTCATTTAAGCTAGTGTTTTTAAAACCAAAAAAGAAGGTTTTAGCCACAGCTTTTGGCTGATTTCAATCAGTTCAACCTGGTATGGGAGAGCAATTTGGCTTAATCTCTGATCTGGTTTAGGCAACGAATGTGCTAAGTAAGCTATAGTTCAAATTAAGACACAAAACAGTCTTCAGACGGATCCTCAACTGCTTTTCTCTTAGAATAGAATCCTAGATCTTACCATCTTCGTGTGTAAGAACTCCCTTGATCAGAATCGGCAATTTTGTTATAGATCTCAACCATCCAATGTCCTGCAGCATTGTAACTTAGTTACATGACCAACAACATACCAAATAAAGCAAATAAAGGCATTATAAAGATCCAGTTATCATTTGTAGGTCATGGCGACAAGCAAAAATTAAAGAAAAAGGTCATCGTAAGAAAGCTATTAAAACTATTTCTACGTTGGATGACACTACCCCACACGTCTCATTCATTCGTAGAACACGATTCTTTTGATGAAACGTCGCCCAGAAAATATTTCAAGGATTGATTACCAAGTAATTTAAGATAAAACAGAGGTTCACCTTCCAACTCAAAGATGCATCAAGAGTTAAATCAGCATAAGCTTTAAAGTTGGAACCCTCATCCTGCAAATTTCAGGTAAAGGAAAAGGGAAGTGCAAGTGAGAGAGATGTTATGCCTAATTTCCACATTTAACAATCTATAAAACTTTGAGATATCTCTCTAGAAGTTATTTAGGCAGCCAAAATGTCTTCATCGGTCAAGTATTGACCATACATTTTCTGTTCCCTGACGTTATCTGAATCATTTGTTTCTTCACCCCAAGATACAACGGTAAACAATCATGTTTCCTAAGCAAATAAAAAACTCCTCCAGACACAGATATAATCAAATGGAATGGCTATTGATATAAGAGCACAAATGGAAAAAATATTCTTTGCCCCAAGGGCAGCTTTGCATACGAGAAGCACAGAGCTCATGGAATAAATCTCCACTAGGCTGAGCCTGATACCATGATATCCACAAACATCAACGCCATAGTGAGCATTTCTTTTTGTTTTACTACCTTGTTAATGTCAAAGAGAGTTACAGACTCTGAAAAAATAGAGCAACATATAGCAGGGTATGAAGATAATGACAAAAACAACCTCCACGCCATCAAAGGAGATTGGTCAGTGAGATATTAGGAACATAGACATCTCCCCATCTATGCATCTCCATTGAATAGGTAAAAATATATTGCTATTGTCAGATGCTCAAATAAAAAGAAATTGTTCACTCACAGAGACAACTTGAGTTGAGAGTAGACCTTCAAAATTCTTCAACTGAGGTTGTATCATTCTGTCATAGAAAGAGAGAGAGAGTTTAACCGTACCCAAACTTTGTCATATGACCATGATATCCATGACCCAGGGGGTGGGGGAGCGAGAGAGGGAGAGGAAAGCATTTTACTTGTTCTTTATGTCTGCCTCCCTTTTGCCAAGCCTGGGAACATCAACAGTAAGAACAATAGCTTTGTATCCACTTCTTTCAGCTCTTTGTACCAGCTGAGCTGTAATATCCCGTCTCTTGTATACCTGCATAAGGAAATGTGTTGATTATTGAGATGAAATCTTAATGGAGAATATACAGAGCCCAGAAAACTGGAGATTCTCAATCATATAGATACTTACATATATTTGAAAGAATCGAATGGCATCACAGCTGGATGCAACCTCTTCCACAGTGCACATAGACGTATATGAAACAATCTAGAGTAAAAAGGTGAAATGAGTAAATTATAGCAGCAAAATCGAGATTAAAAATATTTTGTAATCTATTACCATGATGACATTACATGCAGCAGCTGCTCTTGCAATTGCAACCTCTCCTGGAAGATGGAAAAATTGCATCACTAAAATGAAATAAAGCAAATGTGCAAAAGAGTTCCTCCAAGAAAATTCAGGTTTCACACCTTCAGGATGTGCCAACTTATGCATAGAAGTAGGAGCAATCATAATGGGGGCAGATACGTTATAGCCCAATATGGTAGTCGACAAACTAATTTTGCTCACATCTATGAGGACTCTCGGCCTAAACCTGCCAAAAATACGAGCGTAGAGAATTAACAAACAACATGATATGGTTGCTGCAGATTTCATCTGACCAGCATTCATCCGCCATTACATTATTCTGCGAAAGGCTTCAACGTTTTCCTTAAGTGTATGCTGGTCTTCCGCTCCCCCCGCATAAAAGTCATAGTACATTTTTGGAAGGGCTTGCCTAGCCAATTCTTGATACTCATTCACATTGACAGGATCCTCAGCCATGTTTCCTGAATGCAAATTTTAAGTCTTATTAACTCAACAGCTTCACAAAGTCTCCTGCATGCGACTCCAGAAATTTCGATTGTGACCACAACAATAGCCCTACAAATACTCTTTCCCTTCATATATGGTCCTAAAATCAAGATGCAACTTATAGACATATGCAGATGTAAATAGCAAATTCATATCATCTTATGTCAAAAGTATGTCACCAGTCCATTGCATTCCCTCACCAAGGATGAACCTACAAGAGATCTAAAACGATTTACCATATACTAACGGCATATATGCAACTTGAAACGTGCCCACACGAATTCACACTAAATCTAAACGGGAGAGTGAAAAGTATGGAATAGCGATCATAATGCACCCACATCCCTCGATGTATCTACAGCTATAACTACAGCACACAACATCAAAGCCACGCGCAGCTCATAAATTTAGAAAAGAATCAAGTCTTTGTCATATTCTGCCAATAATCAACCCCAACCATTTTGCACATGTACCCTACTCAATTAACACGCTTGCCGGTTCCTCTGAAGCTCACATAACTCATAAAATCAAACGTAGCTGAGCCTGACACCTACCAGCACACCACGACGATCTCCAGAACAAGTTTAGCCCAACCCAGTTCGGAATCCTACTCTAGCCTAAACACTCAAACATAGACCTTTGCCACAAATTCCTACATGACGATCAACAAATCTTTCGCTAGTTATGACTGGATGCTTTCAAAAAGTGCGATCTTTCTGCAGCGGAGACGCTTAGCAATACGGATGCTCAAAAAGAAGTGCAAAATGGAACCTGGGTTTTCACACGATCGGAGCAAAATCTGGGCTTGAAGGACGACACTCGATGTCAGGACAGTGATGAGCGATGCGAGGTAGGAGAAGACTGGACTGTGTCCAATGGAATGACAATGAAGGCTATAAAAAGACGACAACTCGCGCGCGTCGGTTAGTGTTGGGGAGTAACTGATTGCCAGTGGTCGCGCCCAATAAGAAAGCTTGCCCATTATTGTTGTCTTTTTCCATTATTTTATTTTCCCAACCCTCTGCCTAGTGAGAAAACTCATGATATTCTTCTCTCCTTTTTTTTTTGCCAACTTTTTTTTTTGTTTTTTGCCAACGCTACTTTCAACTTTTCTATTATCACATTGACCAGATTATATATCTCTTGTGGATCCCGCCTTGATTTAAGATTGATATTTACTTTTTATTCTTCTTTGTCTTTTCAATTTTACTAATGAATAAAATTACCTACGGTCCTCTTAGATAACTTCTCTTTTTAAAGTAGTCGATTCTTCTACTACCATTACATTTCTTTCATGTTTGTCTCCTTCCAAACTTATTCTCCATTGCTATAATTTGAACAAGTGCTAATCATATATGAAAGTAAAGAAATTTTAGTTTTATTTACAAATTGTTTACTTTACCTCCTTATATTATCTTCATAATTGTGAATTTTGCAACTTCAACTTTTTGTACAAATTTACAATAATTTACTCAAAAACTAATTATTGAGATTGATGTAAGCATTATTTACCAGTTACTAATCTTTGAATGTATTTTGCAAGATATTGTTTTTTTATGCTTGGATGTATCTAATTGCAAATGGAGAAAATAGCAATCAATCATCTCAACAAGTTCATTTAAAACTTTACTAGGTAATTTTTCAATGCGAGAGGATCTTTTGAGTAGTGTGTGGATATATCTTCTCACCAAATGTTAGGAAAAATGACATAAATAATCCCTAAACTTTGGTCCAATATACAATGTGATTTTAATTTATTCAATATAATTCTTAAACTTTAACCCAATGAACAATGTGAGCTCTTAACTTTTAATGCTCAATTTAGTCCCTAAATTATATGAAAATGATCAATATCGTGCCTATTCTTGAATAAATGAAAAGACTTCATTAAATATATTCATATAGTTTAGGGACTACATTAAGCATGTGACAAAAATTTACATACCATATTCATATTGAATATCAAGTTAAAGTTAGGGCGTGTTTAGCAACTTGCCAAATAGAAATATTTATATTATTTCCTCTCGGAAATAGATTTGAGACAAAAATCTGTTTAGTAAATTTTCTCGAAAACAAATTTATTCTTGCAAATAGATTTGGAACAGAATCAAAAAGTGAAAAAAGTTGCTTCTTTATTCCCGAAAACAATTCTAGAATCAAGCCAACCCAAATTTCTTTCTTTTATTTTCTCTTCTTCTTTTCTTCTTGTTCTTCTTCCACTATCGCCACCACCACCCACCATTGCCGATCGCCAACAACCAATTGATTGAGGTCTGACAAGTTCGTTGGAGGCTTGCCCAAGCCTTCTCCAGCCACCAGCGAGCCTCGAGACTTGACCTCACCCAAATCTAGCAAGGCAAAACTCACTCAGCCGTCAAAAAGGCTCAACCTCGCCGAGCCACCGTGAGGTTGGCCCCATCTTGGTCGAGCAAACCCTACGGTGGCCCAATGAGGCTCGGCCGACGAGGCGCAACCTCATCAGAGGGTCGTACCTCACCTTGGCCGGGCAACGAACCCTACAGTGGCCCAATGAGGCTCGACCAACAAGGCACAACCTTGTCGGGGATTCGATGATCTTCCGGCAAAGCTGCTAGCCAAAAGTTGAAAAAGAAGAGAAAGAAAAGAAAAGAGGAAAAAAAAAAAAAAAAAAAAAAAAGGTAATAAAATTATTAAATAATTAAAAGAAAATGGCTTGGATTAGAATTTCCTAG
This sequence comes from Eucalyptus cloeziana, assembly GCA_014182715.1. Classification (NCBI taxonomy): domain Eukaryota; kingdom Viridiplantae; phylum Streptophyta; class Magnoliopsida; order Myrtales; family Myrtaceae; genus Eucalyptus; species Eucalyptus cloeziana. The sequence continues at coordinate 28,666,278 of CM024639.1, forward strand.
GACGGAAGCAAATGCAATTCTATTTCGGAAATAAAAATTTTGCCAGAATCAAAATGAATCATTTCTGATCAAAAATTGTTTCCAAGAACAAAATGGTTATCAAACATCCCCTTATGGACCACATTAAATAAATTGAATCCCCTCAAGGTTATGTTGTCCTTATAAAAAGGTCAAAGAGAGACATGGGAGGTAATTATCGTGATCAACATAACATTTCTATTGCACGTCAAAGAAGCATGACTAGATCTCATTTGATTGACCATCCTTTGGAAGTGCTTTATTATAAAAAGAAGAATGGATCATGGTCACTCAAAATATTGAATACATCACACAATAAATAATAATAATAATAATAAAATAATAATAATAATAAATTAGTTTATTAGATTCATCGAATAAAAGGAAAATTGAGCAATCAAGATACGCAAACTACAATGTAATGACAAATATTAAAATTTTAATTACACGAAATGTTTAGGTGATATTAATTCGACAGCTTAACAATGTCTCCTATATGAGACTCCACGAATGTCAATTGTCAGCCAACAATAGCGCTACAAATACTCTTCCCTTCATCTATGGTCCTGGAAGCAGGACGCGACTTACAAACAAATACAGCATTAACCAGCGAAACCATATCATATTACTTCGAAGTATGTCACTAGTCCAGTGCCAACCCTTACTAAGAACAATGCACAATAACACACCACACAAAAGACGGCATAATTGTAAGTTAAATGCACCCACGCGAATTCACACGGAACCTAAACAGGAAAGTGAAAAAGTATGGAACAGCAACCGTAATGCACCACATCCCTCAATGTATTTATAGCTATAACTACTGAACACAAACGCATCAAAACGCAAGCAACATCAAAGACAAAAGAAGGTCGTAAAATTAAGTAACGAATCGAGTCTTTGGCATATTCCACCAAGCAGTCATCCGAACTGTTAGAGAAAACTTCCTTATGTGTTTTGAAGTTGACAAAACGTTTCCATCAGTCTAGTCTGAAGACTTGCAAACTCTTCCGTCAAAGTCTAAAGGCCACCAAATTCGAGTTTTAAAGTCTGCCCTCATTGACAATTACTAGACCAACAAAGAAGACTTATCCAAAATTAAGTATTTACTTAAGGATTTGATTTGAGCGGCTAAAGAAGTTTCTCACGGCTAGAGATAACATCTCAAAATCTTTTATTTGTTTTGAATTTAATACGAGTAAATTGGATTCGTTGATTGGCAAGGTATACTTGGAAGGTTCTACTTATGGAAACCTAGATCCTGATTGTATGGGCGAGCAGGATTGGTGGACTATCATCACATTCCTTAAGTAACTTGACATCTCCCTAATTGATTCTATTCAACGGGTAGATTGGAAGAACTCCTTTGGAAAGTGCTAGCGGATTTGAAGGCATGAAAGAGTATATAAGGAAGAAGCTCTAGTTATTCGAGTGTATGCGAGATAGAAAAATTCTAAAATCTGAAGCTCCTTGTTCTTTATTGATTCAATTGTTGAGCGAGAAATTTGTACTCAAAAGAGTGTTTAAATACTTGTGAGACCTTGAGGAAGTATAGCAAAGTCTCTACACTGTGGAATCAAGGACGTGATACTGTAACAACTCTTTGATTCATAGTGAAATCCAGCCGATGGGCTATCAGTGCGGGAGAATGGACGTAGGCTTGGATTAAGTCGAACCACTATAAACTCTGTGTTTATCTTATCCCTGAACTTCTTATTTATGCTTACTTGTTGTTCATTCATTTAAAAGTTGAATTATGTCTTATTGTCAACATTTACTAAAATCAAAAATATCTTTTAAGTTCTGCGAAAATTCTTATATACACCTATTCACCCCACTCTAGGTGTATTCACTAGCCTCTTTCACGAACATCTGCAAAGGCAGACTCCAACTCATTTTTTACATGGTAACATACTCAATCAACACGCTCGCCATCACTCTGAAGCATGCATGACACATAAAATCCCACATAGCTGAACCTAAACCTACTAGTACGATGTCCAAAACAAGTTTAGCCCAACCAAATTCAGAATCTTACTGCTAGCCTAACCACTCACATAAACCTTCGTCACAAACTCGAACGTGACGGTCAATAATTTTTTCGCTAGTCATGACTGCATAAGGATAACAAGAAAAAAAAAGAAAAAAAGAAAGCGATCTTTCTGCCGCAGACACGTAGCCATGCGGATGCTCAAAGAAAGTGCAGAGCAAGGGAGTTGCTCTGCGCACTCGAATCTAAGAACAGAGACGACCCAAAAGGTACGATGTTTCGCAGGATAAGCAAAATGGAACCTTCGGTTTTCACACGATCGGACCAAAACCTCTGGTCGAAGGATAAAACGATGCATGACAGTGACGAGCAACGCGAGGTAGCAGTAGACCGGGCTCGCTTCAAAGGAATGATAATGAAGGCTACAAAAGACGATAAGTCGTATGCGCCGCTTACTGTCAGGATTACCGATTACTAGGGATCGCATCCAATGAAAGGCTGCCCGCCACCCTTCTCTTTTGCCATTTTTTTTTTTTTTGGGGTGTCTTTTCTATTCTATAATCACCTGACATTATTATAGCACGTGCCTATAACATGATTAAACGAAATTTCATTGAAGTTCCATGCTATCTGCTATGTACTATTTCTCCAAATGACATATAATAATGAATTCGAGTAAAGCAAGAAATAGCATGATAACAACTAGAGTTAAGGGCGGCGAAAGTGACTAAAAAGAAGAAGATTCAAGACAGATATGTTATCCCATTATAGAGGCTCTTCCCTGGGCCATCCCAAAATGGGACTACCTCTAGTCTTCAAACCTCATCAAAATGGTCATTGAGAACTCAAAGGTCTCGGCATTAGCCGGGCATGATACAAAGTCGTTAAATGACCAAATTAGCCGTCTCTTAATGTGATGAATGTAAATACATGCACCAAATTGAGTTTGCGAATTTCAAATGTTAGTAATCCCAAAGGCTTCCTAACAACTTGTAAGACTAAAAGGGTTGCCTCCCCGTGCCCAACATAGTACCAAACTTATCTTTACAACGAACACCAAAATGACAAACTAAAATACTAGTTACTCACTGCATAATGTCACGGGTTGATCGATTGGGATCGTGACCGCGCAGCAACTCGGGCACTTTAGGATCGGATTGGATCGCCGAAGCACCTAAGCCAAGCCTTACTCGATCGAACGCTCACTCGCTCGCTTACCCGGATCGTAGAGAGAGAAAGAATCTAGAGAGAGGAGCTCTTGAAAGAAGATTGCTTTGTATTGCGGAAGTAGTGGATGCTTACAAATGAATGAGGACACCCCTTCTTATAGTCGAGGGCCTCGGATTACAACCATTGATCTAGATTTTAACCGGTGGACGAGATCGCACCGCCTCATCTACCGACACTAATGGCGGCTACTAACCACCGACACTTATGACAACTACCAACTACTGGCTACCAACATAAATGAGGCTAAGGACTTCTAGAAGCTTCGGGGAGAAGGCTCGTTGGGAATCCGAGTGAGCACAGGAACTTGACCACGGACGAGTCAAGGTCGTACTCGGGGAACCTCTTGGATCGGCCTTCAATCGGCCCGTGACATTCTCCCCCACTCAATCGAGCGACGTCCTCGTCGCTCACAGCTTGACGGGTAGCCTTCTTGGTACGAGCACGGGCTTTGGCACGGGCTCTCTTGTTTTGGTTTTGTTTGGTGCGGACGCTCACGTACGATGGACCGCAACCTTCTATGATCAGCTTGGACTTGGCGCACGGCTCCACCTTCGATTTGGTCGGAGCATATGGCGTGTACTCAACCTCGGGGAAGAGCACTTGAATTGGCATGGCGTGTGTTGGAGTAGGATCCAACTCTACCTTCGGCTTCACCTCGGCCAGCTTGTTTAGTCGCTTCACGGACTTCAAGTTCTTGTCGAGGCGTCGGATTGACGCGATGGTCTTCGTGTCGACCACCCCTTTGATCATGAGGATGATCATCGGGCATTTTTGGTCGGGGACTATGATGCATTTGGTCCTCATGTCGATCATAGCTCCCACACTTTCGAAGAATTGCATACCCAAAATGAGATCATAGTCGTCAAGTGGGATTACCTCGAAAGTCATCTTGCCTTTCCATCCGCCAATCTTGACATCCACATCGGGAGATGCTCCTACGCCACAAAAGTCGCCTGAATTGATGGGTTTGTATGACCTCCCGGATGGCTCCACATGAAGACCCAAGGCTTTTGCCGCCTCAGTCGACATGAACATGTTCGACGCTCCCGTGTCAACCAAAGCGTAAAGCGTTCGGCCGCACACTTCGACCTCTACGAAGAACATGTCCGTGTTCGGTGCAATTCCTCCTTCTTTGGTTGGCGACCGGGCTTGGACGGAGTTGATCCTCTTCACCGCTCCAAACCGGACTTGCCTTTCCTCTTCTTTGGGTTCCTCCTCTTCGATGGCAAGGAGGGCGTTGATTCGACCCCTCTTTGGGCACTTTTGAGTCCCGTGCGGACCTTTGCAAATAAAGCAAGGAGAGGGCGGAGGTTGATCGAACTTACTCGCGTAGTCCATCGGTAGTCGACCCCTTTGGAAGGACGGCTTGGAAGTTCCTTCTCCCCATGTTTTGGCTAGGCCGCTTTGTTCATGCGCGCCTCGGGGAGTGCTTCTCGCTTCGTCTTCTCAAGGTCGATCCGACCTCCAATCTCTTGCTCGGTTGTTCCTTGGTTCAACCTTGGTAAGGTCGACGAGTGACTCGGCCATGCTTAGCGCACGCGCAAGGCTACTCACGTCCCGCCGCTTCAACTCAAGTTGTGCCCATGGCTTCAATCCATCCATGAACGCTCCAAAGGCCTCCTCTTCGCTTAGGTTGCGAATTTGGAGTTTGAGCTTCGTGAACTCCTTCACGTACTCTCAGATCGCGCCTCTTTGTTCGAGGCGATGGAGCATGCTACGGGCTTCTTGTTGAGCGGGTCGGGAAAAAGTAGTCGCGAAATTCCCTCACAAAGTCGTCCCACGTGTTCACGGGATCGGCGCCGCGTCTAACCTCGTCACACCTATTACGCCACCAGAGCATGGCCGTATCAGTAAGGAACAACAAAGCGGTTCGTACCTTGATCGGCTCGTCTCGGATGTTAACGGCGCCAAAGTATTGCTCCATGCTCCAGACGAAGTTGTCTACCTCTTGGGCGGATCGGTTGCCTTTGAACTCCTTTGGTTTCGGCACCTCAATTTTGGGCATCGCTTGAGTAGACACCGCACCATTGGTGATGCTAAGTTTGCATAGGGCGAGCTCGGTCTTGAGCTCTTGGATCTCCGCCTTCATGACTTCGACCTCTTCCCTACACGGGCTTACCTCCTCGATCACTTGGACACACTCGTTCAAACCATCGATCGATGCTTCGAGAGCTTCATCCTTGTCAAACAATGGAGCCGTAGCTTGGTTGATGCCGGTCATGAAGTCCTCACGGAGCGAGCCCTCAACCTCCATGATCCGGTCTCGCACATCGTCAAGACCTTCCATGAGTTCGAGCACGGCACTCCAGACCTTCCCGAGCTTCTCATCGAACGCAGCCGCAGCATCCATCGAGGTCTCCCTCTTCTTTGATCGGCCGCGAGTCTCCTTGACTTGCCCGGCCTCTCCAACTATAGCCGCATCTTGGCTCGACATTCTTTCAAATAGTTGGCGCTCTTCAATCTCTAGAAACGGATCTCTCTTTAGCTCTGATACCACTTGTCACGGGTCGATCGATTGGGATCGTGACCGCGCGGCGACTCGGGCACTTTAGGATCGGATTGGATCGCCGAAGCACCTAAGCCAAGCCTTACTCGATCGAACGCTCACTCGCTCGCTTACCCGGATCGTAGAGAGAGAAAGAATCTAGAGAGAGGAGCTCTGGAAAGAAGATTGCTTTGTATTGCGGAAGTAGTGGATGCTTACAAATGAATGAGGACACCCCTTCTTATAGTCGAGGGCCTCGGATTACAACCATTGATCTAGATTTTAACCGGTGGACGAGATCGCACCGCCTCATCTACCGACACTAATAGCGGCTACTAACCACCGACACTTATGACAACTACCAACTACTAGCTACTAACATAAATGAGACTAAGGACTTCTAGAAGCTTCGGGGAGAAGGCTCGTTGGGAATCCGAGCGAGCACAGGAACTTGACCACGGACGAGTCAGGGTCGTACTCGGGGAACCTCTTGGATCGGCCTTCAATCGGCCCGTGACAATAACGTGAGGGATTGTACGCTAGAAACAATTACATGCTAGAATGGCTAGTTGGAAGTGAACGAGAACAAGAGACTTTGTGAAAAGGTACTTGACAGTTGAAATAATGCATATGATTTGCATCTCAATCACCCATCTCAACATCGCTTTTACTTTTTAATGTTGTGTAGAGTCGCTTTATTTTTTTTAAACTGGAAGTATCTTGGCTCCTTGATCACATCAGAATGGTGGAGCGATTCTATTCCTGAGGGTACCTCAACCCGTTATACTTAGAATGTCATCTTTAACAATTAAGCATCAAGGAAACATGTGTCGAGATCCTATGTACAGCGTGGATTAGCGCTACTAAAAGGATAGCAGATTGCTTTTCCCCTCAAAACACTCCATTACCAGCTAAAGGCGAAAATGATAATAGTATATATATGACAAACAATCTTCATAAATGGTTAACTTCCCATGCCGGTGAATTTTCTTTTACAAGTGCATTGCCCAATTACCAGAACTGGAACATCCTTACTTCTCAATTAGGGTTTGTGTACATCATGTTTTGCACGGGTTGTGTACAAACGAACATAGACTATTCAAATGAAGAAGTGAGGACATTGCAGCTATTACATGACCGGGAAAGACTCAGCAATAGATAGATTCAATTCAATCGAAGTCACAGATGCCACTGACTTAAATCGAGCAAGACGTTCGTTGACTTGAATAATCCACAAAAGGAGCGATTTCATGACATGATGGTGTGTGAAAAAGTTTTGCAACATCGCTGTCTCTTAGTCCAAGACCGAATCTAATAATAAGCACGCAAAAACACAGTTTTACAATGAAATAGTTTGTCAAAATCGAGATCGAAATTGTTGGAAGTAAACAAAGAGCTACGGCAGCAGGATTAGTGATTACCAAGCAAAATAATTATTGGAGCGTCGTTCTCTTGAGATATAAGCTTTGTGTTTGTCAAAATTGAAAGGATTACACTTGATTAACATTGGGGCCATTTAAGCATCTAGTCCTCTTGTTATTCATCAATCTATGTTAATCTAGACAAATGTAATGTCAATAATAGAAGGCGGTCCATTTATTTTGGATACATTCATTATATTTTGAATTTCTTAATCGGTTGATGAATTTACCACGATGAAGACAATTAACTTATATGGTTGTTCCGATATGGGTTAAAGAGATGGAAAGAAAAGGCGAATGGGAGACCGAGAGGAGAGGTGGGTTAATGTACTTAATTTTATCTAGCCTTCTCAGGGTGGGGAGAACCGTTTTTTCACATCATTTAGAGGGGCATTCGTGATGATACTAACTTGACAAAGTTGATTGGAAGGTGTCAGAATCAGAAGACAGATCAAATTCATGTCTGACAAGGATTTAAGCTTCAAATTTAATGTCGCAAAGTAGCATAAACATTAACATCTACTGATGAACCAAGAAAAAACCAACTTTGACCATCATAAATCTTTACTGGAGCTCTGACTTGGCTCCAATTTTCTTATTGATGATAAAACATGACCGCTATTTACAAACATGGCAAACCACAAGCGATGATACAACAAGGGTATCATCTATTTGCCTATGTGAATCTTATCTTCATGGATGCGGCAGCATGAATTCAGAGAGAGGAATGAAGTCTCTCACGGTCCGTTATCACATGGCCCCTGGTGATATCCCTTATGGTAGGACATCCAGATAGTGCCATCGTAAGCTCGAGCTCATCCTTCAGCATCTCAGCGACCCTTCTTACTCCAGTTTCCCCTTTTGCCGCCAAACCATATACTACAGGCCTTCCTATCTGTAGAAGAAGACCACTATTAGGAGAATGTCAACAATTTTCCTAGGGCACTTGTTCAGTTGTGATCGGGTGTTTTGGTAATGCGAAAACTACAAACTTGGCACGATATTATTACCAAATACCTCCAGGGTTTGGTATGATACCTCTTTACTAATATAGCAGATAGTCCACATCGAGAAATATCAAGAATGTGCCAAACTAATTAAAAGATTGTACCAGTACTGCTTGTGCCCCAAGGGCCAACGCCTTGAAAACATCTGTTCCCCGCCGCACTCCTCCATCAACAAAAACAGGGACTTTCCCTTTGACTGCATGAACAACCTACAAACGGAGATTTAATAAAAACAGCGATGACTAAAATGCTGTTTGATGTAGATGACTTGCTGCAGCACAAGCTTTCATGCATTTGTACAAGTAGAGGGAAACAGAATACCAATGTGGTTTATTTTCAGGGGGCAAAACCGGGTGCATATACTCTTATCCAGTGTTCACAAATGCTCCAAAATCTAGAATCTACTATAAAACCTGCCAGACAAAGGATAGGCACCTCTTCCAGAACTGATATCGTGGCTGGAGAATAATCTAGCTGTCGAGCTCCATGATTTGAGACAACTATCCCAGCAGCACCTGCTTCCACTGCCTTAATTGCTGACAATTAGGGCACACTTGTTGATAAGGTTGCCGAGTATGCCACAACCAATAGTAGTAGTATACCAAGAAGCAATATAGTAAATTCTAATAGATGAATAAGATGCTTCAATCCAATATTAGAGAACACAAGGTCTCAATAGCAGCGATGACAAAATGAAGACAGAAAATATCCCATTACCTTCAAAGTTTCTAACTCATACGACTTCCGCAACAGAATAACTATGATGTTTGAACCACCAAACCAATTGAGGCATAATGTTGTTTCCTTTCAAGAGGAACTGAAGAATCTTCAATGTTTAATGTTAGAGGTTCACCCTCTACAAACTAGACATACAATCAAACCCCAAGTTATCACAAAATCCTCCTGCACACTTAACAGATTTTTTCCAGTTCCATGTTAAGCCTCAAACTACTTTTTATACTATCTCCTGACCTTCAATGTCAATCAAATTGTTCCAAACCATCTGCTATGGAGTCAACGTATTGTATGATACTAATGGAACTGTTTGCGATGAACTGGCAATGACGTGTTGCTCACTATAAACAACTGAGAATGCAAGAATACATTTTGGCACAGTTGACAAGTTCTCAAGCTGTCATTCTTGACTTTCCTTTTATTTTCCTGGTAAACGCAATGATCCCTTTGCTCATGTATGCATATGTGGTTAAAATTTTTATCTATTAAAAGAATCGATGAAAAATTAGTTCAAAAGCAGACGTCTTGTCATTTGCTACTTATGGACACGCTACCTGAAAATTGGTTGACAGATTGATTCGAAACAAATAATGAAGTTCAAGGTAATATCTTCTCAACTCTGGGATATAATTCAAAGGATCCTTAAAGTACAGATTTTTCCAGGTCTTAAGCCATCTTAATATAAGACTTCTCGTTCAAGCTAGTGTTTTCAAAACCAAAGCAAATGGTTTTAGCCACAGCTTGTGGCCGATTTCAATCAGTTCAACCTGGTATGGGACAGCAATTCAGCTCAATCTTGGATCTGGTTTTTGGAACACTGATTTAAGCAATGAATATGCACTAAGTAAGCTATAGTTCAAATTAAGACACAAAAAATTCTTCTGACAAATTTTAGACTGCCTTTTTTTTTTTTTTTTTTTTTTTCAAGAATACAATCCTAGATCTTACCATCTTCGTGTGTAAGAACTCCCTTGACCAGAATCGGCAATTTTGTAATTGATCTCAACCATCCAACATCCTGCAGCATTTTAAATTTAGTTACATGACCAATAAGATACCAAATAAAGCAAACAGAGACATTGTAAAGATCCAGTTATCATTTGTACATCATGGCAACAAGCGAAAATTGAATGAAAAAAGTCATCACAAGATAGCTATTAAAACTATTTTTTACACTGGATGACACTACCTCAAACATCTCAATCATCCACAGAACGAGATTCTTTTACTGAAACATTGCCCAGAAAAAATTTCAAGGATTAATTACGAAGTAAATTAAGATGGTATGGAGGTTCACCTTCCAAGTCAAAGAAGCATCAAAAGTTGAATCAGCAAAAGCTTTTACATTTGAACCCTCATCCTGCAAATTGAAACAGAGGCAAAGGAAAAGGGAAGCGCGAGTGAGAGAGATGTATGCATAAATTTTGCATTTAACAAACTATAAAAATTTGAGATATCTTTCTGGAGGTTATTTAGGCAGCGAAAATGTCTTCATTGGTCAAGTATTGACCATGCATTTTCTGTTGCCTGATTGGCCGAAGATACAATGGTGGAAAGTTATGTTCTCTAAGCAAATGAAGTATCAAAAAAAAAAGACTCCTTCACAAAGATATAATCAACCGGAACAGTTATAGAGAAAAGAACGCCAATGAATACAATACTCTTTGCCCCAAGGGCAGCTTTGCATAATAGAAGCACAGAGCTCATGGAATAAATCTCCACTAGGTTGAGCCTAATACCATGATATCCACAAACATCAACGCCATAGTGAGCATTTCTTTTTGTTTTGCTACCTTGCTAATGTCAAAGAGAGTTACAGACTCCGAAAAAATAGAGCAGCTTATAGCAGGGTACGAAGATAAGGACGAAAAAAGCATCCACACCATAAAAGGAGGTTGGTCAATGAGATATCAGGAACATAGATATCTCCCCATGCATGCATCTCCATTGAATAGGTAAAAATATATTGGTATTGTCAGATCCTCAAATAGAAAAGAAATTGTTCACTCACAGAGACAACTTGAGTTGAGAGTAGACCTTCAAAATTCTTCAACTGAGGCGCTATCATTCTGTCATAGAGAGAGAGAGAGAGATTAACAGTATCTGAACTTTGTTTTATGACCATGATATCCATCCCCCAAGAGAAGGGAGAGGGGGGGGGGGGGTGGTGTGGTGGGTGGGGGAGCGAGAGAGAGCGAGAGAGGGAGAGGAAAGCATTTTACCTGTTCTTTATGTCTGCCTCCCTTCTGCCAAGTTTGGGAACATCAACAGTAAGAACAATAGCTTTGTATCCACTTCTTTCAGCTCTTTGCACTATCTGAGCAGTAATATCCCGTCTCTTGTATACCTGCATAAGGAAATGCATTGATTTATTGAGATGAAATCTTAATGGAGAATGTACAAAGCGAAAAAACTGGAGATTCTTAATCAAATAGATGCTTACATATATTTGAAAGAATCGAATGGCATCACAGCTGGATGCGACCTCTTCCACAGTGCACATAGACATATACGAAAGGATCTAGAGTAAAAAGGTGAATTGAGTATGTTATAGCAGCAAAATTGAGATTAAAAATATTTGGTAATCTATTACCATGATGACATTACATGCAGCAGCTGCTCTTGCAGTTGCAACCTCTCCTGGAAGATGGAAAAATTGCATCACTAAAATGAAATCAAGCAAATGTGCAAAAGAGTTCCTCCAAGAAAATTCAGGTTTCACACCTTCAGGATGTGCCAACTTATGCATAGCAGTAGGAGCAATCATAATGGGGGCAGATACGTTATAGCCCAATATGGTAGTCAACAAACTAATTTTGCTCACATCTATGAGGACTCTTGGCCTAAACCTGCCAAAAATACATGCGTAGAGAATTAACAAACAACATGATATGGTTGCTGCAGATTTAATCTGACCAGCATTCATTAGCCATTACGTTATTCTGCGAAAGGCTTCGACGTTTTCTTTAAGTGTATACTGGTCTTCTGCTCCCCCTGCATAAAAATCATAGTACATTTTTGGAAGAGCTTGCCTAGCCAATTCTTGATACTCATTCACATTGACAGGATCCTCGGCCATGTTTCCTGAATGCAAATTTTAAGTCTAATTAACTCAACAGCTTCACAATGTCTCCTACACGCAACTCCACAATGTCCTGAGCTCAACAAAAAGGTGACCGCAACAATAGCCCTACAAATACTCTTTCGCTTCATATGTAGTCCTAGAATAAAGATGCAACTTATAAACATATACAGACATAAGTAGCAAATTCATATCATCTTAAGTCGAAGTATGTCAGCAGTCCATTGCATACCCTCACTAAGGATGAACCTACAAATGATCTAAAACAATTTACCATATACCGACAGCATATTCGCAACTTGAAACGTGCCCACACGAATTCACAATCTAAACGGGAGAGTGAAAAGTATGGAATAGCGATCGTAATGCGCGCACATCCCTCAAGGTATCTACTGCTATACCTACAGCACACAGCATCAGAGCCACACGCAGCTCATAAATTTAGAAAAGAATCAAGTCTTTGTCATATTCTAACAATAATCAACCCCAACTCATTTTGCGCATGTACCCTACTCAATCAACACGGTTGCCGGTTTTTCCGAAGCTCACATAACTCATAAAATCAAACGTAGCTGAGCCTGACACCTACCAGCACACCACGACGATCTCCAAAACAAGTTTAGCCCAACCCAGTTCGGAATCCTGCTCTAGCCTAACCACTCACACATAAACCTTTGTCACAAACTCCTACATGACGATCAACAAATCTTTCGCTAGTCATGACGGGATGCTTTCAAAAAGTGCGATCTTTCTGCATCGGAGACGCTCAGCAATACGGAGGCTCAAAAAGAAGTGCAAAATGGAACCTGGGTTTTCACTCGATCGGAGCAAAATCTGTGCTTGAAGGACGAGACTCGATGTTAGGACAGTGATGAGCGATGCGAGGTAGCAGAAGACCGGACTGCATTCAATGCCAATGGAACGACAATGAAGGCTATCAAAAGACGACAACTCACGTTGCCAGCGACCGCGCCAAATAAAAAAGCATCCCGTTCTTGTTGTCTTTTTCCATATTTTTTATTTTTCCCACCAACTAAGCCGAGTAAGAAAACTTGCGATTTTCTTCCTCCTTTTTTTCTTTTTCGGGCTATCCTGTTTTCAACTTGTTATTGAAAAAGCTGCATTATCTCTTGTGGATCTCGTCTTTGATTTAAGATTATCATTTACTTTTTATTCTTCTTCTTCTTTTAAAGTTTACTAATAGACAAAATTACTTATGTTCCTTTTAGACAATTTTTTTCAAGGTAGTCAGTTCTTCCTCTCCTATTATATTTCCTTCATATTTGTCTCCTTCCAAACTTATTCTCCATCGCAACTTTGACTTTTTGTACAAATTTACGATAATTTACTCAAAAATATGAATATTGAGATTGATGTATACATTATTCACAATTTATTCATCTTTAAATGTATTATTATTTTGTAGTGCGTTGATTATGGAAGACAATATTATTTTTCCAGCTAAAATGTACAAATGGAGAAAATAGCAATCAATCATCTCAACGAGTTCATTTGAAACTTTATCAGGTAATTTTTTGACCCAAGAGGATTTTTGAAGTAGTGTGCATATATCTTCTTGCTAAAGGTTATTTTGTTCTCATAAAAAGATCAAAGAGAGATAAATATGTTCATCTTAGTTGTGATTATTAATTATCGTGATCGACATGGTATTTCTATTGCACTCAAAAAAAGAATAACCAAATCTCATTTAATTGACTATCATTTGAAAGTGCTTCGTTATAAAAAGAAGAATGGATCATGGTCATTCAAAATCTTGAATGCATCACACAATAAATAATTAAAATTAAACTATTAGATTCATCAAATAAAATGAAAGTTGAGCAATCAAAATATGCAAACTACAATGCAATGACACATATTAAAATTATAATTAAAGGAAAGGCCTACTAAAACTGGTGGATGATTTTATTTTTTTCACTCTTACTTATGCTTAAGTTATTTTTTGAATAATATCCTAGTACAACCAAAAAAAAAAAAAAAAAATTATAACTCATTAACCAGATAATTAGTTTTTTTAATCAAAAGCAAAATAATTAGTTAGCTATCTGCCAAATAAATTATTTTTGGAAAAGGAGGTACACCAATTTTACTAGAACTACTGAACAACGACACTCAAACAATGAAGACCGCCGAGTTTGACCAAGAAATAGATAGCAAAGATCACAAGCGGCGAGCAACGGTAAGTGAACACCAAGAACTGTGAAGTGAAAACGGGCAACAAACAAGGACCAACAAGAGGGTCTAACAGCCGACCTCTTCCAATTAAGGAAGGAATTTCGGTTGTCCTTTGTTTGGAAAATTGGTAATGGATTGTCGGTGTCTTTATGGTTCGACCACACTTATTCCCACAATCTCTTATTGATGCCTCTGGTCTCCAGAAATATTCAACTGTCGCCGACCTCTTCCATCCGCTGGGTCGTAGTTTCAGATCCCTTTTGGATTGCTGGGGTATAGCCCTTCAGGCTCTCTCCTCGAGTCGGGATCGGTTTTCTTGGAAAGGTGATTCCTCCGGTGTTTTTTCAGTTGCATTGGCTTGGCAAATTTTGAGGAGAAAGAGTAGCCGAGTTCCCTGGGCCTCCTTTGTTTGGAACAACGCTATTGCTCCTAGGTATCAATTCCATCTTTGGCTTATTACTAAAAATCGTTTACCTACCCAAGCTCGCCTCCTGTCTCATGGTAGAATCGACTACACTTGTGCTTTTTGTAATGATAAGCCTGATTCTATAGATCATCTATTCTTTGAATGTCATACTTCAGTGACACTTGCACTTTTTTGGGCTACAAGATGTAACATTCCGTGGAGAAATAGGTCCTGGATGGACAACCTTCTTTGGCTTATGAAGTACCTCTCGGGAAAGGAATTCTTCCATTCCTTGTCTCGGTTTTCTTTTGGGGCTTTGTGCCATATTATTTGGAAGAAAATGAATGATGTCATCTTTCGTGGTGAAGCTGTGGTTATTTCGATGTTAAAGAACCATCTCATTAAGGTTGTCAAGGACGAAGCTATGACTTACAAGAATGTGCCCAACTCGTACAAGAACAAAAGACTTCAGAGATGTTGAGGATTTGATACTTCTATTTTTGAGCCTACGTAGGTGGGTTCTAGCCGTTGCGACTCCTTCGAGGATTCCCCTTTTGGCAGTGGGTTGGTTCGTTTTGTGCTGGCGGATGCGGTCTGGCAATTGCTTGCTCCTGCGTTGCTCCGGCCCTCTTGCTGCCGTGCTGCCATTCTCGCTAGGTGTTTTTGCCTTTTGTTTTGGCTGTTTTGCTTTTGTTGGTTAGATCCGCTTGTTTTGCGGTCCTCCTTGTTTTCTTCGGCTCCCTTCCATTCGTTCTGACTTGTTGTCTTTATGAGTGTAAGTTTTTGGTGCCGAACCCTCCTGTATAATTTGGTTCTTAGCTTAATATATTCTTACCTTACCAAAAAAAAAAAAAAAAAGAGAGGGTCTAACAGCAGATCATGGATTCGCGGCTGAATCGGGGCAATGAGAGACAGCAAGCGCAGCGAAACACTAGCAGCTTCGTCCATGGAGATCTCAGTAAACTCTGGCACAGGGCTGCTACTCTGCAGCTCGGCAAAGCTCATGGCTGGCTTGAAGTCGTCACGGCAAAATGGTGGCGTCATCGATGAGGCGACAACAATGTGGTGCTCGGCCACGTGAGGTCTCGGCAAAGCTGGAGCTTGTCAAGGGAGGGAGGGCATGGTGGTGCAAGGATCGTGAAGAACATCGGATGAATTTGTTGGAGATATTTTGACCAATTCCACGGACCAATCCGTGAACCGGATCGGATCAGTTCTCAAGTGGATGCATGAAATTAATGGGCAATTCCCGATTTTAATTTTTTTGAACCAGGTCTTAGTGGGCAGTTTCATCTTCAAGGTATGAACTGCTCACTGTGAAATTGATTAGCCCTGCTTATTCCAATTCTTTTCTCGATCAGATTTTAATGACATGCGCCTATCGTTCACACCTCTCATCCTGACTTCTTTCAATCTCAGTCACGCAGCACTCAAGCCTTCCTCGCTTGCTAGATGCCTTTGAGGCTTGGTTCTTAATGATCATGTTTAGTTTTTCACGAGCGTGCTCTATTAACACTTACATAGTCTTGTAGGGAATAGGAGAAAAAAGAAGATAACGACCAGTTCGTGGGTCCTAGACCACCCTAAAACCAAGTGGGGCGATTGTCCGTTCCACAAAGTGGAAACGGACCTTCTAGTTTGATTCTCGATTCCAGCATGGGAATCGACCTACCCTAGAGTCAATCACTGTGAAATTCCATCACCATAATTCCACCCAAGGTGTTGAAGATCTAAAATCTTATTGAGTGAAAAATACTTGGACCACTATTGCAAACAAGTTTAAACTCGTGACATTGTAGGCATATCAACCTGCATCATAATTCCATCACCATTTGTGGCCGGTGCGGCATTGTGCGTAACAATATTAGCAAATCAAAATCTATTGTTGGATTTTCGTCGTTGATAAATTACTAAGATCTTGACGAATCAACATTATAAAATAATGTGGGCAATTATACTTATAGCATGGCTATGTAGCCCCTTAGATTGCGTTTAGTCATCTAGATAGTTTAGTCGGATACAATAATGTTGGATAGGATAAGGATAGAATAGGATTGCAAATATCCGATCCAATGTTTGTTAACGTTCGGATATAGCATGAATTCAAATAAATATTATCCAAATAAGTATTTGATTTGCATGATTAAAATTTGAAAAAAAAAAAAAAAAAAAGTTGTTTCGAGACGCGGATGGATTCTGCTTCACTATACCTCCGACTTTGCCGCTGTGAGACAACCTGGAGCTCAAGTTCTTCGCCAGTCCCACCATCCCCGCCGCGGTCGACCTCTTCCTCTCCTACACATGTTGTTCACCTTCAATACCTTCGTCTCTCATCAAATCCAAAAGAACCGCCACAAGGATCACGCCGAATCTCGATTGCAAGATCCGACAATGGAGGCAGTACAAACGAAAGTGGATTCATGGATAGGAGGCCAGCAGGTAAAGTTCTAAAGGTGTCATGGGGCTCGCCGAGATGGCGTGCAAATCTGGTTCACGAGCAGGTAGCTTCTCTGATCCAACTCCCTCCTCCGGATGACGCAGTTGAAGCTCTGTCGCCGTGGCTATCGCCTCCGTCAGATCATCTTCTTCGCAGAGCAGCGGTCAGGCTCTGATCAGGATCACAAAGTTACCCGTCAGGATGAAGGTGCTGGGCAAAAGAGAGCGATCAACTATCGAAGCGGGGAAAGAACACATGAATTTTTTTTTTATTATTAGTTCTCCGAATTTCACATATCCTATCTATCCCACTCCCTAAGAGGGATTTTTTTTATCCTGACTTTATTGATTGTATGAGGATTTCGTATCACTCAGAATACCAAATAAGATAAAAGTATTCGGAATTTTATCTGACTCATCAAATATAGCTTTAATTCTAATTAAGCTTAAAGTGCTACTAAGTGCAATTTGTCACGGTCACGAGGTTTCTGCAAGGACTGCACATTTTCGAGGAGGACCTCCTGAGATTGCCATGGTTTCCCTCAAGAGAGTTTCCGGAACGGGCAAGCAATACAGTGCCATGGTTTCCCTCAAGAGAGTTTCCAGAACGGGCGGGCAATACGGTAATAGCGCCGAGGTCTAGAACTCTCCTTCCATTAGTGTCGGTAGTTGGTAGATTAGGCAGTACAATCTCATCCGCCAAATGAAATCTCAGTCAATGGTTCTCATTTGTATCCATGCTCCTTTCTCTTTTAGAGCTTCTCTCTCGAAACTTTCTCCGATCCAGGTGAGCGAATGAGTGAGTGAGCAATCGAACTGAGCAAGGCTTGTTGGTTTAGGCATCCTGACAATCCGAGTCGATCCAAAAGAGCCTAACTCGCCGCACGGTCACAATCCCAATCAATCGGTCCGTGACAAATTCATGTTCCAATTTTTTTTGAATAAATCATGTCTAGGACAGTATTAAAAATCTCATTGAAAATTTATAGTAGCTTGCCAAACAAAGGCTAAGAGAAAAAAGAGAAGGGGTATTACCAACATAAAATCTACGATTGGATGATTCAAAAAAGCGTAAGCCTCAAGCAATTTGAAAACTTTGGATCCTAAGTTGCCGCACGGCCACGATCCAAATTGATCGGCCTGTGACAAATTCATGAAGTTATATGTGAAGTTCATGATCCATAATAGTTCGTGATCTTATTTTAAAGTAGAGATGTGCACAATAAAATAAATAGTGGTTATAAACATGTTGGTAGGATTTTTATTTTCTTGTAAATCATACTTAGGATTTTCCTTTTAATATTTTAAAATAAAAGTATAGTGTGTGTGCGTGTGTGTATATATATATTCTTGTAAAGCAAAAAAAAAAAAAATTAAAGGAGGAATTTTTACAATGTACGCAGGAACTCCGTCTCACGCAAGAACACCCCCTCTTCCATTGCCGTTGAGCGCGCCCTCTCTCTGTTCGTTGGAACACCCCTCTTCGATACAATCCAATCTTGCCCACTGCGTCTTCGCTTGCGATTGAGCCGGTTTCGCTTACAATCCCTCGTCTTTTTCTGCGTTGGAGCTCGAAAGTCTGCGAATTTCTTCACATTTTTCAAGCTTGAAGAAAACCCATCCGAGGTATTGTCTTCGTCGCACTTCAAGTTCGTTCTTTTTTGTTCAGTATCTATCAAGTCGCGATTTTTATGCTTGCCCATTTTCTCAAATTTGGTTAATTCACGGAAACAACGGAGTTGACTAGTCGGCTGTGCGGTGTTCCTGATTTGAATGCTTCGTTTTCTGAATTATGTTAATTCTGTTTTACTTTGGTGCCCAACGATTATTGTTCCATTTATACATAGGCCAAACTTGCAGTGTTGTTGAGTCTCCCAGGGTGTCCTGGTATTGTGGTTCCGTTTCCATTACTTTGATTTTGGAAGGGTGAACTCTTCTGAGGATTGGATGGAGTGTGTCTCGCGTGAGGTTTGCCAGATGTTGAAATTTTTAATGTTGTGAATTAGGTGTATCACGGTCTTGCCCTGTACTTGCGGCACAGACGAGAAGGCAAGCCGAGTTAGCTGTGAGAGGCGATGTTGAATTGATATGATGAGCGACTAAATTGTTACACCCCTTTGTGAGATTGTGAATTGCTGTATTCGTACATGAACTGTTACTGAATTAGACCCTCAGATTTGGAGAGATTTCAATGTTATGAAAGATTTTGTGTCTATGAAAACGATTGTTCCTTTTCCGTTTTCACAACTTGGAAAAGAGTGTTATTTATGGTGACTTCAGGAGAAACATAAGGAAAAATGTCATTGGGTAAAAAATGGGTGGGAAGGTCTAATATGCAGTTCAAGTATTAAAAATCCCTTAAACCTTGATTTAAATGGGCAGATATAGTATACAGGGATGATAAAAGAGATTTGGCTGGGTTGCCTGCACCAGCTAATTGATGTGAAAATATATTCATGCGGAAGTTAATTTACTCTAAAATATCTCTTTCCTCTTTTTTTGGTTTTCTTTTAATGTTAGGTCTCTGTATGGGAAGGTCCACTAATGTTGGACTAGGACAAAGCTGCTTACATAAGAGGCGTCCCTTGATATTTGTGTTGAATCAGGGAAGAATGGTTAGTCTGATTGTTTAAAAAGTTAGCGTTCTTTGGAACAAAAAACCACATTTTTTTTCTGTGAAAATATCTTACTGGATATCCAAATGAGCGTTTTAAATAAGCCATCAATCCGGGTTATACAATTAGCTTTTATTCTGAGATTTTGATATGCAGGACCAAATTAGCTAAATGTGCAGGAAATCTTTGTGATCCTCACTGCAGTCGACCTCCTACTTCATTGGAAAGTTTCATTGAAATTTTCTCCTCATACTCCAAGAAGTCCATATTTATGACTCTTCACTTTAACATTTAGGAAACTAAATGTCTGAGAGACAAGCCCTCGACCAGCAGCATCAAGTCGATCCCCAACTGCAATCTCCGCAGCCTCCAAAGGAAGATATGCTGGCTTGTGTTACTGCACTGGAGGAAGCTTTGCTACCATGCCTGCCAGCAAGAGAGCTTCAGGCTATAGACCGCTCCCAGCATCCTTCACATCAAAGTTTGTCCTTGCTTAATCTCTTATTTAATCTTTTCCCCGAGGTGGGGAATGCTTGGTGTGCCATCATCTTCTTTCTGCTACTTGAGATTGCTCCATATGCATTACCAAACCAGGACTATTCATATTTTGGCTGTTGTCATTGCTTGATGGAAAATGATTTCATTCGTTTATGTTCTTATGTTGTCGTTCCCTCCTTTTGGAAGCCTTTCATCAGTTATATTGTTCATCTACAATTTCCCATAATGTCAGTTTATTACTAGTTGATAAGTGCAGTTAAACTTGGTTCTTGTGAAAATTTTGATTGTGATTACATATCTAGTTCTGACTCACTGAGTAGGATAAGGGTTAGCTTGTTATTGATTAGGATTCTAGTTGATGGCTCTCCAAAAGTGCATCTCAGTTAGGCCTAAGAGGAATCTCTGCATTTAGAGTAGTTCAGTTGATGGAAACTGTTTATAATCAGATAAAGAAGTGATTATCGTAAGTGTTTTGAGAATCCCATATGTCAGTCAAATAACCAGCACAATACATAGCTATGTATCCATCTGAAGTGGTGGATGGGGGTAGGCAGAAGGGGACATGGTAGTTTCTTTTCCACCGTGCTAACATCATTAGCCCTGAGAGGAGAGAACAACAGATCACTTATCGATCATACTGAGCTAGGACCTGCACATGTGATCTCCTATAAACCTATGAAGTTTTATTTAGACCATATCATGATGAAGCTGGTTATCTGGATTCTAAACCAGAAGAGCATATGTTTTAGGCTTTCCCTTGCAATTGAACTCAAAAGTAGTTTTAATAAGTTGCCTTTCTAGTGCTTCAAACTGTAAAATCATATATATAAGCTGCGAGTTTCCCTGTAGTTGTATTGTTTGAGACAATCTGTTGAAGGAACTTGACCTCTTACAGAGGACAATTGGGTTATTGCAAGTCTTGTGGGGAATGCACTGGGTAATATTAGCCAGTAAGTAGGAAGTGTTCTTGCTTGAGTCGTTCGTGGAGGAAGCTTGAGGAATGAAAGATCCTTAACATCTGGTTGCAGGACAGCATTCTCGTGATGTTTCTTTTTTTGATACAAAAGGGACAATGCACTCAACTTGTAACGGAGTGTTTGTTCGGTGCCACTAGGAGACCAAAAAGTCATCACGATATCTCTAGACTTTCTGGGGTGAATAAGCTTTTATTTGTTTTTGTCAGCATTTTAGATCTACGGTATGTCTGAGTTGTTGCTTGTCCAATATCACGCTCATTGGATATGCCTTAGCATGCTTATATATTCTAAGTTCAGTTGTTTGATTCGTTAACTTGCCCCACATGTATAGTAGCAGTAGGCTGAGAATATGTCTCTGTTTGTGTAATTTTAACCGTTCAGATTTCGTATTAGTAAAGTAGCATTTGTTATCGAAAAGAGAATAAGATATGTGTAAGCATTTCTAGTTTATCTCTCATTCATCACTCATGCTTCGGCAAACAAAAAGCCCTGCTAAACAAAGGTGTTCTGCTAGCTATTTTTTAAAGAAAATTATAATTTTGGTTGCCTATACCTGAATGCAATTGCTTCTCCCTCACTTCCCCACCCAACCAACCCTCCCCCCAAACTCTTAGCTGGCTAATATTGTGAAAACCTGATTACTGAGAAAGGACTTCTACTGTTTTAGTTGATGTCGAGAGGCATGCTAGAGATTTTATGGAGGCTGCCAAAAAACTTCAAGTTTACTTTATCAGTCTTCAGCGTGAGGATCAGCCAACCGAGGCTGAAAAGCTTATGAAGGTAATGCTAATGAAATAGCTAGGCCAACAGTATTTTTATTTTTATTTTTTAATGTTTGGAGTTATTTGATGGCATTTGCGAACTTAATTCCCTATGGAAACAGGAGATAGTAATGATGGAGGAAGAACTAAAAATAAAGACCGACCTCATCAAAAAACAGGAGAGACTGATCCAAGGGTGGAGGAAAGACTTGAAGGATCAATTGGATAAAATTAACTGTGAACTTGAGAAGGTATAGACAATTTCAGGAGGACTCGGTCTATGCTCAACTTGTAGGTGGACAAAAGATGGATTGCTTTTTATGCTACTGGTTATGTCAACATGAAAAGACTTTTATTCTTTGCTCATGAGTGCACAATTTTTTCAACCACTATTTCATTTTTTTCTATTCAGTGGGTCTTGTATAATTATAGGCTCTTGCATCAAAATGCTGCTAAAGGGGAAAAATCACCCCTCGCAGTGCAATCCGTGGGTCGACCAAGATCGTTGATGTCTTGAAGAAGTTGCTATTGGCAACTCATTAATAGGACCAGAGCCCCCTTTTCTTCCTGGGGATTCGGGTGTGGCAAATAGTCACAAGAAGGAAATTCCAGATATATGAACGGGTGGACTTCTTTTAATTTCTTGGCAGTGGCCCGAAAGAATAGATAAAAGAAAAAAAAAAATTCCACTATAAGTTGTATAAGATCCAAGCTTGATCTAAGTCGATAATTTCTTGACAATTGGCACTTCGGGCTTATGCCCATATGATTCATGCATATCCTGAATAAGCATATGCTTTGGTCATTCCCTTAAGCTGGAAAATGATTCTCCACTGGGACAAATTTAGAATGTAAGAACGTGTTTGTCAATCCAGATAAGGTCTTGCATATGATAAAAAGTATCCTAGCCAACATTTAGAGCCACACTTTAAAGCCACACTTTGGATCGAATAGGTTCTGGTAAGCCACACACTTTAAGGGTCCTAGCGAACATTTTTGAAGAAGAATTTCCTCATTGAGGCAATGGTCTTCAGCTAGGCCAGGATTTGCCACTCCCACGATTCACTTTTTATTTATCAGGATTTGGGATAAACACCAGTTTAGTAGATAGACCTGCTAAAAATGGAGAACAAATTTCAATCTGAAACCCCGATTTGCTGCAGAGAATGTGCTTGAGTGGCAAACTGATTCACAAAATCCGAACTGCTCTACATTTTCCAAGTCGGCTTGGAAACCAAAAAATAATTTCCCTCCTCCCCTAAAACCTTTGCCCACGTTCTCCATGCTCATGCAAAAACTTGCAGTTGTCCACAAAATAGCATCTTCCTTGCTCAAAATAGCGGCAACGTTGTGGCTTCCTGCGGCCTTGCTCTGCTCCTCCCATGAAGTTCCTTGGATGCTGATTCACAATTGCCAATGGCTGCCTCTCATGAACCCAGCTACTCTCTCTATTACTTCCTGGGTGTGGTACTTGCACTGCTTCATTTATATTTGAAAAATTATGATTAGGTCTCTGATTACCCAAATTAGCATCGTTCCGAGAATGAGAAAGTTCGTGCTTAGTTGTATTCATAAACCTCAAACTTTTCCCCCGGTTCTGAGGGTCCCCACGTTTCTCTTGAAACTGTTCTCTGCTACAATGGTTTTCTGTTGAACTCATCTGTATAGGCCGAACTATTGGCTGGCCAATACCGGCAATAGATGATCCTCTTAATTGCCCCGCTTCATTACCTGTTTTTGAGGTTGCGATTGATATTTTCTGAGCCCCGTTCTTCTTAATGTTCTGTTTTCTGGAAGTCCTGGGGCAGCATAAAAGTAAAATACTTTTGAGATCCAACATGATATCCTTTCAGAGCAACAGTGCAGCAAAAGTTGTGTACTGATTTTTCAAGACCACACTCAACCTGAGAATCATTTACTATGGTGTTACCGCAATGGTATCCAGGACTTAACCAGGATTATCTGGCCATAATCTAGAGAAAAAGATCCGTACCTGCTTTCCTTCTTAAGTTTCCTCCTTTCCTTGTCTTGGAGTCGTGCTTCTCTATTGGACCTTGCTAATGAGCCCCTTGCATGCTTTTCCATCAATGCTTTGGCCCTCTCTCCTTCATCTTCCCATCTCTGAAATTGACACCAGTGTTATTATGCCTGAATCCTTACATTATCGGCATGCAATCAGAGAAATCTCCCATATGGTTTGGACCTGTCTCATGGTGTTGTAACGGTAAAGATTTCGGCCCTTGATAAGCAGAGGATGAAGGGGAGGGAGTGGTTTCTCTCCTTTGCTCCAGAGAACCTCTATCTGATCAATGAGTCCAAAACCTTTTAAACAATACAAAAAGGAAATGAAAGAGAAAGAACTAATCTCATACTTTGGCATATAAAAAACTAATTGAAAAATAAAAAATCCTTCAACAAAAGCCTACAGTCCACGAGATGATTTAGTGAATGGAACAAATGAAAGACAAATTAATGCAAGAAATACACAGCCAATGATTTCACATTAAAGAATAATTCTGTAGAGAAACAAAATGCTTATATCAGACAAATAGATTCACTATCTAAATCAATGGTCTTTGTTGATTCTGGAGTGAGATGAGAACTTTCTAACGTCCTTTGATCTGTTGACGTGTTGAGCAAGTCATCAACTTTCTGAGTCAACTCTGGTAGTGTCATGTAGTTAAACCTAACAGCAAGATCCCATTGCACTGGGATCAAACCATCATAACATATTGGGTAGTTAATTTCCTTTTTAGCAGTCTACAATGTTATGATTAATCTTAATGAAAAGTCAAGTGGAAAAGCTTGAGTTCGCTGAAATTATATATGACGCCTTGTATGCAGAAACTCACAGTGAAAGTATGCTGTTGTTTAGCAGCACCGTAGCTTTCTTTGACAATACGGCCTGCTACAATTCTCCTTCCACATGGAGGACCACTGGCACTCCGAGATGCTATGTTAAATCTGAGAAAGGAAGTACCAGTAATAAGTCAATAACTGAGGAACAAAATAGAGGGTACAAACCATACAAGTATTTCCACTGAAGCAAGCTGAAACATAATATAGACAAATTTGGCAGATCATCTTTTCAATTCACCGATATGGAAACATCTGTTCAATTTTGTAAGATTATTCAACTTGAGCCAAAGATCTACGACAACTTTTTTGGGCAGTACCTGTTTTGATTATGCATAACTTTTCGAGAGAAATCTCATGGAAAAGATGAAGTTTCATGAAAACAATAGGGATAAAGCTAATAGAGCGTGTCTCTTGTTATTTGTCCTGTTGCAATAGGGCAAAACTATGTCAAGGTAGACTTTGAAATTAACAGAATATATATACACTCATATATTGTTTTCAGTTTTCAGTAGGCATCTCATAATCACAAAAGCGGAAAAGATGCCATAGCAAGAAGTTACAAAGTCCCTTTTGCCTGATACGCAGCAAATGTAAGGTTTAGAGTAACCAACAATGGGATGGTTGAATTAGACGGATCACGAAAATTCAGGAATATATCCATACTGGCTATTAAACCTAAAACATCCTTACTTGCGATTAAACAGACATTCGCTGATTTCAATGTAACACCAGGGTAAACCCAAAGGCTAAGTACAATGACCAGAATCATTACTATCCACAATCATGGAGCTCGCACTTATTGGAATTTTTTATCCAGAAAAAGTTTTATTATATGAGGACTGTTTATATCCTGTTTAAAACATAGGTTAAGATAGAATAACGTATCTGGATACATGGATAAAAACAGGTCATTCAATGACTTTGAAACATTTCAGATACATGAAGACTAAAATTATGAACTGCATTAAAAACAAAGGGGGGAAAAAACAAACAAAACAAAACATCAGTATCTTATTTAAACTAGAGAGTATTCCCATAAATAGTAGTAGAAATTAAAGCTTCTACAACTTCTAGCACCAACTGTGCACAATCTTAATGGACACTTTGGTATGAGTTGCCCGGACAGAGAGCTTACAGTTCATAGACATTCTGTTCGAACATGACAACATCGCCTGTGCATGCATCACCTGCATAAAACCCCTTATCAGTCCGCATATGACACAGAAATAGAAAGAAAGCTATGTTGGAGTATCATTGGACTGCCACCCACACACCAGGCGCTGCTATCTTTTATGTTTAACTAACCCAAGAAGTAAAATATTAGGTGATGAGCAGCACATTACAGAATATGACATAAGCTATGAACCATATCAAGATTATCTGTAATTTAACCATTTATAAGCTCGTGTTATTTTTACCAGGAATTTGTAATTCAGGTACATTGGCCTAAAGATAGAGCTTCACCTTTGCACCTCAATACAAAACTAGACACCGGATACTTCTCCTCCCCCTTACCGGTGAAGATCCTGCAACATCATTATGCAATCATCACTAAAAGAAATTCATGAAGTTCCACATGCGACAACATATTTTGAAAATATTATTTTCTTAACTAAGAGGGTGAAATTACTCTATATGTTCCTTGATCCGCTGAATGAGTGTCTCCTTGTTGCCCGTCAGCCTCAAACCATTCTTCCTCAGATAAGCTTTGCACTGCTCCACTTTCAGTTTCTCAAGTTGCCCAGCTACAACAAAAGGCAAAAAAGAGCAAAACACAATCCAGCTTAAGATCGCTCGAATCGAAAAAAAAAGTCGATTTTGCAAATGAGGCATCATCCAGAAGCCAATCCAAATCGGAAAACACGAAAACGAAGTCGAAACCTGCAACTATTCAGCTCACCGTGTACGAGCGACAGAACCGTCTCCGCGCTCTCGTCCTCTTTCTCATCAATCTCCATAAAGCTCGCCTGGAGCCGAGGCTGCGCAGCATCATCACTCCAATCGACGTTCTTTCGCGCCCTGTAAATTCCCAATCCGCGACGATGAAAGTCGCCGCAATCCATTCAAAACCGCAGGACCCGAGAGCTTTCGAATGAGGAAACTAACCGCGATTTCGCCGTGTTCTTGATCGAGAGCTCCGAGAACTGGGAGTGAGCATCGTCCGGAAAAACGCCGCCGCCGTCCCGATCGTCGTCGTCCGAATCGTCGGGGTCATAGTCCGAGTCGGAATCGCTACAACACGCTTCGTCCTCTTCGTCGGTATCGGAGATTTGGTACAGCTCTGAGGTCGCCATGGATGATGATGATGAGCCTTACTTTTTTTCCTCTCGGGTGCTGTTTGCTTTTTGCCCAATTTCAGAATTTATAGCGTAAATTTTCTCGATTCCTCCCTTTCGTCAGGCCAAACGGTCAGATCGTTTAAAAAAGAAATCCCCCAGTCACTTCTTCCAATAGGTGAAATGACGAATTTGCCCCCTCCCCTTTCATTTACCAGATTTGCTTCATTTCGTCCCACACAAGACGCCAGCTGTGTGCGAGCGCGGAACTCTATTTATCATCACGTACGTTTTAACATGGTCGACAGTAACATTATAAAGGCTAACAGCCTATTTTATAATACTTGATTCTATTATTTCACTCTCAAAATAAAAAAAGAATAAAAATCAATTTGATAATCTATTTAGCATATGAAAACCTTTCTATTCCTCTATTCTTTTGTTCTTTTGCTCCCAAAAAACAAAAAGAACCTAAATTTATTTGGTAACGTAAATTAATTTTTCTATTTCCCAAAATAGAAAAACATCTAAGAAATAAATTTGAAATAGAAATAAGAATGGTAAATAAATTTGGAACAGAAATAAGAAATAAAAAAAAAAAAAAAGTTACTTCTTATTCTTAGGAATAATTTTCTATAAATAAGTCATTTTTTTTCTCTTTTCCTTGTCTTCTTGCTCGTTGCTCCCCACAAGCAGCTATCCATCAACCACCACTGCTTGTTGCCCGCCACTCGTCGACCACACCCCGGGTCTGCACTATACACATATTGTCCGCTTTTGACATTAAGTCATCACGATTTTGTTCTTTTCAAGGCAATCTATACTACCCCAAGTGTATAATTAGAGAAGCCATTACTTTATAAGGCAGCCTAAAACTCCCTCCCTAAGCGATGTGGGACAAGAGACGCGCCCCCTCTCTACGCATGTCCAAGAATCGAGGCACAGACACACCGCCATCCTTCCTCCCCGCACACCGCCGCCTGGTCCATCACAGCAGCCACTGACTGCCAACCATCATCAATGGCTGCCGCCACCCACCAACTGTGAGCGGTCAACGACGACGAGCGGCGGTCAAACGCGTTCCTATTCTTTTTATGGATCGAACTAAACTCATTCTTATTCTTTTTTCTATTCCAAGAATATAAATTTTATATAGTTTCCAAATTCGTTATTTTACTTAGAAATTATTCTAGGAAATAAAATAACCATTTTGTAAAAGAAATTAATTTTTGGAATAGAAATTGTTAACATTTGCACCACTATTTGCTCTTCGAAACAAATTTGTTCTTAGGAATAGATTTAAAACAAAATCAAGAAATTAAAAGAAAAATACTTTTTTATTCTTAATAACAACTCTAGAATCAAGTCCATTTTCTTTTTTTCCTTCTTTTCTTTTCTTCTTTTCTTTTTCCTTTTTTCTTATTCCTCTTTGGTCGGTCGTCAACTTGACCTTAGCCTTCTTATTCCCCTTCTTCCTCTTTGGTCGGTCGTCGACTTGACCTTGGCAAGACCAAGCCTCGCCTAGCTGCTGGGCAAGCTCAACTAATGAGGCTCAGCCTCACTGAGGGTCGACGATGCTCTAACGAGGTTGTTGGCCTCGTCTAGCCTATTGCCGGCAACCGACCAAAGAGGAAGAAGGACAAGAATAAAAGAATAAAAGAAAAGTAGAAAAATATAATAAAATTCTAAATTACAAAAGAATTTGAGATCTTATCAAATGCATTTCTATCTTAGAAATAGAACTTTTAGATAGATACCAAATGCTTTCAAATGCTCAAAAACTCCTCCAGAAAACAAAATAAAAAAAATCATTTCTAAACAAAAATTATTCTAAGAAACGGAATAATTACTAAACAATCCCTAATAAAAAGAACTCCGGTACAGTTAAACCTTTCACACTCAATTTGTGAGTAATTTTGGTCGTTTCAGACTAAGGTAAGGCTGGAACAATCATAGAATCTGAGGTAAATTAGCATGATCCATGCGTTGGGGGAGGAAAATTTGACCCACTTTCCTGTATTACTTACTGTCTCTACCTTACATTTCTTTGTGCAGGTAAAAATCAGTTCTCCTTTGCTCCTTCTAGAGCAACGCGTGCTCAAGTTTCTTGCATGAGCTCCAACTTGCTCGGTACAAAGTACAGAGAAAATCGAGCTCCACAGATTAGTACATCAAACGCAACTCCATAAGAGTACTCCAGCGAAGCAAGGTATACAAATTTCCAGCAGAAAAGATACAGTCAGGACGCATAATCTAACTTGTGAAGTGCGTTGATTATTGCTAATATGATATACTCCTTCTGATCAATGCGATTTCTCATCAATCACAGCATCAAAATACACATGCAACCCCTATTTTGACACAACGGTCGAGGAAGAATTTGATGCAGTAGGCGAAGCTAGAGACAATTCTGAGGCTCAAAGAAATAATTTCCACGGTGTCGAGGGAAGAAGATAGTCAGTCTTCCTTTACTATTTCCACCAAACAAATTCAATGGAAAACTACTTGCATAAGTAGAAAAATTTCTTGGAGAGTCGTCATGGTGAACAAGGCGTTGGGAATGAGGGAGCACACTAGGCATTGGGAAGGAGTGAGGTTCCCTACCTTCTTGGGGAGTTGAGGTAAGGATGCATAAATAGAGGAGTAAAGTTTCACAATCAGGACATAGCACATAACACACACAATGGCTTGTCAATAGATATAGGATAAGATTAGACATAAAAATAAAAATAAAAAATAAAAAAAAAAAAAAATCATGATGATCAACGAAAAATGAAGTCTTTCGAGCGAACTTGATTGCAAACCTAAAACTGCCGGCTTGCGCCTTCTGATCCATACGCAAATAAAATATTATGTATATGGAACTTCACTCTTCATCTTCGCCAAAATTTTCAATATTTGAGTACCATTCACAAAACAAAACAATCTAAAAGATGCATTTTCTTAAGAAAGAGGAGCCCAACAGAATCGATACATAAGCAACAAGAGAGTAGACAATTGAAATTCATCAGCTGGAACTCTAATCAGTGCTGCTCAAAAACATCTTTTTCTGGCTAATCTCATGCCGACATAAGAACAAAAGAATGAACGTACCAAAACAAAGAGGGTGGGATAAAAAAGGGGCATGAAACCTAACATAATCTTAATATGATAAAGCTGTAGCCAACAGTACTATAAGAGATGATTATAGGTATTGATGAACAAAAGTTATACGCGGCCTCCTGTACGGAAAACACTCTACTAGTTCGTCGACAATAAGATATTGATGTTGCTCCTGTCTTAAGGGAGGGTTCTCTATTCACTACTTAACATGGCAAATCTATTGCCACAACTGCATAAGGAATGAAGCATCCAATACAAAATGCAATTAGAAGAACTACACTAACTTTTGAACACATATGATTCTCTGTGAAAATTCCGTGCCCCATTTAAAATCGTTGAGAATGAATCTCTCAGCAACCCAGCAGCCCACTGCAGTAGAACAGAAGTACAGGCAAGACAGTCACATCACCATATCTTTGATTTGACCCAGAAGAGAAGGAAGACCACTCCCAGAACAATGGCAACTGGGGCCCATTTTCGAATTAGTGCCTGCATAAAAGTGGTAGAATTCAGCAATAGATCTATCATTTGTTTAATTAAAAAATTGACATAACAGCAATTGGGCTCAAAGCAATGGAATACCACATGGAGTTGGATGAATCTATCAACAAAATATCCTAAATAAGAGAACAAGCATGAAATTGTTCAGTTCAAAAAAATGCAAACCTATCATTGATAAGTCAACTGAAATGAAAACTGCCACTTGCTTTTTTGTTAAGTCACTTGACTTGATTAATACAACATCTTCGTATGCAAATGCTCACAGAAATTCAAATAAAAATCAACCTTGATCGCAATCCGACCAACAGCAAGTAATCTAGTAGGATGTAACAAAATCAGTCAAATGCATCAACACATAGAAAATTCCAACGTCAACAAATAAGATCACCTGTCGATTCAAGTCTCTGGCCTTGTCGGCATATATGCGAGATTCTGATGTTAACCGACTAGACATTTCACTGACCTCTGCAAAAATTTTGATTTATATACATGAGATATCTCCAGACATACGAGAATGAAATGCATTCTAATGGGTGCTCCCAAGTGTGGAACTACAAGTGAAGTGGTCAGACAAGTCAATCAAGAGAAAAAAGTGTTGCAGAAAGAGAGGCGGTTGAACTGCCCACAACGCAGCAGCTGCAAAGCATACTGCTAAAGCATGATAGCATGGAAATCAGCATTCATTGTTTCACCACACATATATCAACTACAAAGTGTGGACTAAGAGGCAGGTTCATAGAGACTTCCGGCCTAAGCTGCTCTCTTTCACAACAAACTTCCAGTAAAGGCCCTCAACTAGGCATGCATGATTAATTTGGAATTGGCCCCATTCAATGAAGATTCAGCAAGATCGTGTGTTACCCTCACATAATAGAGAGAAAGAGAACACTAAAATTCGCTGCCGGATGTGTCTCTCTTTTCTCAGCTGGCAATCAAGTAATTACATGCTAGAATGCGATGCATCAGTTCCAAATCCAAACTTTTGAAACCAAAAACATGCATCAGCGAGTAATGGAGAGGATTTTACGGCGGAAACTTACGGTCCAATTTCTCGCCGACGCCAAGTACCTCTTGGACATTGCGGGTCATAATCTGGTGGACCTCATAGAGTTCATCATTCAACTTCGAAATGTTCCTCTGGGTACGAGTGTCCTGATAAAGTTTCTTTGTTTTCTGTATAAACGTATCTTTCGACAGCAAAAGAGAAAAACAAAAAGGCGAAAATCAAAGCGCAGCATGGCGCGGTATAAGCAACGCATGACAAGTGAATCAAGCCTGCGACTTCAATTCCACGGGAAACGAGAGGATTACCGAATTTGATGAAAGCGTACGGCCGAGCCGCGGTTTCGATCTGCGCCCCATTCACGCGGCCGAATTCATTCTTGAGGTCCTCCAGGTACTGGAACGCGAGCTTCTTGGGGTAAGATCGATCGCACATGGTCAAGTAACAGACACGCCCTTCAATGATGTAGCTGAAACCTTGGGTTAAGGCGAATCACGAAAAATCCTCCCGCTTGGAACTCAAGAGATCAATGCCCAAAAACACAACAACAACAACAACAAAAGAAGACAGGAATTTGAACAAAGGATACTGGAAGTAGTAAGGGCCGGTTTCGATCGACATTCTGGAGGGCTCATTCTGGCCCTTGGAGAGGTTCTTGAACAGGGCCTTGACTTGCTGCTTGTAGAACTCGGCGTCCTTCACGTCGCGGCCGTCGTCGAGCCCCTCCGCGAGCGGGAGGCCGTCGGTGACGCGGGCGATCATCGTGAGCTTCACCATTCTCCTCTCCTCCTGCTCCTCCTCCTCCTGCTTCTCCTTCTACGCCCTTCGAAATCGATCCCACCAGATCCGATCGCGCGCAGGACCTCCGTGCCGAATCCCGATCACGGGTCGCGAGGTCCTCCCCGATTTGGCAATCTACCCTACCGATCTCTGCACGGCTTCGGCCGGATCGCGCGGCGGCGGATCGGAGATGAGCGGCTCTCGTCGATGAATTTCCTGCGGTCTCCGTCTCTCTCTAGGTTTTTGAACGAGCAGAGGACACTCACGAAGCAGCAAATTGGCTAATTAATGAAAAATGCTTCCACAAAACTGCCGTTCTCTAAATGGAAAAAAAAAAAAAAAACGAGAAAATATAAACCTTTATCTAAATAAAAAAAGAAAAAAATAGAGAGAAAGAAGATAAATTCCGCCGTGATAAATTCCACTTTTTTTTTCCTTTGTGGTTTTGTTCGTTTTTCATTTGTTTCCAAAATTACATCTCTTCCTTTTCTTTTCTTTTCCTGGCAAACATAAGATTTTCCGCGATTTCTTTGGGCGTTATTTTTCGCTTTCCCTCTTTATTTTTCTTCTTTTTAGTCTAATAAAAGAGATGTTAGTCTTCTGTTTTCTTCCCAACATATTTTTTTGTTCTAAATTAATCCACTTATATATATCTTTTATTAGCTTATAGGATTGTACTCTATTTAATCATCTAACCATACTATTTGCTTCCCTTCACTTCATATTTGCTTCTGTTCATTTCATATGTACTTAAATTAACATTTATTATGATGCGCTCATGTGGACACGATAATTCTCACTATAATTCGATAATGTACAGTCAAATCTCCCCTCCAATAAGATTTCTTTTGAATACATCTTAAATGATACATTCACATCATACTCAATCAAAGCTAATTTGTATGAAACTGTCGGACTTCATGAGAAGGCATTAGAATTCATCTTACAATGTTGGTCAGTATAATACCTAACGTAGACGATTCCACAATTATGAAGATGATCTTATTTTTATCTTAAGTGAAATCATATCTTCTGTTTTAGGAAATATTGTTTCAAGGTAAAAGATAGGAGACAATTCGATTAAGGCATCTTCTGCTCATTTGATATAAGGGATAATAATATAAATGCTCCATGTACTTTGGCCTAATATGCAATGTAGTCTTTAAAATTTTAATTTATTTAATGTGATTTCTGAATTTATTCAATGTGATTCATGGACTTTTGTTACATATTCAATTTAGTCTCTAAACTATATTAAAGTGTTCAATATTACCCTTCTACTAATACATGTTTAGGGATAATATTAAATATTTTTATATAATTGATGGACTAAATTGAACATGAACCAAAAGTTCATGGATCACATTAAATATCATAATGCATTTTAAAGTAAAGTTCAAGGATCATATTAAACAAATTGAAAATTAAGAGGCCATGTTGCATATTTGGCCAAAATTTAAGGACCATTTTTTATCATTTTTCCTTGATAGAATGAAAAATACATCTTGATTGTTCAATTTCATGGAGTACTAGAGGGCTACATGAAGAAGGATATAGATAGGAACTTTGAAATTGGGGAAATTTACTAAAAAAGTTATAAACCTATTGTAATTATGTCAATTCAGTTCTAAGTTTTTTTTTGTCAATTTAGTCCTAAACATTTTATAATTGTGATCGACCAAAAAAAAAAAAACTAATTTAGTACATCCAACCAAATTTGGTTGGTCGACACTCATGTAAATGTTTAGTCGATGCTAACATGGACAATCTTCAATAATATTTTATTTTTTGGAACCTTTTTTTTTTCTTTTTTTTTTTTTTTTTCCCTTTTTTCCTTTTTTTTTTTTCCTTCTTTTCCTTTTTTTCCCTCCCACAATGGCCGGCGAGGCTCATGGCCCTCGCCCAGTGTTGGGGAAAAAAAGGAAATGAAGGAAGAAGAGAAAAAGAAAAGGAAAAATAAATAAATAAATAAAAATTTTGAGAAAAAAATAAAATATTATCTAAG
Organism: Eucalyptus cloeziana; assembly: GCA_014182715.1. Taxonomy (NCBI): domain Eukaryota; kingdom Viridiplantae; phylum Streptophyta; class Magnoliopsida; order Myrtales; family Myrtaceae; genus Eucalyptus; species Eucalyptus cloeziana. The sequence goes on from CM024639.1 coordinate 28,700,661, forward strand.
ATTGTCCATATCAACGTCAACCAGCCAAATTTGGTTGGATAAACTGAATTTGGCATAATTGCCAAAGGTTTAGTGCTAAATTGGCAAAAAAAAAAATTATGATTAAATTGACATAATTATAATAAATTTAAGACTTTTTGGGTAATTCTCCCTTGAAATTGTATGGCTTTTTTTAGTCTTTGTTAAAAAACTAAAAGATTATTCATATGCAAACAAAATTTTCAATTAAGAAAGAAAAATTTATGTATGCTACTCTCATTGTGCCAAAAGGAGAAGTTTCCTTTTTTTGTCATAACCAAAGGGAGAAGTTGATAAATAGGAAAAAATAACCTCATAATTTTCATACAACTCTTACTTTGAAGTCATACTCACGAAAAACATTCACCTAAGTGGATGCATTAGTGTACCCAGAAAATTGTCTCCACCCACTTGAAATCTAACTCAAAACTGTTAGCTCCTCTTTTGCCACCTCATGCAATTGCTCGAATCTGATTGGATCCTCAACGCGGCAGTATTGGGATCGAATTCGACCAATATATATATATAAGGATCGAACATGTCAAAACCATGATCTGTCACACGTCACCTTGTCCCAGGCTAATCATTGTGTGAAAAGTATCATCTCTTTGAAAGGAAAAAAGAAAAATTGTGAAACTTGACACATAGTGATCGGCTTGAGTGGATAGAAATGTGGTGCTCCGAAGGCAACTAAAAGTTCGTCAGGGGCACTCTCAACAGTCATTACATTACACCCAACTTCGGGTAGTTCAGCATGCCAATGGCTTTTTGCTTTTTCCAAGGACGACGTGATCAGGATCATGAGCTCATTCCATAAGCGAAGGCACACAGATCAACCACTCACCCACCCATAAAACTATTTTTGCAGAGTTGTCACTCTGGATTCCATGTCAGCTTATCAGCTCTAAGCTGTAATCTCCTGCAGACACCTAAGTAACATTGTCGACTAATGGATTTGTATTATATCTATTCACATGTATCCCACATTCGCTAAAAGAAACTAAAAAAGAAAATCAAAACTTTCTTCTTCCTTTTTCTTCAATGTTGAGCTATAAAGTGTACTTGGTATAGCTGGTTTAGCCACTTACTGTTAGTATTTAAAGTTCAAAACTTGGATGCATAAGAGAATGCCCTTGACCTGCAAGCAGAAGAAGGCAAATGAGGAGAGGTTATCGCCATGCTGGAGAAGCAGGGCACATGCTGAAATTGATCATATCTTTGAATTGATGATCTGAACAGAAAACCATGCATGTGCTCTGGCTCTCCAGCTTGGCTTCTTTTCCTATCTTGACTCCAGCAAAATGATGATAACGTTGAGCAAATGCTGGAAATTTATCAGGTAAGTAACATTTCTTTTTAGCAAGGTATTTCATTTTAGGATGTTTTGAGTTTACATGACATGAAAATATATTCAGTAAAAGTCATTTCTTGTGCTCATATGAGAGAGCAACCAGGAAAATGTCTGCTAGAATATGAGACCCTTCAAACATATATATTCAAGAATTGGAAAATAATTTAATGAACATCAGATAGAGTTAGCTGAATCACCAATAACATTGGTTGCATTCTCAGAGTATCAAACAATGCCACATTGATTGTCATAACTTATACATAAGCAGAAGCAGGCAGACAAGCTTTTACAACATCACCCAGTTTGCCTGATTTTAACCACGATCAGATCGGGTCTCTAGAGCTGTCGCAGCCGACTCGACGTGTAAGAGCAAAGAAGAGTACACCTTCTGCTTTAGTCTATCAACAGTCTCCAATTGGAGTCCGCTGTTTTGAGATTGTAATTTGCCTCTGAATCTATCCAACCATTCGCTTGCTTGCTTCAGCTGTGATAACGTGACAGCAATATGGTTATTGTTCGTCTCAGCCCGTCGTCCAAAAGCATCCTTGCCTTTGCTTTCAGGGGCAGTGGCACGAAATCCAGTGTCCAACGCTCCTTCCAGGAATTTTAAGAACCAACATTCTGTTTCCTGTAAGAGGGTATGTCTCATCTCTTTGATCTCTCTAGCACCATCCCCTTTAGCCCATTCCAGTTTCTCAGTCACGGTTATCTCAAGATTAGGCTTTGAGGACTTTAATATACCTCTTCCAGGAGTTGTCACTCCATTGTGGTTAGGTTTCTCGAATTTTGTAGTGGGAGAATGAGAAGATAACGGAAGCACAGTATTTCTTGGCAGTGTCGACTGGTTTAATTGGGCAATTAGTTGATGGAGTGTAAAAAACTTGGTAAGCGAACCGTGGGGGTCCTCTGCAGCAGTAGATGAGGAGAGATCCGCAAACATGCTGGGCAAGCGAAAGGGTCTCTAAAACTTTTAATGATGAACATGCAGCAACTTACGAAAAGTATTTCCTTAATAACAACAATTACCTGAGGCACTTAATCAAAGTGCCAGCTGCTGATGCCTCCTTTTGAGCTTCTGCTGCTACTAAAGAAGCAACATTTCTCCTTTTGAGCATCTCCTACAGAAATGAGAATGAATTATCAGGCAAAATAATGCAAGTTCGCAGATACTTTTTGTATCCCCATTTTTCAAATAACGTGTGACAAAAAGCATGCTTCTGTTGGTAAGTGCTCTACTTGGAATTGGTACTTATGCAGAACGCTAGAACAGTTTCTTTTAAGCCCGTCAAAACAGACAAAAGCCATGATGAGTTCAATTCTCAGACGTCCCTGGACTGGACAATTACATCAGTTAAAATTGCTCAAAACCATAGTGAAATCCAGCAGGTGGAGGAGGAAAAAGGAGTACCTTTCCAGATTTCAAAAGACTGGGAGGGAGAGAGGCCCATGTCATTGACTCGGAGGAGTAAATCCTTTCTTTATTGACAGGAGGCAGATCCGCGTGCATGTTTTCTTGCTTACTTATAGCACGTTTAGGCATGCTCTTCAGAGGTGCAGCGGCGTCCCTCATGTTGGGTATCAGAGCATCTGGCTTCAATGCAAGGGCCTCAGGACAACTTCTAGGAGGAGTAGATGGACGTGTCTGCAATGCTAGCATCATTAAACTGGTTATTTTCTCAGTTTTCAAAATCACGGCATCAGAAAACAGTTAGAAGGAATAGTGACTTTGACAAAGGAAATACAGCTTCGCCAGATGGCAGATTCAGTTGTGCGTCACCCGAGCTCTCACGGTACCCCATCTGATATAAACTTCTAGAGTACTTCCTAGTACGCCTATGTGGATACCTAGAAGCTAAAGTTTTAGAAAGGGAACAATTCTAACTTCTGTTGCATTCATTTTCAGGCCAAATCAGACTAATTCCAAATCTTAAAAACAGGACAAAATTATGATGGGAGTTATCATCAAGGGCATTCCGTTAGTTATATAAGAACACGCCTTTGTTTACCAGTAGCATATTAAGAGCTCTGAAGGTCATCTTGAACTATGGCAGATGCCTTCAAAATTGTATAAGACCGATAGATTGGACTCAATAGAGTCCATATACAAACCTGATCTTTAAGCTCTGGCTGTTTGTATCTTGCTAAGCCAGCCCTTTTTCCAGACCCCCCATTCTCACTTTCACATGCCTTCCCTCCATTTGAATCAGATTCACCAACTTTGTGGGACACTAAAACACCCTGCATGTACCTTGATGCGACGACCACCTTTTCTTCTTTGATAACAAACTTCTGTTTCACGGTTTCATCTTTCTCTTTTCTTTCTGTTTGCTCATTCAATTTGGTGCTACTAATCGCTTCACCTTGCAATGGACTAGGCCCTTCAGGTGGCTCTAATATTTGCATCAAGTCTTTTGGATTTCCCACGAAGGGATTCCTCCCAGGAATCGGTCTTACCCCGACTAGTATAGGTACAGGCGTGCCTGCTTCAGCTCGATCAACATAAAAGAACTGGCCTAGTTGCAACTTGTTGTTTAGAATGAGTTCATTGTCTTCTTTTGATAGCGAGACGTATGTGGAGTGAGAGGAATCAGATACTTTCACAAAGAACCCTTGGTTAGGCCACAGTTCTGATCCACTTAAGGCCGGCACAATGCTAATGACTTGTAGGAGGACAGATCGATATTCTCCACAAACTTTGACATTGGATTGTATGCTCTGAAGGAGCTTTAGAAGCACTCCTGGCGTAAGGGATGCCATTTATCTTATCTTTTGCTCCCCAGAAATAAAGAAGATCTCCTGCAGAGGTAGGTTGGGTCAAGCTCAGAACAAGTCTAGCTTTGCAAGGCTCCCTAGCTAATACATACCAGCACAAGCACGCATGCGAAGGGGACAATTTAACAAGCACATCAACCTGCCAGACATTGGTAGTCTTTTGGTTTCTGTTAGCAAGCAAACATCCAGAATTTGAGCTGGAAGATGGTTATGATTCTGAAGAAATCATCTAAGGGAATCATTTAAGGAAGAACTTAGCAAACTTTATCCAGAGTCCAGTTATGACTGAAAGAGTACCAGCTATTTGGACTCAAATAACCGCTCAAAAGAACATGACCACAAAGAACGCATGCACACGCATACATAATACACCAACATATTCGTATATTAATACAGGACACCATGCGCCACATTTGACATGGAAATACCATAGGAGCAAGAAGCTTATATATCTAATGATTAATAACGCTAATTGCTGGAGGAGAAAAACAGAAGCTCGAATTTTCAGAAGACCAGCCACATCCGCATGAATCGATGCATACAAAAAGTTTACATAATTTTCTGTCTTTCGAAATAAGGCTGCAAATATCAGAATATGCTGAACATTGAAAGCGAATATTGCCTGAAAGAGTACGGACAAAGAACCTGAGTGTAATGCAGGAGATAAGTTCAAGAGGAACTCAGAAGGTAAGTCCGCACAGAGAAGAAGAAACAGAGGAGGTCTCTCTGGTCGTGGTGGCCATTGATGACCGGAGAATCCTTCTAACTTTGCATGCCAGGCACGTAATGCACCAACTAGTCTTGGCTTATAAGCCAAGAGAAAATAATGATGCCTTCAAAAAGAAAAAATAAAATAAAGAAAGGAAAGAAGAGAAAAGGCAATTTTATTAGTTTGAAAGGATCTTTTATTTTAGCCCCAGAAATGTCGGCTATTTTCCTCTCATTTAAGCTATGTTTAATGCACTACTACATATGAACAGATAGTTTAGTCTGGTTGGTTATATGGTCAGATATCTCTTTTAAGAAGGGTGAGGACATTCCAGTTTCCTTTCCTCACACTCCACGGTTCATAGACGAGAACAGGGCACAGTGCACTCACAACATCCATGGTATCATCAATTGAAATTGAAAAGGTAATGCGATTTTCAAATTGAAAAGACAGTTTGCATTGCCGTGTCCCCTCATTGTCCCCGTTCCTCTTTTCCAATTCGCTGAAAAAGCCTTCATTTTCGAATTGTCGGTAATTTAGTTGGCTAAAAGGAGAAAGTAGTGAAAGGTCTTGTTTCCAAATCCTGATGGTTTACAAATCACTCGACTGTCTGAATCACTAAAAAGGGTTTGATTTCTCCCTTCCAATTGTAGAAAGCACACTACTTGCTGTGGGCAAAAGCATGGGTTCTGCCCGTTTTGATGGTTTCCATATGTTGTCCCTCGGGGTGAGGTATCAAGAGACTCTCTTTCGTGGATTCAAGAAGTCAAATAATTTGACCAATTCCCGGAGTGTAGCCTTCGACCATCAACCACTCGGCTAGTGGTGGATGTCACGTATCGCACACTAAATTAAACGGTAGATATTCAGAGCATAATATGACAATGAAGCATATCAATTAGGTGCACCATCTAATAAAGTGAAGCTGTATCGAACGGTCATCTCCGCTAGTCAACTACTAATTATTGAGCGGTTCTGATTAAATTCAGACGGTCACTAGAACCATTCAATAAAGCTCAACGACCACGTAGTAGTTGGAAAAACAACCCTTTAACCACTTCTTCAAAATCTTCTATATTTTACAACTAATCTTCTATATTTTACGACTATATCATGTCACATCACCTTTTCAAAGTTCGTCAAACACTATGCTGACCAACGCCAAACAGAATCATATCCGTACCATCAGAGAGCCAAGTAAGAGACTGGAAAGAAAGTACGAAACCAAATAATGCAGAGCGGATTTGGAAGGAAGGAGAAGTCAAAAAGAGAAACAATCCTCATCTTTTATAAGCTGTTGCTCCGCAGAACCATCTATCTCGGTACAATGTCGACGACTTTGACGCTAACAAGTGTCCCATCTGATGTACATCACACAAAGCTACGAATATAAAGGGCAAAAGGAAAGCCCCTGGACTACCAAAATCATGTAGAAGTTGCGCCAAAATGCGTACTCGTGTTCAAGACAAATATACAACATATTTCAACATGTGACTACCTAAATAACTCGACCAAATCACGAGAATGTCTTCGGACATTCACAAAGATATACATGACTCAAATAGTAACGAATCTTACACAGTAGACTACATCATGCCAATATCAAGCATCTGCATCTGAGTCTGACAGCAGCCTCTCCAGTGGACCCCTTGACGATTTCAAGCATGCCCTCGGGCTACAAACTACAGATGATCACCTAGGTTTCGTGTCACTTCCCTTGCTCCGGAATGTTGAAAGAGAGAAAATGATCTGGGGGCTGCAAATTTCCCAACTCATATATCAACACACTATGGAAATAAAATTAGCTGGGCTATTGATATCTGAAAAAATTGGGGGCATAATCGAGGATTCTCATAAATCTGTCAAGAACAATGACTCGCAAATTGAGGCACATTTGAGCTAATCTAATTTTAGAAGAGTAAGTCCCCTTAGGCTCTTCCATCACAGTTTATGGACAGACTCTTTCCAACAAAGTGGGATCATCCCACACAACAAGGGGTCAAAACAACTTAGACAGGAAAAGATATCTTGGGACAGGCAAATAATATACAAAGGCTGTGAATATAATCTTAAGTAAAGGTAAAAAAAAGTCCTAGCTATCAGTGGAAAAAGTCACCTTTCAAAGAGCTTCCTGATACATGATCATCCCTCAGTTTAAAGTTTGCAGGAGGAGCTGGTATGGAGCTATGTAAGGCTTCAACTGCAAGAAAAGATAGATATTCCATCAACTTGAGAACCCACATGAAGCTTGTCTCCGTTTCTGATGCACTAAAAAAAGTTCTTACATAGATGAAATTGACAACCCACGGCAGTCAGAAATGACAAAACAATCCTGGTAATTTAGCTTTGGGATGACATAATAAAGGGTAAATCGATAATCAAAACTCTTTCTTGGGAGAATTACGAGGTCATTTCACAGAAAATCTGATATATTTGGTAAGATAATCAACAAAAACACAGAATATCATTCACCTCCTCTCCTTACAGATCTATCCATGATGCAAATGAGCAGACAAGTCTATCAGACATTCGGCAGCAACATCACAGATGCCAAATGGAATACAAATCTCGAAAAATGACAATTAGACTTCATAGCAACCTAACAGCCTATGAAACCCCGGTAGCAAAAGCTATGACATTAAACTAAGAAAGAAAAAATAACTAATCTCAGGTGACATGCATCCCACCGATGATACCAAATGATAATATTTAGCCAGAAGATGCCCACCAGAAATTTAACCTAGAAGCAATTTGAAACTAGAGACCTCACATGGAGTAATTCTCTACCATCAGGTCACATGTCACGTCACTCCATGGAAACTTACCCTGTTCATTTAACTCGCTCTCATTAAAGCTGTCATCAGATGGATGACCTTGGGAAAATCCCATTCTTGACTTCCTCAAATCTTCTGATGACCTATTAGCAGGATCTCTTCCATCTTCAGTATCGTCATCTCCCTCTGAGGTCGTGGCAGATATCCAATCCACCAAACTATCAGTCCCCCGATTTTTTCTGCCAAACTTCAACAGCCGTTTGAAGCCCTTTGTCACATCTTTGCGAGACTGAGTATAGGAAGAATTAGCAACAAGAAAAGGTTTCTGCGCACTCCCCCATTTCTTTCTCATTCGTGCAGCATCAACCTCTGCTTGGCCCAGAGTATGGGAGTTCCATGATGCAGGGCTTCCAATTGGAGAATCCATGGAAGCATCAATATCTGAAGTCTCGTGGGGGTAGGAAAACAAATTTTGAACACGTGAATTCCACGAGACCGGGCTTTCACAGGGTGAATCCTTTAGAGAACCTGTCGGATGGAATTTTGATGGCACAGACGCAGCAAATTCACTAATAGAAGCAGGGTCAACATGAGAAATAGATCTCAATGAATCATCATTTCAGACCCAGATTTCACCGAATCATCTGAGTCCTGGCTCAACCTCGAATTTCCATTGGCAAAATCTTGGACTGCTACAATGTCAGGTTCATCATCATCTTCCTCTTTTGGCATGTCAACCAAATCATCAGCCACAAAATCTGAGTCATCAAAATCGTGATCATTCATCAAATTTTCAGATTTCATTGAAGCCTTCCTTGCACTGCTAGATCCTCCACCAGGACCAACTCCATTACCCTTTCCATGGAAAAACTTTGAATTACCACTTTTTGAGAATTTGTCTGGAACATCCATCTGTTCTTGATCAAATTCCAGTGAAGCCAAAATAGCCACATCACCATGCGAAGCAGACATGTCCTGAAACTCTACAGGACCAGCAGAGCTTTTCCTTAAAGACTCGGATCGCCGAGTTTTCTCTTCCTTGACAAGCGGCAAATCTTCACCGTTACTCTTGCTTCGAGCATAGCTTCTCACTTGTGAACGACTTGGTGCTTTACTGATGCCGGAGGAGGGTTTAGTGTTTTCTTTCCTCAAATCAGAAAAGTTGGGGACGGACTGCGCAAGAGGGTTTTCTAACGGTGCCCTACGTCTACCAGAAATAGAGTTGGAAGCTCTCACTGAAGACCTTGAACCTGGTGCTACTGAATTGCGAGGAGTTGACGAAGACAAGTTACGATTTGGAAAAGGCTTCTTCATCTGGCTGCTTTTAGAAACACCATCATCTGGATATGCCTCAAATTCCTCCTCTTCACTTTGAACAAGATCAGTTTGCTGACATCAGAAATAAAACTTCACCGAAGTTAGTCCCTCAAAATTTATTTACGGCCAAATTTTTTGGTTGCAAGTTTAATACAGCAGAATCCATCATACTTTACCTACCAATAATATTTGGGGTTTTTCAAAAACTCATTCACATTAGTACCTGCTCCTTCACATTTGACCGCATACTGAAAGATCTCTGTTTCTCAGTACGTTGACGAGTACTTGAGAGTGATTGACGTCTCTCTGCTGAACCAGAAAACTTAGCCTTCATTTCAGCTCTGCTTCGCTCAAGGCTATCATGCATGGCTTTCAATTTTGCCTCCTTCTCTGCCCTTTTAGATCCCCATTCTTCCCTCAACTTTGCATCTCTTTTCTGCATGTACTTCTCATAGAATTTTCCTCTAGAATCATCAGAGAAACTAAGGTCAGAAAAGGTCTTCCTGAGAGTATCGGTGCCCTGATTATCCAACATCTTCATCGATGGAGGAGTATGGAAGTCCGCCACCTTATCTGAATTCCCACTTAAGTCAATTGCTAAGTTCTTCTCAGGCAGTTTAACAGGAGCTATCTCTGGGACTGCTGATTTCTTATGCTGCAATGCCACTGGTTCTATCTGGGAATCAGTGGGTTTACTCCTTCGGGCGGAGCTGGACTGATCTACAGGAAGGCGAAGCTTGTGTTCTGCAAAGAGCTTTTCCAACTCATTAGCCTTCATCTTAAGCTCGTCATTGAGTTCCTGGTTTCCTTTAGATTGCCGTGCCCTCTGAACTTGCTCCATTGGGTTTGATGAAGGCATAGTCAACGTCTCTTGACTCTCAAGAGCCTTTCTACTGGGAAAAGGTAATTTACTATTCACATATGAGGAGCCACCCTCATCCCTCTTTCCTTGAGTCCTCTTAATATGTTCAGAATGAGACCTCCTAATTTGTTCAGAAACAGCTGTAACTGGCTTTTGAAACTTCAGTTTTGGGATATGAGATTCTTCTGCCACGGTTTGCACCTCCACAGGTGCCACCAAGTCCGTAGCTCCTTCTTCAGATTCCCCAGTAAGGGATCTCCACTTTGGTTGAGTTGTCAATCGATCCCCACTAATTCCTTTGTCTTGCATTTCTCTAGCTTTAAGTCCTACACCACCTTCAATTTGCCCAGAAAAAGATCGAGAATGTCCATGGAAACCCCTAGGATGGGATTTAACCTGCGTTGGATCTTTTATGACAGGATCATCTATTCCACTCCCACTTCTACTTTTGGATGACACATCCCCAACCCTGCTCAGGGAACCTCCAGTCTTATTCTTGGAAGCAGCCTGGTTTTTCATCCCAGCTCCTTCCTTTTTATATGCAGAGCCCATCAGTTGTGCCTCAGCATCCGCTAATTCCATGTTTCTACCACCTTCACCTCCTGCTAAGGAGTTAACCTTTTCTTCTGCACCCTCCTGACTGCTTACCCCTATCTGCTGTACCCTACCAGTAAAGGGTCTAGTTTGGGTCATTGAACTTGCTAGATCCTTCAGACTGGTGCTTCCACCATCTGTCTCATCTTCTTTTCCTGATAAGCAGACAGTGCTCTGCACTTCAGCATGCTCTTTCGGTCCAGCATCGCCAAATGTAACCAAGTCACTCTTACTATCACTATTAAAATAACCAGTGCTATCAGTCAAAACCTTTTGGTTTCTATCCTCAGACAAAGCAGAAGAAACGGTATGTTTTTCCTGAGAAATAGAAGTTGAGGAGGGCGTACACAAAGGGCTTTCGCCATTGTTCTCTCTCTTGTCAGCACTCAAGTCAATGCTCATATCACTTGCACCACTCCATCTCCTCAACACAGCCTTCTCAACTGCAGCAGGTGCTGACGAAACATCAGAGGAGAGCCTTCTCAGCTCGATAGACTTGCCCACGGAAGGTTTGCTACCACTGCCGCTGTTAGTATTCTCCTTCTGTTTGCTTTCAAAGAGATTTATGCGGTCCTGAACGCTGAGACGCCTACCTGGTTGACTTATCTGGATGGGTGGTGATTCTTCATCTTGTTTCTCTTTCGCTTCTATGTCTTTCTCATTCGAATTATCATTTCGAGTAGGAAATGCAGTGGAGGCCTTGGTCTGTTGACTAGCGGAGGCTTTTGATTGGTCTGACTGATTTCCCACGGTTTGGGCAGCACATAGCTCTTGGTCAATCGAGTGTCTGTTTGAATGCACTAACGGGGGCCGAGAGGGTGCAGTTTGATCTTCTGTGGGATCATCAAGGGACATGTCAGATTCACATGAAGATCTGATTCCTCTCTCAGCAGCACCTGACTTCCACAAGGGGTGCAGGTCTGGCCTTCTTTGGCACAGCGACAGGAATTTGGAGCAAGCTTCACTACACAAGTCAAACATAGTTTGTAATCAAAACACTTGAAAGGAATCAGAAGTATGAACATGCTTGCAGAAGTATGCTGTCTAACAAATTATAACAGAAAAATTACTAAGCGGAAAAAAGAATGAAGTTGAGAGCTGTTCTTGCACAAGTAAACATTTAATCACTTTACAAGACCCAGCCATAAAATGTGGTACCCTGACTTCTAAGATCATTACAACCCCAACATTATATAAACGATCACATCTGCGTGGCTGCTTGTGATTCTAAACTAGGATGATGGCAGTTCTTTCTGCCCTGGACTTCTCTTCCTATAAAAATCAAGCAAGTACAAACTTTGGAGACGACAGGACAAATTAGGATTTTGTACTGGTCAACCAAATTGAGTCACATGCATTTTGCAGGAAGTTAATGATCCTAACAGTGAGAAACGTCTCAGTTGATTAAGCGCACATATATACTGACCCAGCAAACACCAACATCAGACAACAGTACAGCCATCCGAGGCCTCTATCCTCGCTTGGAGAAAGGTTTTCACAAGGAAAATGGAACACGTCAGAGTTTCTAAATTTCTGCCTTGCCAAAGATGAAAGGTGCTTTCTTATCCCCAGAAATAAATAAACAAAAACAGCTGAAAAGATGAGCTCATGACCACATCAAGTGGGAAATCCCACTCCATCAAACAGACAAACCTCTTTTGGAATTTTTTATATCAGAAACCCTTAAAAGTCATGGGAACCATAGATAACTTCTGCTCTTTACATGATACTTCAGCATAATCTTTATTGTGCATTTGTTGATGGAATCTGTGAGGCCACTAAATGTGAATCTTTTGTGTAGGGGCATAAGTGTCAACACCCCAATTTTGGATGATACTCTTTGCTAAAGTTCTAAACTCAGCAATTAAATACTGTATTTCTTCCAGCAAAGGCTTCTCATCATTAATCAAACATTTAGCAGAAATATATAAAGCCTCAGGTTTGCAAAGATGTCATTAAGAAATAAAGCAGAGCCTTCAACACTGACATAACGCTTCAATGCACTTTTAGTAGAAATTATATGTGTGGAAAGGAGGACAAAACATCAAAGGAAACATAAAAGTCGCAAGCTGTTCAAAAAGCTAATTAAAGAAATGGCTGTATCTATGCCAAAAACAAAGGGGCCAGAAAGCTACCATAGTACTCCCAACTAAATGTTTAGATCATTCCACCGGCTTCTATAGGAAGCATTTCAAACTGAGACTTCACACGCATGATAACACTATTGGAAAATACAAGATTAAGAAAAACATGAGCATTCTGACTATGGGGCATCAATAGGGTCATGAGTCTCAAGACTGGCCTAGATCAATAAAAATATGCCAGAAGGATCAGTCACATAGAAGTAGTTTCTTACTTCAGTCGATTAGCTCCGAAGCAATCCGCAAAGAGTTGGAGGTCAGAGACACTATCAGGGTTAAAACCAGCAGCAGAAGCTCGAGTACATGCGGTGGTTAAGTCCTGCCTAACTGCGGCAAGCCGTACATCAATAGCCCTTAGAAGTTCCTTCCTGAATAATTAGAAGAAATTAGAAGAAGGAAATGGAAATAGAATGACGTTTGAAAAAAGTGGAACTAGCTTTCTCATGCCATCAAAACATGCATGCACATGACAGAATAGCATATGTACAGCTGAGTGGATGAATGGACAGATGCACATATTCGATAGTAGCTATATAACTTTATGGGATTTCAGAAAAATAAAGACCATAGGCTAAGATGATTGCTACCATCCGTACTTGGTGTGACTAATCAATATCTACTAAAGAGTACTCTCCATAAAACAAATGAACCAGAGCTGCATCACAAAAAGTGAAGCTATTCTTGTTTCCATTTACCTTGGAGATTAATCACTTGTAACAAACATGTTAAAGCTCATGTTGTGAAAATCCAAGTCATTGGGAAAAATTAAACAATTTCACAAAGGAACAGATAACTATGTGTAAAAAATCTGGAAGAGGAATTTTTCCCCAAATACCCCTTTTCTTTTGTGGCTGACATCAACAGCAGATTACAGGGGGCCTTAAAATTAGTAATATTCAAAGAATCCACTCCTACTTTGGTAGAATTAAATTCCCTTTGGATAACTAATTAAATGACCAACAAAAATGATGTACAAACAGATATTCAAAAACTATTCTTCGAGGTGTTTTATATGTAATTGTAAAATTCTCGAGGAGCAAATTTTCAAATAAAATTAGTAAAACTTGTGGAAAATAGCAACTGATATGAATGTATTTTATTAATTATGACATAAGCACATGTAACTTTACCCCCACAATCCCTCCCAAACAGAAACTATTATGGATCCAGTGTGGCTGCCATGCACAGAAAGAACACAAAAGAAACCGATGGAAATTTATGATTGAGCAACAAAATTAGATGGTGAGGGAGGTGTTTATTATCTACATTCATGTAGTCTCTCTCCACCTTATAATTAAGCTTTCGGGCTAGAAATGTTAACAGAATTGGTTTTTTTTTGTAAAGTAATAAACAAGAATTACTTTAACACTCCTCAACACGTACAAATCAAATCAAACCACATAAAGAATGCACATGGAGTTGAAAAAATGGTGATTAAGATAAATGAAAAGAACCACAAACAAAATGAAACATTAAATGGGGCATGAAGAACTGAAACTTGATTTTGAGATTATGTTAGAATATCCAGCCCAATGATGGAAGCTATTATGTGGAGCGATACTACATTAATACAACATTGTTATAAACCCTAAGCAAACAACATGGGATACTTCGGCAAGTTCAATATAGACCAACTCTACAGGCAAAGCTACACTAATTATTCCTGCAGATTCAGTGAGATTTTCTACAGAAGTTTAGAAAAATAACTTCATTCAGTTGGCTTTTTAATAAATTGAGGAAAAGACAATTACTTTGTTGCATCAGCTGCTGCGATTCCTGCTTCATCGCCACCTGCAGAAAGAATGTATCATAAATAAAGTTCATATATAAAGCAGTTGTTTTCCCATCAGATCCTAGTTTTTTCAGTTGTAGCATTGAGAATCCAATTAGCTTCAAACATTCTTAAACAAGTTCCTTAAACACTTCTACAATGTGCATCTTGACAACCTGTATCAACTATAAGTGCTACAAGATGAATTGTGGAGATTGTATCCCATATTGATTGTTTCCAAGGATGACTCATTTTGAGTTCTGTGACTAATTTGTTGCACAATCTCTGCCTATCATATGTTGATAGGCAAAATTCACTTCCCTTTTGGATGTGGGAAATCAACATTACTTATATTTGAAAACAACAGAGATGATGAAACCGACAAAGGAAGAAGTGTATTTTTGGCTTAAAATATTTCACGCAAGTTTCATGAAGCGTTCCGGTACCCTTGCTCAGCACAATATTCCCATTTCCTGATCCAAACTCTTCAGTACTTATATTACACTACATGATGGAATTCATAAACACATTATATAGTTCAGGGACATGCAAATGCAGAAACTTGAGGAGAATTGCAATTGCTGCAGTTAAGTGACTGCATATGTCACACCACTCAGTCACATGAACATCCCCCAAAGAAAGCTGGATCTATATAAATATCCAAGGATGGTCCCCATAAATTCACAAAAAGGGAAACATAGATCCATATACATGGAGAGAAAAAAATCTATTTCAGTATTTGTGCTCAGATATCCAACAGAATTAAGAATAATCAAGCCAGGCCTGATTAGGGTGGACGACATACCTGAGGCATCAGTATTATGATCCCTAGACCCCTGAGACAGTAAGTTTTGGAAGTCAGCTAGATTAATGATATTGGCTTCCCATTTAAATCATGAAAAATCTACACCAAGATGAAAGGTATATTACCATTGAATAGATTCTTCGAGCTGCTTCCAATTGAGACATTTCTGCATCAAATGTATTCACTAGTTCCAAGACCTCTGGAGTACTAACAAAGCGAACAAACCTGAAACCAAACAGTGCCTACAGAATTAAAGATGCCAACAACTTTATGAAAGTTTACAGCACCACTGTTGTTCTAGCAGGCTGATAAACATAGGGACATGGGCATTACCGCTCCAGAGTTCCCTTTGTGAACCATGTTTCCCCATCGTTATGCTTTCTCGTTTCGAGTTTTATCGACTGCACCGCCCAGGCAAATTGCTCTTCAGCAACCTTTAGATGTGCTACAAATGGCTTTACCAAACCCGATGCCAGCTTCTCAGAATTCCCATTGCTAGAAACAATCAATTCACACCTACCCAAAAAGGAAACATTTGTACAACAAGACTATAAAAGCAACTATAAAAGCACCAACAATCGAAAAACAGATTATGTAAAAGGATCAAAAGACTCTCTCACCGTGAACGCTTTGGCGAGAGCTGGAAGACAGCATGATCAAGAGGCATTTCCGACTTCATTCTTCCAGGCTTTTATCTACTCAATTTATCCTCCACCCTTTCATTTAGCAGGACACACATCCCCCGCCCCTAGATCCCTGTAGCCGTCGGCATAATCAGAAAAACCAAAAAAGCACCTCAAAGGCACAATGTAGTATAGTCAAAGACAATAAACAACACAGAAAAGGTCAAGCAAACCAAGCAACTGCAATCAAACATAAAACACACGATGCGAGCAGAGGAACAGATGATTCAGCAAGTCCACTGTCCACTGGACCAAATAGAAACGCAATTGCTCGAGCTGGCCGACAAAAAACCAATCTTGACACAACAGATCTCATCACAATCCATCGACGAGCAAAATGCAGCAAAACTTCCAGCTCCCGGACCAAGACAAGACGCCCACAGCACACCCCCACGACACCGCACACAATCCAGATCTGATTCCGACAAGAAAACCACAAAACGAGCGCGACTCGAACTCATCGACAGGACGCGGACGGCGACCGACGACACGTGCGGACACGCGGGACGCGGAAATGCGAGCTCCTGAAACCCCCGAATCGGAGCTTGAGACCCGGGCCGACGCGGGCAATCGAGTGAGATCTTCCCCATCGATTGCTCGCTCCCATCGCCAAGGCGGCGTCGCG
The DNA here is from genome assembly GCA_014182715.1 of Eucalyptus cloeziana. Taxonomy (NCBI): domain Eukaryota; kingdom Viridiplantae; phylum Streptophyta; class Magnoliopsida; order Myrtales; family Myrtaceae; genus Eucalyptus; species Eucalyptus cloeziana. The sequence continues at coordinate 28,717,083 of CM024639.1, forward strand.
CATCGGGCTCACCTGCTCGGGGGCGGCTGCTCGCCGTTGATCCAAATCGCGCGCGCCGATGAACGGGCACTTCCTCCTTCGGAGTTGGATTTTTTGAACTCCGTGAGTAGCCAGCAACCTGTCCTTCGAGGAACTAACCTAACAGTGACTCTGCATTATCTTGCTTCACTCGTTTCTCAAATGTACCTCCTCCTTCTCTCTCTCTCTCTCTCTCTCTCTCTCTCTCTACACCTTGAAGATACAGTAGAGAGAGAAAGTGGTGGTGGAGCTGGGAAGAGAGAGAAAACCAAAAACCCAACTGTGCGTCTCTTCTTCTCCTTCTCCTTCTTTTTTTTTTTTTTTTTTTTTTTTTTTGGGTTTGCGCTTCGGACAAACGCTCTGTTTTGTGCGAATTCGGGACACTCTCTCTCTCTCTCTCTCTCTGCCTAAAAATTTGAAAGATAAAAAGGACTCCAGTCAGATTCCCAGATGACCAAAATGCCCCTCTTTTCTTTTTCCTTTTTTTGAACATTTTTCCCCATTTTTTCAAAATTTCCCAGTAAACATCCAACAGCGGCGCCTGGAATTCTGCTCGCGTCAAGGAGGAAAGCCCGTTGCTTTCCATCGTTTTGTTTTGACTGAGAAATGAGAGAGCGTGTTCAAAATTTGAATTTCTCTTTTGGTTTACCACCTCTAAATTTATATATTACTAACTTACCTAAAAGAAAAGTTTCTCAGCTGCCAGGAATTATACAGCATATTATTGTCTTGAGAAATTTCGAACTTGGAAAAATTGAGAAGTCTCCATGTATGTTTTAAATTAATCATTCAAAATATATGCTGCAGTCGCTCTACTTGACATTAAGCTATCTAAGCAAAATCTCTAATCAAATCAATGTTAATCGGAGATAAACGTACATTGCAATTGAATGATTGCTACAAGAGTTCGATCGCGATGTTAGCGAATTTTTTTAGGAGCCGGTTCGTGATTTAAGGTTGTCAATTGATTGAGGAAGTATTTTATTTTACTAAATGAATATGATATGTATAAAGTTAGAAAATGAAATTACCTCATTTAGAAAAATGTGATTTTCTTTCTCTCCAAAAATAGGCAAACTATTCTATTTCCATGTATGGCATTGCCATTCTCATTCTCATTCTCACGCCCTATCAACCCTCTCATTGCAAAAATAATGTCTCTACTCAATGAATCTCATTAACTATGGTCATTCAATCGAAGAAACCAATTTATCTAAATTCTTCAATACATTTACCCCACGAATTACATTAAAAAAAAAAAAATGATTATATCGACAAACCCACGTAAATTTGGTGCAATTTTGAGCCAATTTAATGGGTGCAATCGAATGACAATTCATCTCGGTGACAAAAAAACTAATCTCGATTAAACCCGATATAAGTGAACTCATTTTACATGTGCCGCAAGATTAAATAAAATTTATATGAACTAATGATGAATGTGATCCGCGTGCACCTAATCTAGACGCTAATCGATGATGCCGGGCTCATCGAATTCACATCATTAGCGACTCCGCCGACAATAGCTTTTGCATCGGCAACCACCCATTTTGCTAAATCGGCAGCGGACGACGTTCGCACAATCGCCATCTCAGGAAAGAATCCCACCTCTCCCCCGCTCCCAAAAGAAGGTCGCCATCAGTAGTACTACTGCAATAAAAAAGGAACACATCGCTCTCGTGGCGAGGGCATTTTCGTCAATCCGGGCGGCACGATCGGGGGAATAGTCAGACTATTCCCACTCCTTTGCCTTAAGCAATCAATCGATGACCATTTAACGGTTTCTTTGGGAAATTAAAGCAGTGGCGGTGGGGGAGGTGGTGGGGGAGTCGTGAAGCCGAAGCAGCGAGCCATTTCTGCGTACATTCTTTTTTTTTTTTTTTTGGGTTTTCTGTTGGGTAATTATTCGACGGAGATTATGAACCATTTATGTTGCTTTCGTGCGGGCGCTTTTACCGTCGTGCCCTCCGCCAACCGCACCGTCATCATGCCCCGTCACGTACTCCCTGTCCACCCGCCCGGTACTGCTCAAGTAGTGTCTCGAGTTTGGAATCCACTTGTGTTCTCTAAGATTTTAATAATTTCAGTAATCGCGATAATAAACTTTCAGTTTATGCTAATTCATCATCGGCATAGTCGTTTGGAGCTCCAAGATGAGATGTGGAGGTTGAATGTTCGGATTTCACTTACCACATTTAAATTTGCTACGTCTACGGATCAAAAGTTAGGTTCGATTGATTTGTAGAGTTTGCAAGGTGTTTCATGGACCTATGGACAATTGAGCATTCGCAATCATGCCTCTTGATTTTGTCAAAGAAAAAAATTTACTTTAAATCGTATAAATTACTCGATGATTTCTTCTTCTTCCTCTTCATTTCTTTCTGTAATTGATGGCTTCTAGTGAAAATGGACTTAGGGTTATTGAAAAGCTAATGTGGGTCCATGTCATTGTCGGCTACACATTGCATCAACATTTTATTAGTTAGTTTGCCGATTTCCAATCTAAAACTACGTCAATTGTAGGAAAAAAATAAAATAAAGTACACTACTTCGAGTAAGAAAATTAGAAATTCAATGACCCGGTTGAATGATTACTAAATTTTAGCGAGGACAAATGAATTTTACTCTACAATAAAAAAAATAAATATCAATTAGAACCATTTGAAAGAGGATCTTATCATATGATCAAAATTTCTCACAAAAAATCAATCCAGTCACTTAACACTTAACATATTTGACTGATGAGATGCTCAGGCACCACTTCTGCAACTTTTCTAAAACGAGCATGGGTTTGTTAGAAAATGTGAATTAGTTAAGACACATGCGAATCAACTATTCTATGCAGTTTTCATCAATTATTTCATGTATGATTTTGGGAATCCGAATCACTAAAAAAAAGGAAAACCCAAATGACCAAAAAAAATTACTTGGGTAGGATTGCATCCCAACATTTTTTTTGAGATTTCCTTCAAGAAGATGTGAACAAAACATGAAATAAAAAATCTAGGAATTGTCCAGCATCACTGGTTTGCAACCCACTTTAGCAACAGGGCTCCATTGTAAATTGCCACGTGTCGTTTGCATTTTTTCTTTTTCTCTATTTCGTGAAATCGGCGCGGGAGATTTCGCGACTTTCGCTTTCATCGGAACGGGGCTATTTGTGGATGAAAGAAAAGCACCTCCCCTCTCCCCCCCTTTTTTTTTTTTTGGTTTTTTTTTTGGGTGGTCGAAAAATGATGACATTTTGGTCCGGCTCGAGTTGACAATCCTTTTTTTTTTTTCCCCTTTCGAAACATCGGAATTCCGCTTCTCCCAATGGTAGCTTGACAGCTGTCCCCGACTCATCACGTTCCCGTCCTACTAAAACCATTCACGAAGAAAGCGCCCCACACGCGATAGCCAAAAACGAAATAATAAATTGAGTACAAATATTATCTTTTCGCTTAAATCGCTGTTGATCGATTTCTAATTAACTTCTTTTTCACGTATGGTGCCTTTGAGCTTCTAAGTTGTACGATTTGTGCAATTAAGCCTTTAGTTGCCAACCATTAACACTTTTACAGAAGATCGCTCATTTTCGAGATTTATTATCACTCACGCCTTGTTTAACAATCAGTCATATAACGTATTATGAATTGAGCAACTTAATTCAATGATTCATTCGATAAAATTACTACAAGAAAAGACAAGGTGAAAGGGCTATGAAATGGAACCTAACCTAGACAAAAGTAAGAACATAGTGCAATAGTCATTTTCCTAACATGTCAAATATAGATCCATATCGAGTTAAATTAAGGTTGCATAGGCAAGAAACGAATACTAGGGCATCCATAGTTGTTGAGCTTGAGGGGACAAAAGACATGACTCCTCCTTTACTCTCTATCACCTAGTTGTCCCACCTATATTTTGGAACCACCGCATCACCAACAAAGATAAATACACCATGTTTGGACCACGCATTGACGCCTTGGCTTGTAGGTCATCACCAAAGCGAGACTAACAAGGAAAGAAGAAAAAATGTATAGAATCCGGTCCTCACGATGCATTTATTTTTTCATATGACATACGAAAACTTTTCCAAATCAACGCAATTTGTTATACTTATCTCCTACGAGTTGGCCCTGTATGCCGATTTATCTTGCGAGCTCGGGATTAACTTGTCCAAACCTAAAGAGCTCATGGACTCTTTTTTCTTCAAGGAAAGGGGGGACAAAAAGGATGGATTTGGTTAAGATGGCAACACGGGAGACGCGTCCCATCTTTTTTCCATCCTTCAAGATTCATCATTGCGAAAGACGCCATGTGGGGTTAATTTCCCTCTTTGTCATCACATGGGATGTTATCCCACCCCCGCCTCTTGAGATCCCTCCGTCCCTTTTTTTCACCCCCTTCACGAAAAGAGACAATTATGGTTATCGGGTCATGATTGATTTGATTGGCGACGATCCATTGGTCAAGAACGGGTTTTGGAAACGGGACAATGGTTAGATGATTTTGAGGTCCAGTCGACCCGAAGATAATATCATCTTTTTTATATGAGTAAAGCTAAAAAGGAGGAATTGGAGGTTGTGTGAATGCGATCCACACGAAAGTGGGGTCGAAATTTGGCACCAAAGTCCACCCGCACAAGGCAAGCTTCGCCCCGGTGTTGTTGGGTTCAATGGGCCCGTCGGTCATCAACTTCCCTTAAAGCTTTTTTCTCCCTCTTTCCTTCCCTTCCCTTCCCCCCCACCTCAACGACAACTACAACCCGGATTTCAAAATTTGCGTCACCGCCCACTTAAGCAGTCGGTGGGGTTTTTTTTTTTTTTTTTTCTAATTTTTAAAGAAAATTATGGCTATTTTAGTCAGCACTGACAATCAATTCTGCCCTTGGACGTGAAGGTGCACAAGATTTTCAAATGCGTCCCCATGACCAGCCTCATTTCACTTGCCACGCGTCTCCAGCTATTGTTCCATGGCGTGCTTGTGCAAAAAGTTTTTTTTTTGCCCTTTTGTGAGTGAGGTGTTTTTCCTTGTCTCTTTCCCCCAGAAGGAAGAAGAAAATGAGACGAGGGAGAAGAGGATTTGAATTGGGTTTAAGAGAGGCTTCACCTTCACTGGCCCACCAACATGTCCATAAGCCCGTCCCACTAAAGATGGGCTTGAATGGATCAAAGAAAGTTCGACTCCAACAGCACGTGCAAGCAAGATTATGCCCCGACAGCTTGTTGACCTCGCTGGTCGTTTTCCGATTCTGGCACTCATCCTTCGTCGCCGGACGAATGACTTGCGGAGGAGGTCACTGGTCAGCATGTCAGACGCAAGCTGCGGAGGTGATGCGACTACGAGGTCGCATGAACGGGAATTGGAGAGACGTGAGACGTGCGTAAGAATGATATCCCAGGATGATCCGCTGGAAAATGAGAGGCAAACATGAACAGACTGAATTTGCTTTCATTAGTAGCAAGAACCGATGGAGACAACAGCTTGCTCTCAATTTCTCTTTTGGGGGTGACACATACATTTGCGAGAACCAAATATAGAGAGTTCGAGGGCAACCGTTACTCAGCAAGAAGTTGCTAAACACTTGCTAGCGGATGGACCGACAATCATTGTCATGCATGTCCCCGAACACTCCGCTCACTCGTACGTTAGGCCTCGCGGGAACACATTGACAGACCAGCGAGTAACGGACCAAATAATTAGGTAAAGCAAGCTTCGGGGTTCGATTGCTTCGCATCTGAGCTGTGATGTTAGATCGAGCGAGACTGTATGTGAACTCAGAGATAATAAATTCATCATAGTAGCACATTACTGCTCAGGGGTCAATCGTGCCAACAAAGGAGCATGACGACGCAGCGTCGAATGATGTAGAGCCTACCTTTCTGCTCTTTCAGGTGACCCTTCAGCCTTGTGCATGAAAGCCTCCTGTTTCTAGCCTTCGGGTCTCTTGCTTTCGAGCTTGCACTTCTCATGATCATCTTCACTTTTCTGCGATCCGAACGCCTCAGTGACTATGGCTTGGCTTCACTTGCCTCTGGCTTTGTCGAGACAGATAGGGGATTTTGTTTTCTTTTAGTAGCGAATTGACTCTGCTCTTGGCGTTCCAAAAGGGAGGGTCGTCTTCTTATCAGGACAGCTTCGGCCCCTCTTGTCTCTCCCTCTCTCTCTCTCTATGTGCGTTCTGTGTACGATACAGGCATTTATGGGAAGCAACAAACCACCAAGATATTGGTCGGCCACGATTCCACGAGTAACACAAGAGAATTGTATATTTGGGTCATGCCGTGTTCTTGTAAGATTAGAATGCATGTAAGAGAAATAACTGCTATTGTCCTGATGGATGTGCTCCTTCCTTCATGTCCTTGTTCACTGCACATGGAAAGTATCTTCATGTCCTTGTTCTCTGCACATGGAAAGTGTTATAATGGAAGGATCACCGGCATGCTAATTTGCACCTTCTTCTATAGATCAACCTGAGTGTTAGATGTATCCATAGATGTAGCCACTGGTGTAACTTATTGATTTTAAGTTAAACATGTCAACTTCAAGAGGATTTATAACTTATTTTGTTAGGCAATTTTGTACATCGAACTATGACAAACGCTGAAAAATATGTCTCTCTTTTTTTTGGAAGTTTATGAATACCTCTTGGAGTCCTCGTTTTAAGGACATGCAAAGATGGTTCATCTCCGATCCTCATTTTATTTTGCCAACTAGATATTATAGATGGTACACATTGCCTGTCGAGCTATTCATTTGAGGAAAATAGCATATATATTAAGAAATCATATAAGATACTATATACTAAATGGTGGTGGTCGAAAAAATGAAGTCATCTATTATGTTTCAAGACCAAATGAATTGAAGAGCTTCACTATAAACACATTAGTAACCTACTAAGAGTAACGTAGTATGTAATCTTACGGTTGATTGACGGATGATATCTCAGTTAGAGCAATTCACCATAATCAATTCCCACCAACTCACGTCCTTTATTGGGAGACAAAAGCAAGACACTCGAAAAGATTTTGTTATGTTTGTATGTTTTCAATGCTGGGAGGTGGCACCACTTTACACGAGGAAAACCCTAGTTTTTTTATTTATTTTTTAATTTTATCTCCACCATACATACACGTGTTCTTCAATTTCACCACACAAAAATATATCACAACACAGAATCATTAGTCTCAGCGAGTGAAATCTTGTGCCACTAACACTAAAGTTTTACTATTGCTAAATGGTCGTCACTTCTTCTCGTCGCCGTGCTTAAAATCTTGTGCTTGTGCCACGATTTTGGGGTTCCTTCCTTAATCTCCGCCCTTTGCTTCGCAATATTTAACGAATTAAATCGAATTAGTGATTACAAAGGGCTTAAAGAGCTTGCGGACGTGGACAAATTCCTACTGTGAAAAACAACGCAAAAGCCAACGCATCTTATAATTTATGATTAACACAAGGAGGAGAAAATTATTAAAGAAATTGATGATGAACAATTAAGTACAATAAAAATTTACATGGTTTGATCTAAGTATTAATATCTACTCTACAAAGAGAGCTAGGAATCTACTATGAATTTAGAATATGGTAAATAAAAAGTTTACATAATCGCTTCATGTACTCAAGTGTTTCCCAAACTTAAATTACATTCAAAGCAAACCCATAACTATTATCTTCCAATTTTTTACCAAGAACTCACTTAGAAAATACAATTCTTTTTTGCTTTGTTGTATGGGATATCAAAGTAAAATTTTACATTATATATATAACTATCCAAATTAGGGAACCTATTCAAATTAAAAAATATACTCAAACTCAATATATATTCTTAACAGTAAGACATATTAAATGGATCATGGATTACTTTTAATGAAATGTAGGAGAGCTCCATTCTCGAAAGATTGCAAAAGAATACGCCACAACGTGAAAACTTGAATCGATCAATTTGTTTTGCTTAAGAAGCCAAGCATGATCTTGCAACATGTCCTTGTTAGTTGTTGCTGTTGGCTAAATCACATGATTGGAACAGCCTCTGAGCCCCCCGCCCCTTCTTTCTTCTTTCTCAATAGCGAGGAACTCGACTTTCCAAAAAGACGTACCAACTTTTGGCAAAGATGAGAACTGCTGAAGCCGCCAAATACGGCGTGCACGCATCCGTATATAGTTCATAATTCCATGAAAGAAAGATAGAGAAAAAGGACTAAGGAATTAGAATAAGAAAAGAGCAACATCTGGGGTTGGAACTTGAGTACATGCATGACTTTCCATATGTAATATTACTAAAAAAATTAACAGATAAATTAAGATGCTCATGATATTGTGCTTGCGTGTCATCTTAAAAAAGGTGATAGCATGACATCTCACAAATTATACATCATATTATTGTATGAGTAAATGGCACAAATAGTCACTGAATTTTGGCCAAATGTATAATGTGATCAATAAATTTTAACCTAATGTGTAATGTCATTCTTGAATTTTTAATTTATTCATTATTGTTCTTCAACTTTTAATACATATTCAATTTAGTCTTAAAATTGTATGAAAACATTAAATGCTATCCTTCCAATTATTCAAGCTCAGGAACAACTTTTCAAAAAATTTCATACAATCCAATAACAAAATTGAATATGTATCAAAAGTCAAGAGACAATATTAGACAAATTAAAAACTCATAAATAACGTTGCATATTGGGTTAAAATTTATGTATTACATTTAATAAATTTAAAGTTTATTGACTATATTACACATTAAGTTAAAACTCATGGATCATTTGTATCATAATCTCTTCTTATTTTTGCACATGGATTGTTTTAGTTGATTTAAGTTAGTCATGCAACATGGGCTTGACACACATCCGAAATGCAATATGAATTTAATGTTGATTCTTCTATACTGCGGATAAAACCATAAAATAGGATTATTTAAATCATCAGATCAGCTATCTGAATTTATTATTACACAGCATTACATTATGTTTCAACAAGATTATTATGAACTATGAAGGCTCGGCTAATCCGAATGGGCCTTCCGGTCATTATAAACACATATTGGCACACTACAATACCATAAATGGAGCCCATTTCTACATGTTGCATTATAGGGTTCTTCTTATCTCAAATGCATCTTTTAGCACTAAGGAAGCAAGCATATCTTGTTGAAATCACCGGACACGGTCGTTTGTCTATTACATGGGAGGCAATAACCTAGATTTTCGTTTAGGACTTTTACTGAATTTTCATCAGCTGAACCCACCATTTTTCTCATTACTACATTTAATTGTTTATTTGCCACATCTGTTATGTAGATGCCCATCTTACATAAATGGAGTCCGTAAAATTTATAAGAAAAATATATTTAGGAGATTAACAAAGTGGCAAAATGCATCCACACACCTCCACACAAGTACATCTGAATGATATAAAACTCTTATTAAATATGAAATATTCCTGGATAAAGAATATACAAATATAAGTTATTTAATTATATAATTTATTTATGTTTTTTTTTTATTTTTTCTTCTTTCAAACTAATTTCTCTAATAATATTCGATTAAAATAATGCAACCCGAGAAATTATTTAATTAAAACAAATCGTATCCGAAGGCACAAATGGGACACGTGATAATTTAAATACTTTCTAAATGGAAAGCCAGTGATGACAAGCTGGAGTTAGACTGAGAAAATATTGGGGGTCCGGGAGCGCCATGTCACCGTGCACCGGCCCAATGAGGATGCGACACGTGGCTCCACGTGGAGACATGGCCCACCATTATTTTTAGTCAAATTTTTGTCTCCTCCTCTCCCTTCTCATTAAATCCTTCGTCCTTTTTTCCGGGCCCACTATTATTTTTCAGAGAAGGTTTCGCCTCCCCCACTCTCTCTTCATTAAATGCTTTGTTCTCCTCTGCATGCTCCTCCTCCCGCTCGCACAAAGAAGTGACCCTTCCCTTCTCTCTCTTTTGAAATTGTCTCCCTCTGTTCTGCATATTTTTCTCTATCAAAGCCGCGCGACACCCGCCCTCTCTCTTTCAAAAATCTCTCCCTCCCAAAAGCCCGCCGGTCGCCTTCGAGCTTGGTTGTCTCCCCCGTTGCCGCCAGGAGCCACTCGCTCCCAATCTCTCACTCTTATGAGCCCCGCCGGTCGTAGTTGTCAACCGAGCTCCGATCGTCTCCGCCTCTTCATCGGGGTCGCCTTGCGGTCCTAACTCTAGCTGCTTGGTTTCGTGTGGAGGAACGGCGAGCGCGGACGGCGATGATATGGTTTCGTCCTTGGCATCGAAGTGAGCTGCGACGACACCACGGCCGCCGTTGTGAACGATCTATCTCGCTTCCAAGAGCCATGCCGGTCGTATTTGCCGTGTCTCGACCTCCGACCGTGGTCGTGGTTGCCTCTGGTCCTAACTCCAGCTCCTCAGTTTCGTGTGGAGGAACGGCGAGCGTAGATGGCGATGTCATTCTCAGTGTTGCCAAAAGTCGAGAGAGTCCTCTTCGAACAAGACCGAGCCAATGTCATTCTTCTACACTAGAAAACATGTTGGATTTGTTTCTTCATCGAGATTTCTTTTGCAAACGCAAGCATGTGTCTTGTGAGCTTAGTAGTTGAAGTATGAATTGTAAACATTTGAAGGATGAAATATTCATTTGTTAATGTAAATAAATTTCATCTTGGTTTCTCGTGACTGGCTTTCATTCTCTTGACCACTGTTATGTCCTATTGGGAACAGATTGGCGTAGCTCACGCATGAGTTTTTGAAATGAAGTTTCGGACCTGGTCCACGTACGCTGTTTTCAATATTCGACCTGATGGAAAGAGAGTTTCCTCATCAGATTTCTCTTTTTCTTGTCTCTTCTTTGTATGAGCAATGACTCGTGTCAATGTTTGAAGTGAATATTGCCATGGAAGAATCGTATGCAACTGGTGGTAGAAGAGCAAGGTTTCTCGTCGGGTTTGCTTCACGAGTCTCAACATTTCCTTTCGTCCTTCCTTCGATCGGGCAATCGCTTTTGTGGCGAGTCTTTCCTTCTGGGTGTTTGAGGTTTTTTCCTACTGTTTTTTTTTCGGTGGTTTTCTGGGTTCTTCGTTTCTTGGTCGATGGTTAACTGGTTGGGGCGGTTTGGGTTTCGATTACATGGGTTGAAGGAGGGTCGTAGACCTCCGTTTTCGATTTATGTTTTATGCTTTCTCTGGTTTTTTTCTTCTTTCCCTTTCATCTCCTTCTGGGTATGTTTAGTGGACGTGCTGTGAATGGTTTCCCGAATTCGGAATTAGTTTGACAAAACTGAGGAGCCGGAGTAAGGGCCGGAGGCAACCTCGACCACGGTCGGATGTCGGGACACAGCAAATACGACCGACAGGGCTCTTGGAAGCGAGAGAGATCGTTCACAACGGCGGCCGTGGTGTCGTTGCAGCTCGTTTCGATGCCAAGGACGACCAAATCATCGCCGTCCGCGCTCGCTGTTCCTCCACGCAAAACCGAGTAGCTAGAGTTAGGACCGCAAGGCGATCCCGACGAAGAGGCGGAGGCGGAGATGGTCAGAGCTTGGGACACAACTACGACCGGCGGGGCTCATAAGAGTGAGAGAGGGAGCGAGTGGCTCCTGGCGGCGACGGGGGAGGCGGCCAGCGGACTTTTGGGAGGGAGAGATTTTTGAAAAAGAGAGTGGGCGGGCGTCGCAGGGCTTTGTGGGAGAAAAATATGCAAAAAAGAGAGTGACGATTTTGAAAGAGAGAGAAAGGAAGGGTCGCTTCTTTGTGCGAGTGGGAGGAGTAAGCAGAGGAGTGACAAAGCATTTAATGAAGAGAGAGGGGGGAGGCGAAACTTTCTCTAAAAATAATGGTGGGCCAGAAAAAGGATGAAGGATTTAATGAGAAGGGAGAGGAAGAGGCAAAAATTTAACTAAAAATAATGGTGGCCCATATCTCCACGTGGAGCCACGTGTCGCATCCTTATTAGACCGGCAGAATCATCCAATATTTTTTCAAAGTTCCATGGGACTAGGCCTGCAATGGGATTGAAGAATTCCTAGGTAAGCAATGATCAATCAACAAATTGATTGACCTTATGAAAGTGACCGAATGAGATCGACCTTGCTTCCTCTCGTTCTCTCACCACACCTTAAATGCAGCTCCATAATTCAGCTCCATGTCAATCACTCAATTGTCTTAAGATGGTGATGAAGTGAATCATGTTATTTTGGCTGAACCACCACATCAACGCTCTGTTCGAGCCCAATTTCCATTTGGTGGGGCTCGAATTTGTGATTGGAACACCGAAAAAGAGGAGGCCGTTCAAATGGTGCCACTTTCAATTCTAAGCTGTCATAGTCAATGGCACGATAATTTCCCAATGAAAAAGAATGATTGAGGTTTGCCGGTCATGACCTCGCTTTTAATTCTTGCCACATGAGACATGAGGTAGCATTTTATGTTCATTTGCCAATCTCATCACATTCACATTATCTTTCCCTTTCACTAGGCATATCAAAATGGGTCCTGCATTCATTTCTTAGCCCATATTTAATGAGCTAGATTACTATACGATGTTAGTTATATTCGATAAATGAATCATAATGGATTTAGACTCAATTCTATAAGTCATAAATGAGTTTAATATGGATGTTAAATAGGTTCATGAATTATTTAAATTTAGCCCACTTCTATTAATCTCTCTTCACTCTCATTCTCACTCAATCTTGTGTTCATTGACTTCGTGAATATGTTTTTTCTAAATTGGGTTAAATATAAAAGTATTATAGCAATATGAATTAGGTTAAGCATGGATTAGGTAAATGTCAAATCGAATATGGGTCACTCAATTTGTATTACACAATGAATCAAAATTTAACTCGCTCCGCATTCTCACCTCGGTCTGAATATCAGTTTTCCTAAATTTGATTAAATATAAAAGTGTTATAACAATATAAATTGGATTGGATATATGTCAAATTGGATATGAGTTACTATATTTGATCCAAGAATGAAATTAGTCATATGGTTTCAGTGGACAATACATTATCGACACCCTTGTCTCCTAACTAGGGTGATCATGTCTAGGGTGGGTAGGGTCTAGACTTAGACATTGTATTCGACCGTATTATAACTAGTTACCCTTTTTTTAACTATGTATCCGACCCTATTTGTATTTGACCCTGTACCTGACTTACCCTGTTTTTTCGGTCCAGTTCTAGGGTCAACTTTGTTTCTACTAGAACTTATTTTGTAATCTCCCGGTATCCTATACGATTTTGAATTTTATATTAATACGTGAGAAAATAACGTAATCCTCCTAATTTGTATCGAAACATTAAGCACTTATAATAAATAAATACATAAAATTTTTGACTAAACGAAAAATTAAGGATCTACAGGGCTAATTATAATAAATAAAATCATAATGCAATAAATTAGCAACAAATATGGGTTAATATTAGTTTTATTCCCACAACTACTACACGAAATTACTCATTTATACAAGTATAATTCCTCATACAAAAGAGAAATTAGGGGAGCCAATCCATGCTGTACACAAGAATTTGGTGGCGACGAACACTGTCCGTTCGTCGGACGGTGTGAGAGGGAGCCGATGAGAGAGGAAAGCAAGTGAGGAAGAGGAACGACAAAGGAGTGCCATGTGTGTTTGAGAGAACCAAGAGGAAAAACGCGGTATGATTGCGGGAGTAAGAATAAAAATAAGAGGAAAAAATAAAGTTTTAGATATATACTTACAAAATCAGTCTGGGAACTGGTTTCTAGATGGGTAATCAATCGGACCCGTTTAAACCGATTCCGAATTTTGAAAACCGATTCCCGACCCTATTTTCCGGGTGGGCTAGTCTGGTTCCTGGGTATACCCGGTCCAATTGCACACCCCTGCTACTGACCGCGACACTAATTAACATTATGAATTGCACGAGCATTGGAAGAACTGAATCATTCGCACAAATTGAAGGATATTCCATTCTAGCAGTACATAATATTTATATATATCTCAGCTCATTTCACCGCTTTATGCTCCTCCACTCTGGCCTCATCACCAAAAAGAGCCCCCCCCCACACAAAAGCAACATCCCAAGTTGTCAACACCAACTAAAGAAGCAGCACCCCACCAATGGGCCATAAAAAGGTTACACGTTATTACTAAAATGAAAGATTCTAGACTTCGATTTCACGATCATGCTCCCCCAATCAGTCAGTGAAATTAGCAATAGTGGCGTTCGGCTCGCAGGCTCTGGCGGCGGGGCTGGGCTCGACACTCGGGTTTGGCGGGACCGGCTTCCCTAGGAGCTCGGTGGGCAAGTCCTTGATGCCCTTGAGGTAAAAGGTGTAGAAGAGCTTGAAGGGGAAGATGAGCTGCTGCAGCTTGACCTGCCCGGTCGCGCCCTCGAAGATGCCGGACCCGCCGGTCACGGCCAGGTACGTGTCCTCGTAGGTCAGGTAAGGGCCTTGGACCGCGATGTGGCCGTAGTCGCCGAAGTAGAAGCTGAAGATGGCCTCGTAGCGGTCGCCTTTCTTCTCCGGCTTGTTCTGGATCAGGATGCAGATGCCCGCGGTGATGCCCACTCTCTTCTGCAGGTCCCCAGTGTACAACTGCATTGTGAATTCAAGGAAGAAGAAAGTTAATCAAGTGTTGTTGTGGTGAAGCATAGAATTGTTCCACTCTACACATTGCCGACTGAAAAAGTTCTAATTTTTATCTTACTAGAGCTACGGTATTGCAATCCTGTGCATTATTCATCAAACACAGACGCCGTCTTTCTTCCCAACAAATGAATTGTGATCATACATGTTAATGGTGAAGAGAAGAACCCGATCACCAAATCAACCTGCTCTACTATTGCCCAGTAAGAGAAATTGTTGGCCAGTAAGATCCCGACCGAATCAAGCGCAAGAAGTTCAAGATAAGCAGTCTATGCCCAGTAAAAAGAAGTCAATAAAGGCCAAGAAATGACAATCAGGTTCAATTGAACCCCCAACGAAAAAAGGGTTGTAAATGTCCTGTTGAGTGAGCAACACGATCCAGGAAAACGAAAGACTTGTCAGATGATGCAGGGATGAAGCGAAGCGAAGGACAGGGAACTGACTTTGTTACTGAAAGGGACGAGATCGCCAAGGGAATTGACGGGCTTCTGGCTCAATTTGAGGATAGCCGGGCTTCCTCGATCTCTCTCGTTGATCTCGTACACACACAGTTCTTGAACTTTCCCTAACACAAAAAAGGAGGTTCTTCATCAGTAATCTCGAGAAAATTAAAGTTGAAGGGTAGAATCGATCGCACTGAGAGGACAAATAAATGGCATCGGGACACGGATCTTGAAAAGAGATCGACTTGATCCAGCAAAATAAGTTCAGACAGACCCTTCTTGGCCCTTGGAGGTTATGCCACAAAGAAAGGAAGGGGGGGCAAGGAACTTTACCAGGGACAGAGTCACCACCAGCAGGCGCAGCCTGGCTCTTGCAAGAGAAGGATCTTCGGGGCAAGGCAGAGCAGAGGCTCTGGCTCGAGCTGGAGGGAGATGCCGCGGCGAGCTTGGGCAGGAACGGGGTGGAGAGGTTGAAGGGCAAGAAGGTCTTGGGAGGCGAGCCGCTCGCAGATCCGGAGCTCCTGGCGAGCTTCGCGGAGGAGGAAGAGATGGTCCTGAGAGCAGAGCCCGAACAAGCCATGGTTGCTGGACGCAGATTGGTTGAAACTAGCAGAAGATGGGTTGAGGAGTGGCCTTCCGGTTTAGGGGTCAGACGAGGAGGGGATGGAAGAGAAAGTGGTGTGTAGTTATATAGATGGAATGGGAAGGGATGGGGGGGTACAGAGTTGGTGCGCCTAAAAGCGAAGGAAAGGTTGAATTTTTTTGAGCATGTGAATGTAGTGGGAAGAATTCATCGCGTTAGTGGACGGTGGTAGTGGGAATAGGGAGGAGGAGGAGGAGGAGGAGGAAGGAAAGAGTGGACTGTTGAATGATGACCTGTTTGATTCCCTGGACTAGTCAATGGCTGTCTCGATGGCAATGTTAAACCATGATTAGGCCACGGGGAAAATATTTTAATTACCAATAAGGCGAATGCTTTTTGATCGATCGGATCATGTGGCACTCACACGATTTGACAAATCGTATGGACATAAAATACATAATAATAGCTTCTTTGGTGTGTCTCGCGTTACTGCTTAATATACACCTCGGTCCAAATTATAAAGTGCTCCTACTTCAATATGTCATCCTGAGTTATTACTTGCTCGGGGAGCAAAGTTGACAATACATTTGTAGATCTCGTTGTATAGAAGAATCTAAACACGTATGATACGGATACTTCGATCCATCTGGCCATATTAGAACCACATTAAGAGGTAAAAGTCATGCAATGATGTCCGAATGAAATACACTTTTTAGAAGGTCCAACCCATGTCAATTTTTGGATTGATTGGTCAATAGCGGGGCCAAATTTGGGGTAGGGAGTTTTTTTTTGGGGGTGTCATGGCAGCGGCCCCCGACTTTCCCAACATCTGCCCCTGCCTTGATTATTGAAGAAAGTTTTAAAAATTCTGCAAAATTTCCCACTCTCCCTTGAAAAATAAAGATTTTATAAAGTCTCGTAGCTAAGAATATGTAATTAGAAAATTCTAACGAAAAAGAAAATTTCAATTCGGACCTTTTCTTGAATTTGGTTAAAAGAAGAAATTAAGGGACTGCTCATTTGCACTCGTAAGTTACTTCCATCTCGATAATCTTATTTAGAATTTCGAATACAAGTGATCATTTCTGCATCAAAAGTCATAAAAAAAGAACGTAGCTATTTGAATTCTTTTTTTAACGACTGAAGACTTCGATTGGCCCAAGAATCTTGCGGTCCCATGCCCCGACAAACACACAGCCAACCCAGAGTCCACTACAAAATACACGTGCACCAATCAAACCCCAAATCAATTGCTTCCCCGACTCTTCCTCTTGGTGGAAATACACATCGTGCTCCATATTTTTAAAAGTGCCCGTACCGTCACGTTCTACACATTGCCACCGCTTTTCTTGTTTTTCCTGGATAGGAAAATAGCGATACAGTGCCACCTTTCTTTGACCCTAAAAGCTAAAACACTTCGAAATTTCTTTTTTCTTTCCAAATGTATAACATTGACATGCAATACTTTTCTTCATTTTTTCTCGAAACTCTGAGGTGATTCGTCATCGTTTTTTTAATTTGTAGAGACATAATCATGCGTAGAATTGATAATCACCCCCAATTAAAGGGTAAAAAAAGAGAAATCAATGCTGTTAAATGAATAACGATATTCTTTGTTTTTTTGGGGAGGTTCTTTTTAATAAGACTTTATAAAAAAAATGTTTTCATTTTTAATGTGCTGATTATACAAATACAAGAAGGATGGTGCATCGAAAAAAGAATAATCGTTTTTCACTAAACAACAAAATCCAATTTATATTTTAGGGAAAATTCTACTTTTAGTCTCTCTTGCGCATTTCTAATCGAGAAATCTCAGTGTCTAGAGTCACATATAATTCTTCTTTATAATGTTATAAAATTTGGAGGAAATTTGAAATTTCGATGGGAGTGCGACCCGTGGATAAATATTCCATATAACCCCGCAAAGTATAAAAAAAAATTATTTTTGCCGAAGAGCAAATAAATATGCCCTAAAAGAAATGGCAAAGCTTAAAAGGCGTTTGATGGTTACACTTGCATTGCTTCCGTCATGATGCCGTCATCATCATTATAAAAATCTTTTAATGTGGGAGAAACTTGGAATTGCATACTCAATGTGTCCATCATTTGGCCAATTGATACACAGACACAAGCATGCATCTTCGAAGAACAGTTTCTTAATACATCCTTTGAACATATAGCAATCAAACCCCAAAGATTTGTGAAATTATAGGTTTGTGCATTGCGCTTATTCCAAAAACATCGATAACATCGATCTGTCACTATCTTTTTCGTACCCTCGTTCAAAGTCGTCGCAATGGTCGACCACTGTGACGACAAATGAGAGCATCATCGTGGTGGTCACCATGGCGGTTGCCTCTCAACAGTTGAGATCCGGGACTCAATAAGGCTTTCATGACTTTCTGTCACGGTGATTACTCGTGATTTCTCTCTCCGCCTCTTTTACTTTCATGGACCATTATCATTGTCATTAGGGTACTCGACCACTATGATGAGTAGATAATACTCCTATCGCAGTGGTCCGTCACTTGTAGTTTTGCTCTCCCATTTTATCCTATCTTATCCTGTAAAAGGCCTCAATTGTTGTCCCGCTGGTTAAACGCAGCCTAACTACCCTTGCAAATGCACCTAAAAAACTTCTCCAACATTATTACCAGGCTTGATTTCAGACTAAAGGTCAGGCCTCTCTCGTCCAAGCCCACCAGCCAACAAAAGAAAAATCCTGAAAGTCTAGGGAATCAAAAGATTGGGCCTAGCCTGGTCAGGCCTGGCCCATGAATGAGTCCCATCGTCAAAGCCCATGCGTGCACACACAAGTTCTTCCAAAACGGGTCAAGTTCGGGCTCTAGCCTGCCCAAGCGATAGGCGTGTCGGGCAAGCCCGACTTTGAGATCACGGGCTCGGCTGGTTGGGAACTTGGAAGCTTCCGTTTGAAATGACCATTCAATTCATCACACTTAGCTCGTCCTGCCCTACAATTCACACAATTATATGGTTTTTTCCTTAGTAACGTGACCAACGCACGATGAGTGCTATTACATCGTGAAAATGGAACGATCAAAAGGACTATCATTCATTGCAACTTCGTGTTGATTTCGAATTTTATAAAGAAATTAATAAAGGCCGTGCACGCACCAAGCATACGTGTCCCGAGGACAAATGTCAAGATATTGCAATAAGTCTTGTCGAATATTTAGTGGCCGCATGGTAACGTTTTTATTCCAAAGAGCAATATATTTTCAGAAATAGTTCTTTTTTATTTCTATTTCTCAAAACAATTTCTAAATAAAATAATGCGTTTAGTAAATATACAAAATTTATATTCTCGAAATAGAAAAAGAAAAAAGACGTTTGGTATGATTTATAAATTTTTATATTTATTTGTTTTTTCTTTTTGCTCACAGACTGTCGCCGCATGACTGCCAATCGCCACCACATGACCGCCGACCGTTGTCGCTGATGGTCGGCAATTAGGTGGCAGCGATGATGGTTGGGTGGTGGCGGTGACGGTGATCGGTGGCGGTCATCGGCCGATGGGCTGTGGGTGGTGGTTGGGTGGTGGCGACGATTGGCAACCAGCAGTCGGTCGGTGGTGGCAGCGGGCGGTTGGAGGTGGCCGACGGTTGGCAGGCGGCTAGTAGTGGCCACAGTAAGGAAGATGAACAAAAGAAAAATAGAAAATAAAAAAAAAAAATGGCTTATTTCTAGAAATTTTTCCTGAGAGCAAGAAGCTACTTTTTTTTTTTTTTTTCTATTTATGTTCCAAATCTATTCATCGGCTACCTTTCTATACCGATGAATAGAAAAATAAGTTGGCGTTATCAAATGGATTTATGTTCTTATTTTGTTTCGGATAACAAAAGAATAAAATTTGGAAAAAAACAGAAACGTTACCATGCAAACCCTTAATATCCATCACGGATATAAAAATTAGAAACTTACATTTGCATTGTATTACTTTGTAGGTGTCATTAATAAACTGAAAATTGAAATTGTTTCCAAATAGATTTCATAAGAACATTTGTTGTCACATTAAAATATACATTTTGTAAATTTCACCAAGCAATTTTCCAGAGAAACATAATTACTTCGAAAAATTCATGCATGTTTAAAACGAAATTATACATGGGACCCAAGCCCATCCAAGGATAAAGTAGGCAATAGGCATGATATCGTAAGGAATCTCCATGAAATTATTGAACAAATTTAAATGGGGCCAGGAAAATAAAAAACTTTAGAAATTAAATGAAGTGAAGACGGGGCCCACCGCAGCATCACAGCCACAGCATATCGGGAGAAGCCCCTCCAAGATCAGATCGTTGCACTCACATCAGACAAATCGGACGGCCCGGATGAGGATACCGAGTGGGACCCACCTTTGATTCTTCCTTCCATATTAAGAGCGAGGACCAGTTTTTCTCTCTCTCTATTATCTGCTGGGCTCCGGGTGTACGCCTACATATCTAATTTCGAAATGTCAGAAAACGATGACAGCCGCATCATTTCGCATACGCATGAACACCACCGCGACGACGACGTCGTTGCATGAAATCCCCACCCTCCCCCTGCAATGCCACGTCATCCACCACTCCTTTCCCTCTTGGTCCAGCCCATACTGAAAACAACCCTTCTTCTGCATGCGTCTTCTTCCCTCATCTGGCCCGAGTCGAATGTTTTCTTTTTTTCTTTCTTTTTTTCCTGTAGAAATCGAGTGAGAAAGCGACCTCGGCGAGTTCCTTTGCCCCTTGGCAAAAAGGGGATGACTCTTGTGGCGGTCCTCCACATGAACTGGTTCGAGCAATGAAGACATTGATCTTTTTCACTATACATTTCTGCGTGGTGAAATCCCGCCATCGTTAACGTATCTAATTGGAATAAGGTAGCTAATTGTTGTGAATAAGAAAAACAAATTATGATGTCTTTCGAAATTTGAAATATCAAAATTAACGAGTAAAAACTCAAAAGGCTTTTAATAAGATGAAGGTGAGGAGAGAGGTTGACGGCAATTAAGATGACGGCACATATCATCGATCAGGCTTGCAAAGAGATGGAGAGAGGTTGCTCAAGAGGGTCGCGACATTTTTGTGCTGCCATCTCCATGTTGTCATTGAAATTTTAAGGCAGTCACGACATTTAAATGACACGGTTTGATGATAAATAGATCACACCACTCTCCATTCATAATGAAGTTCTTACAACGTGGCACAAGAACGGTGGCTTATCGCTATCCGCATCTTTAGCTATCATAATTCGTGGTCGTCATTGTCAACATATCTCTCTCTCATCTCTACTTGTTCGGAAAATTTAGGCAGAATGCATTATTAAGTCCAACCTATTGGATGTATGTGAAGCTCAACTCCATCATTACAATTTCTCGAAGGACGCGTGACAGGTCAAACCTTACAAGTACTATATGATTCCTTCTATTCTCCATCATAATTTAAACGATGTTAGACTAATATATTTTAACCAATTTAAATGATATGAGATGACCCTTTTTCAAAATTTTGCCCAACAAAGTAAATAAAGTAGAGAATCCACCAGGAATTGTCCATATCCTTCCCTTCACCGAAAGGTGCTACTCAAAAACTGCTCCACAATTTCATTCAGCAAAAGGTGGCGCCCACTGAAAAATAAACAGCAATTCATTTGAACCTTTCAACCCCTCCGAATCTGAACTAAAACAAAGCAGAAAACCCAGAACTTGGAAAGTTGAGAAATTTGTGTTTGTGAGAGAGAGAGAGAGAGAGAGACCTGACCATGGAAAACCAATCTCCAAACTATATTGCCAGGCCAAGAGACCATCATCAAGAACCATCAGACTTCAACCTGAATGATTGGGATCTGAAAGCCACCAGGATCAGCAGACACAACACCAGCTCAAGAAGGTTCTCCGCTTCCAACATCAGGAGCTTCAGAGAGGACAACCGCTCTCTCCGTTCCAACTTCACCATCTCCAGCACTGCCTCTTCCCCTGGCTACCCTTTTAAAGGTATCCAACTCTGCCACTCTTTCTGTCTCCCCTAGAATCTATGTTTTACTAAAGCTCAACACTCGATTCGGACGGTCCACATTCTAGTCAAGTGCGCGCATCGCATGCATCAAGTACCGTAAGTCGCACACATGATCCCACACGAAACGATGTAGCTAGATACCGGGTGATGTGCTATCTCAAGTCTCTTGGCGAGATCTTATCCCGACGTCACCGTGCTTTTTCGCATACCAACGGCTTCAAAAGCTCATGGCTTTTTGGTTTGTCATCCAGTTTTCCTGAGATTTTTTCTCTTTTGAACTTCATCATGCGCAGATGAGATTGATCCTTCGACATACTCCTTCAGTACTGCTCTCAAAGGTAACAAACCACATTTACAGTCTTCTTGGTTATCATCTCGCTAGCCTAGCTAGCTTCTAACGAAGCTAATTTTGTCCGTACTTCTGTCGTACGAACATAAAGTTCACAAATTGTACGCTCTCTGAAATGCAGCATTACAGGCAAGGTCAGGATATGCGTGGGAGTGCTTATCGCCAGAAGGGTTCGCTCTGAATTCGAAATGGAGCGATGCAGAGAAGTACATAAGCAACCCGCTCTCTGGGCAAGTGCCCATGGAGTGCTTGTCTGCAAAAACTCTCAGTGCAAGATCTTTCCGTAACATAACGACCAATCGAGTCACCATGTCCGCACCTCTCGTCTTTTCTGCTTCTTCGCATCTTTCCTATTACTCTGGGCAAACCAATGGTAAGCTCGCCTCTTCCAATCCACAAGAGAATGTGCTCCAAATCCCAATTCAAGGTTCATTCCAACTACCCTTTTTGTGTTATTAATCAGTCTCCATTTTCACCGAAGTTCGGTTGCTCCTTGATCAAGAGGTAATCACAGGTCGGTAATCTCTCCTCTGCTCTTTTGTTTATTGGACTTTTCAGAAAAGAAAGCGGTGGGAGCGACTAGAGATGTCGGAGTTCAGAGCACGCTGACGGATCTGAAGTCGAGCAGCCCGAGCCCCACTTCAACCCCGTCAATCGGAGAGAGGATGACGAAACGGTGCGGCGAGGAAAGCGGGGAGTCGCCCCATTCGAATTCGAAGACGAAGTCCGAAGAAGAGGTAAGCATGTTTTGGGTTAAAAATATTTTAAGTCACTTGACTGCAACGATTAGCATGTCTTATAGCTTATGAACATAGATGGTCTCTCTCGACTTATTAATCTAAACTCTGAGCTGAACATTTTCACACATTATCAAAGCCCTGCCTCCGCATCCTTCATCACCCAGCTTCACATATGGGTGGCTCCTCGTTCTTCAATTTGTGCCTTCTTCAATAGGGTTGCGGTCTCGTCTGCACATGAGTGTTAAAATGTTAATGTCACATGTTTGACTATTAGGTTGGAATATATGCTATATTCATATAGTCTTCCTCTGCCTATTATAGCCATATTCTAACATTATGCGTATTCTTTTTAGGAATTAATCTAATATCAAATGTGCTAGAGCAATAAATATAATTAGGTTTTGGAGGGTGATACAATCAAATCTCAAGTACAATTGCAATCTATCAACCTCGATAATAACTTATTAACAGTCATAAGATGAGCATTCTCTTCAAACTCTGCATCCCATCTCCTCATCTTTGGAAATTTATGATAAATTGTCCTTTTGCTTTCAAATTTCAAGCACCATGCATCCTCAAAAACAACGACCACAGCCGAGCATCCCATGAGATGTTCCCGCCCAACATCGAGAGAGATGAAGTCAAGTTGGTCCCTCCTGCTCTGAGCACAAAACGTGGCCCCACGATTGCTCATCCCCATCTCAAAACCGCTTGTCCTCTACACGAGCCTGCTTTTTCCCCTTTTGTTCTATTCCCCTTTGCTCGTCACAAAGTTAACTTTCTCTGCCAATAAAGCAAAAATTGCTTTTAACCCTTTGTAGATCTAGGCTCCCATGTTTTGCATTTTGAATTTGCGCGTACGATAACTCTTTCCGGGCATGATTTGATGCTGTGGTTTGGTTCTCTCTTGTGGAACTACATCGAGATGCTTTAATAATGATGAATTTCAAAAAAATGATTCTTTTCTCGAAGGACTTCTTTGTTGGCTTGTGTCGATTATTATAATTATTAGATTTTTTCCTTTTTTTGGGTGCTTCTTATCAACTCTCACAATGAAATAGCAACATCAACTGCTTTGGTGGGCACATGCTTTTTAGGGTCGAAACGTTCATCTTCTTCCTCGGCAGGACCCCGCGCCGAATGAGTAATTCGTCCTGCGATCCCCCACTTTTGTCTCATCAGCGCGCTGCACTGTCCCTCTGCTACGTGAAACCACACACTTTCGACAAGATGGATGCCGAGATATTTTAGGTTACTGTAAAGTTCACATGTATACCACACCCTTTCGACAAGAAGGATGCCGAGATATTTTAGGTTACCGTAAAGTTCACATGTATAGTACACACACATGAAATATAGTGGAAAATCGAAGCATTCGATCACGTCGTGTGGTGTCGGTATCCAGGATCATGGCATTATGCAGAATCTGACTGTTTCGACGATGAAAACACTTGAAATATACGTTTGATCATGTGGACTATAATTACAAAAGCGCAGAAGAAAATTGCACACCGTCTACTTAATCATAAACTATGGAAATGGACAATGTCTAACTCCGTTATGGTCCATCTTGTTCTCTTGTCACATTTCTATGAAACTAAGTTCTCTATCTAACGTGCTTGAATTGTTGTATTGCCCCTAGTTAGAGTCATAATCAAGTTGATCTAAGTTAGTTTTCTCGATCGAATTCAGGCTAACCTGAATCCCGGTTTCTATTTGCATAAAGGGCTTTAGTAGATTGAATATTTCGTTACTGTCATCAACGTTGCATCATGCGTTGTAGAAACTCCACAGAAATGTTTCTATTGAAATAGGGTCATCATCTACCAAAATTGTAAGCGTTTGAAGATCCTCCGAAGTGCATGGCGAATGAGTGGGGCATTGCCAAATCTTTAAGATCTTTTGAGGACTAGCATTCACTCCTTGGCTTAAACAAGATCTGTTATTCAAATCCAATTCGAGCATTTCCAAGTTCAAATTTTTCTTCAAATCATAAACGTGCTAACAAATATATATATACAGGTTGCGCAGGTTGGAGTGAAAGAAGAAACAGTAGATGAAGAAGAAGGAGAAGAAGGCTCATCAATGAGGGTCAGTGAAGAGAGAGACAAGGAAGATGAGCCAAGGACTTGCAGAAGCAGGCAAGTCGGGTGCCTTTCATGGATGAGCAAGAGGAAGCAGAGGGAGAGCCACAAGCGCCCCGCCCGGAAGATCAGAGTATTTCTGTCACATATCAGAGCGTGCTAATGATGGTTGGGGGATCGATCACTTTTTCAGTAGCACGTCAATGTAATCGTGGATGACGATGGAGCGTGAATGAGAGACGGATGATGACGATGGGGTCGACCGAGGCAATTTGGTTTTCGTTTTGTACTTTTGTTGGGGAGTCAGAGTTTGTGAATTGTTATTGTCATTGAAGGGATGGCATGGCAGCTTTTCTCCGGATATCACATGCTTCGTTTTTGGTTCTCGCTTTTATCCTGGCTCGAAATGTGTTGCAATAGGGTCCAGCTTTGTGGACCGCAAGAAGGACGCATATGGTAGGAGTGTAAGAAGGCAAATACTTCTGGACAACTATAGGTCCGTGTCCATAAAATATCTTGCTTTCGGGAGCTGTCTTAGCTTTATATATGATCATCATTACGATATCTCTTTTTCCATTCTTAGACGGTCTTTGTCAGGATTTCGACTTTTTTTGGGTCAATCTTATTTTATTCCTACTCTAACTCTCACTCTCAGACTTTTGTCATGTCTCCTTACAGAGCGTGGGAGTCGAAACCTACTCCTGAACTTAATTCGTTTCCACCCCAACCTTTGAGAAGGTGGGGATTCAAACCCCCCATAGAAGTGGGTCACTGGGGCAAACCCCAGTGGTTTAGGATTTCGACTTTAAATCGATGAAAACTCTTATTAGTATGGATTATTCTATTGTTCCGTTAAAAAAATAAATTTATATGCCGTAGGTTTTTGAAAGAGTTGATGAGTATAAAAACGTTGGTAAAAAAAAAAGAAAAAAGAGTTACCGACTTTTAGTAATTCATTGATTACTTACCGACAACTTTCAAGAAATTACTAACTCTTTTTGAATATTTACAAATTATTTAATTTTTTTTTTCACTATATTTTATTTGTCCTTGTTACCAATTTTTTAAACTTATCAATTCTTATATGAACTCAATTTTTATTTGAGTGGCTCATCGACTATTTTTTTATTGATTACTAACTGGTTGTGGGGTGCTAACTCTCATTTCATTTATTTATTTTTGTTGTTGTAAATTTATCAAGTTTTGTTATTGTTCACAAGCTTTTATTTGCCTCTCCTACAAATGCATTACATTTATTAACTCTTATATAAATTTATCGCATAGGACAATCGGCCGACCGACCAGAATTGGCACAAATACAAATTGTTTATGACTCAATTGATAAAATAAAATAAAATTTATGACCATATTTAGAGGTGATCTATTCTTGATCTAGTCCGGTCCCACCTACTAACCGAGAGCCGGACCGGAGGGACTAGTTCCCAATTTCTGGAACCATGGACCTAACCAAACTAGATTGACCGATTTGGTCCATTCTTGGGTGGTCCACTAGAACTTGCCACATATTATTGAATTGCAACATTCAGTAGGAAGAGCGACATTCCATTTTCTCATAAGCTTCATCTCAATTGTGCTTTATATACGTATTGGAACTATCAGCCACTCCGACGACTTGTTACCTAATTTTCTTATAAGCTTCATTTGATTTAGAGCATTCCATTTCAACCATTCTTTATTTACAAAACCTTCAAACATAAACTATTGTAATAGAACTTGAAAAATCAACACCATTATGGACATAATTAGGTGTGCAAAAGAATTGGGAACCGCCCGGAACCGGATCAAATCAGCCTAGAACCGGCGGTTCCCATGGCAACAAGTCTGGTTCTCGATTCCAATTTTAGTGGAATTAGTGAGTATCAGTTCGGTTCCTAATACTGAACGTGGAACCACCTACTCATCCACCCAGACCGGACTGATATATATTTAAAAAAAAAGAAGAAGAAGAAGAAGAAGAAGAAGAAGAAGAAGAAGAAATTTCATCTCAATTACTTAATTATTTTATAGTTTTTCAATCAAATATTTGTAATTATTGGATATTATTAACTAATTTTGTCTTTGAGGTGTGTAACAGGATTAATTTGACGCCCCAAAACATCACATGCAACACGTCTACTTTCTAATTTTTTTTATAGCAAGCAGAAGCACCACAAATACATCACCATACAACATACAAAAAGATCATCACATAAGTTAAATATTACACATAATATTTTATTATGTTAACTTTATATTTACAACTCATAATAGTATTCCAAACAACACATATAATACCAAAAGACTTAGGAAGGGTTAGGATCGCTAACTACAACACTATCCTCCTATACCCAAAAGTCTGCCTATACAACACTAAAGCTAAAATCTAAGGATCAATGACCTCCCCTATCGGAAATGTAGCCAGGAGGACCATCAAAGCCTCTTAGCAATCCCAACCAGTCGCTATCAAAGATTGCATACCAAGCTATATACTAGTGGGGAACCCACTCAGCAAATCTCACGTCGTCCCGAACCGTAGTTGTACGATTTACATAAGAACCATCTAAGGTAATATAACTTCTTCATAACTATAATCAATGTGAGCTGTTGCTCCAAAAAGCGGCAGTGGTAAAAGAGCAATCCTACAATTCTAAAAAATAAATGAATTAGTCGAGACCTGGTAAATGAAATTTTTAAGTCTAAGATATGAGATCTACTAATCACTCAACCTAGTATCATAACAATCATGAATTCAAGCCGGTACAAAACAACTATGCATGACGAATGCAAGGATAAAAGTACTATCTTTCCTATCATGACATGTTTATGAGACAACTATAACATTGCATAAGATTGATTACTCAAGTGCAAGCAAATTTCATATTATATATCACAACTACCATAATATCTCATGAATTTACACATATGAACACATATTCAACACTGGCTAGGACTATCTTGATTCACGAGGCATATCGATTAACGAAGCATTGTCACTGTCAACTTGTGGGGGATGGAATCATATATACCTATTTGCCATGCCTCAGCCTATCAATCATGGGTGTTCAATGGATAAATACACCACTACACATCCATATGATGATGGTTGTGGTAAAGGTCTTAATCACATAATATCACAGACATTTATAATTAATCACAACACAATAAATGCCACATACTTTTTGGTATCTATAATTATAAGTCACAACACGTTACTCTCTTAGCATTCTCATATAACCATGAGAATAAATTAATTACACGCACTTTAACAAAAAATATTCTTTCTCTTTTCACCATGCCATAATCATTCATAGAGAACTTTTACTGGTTTATTAATTCTTGATATACATTTGGCAATAGACACTACTACTCCAATAATTAACGTAACTCATAAATTTACATTTTTATAATAAAAGCACCGTTGGTTACGCTCACTTTTCTAAGGAGTATTTTCTATAATTCCAAATTCTTAAAACCTAGACTATTGCCTTAGTAAAATTCTCATTTTATAAATTTACCCATAATTTCTGATTTTCAAACAACCAAGTCATATTAATCAAATTAAAAGGTATACTTTTTTGTTATTTTAGACATATTAACATTTTATTTATACTATAGTCACACTGTATATTTTACAAAACTATTAAAACAACCCACTTTTGATTTATTAATACAACTAGTTCCAATTTTTGCATAATTTACACTTCATCTAAATTAAGCAATTAACTCTAAAAATAACTTTACTACCTATCATAATAAGATTCCACAGGCTATGAATAGTCCCCAGAAGTTTCAGTTTTTGCAGATTCATCCCTCAACTTAGTGAAATTACGATTATGCCCCCAAATCCTCTAAACTCAATTTTTTGAACCGATTTGATTCCCCTTAATTAATCTTACTTAGAAACTTACTTGTTAACACTAAAAATCATAAAATAAACCTGTTAGCAGCATTATCTCCATTCCGAAAAATTTGAAATTGCCCCAAATCTTGTCGAAATTTACCGAAACACCCCCTTTTTATGCCAAGTTTTACCATTTTCATATTTTCCCATTAAAGTTATAACAAAACCTTTTAGAAATCTCTCAAAGACACTTTAGACATATGAATAGCTTTTAACTACAAGCACAACAATCACCATAACTTAACATACAATTATTGCAACTTACTCATACATAAAGTAAAATCTATAGTAAATAAACAAACAATCAATCAACCAAGCTCAAGAGCACTAAGTAGATCTTTCTAGCTTAGTCCTTAGGTTTTTCACTTACTTCGAGTGTAATCTTCAACAAACAAAGCTCTTACTCACCTTGAAATCAAAATAATTATTAGAATAAACAAATGTCATTCTTTAGAAAATAACAAAGCTCAATTGATGAAAATAAAAGGGAAATCTATGATTATACCTTGTAAGACACTAAATTGAAAGAGAGGGTTTGGACCTTATCTTGAAAGAGAGAGTGAAATAAAACTTGAATTTGAAGAAGTGAGGGAGATGGGAGTGTTATGTGAAAGAGGTGGGGAAAGAAGGCATTTATCTCTTGTCTTCTACACTTATTCTTTATATTTAAGAGTGGCTTGAAGTAACATTTATTAGCTTTGGTTAAAATTAATAATGCCAATTAACTAGAGTTAAATGTAGACAAAAAGTGACGAGAGCTAAATAATGTTATGCATGAGGTCATATGGCTAAGTTCAAAGGATTTAATTTAGACATGTGAGGAAAAATGTGGTGGAAATGAAAACACTAGTCCAAGTTCTCATAGTGAAAAATGTCATGGTTTAATAAAAAGATCAAGATATTATGTCAATTTTGGATAGATACTTTACATTGGGGTAAATAAACAGGAAAATTTGTATTCATCTGAAACATCGGTAAATCAAAAAATTATTTTGAACCCATTACAATTATCAACAAAGATATAGAATAATAAGGAAACCTTAACTTAGTAAAAATTTAATGTTTTAAAATTATTTGATTTGTATCCAGGAGTGTATCGATCCTCACTGATAATTACTATGTCAATTATATATCATAAATATCATGAACTATAAACAAATTTCGGATGCCACAATTAACCCCTTACTTTTTTTCATTCTAAAAATCCGTTTACTTGCTCTCTCGACTTAAAAAAAAAAAAAAAACCCAACGAAGAGAAATGAGAGGACTAATGGATATGTTCATAAATGTTGCGATGCTTTGTCGTCATGTACGAAATTAAGAGCCAACGGCTCGTTTTAAGATCATAGATAGAAACTACATGCACCCGAATATTAATTGATGAATGCAATTTGTAGGGTTGATGACCGGTTTCATGGACCCATCGAGGGATTGGACTAGATCGACAGTTCGATTCCCTAGTGGACCCATGAAATCAATGGTTGATTTTTTGTTCCAATTTTTCGAAATTCATCCTTAGTGGACAATTCCCAGTTCCAATGTGGGAGTTGCCCACTTTGACCATGCTCACTCCTAAGCATATTACCATATCATCACACATCAAAGGCAATGAAGCATCATGGGCATTTAGCAACAGCGATAAACATCCACACTCGAGTATTCAAGCCATGCCTAAGTCCCACTCAAGCCTCCAAAAATTTATAGGGGCTAACGTGAGCTGAAGTGAAGATAGGACATAGGAAAATTATCAAAAAAGACCTAAACTTATTATAATTATACCAACTCAGTCTCAAACTTTTTTTTTTTGGTTAATTAAATTCTAAACCTTTTACATTTGTGTCAATTCAGTTATTTCGCCCAATGTTGGCTTGCTGGTTGACGTTGATATGGACATTGGCTATCTTACATGACACAATTGATACTAATGTGGATAATTTTCAATAATATTTTAATATTTAATCTAATTTTTTATGCTTTATGTTTTATTTTATTTTTTCAATTCCTTCTTCCTCCAATCAGTCGTCAACTCACAACTGGCTAGAGGCAGGACTAGCAAGGTCTTACTAGCTTAGGGGAAGCCTACCCATGGCTGGGTGAAGCACAACCTCATTGGATTTGGTGAGGGTTGAGCCTCATTAGAGGCGGCGGGAACAGCCTCACCCAAGTCGCCCGCTACGCTAGGCGAGGCTAGAGGTTGGGCCAAGCTCTTGCCAGTCTTATGTCTAGTCGGTTGCTGATGGCGATTGGCTGGAGGAAGAAGGAAATGAAAAAAAAAAGGAAAAAAAAAGGATTAAAATATTATTAAAAATTATCCACGTCAGTGTCCATAGCGCCATGTAGGACGGTTGTTGTCCATGTTACTGTTATTCGACCAATTTTATCCAGATAGACTGAATTAGTACGAATATAAAAGGTTTATGACTTATTTGACCTAAAAAATGATTGAGAATTGAATTTATACAATTATAATAAATTTAGAACTTTTTTTGTAATTTTCTCGATCAGACACTGGGGGCCAAGCATTTATAAATTAGGTTTTACACTTTAGGAAATTAACATAAAAATAAAATATATGTATAATTGTTTCAATTTGGGCAGTTCAGTTCCTACCCTAGAATCAATAATCAGACTGAAACCATCAAATCCAATTTTATGGAACTAGGAATTGGACTAGCACCTTTGGGAATCATCCAAAGCCGATCGGTTTGGTTTGGTTTTGGTTTGATTAATTCCCATTGCATACTCATAACTGAATTGACACAATTACGATAGGTTTGCGACTTTTCTTTTTAATAATTTTCCCATCGACTACTAAAAGTCCAATCACGAGTCGGTGGGCCTAGCGCCCGATAATACCAATGGGCCGATCCATCAGGATAAGTTTTAACAACGCTTTTGGGCCCGTTTGTTTTGGATGGGCCGGCCCGTGTAACTACTTAGGCGAGAGCGATGGAAATGGATGCATGTCACGGCGACACGTAAGCGCTAATTTTCGGCGGTTGAGAGCGAGCCCTGATTTTGCAGTGTGCCAATCTTCAGCTGTAACTGCATCTCTTCTTCTTCTTCGCTCGCGCCTCACCCACGGAGCCGGAGACGGACTGAGAAGATGCCTGCGAATGCTGCGCTGCCCGCTCCGGTGAGAGCCGGAGCTTCCGTCGCCTGCGCTCCCGACCGCCGGTTCGGCGTCTGCGGCCACCGCTACGCTCCCTCTCTCCTCCGCCTCCCCCGCCGACCCTCTGCCCGCGCCGTCGGCGCCCGGTCGTGGCCGCCCGTCTCGGACGGCGGTAGGCGGCTCGGTCTCGCGACTCGCAAGCTCGCGTTCGTCGCGAGAGCGGCCGATTCCACTCAGCCCGCGTCCGCCGGCAAGGCGATTATCCCCGACGATGAGTTCTCTCTGGCCAAGGTTAGCTTTTTCATCCTTTCTTCCTTTGAGGCTTCGATTTTGACTGATTTTCGAGCCACGTATGATTTGAGCTTCGTGAAATTGCAGGTTTCGTTCGGTGTTATTGGATTGGGAGTTGGAGTTTCGCTCCTGTCGTGAGTCCCTATATTCCGTGCTTCGCGTTTGTTTTGACTAAGATTTTAATCAAGTGGTTGAAGAATTTTCATTGTTCTGTGCGAAATATGCAGTTATGGATTTGGTGCATATTTCAATATCCTCCCTGGTTCTGAATGGTCTGCTTTGATGCTGACATATGGTTTCCCTCTGGCGATTATTGGTATGGCCTTGAAGGTGAGCTCGTTGTCTTGGCGGACTTCCTCGTTTAATGGTACAAGTACTAAGTATTCACTTAATATTGCTTTGTAAGTGACACAGCATTGCCGGTGCGGGGTAATGATATTTGATTGGTGGCTTGAAGCTCAGGGGTCAAAACGTGGTGGTTGATATTGTCCAATTCACCCGTGAAAGCTTCTGTGTCGCCTGGCGAATGACTCTTATTTGTGTGTCCCAATAGAAGTAGGATTTCTACACTATATCAGAAGTAGCTTCTGTAACCCGAGTCGAATGTAACTGCATCTAGGATCTGAGACAGCTTCAAATTTGCTATGGAACTGCTAATCAATGTTTTTGTCCGAAAAATGTAATTCCAATAAGCTTGCGTGTGTTTTACCTTCTCTCTGAGTTTCCGGTGCCCTTGCTATTTAACATCAATCAGAACATCAGTGTAAAATGGTACACTTAATCAGAAATTGCTGCTGCAAGAAGCTTTTTATTTATGCGGCAAATCAGAATTAGGTTAAAACAACAAGTTGCACCTGACTTCGGGATTTAAAATTTTGTTTACTATTGTTCATTTTTGGCCACTTTTATTTTGTATTGTTAAATATGGCAATTTTAAGAAGGTTCTATATGGGATATTTATCTGTTCTTGTTAAATGCAGTATGCAGAGCTCAAACCAGTGCCATGCTTGACCTATTCAGATGCTCAAATGGTGAGGGAGAACTGTGCCACCCCAATCTTAAAGCAGGTATTAATATCAAATAAACTTGGTTTATCCTTGTTTTGAAAATAAGTGTTCTTGAAGTTCATACAGTCCACAGGCTTATAAGCTATAAATACTTCAAGCATCACAAATCCCCTTGGATCAATTTTTGGTCATAAATAAATTTGAGTAATTTCAAGGAAGTAAGCTATCAGAGGAGTAATGTCCTTCAAATAGAGTCAAAGGACGTAATCTTGATCATAAATTTGACTGGGGTATCCAACGCATGACATATTCAATTCTGTTTTGTTATTTACTTTCATTTCAATTTACTGCATTTGCATGCTTTCTTAACTTCAGAGAAGGGTCAATATGCAGTTTTGTCCTGGAAAAGAATAAATTTTTTATCTAGTTTGGTTTATTTAAGTAAGAGTCTGAATTTCTCATAACTTTACTCAAAAGTTTCTTTTCTCTTATCCACATATAAAGGGATATGCATATGTGTGTGTATTACATTGACTGTCCCGGATGACTGATTTAAATATCATTAGGTTAGAAGTGATGTCATTAGATATCGGTATGGGGATGAGCAGCATTTGGATGAGGCATTGAAGCGAATCTTCCAGTATGGCCAGGTATGGTTCTGCTAATATTGAGGTATTCTTATGTTGACTGGTACGGCCAAGAAATAAAGATTGGCATATTTACATGTAATATCAAATGAATGCTGGGATCTAGATGAAGTATGAGGAGTTACTATGGTGTGTGCTTACTACTTATGCCATGTACTATCTTTCTGAATAAATCAACTGATATCAGCATTCCATGTCGTGTATTCTCTAGGGTGGTGGAATCCCACGAAGGAGTGCGCCTGTTCTAAAGATGATCCGCGAAGAAGTATAATTCTCTCGCTACCCATTGGATATAAAACAGATGACATTTCTGAACGCTTCTACTCATATGAGCATAGTTTAGCACAATAACGGCTGTGCCCCTTCAGGTTCTATTCCGTAGTTCTCTCTTTTTCTTGTTTTGTCTTCTGATGATTGAATGGATTGCCTTAGGTCACTGAGGAAGGAAAGTACTGCTTGGTTTTGGTATTTGAGGCAAAAGCATTGCAGCTGTCTGATTTTGAGCAAAGACAGGTAAGGGCAGTCGAGATTTTTTAGTCTTCTCGGCTATTAAGTTGTTTCATTGAAATCCTGGTTTCTACAGTATGAGCTGTAGAGAATGTTGGATATTCAAATGCTTTGGCTTTATGAAGCATAAAAAGCTCACAGATACTATCTTCCTGGTCTCTTTCTCGTTTTTTTGTTTTGTGTTCCAAAAGTCGGTTGTGCTACTGTTAAGGATCTTTTATTTTCTTCTTGCAGGCGAAGTTTGCTTCGTTCTTTGGCCCTGGCATTTTAGCTGAAGTAGGTGAGTTGCATGTTATATGTCAGTCTTGTTATACCAGCAGAAGTGTTAGAATAGGGTAATGATTTCCCATTGTGGCTTAAAAGAACAAGCATGTAGTTGACGATGTTGGCGAACCTTCCAATTGCAGCAAAGGGAGAGCAGGATCTCTATGAAGTGAGACTCATCTCCAACGCAACCCTGGATGCATCGTCTTGATGGAGGAAGCACGCTAACACGTTCTTTTCCTCCCTCCTGGCACTCCGGCGCCCCCAACAGAACTTCACAGAGGGAGTTTCTTGGAGCGAGATTCTCTATAGTGCATCTTCATTGCTGATGGCACTGTAACTGGACGACCGCCACTCAAATGGTACATAATCATATGACCGATATACAAATTGTGTCGTTTCGCGTTCTATTTTGGGAATACTTTAGGAATACTTACATATCGATATATCAATTGTCGACAGTCCAACTATCTAGGAACCAAGAAACGATCGAGGACCTCTAGCTTCCTCCAAAAAATTGGCAAAATCCGCCATAACTTAGTAAGGACCAAGCCCTCCTTGAACTGTCTTAGCATTAACTGATAAAGAAAGAAATCTATAATCACATGCAACGGGTCCGTGCAATTTAAACTAGGCAGCACGAAAGAGCGCACACGGGAACCGACAATTTGAGATAGTAATATCCATTAGAACACTCTAAAGACCAACCCGAATCTCATCAAGGAACACTAGAGAAACAACTTATAGCACTCTCGGTTCATAAATAGTCTTCACTGTGACAAACCACATGGCATCTACGACAGGTGCAAAATATCATTAAAGTACTGACATCATCCTAGCAAATCATTGCTGCCCCTCTCCAGACTCCAGTTTCGAAGCTTCCTTAATGTCGTCCCCAGCTTCATCCTGACATCAGAAACACACAGTCAAGACCTAGCGAGTGGAAAATGTTTTAATCAATCAAGGACAACTTTGGCTGTATTACAGTATAAGCCTCATGAATGAAATCAAGTAGGGGAAATAGCGTTGCAATTCTTTCTCTTCCTTACCAACAAAAGTAAAGATTTGTTGATAAAAAAAGCCATGAGAGATATCGACAGGTGCATGCTAGTACCAATAATAAATACACACTCGCAACCTCCCCCACAACACGCGCGCACACACTCAAGAGAGAGAGAGAGGGAGAGGGAGGGAGGGAGAGACCGTGAGATCAGAAGTCCATAGAGTCAAGTTATCTCGAAGAAGTTGCATGATCAATGTACTGTCCTTGTATGATTCCTCGCCCAGCGTATCCAACTCAGAGATGGCCTCATCAAATGCCTACAAGAAACAAATTGCTGCTAGTCAGGCAAAGAAATTTACCCAAAAAATGAAACAGAAAGCACATTAAGCAGTAGATCCACCTAAATGGCAAAAATAGTGACAGCTATTAACTCCACTTTCATTCACAGCACTATAGTCTTGCACGATGTTGAAATACGCTTTGTAAATTCTGAATTACATCAGCCACTTAATTGTCATTCCATTTTTTATTTACAAAACAAAACGCCCAAAGGATCGAAATTTTGCGAATAGGCACATTAAAATAAAAAGTCCACAACGAAAAAAATTCATTCTCTTTAAGGTAAAAAGTAGAGGATGCTTTAAGCTGAACCACGTAGCCCATTATCGGTCCCCTTGGATAAGAGCAATATACAGTACTAATTCTGCAGTTTTGCATGTGATAGTAGGGATCTATTAGTATAAGCTCACCTGCTTTGCAAGAGCGCAAGCCCGATCAGGAGAGTTAAGTATTTCATAGTAGAAAACAGAGAAGTTCAGCGCAAGTCCCAGCCTAATTGGGTGAGTAGAAGCCAGTTCGGCCACAGCAATATCCTAATCAACAAGAGATACAAGAGTCAGATTAACAAGTATCGACGAAGAGGAAAAGCATCAAGGCAGAATTTTCAGGTAATCAAACAAGCCATGTTAAAAGCAAATGAATTGAAGTGGGAACGTACCTGAGCAGATTTGTAGGCCAATAAAGTGCTCTCAGCAGCTTCTTTCCTTTCAGTCCCAGTCTTAAACTCTGCCAGATACCTGTGGTAATCACCTTTCATCTTAAGGTAAAACACCTTGGACTCGGCAGAAGAGGCTGAAGGAACGAGATGCGACTCAAGAAGGCTGAGAATGCCATCACAGATCTTGCTGAGCTCGGACTCGATCTTTCCCCTGTAGTCCTTAATGATCGAGACATGATCGGTGTTACCCCTGCTCTCTTCCTTCTGCTCAATGGAAGAAATGATCCTCCACGATGCCCTCCTGGCCCCAATCACATTCTTGTACGCCACAGACAAAAGGTTACGTTCCTCAACAGTTAGCTCCTCGACGTCCACGGTCTTGGCAACTTTCTCCATGAAATCCACCATCTCCTCATACCGCTCAGCCTGTTCGGCTAACTTGGCCAGGTACACATATTCCTCCCGTGAAGAATCAGAGGGCGACATCTTTGCTGTACCGTTACGAAGCCTAACTCTGCAACACAAGGCATATTAGACTCAACCATCAAAACATAAATTCTGCAAAATCAAAAACTGTAGGCAAATCATTTCTCACTACCACAGCAGATTACTCAGGTTGTTTCACTCATGGAATGGGAGCTATACTCAAGTAGCCCAAATACGAACCCTTGATTCACAGCACAACATTTCTGCCGAATCATTGCCGCAGATTAAATCAATGAAGCTCGTGCCAGATCAGATCTAACAAAGTCCGGCATCGCTACATCATCGTCCGCTCTATGATACCAATCATGACAACTCCATAAACCACAATACCCACGACAACAAAAGAGGATACGCCTACTCCATCTAAAAGTCCGAATCATACCCGTCCCATCGGCTACACGTAACAGTCAGAACTGAAAATCATCACCGCTAAAATCATTCTGCTTCCCCATCCATAAGTCCACACATCTTCCACAATTTTCCACGAGCAAAAATTTTAAAAAGAAAAAAAACATATATATTCCAGCCCATCCAACAAGCATTTTGAACTTCCCAACGGATGAAAGTCTCTCGACAGATCCATCTACATCTAATAACACTCGGTTCCCCCGGTTACACAAAAAAGTCAGCCGTCAGAACTGAAAATCATCACTTGCTAAAAGCATTCTGCTTCCCCATCCATAATTCCACTCATCTTTCACAAATTTCCAAGAGCGAAAAATAAAATCGAAAAAACACAACACAAAAAGTCAAAAAGAATATGCATATATTCCAGCGCATTCAACAAGCATTTCCAACTTCCCGGCGGATTTACAGTCTCGACAGATCCAATCCCCGCACGCATGAAATCAGAATCAGATCATGCCGAAAGCCAGATCTATACACGAAGATCACTACAATACGCGACGCTGCGAAATCCGAATCTCAATCTCAACATCAAACGACGAATCTGAATCGACAGGACGAGGAACATTCGCGTTCGATCGAGGAGGGAGAGAGGGAGCAGCGAGGGGTTTACCTTGACTAGGGATTGGGGAAGAGCAAGAATCGCGAGCGAGCGAGCGAGCGAGAAATGAGAGAGAGAGAAAAGCCGGGCGGAGCGAGTTGCGGGCGGGCGGGCGGGCGGGGGTTGTTTTGCGAAAGGACGCGAGAGGGGAGTGCGCCAGGGAGGACTCCGAATTTATACGGCGGGGGGGAGAAATGAGGTGGCGGAAGACGCGTATCTGCTGGGAGCGACGTGGAAAAAACGGAAAAGCCAAGTGGAGAAACGAAAGGGCAGAGAAAGGAAAAAAAAGGCGCTTCTCTCTCCTTCTCCGAGCGTGGAGTTTCTCTCTGTTACGGAAAAAACGACCCACGGAGAGGGAGGAATTTTTCCATTTAGCCATTCGATTGTGCGATGCAGAGAATTGCCACTCTATTCGTCGGAGGGCCAACTTGACCTTTCGAAACACTACAACTTTGCCCTTTTTTTCAAGAGTCGATATCATGAAAAGTCCTAAATTGATATATTTATAATAAATTTACTTCAAATTAATTTTCCAACCATTGAAAACCTCAAAATACACTTTTGACAAATTTACACGAAACTAGAAATTTTACTATCAAATTACTGAGTTTGATGATACGTGACATTTGACTGGTGTACCAATTTGAAATTTTATTCTCCGTTTGTCACAGTTTTATCAATTTTGTAATTTTTTGTGTTATTAATTCAATTTAACGAATGGTATATTTGTGACAAACATACTAATTTGGGGTTTTTAGCGGTAAAATAAAAATTATTTTAAGTAAATTTATCATAAGTGTACCGGTTTATGATTTTTTGTAGTCATTTGAGGTAAGTATACTAGTTTGGAGATTTTTGCGATCAAAAAATTAATTTATAATAAATTTATCATAAGTGTATCGATTTGAGATTTTTCGTTATATTAAAGCCTTTTTTAATCTGTCAGCATTCGCTTGATGATGGTCAACTGAGACTAGACCAGTCAACCTCTTTAGTCCAATATGGTGATGATTTATGAACAGGTGATCTGAGTTGAAAGTAGGAGATTCGCATGAAATTATTTCATTACGACAATCGTGCTTCTTGAGCCTCAAAAGTCCCCCGTCAAATTTATGATTTAATCGGTCATTTAGTTACCCTTTGCGTCTCGAACACACTTTTGCGACGTTGAATCGTCGGAGCACCCTCTTCTCTATTTCGTTTCCAATACAATTTTGGCCACTGGGATGTACCCCGTTCGAAGTATAAGGAGCAAAATACGACACTTGGAAAGTTTAAGGGGTTCAAAAATAACTTCTACTTGAAGTTCAGGGTCCGTACGTGGACGACCTCAAAGTAGAACGGGTAAAAGAGGAATTACTGGAAAGCAAAAGAAAAGTTTGCAATCCATTGAGACGGCCGCATTGGGCTTACCAAAAGAAAGAAGACGACACTGGCATCGACCGCCGGCATGGACCCCATCATGATTTCTCCTTTTGTGAAGGCAATCTTCGGGCCTTGGACGGTCATCCGTTCATATAGTGAAAGCAGAGCACCATCATTCCATCTTCCTCCATTGATAATGACTTAATGCGTTTCGCGTTCCGGTCAATTTGAGGCCACTTTGTCAAAAACCACTAACCAGAAGTACACCTCAAAATTCAATCCTGTATCGCAAATTATTTTTTTCGTTGGAAGCGTATAAATCCTAGATAATATGCTGCAAAAGTTAATGTCGAAAACTTCTAGACGAGCTCAAATGAGAATACAGACCGGAACATCTCGATCAGCACGCCAACTTTGAAAACGGTAAGTTTGCAAATTGGTACGACCAGTTCACGAAAAGGAATGTTGAAGATGATACTTCGTACGCGAGATGGTGGCTTTGGCACCATATCTTTAATTGGCTACGGTGGGAGAGCGCATTCATCTTGCACGTCTTTGACGTTAAAGCTGTTCTTCAGGCAAAAGCTACACGATTGAAATTTTTGTTTCATGGAAAACAATGTCTCGTCTCATATAGTTACCCAATCAAATGAATGTAACTAGTCATACCACAGGTTACTACATGGCATGAGAAAGAAAGTGCACCAAATGGGAATTTGGTGAGCGTTTTAAGAACCACGAACATCCTATTCTCATGGGGAGAAAAGATAAATCAGTCCATTGCCCTGGTTGTGAGATAATTTTCCCACGCGACACCCATAAGTCATTTTCCTCGGTTTAAGGAGCATTTTCGTCTGTAAAATTAGAAAGATAATAAAGGAAGTTAGCACTGGGGATTAGCTTCAACGGTTAGACCCACCGCAGTACTGCAGATCAATACCTGTATTGAATAAGTACTGTCTCTCAATCCGTATGTTTAGCGGAAACAAAACACCATAGACTAATTGCTGCGGAAGAAATTAATTCAGACACCAAAAGAAATCATTACAAGAACAAAAAGCAGACAAAGGCACGCCCCAGAAGACAAAACTCATAAAAATTGCGAATCAAATAGCTCTAGTCAGGGCGCCAATCACTGCTTGTTGGCCCCATTCCAGGAATCTGATCTGGGGCCTCCCTTACTTCGGGCCTAAGGACTCCAAATATTCATCCAAAAAACACGGTTCTGAAATACACTAAGAAGGTTTCCGCATGTTACGGCCAGCGCGGATCACTTCATCCACCAATAGTAACTGGGAAGCAATGACGGGCCTGAAAAGACAATTTCACATGTAATTAGCATAAAAGGAAAATCACTGATCAAACACTTCCCCATTGTAGAACCACAGCATGTATTAAATTGAACACACGGGATAAATTAATTTTTGCTGGCTTGTGTTGTCGCCGCATTAAAATCAGGTTTGAAACCAAGACAATCCTAGCCCTAGTCACTTCACACGAAGGTTGCCAGTTACTCGAAATTCTATTCTGCTGTTGGTTCAACTAATTAAATACAAGAAAACACATTTCTATGGAAAAAATGTTAAGCAAACTGCTTTTATTAGGACCAATCTCAACGTACCCCGAGTTTACTATCTGGCGCTTCACAGAGTAATTGTCAAAGATACCCTCCATCTGGGGATCAATAGGTTCCCCTGTGTGCTGATTTAGGCCAACAATATTCCCCCGGTCATGCTCGCCCTGAAGAACCATAAAGAAGAACACAGAGCTAACTATTCAGATCATTCTGTACTCCCTATGCTATCAACTATTAATTTCCACAGAAAGCAGCATACCGTCAGAGAAATGATCACGTCCTGAGTATCAAGCCCAGAATTCTCGGCAAGGGTCTTCGGCACCACAAGAAGGGCATTAGCAAATGCTTCAACACCAAGCTGGGCACGCTGTTCAATTCATAAACAGCAAATACTTATAGAACAGATGACAACAAACTTCAAACAAAACTAGACAGTGATGTGGTTTTCATTTTTAACGTCCACATGCACAAATATTAACAGTCTATTTGTATTTGGACGGCTACAATTTTTTTACCCCTTGGACAGTTTTCTTCACTTCATTCATCAAGAACTGTCTGGCTGCCACTTCAAAAGCTCCAGCCCCCTGAGCACAAAAAATTTAAATCAGCAATCCATGCTGTCAATAAAACCCCTTATTGACAATTCCAAAATGAGTTCAATCAGCATAAAAGTACACAGCTTTAGAAAAGAGTCTTCAAGTCTTTGCATCGTAATTACCCGTCAATTGCATGTCATTTATTTTTATTGAGAATGCACAATAACAAAATAAACCGGATCTGTCACATGGCTATAGAACTAGAAGCAACCAATAGATCCCACAAATTTCACACTTGAGCTACACTCCAACACTTGACAATGCACAACCGGTATTCTCAAAACACCTTGATTAATTGGAATTATGCCAACAAAAGTGCCATTTCCTCTTCTTCTACTTTCATCTTTTTTTCTCAGATAATGAAAATTTCATCCATCAAACAGGAATTTGATGTTCCTCCTTGACAACTACAGACCCACGCCAGAGGCAGGCGATTCGGGAAAGGCACTTACCAGTACCACAGCTTCATCTTCAATAGTATTTTTGACAGATCTCAGACCATCGCGAACAGCATCCTTAATTTGAGCAATCGTGTGATCATTAGGTCCTGGAATATGAACAATTAATGAGTTTTCACAGCTATGCTTAAAAAGCCCTGAATGCACAACTCAGACACACAATAAGAGGCAAGACGCAAAATTAATAGTCTTAAAGTTACCGAAGTTTATAAGCTTCCTCTAGTACCTTTGATCAAAATTGTGCAAGAATGTGGATTCTTCACATTTTCCACAAATGTGTACTTCTCTTCTCCAAGGATATGCTCATAGACAAGTCCAGCCCAACCAAGGCAATCAGGAGTAATATCGTCAACAGAGTTGACAGCCTCACCCCCACAAGCTAAGACCAAACGTTCCATATTTCTCCTCTTCGCTCTCCGGAGAGCAATAATCTACACAACTACAAATGGTCAAAATGGTGGCACATAGTACAAAAGAACATTCAGAATTGACAAAGCATCTCAATTGAAACTCAATAATATCAACGATGAAGATTACCAAGTAAAATATTCCGAAAATGGTCTTTTAGGGTGATTTTCATTTAAAATAAATGCCGCTTCAATGCAGCAAAATAATCACTTACTTAGTATTCCTTTTTCCAAACTAACCCAAGAATTAGAACAACCTTCCTGAAAATACTGCTCTGTGAGACAAAATCTCCACCCTAGCCATTTTGCATGGCACAAAATTGAAAAACTGGACATTGCTTAATCTCAATGACAAAGCGGCTGACATGCACTTATCCAGGCGGCATAAAAACAATTTGCTAACATGCACATAAGGTATCTGGAGATATGAAGGACAGGCCACAAAATTACGAAAAGTACCACTTGCCAAACAAGATAGAAATAGCAAGTTGTTTCAACAGCAACAAATGCGGAACAAGGCCAAGACGGGCGTTTGCAATAGATTTGCGCAAGCTATTCTTTTTTATGAACTTGAAATTCGAGCATATGCCCACTTTGGTCTTCTAGTTGCCCCGGTATTGCATGAGTTACCTATAAAAGTACTCCAGGCAGTGGATAGTCGCATCCGAGTATTATTATAAACTAACCAATAAGATGGGACCACCATGACAAAATTCCACACTATAAAAATCCAAACTGTAAAGGAACGTAAAACGAAACAGAACCACAGCAAGAAAAGGCAGGATGTCAGTTTGGCGTCTTATTAACAGAACTACCCAGTTTTATTTCTCCAAGTATGTTGATCATTAATAGAATAGAGCAGACCAGAAGCTTAAAGCCATACACCCAACACATTGACCAAAAGAAAGCACAATGTTATTGATCAAAAAGTATTGATGCATCAGAGGAGAAAAACTATAGATTCATCCTAGACCTACCCCTGCTCTTGCAAGAAGATCAAGCGATGGTGGGTCTATACCCTTTTGATTGATAATAACAAAATTGTTGTCATTGCCCGAGCAAACCTGAAAAGGGACAGAAATTGGAACATTGTTACAAGACTGGACAAATGTCAAAGTATACGACACTTGTTTAAACTAAATGAAGTTTGTGCCAATTAGATCATCAACCGAAGGCAGATTATTAATTTCAACCTTGTTCTTAAGTTCGATAATCTTTTGAACTCTCTCATCAACTTGACGCCTTTCCGCAGTAACCATTGCCTCTCTCTGCTCAGCGTTTGAGTAGAAAAAACCTGCATTTATTTCACTGAAAAAATATATGATCAGTATACTATTTCCTCAGAAGGACCCTACAAGATGCTACTTTAGGCTCCAAAGAGACCGCAGAGCAAGCCGCTCCTTGGGAACCACTATATCACAATTTCCGAAGTAAATTTTGCAAATTTGGCAAATAATCTTAGATGAAGTGTTTTCAGCACTCTATTTTCAGGTAAATGCTTAGCCAAAATCTTTTCACATTAAACAATTCCTTGCACAACAGATACAGTTCTTTATTCAAAATATTTAGAGCTATTGCTTTTTACCAACCAAAACACCTAGAACGCTACATGCGAGAACTGAAAACCACAAACAAAAAGAAAAAAAATACAGTTCTTCATGCTTTCAGATCACATAAATTAACAGAATATTACAGCAAAC
Source organism: Eucalyptus cloeziana (assembly GCA_014182715.1). NCBI lineage: Eukaryota > Viridiplantae > Streptophyta > Magnoliopsida > Myrtales > Myrtaceae > Eucalyptus > Eucalyptus cloeziana. Next base: position 28,761,260 of record CM024639.1, read on the forward strand.
AAATAACCAACACTCCAATGCATTCAAGATAGTATGGTAACCTACAAAGAGATCAACAGCATCAAATACTCTCACAATTACATAGCAATGACCATCTTCCACATAGAGCCATATCCCTATTTCAAAATTAAGAAACCAGGAAGAAAGCAAATACATGATAGACATACTTCATGTTTTTAGTAGCTCTCATTCATGTCATGGCATTGCCACCAATCTGATTATAAGCACACATTTAGTCCAGCAAACCACCATAAAAAATCATTGAGACGGTTAAAAAAATCACGTTTCACATGTGAGAGTGGAGGCAAAGGGGAAACATACATTTTAGAGCACCAATAAATCAAGGTTGTCTCAACAGAGCAACAGTAATTGTACCTTTTCTCATACTCCAAGGATACATTGCAAGTCAAGATATAACAGTTCTCTGCTCGCCTCTTCATATCAGGATGTCTCGAACCATGATCAAGGACAAGACCCTCAACCTGGATGACAAGGATCAGTATAGTCAGCACACATTAAATTTATATTTCATTAAGAAAAAATGGACATTGGCAAAGCCAAAGGTACTGGACCAATTCTCATTTTTTGTGTGGCTTTCTTTAAGGAATGTAAAAGATACTATACCCAAAAAGGAAACATCATAATATTTTTCTTTAACAAGGTAATGCAATACTTCCTTTCAATTCATACCTAAGAGAAATGCTTAATAAATTGGAAGGGACAACATTCAATATGAGGATGACAAAGGGACCTATTTCATTCTAGATAATCTTTCTATTGAATTGTTTTTAATGATTGAAGAAGTAAAGAAGTCAAAGCTTTGCCTTTCACTACCTACATGAGGGGTATACCTCCTATCTTATTCATGATCATGGGCTCAACAAAACATGCCACAATCATATAGTCAAGACTTCAAACTTCATGCCATCAAACGAAAGAAAGTAATCAAGTTGTACCGCAAGAAGTGAAAGGCAAAGCAAGGTACAATTCTCAACGTCTTTGAAATTGTATCGTATCCTTTTTCTATTGTAAAATATCTAGAAGACAACTTCCAGCCATTTTTCTCTTTAAAGCTTTCAAAACGAAATGCTTTGTGTTTGGATTGTTTTCCAAGAGTAATTATTTCCAACTATCTACTTTTCGAAGGTAGCAATCCTCATCGGATGTTACCTGAACCAGTCAAGCAATTTCACAATTCAGCAAAAATACACATCGCAGGACACAAAAAGAAAAAAAAAATGGATGCCAGTGAGTCCAAATATTAAAAAAAAAAAAAAAACAGAGGCAATGACAAGGCATATATTTTTATCCACTTCATAAGAGGCCGATCTTTAAAAGTTGTCAATATAATCATGAAGAGACATATATTCACAGCCACAACTATGAAAGACCATCATACCAAGCGTGTATCGACATCAAACTTGTGGCGCATATGCATAATCTCCACCATAAAAAGGTCAATGCCTTCCTCAGGTTTTTTGATGCAGAGCACCTGTCATGTTGTAACCAATTATCAATCACCAAGTGTACAACCAAACTTCTAGGGAGGTTATGTCAAGGGCCTAGCAAATTATGCTCATGAATTAGCCCATCTGCCACGTCAGTAGTAGTACTCACCGCATCAACGACTATATCTGTCAATTGATCAGCCAGTGCCTCGTATAGCTGTCCAAGAAAACATGTCATTAAGTATATAAAGAGCTTGTTCACAGAACAGTAATAGATATCAGAAGTACCTTTGTTCTTAGCGTTGTTCTGGCAACCATCTTAAGAATTTCTTTGTCAGGTTCTTCGCCCATTACAACAGGAGTCTTGAACTTCTCGAGAAACTGGAGGGTTGCTCTTTTTGCAATTTCAAATCCATCAACCAGAACACGTGGATGCATGCCTAGAACAAGCAAAAGCTGACAATGAAGGAGTTCCTGAGGCACAAATGGAGGCCCATTTCCAAATGTTCTAGCTTTTCTTCAGTGACACAACATTTAACTATTTGTCATTTTGAGTGTATGTTGCTGGTGCTGGGAACCCCCTTTTGTATAGTTTGGTTAGAGTCAATATAATTCTTACCTTTACCCCAAAAAAAAAAAAAAAAACAAATTGAGAGGCTAACAATTTCTTTACTGTGCAAATGAAAGACATATAAATCTAGGTGTTTCCCAGTAAAATTATTGGCTTCTAGATACTCTCCACGCTAACATTATATAAACTACGATTCAAAAATATGATGACGACTCCTCTTCTAAGGGCACTCCAGATAGGGTGAACATGGAGTAGCGCTCATACTTCCAATGCAACACAGTCTTCAAATCATGGGCTTATTCAAGGACAACAAAAGTAGGTCGGAACAAATACAGCCTCCCTTAGGATAATATAATATGCAGCATGACCTTTGGGATACAATAGTGATGAAGTAACCCACCAGTGCCACCAGAATGGGAGTCTATCTTTTGAGCCTAAAAAAGGCATAATATGTTTATAAATGCAGTCATAATGTCATAGGGGCAACAGAAGATGGATAATGATATGAAACTTCAGCATGCAATAGAAACAAGAGAACGTGCTACTGAGTTGGGCACATTGACAACACACCTTCATCAATATAGCGCTCAGATTGTTTCATAAGCTCGCCAATGAAGAGGACTGTAGATGTTGTTCCATCACCGCTTATGTCGTCTTGCGCAACAGCAGTCCTTGCAATCATAACTGCAGTTGGGTTTTGAATTTGCTGCAACAATTGGTAAAACATCAACTAGTGCTAAATCCAAAGGCGTTCAAAATGCACATTTTTCACATGAGAACTTTACTGCGGTAAAATGAGCAGCATGATGTGCCATCTCTGAAGATATAACTTTCTATCTATCAAAAAATACTAATGCATAAAGCTGCGTAAAAGCTAATCCAATAACTGATGGTATTCTACCTTCAAAAGCAAAAATTACCACGCACTAATTAGAAAACATCTAGGCCAACGAGTATACTTTGGAGGCATTTTTCTTTGCCAAAACATCATGAAGTTTCGAATGAAAGACAATCCGACCACCCAGATAGTGCAGGCACAGCTTCTCCTTAATTGCTGAAACTCAATTCGATCAACGAATCGCAAAAAGCCTAACACGATGCGTTTCCTATCAAGATGCCATCTTCCTTGCGTATCACACATACCTAGCACCGCATCAAATCCACGAGAAAGCTAATCGACCCAACACTAGAGTCCCGAACTCGTCAAACATTTGGGAAACAAAGAACTGCAAATCAACCGTCCGTTTTACATAATCAGAAGCAACCCCGAGTCCACGGGCAGAACTAGCAGAATCCCGTCAAATGGGCAGATTTAGCATTCCGAAGAACTAAACCGAAAACCACTACTATCCACTTCCCGTGAGATCCTCACAGTTTCGCAATGCCCAGCGAAACAAACGACATAGCGACTAGACAAACGAAAACCGGCCCAGTATTCCGCCACGGAGCACAAAGAAAAACGCCTACCATTTCCTTGAGGAGGGTGTTCCCATCCTTAGTGAGCTTAATGTCCCCAGCTCCACCGACGAGCCTGAAAGTCAGCCGCGACAAGATCGGTCAGCAAGGAGGCGCAACCGAAACGGAAAGGAAACGGGGTCGCGATCCGGGGGGAACAACTCACATTTTGATGGTGCCCTTGGGGCCGAGGTTGGTCTTGAGGACGTCCTGCAGGCCCTTGGCGGCGTTGATGTTCATGTGGAGCGCCGCGGACTTGTTGAGCACCTCCGCGTTCGGATTCAGCACCCGCAGAGACATCTTCGGAAGCCTAATGAGCAAGGAGACGACGTCGATGAATCTAGGGAGAGTGCAGGCTCGAGAGAGAGAGAGAGGAGAGAGAGAGAGAGTGGAGAAGAAGCTCTTCGAGGAACTGGAAAGTAGCGGGGCGTTAGGGCTTTCCGGAAGATCTTTCTCTCGAGAGTTTAAGCGCGAGACCCGACGACGCCGTTTGGATAGCCAGGTGGCTCCGAGGATCCTCTCTCTGCCGGGTCGGGCCGGAAATGAAGCGGGCTTTCGGCGCGCATTTCCATGCTACCGGTTGATTTTGCTCCACAGATGAATATGGCCCTATTTAGTAATACTCCGGGAATAATTAATTATATTCTTTTATTCTTCGGAATTAAGAACGAATAAAAATCTATTTAGTAAATCTTTTGTTCTCGATAATAGAATAGTTACCAAACACATTGTATCACTGACCAATACATGTATGAGATCTATAAAAAAAAAAGAAGATAAATTGCTTGGTGTTAATGTTGAGAAAATCTCAATACACATGAAAGAAAATACGATTGATAAGAATAGAGTCCAATGAAGTATCGTGTGAACTTTGTAGAGCATCAATGTAATGGAAGTATTTTACTATGTTGCCGTAGTGCTTTGGTTTTGTATCGATTGTGATTTGAAGGAATTTTTGGTAATCTTGTTTTGATGTTGTGCTAGTGTCGATATTAAAAGGTTTTTCGAGTACGATAGACTGAGGATTAATCCAAGAAGGCCGAACAAGCCTTAACATCCCAAGATCCGTTGGTGTTCTAGAATATTACTAAAGGTGGATAATATGGTAATTGTATACTATTTTGGAAAATTCTTGGAATTAATGTGACTACTAGTAAATGGGAGATAGAACTTCCACGGTTAGATTGAATGGAGATTTATGGTAATGATTATGATGATACTTTTATTTATATATGATTCATTCCTCCCATTTGTATCGTCTCACAACTAATACAAAATTCCAAAAAAAAAAAGAAAGAAAAGGACGTAAGAGACTTACTTTATGAGAGCATAGCTTGGTGAATAAAGTCATTAATGAACTAAACTGCGGCAACTTGAAGAGCATTGACAATGTGAGCCATCATCAAGACTTGAGAAGTTAAAGTCATCAATGATGAGCAATCAATACAAACGTAATTAGTGTTTGGTTATTGCAATAGCACTAATTTAAATTTTTGTAACTTGATGTGGATTAAATTTTTGTAACTTGATGTGTCTTGACAAAATTTACAAGAGGCTGCCGATGGATAAGCATTGTCGAATAACATATTCGTGAATAAGTGTTGCTAGATAATAGGGAATCATGTAAAATCTTGTAACCACCAATAGGATTAGGAAGTTATTTCTTTATTCAAATCTATTAATCATTATAGCTGTTGTATATATAATTGTTGGTACATAAATGCTCACATTTGGTCGTTTGGATTCCTAGTTTAGATAAAATGACTGTTTGGCGAATTGCATAAAACCAAATATTTTCATATCATATTTTACTCTTTATTTGGTACGAATGACATGTTGCCGGTGAATCTTTTTTTTTTTTTCTTTTCAATCCTTTCCATCATTCCATTGTAAAATTTTATTAAGTAATGAACTATACCAGTATCCCCAAAATACGTAATAAATATAAATGCTATATATGGAGTAAACATTGTAGGATAGAAGGAAATTCAAATATATAATAAAATAGTAAAATAAATAAAAACAACAATTGTTGTTATTTTTTTTGTTTTTAATTTTCTTTTTATTTTAGAATTCCAATGTTTTTATATTTAATTATCGTTTTATTTTTACTTTTTGTTGCCAGTAAATACTTATTTTTATTAATTTAAGAAGTTTGTATTCGAGAAAAATAAATTTTATAATGTAAATATTAAAAATCTTATTCACGTTTATCACATTTCTCTCATGTGATATTTTTATTAAGGTAATATCATTATCATATCCAACCTTATCATGTTTTGGAAATAAACTAAACACAGGTTATAATTAATTTTATTTTATCGTGAAGTTCATCGTGGCTACCAAATGTAACCTAGTGCTATTTGTAAAGCAACCCTCACTCAATCTGTTCCCTTGCAAATATATCTTTATCTTCAATTTACATAGTTGGTCGCGATTGCCTCCAATCTTAGAACTTTTATATATCTCATCATTTATTTCCGGTCCAAAATCAACTAATGACCTTTCACAATCTTCATCGATCCACTTATCGATCAATCCATATTTCTTCGAGGATAATTCATCATCTTTTTTTGCGAAATAATTGCCATGAGCTCAAGCTCCCACGTCCACAGGCCCGGAGGTCATTCATGAACTCGAACGCAATGACTACCTGTGAGGGCGGGCATCACTATAGTGCTCAAGCTTAAGCATCCATGGGGATGCAAGCTCAGAGATCGAGCACAAAGATGAGCAAATAAAAAAAAAAAATTATATCATATCTTGATTGAAAATCTCTGAAACTTCTTTTTTTTTTTCTTGGTTGAAAATCTCCGAAACTTTAGGAGGATTGTTTTTGCGTGTAGAGACGGTTTTCATATCATATCTTGTCCATTATTTAGTATGAAGGGTATATTAGCAAACCATTCTTATATATTTTTTCTAATCACTTTCATCATTCTTTTATCAAATATATAAATAATAAAGTTGAATAAATAAAAACAAAAATTGTTGTTATTTTTTTTTTTTTTTTTTTTAGAATTCACATGTTTTTATATTTAATTATTATTTTCTTTTTATTAATTTAAGAAGTTTGTCTTCAAGAAAAATAACTTTTATGCTATAAATGTAAGAATTCACACTTGCATTCATTCCACTTCTCCCATGTAATATTTTTATCAAGACAATATATTTTTTATATCGGATTTATCTTGTCGTGAGAAGAAACAAATCACTGGATATAATTAATTTTTCCTATTCTCAATTTTATTTTGGCTACCAATCATAGCCCAATTGTACTCTTTATAAAGCATCCCTCAATCAATCCATTCCTCTCAATTTTAAAATTTTAAAATTTCTTGTCATTTATTTTTTGTTTGGAATCAACAATGAGCTTTCATAACCTTTGTTGATCCACGCATCCATCATGCATATTTCTTTGAGGATATTTCATCATTTTTTTTAATGAAACAACTTCCATGAGCTTAAATTCAAATTCCCAGGGGCACAAACTTGGAGCTTATACGCTAACTTGAAAGCAATGGCTAGCGGAGAGGGCAGCCCCTAGTACTAGTACGGAGCTCGAGCTCCAGCATCTATGGTGTTCACGAGGAGATAGATAAAACAGTCAACGTCAGAAATGTTTAAACCGGTCAAATTCACCTCAGCAAAATCTATCCCCATAATTCGACCAAAAAAAAAAATAAATCTATCCCCATAACGGCATAAGGATGATTAGTGAAACCTTTTCATTTATTTGAAAATCAGTCAATTATTTTTGTCTAATCCTATACTATTCTATATTTATTTCACAACCCACAAATGAGCGAAACTTTACGAGCATTGTATTTGGCTAAGTGAAGGAATGGTTTGAATTTTGAGGATTATTGGTAGCAATAACGAGTAAAATTAGGCTGAATTATATTTGTTTTTAAGGTAAATATTACGAAAAATCTTAAACTGATATATTTATAATAAATTTATTAAAAACTAATTTTTCACCACAAAAATCTTAATTTAATAACTTGGTTGTTAAAATTGATCAATCAAATTATTGAGTTAGATGATTCATGAAAACTAATAGGTGGACCAATTTGGGATTGTATATCTCGTTTTTCATATGGGCATCATTTTGTGATTATTTGTGATATTAATTGAAATTAATAGATTGTAAATTTATTATAAATGCATTAATTAGATATTTTTATAGTAGTTTGGGATAAATTTATTATAAGTATACTAGTTTAGGATTTCTAGTAATAAAAAATTAATTCGTGGTAAATTTGTTAAAGATTTTTATGAAATTAACCCTTGTTTTAAGCCTAAAAGGAGAAGAAAAGGAAAAAAAATAATTAAAGAAAAAAACATTCCGGTCCCGACCGCGAACTGGAAATATATCCCGGCGATTTCACTTCTCTCCTTCTCCGTGCCATCTTTCGCAGAAAGTTCAACCTCTGCATTTCCCTTTCAATCATCTCCGTCTACTGACCGAACTCGAGGGCAAACAATGGTGAAGAATTACGTGAGGGAGAACGTGCCGCTCTCCCGCTTCGGCGTGCTGGTGGCGCAGCTGGAGTCCATCGTCGCGTCCGCTTCCCAGCAGCCGCCGGACCCGCTCCTCTGCTTCGATCTCCTCTCCGATCTCATCTCCGCCATCGACGAGGAGCCTCAGGTCTTCTTCGCTCGCTTCTCCAAATCTCCGTCGAAAGTCGATTCCTAGCGTAAAGTCAGTCATCAGCACGGTCTCCACGTTGTCCGTGCTTGATCGGGTGGTCGGATCCCGGAGCCGGTCATGAATTCTGAACCGTGGATCCTAAATTATCTAAACTAGACATTTAGCTCAGTTTCAGTTATGCTGTCGCTGCGTGTATGGGAGGATGTGGTAGGGATGAGCGTAGAAGCTCCTTAGTGTGATCGGAGCATTTGTGCAATCTGCACCGTCGTTTTGCCGAGCATTGCGATGTGACTCGGGGATTGCTTTCGTTCAGGAATCGATATTGCTGTGGCAAAGGAAATGCGAGGATGCGCTGTATTCTTTGCTCGCTTTGGGCGCCCGAAGGCCAGTGCGTCACTTGGCGTCCGTGGCAATGGCGAGGATTATTTCCAAGGGAGATGGCATTTCGATATACTCTCGAGCGAGCAGCCTCCAGGGATTTCTTTCCGATGGCAAAAGGAGCGAGCCGCAGAGAGTTGCCGGTTTGTCAATAATCCCTGTTTTTCCCCTGAGTGACTTTTAACATAATTTTTTTTTATCGTATTTACTGAATTTGTAGTTTGTTTATATGCTTCTCGTGTGAGATCTTCCTGATGGTGCCGTAAACCTCAAATGTTAATAATTAGTGCAAGTGAACTAGTTAATTGTTTAGGTCCTCTTTTCAACCAGCTTTTTTTTGTAATGTCCACAAATCTTTCTCAGTTTGTGGAAATGGCAAAGGATCCTATTGATCGCCATCCTCATTGCCTGCCAAAATAGATTGTTAGTGTGCAGGGACTAAATTGTTCATTGCGATTATTAATGATTGTATCAATACACTATGCGAGATCATCAATTAGGTTGAGGATTTTTAGTTTGCCACAATGTTTAGGTGCTTAGCTCTACGAGTGATATGTCTCATTCACTAATTTACTCTTCTTTCACGCAATTGTTCTCTAAAAGCATTGATAGGCATAGCAGTTGGGAAATTTGCTGCTTGGAAAGGCTGTCCAGCTATAAAAGTTCTTAGTTCTTAAGTGGTTGTGAATCTTGCCTGCAATTTCATTGCCTTGGGTATGAATGAATGTCATATTGAAAGCTGCTTTCTCTAGACACCATGGAAAAGATCACTGATGAGAAAAATCTCCTAGTGTAAAATTGTCAGTTTCATCCTCTTTGTGAGCTTGAGATCATATGGGTCAACATGTCATGATCATATATTAGCTCAATTTTCTTGACAGCTTGAAGGCGAAGCCGCCTATTTCTTCGAGCACAGGGTGCTCCCTCCTCCTAATTCCTTCCACTTCTCCCCGGGACAGGGACTACGGCTTGACCTTTGAGGAAGAACTCTGTGGGATCCCTCCTTTTAGGGCGCCTAGAAATCACGTTTCTTGTGAATGTAATTAATTGAAATTCCATCCAGTAAAATGGAAGAATTATAAATTTCTAAAATAAGAGAAAGGAATACTGTTAACCACTTTTTCATTTTGATTAAATTAAATTTTTTTTATGATATTTTCCACTTTAGAAATATATTAAGGCTTTTATCCTTCTCGATCATTTCAACTGTAATTACTATTTTTTTGAGAAGCTTATTGGTCGATGAAATCATAGGACTATATGATTCGTCAGAAAAAAGGCATGTATTTCTTCTGAGTGATCTTCATTCCACTAGCTGAGCGCTCAACCTGTATGCCCAAAAAAGACTTTAGTCCTCCCACGTCTTTAATGGCAATTTAATGACCGAGCATAAGTTTTAGCTAATTGATTTCGTAGTTCTCTACCAGTACAGTGAAGAAAAGAAGAAACTAATGCTGGAAATTCCTATCCTCATGACCATCAATATCATTCTTTGAAAGCTTTATAATCACAAAAGAGCACACTTCTTTAGTGTAGGACCATTCTTATAGCCTATCCAACCTTATCTTGTTGATATATTAGGGAGACCTTGTGCTTTTCCATATCTGTCTGTTTCACCTGATCATCTTTACAATTCTTAGCAAAAAAACTATCAGCTTTTCAAATTGTGAAAAGGATCAAATTGTAAATGAACTGTGATCTGATCAGACAATTTTTGTTCACTCACACCCTGAAGTTTAATTGTTTTGCATATGAATCAAATTGAATCATGCTGGTCCGAATTGTGAGTTATACAAATATAAATACGCTTTTTAAGAGTTAGGACTCTCGAATAATCTTGCTTCCACAATGATGTGACAATTAACAAAATTTAAACCCGAGGCCAACACTTTGCTTGAAAACTTTATTGTATTGTACTGCCATTGAGTTGTTCCATTATGGATAAAATTGCTCCCTGTAAGAAGTCTGATGCATTCTGTAGCTTCCATGTACTTAATTTTTCTCTTGTACTCTAGCATCGTGTTTCCCTCTGTTAACTAATACTCTAATGCAATTCTGTAGGGGCTGCACAGTGTTTGGGTGAACTATATCGGCACTTCGGGAGAAGAATCACTTCAGGTTTACTTGAGACAACCATCATTGTAACTAAACTTGTGAAGTTTCATGAGGTACATTTCATCTCTTGCATCTCTAGAGTATTTATCCATGCAAGGCAGCTGGATTGAAAGAGGGCTTTTGTTTCTTTATGGTTCAATATCACCTACTTTTTATCTTTCTTTAATGATGCCTCTCGTTAAACAAAGACCAGAAGTTTTGGTAGTAATGCTTTTCCAGTGTGCAGTTTTGAAGTTAAAGAAGATGATGCCAACTGAAAAATTATTTTGTGACAAGGAGGCTGTATGTCCAAGCATCCACTTGGACATTTTTTCTCTGTTTGTGTCCCCTTGATGCCCTATAATATTTTCCTTTCATCTATAAAAAAATGTTCAATGCATCCATCTCATGCGTTTTGCTTTTCCTTTTTAAATAATGAAATAAGGTTGACTTCCAAATTTGTACCAAGTTATGTTGCCTTGAACTTTCATAGCTTGAGCAGAATATGCAACCTATTTTTTTATTTTTTTCCTTCCAAGAGTTCAATATATATTTTTTGTTACAATACAATCTTCTTATACAATTGGAATTCACATAAACACGGAAAGCTCTTAGATGATTGCTGCTGGAAGTTAACATGGTTATGGTCATGATTGACTGGAAAAATGGCTAGCATAATGCAACTATTATATTCAATTGTTGCCACTAAATTTTTTTTCTTTTCTCTTGTTCTGTACTTCAGAGGAGTACTGGTTGTTCATTATTTGATCCTAATGTCATCTTGCTGGGAGTTGCAGGATTTTGTTAGAAAGGAAGCTCTCCATATGCTCCAGAATGCCTTAGAAGGCTCTGGGGGCTGTGCTGCCTTTGCGGCATATACTGAGGCTTTTCGTATTATTACAAGATTTGCTGTGGGAGATAAATCATTTGTAGTCAGAATAGCTGCTGCAAGATGTCTCAAGGCATTTGCAAATATTGGAGGACCGGGTTTAGGAGTTGGAGAACTCGACTCTTCAGCTTCTTATTGTGTTAAGGTTTGGCGACGATGTATTTTGCTTTCTCTTAGTCATAACCGATTAGTTTTCATGATTAACCCATCTTTTAACAGGCCCTTGAAGATCCCATTTCTTCTGTTCGGGATGCTTTTGCTGAAGCGTTGGGGTCGGTGCTTGCTCTTGGAATGAATCCTGAGGCACAAGTATATATCTAACCGTTTTTGGTTTTCATGGATGATGTTTCTTTTACTCTACAGTTGCATTCTTGTGTTCTTCCTAGGTTCAACCAAGGGGAAAAGGACCTGTTCTCGTGGGGAAGAAACTAGAGGGTGGTTTGCAGAGACATTTAACATTGCCTTTCACAAAAGGTATTACCTATTTAGATAAAAAGAAACTGCTCTTCCTATTTCCTCTACTCTTCTGCTTTTTGGTTGAATGAATGTATTTTTATGAAGTGTTTGGTTATTAAATGGGATATGACCGGAATGGAATAGTTGTTCTATGCGAATAAAATAGAGCAGGAGGGGCAACCCAATAACTATTTGGTCTGTAAAATGGAATTTTTTTTGTCAGAATTATGTTTTTGTTTGGTTAATGATAATTACTAGGCGAATAAGCTAAAGATAACAATAGAAGATGAAAATACCTTATTGTTGACTTTAGTCAATATGATGATCAGAGCCCATTTTGTTCTGTAATTACAAAAAGAATAGGAACAGTTTGTAATAAAGGTACCAAGGCGGTGCCACCGCCGTACAAAGTCTAACAAGCTGCATGATCAAATATAATTTTCACAGTAAACCCTCAACTCAAAACATATAACCAGCTTTCTATACTTCAAGAGAATCAAGCTTGACATAACCTAGTCTCAGAACTATATTTTTAGGATAGTATATTTATATGCCTGGTGCCTGAGGTTCTTCTGTTAAGTGATTCATATGTGTACATGTGCTTCATGGTTTTAATTTTTACCATACTTGTACCTTTTCATGTGTGTACACTTGAAGTCCTTCACCCATCCTCAGACTTAGTAGGTTCTTCATGGTGTCCAAACTATTCTTAGCTAATATTTTAAATTGCAGCAACCGGAGCTCGTTCCAAGGACCTTAGAATTGGTATAACTCTGTCGTGGGTCTCCTTTTTACAGGTAGGCAGTCAGCTATGTAAGTTTATCTTCTTTTCTTCAGTACTTTTGTTCACTTTGATAATTGCAATCTCTCTCTTAAGAGGAGGATCCAAAATGTCAAAGCATATGAATTTCTAGAGCATCTGTGTCTTCATTTGTCTTTTCTTTTTTTATTTTTATGTTTATTTTTATCATCATTGCATTTTCTTTTGGCCTGGTAGCTACTTGACACATTTTCTCATTTCCCAGTACTTCTCACCCAGAAAAAAAGGGTTAACTGTGGATTGTTTTTTGTTGCCCCTCATATTCTTGTTATTCCCCTTCTTGGGATCACAATGTTCTTTTCTGTTAACGTGGTGCATTTTATAGGCCATTCTTTTGAGATATCTTCGTCCAGATAGTGAGCTCCAAAACTTCACTCCACTGGTTTTGGACATGCTTCGTGCAGACAATTCTACCGATGCCCATGCACTGGTATGTTCTTTTAACTTATCCTCTTTTGCCTTTGTTTTTTGGGCCCAAAATTCTCATTTTTCTTTGTCAAATGACAACTCTTCATCATTAACATTGTTTAGCAAAGATGAAGTACCATAAGCAATAGAAAGGGAAAGTGGAGATTCTATTGTGTATCTATTCAGTTGCCTTACTTTTTAGCTGCTTGAATTTTCTCCAGTATCCCGTCCTTCGTTTATGATGATCCTCAATCATTACTTAGTAGTGGATGAACATTGTGAGGGTGTATTAGTATGAACTATGAGCTTGATTTTAAGTTTATAAAAAACAGAAGTAATGAAAATATGTAGGTCCAGATACAAAGAGTGGAAAACACTTTAGTTGTATGTCAAGGTATTGGAAGATGGTGGCACTATCTTGTAGAATTCTGGCAGTGATACCGATGGCAAGAAACTGCAGTTTTTTTCTTCCTATTTGATCTTCTAGTTAGTGTTACATATCCAGGCCTTAGCAGTAATGCTTGTTATTAGATGTCTTTTGTTCCTAATCTCATTGCTGTCATGTTGAAGATGCTGTAGGATTTAGTAAAAGTTGGACATTCATTATTATTCTTGAGAACATGCTATTCAAAGTTTTCAATTGTATAAACGACCTTATTCAAAGCTACTGATGCATTTAATGGTTTTGTAAGGCATGTGTTCTGTACATTCTTCGAGTGGGTATCACTGATCAAATGATGGAACCTACTCAAAGGAGCTTTTTGGTTTTTCTCGGACAGCAGGTTTGTGATTGTCATTTGCTGTAGATCTTTCTATTCTTGGTTAACAACTTTGATTGCTGGGTTCCTTAAAATTGTGTTATTTATCAATTTTTGACTGAAGTATCTCTCTTTTTGTAATTTGCAGCTTCAGTCTCCTGATTTTGTTCCGGCAATGAAAGTTGCTGCTTTATGTACCTTGTCATATACTCTGAAATCAGTAGGAGAGGTAAGCTCTAAAAAATTTCCACTTAATTACTTTATCTCTGTGAACAAATATAAATGGGGATTCTGCAATTACGCTGGTTGGATTTTGCTATACCTGATCATACCAAAGTGGCTGCGCTATCGACTATTATGACATAGCTTGTCTAATTCTGCTTGTGCTTAGATACCGAGATAGTGTTTACATATGATAAATTGTTCTCTGTCATTGTCACTTCTGGGCCTCTCGAGCATCTGCTAGTTTTAGTAATTCACGACGTATCTTTTGGTACCGATACATTATGATAAATGGAAGACTATATGATTTGATATGAATTTGAATGGTGCATGTTTCTTTTTATGCAGGTTCCGTTTGAATTCAGGGAAGTTCTCGATGATACAGTGGTGGCAGCAGTTTCGCACTCTTCTGAACTTGTAAGACGTTAGTGTCATTTATTCAATGAGATGAAGGTGGATAGTAGTAGTTGAACATTTGCCTTTTGAATGAATAACTTCTGATATTCGTGCATCTTATACCAGTTTTGTGCTTTATTCTTGGGCTGTTTGGCGTGCATGCTTTTCTTGGTGTGTGTTTTGCACGAGCGATTGTTGCATTAAGGCAATGGCTGTTGAATTAACCCAATGATGGGAAAGTTTGCTAGTAACTTGATTTGCTTTTGTTACTCATATCTTAGCCACTTTCGCTGCGTGCAAAGGTAGTCAAACTCGGTTTTTTACCTTAGATTGGTGAGGCTCCCATAAAATCATGTAGTAAGGTTGAATCAGAAAACCACATTATTATTCATACTTTAGAAGTAATACATAAAGTGTCTTGAGTTGAGTCTCATATAAATTAGTGATAAAGCTCCAAATATCAAATTTAGCAATAAAACCAAGTTAGAAAAGTGTCATTCTCATAAGCCATTTGATGATAGCAGCACCCTTTCAGATTTCGTAGATATAGGTCAATGTGACTCTATATATGTTAGTAATTTACTAAATAGTTGCAAAATTTAACTTATCGATTAATTTGGAACTACCAGTGCAAATCTTTATAGCAGTACAATTTCAAAAATTGTGAAAAGAATTCACTGGAAGAAAGTATGAAACAAAATCATGTGAAGCAATGTTACACCCCCACAAGGAAAAAAAACTTGTGGAGCTATGCCAGCCATTGAGATGTCATGGGTCATCAAGAATGAATGACTTATATCTGGTGGGAGAGCGAGAAGTGATGAGGAGATGTCTACTTGTTCCTGGTGCCCTAATCTGATCTGATCGTGAAGATCTGGACATGTTCATTTTTACACCAAAGCATTGGTGAAACGCCATTTCACTAAGCATCAATGCATATATGGGATTGTTTCATTTTATATGCTTTTAGGCATTATTGTGTCCTAAACTTTAATAGAATTTGACGTGGGCATGACTGAAAAACAATCGATGATCTAGAACAAGTTGACTTGCAATTTTAGCAAGTTCACTGAGTCAACTTGCAGTTTCACCTAGAAAACAATTTCGAAACAATTTAACTCCATCCCCATGATTTTACAATTGAAATTGCGATTTTAACTACCATGGTGGCATGATATTGGATGTAGCAAGTGGTGAATGCATTTTCGATGAGCTAGCTTATTTTGGAAGAAGATTTTAGTGTCCTATGGTATTTCACAATTTATTTTTCTGGTTTTTGAGCATGCTTCTGTGTCCATGTGAAATTTGCATAGATATCCTGGAAATAGTTAGGTACTTCTGTCCTTCCTGTTATGTGAAAATGTGTGACTTTGTCTTGACAATCTAGGTTGATATGTCTTACATTTTCGTTGTTAATTTTGCTCACACTGGTGCCAATAGTTTTTCTTAAATCTCTTGGCTAGGTACGTATTGAGGCGGCTATAACATTACGTATGTTGGCCGAGGTTGATCCTACATGTGTTGGAGGCTTGACATCTTTTGGGGTCACCACGCTAAATGCTTTAAGGGAAACTGTTTCTTTTGAGAAGGTACTGTTATCATGAGAAAGAAGCTTGTTTGTCATTCAAAGTGCTATTAATTGATAATAGTAAAGACTCTTTACTTCGTCTCTTCTGTGGTAATTATTTTGCATTTTGTTTTCCATTTAGTCATTTATTGAGTTCGGAGATGATCCTTGATAAGCTTTTCTCCTTGAATATTTCTCTGTATTGTCTGGAAGTTGGATCCAAATTGTTTCTTGGTGTCTGTAATTGATACCGAATTTGCCTGTATTACATTTACAACCAAATGGCATATCGTTATGGGTAAGAAACCAAGATGATTGGTTTTAGATGATGTAATGGCAATATGATTGCTCTCATTCTCATATGGGATTGAAAATCTTTCTTTTCTGAACATTGGAGGCTGTGTTGAACAGTTGTTTTTTCCCAAAAGCTTAAGCTTTTAGGAAAATTGCCCACAATATATACCAAGGTATGTGTCAACACTTTCCCTTGGAGTGGGACTTTACTAGTGAAATGTAGGATGGTGTAACCACATTAGGCAACGATGGGAAGACAAATAAAAGTGACAAACATGATGACGACGAGGATTGCAAAGATTCGAACCTTTGACCTGAAGCTTTTGTACCTTGTTGAATAACCATTTTCCCTTAAGCTCAAGCTTTCAGGAAACATACCCACAATGTATATCAGGCATATATCTTAACGGGAGGATTTTCTTTGGATTGACTAAATGAAGAGTCTTGGTTCTTCAATTTTTTCTAGCACCACATGCTAGATGAATGGGCTAAGGATCCCATTCCATGCAAAATAGAAATTGCTCTGCGGAATGTGTGCATATTCAGTGGTTGGCAGTGAGGCTATAAGTAAATGTAGCTGTATTTGAGAAACTCTGATGAGTTGGGAGTTTTGGGAACATTAATATAAGCAGTCTGGCATGCCTTCAAAGTGGAGGCAAGCTAGTCCCCGAAAATGCCCTTCCTTAGGAGTTAATGTTCCAAGTATTTTCAATTTTATTCTTGATATAGTGAAATTAGGGCTTTAGCCTTTTATAAATTCCAATTTGAATATAGCCTTCACACAAAGGCGAGGCCCGGCTTGGGAAGGGGGAAGAGGAGTGTTGATGCAAGATTCTTCCACCAGACTACTTTTTTTACTTGAATTCATTGGTTATCCAGTAAAGGAACTGGTTTCACCAGAGGTGTCTCAAACTCAGAAGGGAAGGAGGTTGCTCGCATACTTATTTGAGCAGTGCGGGAGACCGGTGAATAGAAACGAACATGAAATCATACTTGCAGATGCTAGGGGCATAGAGTTTCTTAGCAACTATGTTTGGACCTCTTTCTCTCTCTCTCTCTCATGTCACCTTTTAATTAAAAATTATTTCATTCTTTTTCTTTATTACTTTTTGAAACCCAAGGAGCACAATGGCCTTGGGCAATGTCCAAGGAATGTCTACTTTGGAGTAGTTTGGGCAATGTCCAGGGAATGTCAACTTTGGAGTAGTACTGATTTCTTTTGTATAGTGCATCATGTTTGACCATTTGATGTGACATTCTGGTTTAAGTTAATCTTCTGGGTTGTAACAATCTTTGGAGCCTTTAATTGACACAGTAATCAAGTCTTTGTTGCTTGTGAAGTGGTATTCGTGACTTGAATCAGAATAAGTAATGATTCTGGGGGTCATACCCGACGGAAGCATGTAGTTTATGTGCTTTTTGATAGCTAATGGGAATTTCATTCTGTTCACAGGGAAGCAATTTAAAGCTTGAACTTGATTCATTGCATGGCCAGGCAATGGTTTTAGCTGCTCTAGTATCCATTTCGCCCAAATTACCGCTTGGCTATCCATCTCGGTATGCATGCTTCTTGTGTCTTTCTTCATTTCTTGGTGGGTCATGGTCATGCTCTTATGCAATCTGACTCGGCAACGTTAGCGGGTCTGCCATTTGGTATGTCCACTTTGTTGGGGTGGGTAGAGGAATGAAAGCAGATTTTTGTTCTTAAATTTGCCTTGGGTGAAGAAGGGAGGTCTAACTCACATGAATTGAAATAGATAGTTATAATGGTGGCTGCGATTGCAAAATTTAGTGTTATATGATGCAGCTTTGGAACTTTTTTTTTTTCTTCAGCGATCCAATTTCTTTGATAATAATGCACATGTCGAATGGCCATCTTGCATCATCTGCATAAAAAATTAGAGCTATTATAACTTAGTTCCCTATATCAAGCACAATAATAGGAATGTTGTCTGTTGTCATCTATAGTAAGTCCAGATCTTCCTCTGTCATAATGAAGTATCACCAAACAGCAAGTATGGGATGACAATATAAGGTCCTGTGTTGCTGTATACTTGTACTTATGTGAGCTTGCATGCATGTGCATGCAGAGTTTGAAAGGTTCCCAAAATGCTGATGGCATACTTATTACATTCCTTTATCAGGCTAGTGCAGTCAGTGCTTGACGTTTTGAAGAAAATGCTGTTACAATCCAGCCAGAACCCTGTTGCTCATACCGTTGAAAAACAAGCTGGGTGGTCACTTTTATCATCACTATTATCTTCTATGCCAAAAGAGGTAGAATATATTCCTTTTGTTTTTGATAGCCTGCTGGCTGCTTCCGTTATTGATGTTTGATGCATGCAGGAACTTGAAGACCAGGTTTTTGATATCCTTTCATTGTGGGCTCCAACATTTAGTGGAAATCAAGATCGTGAATTTACACAAAGTGCAAATCTAATAGCTCTTATGAGGTATGCTGGTATACCTATTGATGTTCATCATTATTATGTCGCGATGCATCATCTGTTATTGGGTCTTGCAAAAATGCTTTCCATTTGCTATGCTAAAACACTAAATTGCCCTTTTTTGCATACATTGTCCACTTCATCCATGCGGCCTCTATTTAGCAGAAACCTAGTCATCGGAATCGGGAACTTATTAATTCTGATAAGAGTTCTAATTTGTGGTGAGCAAGCACTTAAATTTGAGTTACCATTCTGAAGTTGTTGAGAATTTAGACCAGCTCATGAATGCATCGATGGATCTGGTTGACAATAAGTCTAGTAGATTGCTCTAGGTTGGTCGACATGTACTTACAGTTCTCATCATGTGATGGCTGATGACAATTCTGAAATTTTGAAGTAAAAGGATAATGAGCGGTAACCGCCTCTGTGTTCAGACCAACTTCTCCTCTCAATCTTATTTAACCTTCCACCTTCAGCTACAAGCATAAGAATCTACTCGCAACTTCCCATCTCTAATAACGCTGGATGATGTTCAGAGATTGGTCTTGGTTAGAGGTGTTACTCCAATCTTTATGAAAAGAATCTGTCTGCTTGTGAAAGATGGCGATTTTCACAAACTCGATTGGGTGAAGTTGCCTCCTACTAATGGGAGAGAAGCTATCTTGTGCCCAGGCTTTTGGCTGCAAACCCCATTTCTGTCATGTGCATACAAATTTGGGGTTTACATTCATCAGCTTCTGTGCCTGGCTGCCTGGTTCATGTCATCCAATTTTTAAATTGTGACATCTGAAAAATCGCTGAGTGTGATCTGTTGGAACTTTTGGTGTAATGCACAAAGGAACTGACTATTTGTGAGTTATTTTCCGTAGCTATTTCTAATCCATTGAGTCTTTGCAATGCTTTGTACAATGGGCAGTACAGATTCAAGTAGTTCTTGACACTTCTATACTGTTAAAAACTGAATCAAGTGTATCCCCAACCTAGCAAGACAAATTCTTAGTGACTTCCATAGATCTGAGTATACTGACTTTGAACTCCATGAATCACTGTGAAAAAGGTTTGCCTTTTAGTTTCTACTGCATTAGTTGAATGGAATCAATCTCTATTTGTTGGAGATCTTTACCTTCCATATTCTCATTTGACTTTTTGTAGCGTGTGGGAGGCTGCGATCGACGCTCTTACAGCTTTTGTCAAATGCTTTGCTTCTCATAATGCTGTAAACAATGGGATTTTGCTTCAACCTGTGCTGGTATACTTGAGTAGGTGTGGTTACTTTCATGGAGTTACCTTTCATTTTCCTGTCGCTCTTAATATTTCAATCTATAACATCTTTTTATGTAGACCATCTATAGCTCACGTTTCATGTGTAGTCATGCTAGAATTTGATTGTTCGCAGTGCTTTGTCGTACGTCTCATTGGTCAAAGCCAGAGAGTCCCCAAATTTGAAGCCTTCAATGGATAAATTTGTCATCAAAATATTAGTAGCTTATCAGTCGCTTCCAGATCCAATTGCATATAAAAGCGATCACCCTCAAATTATTCAATTGTGTACAACCCCGTTCAGGTAAATTGTACTTGTATTTGTTGGTATCTTTTGGTTTTTGCTTCTAGTATACTTGTAGGCATGATTTTGACGGTGGTCATGTGTTGAATTGGACGTATAATAGGGATGCTCCTGGGTGTGAAGAAAGCTCATGCTTGAGGCTAATACTGGACAAGAGAGATGCGTGGTTGGGTCCCTGGATTCCTGGAAGGTATCTGTTCTATCTAATTTGATGGATTCCTGTGTATAATTGGCTGATAACTGTTAGATGTTGATAAACTCTTATCTCTCTCTCTCTCGCGTGCGCACGAACACAAAGGAGAGCACGCAAATGGATGCGGGTTGTCAAAGATTTAGGAGAAGATCTTGGGATAGGGAATTATTTTGTTTCCATGATTTTTATTTCATTTTATTTCCAGAATTAGGTAGTAGATTACTAGAATCGGGAAGCAGGAAATCTGTTCCTATTTCTGCTCCTATTTTCTTGCAAAGAGAACTAAGCATTTTGAGGTCAATAGACACTTTATCAAAGAAAAGATTGATGCAGGAGCTATTTGTATGCTATATGTGCCAACAACACAACAAATAGCTGACATTCTTACAGAGGGGCTGTGCAGACCTAACTTTAAGTCTCTCATCAGCAAGTTGGGCATGATAGATATTTACGTACCAGCTTGAGGAGGGGTGTCGAAGAATTAGGAGATCTCGAGATAGGGAATTATTTCGTTTCCATATATTTTATTTCCTTTTATTTCTAAATCCTCACACTTAGGTTGGTTTTCTGCCTAGTAGTAAGCACGGATAGGAGGCATTGGGGCTTGGATAGGTTTGAACTCAGGACCTCCTGCCAACTGTTTTAAAAACTTAAGCTTTTGGGTTGGACTTTCTCACATGGAATCAGAGTAGAAGGTCCTGAGTTCAAATCTTGCTAGGCTCCAATTGCCTCTTGTCCATGCTTAGTACTAGGCAAAAAGACCAGACTGATCATGAGGGGGAGTGGTTTTAGAACAGTTGGTAGTGGTCTTACGAAATCTCCCATGGGGAAAGAAGGGGTTTGGGCGGGGGGTGGGGGGGGGAGGAGGGAGAGAGGGATAGAGAGTTCACTTTTGCATGTAGATAAAATCAGATGAAATATCTACTTTGAGAGATAGTCTCTTATGGGCTATTCTTTTTTTTGCTATTTGTTTTGATACAGTTGTTTGTTTATTTTATGCCATTCTTTGTTTGGTAATCTTGCTGAACCTCAGGAGGTTCTGGAATTACTTCTTGGAATATCTGCCTCACAATAATAATAAAAACCATGCCTTTCCATGTTTGTGGTGTCAGCCATTTAGATCGATTTGCCTCAATGTATTCTATGCAGTGCTATTCCCTCCGGAGAATTAATGCATTTTAGGGGTTAGAGTTTCGAGCTTCTACTTAATGTTTTAGATCAATAAGAAAGCTTGGATCTTTTTGTTTAAAGTTGCTAATTTTTCATGTCCACACTCTTCTATGAAATTTTTCTTATCTTATATTGTATAAGGGAAACAACTTTCTTCAAAATGTATTAGCCTTATTATGTCGTTGTATTGTGCATGTCTATACATCAGCTATAGCATACTTGTCAAATGACACTTGTTTTGTGCTCATTTTGAATGTGACAATTGCAGAACTGAATCAGCAAATGGTTTTGGTATATTTCCTTTAAAAGAAATAACAGAAGAGAAGAAACAGGCAATTTAGACAGTTGATAAAATAAAATATATGAAAGTATCGTTTTTGAACATCAAATACCTCTTGTATAAAATGCTAACACTGTATACATTGTCTAGTGTAGTAAGTGCTTTTCAGTATGTAACTTTGGACTTTTTGCTGATGAGCTATGAGAGTGCTGAACTTGCTATGCCGATAAGTCAGACGTGGCAAACTTTCCTTTGCCTGTTCCAAATACTGCTACCATCAAGCTTAATTGTATGGCATGCACATGTTCACTGGTATTAATGAAATCATTTTTTCTTGTTGTGTACACAGGGACTGGTTTGAAGATGAGCTTCGTGCTTTCCATGGTGGAAAAGATGGGCTTATGCCTTGTGTCTGGGAGAGTGGACATTCTAGTTTTCCTCAGGTAAAAGTTGGTTTGCCTGCATTGGGATTCCTCATTGCATATTGGGTTTTATCTTCATTTGTAAAATTTTTTGGTGGCTAGAACTTCTAGGCATTTTACCTCAATATTGTTCGGTAAACTACACTTGGCTGCCTGTTTATTGAAGATTGAAATCTAAATCCTCATGTTAACACCATTCGATTTTGAGAGTTGCAGTTCAAATCCTTATGTAACAGCATTCGGTTTTCCATCCTTATGACATCACCACTATCACCTTGCTTGATACATGGTACAGTTTCAGAAATATGAAAGATTAGGTGTTAGTGTTCATTACCATAATCTTGCTCAATACATGATAAGGTCTCGTCACTAGTGGATTATAAATATGCACTATACACCAAAACAGTATAAGAGTAAGTGCAATCACAGTAAGCAATAGTATCAACCAAAGGCGAGAATTGCACAAGGAAAACGTTGAAGCACAACCTGGGGCTTTTCCCACTATATTCTGTTCAGTATCTGGATTGTCCATCTCAAGCTGAAATATATGCTTGTTGCTTCAGAGAGGTCAGGCTTTTGCTCATTGTGCAATAACAGTAATCACAGTACGCCATATTATTCAGCATTCAGTGATTTCAGCCTCTTAATTCCCAACTTGATCTCTTGCTTGTTGCTGAGTGGTTGAGGAACCATGTGAAAATTCTCAGCTATCTAGATTAGAACATACAGATTGAGTTCCAGCTCATGGGACAAGGCCTCTACGGAGACTTGTTTGTTTGGGGAAATTCTTTTCATTTTCTTAGCATCTCCAAATGAAATTCCATATTCTATACATGATCATAGACTTACTGCTTTTATGTAATTTGATGTGTAGCCGGAGACTATAAGCAAGACAGTGGTGAACCAGAAGCTCCTGTGCTTTGGAATCATGTTTGCTTTTCAAGTATGCAGACAAATTAAATTTCTAGCTATTTAGTGGTCCATAGTTGGGCATTGTGATGTTCTCAGTGTGCTGGATGTTCTTTTCCAGGATAATAGTGGAATGTTATCACTTCTTGGAACTATCGAGCAGTGTTTGAAAGCTGGAAAGAAGCAACAATGGCATGCTGTCAGTGTCACCAACATCTGTGTGGCCTTGCTTTCTGGATTGAAGGTATTAATCATTTTACATAATCAACATGGTTATGGAGGATTGCTGTTTTCAGTGAGCAAGGTTGCAAGGCCAAAGCTCAATTTTAAGAGACTGAAAAAGAATTGCGGCTCAACTTTTTGTCTTTAATTTGTACAGGCTTTGCTTGCATTGCGTCCACGCATATTGGGACAAGAATTGTTGAGCATATTACAGAGTATTTTCCAGGTAAGACCTCAATTATAGCAATTGCTCGGTAACTGTTCCATTGTTAATTATCCTTTTATACAAGGCTTGCACTGTGTCCACAGAGTATTCTATTAGAGGGAGATATTTGTGCTTCTCAACGTCGAGCATCAGCAGAAGGCCTTGGTCTTTTGGCTCGTGTTGGAAATGATATTTTCACGGCAAGATTGGTTGGTTCTCTCTCATGATCCGTGTGCAGTGTTTCTATTCTCAAATAATTAGAATCAATGAAACTTGGGATGCATCTTTTTATAGTTGAAAGTCTTTTTGACTTTTTGCTTTTGTGATAGCTCTCTCTCAATTGTTTTTTGTGTTAAACAGACTAGATCGCTTCTTAGCGAGTTAACTGCAGCAGCAGATCCTAATTATGCTGGTTCAATTGCTTTTGCACTGGGATGCATCCATCGCTGGTAAACCATCATTTGTCCTTTTTTATCTTTCTTTGCGTTCAGTTTTTCTTACTAGGCCTTCGTGGTTTTATGGAAGAATATGTTTGTTACTCTTTTAATACATCGACTATATTCTCTTGGTGAGACAAAAATGTGTTATTAGAATTGGGACGTGGGTAACTCTTTTCACAGTGTATCTCATTTTCTTGGACTTACTATTACTAATGATTTTGACTGCACCGCCACCATCAGCCAAACTATGACCACAGCCATCCATTTGCTGCACCTCTTGCCACCACCAGTTCCCTCTTTCACCATCGATTGACGACTTACCACTGCCTTCTGACAGTTGGCATCACCAGCAATGGGCTGCTGTCTTGCCCCCACAATTTATCACTGGCTACTGTAGCTGCCATGGGCCATTGGTTATTTAAGTCCATGCTGTTCTTTCCTTGCAATACTTGGTTCCCCAACGACCTCATCCGCCACTGACAGCTACCACCTGTAGCTTGTTGGCTGGTGGCGCTTCTGGCAGCTACTACTACCACGATACACATAAACATCAGAAATTGTGATCTCATAACATGTTTTCAAGAAAGGGTTTTGTGATCTGAGGAAACTATTTTTCATCAGAAATTAGATTACAGAGCGAAAAGGTGACATACAATGAGGAAGGTTGTAAGGAAAAAGCACTAGTAGATATTTTTGTATTCTCATTTGTTGATCTCATGTCTTGGGATTGAAGATTTCTTGTTCATGGAAGAAATGTTACCATAAATTTTTTGAAATTTGTAACTGATTAACAAGCAAGCTTTCAGTTTCTTTTTAGATGGTGGGGAATCTCTCATTGCTGCATTAAAATGTAATTTCTTGATATCACAAGACAGAAGGATTTCCATATTTGTTCCCCTCAATGCTGATGACTTTCTACACGTCCCATTTTTCTTTGATTTCTTAAGTATGGGTCATACCAGTGCTATTGGTGAGGATTATGAATTCTCTTTTGTACTACTCTGTGCAAAGGAGTTTAGAGAAGAAGAAATGGAATTTAAAAAACAAGAATATAAAGTGCAGGCTGTTCTCTTGGGACATGTCTGTTTTTTCCCTGGAGGACCTAATCTTCTTCTTACATGCTGCAAATAATTTTGTTTTGACAAATGTCAATGCTGCAATAAGTTGCTGATACTTCTAGGTTTTCTTCTATGTAAGGAATTTTAGAGCAGAAGCAAATTTCTCTCTTTGGAATCAGTCCAGTAAAGTTAAGATAGTATCGCTGAGAACAGTATGAAAATCTGTGAGAAGAAAAATGCACAACTTCGAAATTAATTGATAAGATGTAAACCATGATATCTTTTCGAGGAGAAACCAAAAATAGGTCGTTATTTCATGATATCCTTTGGTATACAATGTCTTGGTTATAGAATATGATTTGATAACTGATTAATTTCTGCATGAACGGCAAAGCTTCTGCAGTACATTGATGTTGTCGATTATCTAAACTTCCAGTTGTAATGGAAACTGTGAATTTCCATGACACTTGCGTTTGTTTATATATTTGTATTTATCTCACGTGCAGTGCAGGAGGAATGGCACTGTCAAGTTTAGTGCCTTCAACTGTGAGCTCAATCTCTTCGCTCACGAAAAGTTCAGTACCAAATCTACAGATATGGTCTTTGCATGGACTTCTTTTGACCATTGAAGCTGCTGGTTTGTCTTATGTATCTCATGTTCAGGTAATCGAATTTTAGTCTGCTTATCAAGAATTGGTTGTATCAACTTGTTATGCTCCTGCATTCACCTAAAAAGGGCATTTGAAACTCATATTGCTTCTGCTGGTAGAGCAGCATGCACACAAAAATGATGTTTTGCTCTTCTAGGGGATAGTGTTTCATTGACCTGTTATGGTCCAGCATTGTGTCCTATAAGGAAGTCGAAACTCTGATATTGCTCCTACCGGTAAAGCTACCCATTATGTCGGTTTAGGCTCAGACACCAGGTTGATGAGTTTGATTTATCTGTCCACATGCACAGGCAACACTTGGCCTAGCAATGGAAATTCTTTTGTCTGAGGAAAATGGATGGGTTGACCTTCAGCAAGGTATTGGCCGCCTTGTAAATGCTATTGTTGCTGTTCTTGGTCCGGAATTGGCCCCTGGGAGCATTTTCTTTTCACGTTCTAAGGTACATTGTGAATTAGTGCTGGAGAAAGTCTAAAAATAAACAACATGAATAGTAGCCTTTTCTCGTAGCTTTATTTGGTTTGGTTTTAGCGTATAGTCATTAGTTCTCTTGTTAATATGACCAATTGGGCCCTCAGTCTGTTATTGCAGAGATAAGCTCCTGGCAAGAAACAGCCACACTCCTTGAGTATGCCACGTTTCCTTTTGATCTTTCTAATTTTTATACTTTTGTATTTGATATTTCCTTAAAATCAAGAGATAGACCTTTCTCTTGACAGTTGAGGGGGCTTGCCTATAGTATATCTAGGGACAGCTTTGATCATGATGTAGTAATCTAGTTTATTGGTGCACCAGGAGTGTCCGCTTCTCACAGCAACTTGTGCTTTTTGCCCCACAAGCTGTTCCTGTGCACTCCCATGTGCAAAGTCTTCTCCCAACTCTCTCCTCAAGACAGGTTCTCTTCCTGGATTTCTATTTATTTAATTATCCTCAATCATTTAGGTGCGTAGCCAAAAAAACGAAAAAAATTATGTGGCAAAGAGCACTCACAGTGTATAATTAACAAACCCGCCCCCGCCCCCACCCCCGCCCCCCCAAAAAAAAAGTTTGTGGGCAGGGCTGCTTCCTCAGACCTCCTCCCTACCCCTTATGAATAATTATGGTATCTAAAGAAGTTCCTTCGTGTTAAAACAGCCCATCTTAAGGCATCTCGCGATTTCTACCCTGCGACACCTCATTGAAAAGGACCCCGTAAGTATAAAATTATGTTTACAGAAATTTCCTTCCTCTTGCTCTATGCATCAGAGCCTTGTCTTGATGAGTTGGATGCTGTGCCAATGTCAGGAGTCCATCAAGGAAGAGCAGATTGAAGAAAATTTATTTCATATGCTGGATGAAGAAACTGATTCCGAGTGCGTAATCATTGCTGTTTGTTATATGTTTTGAATGTTAGCTGGGTATTTTGGTTGTATTGATCCCTTCCTAAGAAATGGATGTGCTGTGGGCCTAGTTTTCACATAGTTACAATATATATGAGTTTCTTATATTTTTGTTTTTGAAGTATTGTGTGTTCTGATTTATAGTCCAGGCAATTATTTTTTACACGAGAAGGCTTGTTTACAGTAGTCTTTTTTCCTTTTTCTTACATTGAGTAGATAAGTGAGAATGCCTTATTTTTGCTGGGAAAGGCAATTGAAGTGAAATGATAATTATGATATCTAGTGAAATTTCTTTGCATAAACTCTTGGGTGATTTTGAGTTTTAGGCTTTGAGGCCTCTTTTTTTTGTAATTTCTATGAACTTAGTTGATTAATTTGTGCACCCTCTTTCTAAAGCACTTCACTTATCTTACTTGATATGAAATTGGGGTTCCTTTCTTTGCAGATAGAATTTAGTCTGGTAGTACCAAAACTCTCAACTTATGTTTCTATACCATGGTACACAAGTATTCGAAAATAGTAATAACCGCACTTTGTGATCTAAGTGTAGAGATATAAGTAATATCACATCACTCTCTATTTGTTTGTGTTCATGAAAACTAATTTAAAGAAGATTTCCATGTGGATTATATATTAAAGTTTTGTCTTTTTCCTTTTAATTTTTCTTATATATTAGATGCTATCATTTGAAGTCAGCAGGACTAAGAGGCAGCTAGTCACTAAAACTGTTCCTTGATTGGTCTGGGTTGTAAAATCAAACAACACGAGAGGGAGTGTAGCTGTCAACCAAATGGGTTTGAGTCTCCCGGGAAAAATCTCCTGCACTATGTGTGAGGTCTCCTGGATGTGGTCATATGAATTAGACCAGTCATCCCTATTTACTCTAATTTTAGAACTCGAATCGATTTGACTTAGTTCTCATCTCAAACTATTTAGTCCAGATTCCTGACTCAAGCCTGGTCAAAGTACTTTGGTTAACATATGAATATATAGAGTGTGGTTGCATGGATCTACCACATTCTGTCAGTGCCACTTGGATGCCACGTCCTCGTTTATGTTAAAATTTTTGTCTGTGAGCATTTGATGGTGATCTATGTTGTCACCTGTGAAAATTGAAAAGATGAGTGCTGGGATATGTAACATATACTACAGTCTGCAGTGTTGGCTTTGCGATAATACCCTCTTACTAT
This sequence comes from Eucalyptus cloeziana, assembly GCA_014182715.1. Taxonomy (NCBI): domain Eukaryota; kingdom Viridiplantae; phylum Streptophyta; class Magnoliopsida; order Myrtales; family Myrtaceae; genus Eucalyptus; species Eucalyptus cloeziana. The sequence continues at coordinate 28,789,818 of CM024639.1, forward strand.
CACTGTGTTAACATCACATGACAAGAAATTAGAATTCACGTCACCTGGGGCTGTTTGAATTTCCATCATTGTCAGGATGATGTCTGCATCATAATGATAGTCAAGGGTGTTGATTTTAACATGTACCATAGTTGCAGCGGATGAAATCACTAATTACCACTGTGAGAGATTATTTTAGTATTAATACTCTATGCTCTGAAACCTAACTTATGGCTTGAGCTGGACATAACCCTTGCTTTTGGCAGCAACATCTACAGGGGAACTGTGTCATTGCCGCAAGATGTTAGTACATGATCCAGACGAGTGTTTGAAAGTATATTGAGATTGGAATAGTCAACTGGGAATCATCCTTATTATGCGTTTGACTGCTGCAGCTTGCCTATTTGCTATTGCATAGACCTTGCATTTGTACCTCACAAATAATTCGCAGTGATCTAGATAAAGGGGGCCTGAATCACTAATCAGGTCAAATTTGAACATAATGTGTCATGCTAATGTAACCTTGATTATGACATTAACGTGGAATGATTGGAATTCTTGATATTCAGAAAGTGATACTTGTCAAGGATGTGGGTGTAAGCTATCTGATAATTGTACTTGGCCAAATTATATGTATATCTTGCCCATGCATTGCTATGCTTTACCTGTCAATGTGCTTGTCTTGTTCATCTTTCAGATTGCAATTCGTATTGATGTTCAATGTTTGGTTTATATCCATTTGTCTTCACAGGATTGGAAATTTGGTTCAATCTACAATCATGCGGCTCCTCTATGCAACATGCCCTTCTTGTCCATCTCATTGGATTTCAGTTTGTCGTAACATGGTAACATATTTCTGGGAGAACATTGTGTCTTACTTCCAGTGCTGTCATATTTTTGGTTGATGGTTACCTGGGAAGGCGTTGATGTATTTTCCTTCTGTCTTGCATGTTTTTCCCCTGACGCTTATGTGGTTTTTATTGCTTCCACTGGACATGTATTTAGATGTTTATTTGATTGGCAGTAGTATCTGTGTGGCATTTAGGTGCAAATCTACTAAATTCACTGTGTGTTGCATTATAAAAAAACGTCATGATACACAAGACCACATCCTTTCCTGCAACTTCGATGAGATCTTCTTCCATGAGTATCATGGCAACTCCAGTAGCTATTGATCACTCAGAAGCTTATTGCTCTCACCATGCAACTGCTATGACTGTCATGTTATATAGATGAGGGGCCAATGAGATTGTCAGCCTACAAATTCAAGTTTAAGAATCATTGTTTTCCACAAATGAGTTCCTCATTTCTTTCAATCAAGTAATTTATGTATTAAAATATTTCATTATGTTTGCGACTTCATTACCTTGAATTTGGCCATCATCTTGAATTTTTTTGTCAAGAGCTGATTTCTTGCCCTTCTTGACCAACTTCTTGTTTATACAAGTTCTGAATTTCTTGATTTCATTTTCGTAAGGAGGATCTTTTCATCATATAATTCTGATATTTCCTTCACTTTCATCTTTGACATGAGTCAGGATGTTGATGTGCTTTATACATTATTTATCCTGTTATCATTCTGCTATTGCGTTTTGACTTCTTGAGTGCATAGGTTACATATAATGATGTTTGTTATGCATGTTCCTGGTCTTTCTCTGCAAATTGTGGAGAATGGAAAATCCTGTATTAAAAACTATTTCCCAAATGAATTTCAAATTGGAAGTATTTGTGCAAGTTAGACCTTTTGTCAGTGTTTCTGTAAATTGGGGGACACTGTTTTGCCGTTTCTAATTATGCAAGTGTTTTAGTAGCAACAAAGGTCTTCCCTGGAACAGTGTTCATTTTGTGGTTGTGAAATTTTTGTTCACATTAAAAATCTCTACAGGTTCTTTCAACTTCAAGAAGAAAGACTGAAACCGGGAGAACTGCAGAGAATGATATATCAATTGGGACAGATGGTGAAACAAGCTTGGCTGTTGGAGGAGATGATGAAACTATGGTTGCTCATTCTAGAGGCATGTCCATGCAAGATTACCCCTACGAAGGATCTAGTGTTTATCCTAAACGTGATAAGCATCTTAGATATCGAACAAGAATTTTTGCTGCTGAGTATGTTCTCTTTCCTCTTTTAAACCTTTTGTACACATTTCTCCTCTATGCCGATGCAATGAGCAAGTTTTGTTGCTGCTGAGTATGTTCTCTTTCCTCTTTTAAACCTTTTGTACACATTTCTGCTTGACAAGTTTTGTTTTTGCTTCTAACTGATAAGTTTTGTGTTCGCTTCTAACTGTACTTCTGAATTGCTTCAATATTAGCTCAAGGGCTTGCATGAACATGCAAGTATATGCGTACAAAACATAATAAAAAAGAGGGTTTCCTTCTATTTATCTGAATTCCTAAGTAAGAATCAGTTTGAGGACCTTATTGGACATGAAGTTCCCTTTATAAGTATATTCAAACCTTAAGTTAATTATCCATCTTTCGGATTCAGGTGCTTGAGACATCTACCTGCAGCTGTAGGAAACGACCCTTCTCATTTTGATCTCTCATTGGCTAGATCCCAGTCCTCCAGAGGTCATGCAATGGGAGATTGGCTAGTCATCCATGTACAAGAGCTAATATCACTAGCTTATCAGGTACTCGGAATATACTATAACAGTTACCCAACAAAACTGCATGAATCATTCCACATACTAGATTGACACTTCATGCTCTTCTATTGACAACAGATAAGCACAATCCAGTTTGAAAGAATGCAGCCAGTTGGTGTGGAACTCCTAAGTATTATCATAGACAAGGTATCCCTTTTGGATTAGTTGGTTCTGCTATTAATGTTGGGACTTTACAATTGATTTTCTATCTTGTAATTTTGGACTGCAGTACCAAACAATTCCTGACCCTGAGCTTCCTGGGCATCTTCTACTGGAACAGTATCAGGTCTTTTCATGCCTTCTCCAGCATTCTTATAAAAAAAAAATGATAAGCTGCTAACCTAAAAGATGTTGGTAACTGTGTCATGGCCACCCAAAGCAACTCTGTCGTAGATAGTTGTTGTGCAGATGTGCTAAGTCACTGGAAGATTTCTTCCTCACTTTTCTTTTGGCCAGGGATATCTTCTTGACTGATTCAACTGTTTGTAGGCCCAATTAGTATCTGCTGTCCGTACTGCTTTGGACACATCCTCAGGCCCCATTCTTCTGGAAGCAGGGTTGCAGCTGGCTACAAAGGTTCTTTTCTTTTTAGCATCTGGCCCTCCTCCCCAAAGTAACTGTAAATCTTGTTAACCCTGTGTTGGAATGGCATTGAAAGTTATTGAGATACTGACATTCAATTTTTCAGATTCTAACAAGTGGAATAATAACTAGCGATCAAGCTGCCATTAGACGTATATATTCATTGATTTCTCACCCGCTGGATGATTTCAACAACCTCTATTATCCTTCATTTGCAGAATGGGTTTCCTGCAAGGTGTGTTTAAGTGGTCTGACTATTCTTAGACCTTGTTTAATTGAAAAGAGCAAGGGATCTCCAGGATCCCTGCTTCTTGTATTAATTTTGACCACTACTAATTGTTCTGACATAAATTTACCTTCAATTGCATTTGTGACACATATTAGATCAAGGTCAGACTCCTGGCTGCTCATGCATCTTTCAAATGTTACACGTACGCATTCTTGAGGCGACACAATAGTGAAATTCCTGAAGATTATGCAGCTTTTCTTCCGTTATTTGCAAAGGGTTCAAGGGTTCTCGGAAATTTTTGGATAGGGATTCTGAAAGACTATAGCTATACATTCCTGCGGCTGCATCTCAGAAAGAAAGTAAGCCTGTTCAATTTAACTGATACATGTTTATCTTCTCTCAAACTTTACAGAATGTGTTGAAACTTCTTACTGAAGAAAATGATGTGTCTTATTCATAACCTTTTTTATTATGGTGGTTTGCTGACAGTGGAGTCCCTTTCTTGATGGAATGCAATCCCCATTGGTTGCTTCAAAGTTGCAACCTTGTTTAGAGGAAGCCTGGCCAGTAATTCTGCAGGCACTAGCTCTTGATGCAGTTCCTGCTAATTTGAGTGGAGATGGCAAAAATGTTCAACTCCCATCAAAGGATAACTTAATATCCGGATATGGCATGGTTGAACTGAGTTCAGAGGAATATCGATTCCTTTGGGGGTTTTCACTACTTGTTCTTTTCTGCGGGCAAGATACAACGCCTGAAAAAAGAATAACTTTGTGGGCTCCTGCTCGAGGTTGTCCACCTGAAGATCTAACAACTAAAGATACAAATCCTCCAAGCTTCAATTTGTACGAGGTGGTGTTGCCAGTATTCCAGTTTTTGTCCAGTGAGAGATTTTTTAGCGCTGGTTATGTGACGGTGGAAATCTGCCAAGAACTACTGCAGGTCTTGACCTTATCCTACTTATTTTATTCTATTGATTATTTGAGTATGGATTTTGGTGTTTTGTTTAGTGTTTTAGCTTTGTTTGCACATCACTTCTGTATGTGTTGGATCTTGAGGAGTGACTGCCGAGCATTCACTGGATGTTTAGTTGACATGTATAATGTAGTTACTTTACCTTGATATATGTCTTTCCAGGCCAAACTTAAGGCTGGACCCACTTCCTAGGCATGCTTGCGTTTGTTACTACTTTCATGATGATGTTGTGCGACTCCCTCAAATACTAATGAGGTCTTCTTGTTTTCTTTTTGGCTTTATAAAAAAAGGTCTTGTTAACAAGTGCCTCCATGTTAACCATACCTTATAAAAGATTGTGCATGACACGAAAAAAACAATGCTTTGAAGATGGCAGACTGGTTAATGTAATCCATTAAAGAAAACACCCTTTTGTCTGTTGTTCGTCAAAAGATTTTCTACTGCCTTTCTCGTTACTCTCTTAGTTCAGAAAGAGTTCCTTTCTTATCTTGATTTCCTCCCGCAAGGATTTCATACAATAATTGCCTTATCTTTTGTATGGTTGTCCAGCTCCAACAAAAGGTTCTCTTCTTTGTGTCTGGGTCTAATTAACATCAATGTCGTCTTGCACCAGTAAACAATGATTACTTATGTGTTGAGTAGATGTTCTGTTCTGGTGTGCTTGTCATTCATTTTGCTTTGAATCCCAATTTAATCAAGCTTTATAACCAAGGGTGCTTGATGTAGTTTCAGGGCTCCTCTGTGGATTTAAATCTTGACATTCCTATAGGTCATGTTCTTTTGTTCCAATGTTTTCAAGCTCTTGCTCTTCAATTAGTTTCACCTAATTGCTTTTGCATCCTATATATTGTGTTTATATCCTTGCTTACACAGGGAAGGGAATGTCGGCATAACATGCTTGCTTTGCTTCATGGATCCATTTCTCGACAACTTATACTCGTGGGACAACTGATTGTCGAATATGTTATAGTCCAGTAGTTTTGTCTACTTGTTCTAGAACTGTCATATTTGCTTCCTTCCCCTGTGTTTTCCTTTGTCTACTACTTAGCACCAGATGAGTTTAATTTTTTTTGGTAGTCATCGTTTTCTTTTCTTTTTCTTTCTTTTTATTTGCTTTTCTTCTTTTCTCATCAGTATGCGCCGTAATGGGCAACTGGTTAAATTGAGCAACTTTATTGTGCCATGACATATGAACATAAGATGCTTTATTATAGATGCTGCTTTGTTATGCTGTTTAGGTTACTAGATGCCACCTATTGCAACCGTGTCCCATATCTCGAGTGTCCTACAGTAGAGATATTGCTGTCATCCAGAGTACTATTGATAATTACTAAATCACTTAGTCGCAAATCCCAGAAGTTATGCAAGTTGTTTATATCTTTGGTTGGCAGAATCTCTCTTCTTTTAAATTGCTGAACATGAGACAATTTGATGTATTGCAGGTTTTCACATTCTCTGTATACATGGGCAATTCATGGAACAGTCTGGCAATATCTGTTCTGTCCCAGGTAAGTGTCAGCTAATTCCTGGAAATTGGCCAGGTCTCATCGAAGTTTGGTGATTTTGACTGTTAATAAACTAAGCTCGGCCTTTCATCATACACACACACACACACACACACACACACACACACACACACACACACATGTATGTACATATGTATGTATGTATGTATTCCTTACAAGTGATGGAGAGGGTTTCTAAAATTGATTGATAGATTTCTAATTCCAGACGTATAAGCTACTGCACATATCTAATGAAAATAGCTTTTCAGGTTTAATAGTGGAGCATCTTGGGGATGATTCTCGATGAAAAGAGAGTGCTAAATCTGCTTCTTCCTCTTACTAGGAACACACAATTGATCAAACAAAAGTATTTTTGCAATGATCATGAACTCCACTCAGTCTTGAATGAAACGCTGTTAAAATATTTTTAATTTCCCAGAAGTAGGTGCGTGCATAGGTGCATAGCAACTGGATAATCAATTATTTGAAGATTAGACTGATTGCGACCTCTAAGTTGTTGTATATGATGTTGCTGCTGTAGAAACATATTTGCTGTGAGCGCATTCATGAATTTTACCCCCCCCAAAAAAAAAGAATATAAAAAGAAAAAAAAAGAGAAAGTAATACTTCTTAGCTTCATGACAGTCAAAACAAGAAAAAGAAAAGCGAGGCTTTTTTGTTCTAGCCTATTAACTTGTATGAATTAAATTTTTTGTTCATGCAGATCGTGAAAAATTGCCCAGAAGATTTTCTAGAAGGAGAGAATTTTACTTATGCTATTGTTGAACTCTGTTTGGCTTACCTTTTCAATATCTTTCAGTGGTAATGGACCCTTTTCATCCTTGGAATTCATTTAGTCATTTGCGCACTCAGTATCAGCTAATATTTGTACATTTCTTCAGTGCCAATGCAGTTTCTACAGATCTGAGCTGGGAGGACTTAGTATCTCCAATATTGATTATGGCAAAGACACTCGTGAGACGTTTCATGCATAAGGTTGGTTCGTCATAAGTGATAGGCAATATGGAGTTCCTGGATGTTTCCATTTCTGTTCGTACGCTGATTAGCTTCATTTTTTTTTTTTTTCAATTGATTGCAGAAGCAACTAAATTCAGTGGCTCTGGCCCTATTGCTGATTAGTTACCACTGCGTTAGAGCATCTCCCACTGAGTTATGCTTTTTGAAAGTAAATGATTACGTCCAGAGTGCAAGTTCCATATTGAAAAATCTCTCTAGTGGTAAGAGTATGATAACGGACTTGGTTAGCAATTATTTTGATATTAGATGTTGCAATTAGTGCTATCTCATTCTCATTCTCAACTTCTATATCAGGCAGAGTCTTGATTGTATTCTCCTCGTTGACGAAATTTGCTCATGAATACTTTTTATTGCATTAGATAATAGGGGTAGTGCATTTTAAAAGAGAATGATTATGTCCAGAGTGCAAATTCTATATTGAAAAATCTCCCTTGTGGATATAGAATGATGACAGACTTGGTCACACTCATTTTGATTTTAGACGTTGCCTTTAGTGCTATCTCATTCTAATTCTTGCCTTCTTATCCACTCTCGTAATATTAGTTAGAATCTTAATTCTACTCCAGTGATGAAATTGTTCATGAATTTTTTCACTGCATCGGACAATAAGGATAGTGCATTCAGTCGTGTGTGTGTGTGTGTGTGTGTGTGGATACTCACTGTTCAAATATCTTGATAGGACTTAAGGTTTCGTGGGTCTGTGATCACACTTCTTAGAATCCAATACAAAAGACTTATCAACAAAGCCTTCCGGCTTCAATTTCACTGGTTTGCTAAATGCTGGCTGTCCAGTATCCCCTTTTTCTCAGTTTCAACTGTAAGAGCGAGGTCTATCATGTATAGCGTGTCAAGTTTCAAATGAGATTGTTTGGAAGTGTGTAAGGCGTGTGTGGGTTATGCGCTGGGTCTTTATGAGAGTTTCATTTGTTGGTTCATGTATATCAGAGGTTTAAGTTTTGAGAAACTGAAACCTTCCACTCAACAACTCTTTTATTGACTAAATTTTTTTCTCCATAAGCTTAGCTGGCCTGGTCTGTAAGACCTCATTGGCCATCACAAGATACAGATGCCTGTAATGGTCTGTGCTGATCTGTGAGGATCTCATAAACAATGCTGTCATTGCATGAGAGGATGAAGGGAAATGAAATAATGGGAACTAAACTAACAAAAGTTGGACTCTGTTGCTTATGAAACTTTTAACATATAGTTTTTCATCGTTATTATGTTTTCAAAGATTTTTCAGTATATATCTTTTATCATAGTCGAGTAACGAGATGACAGATACAAATCTTCTTGATATCAACTTGCAGACAAACGTGAATCTGGCGAAGATGCAGTCCTCTTTTTCCCAGGATCTTTGGAAACCACCTTGAATGTGATTATTGGTTTGACTAAAGACTGCATAAAGGGCATTCATCTTCTTGACAATAAGAAATCTGATTCACGAAAACTGATTCAGACAAAGCTTGCCTTTGCTTTTGAACAAACTTTACTTCTGGCGAAGCTGGCACATCAATGTCTAGCACAAAGAACAGATGGCAATCTGCGGCACTTCACTCTTCTCAAACATTGTGCAGAATGCATTAGGAATGTTCTTGGGGATACTAATATGCAGGTGATTATATATTTACTAGCCAGGCTAATTTCCCTGTTCTCTCCATTCGTCATGCAAAACAGTTGTTATTGCTCTTACCATTGCATATTTTCATTTACAGGTCCAAGCAATTGGCTTACAAGTGCTGAAAGGCATGTTACAGAGAGAAACCAGTGCAGAGTACTTTAGTTTCCTGACATTCTTGACTGGGGAGGTCATTGAGGATATCTTTTCCATGCCCCTGAATATGTTGAAGGTTCGAAAAATAATTCTAAATTTCCTTCATCATGCTTAATTGGTGCCCATCTATTAAAAGGAGTGCTTCTGTTGCTTCTGTTGCAGAGAGATGTAACCAAGGAATCTGCTGTTATCGTCACTGAATGCTTGAGAATCTTGTACTTCTGCAAACCCTGTCAAAATCTTCCGACTGTCAAAGGGGTTATATGACCCTGCTTGTGGAAGTCATTCTCAGGGTTTTCTCTGCTGGCAGTGGTTATTCTGAGGTAGGATTTTTGTTGGCATTAGAAATACATTAGATAATTGTTTGTTTTGTCTGTCCTCCTGATGACTGATTTCCTCATCTTGCTGCTAATGAACAGGGTATCGTTGATATAAGAAGCATTTCCATAAAGCTTGTCTCTCATCTGGTTCAGATTCCTTCCTCAGCTGTTCACTTTAAGGATGTCCTGTTATCAATGCCTGCATCACAAAGGCAGCAGCTTCAGGACATCCTCCGTGCATCAGTGGCTCAAGATCACAATGCAATGCAGACAAAATCAGTGACTCCATCTCTGGAGATTAAATTACCAGCTTCAGCAGAAGGAATTAAGGAAAAAGATTCTCCAGCATCATCCACTAAAAGTCACTCCTTTGATGGTACAGTGGAAGAGAACGATGAGGAAGAAGATGATTGGAACACTTTCCAATCTTTTCCTGCTTCTAGCAATGCCACCGCCACTGATCCTCGAATTGGAAGTACTCCAGAGGAAGGTGACATAATTGAGAACTCTGAATTTGAAAATTACACTGGAGATGGTGAAGATATAAAGTTCGGCATGGAAGCATTAAGCAATGTGCGTAAAGAGGTTGTCACTGAAGTGGTTTCTGATGTGGCAGGTGAAAGAAACATGATGGGAGAATCTCTTGATCTTTTAAAGGAAGACAATATGGATGAACAATTTGATCATCATCACGGGACAGACGAGATAGTAAGTGAAGAGAAGTTGAGTAAAGTTCAATCATCTGAATGTTCAGAAGCATTTGATGAGAGCAACTTTGTGGAAGATCAGAGAATAAGAGATGATAGCACTAGTGATAGAGCTAATCTTGAAGTATCTCTGGCTGCTGCACCTCTGGAACTCTTGGATATTGGAAAACATTATGATGGAGGGGGCTTGAAGGATACAGATCCAGTTGTTAATGTAAATGAAGATACTGAAAAGAAAACTCTGGACGAGAAGAGGAGAAATAATCAACAAGACGCTGGTCAGGATTCATTACTTGTTAAAGATCACGATTCTTCTCATCCAAGTGAAGAGGAGGTGACTCAACATCAACCGTCTGAACATTCGGAGGAGTCAAATGAGAGCAACATTGGGGAAGGTCACAGACTGAGAGAGGATGGCGCTAGTCCAATTGGTCTTGAAGTTTCTTCAGTTGCCACATCTTCTAAACCCCACGATGATGTGGGTGGCATGACAACTGACAATCTAGAAGTGCCTGTCAATGGAGATTCTATGAACCAAATTCCTGACGGGGAGAGTTTAAATGAGAAGCACCAAGATGTTGGCCATGGTTCATCAGCTGTTAAAGACAAAGATGATGCTCCAGACTTAGAATCTCTTGCCAAGATTTGACAGACCATAGTGTAGATAATGAAGCACTACAAAAGTAGATACCTGCTTCCTTTTTACCATCTTCTAGCAGGCAAAAGCAGCCCCTGAGAACTATGCTTGCTCAACCTTTTCATCCAAGCGAAGCACATATAGTATATGAAAGACATTTTCCAAGCTCACATCTCCCTTTTCCACCTACTGGATGTGAGTATCAACGTTAGAACTGCAAGTTTTTTTATTGTTCCCTCGAATGCTTAGTGATTATAGTGGCATAGCTTTAAATTCCTATGGGTAAAGATTGATTTTTTGGTTCCTTCTATCTGGGTTTAGTGGCTGTATTTCCTATGTACAAAGACATCATGACTAATTTGATCATACTGAAAGGACAAACTGCGAGGTCAGAAGCATTTAGGCATGTACGCGATATCATAAAGGTGGGTTGTGCAGTGTATGATTGATTTAATCAATTGATAAGTTTTGGATATGCTGTCATCCAGAACCCATTCATTGAGCAAAAGGTAACAACCTTGCTTTTCATTGGCTTGCTCCTATCCAGAAATCATTATTTTTCTTATGTTGGAACTAGCGCAATGTGTGACTAATTCAACATGGTGTCGATTTGTATCTAATCTTGCCAGTATGTGTCCTTTGGTGGGCATGAATTATTAGCTTGGGTTTTGATCACTGTTGTTTCACCATTGAGATGAACTCAGAAAGCTCATAGACAATAGAAATTTTCCGTTCATGATTCAGAGATAATCCACAATTTACTCGTGTAGATAAAAATGAAGTATAATTGTTTCCAGTTTAGTGTGTCTATAAGCCTCATTCTAGGGCCTCTGACATGCCAATTCAAAGTGAGACTGAGTGATGTTGATGTCTATGATAATTTACGTGGAAATTTGAAAAAAAGAAGCTGGATTGCCGGAAAATTTGAGCAACATAATCGATCTCAACATGTAATATTCCTTAATTGCTGAAGTTGATGTAGTAGCACATAACATCATATAAGCTGCAAAATAATCAACTCAGTCCAATACGGTACCGTAATACTTGAAACATAGGTAATGAATGAGCTCATGAATGCATATATGTTACTCCCGATTCACTCTTCTGCTGCTGGAGGATAGCGGCTTCCTCCCCATACCTGTGCTTCTGTAATGCTTTTGCTCTCCAACACTCTGATGCTGTCTCCTCTCCTCCTGCATAGGCTTTTCTCCATGTGGATTTGCCTGGGGAGAAGTTTGCAGCCTCATCATATTCTCGAAGGATTTAAGGTAATTGAGAACATTTCTGTTCTTATCCAGCCTCTGAGCCAGACAGCTTGCTTTTCAGTGATCCATTTGTTGCCAAGCTAATCTTTCTCTCGGGCATCCACGGTGGTTGGACCTGTTTCATTTTATAAAGGTCGTTCTTTTCCACCACATCCTTGCCCTTTACTAGCTTTTGGCTTGATGTTGTTGAAGCTGTTGATGTCCTTGTATGCTTAGTGCCTTGTTCTTCAATTCTATGGCCTCCGCTGCTTTCATTTGGCTTTTCTTCATACCCATCCTCTTTCTTAGGGTCAGCATCATGTGAGTGCAAGAGTTCTATAGTTGCTCTAGCAGCTGCTGCAGCATTACTCGCCATGCTTTAGGCAGCTTGAGCTGCAGCTTCCGCATCTTTGTTCTTCTTTTCTTTCATTCTTTCCAAGAGTTTCTTGTCCCACACTCTAGCTCCTTGGAATCGGTTAGAGCAACTTTCTCGGGTTCAGGATATTCTCTGATTGAAGGCTTATTATGTGCACGCCTGCTCTGCTGCTCACCTGCTTCCGCCTTTTCCTTGAATGATTCAGGCTGTTGGGAGAATAAGTCAAGACCAGAATAAAGAAGGTGAAAATTGCAAATTTTCTTGTCATTTCTGTCTTACTTCTGGTGGTACTGCTGGTGGTTCTTTCTCAAACTTGAGAACAATTTCACTTGCTGGGGCAATTTCCCTTAGCAGCTTCAGTTTAGAATCCAAGCTCGGTCTCCTGGTTGAGAGTTCCTCGGCAATCTGTACGAGAGAGCAACATCTTACAGTGGACGATTGAGTTGCTAAATGATACTTAAAGAATGACCTTAATAGCAATATGGCTTAGCTTTACTTTAGAATTCACCCTGCAGTTATTAAGAAACTCAATGGCCGTGGACAAGGCACAAATCTTCTGTAACACTGGCAATCCTCCACATCTTGAAGCGGCAAAAATCAAGCTCATTACTGCTTCCTTGAGCTCCTCAGGACAATCCTGAATAGCAAATGACGTAACATAGAAATTATGACCATAAGAACAGATTGGCGAGGAGAAGATACCGAGATCAAACTCCTCAAGAATATGACATGAACTAAATTCAACAAACAAAAACCTGCACTTTTCGATAAACACAACTCTATCCGGTTGCAGATTAAAGCAGTTTTCTATCATAGAAGATGAATCAAGCATGTTTTGCTCCCTTAACTCGACCTGCCGAAAAGGAAGTGCATATCTCAGACAGAAGAAAGACAGAGAGAGATGGAAAGAGTCGTAAGAAACATGTTCAGAAATTATGCTGAGGAGTGCTGTTTCTTGTCGACCCTAGTTGAGACGCTAAATGACGCCGGGCCGAGCTTGGGAACACCTAGTACGGTGCTCTTTCTCAAGGTGCAATGCGGGAGATTGCGAGATTGAGAAACCTTCTTGAACTTTGATGTCTTGAAGTTTCTTTCCCATGTTTGATTCTTGACTGCTTCTGTCCAAGGTCGAACTTCTTCCATACTAATCCTCGTTTGTGCAAAGCTTATATAAACTTCAAAAGCCGAGCATTTCAAGTAGCATTACCATTTACCGACCAAAAAAAAAAAAAAAGTAGCATTACCATTTTCTTGTCACGAATCTTCAGCACGTTGAAAGAAGAAGGGCACATCTGCGTACACGTTTGAGAAAGGTATGCATCATACGGTTAGAAGGAAAATGATAATCCAACTGATTTGGTGTTTAGGAGCAAAAATTTTGTATTGCTTGGACTTTCCGACAATTAATTTTCAAGGAAAAAAGAAGACTTCCGTACTTAGAAATTTGCCAGTAAGGGATGCCTTCCAGTTTCTTCTCAGATTAATCTTGAGCTGAGTGTTGTCATGCTTAATAAATCATGTTTGGCCTCCTGATTTAATACCGGGTCTTGGTTGCTCTCCAATCTCCACTTAGTTTCATTTTACTCAATTCCCTGCATGGACTATCAAAACATGTAAGCACCTTTAAATGATCATTGAATTTTGATTCAAAATGTAACGTGGTTCATAAACTTTAGCTTACTATTTAATGTACTTTTTGAACTTTTAATATATTCAATGTAACATGTAAACACCTTTAAATGATTATTTAATTTTGATCTAAAATATAACTTGGTCCATGAACTTTAGCTTACTATTTAATATAATCTCTGAACTTTTAATATATTGAATGTATTCCATGAATTTTTAATAAATATTCAATATATTTTTAGATTATATGAAAATATTTAAAATATTATGATAATATTAAATATTTTTATATAATTCAGAAACTGAATTTAGCACCTACAAAAAATTTAGGAATTACATCATGGAATTACGTTGCACATCATACTAATGTTTAGGAATCATATTAAAAATATTAAAAATTTAGAAATCGCTTTACATGTTTATCTAAAATTCCTAACCATTTGTGTCTTTTTTTTTTTCCCAAGCATAGATGTGCCTGGCTTTTTGGAAAGGGAAGCTACATTCATAATCTGGAGCACCATCGATCCGGCTGGTTGAGAGAGAGAGGAAGGGGATGGAGAAGAAGAAAGCCAAGAAGACGGCCCACGTCGGAGACGCCACGAGGGCCGGCGCCGGCGCCGACGCCGACGCCGACGCCGACGCCGACGCCCCCGCCCCCGCCCCATGGGGGTGGCTGACCCACCGAGGCCTCGTTCCGACGTTTTCTCTCATATCCCTCTTCGGCCTCCTGGTCCGAGCCGCCGTGTCGCTCCACCCTTACTCCGGCGCCGGGACTCCTCCCAAGTACGGCGACTTCGAAGCCCAGAGGCACTGGATGGAGATCACCGTCAACCTCCCGGCGAGGGACTGGTACGTCAACGGCACCCTCAACGATCTCGCCTACTGGGGCCTCGATTACCCTCCCCTCACCGCCTACCAGAGCTACGTCCACGGCCTCTTCCTCAGGCAGTTCGACCCCGATGCCGTCGCTCTCTTCGCTTCCCGGGGTTACGAGACTTATTTCAGGTGATGATCTTGGGGGTCGTTGGTGGTCCGGCCTCTCTGGTGCTGCAAAATCTGATCTTTTTCATTCGCTAACGCAATTGGTAAATATGCGCTGCGTGATGCAGTAAGCTGCTCATGAGGTGGACGGTTCTGTCCTCTGATGTGATGGTGTTCTTCCCTGCCGTGTTTTACTTCTGGATTGTGTACAACCGCGGTCGTAGCCGAGGTGGTGAGAGATGCGACGCGGCATGGCACGTAGCGATGCTCCTGATAAACCCGTGCTTGATCTTAATCGACCATGGCCATTTCCAGGTACGGCCCCCTGGTTGCACCTGGATCAATTCTTTGCTTTAGTGTCCATTCGTGAGAATCTTCGCATAATATCATTGTGTATCGCTGTCTCATTGTTGTTTTCATTGTTGTTTCAGTATAACTGTATTAGCCTAGGACTTACTGTTGGAGCAGTTGCTGCTGTCCTCTCTCAGAAGGACCTCATCGCATGTGCTCTATTCTCTCTTGCTCTGAATCATA
This sequence comes from Eucalyptus cloeziana, assembly GCA_014182715.1. Taxonomy (NCBI): domain Eukaryota; kingdom Viridiplantae; phylum Streptophyta; class Magnoliopsida; order Myrtales; family Myrtaceae; genus Eucalyptus; species Eucalyptus cloeziana. Next base: position 28,804,979 of record CM024639.1, read on the forward strand.
AACAGGTATAATCTGCATATTAACATTTCATAGTGAGTACCTTCGAAGCGTATGTTAAAATGTGTACAGTTTATCTTAGTGGCACTCTATCTTTGTGGATTTGATTTGGTTTGTGTTCATCTAGATAATAATTGGTTGTTTCTTGAAAGCATTAAGGATTTATTAGCTAGGTTAAACCATTAGTATGCTCTCAGTTCTCGTCTCTAAGGGGATAATAGCACAAATGGTTCTCGGACTTTGGTCCAATGTGCAATGTCATCCTTGAACTTTGGCTTGGTGTGCAATGTTGTCCTTAGACTTTGAATTTGTTCAATGTGTTTCCTGAACATTTGGTAAATGTTCAATGTAATCCCTAAACTATATGAAAATGTTTAAAGTTTGGGGTAACCTAACTTCATGGATGACAGAGACCATATTGAACAAATTAAAAGTTTGAGGATATTGCATATTGGACTAAAGTTCAATGACCATTTGTGTCATCTTCCCAATAAACAATTTTATAATAGTTGTACTTGCATATCATGGCACTAGTTATGATGTCCTTGGTTAGAGTAATTATGTATCCGACAAAGCTTCTCTACAAAATAGACACTTGCAGATGTGATTGAGATTGAATCCAACATTTTTATACTCAAAATGCTATGTAGTGGCAACATCCTTTCTGTTATAAGCTTTATGAGGAGCTAGTTCTCAGATCCTTTCTTTCACCTTAATTGTATGCTTGGCCTCAATTAAATGCTTGATTGTACTGATGGGATGTGAGCATTCCAACTTAGTCGATAATCTATATGGAATTGGACTGGACCCTTACATGGTTTTAGTACTTGACGAGGCGTGAGGTGTCATAAATGAGGTGATGCCGAAGAAAGGAGCATCCTTTCAAGCTGGGCATCTGTAACTTAAAATCTTATCTGAAAGTGGCCTCTTTAATCTTAAATTCAGAATTCTATATGATGGAAGTGAAGAGAAGTTGAATACGGGAAAAATGCAACTTCTTCTATCTTTTTTTTGGATTGGGTTATAATAGGTTTCCAAGTTTCCTAATAATTAATCTTTGACTCCAAATTTTTTTTTTTTGATTGATGATACCTCCTTGCCTTCCAAAGGAACTGAGATAAGCCTTTGGACTCAGAAAGTTGCTATAGTTGTTTGTGCTTTTTGTTTATTCTTGCAATTTTAGTAGTTATCCAATGTACAACTATTTATCTATATTTTCATGGTATCCTACAAAGAAAAAATGTTTAACAATTACTTTTTATCTTGAAACTCTAAGAAAATACAATTGTCTTAGTTTATGACAAACACCAGTGTCATTGATTTCACATAACCATATTTAATCTTGAGGGCCGTTGTATTTTCCTCCTACTCATTGCAGCCATTTTTGCGTCAACTCATATAGTTTCAGCATCTTTTTTAATGGCTTTGTCATCACCAAATTCTCATGAGATCACAGGAGTAGAGATGAGATCATTTGCTGACTTAAGATGACAAAATTGATCAAAGGCTATGCAATATTAGCATATCAAATACTTGCAGCCTGTTTTGATAATTTTGGCTATTTTTGTGTATCAATATCACACAACTGTTTAGTTAGTAATGATGTTAAATACTATGGCTGTGCAGTTACCTTAATCCCTCATTTAGTAGTTTGGTCATGTTTGACATGTTAATATATTTATTCATGCTTCCGTTTCTCGTCCTCTCCTGGAACTTTCTGCAGATGAGTGCATACTTTGCGCCTGCGTTCTTCAGTCATCTCTTAGGAAAATGCCTCAGGCGGAAGAATCCATTTTTTGAGGTGTCAAGGCTGGGTTTGGTGGTTATGGGAACATTTGCAGTTGTTTGGTTGCCATACCTTTACTCAACAGATGCCCTTTTACAGGTAAGTAATTATTTTTGTTATATTCTTTAAGGGAAGAACAGAGAACAAGCTGACTGCGTTATCTCTCACATGTCATGAATGTAAATAGTCGTCTGTTTTGTGTGCTTAGCTAGAGCATGTTACGAGTTGCATTTTTCCTTATATAATATCTGATGGTAGGGTCGACTTTTAGATCATCAGAATCTTTACTCTGCTTTTAAAGATTATTCATTGACAAGTGGACAGGGTACTTCGGGTAATGAAATGATACTCATTCTGGATATCTGTAGGAAGCAGTGAGTTACATAAATTAATTGTACTAAGGTTTAGACTAGACAAGGTAGAATGGTAGTCCTGACATAAACTCAAGCATTGAAACTATGGAAGTTCTATGCTTGTCTTAGGGCTTAATCAATGCAATTAACAACATGCTGCTTGGAATGTGTGTGAGAATCTAACACAGCACATCTAGCCACCCTAAACATTCCCTTGGACAACAGTAGACAATATCCATAAGAACTCTAGACCTAGCTCGTGAGCTGAAGGTGCTTGGTATCATATCAATAGTAGTACTCTTAAGCCCCTTGTCTGCAAGGGGTGGAAGCTTTTGAATATTAGCTATTTGTAATTTTCTAAGGCAATATTAGGATAAGTAGTACCTCTGTTACAATACTCTTATTCATGTTTCATTTGATTTTACATAAGTTGGCTTAATTGTGACCATACCTTCTATTTTGGTGCTTTCTGTAGGTTCTCTCTCGTCTTGCTCCATTTGAGAGGGGGATATATGAGGATTATGTAGCTAACTTTTGGTGTGCCACATCTGTTCTTATCAAGTGGAAAAGGTTGTTTTTGACTCCTAAGCTCAAGCTTTTTAGCTTCATTATGACTGTGTCTACTTGCCTGCCTTCTATGATCCATCAAATATCTTCCCCAAGCAGTCAAGGTTTCCTCTATGGGTTACTGAACAGTTCGCTGCCCTTTTACTTGTTTTCATTTCAAGGTGAGTTGCAGTCTGTCCCTTTCACTTATTCTCTTACCATTTCAATGTAAAGTTAGTCTGAATCTTTGCCCCTCTTCCTGTGTTGTATATGCAGTGCATGAGAAGTCTATTCTACTGCCGCTTCTGCCGGCCAGTTTGCTTGCTCTGGACGATCCTTCTCTTTACAAGTGGTTAACCCATTATGGATTGCTCTCTATGTTTCCTCTTCTACATCGTGATGGACTTCTACTTCCATATATGATCCTTAATGCTCTCTACTTTCTTCTCTACCATGTGCCCAGGGACAAGCGAGTTTCGAAGGTCACAGGTTCTTCTGCGGCTTACCCAATTTTGAGTGCCTTCTCTGTTTGTTGCTATTTTGGTCTTCATTTTATTTACTTAACCATGCATCCCCCTGAGAAGTACCCTTTCCTCTTTGAAGCTTTGATCATGATATTTTGCTTTTTCCACTTTGCTTTGCTTGTAATTTACACCAATAAAAAGCAATGGACGTTGTCCAAGCATTCGATGTTGTTGAATAAGGAAAAGAAGCTTATTTGATATTGTTGTCATGGAACTTAGGTTCTAATTCTTTTTTATTTTTTTCGGTTTTTTGAAAGGTGATAAGAATTGGCATGTTTACATTGTCCTATTGGCTGCCAATAACTAAGAGGAACGTCCAATGTGATTTTGAGTTTGTTCTTTTCACATGAATTGTTATCCGTATGAGCAGAAATTTTCCGCAATATAAGCAAGCTTGCCGTGTTGCTTCTTCACAATTAGTCTGGCTTTAGTCATTGTCAGGGCATGTAATGTCCCTCAGACATGAAACCTGTCAACAATTCCAGTATTGCTGATTTTGCTCAGGAGGCTGGGTCATTTGGTTTCCGTTTCCTATTTATGAATTTTAAGCCTGTTCTTCTTGTCTCGTGGACGTAATTTTCATTTTACAAAGACTTGGTGTATTAGAGCTTCTTAATACCTTTCTTTGAATAGGATCAAAACAAAAGCGACTTTGTTTAGTATTAGTCAAGGAAGCACCTGGCTAGTTGAAATTTAAATTTACAAGGGTTAATGGGAATAGTGAACAATAACATATGTTCTTCATGCAACGTGCACTTAATACTTCCATTTCTTAATTCTCCTTTGACACGTAGTTTTGAAAATCAAAAGAAAAATTAGAGTAGATTTAATTTGATTTATCTTTGACATTTTGGTATTAGGCCAATTAGATCGATCGGTTCCCTGCGCAGGCTCATTTTGGGACTTGGGAAAAGCCCTTAAATCTCTGGAGGTTTCATTATTGTTTTGCTTAGCCCTCTATTAATCATAGCTACTGACACCCAGTAAAAATACAAAGACTGAATTGGTAATGGTGAAATAGGGTCAAATTCGAACCACAAGGAGTGACATGGTAGATTTACCAGTGGGGAGGGTCAGGTAAATAACAACTGTTACTTGAGTGAAATTGGCAATGTCTTGTGTGAAGGTGCAATAAATTAAAACAGTGTGGGGAAAGCACCTCTCTTTGGTGTGTTCCACACTTATTAGCTGTGTATATTGCTTGCTCAACCGTGAATGTTCGACATGAGTATCTTGGAGAAGGAAGATTTGAATATTTATGAGATACAACCACTTCTTGATCTGTGGGGTTTGAAAATGCAACCCATAACCCTTTATAATAAGCCGTGAATTATCTTTACTTGATTTCACAGCTTCTTGTATGGCTCGTGTGCTATTCTACGTAGCTCTTTAGTTTGGAACAGAATTGCCCTAGTCGACTGCATCACAGGCCAATTCATTCGTGCATACAGAGGAAAGTGGTCGCTAACTTGTTTTCGAGCTCCTTGATCACCGTAGAAATGGGAATGACTTGAAAGGGTGCATAGGAGTCAGCAGATGCCAATTCCGTGCTCGATATCATCCTTTGATCATGGAGTCCCACGAAATAGTCTACATTTGCATCCATCGGAGGATGTCTAGCAGTAAACCAAGTCCGGTATATTTCACGATCCTAGTGTCGTCTATGCTAATGGTGTACTTCGCCAATACATGCTAGTTATATCTTGTTTGCCTTCGCTGTAGAGTGAATGGTTCACAAGTCCCAACAGCAGATAGCTTAACGATTGAGGGTGAAGGCATAGGGAAAAATATTTGCAGTAAATAAACCTGACCAAATGGGTCATAAAATCATTTCTTAACCATAACCGATGGGCTAGGTTGTTACATGTGTCAGTTATATTTAGTAAATTGATCATAAATGGGTTTAATATGGGTGTTAAATGAGTTCATAACTTTTTTAGACCCGATTCAGTTCCATGACTTCATTTTCTTTCAATCTTGTGTTTGCTCCCTTTGTGCTTTCACGTTAGTTTGTGTATAGATTTTCTTAAATTGAGTTAAATAAAGAAGTGTTTTAGTAATATGGATTGGGTCAAGTATAGATGACTCGAGTTTTTTTTTTTTCCAGTCATATGGGTTATTACATTTGTATAGTATAGAAATGGATCAATTTTGATATAACTCACTTGTTTGACAGATCTATTAGTAAATAATAGCAGATAAAAGAAAATTCTAGTCAACAAGGGTTTGAGTGAAGTTAGTCTAGACTTATAGTGTGGATATCCCAAACAAGTTTAATGAGGGGCTTTTCACTCACTCTAATTGAAAATGTTGTTTTATCCTGACCATTAATGTAGGATCATTGAGAACTACTCCATCTCACTGTCAATATATTGATAGGGATTAAATTCTTGCAAGCGGTACAACATTACCAATTTGAGTGGTCTTTATTGGGATCATAATGTAGGCTTGGTTAATGGTTCAATGAAAGGGACTTCTTTTTTTTTTTTTTTTTGAGACTGGAGAAACCGTCTCATAGCGAGTGCTCGGCGTAAACCCCTAGGGAGTACTAGCGTGGGGACTCACCTCCCACGGTGCTCCGTTTAAGTCGCGCTTAATGCGCACGCGGTGACTTGAACCTCTCCCCTTCCTCAATTAGAGGGGGAAAGGCCCAAACCAACGTGCCCATAGCGGGGTGGGTCAACGAAAGGGACTTTCACATTGAGGCTATGAAAGAAATACTCTGCAATAATTTTTAGGTTTACAAGTCAAGAACTCTGCAAAAATAAATAGAAATAATCTTGCTCGTACTTCTTGAAGAGATACTTATAAACATTTGAGACTCCATATTATTTTGTATGCCATAATTTGAAGAGACTTTGTAAAAGACGTAACATAGGCTTGATTTAGGGTTTGAGAAATGAAAGGGTCCATCTAGCTCAAAGATTTTCCATTGGAAGGGTTGAAGTTGGTGATCATCTCAGCATTATCACCGGTCATCTTCTTCTCCATCAAGGATTGTTTTCTCAAGTAGATGTTCTATTGGCCATGAGAGTCCGACTTTTAAAACTACTTGAAACATGTAGGACTTTTGTCGTTTCACTAGGAATAATTTAGCTACTTTGACAGTCTTTTGACATTTTTTTTAAACTCATTTTTTTCAATACATTTTTGGCTCATTTGTAGATTAGCTACACTCGGATGATTCGGCACTTTGGACACTCGGGGTCTTCATCTCCCATTGATGCTTCAGATGGCACAGTCTTGAAACGATAACTTAGCTGCCTTGCCCTAGTGTGGGAGATGATCATCAATTTGATTTTTTCCCAAAAAAAAGGAAAAAAAAGAAATCGCAAGCTCAACTGGGCTACACAAGGGACACAAGAGTGTAGGGTAGAAAAATAGCCACTCTTCGTCATCTTAAGATGCTTAGATTACCAGAGTTAATATGCAATAAAAATACTTGAAACTTGATGTAAGTGAAAGCAAGAAAATCCTTGCTCATCTTCATCACCTAATGACATTGATTTACCTTTGGTATTGCCTTGTTGTGTGGTGGTTCTCGACAGAGCAAAATGAAGGAATATTCCACAAGTGTTTAGGCTCTAAAAGGCTCAGCAATGGATAAACTATAGTGCTTAGGATAGAGGAATGAAATACTTCTTATCATTTCAGTTATTGTACCTTTTACGAGACAATGCTTTATTTTTGATTTTTTTTCATTTAGCTTACTAGGAATAATCCTGGGATGGTGTATAGGATATAGCTTGTCTTTTCATCATTCTGCCATGTCTCATTATGCACGTCTAGTTCTTTCCACATGGTTTGTTGAATTGTCTAACCAAATTCCCCATATGAAATTGGTAATTTGGTGCACAATAAACATGCAGAACTTGCAACTCGGAAGTCATTAATCGAGAAAGGTTTCAATTGCAGCACATGGAAACCATACACCCATGAATCATGCCATATAGTGTTAGATTTTGTTAGGGATAATACTTATTCACAATATGAGAATGGACTGGATTGAAGAACTCTTGACCATATATCTCGGCTAATATTAGAGCACCTCCAGGAAGTATTTGAAGTACTTTCTTTACGACGTGCGGTTCACTGTAATTTGGAGTGAACTTTCCACATGGGTCAAGAATAATTAACAATATCTTCTGCAGGACAAGATCACTTACCTTGAAATGTTGTGGTTGGACCACTCAGTTGAATGATTTGGCCACACTTTGTTGAAAACATGACAAAAAGCTTTCAATTGCTTCTCATCAATCATATTTAGTTGCTCTAGCTTTGTTGGACCGATTAGCTTCAACTAACTTCACTGGGGACGATACTTGCAATGAAGGGATTTCCACTTTCATGGACAAGATAACGTCCATGCCACACATGAGGGAGAAAGAGGTTTCCCTAGTCAAGGTTTGAATCGAAGTCTGATTTGCAATTAATGCTCATGCCACTGCGACAATTTTCTGCCGTCTTAGTTAGAATCTTTTCTATGTTTTTGTTGATTGCCTCAACATCTCCATTTATATGAGGATGTAGGGGGATGAATTTGGATTACGAATCTCGAATTCACTGAACAGCTCGTCAATAGTTTGTTGTTCAAATTCGACTCGTTATCAATGATGATTGTTTCTAAGACACCATATCAAGCAATTAAGTCAGATGAACTTCACTGTTGCATATGACATGGTTTCAATCCATTTGGAGAAATAATCGATTGCAACTAGGAGAAATCGATGTCTGTTTGACGCATTAGGATTAATAGGGCCAACTATGTCAATACTCCACATTGAGAATGACCATGGCTTGAACAATTGGTGCAGTTTAGTTGGAGAAACATTTATCTTATCGTGAATTTGACATCCATGGTAGCTTCGAACGTGCTAGATACGGCCTCTTTTTGTTGCAAGCCTATAATGCCTAGCCTTATTATCTTCTTGGCTGTCTGACCGCCAACTCCTTCGTGTGTTTCTTGCACGATCTCAGTAGCTTTAGCTGCGTCCATGCATCTCAATAGGACTATAATAAGACCTCATGTACAGGTTCTCACCACTAATGGACAACTTCGAGGCTATCTTCATTGTGCACTTCCTATTGGTTGGAGTACTTCCTTTAAGGAATTGTTGCTTCTGGATGTAGTTCATGATATCATAATATCATGGTTTTTTTGTCAGGTTCCTCAGTCACGACCATACTAAATCCAATTCGTTTGTAACTTGCAAGATGGACAACAATACAATGCATCAACGAACTGATTATGAGACTTGGACATGTATTGATTATGAGACCTTGACAAGTATTCAAATGAGACTTCATCAAACTTCTTCACTAACTCCTGTAAGTAATTATGATAAAGCACGAGTTTACTATCTCTCGTCTTCCATTCTCCCACAATTTGAAATAATAATTAGTGTAGAGCCTCCGGACACCTTCAACTTGCTTACTCCCATTGCAACCTACAGTCCAAGGATACCGGCTTCATATTTGACTATATTGTTAGTGCATGGGGATACTAATTTCTCCCACAATTTGAAATAATAATTAGTGCAGAGTCTCCGGACGCCGTAAACTTGCTTACTCCCATTGCAACCTTCAGTCCAAGGATACCTACTTCATATTTGACTATACTGTTAGTGCAAGGGGATACTAATTTCGTAGCTACGGGATAATGTTGCCCATTCGGGGATATCATAACTACATCAGTGTCAAAGCCAGACAAATTCACAGTTTCATCAAAGAACATGATGCATGAATCTTCTTCCAAAAATAGGATGCAATCATCTGGGGAATATATCTTGTCATATGAATCCCTACAGCTCTCGGCTTAGCATATCGATGAGAACACATCCCTTGATAGACTTTAGTGGCATAATCCGTAAGTCAAACTCTACAATCAAAATCTACCATTTCACCAACTTTCCAATCAAAGTTGGCTGGTTAAGTAAGTACTTGATGGGATTATTTTCGGTTATCAGAAATGTTAGGTGATGCAATGTATACTAGCATAATTGGTGTAAAACCCATATTAGTGCAGTGCTAGTCTTCTCAACTTTGGAATAGTTTATCTCTGAGGTAGTGAATTTCTTGCTTTAGTAGTAAAGCCGTTCCTTTGCGTCGGCAGGCCTTTTTTGAGCAAGCACAGCACCCAAGGACTCACAATTAATTGTTAGGTAAAGAATTAAAAGATGTTCCGACATAGGAGGGGCTTATCAGGTTTTGCTGAAAGACAAACAGGACTAAACCATAAAGATAACAAGACTGCAACAAAGCAGTTTCTAAGAAACGACTTTGGAATGATGAAATGTTTTTCATTTTCAAAAGGTTTTGAATGGAGGAAACATGAGGAGGCTCAGGCCTCAGATTTATCTTTGGATCATTCTTTTATTGGTTGGATGTTATCACCAAGCCGATTTGTTAAACCTCATCATGTCCTCAAAATAAACTTGAGATTTTATTGACTTTCATTAATCGAATGACATTTTATTGAATGGAAAGTGCAACAATCAATCCTATAAAAATGAAATCCTAGAAAGCAAATGCAAATTCTTAGAAAGGAGCAAAAGTCCCACGCTGAGGAATATGTAGAAAATTAAAAGGGTTTATTCAAGCGGACTTGCACCCACTTCCTCCAATATACCTTTGGTAATGGCGCCCACAAAGTGGTCCTCGAAAAGGTTGACCATTATGTCCAACGCATTATCTTGCTATTCTTACTTTGTGGGTATCGGATCATCTAGGCCACCCCATACGTCCAAAACAATGTCTTGGGGATCAACAAAGAAACTAGATGAGCCGAATACTTGATATAATAAAGGAATTTGCTACTAGGCTGCCCGAAGGTAACAAACATCCCATTGTCTTCATGCATCATTCTCGTGGGCCCAAGAATGTGGTCTGGAGGTAGGGCACCACGAGGATATCGTTTCTTTCATAACAGAGCCATGTATGTAGTACGAAAAGTGAGTATCTCTGCATCTACGAGGTCTTGAACTCTGTTCTTCAAGGTGATGCAGTCGTCGATGGAATGTCCTATTTCCCCCAAATGATAGTCACAAGAATTAGATGGATCATAACCGGGGAAATGTTCAAGGGTAGAACATCTTGGTTCTTTGGTGATTAACTCCTTTTCTAGGAGGACAGGTAAGATCATGGACATAGGCTTGGGAAGCGGCGAGTACTGTCATGCTCTGGTTCTTTCGCTTCACTTAGCTTTCAACATCACTGACATGGATCTGCACCAAACTTTGAACAATCATTTTTGCTTGACAATGCTTGTGGATGGGTGATTGTTGACGGTCTGTAACCACCTATTTCAAATTAACAAGTACATGTAAGCACAAAGTTCAAATGAAACACTGGCTCATGACAATGGACTAATCGCTTTGCTTTATTCATTGATGAAATGGTTCTCACTTCAAATAGAACTCCTAGATGAAGACTACGAAAGTAAAAACTTAAAATCCCCTAAACAAATAAACTAAAATTACTCAATTCCGTAAACAACCAACTTGGAAAGAAAATAACATGGAAAACAATAGATTTGAGTCATTTTGCTTGGCTTTATTATATACAAATGGGAGACGAATTCCGGATGTGACCGCCCATTCAATCGAGGCAAACGTGTAGCACGGTCTTGGGCTCGGTTAGCTTTCCTCTTGAGGCACTTAATCTCCACATGATTGGTAGACTTCACAGGCACCTCAAGTTATCTTCAGGAGTAATTAGAAATCTTGTGTTGACGAATTTTTTTGTGCGGAGGTATAGTATCTCCTCTCTTTACCGTTCAACTCTTCCTCGGGCCATATAAGCTTCTGCGGCTGGCAAATATTGCACATTGACTTAATCAAGCTAATAGTATCTTCATAATCATGATCCTCATGGGTGAAGTCGGCTCGGTGCAGGTTTGTCTGCAATGCCGGTGGGAGTTCTTACATGACTTCATATCAACGAGCCGCTCTGTATGGGTAGTTCTCAATTGCACCTGGGTATCCCAACAAAGGGATCGGTCCACTATCTCCACATGTGAGCCGTGCCTCACAGACTTGGAACCGCTTATCAAGCTATAAGAAACCTTTAGGACTTGGATTTTTCATGAAGGCTGGCCATTCGGAATAATGGTAATATGGAGCTTGTTCTTTCTTATCTCAAACTTCATAATTGGGTGATTAAAATCTCTAATTTCATGTACAACCGTTATGATACCAAACCCTTTTATGTGAGAGAGAAACCAAATTTGCAAAAGTTCGGGGGAGCTTGGAAAATCTTATCCCTATTTTCCTTGAACCAAGTGAGGGAAAGGAATGTTTTAGCCAAGATAGTATTGACAAAATTCATTCCTGCGCCCACTTGCACAACTATTCTGGTGACAGAAGGATGGACAGCACTCTTACAATGAGGGAAAATTATAAAATAAGAGAAAATTAATAGGAAGATCCTACTCATTTGAAATGATGGCGCATTGTTAAAGCATTCATCCAAAAATGAGAACGAACAAGTATTTTGATTTCCTTTCAAAATTTTTCTCACTTTATTGTCTTTGATTCTCAGAAAATCAGATAAAATTGATGTAGGCTCTATTCCGATAGGTGAACTAAATAATTCAGAGTCCAAGGGTTCCCCAATGATAATGTTATATTCTTCCAACGTTGAGGTAAATTCATGCTTACTGAAGATGAAGGTAGATACTTTAGGGCACAAAAAATGTGCCAACGCTCAAATGAGACCGCAATGGACTCCTATCTTCAACAGAGGGAGCAGCCAACCAATCTTGGATTGGACAAAGTTGCGACCGGTTTGGTCTAGTTTGTTCTGCCACATGTTGAGCTCATCCTTGGGAGCGGAAACAAAGACTCTTTTTGGATTAGAAATAAGCCCTGTTGCAATTAGGGACTCATAATCTCTAGTTTTTACTTTTATATGATGTGTCGGCTAACAATTAAGTGTCAACATCACCGTGGGCGAAGAGGCCATGACGCTCGCCTATGTACGACGACCACTGTGACATCTGGATTTTTTACTCGACATATTGTGAGTCTTGAACGCTTAACGGTCCATACCACGTCATTGAACTCGTCATCGGACTGCACCAATTGCGTTCCCATCATTACCGAGCCACCTCGGCCTCAATTGCAATGCCATCGTTTCATGGTGATGCCAACTCGACACCGCGTCACCACCAGACTGCCGCCACAGCAACCACCAGCACCAGCACCACCTCAACCTCATCGCACTAGCAGCATTCACGAACCCCAGTTAGTGTGAGACCGTGAAGGGAAGTCAACCGGTCAGCAACTTACACCGAATATTTCCTCGTGGCACGAAGACCACAAGTGGCGAAAGAAGAGGCAGCCTTTCCCTCGTTCTCTCTTCACACCGCAGCACCCTTGCCACGTCTTCCCCTGGAGTCACCTCACCCCCCGCCCCCACCCCGCCCCCCCCAACATTCTCTTCAAACGAGCGACACCTTAACAGCAGCGAAACGGTGAAGATTAAGTTGGAAGAGAGAAGAACGGAGCTGCTCGTTTCCTTCTTGCTTTTACCGCCTAAGTCTTTCTCTGTTTCTCCCATTTCTCACTTCAACTTCACCTCTGCTTGCACCGCAACCCCCTGCCGCTCAAGCCAGCGATGCCGACCACTACACCTCATCCCTCCCTTCATCTCTGTTCATCTCAATTCCCCTCATCTCATCTCTACCCGCACCAAGAAACAGCCACAGACCTTGCTCGCTCTTTCCTATCGGCCCAGCCGCTCACGTTGCCGCCGTCAGCAGCACCGTCTTCTTGGCTCGAACAGCAACAACTCAGGAACTTGCCGAATCGTGCCCGCAGCCCTCTAGGACCCAAGGCAAGTGGATATCCTCCATTCTATCTTATGTCAATTGATTATGTTTGGCGATGATAGTTCCCTAGAATTCTATAAATGTTGCATATATTCCTACCTAATTGGAAGTTCCGGCTAAGTCGTCCAGCTGAAATGTTGAATTCATAGTTGTCGAGTCTGCATGTGTGTCGTAGAAGTGTGGTTGGCTGAAATCTAGCATGCACGCTGATTGGAAATACCAAAAACTTGAGCCAAAACAGGGGATGTTGTCTAAGTCAGGTTTGGTTTCGGTATGACCCCCAGTTTTTCTAATAATTTTGTACTGACTCGTGTGACGTGGATCCCTTGGGCGTCCTTCACAAAAGTCATCCCTTATTGGCCATTCTACACCATACTTTAAATTCAGATTTTTTGGAATTTGTATGAAAAAAATATATTTGAAAAATGATCGGGTGTATATTCTGTTTTTGCGGGCACTGAACTGACCTTCCCTCAATTTCCATTTTCCACAGGATTTTTGGTCAAGAAATTTAAGACGTCCTTCATAAAAGTCATAGAGTACATCTTCTTGAACTATCACATATAAAATTTCCAGAATTTTTCGAAATCGTTTAGTTGGCGAAATGATGTCATTTTTGGTACTGTTATTGGCCAGACTACTGCTTCGGTCCGGTTTCAAAAAATTATATAGTAACATATAAGCCGAATTAGACTTCGATTCCTTCATGGAAAATGTTCCTTTGGGTCTTGTCTATCTTACGTTAAAATTTCATAATTTTTGAAAAACCATTTACCTAGACAACGTTTGCAATTTCCAAAGGCATATGGAACGCCATTATAGGGCAAGTCTGGGGACTTGGAATGGAGTTCTTCTCGCAACTTGTCCGATATTGTGTAAAAGTGAGTCATATTAGTCTAGTGGTTTATAGGCGAATGAATATTTGTTGGTTCTACACTTGAGTTCCCTTGATAGTAGAGGTGTCAAAATGAGTCATTGACCCATTTATGGACCAATTTCTAATTAAAAATAAAGAAAGCGAGATATATGGGTTTTAAATGGGTCTGAGAGCGGACTCATTTAAGACCCATTTATTAACCCATTAAAAATGAACCCATTTATAGAGACTCTCTCTTCTTTATTTAACTTTACAATTTTTTTTTAATAAAAATCGAAATTATAATTATTTTTTTATTTTAATTTCCTTTTTTTTTCTTTCTTATTCCTCCGGTCACCGGCACGGTGATGGCCGATGATTGGCTAGGCGAGCCTCAAGCTCGCCAGATCGGCGAGGCGGGGGCCTCGTCGACGTCGGTGAGGGGCGAGCTCGAGCTCGCCCAACGCCGACGAGCCTCGAGCTTGCTTAGGATCGGCGAGGCGAAGGTCTCGCCGACGGCCGGGTGAGGCTCAAGCCTCGCCGATCTAGCAAGACTTGAGCTCGCCGGCGTCGGCGAGCTCAAGCTCGCCTATGACCGCTGCCGGCGGCGGCCAAAGAAGAAGAAGAAGAAAAAATAAAAAGAAAATAAAAAATAATTAAAAATTTAATTTAAAAAAATAATAATTAAAATTTGATTTTTAAAATAATTATTTAAAATTTATAAAAATTTTCCATTAAATTTGTGTTGTATAAAACTATTTTAGCAATACCATTTTTTTTTTTTAAACATACATATAAGAAATAAGCTTTTTAAGTTTAGTTAAATGGATCGGATATAGGTTGGGTCGAGTATGAGTCGGAAAATTTACATTAGGTATAAATGTGTCATAAATGGGTTAATGGAGTCAATTTGGGTCAGACCATTAATAACCCAACTCAAACCCAACCCAACCCACCTATTTAACATCTCTACTTGACAGTAATAAGGTTAATTGCATTTTAAATTGAATTATGGAATTGCTCCATTATGGTGTGAATATGTGACTTGGGAATGTTGTCAGTTTTTGGGATGACGATGCCTTGAATTGTAATAGGGATGCTTGGAGGGATAATTGGGTTCCTTCGGATGCCTGGTTTCCCCAGTGTCCTCTCGATGCCAAATGGGCCTGAGATACCCAAGAGATAATGGGGTTCCTGGGAAGATGGTGGTAGCATGCATTCATATTGAAAATAGTCTTAGTACTTTTAAATTCGTTTGGGTCATTGATTACATGTTTGGAAAAGCTACTTCTCTTATTGATTTGTTGTGTTGCTTTTGAAAAAGGCTCTTAGGCATGTTGATTTAAAAACGATTCCCTATGCTTTATATAGAGGCTTTCCTTGGCAATAGAGTAATTGGTTTATGTAGTATAGACCAGTGGACTTTCTGCTTACTAGGTTGAGTCTCATTGGTTGCTGATTATCCTTTTTCAGATCAGTAGTAAACATGCCAATCCTTCCTACCTCTACCGCCATCAGTTATGGGATATTGGTGGACCTCACCTAGGATTTTTTCGTGTTCATGGATCTGGATTTCTCGAACGTCACTTTCATCTGACGCATAGTGACATTGTCCTTTGATATAGGAGCCTCGATGGGCCTAGTACTCATGGGTTTCCTAGCAGTCTACGCATGCGTAGGAGGATAGGTGGTAGGACCGATCCCCCATCCAGGTGGTGATGGAAACGACGATGGTGGTAGTATGATCGACTAAGCAGGGGCAAGAAGGTGAAGGAGCATTTTTGGAATCTAGGCAACGACTTTTGGGCATACCAGTATTGGAGGATAGGTGGCTAGACATGTATAGGCAGTCTCAGGGTCGGGATGGTACCATGGGTGTACATTAATGTAGTTCAAGATGACTAGTTTTTGAAATCCCAAGTATACGAACCATGTCACCTAAGGTAAATAGATAAAGAAATGAAATGCATTAGCTTCGTTTATATCTCCGCGTGCATTTTTTTTAAGTTTTTTATGTTCTAGGTCATTATTGGTCTAAAAACGATTCTACATGCTTAAAAAATGGAAAGAATTGGATAGGGGATGTCACAACCACCAAAGCTGCGAACAGGTGGTGGTAATTAAAAAAAGAAAAAGAAAAAAGGGGACAAAAGAAAAGGAAAGAGGAAAACAGTAAAAAAAAAATTAAAAAGAGAATTGCAAAAATTATTCACATTAAGCGCTTGCACTTTCTAGTCAAATTTAGTCCAAATAACTACATTGATAAATTATCGAAATGTTTATAATTAAATTGATCAAATTAAAATGTTTATAACTGAATTGGTACTATACGATGAATTTAAAATTTTTATTTTTGGTTGCTATGATGCATGTTTCTCTTGCCTATTTCAAAATTCAGTCTTAAAATTTTTAGATATACTTGTAAGTTAAAATGAAAATTATAAGTACACAAAAAGGGAATAAAGGCAAAATCACAATAGCCTTATAATTGATGACCTTATAAATTACGACTTAGCATTAAGTTAAAACTGTTTATTTGTAGAGAAAATCAAATAAAATGCTGTACGAATACTCATGATAACACATTTCAAGTGTTGCATTATTAGTGAAACTGATGAAAATTAACCTTGCCCCTACGTATCCATTCATTTAATCATCAATCAATTAGGAAAGATTTGTTTCAAGACCTTCCTTAGAAATGGTAGTGCCCGTCAGATCGTCTCTCGACTGCATGCATCAAAGTACAAAAAATTATCCGAGTCTTAGATTAGTAAGTAATGTAATATCAGATTCGGTCAAGTTTATAAATACTTCAATTTTTTGAGCTAATAAATAAACAATGCACGAATGAACAAGAAATCTGATAGATTCAGAAAATTCAGGGCAATGGAGCATATCGGCCACTGATTGAAATGTTCATAATGAAGGAAACCCCAGAATAGATATGCATTTTGATTGACCAACTGCCAAATTTCGAATTGACTTCCATTGACGCATCAAAGTACAAAAAAGTAATGTATTATCCTAGTTGGTCAAATATATAAGTACTTCAAAAAAGTAAACAGTGCACTAATGAGCAAGAAATCTGATAACTTTATTTTTTCTTCTTCTTATTTTTTTCTTTTATATGTACATTAGAAGTTTTAAAAGTTTTTATAAAAGTGTAATCGAATCCTAAAAACTTCAAAAACTCAATCAACGAAAGGATTTAATTAGACAAATTTTAGAATGTAATTGCACTTTATGACAAGTTTTAGAATTCAATATCACTTTCATGACAAGTTTTAGGATTTCCAATACATTTATTTATTTATTTGCATTTTGTGAGATAAATTCAAAGCAATGAAGTGAGCATATTAGGCAATGGTGGACGTCACGTCTACATTGAGTTTGAGATACTGATAAGTAATGTCGCCCCGGAAGAGATGTGCATCTCGATTGACCAACTTGGCACTTGCTTCTCCTTATATGGTCATTTAATTAATAATTGATTAACAAATTTCGATGAGCCTTCAATTCATGCATTAAAGTACAAAAGAATATCCAAGTCTTAGATTTTTTTTTTTTTTTTTGGTTAGTCCTACGCTAATCCTACTTTAACACTCATTCTCAGACTTTTTGCCTCTGCTCCTCATTGCGGGCGTGGGAGTCAGAAACCCACTCGAAATGAAATATTCCCCACCCCCAATCCCCTCGAGAAGGATTTGAACCACCAACCTCCTCCTTTCAAGATGGAAGGGTGGCCACTGGGGCGGACCCCCAGTGGTTCAAGTCTTAGATTATTAAGCATCAGATTCGGTTAAATCTATATCTACTTCAAATGTTTGAGCTCATAAGGAAGCAATGCATAAATGAGCAAGAAATCTGACAGATTTCTTTCCTTCTCTTCTTCTTTGGTTTTCTTCTTCTTCTTTTTTTGGGTATTCTGTGGGATCAATTTAAGGCAATGAAGTGAGCAAATGGCAATGTTTGGTATTGTATCTACTTTAGGGTGCTGTGCATTCCGATTCTGAAATGAATGACCGACTTTGGCATTTCCTTCTCCTTTTATGGTCATTGCCAAATTTCTATCACACTTTCATTTCCAGTAATATTCGATCACATCGTAACACCCTTTTAACACATCCTCTTGCCCTATCCATTGAATTTAATTTTCTCCATTTTAGGTTGATACTTCCAAATATTGCCCCATGATAGCATTCTGATGTGGTGCCCAAATATTATTCCCACATACCATCACATAAGAAAAAAAAAACCCAATAAATAGCCTCCTGCATAGAGCTCTCTCTCCATCGCAACCTCTCTCTCTCTCTCTCTGATACTTAACAATTGTTGCCTGATCGCCGCCGCCACCACCATGGCCATGGAGGTCCTAACAGCCATATTGGTCGTACTCTTGAGTCTGCTAATTAAGGGTGCTTACGAGACCCTCTCGTGGTACTGGTGGAGGCCGAGACGCATCAAGAAAATAATGGAGAGGCAAGGAGTGAGTGGCCCAAGACCTCGCCTCCTGGTCGGCAGCATCTCGGACATGGCCTCCCTCGTCGCCAAGTCGACCTCCAACGACATGGACTCCATTAGCCATGACCTCGTTCCCCGCCTCTTGCCCCATTACGTCCTCTGGTCACAGCAATACGGTATATATGTCATACTCACAAATTCTCCTTACTAACGATTTTCCCAGCGTGGAACCAGAGGGCTGGACCGGAGTCCCTTATGAACATGAGTACGCGTCAATCAGTATTTAACTGACCATTTTTCCGTGCCATTTTTCTGCGCAGGAAAACGGTTCATGTACTGGCATGGGAGTGAGCCGCGGATGTGCCTCACTGAGACCGAGCTGATCAAGGAATTCCTGTCCAAATACAGCACTCCATCCGGGAAGTCGTGGCTGCAACAGCAAGGGGTGAAGCATTTCATCGGGAAGGGACTGCTGATGGCGAACGGTGACGATTGGTACCACCAACGCCACATCGTCGCCCCCGCCTTCCTGGGAGACAAGCTCAAGGTACTAATCAATGTACTGCAAAACTGATCTGATCTGCAAGCACATGCTTGGCAAAACTTTTATTTTGCTTTGATTCATTAGGGGACTAATAAATTAATCGTGATGTGGGTGTTTTTTATTAGAGCTGTGCGGGGTATATGGTGGAGTGCACTGACCAGATGCTCCAATCGCTAAGGAAGGCAGTGGACTCGGGCCAGACCGAGTTTGAGATCAGCGAGTACATGGCCAGGCTCACGGCGGACATCATCTCCAGGACTGAGTTCGACAGTAGCTACGAGAAGGGCAAGCAAATCTTCCACCTCCTCAACATCCTCCAACCCCTCTGCGCCCAAGCCAGCCGCCACCTGTGCCTTCCTGGTAGCCGGTATTTGAGTCGCATAAATTTCTAAAACTTACGTTATTTTTTCGCGAACTTCTCCCATAATAACGAAACGTTGAAAACCAGGTTGCAACCATACCTAACGCCTAGTAAAGGGAAGTAATTGAGAGTTAACA
Organism: Eucalyptus cloeziana; assembly: GCA_014182715.1. Lineage (NCBI taxonomy): Eukaryota > Viridiplantae > Streptophyta > Magnoliopsida > Myrtales > Myrtaceae > Eucalyptus > Eucalyptus cloeziana. Next base: position 28,824,373 of record CM024639.1, read on the forward strand.
AGTGGCAATTATCGTTTGTTTATTAGGTTCTTTCCAAGCAAGTATAATAGGGAGATAAAATCACTGAAGATGGAGGTAGAGAGGCTGCTGATGGAGATAATCCAGAGCCGGAGGGACCGCGTTGAGGTCGGGCGGAGCAGCTCGCACGGGAACGACCTGCTCGGGATGCTGCTTGACGATATGCAGAAGAAGAGATCAGGGAGAGGATTCAGCTTGAATCTCCAGTTGATCATGGACGAGTGCAAGACCTTCTACTTCGCCGGGCACGACACCACAGCGCTGCTGCTGACGTGGACGGTCATGCTTCTCGCCAGCAACCCATCCTGGCAAGAAAGAGTGAGGGAGGAGGTCGCCCAGGTCTGCAATGGTGCCGATCCCTCAGTCGAACACCTCTCCAAGCTCACCCTAGTAAGCTTGAAATTCTGTTCCTCTTATTGGGTCTCTTTTCTAATTGCTGACAATTTGCAAGGTCGTAACTGAGGACTTATTTCATATTATATCATCACATTAATGTCGGTAAATAAAAAATCACGTTTCACGTCAAAGGTAAAATTGCTTAAAGAGTGTGAACCATCGTAATAATTTGATTCTTTATACAAAAATTTAGAAAAATGAGGGCAAAACGGTCAAATTGATTTTTCTTCTTTTTTTTAATAAATTGAGCCGTATTATCGGCGAAGCAAATATTCACGATCCTTTCTAGCTAGAAAGTGCAGCACTCATTAGAGGAAAGAATTATTTGCGTGTGTGTTTTTTTTTCTCCTTTGTCTCATGGGGTTTGTGCTTTGATATTGATGAGGGAAAAAAATAAAATTATGCCGTCAATACAAGGGACTTTTTGGTGATGGACATAAAAGTTGTACTTAACGTTCATAAATGGTATATGCTATGGCAAGTGGCATATTTGCTCTGAAGGAAATACAACTCACCTTCGGGAATCGTGGCAAGAGAGTCTCTCGATTTCATGAACTACGTGTGGTTATAGTACGCGGCCATTTCAAGTCCCTGCCATATTCTTGTCATTTTAGCCCATTTTATCAATTAACAAGATAACATCATAATCGACAATTTCACTGCCATTCCCACCCGAATAATTAATTTCTCTTCTCTATTGCTCTATCATTTCCTAGGTTACTAATCACTAACCTTTTCTTCTTTTTTCTATTTTGCCCACAGTTAAATATGGTGATTAATGAATCACTGAGGCTCTATCCACCAGCCATGGTGCTTCCCCGGACGGCGTTTGAGGACATCGAGTTAGGGGACCTCCACATCCCCAAGGGACTCTCGATTTGGATTCCGGTCCTCGCCATTCACCACAGCGAGGAGCTGTGGGGCAAGGATGCGAACGAGTTCAACCCGGAGCGGTTCGCATCGAAGGCTTTTATGCCGGGCCGGTTCTTACCCTTCGCGATGGGCCCGCGGAACTGCGTCGGCCAGTCCTTCGCTCTCATGGAGGCCAAGATCATACTGGCCATGTTGATATCCCGGTTCAGCTTCACGATCTCGGACAGCTACCGCCACGCCCCTGTCATCGTGCTCACCATAAAACCCAAGTACGGGGTTCAAATATGCTTGAAGCCCTTAAACCCGTAGAAACATACAAGTTTTGAGGTTTGAGATGAAAATTTTGGGGCCACAATCTCCTGTACACCTTCTTTCTTGTGCACTAAAGAGATACAAGATGAGAATTATGGTTGGAATAATGAAGACACCAGAAAGCAAGAATTCTTCGTCAATGGACTGATATACATTATTTGCTCATAGGGTGATTTTTAGGCAATGAACAAGCTAGAGCATTGTCGCATCCCAAATCCTAGCAAAAAAGGGGATGGCATGGCCAGGCCTTGCCGTTGCCTGGGGGGTCACTTGGCCTTGCCCTCACCTAGGCAAGCCTTGGCAAGGCCAATCCTCGCTTAGGTGAGGTGCGGTGAGGCCGCCCTGGCTTGGGCAATGGTCGGCCTCACCAAATCTGGTGATAGAGAAGAGAAGAAAAGGTTAGTGATTAGTAACCTAGGAAATGATAGAGCAATAGAGAAGAGAAAATAATTACTAGAGTGGGAATGGCAATGAACCTATCGACTATGATGTTACCTTGTTAATTGAAAAAATGGGCTAAAATGACAAGAACCTAGATGGCCAACGCTCACCTTTGCCCAAGGGTGGCTCAATGAGGCCGACCATCACCTACAACTAAGGGTGAGCGGTTCTAGGTTCCGTACGGGTTCCATATGGAACTTGAAACTTACTCTACATACACTAGAACCTGGAATATATCTTGTCATAGGTTCTAAGGTCAATTCCAAGGTCTAACCAGATTCTACTCATATTATTATTTGAACGATTAAAATTTACAAACCATAATTTATATTTAGACACACGAAAAATATGAATATCAATAAAGTAAAAATGTTAGTCTTAAAATGGAAACTCGAACTAGAGTTTCTAGATTATACACTTATCATTAAACAACATGAAATATTAGAGGATCACACAGAGACATGGACCAAGAAAAACATTAAAACTTGTTTCAGGTTTTAAGTTACAAGTTTTGGGTTCCATGTTCTAAGTTTCTCCAACTAAAAACTTGAAACCTACTCATTAAAATAGGTTTCTTATTTTTTAGAATTCAGAATCTACCCTGCATATCTTAGAACTTGGAACTTATAGGTTACCACCAGTTCGGTTCTCATGTTCCAAGTTCTACCTTGGAATCATGCTGACTCATACTATAGTTGACGAGGGCGATCCAGGCGAGTCAAGCCCTAGCCAGCCATGGTTGTGGCCAATGATGGCCAAGTGCAAAAAGAAAAGGCAAAGAAGGGGGAGAGGGAAAAAAAAAAAAAATATTTAAAAAATTTAAAATTTTAAAAAATATGAAAATATCATTTAAAATGTCCATGTTAATATCGACCGTGTCATGTAGGACGGCCGATGTTAATATCATCAATTTCGGACTTAAATTGACCAGATAGACTGAATTGGTATTAATGTAAAAAGATTTAGAACTAAATTAGTCCAATTAAAATGTTTTTGATTGAATTGATATCAATGTAATAAGTTTATGACTTTTTTTAATACTTTCTTTCAAATCTTTATATAAATCAAAAGTACTCATGTAAATCCACCATCATAATACAAATATCAATGGTTGAATCCATCAATCAAATTCAAATTACATATCAATAGTCCATTCATTGACCAATCCATATCATGGTCACGATACAATGTTTGGTAACAAGACAATCAAAATTCCCTCTTAGCAAGATCTTCACTTACAAAGCTTGTGGTTTGGTCTCCTAAATCAGTACACATATCCACAAGCCTCTGAATAGGCTCATAACAATATTAAGCACCAAACTCACATCTTCCAATATCCACAAAGTCAATTCAGAATATTTGTCACAAGTCAATTACATAAAACAAAAACATAAAATGTATCGGCTAAGTTCACGAGTTGGAGATAAGAGGTCTCGAACCGCTGACATCTGCCACAGGGTAAACCACCGCCTCTCCGGCCCCCCGGCTGATTCTACATAAGACTATCATATAGAATATGATATAATAAAAAAAAAATTATGTATGCTTGATTTTAATCGATTTCAATGAAATCAGATTCAAATCCAATATAACACCTATGGGTACATAAGAAATGTATGGAATCGATTCTTTTTAATGAATAGATACGATCGCAACTTCGAATATGGAATTCAAAGGGATCAAATAAGTCCAACATTGATTCCTTCAAACGTGTCAATTGGGCAAATGCATCCATAGTGACTAGGGTGGACAACTCGTATTCGAAAACTAATAGTTCGCCTTGTTAATCCTCCAGGGCCCAAATAACTCAATTTTCTCCTGCAGATCCACTTTTTTTCCTATTCAAAGATCAGCCCTTTGTCTCTCTGTTTTCACATCGAGAATTCTTTGCAAATGAAGAGATGTCAAAGGGGCTTCTTACTTCCCAAACACTGTAAATTCGTTGGCAATATGTCTACGCTGGTTCAAATCCAGCTCGGCCCAAGAATTTGCTGATCCACCATGAAATGATATAGCCCATTTGTTCTTCATAAAGAATTCCGGCTACGAAACGAAAGAATAGAAAAAAGTACAATTTTCTGATATATCCCTACAGCTTTATTAGAACGGAAAAATCCATTAGATAATGAACTATTGGTTCTAAGCCATCTCTGGCGATGAATCAACAATTCAAAGTGCTTTTCTTACGTATTCTTGATATCAAATATCTGGAGTTTCTTTTTGTATATTATATGAATGATCCGATCTGCAAGGACCATGATTGAGAATTTTTGGATCGTCTTTCTCCGAGTAAGAGACGAAACATTGAATTACCCTATGAATCATCAATATGAATCATCAATCAGATAGATAAATTTTTTGAAAGAATTTTTAGAGGAGAAAGGGCAACTCAGTTCAATATGGAATACACTTCTATGACATTTATCACATTATTTCATAATCTATTTCATGAACCCACGACATTTTGAAATGCCTTTTATAAAACATTTCTCAAATCATCATAAGACTCATTTCATAAACCAAGTTCACAAATATATATATAATATATATATATATATATATATATATATATATAAAGTTTTGCAAATATATTTCCTAAAATATTTCTCAAACTATTCACAATTATCAAAATGTAGTAAATGCTAGATTAGATTTTTATGCAACAAACATGGAGTTTCATAATATATAATATATCTGTTGGGAATTATCGGATTCCCAAAAATCGAATTCGACACTAAATCGAACCCTTAAAACAAGTGTGGAAGACGAGCCCGGGAAAATTACATGTATCATCGATCCTAAGGCACATCACAAAATCGAACATACCTTGTTAGCCACAGATTAAACACCAACGCTGATATAAGGAAGAAAAACTGATCCCGTTTAATCCGATGATGTTGTTGCTATTAGGGGGAAGAAAAAACTTTTTTGGAGGAGTTGCTCTTACGTTCTTTTGGGAGAGGAAAAAACAGCGTACATACTTCCAAAAGGTACGTATTCTTTTCCTTTTCTTCCCTTAAAAACGTCTTATCCAAAAGACGTGACCCTTCAAAGTAACACCTATTCCAAAAGATGCAACCCTCGTATCTAAACAACATAGCCTTTCACATCGCAACCATTCATCCATGGGCCATCATCTTGTGGGCTAGGCTTTTAAGCCCAACATGGGCGGACGGGCCAACTTAGGCCAATCACATTAATTATTAAATAAAACCATCAATATCAAATCTTTATCACTTTCAAAACATGAGTTTAGAAATTTATAGAAGAGATAGCACCACTTATCTAGGTAAGCCGAAAACCAATATGTGTTTGTTACTTAAGCCAAACTCGAATTTCTATCATAAACCGAAAAATGATATCACGGTTTGAGTATTATAACAATACTCCAACTAACAACTTGACTAAACCACACTTAACCGTCAACTAATTGACTCATAAGCACTAACGAAGAAGCTCGTTTATGGCATATGTTCATCTTTTCCCCTATGGGTAACTCACACACAAAATTTCCAAATTTCGTTCCAAACAAATTACACTTTGAAATCAACTTTTGTCAAACCCTCACCGCTCGACAACGCTCTAGACTACCATTTCCACAAGAATTGTAGCTCAAAAACTCTTCAACCGGACCTTGTAGTTCAAACTCTACATTACTCTAAATTTGTGTCTTAACTTCCAAAAAACTCTGATTAGACAAATAATCGAATTGAATATTTACTAGGCATTGCGATTTATAGTTAATTCGGCTAGTCGGAATGTCCGGATTGGCCACACTTGACCGTTTCTCTCTCCTCTCTTCTTTCCCTCTTTCCTTTTTCACGATCACGCGTCTTCTCCTTATTTGTTCGTTTATTCCGCTGGCTTCTACGCTCCATCTGTTGAAGCAGAAATAAACTGTCTGGGCTTGGGCTTTAAAGACATGGCTGGGTTTTTATGGGCCCATATATTAAAGCCATAGTATAGATGCTGCGTGGGTTGTTTAGATCAGGCTTTAATGCCCGCGCAAAGGATTGATCAAATGCGTTAAGACAAAGTAGTGATGAGGCAAAGTGCTTCAGCTTTCAAAATAAAAATGGTCAGCTTGTGTTTGACAAAAGGGCAAGAGGTCAGAATTTTTCTTTTAAAAGATTTCGTAGTGAGTACCTTCAGCGTGTATGTTAAAATGTGTACAGTATATCATAGTGGCACGCTATCTTTGCGGATTTGATTTGGTTTGTGTTCATCTAAATAGTAAATATTCGTTTCTTGTAAGCATTGAGGTTTCAACGTTAGGTAGGGCAAATCATTTGTATGCTCTCTGTTCGCGTCTATATCTGTCTCTATCCTCGAATAGACAGTTTTCTAATAGTAGCTCTTCATATCATGGCACGATATAATGTCCTTGCTTATAGGAATTATGTATCTGGCAAAGCTTCTCTACGGAATGGACACTTGCAGATATGACCGAGATTGAATCCGACACTCAAATTACTATATTACAACATCGTTTCTGTAACAGGCTTCGTGAGGAGCTACAGTTCTCAGATCCTTCGTTTCACCTTAATTCTATGCCTGGCGTCAATTTAGTACTGCAGCAATAGGATGTGAATGTTCCAACTGAGTTGATAATCTCTTTGGAATTGGACCGGATCCTTACATGGTTTTAGTACTTCACGAGGTGTGAGGTTGTTAGGTATAGGTCTTTTGCCTAGAGAGGGGTGAATAGGTCATATTGCGGAAATTAGAAGAATTTAAAATTGATATTGCAAAAGTACAATGTTTGGTGATAGAATGCGCAATAGTCAGATCTTACTAGTATGCAATTAATTGTATTACAAGTAATGTAAAGAGAATAAGGGATAGAAAATTGTACATAAAAGATTATAGTGGTTTGATTTTGACAAGCTTACGTTCACTATTTTGCGCTAACAGCCTATTGGATGGATTTCACTATACAAACCAATTAGAGGTTACAAGATTTGAATAATGATTACTCAAGCTCGTGTGAACAACTCCTCACACACTCTCAACCTCTAAGTGATTATACAATATTGTTCACAGAGACGAATGTATTTGATTATAAATACTCTTTAGACTTTGGAATTATAAGCTTTGATTCTCTTGTGCTCTTTTATTCCTTTCAGCTTCGAGATCTCCTTTTATACTCATCTTTGCCCAAGCTAATCATTGGACATATCTCCAGGAGAATTATCCAGCCAATCTACCTGTTGACTTGGATCTTGCTTAAAAGATCCGATTGCTTCAAGGTTGCCAAGATAAAGCTTCCGGTAGATTCTACTGCCAATACAATAGTTTAGGTTTCCATAAGTCAAGTACTTCAATTTGGAAAGAATGCTTCTCCTCAAGTCTAATGTTCCAAGAAATCCAAATCTTCGAGAGACATTTTTGGAAACTTTTCTTTGGAACTTTTAATATATAAGGCAAGGAATCCAATCACCACCATTAGCCGTTGCACGAGTATATTGTCTCCATTTCTAACCGTTTAACAAAACATATAGGAAAGGAAATAATTAAGTCACAACTTTGGTCCTGATTGATAACATTCGATCACATCCCATCATACTTTTCACTTGAAAAATACTTATTATCAGAATCAAAGTCTTTACTCTAGATAAGTTTGTCAATCTTCAAAATTACTTAGGGAATGTTTTCTCGACAAACCATCCCATTTTTTATGATGACAAAACTTTCTAAATAGAACCTTTAGGCTACGTTTGGCCATCCGGATTTCTAACTAGGATATGACTGGATATGATAAGATATGAAATCCTAGGATTTTTCTATATCCTATCCACTGTTTGGTGAATTGCAGAATTAAAGTCGGATATATTCATATCATATCATGTACATTTGTTTAATATAAATGGCATATCATTATAAACAAACCTAAAAGTTCATAAACAGAGATTGTGAAAATCTCTTGTGACACTATTCCTTAATTTATTTTTATTTTATTTTTCCTCTTTTTTAAATTAATTTCTTTATTATTTATTTTTTCCCCTTTCATCATTCTTTAATAAAATTTTATCATATAGTAAATTGTACTAACATACCTAAGATATATATATATATATATAGTAAATATAAATATATAATTTATAAATTGAATTTTTATTATAAGATAGAATTAAAGTTGAATATATAAATTAAAATAATATTAAATTAAAAATAAATTTTATTTTAAATTTTAAATTTCTTAAATTAGAATTCAAATATTATTTATATTGAAATATAATTTTAATTTTGTTATTTGAGAAAAAACAACTTTCCTATTATGGACATTATAAATCTTATCCACCTTTATCCCACCTCCCCATGAGATAATTTTATCTAGCCTATATCCCCTTATATCTGACTTTATCCTATCCTAAGCAAGCACCAAATGTAAGATAAGATAAATTATATCATATCCTGAATTTTATCCCGACTGCCAAACGCAACCTTAGAGATTAAAAGTATTTGAAATTGAATCGCTCTATCTGTAGCCAGATTTTAAATAATGAGTAGTCAAGCCATAAGAATATTCATATAGGAAGAATTTAAGCGAGATTCTTATATATAATGCCCTGAATTTAGAAGAAGAAGAAGAAGAAGAAGGAATCTTTAACCAATCTCGTCAATTTTCGTATCTTCCAAAAAATATTCCTTAAAAAAAAAACTTGTCAGTACAATTATGTATAAAATCATCTATAAAACAAACCATATATAAAACCTGCAAATTCTGCTAGGTCTTCTTCTCCCTAATTTTGTTAATAGCCAAAAAGAATATTAGGCAAAGCATAATATTATAATCATCCATAGTATGCAAGTGAATCTCAAAATGCAAATATTACAAACCACATTAAAATTCAAGTAAAGATCAATCGATACTTAGATAAAATAACACATACAGAGAAAGTTATTTGGAAGAAAATGGTTGATTTGGGTCTAGAATTGGAGAGGGTGGTTTGGCTTAAGAGGTAGTTGGACTAGGACATAATACTGCATGTCCAGAGTATGCTCAAATCTTTTTAGCCTTATGTCCACTTCTTTATGGAATTCTTACATTTGATGTCCAAAAAGCAACTTGAGATTCCGTAGATCTTGAGCCGTAGCAACATTTTTCTCCTTGATGTAAGCCATGACTTGAGGAAATATCCTATCTTCAGTGTTATCATCACAAGCATAATAGTAGGATTTACCTCAACTTCAAGCTCCCTTAGCATGCTAGCATCCTCTCTTCTTTCTTTTCAAGACAAGCTCCCCCTACATTCTAGCATCCTCTCTTCTATTCTTCTACAGGTTTTGGTTAGCATTAGGATCAGGTGCAACATCAAGTTGAATTTACTCACCAATGAGAAAGGTTGTGCTATCAGCTTCAACAGAAATGTTTGGATCATCAGCAGCAGTTGTATCAACCTTAATAGGAACTTTAGTAGAATCTACTAGTATATTTTTAGTCAGTGGTTCTTCAAGATCTGCTGGTGCATCTAACTATTCTTGCACTTCCTGACTTTCTTACTCCCCCTGAACAACTGCAACTTCTTGTGAAAGAACAGTTTCTAGATCTTCAGTGCTTTCCATAGTAAGGTCAACATTAACACTAATTTCTTTGTCTCCTTGAGTCAGAGGAGCATTTGTAGGTGTTCATTCAGTAGATTTTTTTGTCTCCTTTTCAGTAGGTTGTTCATTGACCTATTCAACAGGTTCAGCACCAGTAGCCTTTTGTTGCTTGGATTGGTTAGCAAGTGTTCCCATTCCTTCGTCTTTCTCAATTTCTTCCGTTCCTTCATCGTCATCCTTCTCATCATGTCGATACTCATTAATCATATTATCTAGATCATCATTAGATTTCTCACCCTCCCTTAAGTTCAACTCCTCGATGAATTCTTCAGTAAGCCTTTCTAAAAATGTCTAAGGACCTCCTGTCTGAGCAGTAATCTTCTTTCTTTTTCTGGGTGGTGAAGGAAATTCCGGAATGTTGTCATCGACATTAATTTCACTGGTCTTCCTTTCCTATCCTTCCATCCCTCAACAGTAAATCTAAATCTGAAACTCATCTTTCTCATCATTTTCTCTCCCACACTCATTAGGGGCATCTACATTGTACTTAGCCTTTCCAAAATCCCAATGTTGAGATGATTGAAAATTTTCGTAATTAAAGAACCATAAGATAACTGATCTTTGTTCTTCAACATAGTTCTATACATGTGAAGGATATTCAGATGTGTGAGAGAAAATGGATGGTCATTCAGAATAGCCCATATCAGCTTGGCTTCAAACTGAGAAACTTTAGCCTTTGAAGAGCCTTTAGGTCTCAGACAATTGATAATAATTTTTTGAAGAATGATTTGCTTCAAAGGAAACAAATGATGAGAGACATGAGATTTTGTATTATTGGAGAAATCAGAAATTCCAAAGATAGACCTATAGGCAAAATCTAAATCAATATTGATAGGCTTAGGGCGCGTTTGGTAACGATTCTGTTTTGGGAATAGATTTTGATTAGAAATGATTCTTTTTTATTTTGTTCCCGAGAACAATTTCTGAGCAAAAGAACGCGTTTGGTAACTGCACAAAATTTCTGATTCTGAAATAGAAAAAGAATAGAAATGCGTTTAGTAATTACATAAAATTTTTATTCCAATTCTAAAATTTTATCAAATCATAGATATTCTATTAATTAATTATATTTATACTAAGTAATAAACATATTAACTAATCAAATTTTTATTAAATAGTAAATAATAAACTATAGTATAAACTATAAATATAAATACTAAATAATAAATTAAAATACAAAATTAAATATGTATTCTATATATAGCAAAATTTCCATTCATACTTCAAATCATTTTTTTAAAATAATTTTATTAATTTTTTCCTTCTTTTTTTTTTTTTTTTTTTTTCCTTTCCTCCTCCCCTTCTTCTTCTTCTTCTTCTTCTTCTTCTTCTTCTTCTTCTTCTTCTTCTTCTTCTTCTTCAAGGTGGTCGGTCGCCGGCCTTGGGATGACCGGCGACCGGCCAAACGAGGGCCACGACCTCACCGGAGCGTTGCTGGCCCTCGGCAAGGTCGTGCCTCATCGGCTAAGCCTTGGTTGAGTGAGTGGCCTCGCCCAAATCTGGCGAGGTCAAGCCCCGTTGGCGGTTGGGCGAGTTCGAGCCCCGCCGGCGGTTGGGCGAGGTTGAGCCTCATTGGCGGCTGGGCAAGCCTCCAGCGAGCTCACTAGGCCTCGCCGACGGGTGGGCGAGGCACCGGCGACCGACGGCGATGGGCGGCGGACGGCGGCATTCGGCAGGGGCGGCAATAGCAGCATACAGCAATGGCGATGGCGGCAACACTTGAAGAACAAGAGAGGGAAAATGAATAAAAGAAGAAAGAGAAGGAAAAATGAAAATTAGGTAGATTTGATTCTAGAATTGTTCCCAAGAACAAAGAATCAACTTTTTTTTTTTTTTTTTATTCTTGATTCTACTTAAATCTGTTCCCAAGAACAAAAAATTTATCAAACGTGATTCTGTTCCAAAATTACTCCCGAAAACAAAAAATTAGAATTGGATACTGTTTGGATGGTTACCAAACAGCTCCTTAAAATCTAAATACTTTATTCCCAAAATTTTTGCTAAGTCCCAAGCTTGAAGAAGATAAGCTTCATCACAAACAGTAAACTCAATTGTATCAGCAAAATAGAATGAAAGACTGGAGTAAAAATATGCAGTAAGGGTTGGATAGGTTGGAAGTTCCTTGACACAAAGATCAATCATTAGAAGTTTATCGAAAAAGTCCTTGATTTTGATGTCAGATGATTCAAAAAAATTCGAAATCCATAGTCCTTTGATTGATAACTCCTCTATGCATCAGAGAGTCTAAAGACTCCAAATGTTCTTTGGACCTGATCGGTTTTTCAGTGCAGTTTCGCTCAACCACAAAACTGGACATTTTTCCCTTGAAGTTTGCATATAACTTCTCATCATTATCACCCCTCCGTCCATCATCATTATCAAACCTTTTCTTAGAAATGGGGGTTTCTGCTACTTTCTCTTTCCCTTTCCTAGTGCCCGTGCTTAGACCACTCAAATCACCTATGTTTATCGTAGGAATGCTTCTAATAGGGTTTGCAAACATGAGTTCCAGTGCTTCCTCATTTTCGAAGCCGTGATTAGCCAACAGACTAGCAATCACATCTTCATTTTTTCCCAGATTTTTGAGAGGCGGAATGATATATTTCAAGGAATTGTTTCTTTAACCATAATAGAGAAATATTGTGAGTAATAAGGGTAAAATAGTAACTTAGTTATAATTAGGGTTAAGCACCGAGCATATATATTTGTAACCCTTTCTACCTTTTAATAATATATAAAACAATTATCTCTTTGACATGGTATCGAGCAAGGTTGGTCGGAACCCTAGACAACCGTCGATTAGCCGCCGCCGCCGCTACTCACCGCCGAAACCTCCCGCCACTAGCGTCCTTCTTTCTCAACGGGCTGCTCACATCTTCATTTTTTCGCCAGATCGTGCTTTTGATCATGCTCGCGGTTTGCGCCGGAACCTCGATTCCGCGAAACCCTAGCGCCAATTTCGAGGCCCATCTTTCAGCGAAAAAGCGGGAATTCCGGGCGACAACTGCGGGGTTTCGAAGGAGAGAACTAGACCCATCTTAGCTGGTCCGTGCTATTGATGGCGTAATTAGGGTTCTTGGATTTGCTGAGGCGGAGAGGGGGATGCTCTGGAAGGCAAGACAGCCTTCTTGGAGCTTCTTCATCAGGGAGATCGGCTCCTTGGGAGCTTCTTGGGACACGGCTCTTCGACCTCGGGCGCGTTCTCCACCAATTTCATTTGAAGAAGACGACGACGACGATAGGTATGAAGGCAATTGCGGGGGAAGAGCTTGGGAACACTACTAGATCAAGTAAATTCGCTTTCTTTGTTTCCTTTTTTTTTTTTTTTTTTTGGGAAATCGATGTTGTTGGAAGCTGGGAGGTTGAATTTGAAGCTCATTTGGAAGTTGGTGCGTTTGTCGAGAGGAAATAAGGAGGAGGAGAAAAGCAGAAGAGATTGGTGGCTTTGAGGTTTAAATGTGCACGGTGAATGATGGATTCTTTATCTTATTTTAATTATTACTTTTAAAGGCTGTGAGTACGGAAAGGCTTTTAGGGCAAATGATGGGTTATTTTCATTGGTAACCCACTTTATTATTTGTATTGCACAAAATTTTAGAAGTGGCCATGAATATAGGATTTGATAGTTATGTTGCATTGAATCAATGGGGATATTGAGAATAAGTACACTGGTGCTTTGGTGATTCGATTGAAGCCTTTCTTTTTGGAATTCTTTTTTGTGTATTTGCGTGAATTATTGGAATCAGCAATCGCAACCGTGAAGTTCCTTTCTTGGGCTCAATCATTCTTTATTCACTAATGGCGCTGGATTTGGATCTCCTTTTGGTCATTTTCAATTAACATCGGTCAAGTTAGATGGAACTAATTATCCATCCCTGGTCTAAAGCGGTCGAAGTCTATCTTACGCCAGACAACTAGACTATCTCACGTCTACAATACCGTCTGACATGAGTAGAGCCGCCGATTGGATTGCAGGAGATGCTTGAGTTTGGGATAAGTGCGCATTACTCTATTCGGGGCAAAATAATATGATGCGCGTATGTGACACGTGGGAAAAGTTATTTGATATTCAGCGTGGAGATCAATCCTTGTCCGATCATTATGCTCGGTTCACCACTTCGCCAACGATTGGATACTTATCTCCCTGCCTCGAACGATCCAGATGTTCTAGCTAAACGCCAAGAGGATTTGAGGGTAATATTATATCTCAAGTCATTGGGGCCTGAGTATTCATCTCTTCGTCAGCATATTACATCTTAGAGTTCTCTTCCCACAGTAGATGAAGTCTTCTCCCAGGCTCTCCGTTCTACAATTCCTGAGAAGAGTTCTTCCATGCCGGCGATGGAGATTGGTGCTATGCTTTCTCGTGGTTCTAGTGGACGTGGAGGTCGAGGTCGTGGTTATCAAGGTCGTGGACGTGGTGTTGTTCATGGTGGAAGTCGTGGAGGTCGTGAAGGGGGAGTTAGGACTCGTGGTACGATTAATTCTTGGAATAATCGTGGTTCCCGCTATTGTCATCATTGTCAAAGAGCCGGACATACAAAAGCTTATTGCTATACACTTCATCCAGAGCTCAAACCACCTCTTGCTGCTTATGCAGAGGTTGATGATTCTCTTAGTGCTCCCTCAATGGCTCCACCAAGTTCAACTCAAGTTCTTAGGACGGGTGACCCAGATTACATTAACCCGTGCTGAATATGATACATTGGTTCGCTCCCAACAAGTGAGCTCCTATCGCAACTCGGCACAAACCTCTAAAGGTAGTTCATGTAACTCTAACCTATTGTCTTCTTTTCACTCTACATCTCCTTCATTATCAAATTCGATTACATTAGCAAATGGAGTTACTTGGTTTGGGAGTTGCTCATTTAAGTCCCTCTCTTTCTTTATCATCTGTCCTTCACCTATCAAAATCTCCTTATAATTTGATTTCTGTTAGCTCATTGACCAAAGCACTAAATTGTTCCGTGACTTTTTCATCTTCTCATTGTGTTTTGGGATCCGAGAATTTGGACAAGTGATTGGTGGGGGTCATGAATCAAATGGCTTGTACTACCTTGATAAGAAGGTATTAGCTGCCGCATGACTATGAAACAAACATCCACCGATGTATATCGAATGCATTGTCGTGCTGGTCATCCACCACCAAACCTACTTCGACGTCTATTTCGAGTCTAAGTCTCGTGAGTTCCTTTCGGTGTGAAGCTTGTCGGTTTGGTAAACATCATAGAGCTTCTTTTCCTTCCTGTATGCAAAGTCGTGTGTCTAGTCCATTTGAGTTGGTTCACTCAGATGTATGGGGTCCATGTCGTGTGTCTGATGTCTTTGGATTCAAATATTTTGTTACATTCGTGGATGATTTTTCCCGAATGACTTGGTTATTCTTAATAAAAGATCGTACAGAGATTTTTCGTTGCTTTCAATTGTTCTATTTTGAGGTGTTGAATCAATATAATATCTCTGTCAAACATTTACGATCAGATAATGCTAGAGAATACCTTGCTACAACTTCTGGTTTCCAACCCTTTCTGGCATCTCATGGTATTATTCATCAAACGTCCCGCTCATACACTCCACAACAAAATGGTGTAGCTGAACGTAAAAATCGCCATCTTCTTAATGTCGCCCGTTGCCTCATGTTTCATATGCATCTACCTAAACACTTTTGCGGTCATGCTATTCTTACGGCGTGTTATTTTATTAATAAGCTTCCCACTTCAGTTCTTCAAGAGAAGACACCATTCTCACTTTTACATCCAAATCGTCCTCTCTTTTCCTTACCTCTTCGGGTTTTTGGGTGTGTTTGTTTTGTACATAATCTTACTCCAGGTCTTGATAAACTGGATCCTCGTGCTGAAAAATGTGTCTTTGTGGGATACTCTCGAACTCAGAAGGGATACAAATGTTATTCTCCTAGTCGTCGTCGTATGTTCGTGTCTATAGATGTGACGTTCTTTGAAGATAGTCATATTTTTCTTCTCGGAATGTTCCACGGACACATGGTGATAGTGATGATTGTGTCCTACCAATGCTTCCACCGCCTTCTATCTCTCCTACCTCTAGCAAATTTAGTTTGCCGACCGCACCTATCATCGACGAGGTACCATTCCAACTATGACAAGACGGCCTTCATCCTGATTCATCGGTTCCCCATCGGTTGCGGTGCCGGCCTCGATCCCGATCCGCCCATTGCATCTCAAAAAGGTACACGTTCTTGTGTTGGTCGTCCTATTGATCGTTATTCTTCCTATTCTCGGTCTTTCTAATTGTGTTCGTACGCGTCATCCTATTTCTCGTTTTGTCATATGATCGTTTATCTCCTACCTTCTCGCCTTTGTCTCGTTGTTGTCTTCTATTTCGTGCCTAGTAGTGTTGCTGAAGCTCTTGCTCATCCGGGTTGGCGTCGTGCCATGGAAGATGAAATGGAGGCACTAATTGAGAACAAAACTTGGGAGCTTACTTCCTTACCTCGATAAGCAACCTTTGTTGGTTGTCGTTGGGTTTTCACCGTTAAAGTTCACCCGGATGGTACTCTTGATCGATTGAAGGCACGGTTAGTTGTGAAGGGATATACTCAAACTTATGGTGTCGACTATAATGACACATTCTCTCCCGTGGCCAAAATTCCTTATGTCCGTGTTTTTATTTCATTGGCTGTGCAATTTGGCTGGATCCTTCATCAATTGGATGTGAAAAATGCCTTTTTACATGGTGATCTGGCTGAGGAAGTCTACATGGAGCAACCACCTGGGTTTATTGCTTAGGGGGAGAATGCGGTATGTCGTTTACACAAAGCTTTGTATGGACTTAAACAATCTCCTCGTGCTTAGTTTGGTAGATTTAGTGATACGGTTATCAAATTTGGATTAAAGCAGTGTCAGGTAGATCATTCAGTTTTCAGCTCCGTGTCTTCAACTGGCTGTATCCTTCTAGTTGTATATGTGGATGATATTATCATTATTGGCAGTGATTCAAGTGGTATTCAAAAACTTAAGCAATTTCTGCATAAAGAATTCAGTACTAAAGATTTGGGACGTCTTCGATACTTTCTTGGTATTGAAGTAGCCTATTCACATGTTGGTATCAATTTATCACAACGAAAGTATGTACTGGACATCCTTGGTGAAGTTGGATTTCTTGGAGTAAAGCCAGTTGATACCCCTATGGATCCCAATATGAAACTTGATGCAGAACATGGAGAATTACTACATGATCCAGCAAAGTATCGAAGGTTAGTTGGTAAGTTAAACTATCTTACTATCACGAGACCTGATATATCCTTTGCGGTTAGTGTAGTAAGTCAATTCATGAGTTCTCCTCGTACTACTCATTGGGATGCTGTACTTCGAATCATCAAATATTTGAAGGGAGCGCCGGGTAAAGGATTACAGTTCAAGAATTATGGCCATCTAAACACCGGGCTTTTCGATCCGACCGGGCTGGATGTCCTGTGGATAGGAGATCTACTTTAGGCTATTGTGTGTTTCTTGGAGGTAATTTAGTTGCATGGAAAAGCAAGAAACAACATGTAGTTTCCCGATCAAGTGCTGAAGCTGAATATCGTGCTATGGCACATGTGACAAGTGAATTACTATGGTTGAGAATGTTACTTTCAGAGATTGGAATGTCACCATCAAATCCATCAGTGCTATATTGTGATAATCAATCCGCTATTCATATTGCATCTAATCCAGTCTTCCATGAGCGAACTAAGCACATTGAGGTTGATTGTCATTTTGTGCGAGAAAAAGTTTAGAAAGACGAGGTTATTCTGCAACACACAAAGTCAGAGGATCAACTCGCGAATATTTTTACAAAATATCTACGGGGGAATAGATTGAGCGTCTTATGTAACAAGTTGGGTTTATTTGATATCTATATCCCAACTTGAGGGGGAGTGTTGAGAAATATTGTGAGTAATAAGGGTAAAATAGTAACTTAGTTATTATTAGGGTTAAGCACATCTGAGCATATATATTTGTAACCCTTTCTACCTTTTAATAATATAGAAAACAATTATCTCTTTGACACCTTCAACACTTTCAGATGAGTCAGAAATCTCGAAGTGATCAGTGCTTCCTCTTGCCCTAGATTGCATTCCAGCAATGCGATTCGATCTTCGTGATGCTGAAGGTTTGGGCTTTGATTTTTTAGAAGATTTTAGGGCCATTGAGGAGAATGAGAAAGAAAGTTTTGATCTTTTTTTAAGAGAAATGAGGTTTTTGCAGAAAAATCGTCTTAGGAAGAAGATATTTTGCAGCTAGGGTTTCTTGAGGTATATTGAGGGTGTTTTTGAACAAAGAATGAAGGAGGAAAAACTGAAAGAAGTCATTTTTAAAGAAAATGAACGAGTCTTTAACAAAATAGCAGTTTCCAAAAATTTGAAAGTTTATTCGAATTTTTAAGGATAACTGAAAAGCAATTTCCAAAATAAATTTACACACATTTTCCAATAGATAATTTGCACAATAATTCCTAAAATAAAATATTTAAATGGGGTGAAAATGAATCATACCTTATATACTTCCAAAATAATCTTACCCGCCAAAAAATTGAATTTGCAATTACTAATCTTTAAGACCATATGGTGTTCGTCCTTATGAAGAAACCTATCTTAGACACGTTGAACAAGTGGATTAATAATCCCCAATTGATTACAAATTATTGACACTTAAATTTTGGGGACATGATCATTTATTTGTTGCATAAAAAATTATAGATTAATTTTTAACCCCTAAAAAAAAAAAGCTAGAAATTAGATTGTGTAGCATATAATTTTAAGAGCATTTTTTTTATCATTTCATTTGCATTGGACCGGTGACAAATGGGTTTGAATTGATGGTTTTGAGCTTTAATTTGATCCGTTAGATGAAGCCTACGGAGAGAGCGAATAGCCCAAGCTCGTTATTATTTGAAGATCTAAAATTGACTTATGAGAAATGATGATTTGATATTTTCAAAAATGATTTATATTATTCTGCCAGTATTTGGTAAATCTTTTATATATTCATGTGATATATACATTGGATGATACATTTCGCAGCAGATTGAAATGTTTTGGATGAAATATTGAAAAAATAAAAGAGAATATTGCACATGGAGGTGTATATTTGGGGTAATATATCATGGAGCTGGAAAGAGCTGAAATATCTAATATGCGAATTTATTCTCTTTCCTTGAAGAGCCTAGCCCCTCCCTTGGCTATGTAAGGAGGCCACACATATTGATACATGCAGCCATTGAGAGAGCAAAGAAATTGGAGAGAGAGAAACGTGGCAGTGAGGATGATCCAACATATATGTTTGTGGTCTTTTTGTGAAGTGCGGTTTGACTTGGTCAAGCATTCCCTTGCGGTCAAATTCAAGACGCCCATTTGGAAGATTTTCATGTCCCCCGCACGACGCTGGTGAAGAACAAACGCTCCCTATGTGCTCGCAACTTTCGCCTTCTCAATGGCTATCACTGCACTTTGTGCTCAAGCTGCCACTGCGTCAAGTCTCAACGACGCAGCTCCAACGACACCGAGGCTCGCTGCCTTCATACGATTCATCATCACGAGTCCCACGGTTTGGCCGACAAACGCCGGAGTTGCCGTCTCACATCACGAGATTCCCTATTCCCCCACCACGAACCACCGTTTGCAAGCCAGCCGTGACGACGTCCAAGTGAGCCTTCACCGGAGACACACCAGGCCAAAGTGCTGGGTTTTCTGTTTTGCAAGTTGTTTAGAATATTCGAGTGACGACGTGCGAGTTTCGTGAACGGCCACTGTGAGCCATCGCCGGTCATCCTCATTGTGGTTCTCGTGATCCGTCGTCCATTTGAATTTAGAAACAATATCCAGGCGATATCGCAAATTAGGTAAGAATTTTGATTCATTCGGTTTCATATATCTTATGCCCAATTCATAAAATTGCAATCATGTTTGAATATTCAGTGGATATTATCATGTCCAAAAGAAATCTTTTTGAATTCTCGTGAATTAGGAATTTTTCCTAATATGACAACGTGAATACAATTGATAATTCAGTCTCATATTCGAGATACGATTCGTAATTGCACGGAAAATTACCAATCCGATCTCACGCCCAATATATGATTCATGATTTCATGAAAAGTTACCCAATCCGATCTCATGCTCGAGATATGATTTGTCAATTTATTTTCAAAATTAAACAAAAATGGATACTATCTTGTCTGATTTGTTGCCGTGCTTGATATGGATGTGATTTCTTGTTCTTGATGCCTTTGCTTGATTTGATTTTGCTTTCATAAAAGAAAACCAAAAAAATAAATATCTGAATTGGATTTGATTTTTACTAGAATATTGCTTGTTTTACAATAACTTGGATGTTTAGATTAGGTAATTTATTTATACCAAAATTTTGAAATAAGAAATACCAAAAATATTACCTTAGGATTTTAGATTTCCTTTTTCTTAATCTAAATTGCATGTTTAATTATGAGGGCAATTTTAATTTCGAATTTTAAAAGAAAATTTAAAAAAAAAAAATTATGCGTGTCACGTAGAATTAAGTCATCCCTTATATATCACTTAGTTATTGCAAGTTTAGGATCATTTAAATGTATGACATATTAGGATAATCGCATTTAATATTTTCCCATCATTAGATTAGGTTATTTAATAAATGTAGTGTGACATATAGTTCACATGTTAAGTTGCATGTTGCATGTCATTTTAGTTAGGCATTTTCATATGTCATTGTATTGCATTGGAAGTATATAAGTGAAAATCTCATTTAAATAAGTGAAAATCTCAAAAAACAAATTGTGATTACTTGTTAATTAGAAATCATATTTAGGATTGCTAATGTGATTTTTAAGCTAACATTACATATGCTTATGTTGCTTCAAGGTAAGTATCTCCTCCTTATGTTTGTAATTTGTTTGCGATTTTGTTTTATCGAGTGTTCAATGATGATTGTGCACCCGCATGATCATCTCATATGTTATGGAGTAAATTAAAATCAATCCGAACTGCCTGCTGAACATTTTTTTGAAATAAAATAGAAAAGGAACCGAAAAATGTTAGAGAAATCTAGCATAATCAAGTCCCCGTTCCCATAATCTCTAGTTCGTAGGAGTAAAGTAATCCTCCAGTTACTTTACTTAGATTTCCAATTGACCCACTAAAAATAAATTAGTGATGACTCCTAAATAAAAATCATATGCATGTTAAAAACTTGAATCTTAAGTTGCAAATTGGTATGAGCTTAGGAGAGCCCGGATTAAATTTAGGCTTAGAAATTCATGAGCCAACCCCTTAGGTGGTCCAACCCCCTTCGGGGAGGTCGCAACACAAATAAAGTCACATGCTTTCTTTTCAAGAGGTTTTGTAAAAATATTAGCCAACTGATTTCTAGGAAGTATGTTTACTTCACCATTGTTAACATAATCATGCATGAAATAGTGTTTCATCCCAATATATTTGGCTTTGGAATGTAAAATTGGGTTCTTCGTCAGATTGATGACACTTATATTGTCACACTTGATTGTTGTATTCGAATTTATGACTCCATAGTCCTTTAGTTGTTATTTCATCCAAAGGATTTAAGTGTAACAACTTCCCAATGCTACGTACTCAACTTCAGCTATTAATAAAGCCAAGCCACTATTGTTTGCTTTTTAAAGAACCACAACACAAACATACTGCATAACATCTAACAAGTTCTAGAAATGCTTTTCATGTCTATCTTACATCCTACAAAATTTATGTCAAAATATCTAAATAATACAAACTCTGACCTCTTAGGATATCAAAGTCCAAGAGAGGGGTAATTATTAATGTATTAAATAATCCTTTTTACTGTAGAGTAGCCTTTGGCAACCACTCTTATTTTATCTCTTGTAACTTTTCATTGTTCATCTAGTTTGTTCCTGTACACCCATTTGGTTCCTAATACGAGATGACCCTTTGGTTTAGGAACTAATTTCCATACTTCATTTATTCTAAATTGATGAAGTTTCTCCTACATTGCTTGGATCTAGTTTTCATTCGACAATGCCTCCTCAGTATTTCTTGGCTTAACTTCTAAAATGAGTGCCAATATACTGACAGCATCCTTTAGCATCGATCTTGTTCTAATCTTGTCATCAATGTCTCCAATAATGAGATCCTTTGGTGACTTGACTTATGCTTCCAATTTCTATTGAATTTGTCATTAGATGTTGGGTGTTTTTCACTGTTAGACTTCTCAGACTTTTCAGATTATTGATTTGTCCTGCTAAGTGTAATGCCTTTGTTTCTACTAGTTCCCAAACTTCTTCAAATTGTTGCTCTCCTTCTTGTTGAATATGATTAGAATCTTTAGATGTTTGAAGACTTTCATCAAACATTATGATGATAGACTCTTTCACTATGCGAGATCTTTTATTGTAAACTCCGAATGCCTTGCTTGTGGTTGAGTATCCCAGAAAGATCCCTTCATCTGATCTTTCATATTCAAAATAAAGCATTCGAAAATATGAAATATTTTGTTTCCTACCTTTGAAAAGTTCGTTGAAGGTTTTCTCAAGTGAAGGTCAGAGAAAAACATGATTGATTATGTAACCTCTAATTGGTTTGTATAATGGAATCCAGCTAATAGGTTATTAGCGTGGGAGAGTACACGTAAGTTTATTAAAGCTGAACCATTATAATCTTTTGTGTGCAATTTTTTATCTCTTACTCTCTTTATTTTACCTGCAATAATGTGTAGTGGCCAGATCCTACCAATATGCAATTAATTTTATCACAAGTAAAATAAAGAGAGCAAGAGATATAAAATTGTCCACAAAAGATTAAAATAGCTCGGCTTTGACAAGTCTACGTCCACTCTCCCACACTAAAAGCCAATTGGCTAAATTCCACCATACGAACTAATCAGAGGTTACAAGATCTAAGTAATGATTACTCAAACTCATGTGAACAACTCCTCATACACTCCAACCTCTAATACTAATTATTAGGTCTAGATATATTACTTAGAGGGGGTGAATAGGTGATATTATAGGAATTAGAACAATTTAAAACTAATATTGCAAAAGTACAATGTTTGGTGATAGAATAGTAATCAAATCTTACCAGTGCATAATTAATTCTATCACAAGTAAAATAAATAGAGTAAATGATAGAAAATTGCATACAAAAAATTATAGTGATTCCGCTTTGACAAGCCTATGTCCACTCTCCTGTTAACTCTTGCGCTAACAGCCTCTTGGTTGGATTCCATTATACAAACCAATCAGAGGTTACAAAATCTGAGTAATGATCACTCAAGCACGTGTGAATAATTTCTCACACACTCTCAACTTCTAAGTGATTATATAATATTGCTCACGGAGACTAATGTATTTGATTGGAAATACTCTTCAGACTTTGGAATTGTAAGCTTCGATTCTCTCGTGCTCTCTTATTCCTTTCAGCTTCAAGACCTCCTATCCGAGCTAACCATTGCACATATCTCTAGGAGAATTATCAAGCCATTCTACCCATTAGCCTAGATCTTGCTTAGAAGATTTGATTGCTTCAAGGTTGTCGAGAATGAAGCTTCCTATAGTTTCTACTACCGCAGTTTAGGTTTCCATAAGTCAAGTGCTTCAATTTGGAAAGAATGTTTCGCCTCAAGTCTAATGTTTCAGGAAATCCAAATCTTCGAGAGATATTTTTAGAAAACTTTCCTTTAGAACTTCTTATATATAAGGCAAGGAATCCAATTAGCGCCATTAGCCGTTGCATGAATATATTGTCTCATTTCCTAGCTATTTGACAAAACATATATGGAATGAAATAATTAAGCCACAACTTTAGTTTTGATTGATAACATCTGATCACATCCATTAGACTTTCCACCTGAAAAATACTTATCATCGTAATCAAAATCTTTACTCCAGATAAGTTTTGTCAATCTTCAAAATTTGTTAGAGAATGTTTTCTCAATAGAGGTGTCATGAATGAGGTGACGCCTAAGAGAGAGCATCCATTTGAGAGCATCTGTAATTTAAAATCTTATTTGAAAGTGGCCTCCTTAGCCTTAAATTCACAATTCTACATGATGGAAGTAAAGAGAAGTTGAATAAGGGCAAAATGCGACTTCTTGTAATATTTCTTTGACTTGGGTTATCATTGGCGTTCAAGTTTCCTTCAAATTATCCTTCCACTCCAAAAAGTCTTTTATTAATCTACCTCCTTGCCTTCCAAAGGAGCTGAGATAAGCCTTTGGACTTAGAAAGTTGCTACAGTCATTTCTGCTTTCTGTTTATTTCCTGCAATATTAGGAGTTATCTAATTGATGACTGTCTATCTATATTTTCATGATATCCTACGAAGAAAAAATGGTTAAAAGCTACTTTTTATCTTTAAACTCTAATAAAATACAATTGTCTTAATTTATGAACAACACCAATATGATTAATTTCACATAACCATATTGAATCTTGAGGGTAGTTGTATTCTCCTCCTACTCATTGCTGCCATTTTAGAGTCAATTCATATAGTTGCAGCATCTTTATTTAATGAAGTTGTCGTCACCAGTTTTCTCATGAAATTACAGGATTAGAGATGAGATTGTTTGCTGCATTGAGATGACAAAATTAATCAAAGGCTATGCAATATTAGGGTATCAAATACTTGCAACCTGTTTCGATATTCTTGGCTATTTTCGTGTATCAATGCCCACATTTGGTAGTTTGGTCATGTTTGTCATGTTAAGATATTTTTTTTTTTTATGCTTATCCATTTATAGCACTTTTGTGGAATTTTCAGCAGATGAGTGCATACTTTGCGCCTGTTTTCTTCAGTCATCTCTTAGGAAAATGCCTCCGGCGAAAGAATCCATTTCTTGAGGTGTCAAGGCTGGGTTTGGTGGTTGTAGGAACATTTGCAGTTGTCTGGTGGCCATAACATTTACTCATCAGAAAGGTGAGTAATTATTTTTGTTATATTCTTCAAGGGAAGAACAGAGAACAAACCTACTGCATCATCCCCCACATGCCATGAATGAAAATAGTCCTCCTCTCTCTTAATGCTTAGCTAGAGCATGTTACGAGTTGCATTTTTTACCTTATATAAAAATCAAATGGTAGGGTTTGACTTCTTAGATCATCAGAATTATTACTTCGTTTTTAAAGATTATCCAGTGACAAGTGGACAGGTACTTCGGTTAATGAAGTGAATATTCATTCTGGATATCTGTAGGAAGCAACGTGTTACACTAATGAATTGTACTGTGGTTTAGTTGGTCATGTTCCTAGACTAGACAAGGTAGAATAGTAGGCCTGACATAAGCTCAAGCTTTGAAACTGCGGAAATTCTATGATTGTCATAGGGTTTAATCAATACAGTCAACAGCATGCTGCTTTAAATGCGTGAGTATCTAATGCGGTACGTCTAGCCAACCCAAACACTTCTTTGGATGACAGTAGTCAATATCCATAAGAACTGTAGACCTAGCTTGTGAGCCGAAGGTGCTTGGTATCATATTAATGGAAACACTCTAAAGCCCCCCTTACCTGTAAAGGGTGGAAGCTTTAGAATAGTAGGTATATGTAGTTTTCTAAGGGAAGACCTCTGTCATAATACTCTTATTCATGATCATTTGATTTTACATAAATTGGCTTTATTGTGACCATACCTTCTATTTTGGTGCTTTCTGTAGTTTCTCTCGTCTTGCTCTGTTTGAGAGGTGGATATGTGAGGATTATGTAGCTAACTTTTGGTGCGCCACATCAGTTCTTATCTAGGACAAAAGGTTGTTTTTGAATCCTAAGCTCAAGCTTTTGAGCTTCATTATGACTGTATCAACTTGCCTGCCTTCTATGATCCATCAAATATCTTCCCCAAGCAGTCAAGGTTTCCTCTGTGGTTTACGGAACAGTTCGCTGTCCTTTTACTTCTTTTCACTTCGGAGAGTTGCAGTCTGTCCCTTTCACTTATTACTTACCATTGCAATGTGATGTGCGTCTAAATCTTTGCACCCCTGCTTCTCGTGTTGTACATGCAGTGCATGAGAAGTTTATTCTACTGCCACTTCTGCTGGCCAGTTTGCTTGCTCTGGATGATCCTTCTCTTTACAAGTGGTTAACCCATTATGGATTGCTCTCTATGTTTCCTCTTCTACGTCGTGACGGACTTCTACTTCCTTATATGACCCTCAATGCTCTCTACTTTCTTCTCTACCATGTGCCCAGGGACAAGCGAGATTCAGAGGTCACCGGTTCTTCCGCGGCTTACCCAATTTTGAGTGCCTTCTCTGTTTGTTGCTATTTTGGTCTTCCTTCAGTTTACTTAACCACGCATTCCCCTGAGAAGTATTCTTTCCTCTTTGAAGCTTTGATCATGATATTTTGCTTTTTCCACTTTCCTCTGCTTGCAATTTACACCAATAAAAAGCAATGGACATTGTCCAAGCATTCGATGCTGTCGAATCAGGAAAAGAAGCTTATTTGATATCGTTGTCATGGAACTTAGGTTCATGATTCTTCTTTATTTTTTCAGTTTTCGGAAAGGTGATAAGAATTGGCATTTTTACATTGACCTTTTGGCTGCCAATAACTAAGAGGAATATCCAATGTGATTTTCAGTCCGCTCTTTTCATGTGAATTGTTATCTGTATGATCAGAATTTTTTTGCAATACAAGCGACCTCGCTGTGTTTCTTTTTCACTATTAGTCTGGCTTTAGTCACTGTCGTGACATATAATGTCCCTGATATATGAAACCTGTCAACAATTCCTGTATTGCTAATTTTTCTCAGGGGGCCTGGTCATTTGGTTTCCATTTCCTATTTATGTATTTTAAGCTTGCTCTTCTTGTCTTGTGGACGTAATTTTCAGTTTACAAAGACTTGGTGGATTAGAGCTTCTTTATTCCTCGCTTTGAATAGGATCAAAACAAAAATGAATTAATTTCGTATTAGTCAAGGAACTACCTAGCTAGTTGAAATTTAAATTAACGAAGGTTAATGGGAAAAGCGAATGTGTGTTCTTCACGCAATGTACACGTAATACTTCCATTTCTTAATTCTCCTTCTACGCTTAGTCTTGAATATCAAAAGAAAAATTTGAGTCGGTTTGGTTTGATTTTTCTTTGACATTTTGGTATTAGGCCAATGAGATCGACCGGTTTCCCTGCATAGGCCCATTCCGGGACCTGGGAAAAGACCCTAAATCTCCGGTGGTTTCATTGTTGTTTTGCTTAGCCATTTAGATAATCAGAGCTACTGACGCCCAGTGAAAAATTAAAGAGACTGAATTGGTAATGCAAAATAGGTTCAAAATCAAACCTCACTGAGTGAGATGCCAGAATTACCAGTAGGGATGGTCAGGTAAACCACAACTGTTGCTAGAGTGATATTGGCAAATGTCTTGTTTGAGATCCAATGTATCAGAACGGTGTGCAGAAAGCACATCTCTTTGGTGTGTTCCCCACTTATCAGCGGTGTATAGCGCTTGCGCTTCAAATTATTTGGTTATAGCCCTCGAACATGAACGTTTGACATGAGTATCTTGGAGAAGGAATGGGAAGATTTGAATGTTTATGAGATTCAATCACTTCTTGGACTGTGGGGTTTGAAAATGCAACCCATAACCCTTCATAATAAGCCATGAATCGGCTGCACTTGATGTCACAGCTTCCCGTATGGCTCGTGGCTACTCTATCTAGCTCTTTAATTCAGAACAGAATTTCCCTAGTCAACTGCTTCACAGGCCGCTCCATTCGTGCACTCAAAAGAATGGGAACGAAGTGAAGGGTTGAGAAGAGTACACAGGAGGAGTCAGCAGGTGCACAATATCATCGTTTGATCATGGAATCCCACGAAATAGTCTGCATTTGCATCCATCTGAGGATGTCTAGCGGTAAACCAAGTCCCGTATATTTCACGATCTTGGCAAAGTCTAGGCCATTTAATTGTAGCCTCGACGAGGTGTAATTCACCGATACAGGCTAGTTATGTCTTGTTTTCCTTCACTGTTGAGTGAATGGTTCACCAGTCCAATAGCAGATAGCTTCACGATTATGGGTGAAGGCATAGGGAAAAATATGCACAGTAAATATTAAATAATAGCAGATAAAAGTTTCCACAGGCAAAACCATCGCCCTCAACGGCAGCGTTGGCTCAGGCCTTCTCCTCCTCACGACGGGAAGAGGTTAGAATCCCAGCGTTGTCGTTAGGGATTCTTAAGCGTGACGCGGTGGTGGTAGGTCCTACGCTAGCGTCACCCCAGGTTTGCGCTGCTGCTATCGGCTTATAGTGGTTCCCAGGACATAAATAAATAAATAAAGTTTCCACAGGCAAATGTCATGATAAGTCGCATCACCTTCGTACAATATCTCAGTAAATTATAGCAGACAAAATATTTAATTATAGCATCTCGACATACAAATTCAGCCAATCGGTGGGATGCCTTGGCTCTCCTTATTTGACAGTTCCCTCTGCAAACGGTGCCCATTTTAAAATTCTCCAGTTACAAGACTTGAGGACTAGTAACTCACACGCATGTTTATTTGATTCGATGCCGAAATCTAAAGCCTTATCATTGATATTAGATTACAAACTGCTCAGTTTTGGATCTCTAGTCAATGAACTACAGCATCAGACATGTCCCTAAAACGACGTTCCATGTCTAAAGCACAATCTACTTGTTTACTGCCCGTATCAGCAGTGCTGATAGAAGAACAACCAGCATTATGAAACAGTAAGGTCCTGAGTTCAGAACAGTTTAATCGTATTATAAGTAACTAACTTCAAGAAACTGACAATTCTCTCGTGCAACCCTTGTAAAGAATGGCGACTGCACGTGAAGGTCTTCATTAAACTATGGAGCCACCACCACTAATTTCATCCTTGGGACATTGCATGAAATGTCTTTCCGTTGAAATTCATGCACCTTTTGGCACAGCATTGCACGCAGAGCAATGTTAAAGTCTTGTCTCCCCAAGTTGCGAATTAAAGGGCGATCTCTTCTTGTTTGCCGTAGAATCCACGCACACCGAATTGACTCCTTTAATTAATCATAGAAATTGTAAATAAATAAAAAAAAAAAGGCATTTTGTTTTCTCTCTAATTTATTAAGTAATCCCATTCTGAGTTAAGGTCAAACAAATGAGCGACTGCGGAGGTGGACGGAAGGCATCTGAATTTGCCCACTGAAGAAAATTTGACCTCAAGACTCCCCTTTGCAAAAAAAATTATGAATGGTCGCTCGAGAGAATGAATGGGCGAACGTGCATATACAATGTAAAAATTGAACGTACACAGACTTTTGCGAATCTGAGTGCGAAGGCCCAACTAAAAAAGGTCGGGATTAAGCTTAGTTGTGCACTCACATGTTCATCAACCAATCCATCATTTGTTAATACCTGTCCAGATCACTGATTGTCTGCCAGGAGTAGTGCGGGAGAGCTTGTCTCATTCATCATGATCAAATGCGTATTATTTATAGGCCATGTCATGCGTCTCTCTTCACAGAAAGTGTGATTTTGAGTGTGAAGATATGAGATATACTCAATGTCACTCTCTGACACTGTAAGCTTTCAAAGTAACCATCAGCTTGTACTTCGCTAATGTCAACTGAAAATGATGGATTGGGGAATCTCATGAAGAGGCCGCAAAAAATAGCGTAATGGATAAGGCTTGTGCGAAAAAGATCTAGTTTGGGGCTCAAATTACTTCGAACAAGTTTCTAAATTCAACATACGATGGTGCTCGGAACAAGCTTTCGAAGGATTTCTTATGGCACTACTCAGGATATCAAATTGCTTGGACTATAAAAAATCTAGGAGGTTTAGTTCTCGGCACGTGTCTGCCTATTCAATTTCTGTCAATCCACAATAGTTCAAAAGCACTTGTAAGATTGCCCACATGAAATAGTCCTCTAAAACGAAAGATGGTATTAAAGCTTGGAGGTCCAGCACGTTGGATTTGCGTGCTTCAAACTTTCGCGATGTTAATTTCCAGTGTCCCTTCAGTTTAGAAGAGTATTAAAGGTAAACTAGAAAACATGTTTCCCAACAGTTTAAATTGTAGAATAAGTGCATGCTCATCTTAGGGTTTTAGTACACTTTGTACGCACTCCTCCAAGGGCTGATTATACTTGGAATTCAAAGTCGAGCGAACTCATCCACCTTCTTTGACCGTGGAGTAGTCCTTCGCTCTAGAACCATGCCCGTTTGCTGCATCATCTCGCTGAACTCGATTCTGTACTTTGTCATTTTGCATGACATTTTATCTTGGTATTTTCAAAAGATGGTGCTCGTTCCGAAGAAGAGGACACTTAGGCAAGAAGATAGGCATACGCGGGCACGCAAAAACAAGATTTTCATCTTCAACAAGAATGTGCACCCCGAGATCGATTTTAATGGAATTCTGTATACCAACATAGTGACTTGGCCCCATGACAAGCTCCCTTAGAGATTGAGAATCCATTAAACGGTCAATGAACTTAACCCTATGACCATCCTTGGGAATTGAGAAGAGAAGTACGACCATATATTTTGCGTCGTTCTCAAATTTCTTCCCCATTTTCTGGGATTAATACACTCCGCAGCAACTAAACATATAATAACTCCATGTGAATCTTATTATAGGGTGATTCGCTCGGCAAGATAGAGAGTACGAGAGAATAACATAAGATTTTCTTGTGTTTTTATAGGTCGACAAGTACTGATGAAGATATAAGGAAGATGACGTGCAAGAATGCCAAACACGCTTGAGTTATACATACGTCTTTCGGCGCATGCAATCGGATGATTGATCAAAGTGCATAGCGCGTGGTGAACTGGGGCTGAGAATTGAGATGTGAGCGTTAGCAAGCAAAAAATTCGAACCCCGTGACTTCAATTTCCCATCTAACTCAATGAGTTTTCGACCTCGTATAAGCATGAATCGACAATTATGTATGCATAATTATGTCTGTGTTGAATTGCGGTTCCACCGCCGCAAGATGAGTTGTCATTTAATGATCGTTTGGTAATTGCTGATTATCGTCGTGCATGATTGTTTAGTATTAATACATAGCGTATTGTTTTCAAGACGTGTTTAATTGGCTATCTTGTGGAGATCCACAAGAACAGAAGAAAGATTTGATAGGAATATTCTTATCTTAATAAATAGCGATAGAATCTTCACATCTCAATTAAGTCGCATAAAGCAATAGTTTCATGGTTTCTTTTCATATATAATGTGAATCTTTACTAGATGTGATTTAACTAAAAGTTCTCTAACATATTGATTGTCAATTATCCACAGGCTAAAAAATTTCATATGTATCGTTTTTAAGAAAAAACAAATTGTCACCTATCGAAGTTATTATCGTTTTACTTTTAGTTTCTAAAGAGCACGATGAATTTATGGTTCACGAGTGATTCTCTTGCCTAACTCAAAATTCAGTCTAAAAAACTAGTTAATTTTGTTAGTTAAGAAAAAAACAATACGAATGTAAAAAGAGGACGTAGTGGCAAAATTGCAATAGCCCTTTAACTAATGACATTGTAGATCAGGATTTGGCACAAAATTAAAACATTATATATAGATAAAATCAACTAAAATGCTTTACGAATGCTTTTAATAAACTAAATTGTAATGTAACACATTTTTAAGTGTTCAATTTTCAGTATGATTAATGGGTTTAATCCCACGTATCGACTCATTTAACCATCGATCAATTAGCAAAGATTGGTTTCTTTGTTAGACCTTCTTTAGCAATGGCAGTGCCTGCTAGATACTCTCTCTCTCTCTCTCTCTCTCTCTCTCTCTCTCTCAACTTCATACATCAAAGTACGAAAAAAAAAAAAAAAAAAAAAAAACAAGTCTTAGATTATTAAGTAATGTGATATCATATTCGGTCAAATCTATAAGTACTTTAATTGTTTGAACTAATAAGGAAACGATGCACGAATGAGCAAGTTATCTAACAGCTCTTTCTTTCTTCTTCTTCTTTATTATTTCTTTTAATATATTTTGTGAGATAAATTCAAGACAATGAAGTGAGCATATCAGGCAATGATGGACATTGTGTCGACTTTGAGATGTTCATATTGAAGGTCTGCCCCTAAAGAGATGTGCATTTCGATTGACCAACTTGGCATTTGCTTCTCCTTATAAGGTCATTTAATTAATACTTGATTGCCAAATTTCGTTGAGACTTTGGTTCATGCATCAAAGCACAACAAAAATATCCAAAGTCTTAGACCATTAAGTAATGTGATGTTAGATTCTTTCAAATCTATAAGTACTTCAATCGTTTTGAGCTAATAAGGAAACAATGCACAAATCAACAAGAAATCTGACAGCTTTTTTTCTTTCTTCTTTTTATTTTAATTTTTTTGGTATTTTGGGACATAAATTCAAGGCAATAAAGCGAACATATAAGGTAATGATGGTCAGTGTGTCTACTTTGAGATGCTCATAATGCAGGTTTGCCCCAGAAGAGATGTGCATTTTGATTGACCAAGCTGGCATTTGCTTCTCCTTATATGGTCATTTAAGTAATAATCGATAGCCAAATTTTGATGAGAATTTGATTCATGCATCAAAGTATTAAAAAAAAAAAAAATCCAAGTCTTAGATTGTTAAGTAATGTGATATCAGAGTCTATCAAATCTATAAGTACTTGAATTGTTTGAGCTAATAAGGAAACAATGCATAAATTAAACAAAAAATCTAACAGCTTTCTTTCCTCCTCCTCCTCCTCCTTGCTGTTTTTTTTTTTTTTTTTTTTTTTTGGTATTTTGTGAGATAAATTCAAGGCAATGAAGTGAGCATATCAAGCAATGATGGACACAGTGTCTACTTTGAGTTGCTCATAATGAAGGTCTATCCCCCGAAGATGTGCATTGCGATTGACCAATTTGGCATTTGCTTGTCCTTATGTGGTCATTTAAATAATAATTGATTGCCAAATTTCGATGAGACTCTGATTAATGCATCAAAGTACCCAAAAAAAAAAAAATCAAGTCTTAGATTATTAATTAATGTGATATCAGATTCTGTCAAATCTATAAGTACTTCAATTGTTTGAGTTAATAAAGAAACGATGCACAAATCAACAAGAAATCTGACAGCTTGCTTTCTTTCTTCGTCATCTTCTTTTGGTATTTTTTGTGAGATAAATTTAATGCAATAAAGTGAGCATATTTTGCCTCAGAAGAGATGTGCATTTCGATTGATCAACTTGGCATTTGCTTCTCCTTATATGGTCATTCAATTAATAATTGATTGTCAAATTTCTATGAGACTTTGACTTATGCATCAAAGTAAAAGTAAAATATATATATATATATATATATATATATATATATATATCCAAGTTTTAGATTATTAATTAACGTGATATCTAAAACCTGTTGCAATCTAAAACCTATTTGCCAAATTTCAATGAGACTTTGATTTCGAAGAAATTATCAAAAAAAGTCATAAACCTATTGCAATTGTGTCAATTTAATCATAATATGTTTTTTGGCCAATTCAATCCTAAACCTTTGCATTTATACTAATTCAGTCCATCCAACCAATTTTAGCCAACCGACGCCGACATGGTGCTACTGGCCCTAACGTGAATTTTTTTTTTTTTTTTTCTTCTATTTTCTTTATTTTTTTCCCCTTAGGGGAAGGGGAAGGGGAAAAATAAAGAAAATATAAAAAAAAAGTAAAAATATTAAAATTCAAACAATATTAAAATATTATTTTAAAAATGCTACGTCAACGCCAGTTGCACCACGTTAGCAGTAGCCGGCCAAAATTGACCAGATGGACTAAACTAGCATAAATACAAAAGGTTTAGGACTGAATTGATATAATTATAATAAGTTTATAACTTTTTTTTTCTGATAATTCTCCTCTTTGATTTCCCATGACAAGTAGTGGTGTCCTTATTTCGAGAGCTGTATTAATCATTTACTAACAAGCTTGTGGACACATTCTCTTGTCTTATTCATTACATTAATTTTTTTCTCCATTTTAGGTATTTAGCTGATATTTCAAGATATTGCCTTTTTTGATAACTTGTCATCTTTTGGGCAATCGCATTGCCACATTAAAAATGTAGTTGTTTTTAACAAATGTCCTCGTGATTCTTTAGGTATTGCCATATGTAGAAGCGGGTGTTTGGCATTTTCAAGAAAATTAATCATTCGACAATCACTACTATAAATACCCTCCTGCATAGAGCTATGTCTATCTCATCTCTCCATCGCAATCCCCCCAACAACCACCCACCGCCCCCCGCCCCCCGCCCCCCCCTTCTCTCTCTCTCTTCCCGATACTAACAAGTGTTGCCGGATCACCACTGTCATGGCCATGGTGGTCCTTAAAGCCATTTTGGCCGTACTCTTGAGTCTGCTATTGAAGAGTGCTTACGAGACCATCTCATTTTACTGGTGGACGCCGAGACGCATCAAGAAAATAATGGAGAGGCAAGGCGTGCGTGGCCCGAGACCTCGCCTCCTAGTCGGCAACATCGTGGACATGGTCTCCCTCGTTGCCAAGTCCACCTCCGACGACATGGACTCCATCCGCCACGACATCGTCCCCCGCCTCTTGCCCCATTACGTCCTCTGGTCACAGCAATACGGTATATATGTATACCCATCAGATATTCCTAACACACACACACACACACGCTCCTTAAAAATGATTTCCCAACGTGGAACCAGAGGGGTGGACCAGAGTCCCCTTCGAACATGAATTTATTGGTACCGAACTGATGATTTCGATGCCATTTTTCGGCACAGGAAAACGGTTCATATACTGGAACGGGACGGAGCCCCGGATGTGCCTGACCGAGACCGATCTGATCAAGGAACTCCTGTCCAAATACAGCACTGTAACTGGGAAGTCGTGGATGCAACAGCAAGGATCGAAGCATTTCATCGGGAAGGGACTCCTGATGGCGAACGGTGACGATTGGTACCACCAACGCCACATCGTTGCCCCTGCCTTCCTGGGAGACAAACTCAAGGTACTCCTCAATATATTGCGAAACCGATTGCAAGCACATGCTTGGCAATGTGAAGAACTTTCATTTTGCTTTGACCCAGTTGGGGGCTAGTAAATTAATCGTGATTTGGGTGTTTTATATTAGAGTTGTGCGGGGTACATGGTGGAGTGCACTAACCAGAGGCTCAAATCGCTGAGGAAGGCAGTGGACTCGGGCCAGACCGAGTTTGAGATCAGCGAGTACATGACCAGGCTCACGGCAGACATCATCTCCAGGACTGAGTTTGACAGTAGCTACGAGAAGGGCAAGCAAATCTTCCACCTCCTCACCAACCTCCAACGCCTCTGTGCCCAAGCCAGCTGCCACCTGTGGTTTCCCGGGAGCCGGTACGTCCCATGTGACAGTGGTCAAATAAGTTTTTAGAACTTACGTTACTTTTTCTCGAACTTCTCCTGTAATAATGAAACGTCGAAAACCGGATTCCAGCCATACCTAACGCCTCGTAAAGGGAAGTAAATGTTATGACCAGAAAAAAAATGGGGGGAAGACATTGAGAGTTAACTGATGACAATTATTTTATTTTATTTTCATTAGGTTCTTTCCAAGTAAGTACAATAGGGAGATAAAGTCACTGAAGATGGAGGTGGAGAGGCTGCTGATGGAGATAATCCAGAGCCGGAGGGACTGCGTCGAGGTCGGGCGCAGCAGCTCGCACGGGAACGACCTGCTCGGCATGCTGCTCAACGAGATGCAGAAGAAGAGATCAGGGAATGGATTAAGCTTGAATCTCCAGTTGATCATGGACGAGTGCAAGACCTTCTTCTTCGCCGGGCACGAAACCACCTCGCTGCTGCTGACGTGGACGGTCATGCTTCTGGCCAGCAACCCATCTTGGCAAGAGAGAGTGAGGGAGGAGGTCGCTCAGGTCTGCAATGGTGCCGATCCCTCAGTCGAACATCTCTCCAAGCTCACCCTGGTAAGCTTGAAATTCTCTCATTTATTGGGTCTCCTTTACTAATTACAAACAATTCATACGACTCATTTCATGTTATGTCATCACATTAACGTCGGTAGACAATCAATCACGATTTATGTCGATGGTAAAATTGCTTAAATCATGTGAACCATCGTTATGATTTGATTCTTTATACAAAATTTACAAAAATGAGAGCAAAAATGGTCAAATTCAATTTTTATTTTTTTTATAAACTGAGTCGTATTATCAGGTCATGTAAATATCCATGATCGTTTCTAGCTAGAAAGTTTAGCACTCATTAGAGGATATAATTTTTTTATTATTATTATTATTATTTTGGGTCTCATGGGGTTTGTGCTTTTGATATTGATGAGGCAAAAAATAAAATTTTGCCGCCAATTTGAGCGACTTTTTGGTGATGGACATAAACGTTGTACTTAACGTTTATAAATGGTGCATGCTATGGCGAGTGGCATATTTTCTCTGATCACCTTCGGGAATGGCGGCAACAGAGTCGCACGATTTCATGAACAATGTGTGGTTAATAGTACACGGCCATCTTAAGTCCCTGCCATATTCTAGTCATTTTTAGCCATGTCATCAATCAACAAGATGATATCATAATCGATCAGTTCATTGCCATTCCCACCCGAATAATTAATTTCTCTTATCGATGCCTCCATCATTCCCTAGGTTACTAATCACTAACCTTTCCTTCTTCTTTTTTCTATTTTGGCCGCAGTTGAATATGGTGATTAATGAATCAATGAGGCTCTATCCACCAGCCACGGTGCTTCCCCGGACGGCGTTTGAGGATATCAAGTTGGGCGACCTCCACATCCCCAAGGGACTCTCGATTTGGATTCCGGTCCTCGCCATTCACCACAGCGAGGAGCTGTGGGGCAAGGACGCAAACGAGTTCAACCCGGAGCGGTTCGCGTCAAAGTCTTTCGCGCCAGGCCGGTTCATACCCTTCGCAATGGGCCCGCGGAACTGCATCGGCCAGTCCTTTGCTCTCATGGAGGCCAAGATCATACTGGCCATGTTGATATCCCGGTTCAGCTTCACGATCTCGGAGAACTACCGCCACGCTCCCGTCATCGTGCTCACTGTAAAACCCAAGTACGGGGTTCAAATATGCTTGACGCCCCTAAACCCATAGAAATATACAACTTTTGAGGTTTAGGATGAAAGTTTTGATACACCTTCTTTCTCGTGCGAAAAAAGAGACAAAACGGTTGTAGAGATGAAGAAACTAGAAAGCAAGATTCTCCGTATTTCATTATTGTTGTCATCATGGGTTAATGACTTAAAATGAGCAAAACAGATATATATCTTCAGTTCATGTCCATCAATTTTTTGCAGCGGTTTTTTGGTCGTAGGACCGACCAAAAAAAAAAAAAAAAAAAAAAAAGATATGTTCGTTCATGTCTTTTCAAATAGGTCTTTTCGTTCCTGTCTTTTAAAATTCTATAAATTGAAATAAATTACTCTTTAAAAAAATGAACGAGAATATTCAATAATTTTTCTAAGTGCGCCAATTCAAGGAAAAGTTTGATTGAGTCTTGTTTGTATAGTGCTAATAAAAATAGGGTCGAGATGTTGTATCTTGAGAAACATAGTTCATAAATCTGCACAACACCATTGGCAAGAACCAATCGTTTTAAGGAAATTCAATAATCCGTACCTCACCACCTATCTAATTATGTTACAATTTTACAAATCAACATTTGGTTTGTAATTCAGTCATATTTACTTGTTATGAAAATTCATTCAATACATTTATTCATTGACTTGGTCATTATTAAATTTGTTATCATTTTCTTGGTATTATTATTTCAGTTTTAATTTTATTGGTTATAGCAAATAGTATTGAATTATGTATCCTACAATCTTAAGTCGATCCTTACCATTTGTTGGGTTAGTCAGAAAATCAAGATAGCTTATAACAATCAAATACCCAATAATGTCCCAAATGTTTCTAGAGACGTTCCTATGGTCAATTCAACCATTGTTGTTAGAGAGTTTTAGACCACGGGGCCAAGTTTTGTGGGAGTAAATGCTAAGAGCCTTTGGGCCTGGACCACCTATGGCGGTATGGGTACAAATCACATGACTGATATACATTGAACTGGTTATCAAAGCAATATGAGCCAAATGGCATATGGTATTGTTTCTAGAGGGACGATTCAATAGACTTTGCCTACTTTGATTGTACTAAATCTAGTTACGCTGAATGAGAAACAAGAGAGATTCACCAGTGTGGGCTTTAAGCAATGGCAACAAAAGATGTTCTTGTATCTTACCACGCCCAATATGGTCAAGTACTTATTAGAAGTGTGCTTGCTAATTAGTCTAGATGAGCAAGATGTCATTACGCTCAAAGAGTTGGAGGCTTGGAAGTACAAGAACTTCTTATTCTGAAATTATATCCTTAATTAAGTTCCCTATAATAATGTTTATGTCAAACAATTATGGGAGTCCTCCGAAAAGAAATACAAAATAGAGGACATAGGCACAAGAAATTCGTGGTTGCCAAATTCCCATACTTCAAGAAGGTGGATTCTAAATCTATCATGAGTTAGGTTCAAGAATGTAAAGAATTTAGAACGATGTCTTTGCTAAGAGAATGTCACTTAGTAAATCATTCCAAGTGGAAGCCATTATTGAGAAGCTGCCTTTGGGCTGGTCAAACTTCAAAGTTATTTGAAGCAAAAATCAAAAGAGATGAGCCCTGAATATCTCATTGTACACCTTAGAATTGAATAGAACAATAGAAGGAATGCAAACCCTTCTATAGAGCCAAAGGCCAATACTATTTATTTTTCCAAATCCAAGCAAGATAGGAAGAAGAAGAAGTATTGTCAAGAAAAATGCAAGCAAAAGAAACAATCTTAAAAATTTTAATGGACATGTTTTGTTTGCAATAAGCATTGCCATTAACTTGAGGATTGCAAGAAGTGCCAAAAAAGGTAAGGGCAACGGTGTAGCCAAGCAATTGAATCTGACAAAGATGATGAAAGGTTGACTACTATGGTGGTGTCTAAGGTATCATTGTTGTTGAACACTAATGAATGGTGGTTGGATACAAATGCCACGAATCACATTTGTATGGACAAACACCTATTCTCCTCTTACGAGAAGGCTGAGAAAAGGGACAAGATCTATATGGTTAACTTTGCATCAACAAAGATTGCTAGGAGAGGAAAGGTGATCCTGAAGTTCACCTCTGGTTAGGTTATCACCTTGCTAAATGTGTTGCATGTACCAAAGATCTAGAAGAATCTAATTTCTAGCTCTAAACCTGTCAAGAGAGGTTTCAAAATTATATTTGAGTTTGACAAGTTTGTACATTCCAAAGAGGAGATGTATGTAGGGAAAGAGTACTTGTACAATGACCTGTTCAAAGGTAATGTGCTTTCATTGATGTAAATTCAAAAAATTTGTACCTAGAGACTATTAATAAAGAGAAGTTTTCAATTACATTGTTGTGTCTTATTATTTATGGCTTAGTTTAGAGCATGTATACTATGGTACAATGAAGATGATAGCAAATTTGGGACTAATCACAAGGATGCCTATCACAAGTAGGAGACTTGTGTTGAGACTAAGTTTGCCAAAAAATCACTCAAGTAAAATAACATAACTCTAAAGGATATAGCTAGTGACATGCTCTTAAGTTCGAGTTTAACTCAGAATTTGTCAGGGGAGGCAATTCTAACTATAAACTATATTCTTAATAAAGTACCCCATAGGAAGATGGGT
This sequence comes from Eucalyptus cloeziana, assembly GCA_014182715.1. Lineage (NCBI taxonomy): Eukaryota > Viridiplantae > Streptophyta > Magnoliopsida > Myrtales > Myrtaceae > Eucalyptus > Eucalyptus cloeziana. Next base: position 28,863,694 of record CM024639.1, read on the forward strand.
AAGACTCCACGTTAATTATGAAATGGAAGGTTACCATCCTATATATTTTTGAAAGTGTGAAGGTGCCCATCCAATCCTCCTAATACAAATCTGAAAATGTGGAAATTCATGCCAATACTATACTAGAATCAAGGGATGTTGAATTCCTTGAGGATATATCTTGCGAAAGGAAATCAGGATGAACCTTCTCAAAAGAGATTTTGAGAATCAGAATCTAAGTTTGTGTGCAATTTGTAGTCACTGTGACAATCAAGTAAGGGTTATAAGGACACAAATTATGCTATTTAACAATGAGTTTGGACACATTTTTCATAGATCTAATACCATAAGGCAGTTGCACCCGAATAAAATAATCTCTTAAGACTTTGTGAAATTGAAGGAAAAAATTACAAATCCATTAACAAAAAGTTTGTCAAAAGAGCAGGTAAACTGCGCATCTAAAGGATTGGGGTTTCCAATGTTCAAACTTAACCTAGTTATTGGAGATCCCATGGACTAGGTTTAATAGGACAACGCAAATTTTGGAAACTCTAATCTGAGCACCATTTCCCATTCTTTTAATGGAGCAATGCTTCCTATAGTGTTTAAAGGGTACACTATGCATAATGATTCCTATTACTTGGAATACAACATTCTAGTAAGGTAATGATACCTTTGATAGGAGTGCACCTAAATGCGTAGAGTTAGCCAACTCTATGAAAATCTTTAAAGGTTAGACTTTTTTTAAAGCATGCCTAAATCCCAAGAAGTTCAAAATAGAAAGAATGAACATATATAAGAACCAATCTTAAATTGGAAAGACTCAATGTGAGGTCTTTTGTTTGGATTTACACAAACAACTAGCAATTCAAGAATTAGTCCATCGATTACTTATTTAAGTCCTATAGATTTCACTAAAGAAGGGATGTACTCTCATAGGCACACTTAGACTTCTTCAAATAAAAAAATTGTTTTGTTGATGGGGGATTGTTGTTATTATGAGTTAATGGCTGCACAAAATAGACATGTCTCTTCAGTTTATGTCCTTTCAATTTTCAATAGCAAATTCTTTGTCTTTAAAAGACATGTCTCTTCAGCTCATGCCCTTTCAATTTTCTGCAACAGTTTCTTTGTCTTTAAAAGATATGTCCATTCATGTCCTTTCAAATGTATCTCTTCAGTTCATATCCTTTTAAAACTCTATAAATTGAAATCAACTATTCTTTAAAAAAAATGATGAAGAATATACAACACATTCTGTAACGACTCGAGTCCCACTGTATAATATTGTCCACTTTGGACACTAAGTCCTCACGGTTTTAAAACGCGTTATACAGATTAAAGGGACCCAAGCCTTTATAAACTAGCCCAGGACTCCCCCCCCCCCTAAGTGATGTGGGATGGGAGACATGCCCTTAGCCTCACCCCGCATACTACCAAGGCGATCTCACTCCATCCCTCCGTACTGCCCCGGGTCTGGGTCGTCACATTCTCCCCCCTTAAGGCACAACGTCCTCACTGTGGCCCCCACACACGGGCGGGAGTCGGCTCTGATACCATTTGTAACAACTCGGATCCCATTGTATAATATTGTCCGTTTTGGACACTAAGTCCTCATGGCTTTAAAACACGTTATATAGATTAAAAGGACCCAAGCCTTTATAAACTAGCCCAGGACTCCTCCCTAAGCGATGTGGGAAGGGAGACATGCCCTTAGCCTCACCCGCGTACTGCCAAGGCGATCTCAGCCCATCTCTCCGTACTGCTCCGGGTCTGGGTCGTCACACATTCTCTAAGTGTGCCAGTTCAAAGAAAGATTCGATTGAGTCTTGTTTGCATAGTGCTAATACAAACAGGTTCGATGTGTTATATCTTGAGAAGCATAGTTTGTAAATCTGCAAAGCACCATTGGCAAGAAGTAATCGCCTTAAGAAGATTCACTAATTTGTACCTCGCCTTTTGTATTACAATTTTATAGCAATTTGCAAGTCTATATTTGGTTTGTAATTAATCATCTTTACTTGTTAGGAAAATTCATTCAATATATTTGTTCATTGATTTGGTCATTATTAAATTTGTTATTGCTTTCTTGTGTTATTATTTCAATTTAAATTTTACTGGTTACAATAAAATATTGTATTACATATCCTACAATTATTTGCTCATAGGGCCATTATTTGGCCAATAGACAAACTAGAGCAAGGCGTAGATCCAATGTGGGTTGTTTTAATTGGCCCTTATTGCCCATACAAAGGATTGATCAAAGGCATTAAGATAAAGGGTGTGGTTGGTTCAACTTTCCTAAGGAGCTTTTGACCTCAAGAGCCCTTGGAGAAATGTTGGGGTGTTGTACAAGCCTTCCCAAGCAGCTTTCGGCCAAATGTCGATCATGGGAAAGCTAAAAGCTCAATGCTAGTAGAGACCAACATTGAGCTTTCAACGTTCCTCAAATGCTAAAACTCCGGTTAAATATTTTTTTTCCTTCCAAAACTACCCTCACCAATTCTTTAGTTTTCTAGTTTTGTTCTTCCTTGCTATTGTACATCTTCCTTGCGTGAGGGCCGACAAAGCCAGATTTGATTGGTGAGGGGTTGGCAAGGGTCACCGACCCAAGCGACCACCACCTGATGTCGCACGACCTTGAGCAACCGCTGCCTTGGCGTCACGACCCTCGCCAGGTGTTTCCCTCAACCAACGATAGCTAGCACTAGATCTAGCTCACTAGTGGCCTAAGCCCTTCATCGAATCCAACAAAGAATTTGAGTTTTTTAATAAAAAAACAAATATAAGAAATGCAGTCAAATCCCATTGCAAAAATTTTTGGGCTAAACAATACTTGAACTCAAAGTTGCTCTATAAAAAAAAATTACCAAGCACAATTTGTATTTTCCTAATGGGTTTTGGCTTTCCGTATATTCATTACACTCAAAGTCCATTTCCAAAGTGCAACCAAATCCACCCAAAGTAGTGATGAAGCAAAGTGCTTTAGCCTTTGAATTGAAAATGGCCAACTTGTGTTTGACAAAAAGCCAAGAGGTCAGAAATTTTCTTTTGCAATCATCCCAACATTTTGATTGACCAACTTGGCATTGGGATCTCCTTTAATGGTCATTAAATTAATAATAGATTGACAAATTTCGATAAAAATATCCAAGTCTTAGATTATTAAGTAATGTAATGTCAAATTCGTTCAAATCTATAAGTACTTCAATTGTTTGAGCTAATAAGGAAACAATATAGGAATGAACAAGAAATCTAACGGCTTTCTTTTGTCTTCTTCTTTTTTTCTTTCTTTTGGGGGAGTAATTTTGTGAGATCAATTCAAGGCAATGACGTGAGCATATCATGCAATGATGGACATTTTGTCTACTTTGAGATGCCAATAATGAAGAGAACGCAAGAAGAGATGTGCATTTTGATTCTAGGAAGGGATATGTTCATTATAAGTCCTAAAACTTATCATAAAAATATAATCAAATCATAAAACTTACAAAAAGTGCAATCAAATCTTAAAACTTGTTAAATTAATACAATTGAATCTTTCTATGCTGACATGGCTTTTTTAACATTGTGATAATGCAGCTTAAATTTTTATTTTTTTTTTTGAATTAAATAAAAAAAAAAGTACTTGAAAAAACACAAAAAAATTAATAATAATAATAATAATAATAATAATAATAATAATAATAATAATAATAATAATAATAATAATAATAATAATAATAATAATAATAATAATAATAATAATAATAATAATAATAATAATAATAATAATAATAATAATAATAATAATAATAATAATAATAATAATAATAATAATAATAATAATAATAATAATAATAATAATAATAATAATAATAATAATAATAATAATAATAATAATAATAATAATAATAATAATAATAATAATAATAATAATAATAATAATAATAATAATAATAATAATAATAATAATAATAATAATAATAATAATAATAATAATAATAATAATAATAATAATAATAAGCAAAAGGCAAGGGTGGCTTGCCGCCCACCCCTTTGTCGAAAAGAAGAAGAAGAAGAAGAAGAAGAAGAAGAAGCAAAAGGTAAGGCGGCTTGCCAACGCCACCCCCTTTGTCAAAAAGGGTTGATGGGGGGCTCGACATGGGCCGGCGGGGGTCACCGAGGCGTTAGCTAGGGCCGGTGACCCTCCATCCAAATTTGGGCGAGGGTCGCCGGCCCTTGACAAGGATTGCCGGCCCTTGGCACGATCTAGTGACCCCTACCGAGGGCCATCATAGCTTGGCAAGGGCCGGCAACCCTCACTAGCCTAGATCTAGGTGGAGGGTCACCAGGCCCTTGCTTAGGCAAGACCTCGGCGACCCCTGCTGGCCCTTTTCGATGACGGGGGCAACAGTGATAAGGGCCTCTGCCATTGCCTTTTTTTCCTTTTTTTCTTTCTTAAATAATTTTTTTTATTTAATTAAGCTTATGGTTAAAAATTATAATTAAATCCAAAACAACGTCGTTTTAGCCTAGTATTCTATGTTTCAATCATGTCATCACCATGTAGGAGAGAGAAAATATTAGAAAGAAAACCACGTCAGCATTTTCCGTTAGTTTAAATAGATAGAATTAATGGGAGGATTTGATCATATAAATTTGACAAATTTGATTGTACTTTTTATAAGTTTTAAGACTTAATTGTACTTTTATAATAAGTTTTAGGACTTCCAGTATGCATAGAAATGAATGGCCAACATTGGCACTTGCTTCTCCTTTTATGGTCATTTAATTAATAGTAGATTGCCCAATGTCGATGAGACTTTGATTTCCCATGACAAAAAATAGTCAACTTATCCCAACAGTTGCATTAATCATTTCATAACAGCTTGTGGACATGTTCGATTGTCTTACACATTGAATTTAATTGTCTTTATTTTAGGTATCTAGTTAATATTTCAAAATAATGCCCATGATGACTTGACGTCTTTTGGGCACTCGCATTGCCACATAAAAAATTAGCTATTGTTAACGGATCTCCTTGTAATTCTTTCACCATTGCCATATGTAGAAATGAATGTTTGGTATTTTCTTTTAAGAAAACCTCTTAATATATTTTAAAGTTGACAAAATTATCTATGATTTATAACGATCTTGATAAATGCAAAAGTTTTTTGTGTTTTAAGTAATATCCACGTTAAAAGGACCTTTGAAATGATCAATAATGAGATTCTAAATAACTAGACAAATTATGGGGAATTCATATAGACTTGGAAATATCAAGTTCTTAAGCCTAAAAGATCTACATTACTGTCATTCTTAAAGTGCCTTGATAATAACAGTTAAATATAACTGAGAAGCCAGTTCAATTAGAGCTAGATATTAACAGCGTATTGAGTGGAAATCAGCAAAGTGCCATGACAGCAGAATATAAGAAGGCTAGTGAAAGTTTGATATCACCAGACAACAGGAGAGTTGTATTTAACCGGTGACTGGATATGAACGGAACACTTATACTGTTGAAGTTAACAATACAACCTAGAATGGAGAGTTGAATAGATCGTGTGGTGACGATAAAACTTCTGTGAAATATCAAATAATCGCAATGATAGATGTGAGATAGCGTGTGTGATGCTAAAAAGTAATCAATGTGAGATACGAGTATCACATAGCAATGTATAGTGGTTCAATTTTATACTCAAGCCAACATCCACTCTCAATCTAATAGCCTAAATGACAAATGGATTCCATTAGTAGTCAGCAAAGCAAGTTATGACTAACTAGTGGTGAGGACTATAACGGTTAGATTGGAGATTAATCATCTTAAAGATTGTCCAATAGAAAGTTTGGATACTGAGGAGTATAAAAGAAGACGAAGGCACCACAGAGAGATAGATCAAGCATTCAAAAATCCAAAATTTCCAGAGAGCTTGACCTTCTTTCGATTGTCTTATGTGATCCTCATATTGTAATCTTTTGAGAAGTGCCGGCATTGTAATAGTTTGTGCTTAAGTATGAGATAATGAAATCTATCTACTTGAATGTAGGCCACATCAGTTTTGAGAAAAAACACTTGAATATGAGTATCACTTACTACTATAACTTCTCAAAAATCGACTAGTGGAATACAACCAGTAGACTATTAGTTTAGAGAGTGAACGTAAACTTATACCAAGCCAAACCACTATAAACTCTGAGTTCATTGTTCTTTATCTCTTTGCTCATATTCACATTTTACTTGATAGAAGCACATTGCACTACTTTATATAATCAAAACACTGCTTATATCAACCTCTGTGTTTTCCACTCACACTTATATCTACCTTGGCACCTCCAATTTCATGATATTTTGTCAAGTTCATTAAAAACGCATATTCACCCCCCAAGGTGTTACTACTAGCCTACATCATTTTCAAGATTTGAAAATAAAATGAAATAATTCCATGCTGTTTTAAGAAAATTAATAATTCGAAAATCCCCTTTATGCAATTTCAAAACTTGGGGAGAAAAAGTTCTCATTGTATTATTTACCTAAAAAGGTTAATTAGCATAACCTCTCGTGTTTAGACAAAATTTACTCACTTTTGACTGGACAGGAGGGTATTCCATTGACCCCACATTCCATCACAGAAAATAAAATAAATAAAAACTCAAATAAAGCAGAATGTCTTTTCGCTCTTCATACCCATGCGTTTATTCATTATAAATACCCTCCAGCAAAGAGCTCTCTCTCCATCGCAACCTCTCTCTCTCTCTCTCTCTCTCTCTCTCTCTCTGTGAGATACTAACAAGTGTTGCCTGATCGCCGCCGGCACCACCATGGCCATGGGGGTCCTAACAGCCATCTTAGTCGTACTCTTGAGTCTGCTAATTAAGGGTGCTTACGAGACCATATCGTGTTACTGGTGGACGCCGAGACGCATCAAGAAAATCATGGAGAGGCAAGGCGTGCGTGGCCCGAGGCCTCGCCTTCTGATCGGCAACATCCTGGACATGGCCTCCCTCGTTGCCAAGGCCACCTCCGACGACATGGACTCCATCCGCCACGATATCGTCCCCCGCCTCTTGCCCCATTACGTCCTCTGGTCCCAGCAATATGGTATGTATATATTAAATATCCGTACCACACACTCACACATGCTCCTTAATAATGATTTTCCCAGCGAGGAACCAGAGAGGTGGACCAGAGTCCCTGACGATTTCTCGATGCCATTTTTCGGCGCAGGAAAACGGTTCATATATTGGAACGGGACGGAGCCGCGGATGTGCCTGACCGAGACCGAGCTGATCAAGGAGCTCCTGTCCAAATACAGCACTCTATCTGGGAAGTCGTGGCTGCAACAACAAGGCTCGAAGCATTTCATCGGGAAGGGACTCCTGATGGCAAACGGCGACGATTGGTACCACCAACGGCACATCGTCGCCCCTGCCTTCATGGGAGACAAACTCAAGGTACTCATCAATATACTGCGAAACCAATCTAATTCGCAAGCACATGATTATTGCTAGTTCGTGGTTTCAGCAATGCGAAGAAGTTCCATTTTGCTTTGATCCAATTGGGGACTAATAAATTAATCGTGATTTAAATGTTTTTAATTAGAGCTATGCGGGATATATGGTGGAGTGCACTAACCAGATGCTCCAATCGCTGAAGAAGGCAGTGGACTCGGGCCAGACCGAGTTTGAGATCAGCGAGTACATGGCCAGGCTCACAGCCGACATCATCTCCAGGACTGAGTTCGACAGTAGCTACGAGAAGGGCAAGCAAATCTTCCACCTCCTCACCCTCCTCCAAAACCTCTGCGCCCAAGCAAGCCGCCACCTATGCCTTCCTGGTAGCCGGTACGTCCCATTTGGCAGTGGTCACATAAATTTCTGTAACTTCCATTACTTTTTCTCGAACTTTTCCAACCATACCTAACGCATCGATAAAGGAAGCAATTGAGAGTAAACTAATGGCAATTATTGTTTATTTATTAGCTTCTTTCCAAGCAAGTACAATAGGGAGATAAAGTCACTGAAGATGGAGGTGGAAAGGCTGCTGATGGAGATAATCCAGAGCCGGAGGGACTGTGTCGAGGTCGGGCGAAGCAGCTCGTACGGGAACGACATGCTCGGGATGCTGCTCAACGAGATGCAGAAGAAGAGATCAGGGAATGGATTCAGCTTGAATCTCCAGTTGATCATGGACGAATGCAAGACCTTCTTCTTCGCCGGGCACGACACCACGGCGCTGCTGCTGACGTGGACGGTCATGCTTCTGGCCAGCAACCCATCCTGGCAAGAGAGAGTGAGGGAGGAGGTCGCTCAGGTCTGCAATGGTGCCGATCCCTCAGTCGAGCACCTCTCCAAGCTCACCCTGGTAAGCTGGAAATTCTATCCGTCTTATTGTTTCTCCTTTTCTAACTGCGGACAATTTGCAAGCTCGTACCTGAGGACTCATTTCATGTCATGTTATCACATTAGTGTCGGTAAATATATAATCAGCTTCAATTGTATGTTTGATTATTCATAAAGAAATTAAAAAGAAAAACGCGGAGTAAAAAGGTCGAATTCAAAAAAAGAAATTATAAATTGAGTTGTGGTATTGTCTTGTGTAGATATTAGCAAGCCTCTCTTGTTAGAAAGTACCGCACTAATTGTTAGAGTATAGAATATTTTGTGTGGTTTTTATCCTCTTTTTTTAAAATTTTTGAGCTCATGGGTTGTGCTTTCGATTGATGAGGGAAAAAATTAAAGTTTTGCCGCCAATGCAAGCGACTTCTTGGTGCTGGACATAAAAGATGTACGTAACGTGTTGCAAATGGTGCATGCTACGGCAGGTGGCATAATGCTCCAAAGGAAATACAACTCACCTTCGGGAATCGTTGCAACAGAGTCGCACGATTTCATGACCAATGTGTGGTTAATACTACCCGGCCATTTAAAGTCCCTGCCATATTCTTGTCATTTTATCCCAATTTTTATCAATTACCAAGATGACATCATAATTGATAAGTTTATCGCCATTCCCACCCGAATAATTTAATTTCTCTTCTCCTACTGCTCTATCATTTCCTAGGTTACCAATCACTGACCTTTCCTTCTTTTTTGTACTTTGCCATAGTTAAATATGGTGATTAATGAATCGCTAAGGCTCTATCCGCCGGCGTCGGTGCTTCCCCGGATGGCATTTGAGGACATCAAGTTAGGCGACCTCCACATCCCCAAGGGACTTTCGATTTGGATTCCGGTCCTTGCCATTCACCACAGCGAGGAGCTGTGGGGCAAGGATGCGAACAAGTTCGACCCAGAGCGGTTTGCGTCGAAGGCTTTCACGCCAGGCCGGTTCGTGCCCTTCGCGATGGGCCCGCGGAACTGCGTCGGCCAGTCCTTCGCTCTCATGGAGGCCAAGATCATACTGGCCATGTTGATATCCCGGTTCAGCTTCACGATCTCGGAGAGCTATCGCCACGCCCCCGTCATCGTGCTCACCATAAAACCCAAGTACGGGGTTCAGATATGCTTGAAACCCTTAAAACCGTAGAAACATGCAAGATTTGAGGTTTGAGATGAAAATTTTGGTGGCACAATTTACTATACACCTTCTTTCTTGTGAAATAAAGAGATACAAGATGAGAAGTATGGTTGTAAAGATGACAAGAGGGGAAAGCAAGAGTTGTTCGTTAAAGCAAGAGTTGTTCGTTTTTCGGAATATGACGGGCTTTGCTATCGTAACAGTGTTTAGGATAATGTGAGAATAACAGTTTGTTGTAAATCATAAATTTTTTAAAGAGTGGTCTCACAACAATTTATAATTATTTATTATTTGGTTTTATATAATTTATAATGAATTGTTATTAATTGTTTCTCTCTATTGATAGTAATCTTCATTTAAGACAATAAACAAACTAGAGCAAAAGCAGAGATGCTGCGTCGGCCGTTTAGGTCAGCCTTTAATGACCGTGCAAAGGATTGATCAAAGGCATTAGGACAAAGTAGTGATTGGGCAAAGTGCTTCAGCTCTCGAATCGGAAAATGGCCAGCTTGTTGTGTTTGACAAAAAGGCAAGAGGTCTGAATTTTTTTTCTCTTGCAGTCATCCCCATCATCCGCTTACACCATTGTCATGATACTGCTCCTCCCACTACTCTCGTTTTCCCCTCATTTTTTGATCTGTCGGTCTCATTTTTCACTTTATCTTTTCTCTCGGTCAATCACCACCGAGGCAGTGGTTACAGTGAAATTTGGAACTAGTAGTGGGATTTTTGGAGGCAAAGGACAATGTTCTTGGAATAGATTTTAGAGATACTAAAATTAGTGACGGGCTCAAAGGATGGCCGAGCAGTCAGCTGTCGAGCCCTGCCATTTATCTTTTGCGAATATATACTATGATTAATGAGGTTCATATAAAGTTTCCATATTTGATCCACCTCGAGTTAAGATAAATGGAATGTTAAACCATAGATTTCATGTTCGATTTTTCGGATTTATTTTTTTGGGTTTCTCTTCTCTAAACATTATGAGTTCCGATAACTCTTCTGTCCATGAATCCACGCATTCCAAGAAGAGAGATTAGAGGCTTGTCTGAATCCACTTCTTATTTAGATTATACTCAAGATCAATACCATGAAAAACTTAAAATTAATACAACTATGACAAATTTACCCTAAACAAATTTTTTGACTACCAAAAACTCCTGAGTGGTATACTTGTGGCAAATTTCTCCTAAACTAATCTTTTGATCACTAAAAACCTCTAACAGGTGCATTTGTGACAAATATATCATCTGTCAATTTTCATTAAATTAGATTAATATCACGAAAATCATAAGATTGGTACACTTGAGACAAACATAGGGTAAAGCTTCAAATTGGCTTGTCATTCAATAAAATTTAATGGAAATTAGCGAAGAATAAATTTATCATAAATGTACTAGTTTGAAGTTTTTTATAGTCAAAGAAATAGCTTGGAATAAATTTATCACAAGTATACTAATTTGAGTTTTTTGTTTTATATTAACCCCAAGATCTTTATGGTTTTTGCACTTTTAACTTTTTTATAATTTGAAATGCCCAAAATTTTTAACAACATAGAAATTTTGACAAGGTAAATCAAAATATTTTCATAATTTTCCGAAATTCAGATAATATTCAAATGCCGACAACAAGTCAAGAATATTATACCTAAACCTACTTTTAAATTTGCGATTAATGGCAAACAATCCGGCCCTCGTGATTTTCCATATTGCCAAAAGGCCGTTTTGGCCATTAGATCTTTTTATGGTAGTGGGAAAATTAGAACCCATTAGTATAATGTACATTGCGGGCGTGAACTTATATTAGTCATTATCCTATGACCAATGAAAATGATTGGACACGAACCTTTTTTCTCCTTGCACGGGTGCAATTTTTAGTGCTTCGAGAAGTGGTCTCTCTCTCAAAAAAAAATAATATAAAAAAACTATAGAGAGAAAACCAAAAAAAAAAAAAAAAAAAAAGAGGTGGATGCTAGTCCTTTGAGAGAGGTCCTATACTAGACGTTGAAAAGCCTAAAGGAGAGTCAAAATGGGACAAGACGGCCAAACTCGATCAGTTTCGAGCATCATTACTTTAACAATAAGAGGTGATAAATTAGTGCATAAGATAATATCATGTGTTTGTTTATGCGCCACCATGAACTCCTCTGACCCTCCACCCACCTTATCTTCCTCCACCTCTTCACCTCCCCTCCCCAGCCCATTATTTTATTTCTTCCTCTCGAGTGATATTGCATTACGTACTAATCGAGTGCCCATCCTTTTTCGCATTATTTTAATACCCCCCATGCGCCCCAAGGCCCTCAAAAATTGCGAAATGAATTCTCATTTTCTCTTTTTTTTCCTCGAGTGCCTACACTACTTTACATTCTTTTAGCTAGGGATAATAACCCCGTGCGGGTTGTATTAAAAATTAGGATTGTCAGTTGTCGATATGGGTGATGTGGACTGTGGGATTCACAGAGGGTTTACACGAGTGGAGACTTTAAGCTTCTTTGTTAGGCCACAATAGACACCTCAAATGTTCTTCATTTGACCAAAAGCTCTCTCGACTTAGTGGTGGCACGTTTAATATACATAGCACCATTCAGTCGTTCGCTCGACAAGTGCCAATTTCTCAATGAAGGGTCGATATAGAGTTTGGCATCACCAAAGACCAGCCAAGTAATTCCTGGCATGGGAAGGAGTGGTAGGCCAGAAAATAATCATGGCGAGTACATGTGTACCTAGATGTGGTCCATGACCACGGATGGTTGGTAATTCGCTAATTCAATAGAATTATGTAACTGCATTTTTTAGGAACTACAAAAACTAGCATGAAAAATAAAAGAAATTAAAAAAAAAAAAAAAAAAAAAAAAAAGATCCGCATTTTTTTAGCCAAAAAAAAAACAAAAAACAAAAAAGAGGCGGGTCTTTGGGCACTCATACATTCTCAAGCGTGCATGTTCTTGTGGAGCCTATGCGCTTCGCTCTTCAGATGGCGTATATTTTATACTCAGCTTTACTCAGACTAGGATATTCCCATAGATTACTACGCCCATGATTACCCATCATTGCATTATTATTAATACTTATGCATCTTTGACGATTATCAGAAAAAGTGGATTTGCTCGATTATACCACCTCCCACAAACTCGTATTAAAGTATATGGTAGTTCTATAATTGTACGAAAGGGTAAGAACTCTTTTTTTGCCCATGTAATTTAGTTCTCTAACTAATTATATCGAGCTCAAATACGCCAATCTTTTACTTTTTCTCACAAAGAAAAGGACGTGCGCCATTGAGAAATTACAAATCATTTTGTAAATAAATATCCTATTTAAGACTATAGGGCTTTACCAACACATGATTTCTAACCAGGTGATATCTCGTCACCCTTGCCTCAACATGATGCAAGTGAGGGGCTCCGAGACCCACAATTCTTGATCTCTACTAAGTCGAGTCAAAACATTCTAAAAAATCAGATGAGATAAACAACACACATAAAGCATTTAGAGGACACAAGTTATAACGAAGTTAATTAGACATTCGGTTGGGTACAATTCGATCAACTCTATATGAGTAAGCAAGTCCGATTATCATAATTTATTTATATAAGCTTAACACCCTTCTTGAATTGGGATGTAAACCATATTGCGGATTAAAAATTCTTAGTAGCTGATTTCATATCGAGTAGAATGGACATGTGTTCTACCAATCAGATAGTGACCAAGTGCTTGATGCATCTAGTCCTCTCTCTTTCTCTCCCATTTGCGAACAAGCAATCATCAAGCCAGTGGAATATTACGCTTGAAAGGACAGTTGCGCTATAGTCAACGATTGATCACGCCCCTCTGTCTCTCCCTCGATTAGGGTTTCAATTATCATATATTTTTACAAGTTTCAATCGTATCATACTCAGGGAACTAAGTATTAACTTTCATAATGTATGTTTGTATCCATTTTTTTTTATATAAATTCATTTCTCATATAGGTACTCGAAAATTTCTCATTCTATCGTATCCCATTTTTCTAATCAGACAATCTTTGACAATCTCACGTTAAATGAAGACTTATCACTTAAAAGAAGTGAAGACTTCTGATTGCTCAAGTGGGAGGCATTTTGACTCCACGACATGATTTATCAATTGGCCAGGCCTTTGACCCAATTCCTAATTCTGCACGATCGACATGAAAAGCAGAAAGATCTTGATTTCCGCCCAAGATTGAATATGCTTTGCTTCTAGCTAAGTTCACGTTTGACTAAGGGGGAGGAGAAGATCCTTCAAGATCTTCACGAACCAATCTTATGTACCAACAAGATTTAGTGCTCAAACGATCTGCATTATCTTAATCTAGGCTTATTGTAGCTTAATCAGAGGAGGGACACACCAGCATGACGTATTAGTCGGGTCAAAGTCTTTCTTTTTGCTCGTCTACTCCATATCTTGCGAAAGATTCCCAAGAAAATGAGCCACGCGATTCGATCGGAAGATTTCTTCCCTTGCGTGGTTTTCTTGAAATTGCAAAGGTCAAAGTCCACGTACATTTCACGTAATTTAGCATGGATTTATCATCTACACTTATACTTAGTTAATTCCAAATGTGACCATGTCCACATTTTGTAATCCACCGATCAATGGAGTGTATGAAAGAAGATATAACCCGTTAAGTTTATCGCAGTTTTACTTTTGAACATCATCTCCAACCATGTTCTCATAAAAGTGTTTCAAGGAAAACGACCCCTTTAGCAATCAGGCTTCAAATGAACTTTATAGCAATTTCTCTTTGTTTGCTTTAAGAAAGACACTGTGTGTGGGGAAAACTTTGGTAAAGGATCAACTTAGGCAAAAAGTACTAGATTTTCTTATATTAATTCGTTCGGATCAATCCGTGTTTTGAATTGTTGACTTCTACCGAACCTTAATTTGCGATATCTACCGCAAGAGGCGGGGTGGCTTTCATTATCCATGTGCATTGGGCTTCGGATCAGGTCAATTCAACCTGGCGTGCACTTTACTCTCGAGATAAAGCCTTGCCAAACTTCCGTAGAAAATTCGATCGGGTACCTTCAAAAAAGTTGTGCAATTAAACCCCTAAATTATATTATTTTTCGTTCGAGTCGGTAATTCGGTTTAAATTACCTAGACGGAAATACTGACGTAAATGTTCAATGTCCATCCCCTTCTCTATTTTGGTTCTTTTTCCTGTATTTGTTTTTCAGATTTTTAATATTTCTAAACTTCTTAAAACAATTTCTTATATTTTGATTGCTAGGTAAGATGCGTGTAAGGTGACACGTCAGCATTTAACAGTCATGTCAGCATCTTCGTTTATATTTTTAACTGAAGGATCAACTCAAAAAAAAAAAAAAGTATTTATATAGGGACCTATTTGCAAAAAAAAAAAAAATTAAGGAACCTAATTGTAAAAATTTCGTGAGATTTTCAGAGACTAAATAATCGATAATTATGTGAGAAAAGAGGGGTTACGATCTAATTAATCATGGTTGCTTTAATAAATGGGCTTAGATGGTTATTAAGACTACAAAAAAATAATTATTGCTCGTCTAAAAATTACAAATAAAATTATTGAAGAGAAAATGAGAAAAGCACACCAAAAGTCTTTGATCATATACACGACGGTGTCTTAAACTATTCGCCCTAATCTTTTTCCATGAAAAGTGCAAACAAAGTGCTTCCAAATATCATTTTCCAAAATTATGCTTGTTGTAGGCCTTCTATGTAAATCATGATAAAAAGGATTTAATAATTAAACTTAGTTTAGTAGCTTACGACTTGATTATATTAATTTGGAAATTTAACAGTGAGTTGCATTCTGTTTATGAAAATTTAGAACTTTGAGTGGCTTTTCTTTTAAATAAACAAACTAATTAAGAATTATTTCCCCAACTATTGAATTTTTCCATTCTTTTGAGAATACCCAATATTTTTTTAAATAAAGATAAGCTGTTGATTGAATCCATCACGGCACACATGATTAGATGATATGTTATGATGGGAAATTTTAACTCTCTTTTACTTTATGGAGATATATGTGACAAAATAAAAATAACCCAAAAAGACGGCGACTTTAGTGTAAAGTGTCCCTTATGAGATAAGCACGCGCAAGTATATCATATCAATCATGAGCTTTTCCCTCAAAAAGATTATCGTTCATCTTGATTAGAAAAAGCACTTGAAGAAGCGTCGATCGAAGTTGATGTCCGCAATTATAGTAATCTCCTTACCTAGGTGAACGTCCATTGCCACTGGGGGTAGGCGGCTGAGTGCATGCTGACCTCTCTCCCCCCATTTCAGATAGATTCTATTTGACTTAGTGACGAAACTATTGTCCATTGCTTTCATATCCATTCCGGAAATCGACCCGTATAGATAGGCATTTGCCGTGCCGATTGAATGGTTCGAGAAAAAATCCGATAGATCGACTCAAATCCGATCCAAACAGACCATAACGAGACCATGACGGTACTTGACATCCTGTTGAACTGGGCGGTGCTGTGTGATTCTTAGAATAAGTTGACATTGCGGACGTTGAGTTTTGGCGTTTGCACGTAAGTGGCCTAGTACCCAGCATGATTATATCCACGTACAGACCAATGCAGCAAACGTTCACAAGGATTACTAAGTAAGTAGGGTTTGTATGATGTGCGTCGACCCACCTTTCCACTGCCCCGTGCACTTTTATCAGCATCCTGTAGCAATCTCACCACTTGATGAAATTTGAGTTTGTTTTCGAGTATCAAACATGTGACATGAACATGTCGTTTCTAATTATACATGGATGACCATCTATGGCTCCTTGTATGCCTGGCCCTTATTGCTCCATTATATAGTTGATGTTCCAGAGAAACCAACAACAAATGCCCTATTACGGAGAGCAAGTGATCGAATATTAAAATAGACAAAAACGAGAACATAACTCAAACGTCATATTTATGTGGAATGCACCAGAAAAGTAGTAAAGAATTTTACTATAGATTAAGCGATATAAAGGAAATTACAATCACATTCAAATAATACAAACTCTCGGTGTTTTCCAACTCCTAATTATAATTTATACCCAATATTTCACACAGTATTTAACATTTTTCCAATTTCTTACGAAATAATCTCTTGATCTCATAAAAAAAATTGCAAAACATTTTAACACAAGATTTTCATAGTTTTAAACACTTAGGATGTAATTCATGAGTACAAACTCCTCTTGGGTGCTCTTCACCCACCAAAAAAAGAAAAAAGCTTACTTTTTATATAGAAGATAGGTGGATTAAGGAGTGAGCAAAAGGAATTGCCTAAACCGGCCAGTTCCAAGCGATTTGCGGGAGATCAGTTCCTAGTTGCCAAAAATTAAAATCAATGAATATCGGTCTGATTCCAGATATCTAGACCACCTAAACTAGACCGATATATATTTTTAATTCTTATATATTTAACAAAAATAAAAACCTTAATTACTAGTTTGCCCTAATTCACTTCACTAATTAGAGTACGCTAATTCACTTCACTCTCTCCTCGATCATGCAATGCACTCATGTAGGGACATCAAGTTCAAAACCCTAATTACCATTTGCCCCAACTTGCTTCTTCACTCAAGTCTCACGCGTCTCCCTTGCAGCACACTCTTTACTTGGACATTGGCAAAAAAGCAAAGGTCTCTCCTCCATCTCCTTCATTGTCGATCTTCTTGAGCTCGTTTCTCCATTGACGTACATCTATCAGATTTTCTCATACATTGTTTTGTTCAATCGTTTGTTAAAAAAAAAATTTGTTTGCGTGTTGTTGTGGTTGTTTGTGTTACAGATCTTCTCTACAAGGACTACCAAAGTGACCACAAGTTGACCATCACTGCCTCCTCCATCAAAGGAGTTGTGAGTTGCCCTGTGTTTTTTGGAGTCCTTTGCATGTTTATTCACTTCTTTGAGCTGCGATTTAAAAGTGTTCATGGCTGTGTATCCCATGCTGCTATTGATTTAGGTCTTAAATCTCGATATGTAGCTGTGGAAGGCTTGGTAAATCAAAGTGTTACAGAATTGATGGAGGATTGTTTCTTCTTAGACTTTGATATTGTTTCTACTTAGGCTCTCTTTCGCGTATATCCATCTCCCGTCACTTTTTTAGACCAAAACATTTCTTATTATCTAGACACGGCGGTTCTTGGACTCATCCAGGGTACCTGGGTGGGTCCAGAACTGGGTGGGGGTTTCCCAGTTCAAGAATGAAAATCAACCCACTTGAAAACCAATCACCCCTAATTAGATCCAAAATAAGAAACTACTCAAATGGGAAAGCAATTCTAACTAAAATATTTATTCAAATCAAGAAACTTTCCTTTTCAAACTCAAATTCAAAATATATTTTTAACCTGCTTAAAAATCTGAAATTTCTACTTGCTCTACACGTCTTAGAAACACTCCTTTTAATAAGGTGCAGATACTCATATATGTCCAGGATCGATGTGACATCGATTATTGTCGATGGACAAGGTCTGAGTGACTACAGTTAAACCAAGAACCTAGGTCGTCCCTCACAAAAACAGGTTTCATCATTATGGAACTTAGAGCTCACTCTCGTAATGCCCAAAACCCTACAACTCCCTGTATTGTTATATGGTATTCCTCGAGGTGTGAATCGTATCCAGTTACATATATTTTGTACGTTGAATCAACATGAAGACTATATATCATAACAAGGTAATGATAAGACCCTCACTAATATAGGGGATTATATGGTTGCATTTGGCAACATTTTGCCAAAGCCCTTTGAGGTCTAAAAGCTTTTGGCAAATTTTTTGAAGGGTTTTGAGGAGATGTATTAGCATTTCCAAAGACCTTTAGGCCAAGGCACTTCCAAAGGAGTTTTACGTTTTAAGCATTTAAAGGAGTTTTAAGTTTTGAGCATTTCCAAAATGCCAATACACTTTTTTTTTCTAAGTTTACCCGCTCTAAACTTTCATAGTTCTCGTTGGCCAAAAAAAAAAAAAACTTTCATAGTTCTCATAATGCCCTCACCTCATGCGACATCATTGTCAAATTTGGCTCACCAATGAACGTTTGAAGTCTTTCAAGAAAAAAACAATAAAAATCATTTACAAGTGTAATTTTTTTGCGAACGATATTAAATTAAGGTTATTTCTCAATGTATTTTAAATTACATTTTACCAAACATTATTTTCATTTTTTTAAAAAATTATTCGAAATTTTTGTGTTTTTCCAAAGACTTTCTCTAAAAGTCTCCAAACGTAACCTATATGTCAGTTTGCCTTGTACCAAATGAGAGGTCCAAGGAAGGTGGTGGACAATGGGAAACCCCCATCGATCTTATGGACACAAGGGCGACTCCAGAAATGAGAACATCACCCAAGTACGCAACTAAGGAAATTTCATGTTTGTCAACGGGATATCGAAATGATCTCCCTGTTGTTGTTGTGATGTGACAAGATATGCGTGTGTGTGTCTCTCTCTCTTGATATGACAGTGGCAATAATGATCACGGGGCCACAGAGTTCCGTTTATGGGCAGTGAGAGGGTGTGTTTTCTCTTCCCCACGCGATCGAGGACATGGGATGAGGAGATTGAGATGATGAGGACAAAGCCCAAAAAGAAAATTCTACACAGGAAAGACCACCATATAAAGCCCTAAAGGCCAAGTTGCCAAGTGGGTGAAGCACTTCTCTTGTGTGGAGGATGAAGAGATAACCATGTTACTTCCCTCTTTTTCCCCTTTGTTTCCTTTTCGGCAAGGTTAGGAGCTTCTTAAGCAAATCTGATATTGTACACTTTGTTCAAGATGGTATGACTCGCATTGTCTTGAATTGTATTCCTCGCAACCAAAAGACAGAATTCTCAAGCCTCTAGGACCTCGGGAGATGTGCAAGTCCTCCCGTTTTTGCAATATGGGATATGTCTATCATTGAGAAGTATTTTACAAACTTGATTTCCTTATCTTCTCCTATCCTGCATCACTTGAAAAGTTACATTTTTGTTCACCTTATTAAAGGGTTTCACGCTATTGCCTAATTTGTCAACAGTATCAGCACATCTCGAACATCTATACCTTTTTCAGTGGTTCTCATTTTAACAATGATATCACGAAAGAAAATGCGATAATGCGCTTCTTATCACATTCATAATTTCATTTCATTTTCACTCGTGTATGTACAGTTTGGACATTCTGAAATTTAAAATCCACGAATCCACTGGAATCGGAGCAGACCCCACATGATTTCTATATAGTGATTGATTAACTTAGTCTAGAGAAAATAATTTGGCACACGAAGGCTTATCCACACCGGGGGCACTTCAAAGTGGTGAAGAGTATGGGATCGAAGTCAACGTATGACTTGACGTAACCTATGTATTGATATTGTACTTTCTCTGTTCCAAGTGGTGAATCACTACAGACGAGGGCCAAAGTCAACGCCTCAAAAAAATGAAAATATGGGCTAAAAAGTGCTATTTCCTCCCTTACGTCCCGTCCACACAGAGGAAAGCTAAGCAAGATTGGACGCGACCTGTCGGCACTCGTTTGGGCACAATTTTGGCATCGGCCACTGCAACACTGTTCGAGTGATTTTACTCGCGCAATGTGCGGATCATGCTGGAAAAAATCATACAACCCTCATGAACGATTTCGTTTCGTGGAGGTCGTACTCCGAGTTTTAGCCGGGACTGGACTAAGAGGGGTGATTGATACGATTGTCGAGCAATGGCCGAAATTGGATTTCAAGTTGACTTATTGAAAAATTCTCCCTCGTGGAGAGTTATTGCTCATCTTATCGGGTATAGGTGGAGAATTCTGTCCCTGAATCCAAGGCTAATTCTCTTTTCCCTTAATGTCTTATATGAGTCACTTCCTGAAGAAGGGTAAAACGTCTGAACACCATTCTTGTACGTTGAATCGTGTGTGAAGACCAGATGATTCTCCCATTGTTAAACTTAGCCCGGAACACCTGGAGAACATGGGTGATCCTGTCAAGCGTTACGAGTTAATGGCCAATCTTTTATTTTGATCCAGAGTCCGATTCTAGTTGCAAGACCCCAGAACAAAGCTTAAGTATTCTGGTTATTTAGCATAAGAATGGAAAGGGTTCAATTCTCGTCCAGGCCCATAAAGTTTGCTCCCCTATTTCACAAAGGCCCTTCAAGGCTGGAGGGACATCGTTTACTCATGCTTGCGAGGAAGATGAGATGAACAAATCAAAACCCAACAATAGTTGCTCATTCCAACTGAATTTTGCCACAAATTGGAAAAATCTCTGTGAAACCTATAATATTACACATAACTCACCGACTTGCCATTCAATTCACTGGCCTCCATTTCCTAAAATAATGAGAAATTTACATAATCCGACAATACAAGAACCCAACTATTTGGGAAAAGCCCGTTCAAATTTTGCAGCAGAAACAGGTGAACAATCTGCCATAGCCCGACACAAGATTATCCGCTCTATCTAAGCTTATCCCATTCAATGAACAGTGACCTCTATTTATAGCTGTCAGATTGCCGAAATGATGCTGACCATTGTGAGAACTTGTAAATTAATATACAAAAATGTCCGAACTGATGTCAGTACCGGAAGGGGCCTTCTTGAGCCCTAATGTTCTGGTAGCCATAGGCACCCTGTGGTGCACCAATGAAAGGTGATGCGTCTTGCTGGGTATATGGGCTATGGGGAGGATAGATGCTTGGTTGATTCGCTAATACTCCGGTAAGAGCCACGATGAGCAGCTGTGCTCTGATAGGCACCTTGCTGACTAGTCATGCTCTGCCCACCAGACCTCGTAAAGGAATGAAAGTGAGGATTAGATCCACGACTCTCCAGAGCAGAATGTGGACCACCAGATTGCATATCCCGAAGTTTCACACTACCTCCAAGGACCTGAATATCAAAGTCAAGATATTAAACTGTCAATTCCCATCAAAAGATTTGAATAGATAACGCAAACTTTAAGGAAGACAACTCATGAAAAAAAAAAACCAGAGAATAGTTATTATACCTTTATTCCTTAAACTCATGTATAAATATAGAAAACACACAAGAATTTACACTATTTGCTTAATCTTGCAAAATATTTCTAAGGCCCTACTAGGACTTGATCTACTCATAGTTGACTTTAAGTGGTCCATGAGTAGCTTGCAGCTCACTTGTCAGTTAATTCCAAGAAAGTAAAATCAGCCCCTCATTGCAAAGGGTAAGGATTGTTTCTTCAGGTCTAGAGATGTTGTGCTAGAAGACATTCAAGACATAGTAATGTCATCTGGAAGGATGAGATCATGTCTTTATTTGACTTGTTGAAATTTGAGCATATGGCCCTATACTGACTCAATAGGCCTCAAAAGCCAAACTGGGAATAGCAAAGACTTCCACATCTGGGGTTAGTTCCTGGGTGGAATTCAATTTCCAGTTTCAGAACTCAGTAACATACTTGAAAGGATGTTTCTCCTCTATATTTTCTGCTAAATTCAATCACATTTCTCTTTCTATTTGAACTTTATGGCCAAATTGGAGACCATGTTGCCAACCTCTTTCACATTAGAATAACAGCCACACCACTTGTTAATCCTATCATCCTTTGATGACAAACTTTTTTTTATCCCGAAACCAAGAATGACAATGCTATATTCTTCTACAAGGGCATGAAAATACTAATTGCAACTTCTAGAATTAGATAAAACTATTTCTAACATGCAGTCTAATGGAAATAGAAAACTCATTGAAACAGGAAAGAGAATTTACACTTCCATTTGAGAGTTACGGCTGCATCGGTCTGGTTTAGCAATGAATAGTTCAATTATTCCCGGATTACGATATAGCCACCAAAGTGACATTTCATAGGTTAGGTGCATGATTCAGTAATACACTAATCTCCAAGACCCCACTGTAAGTTCTATCCATATATCTGAATTGGTGATTTGGATTCTTCTACTACACTGCATCCCTTCTACCCACATATCCTTCAAAGATCTGAGGATCAAGAACCTCTCTCCTAAAACCCATATTTACCAAAAAATCTCAATTTTCTTTGCAAGAAACTCTTCCCACAATAAGTTTTATATTAGATTCTTACAACCTTTTTTCTGGCAACAGTGTGGCAAGGTCCATATTTGGTTCCAGAAAATTAAGCTCTGATTAAGGACGATTCAGAAGAGACTATGGCCCTATTTGGTCATTGGCCAAATAGTAACTATTTCTATTCTTTTACTCCCCGAAAAAAACAGGATATATTCATTAGAAGTCTGAAAACTTGTCAGGAAAGTGTAATTAAATCCTAAAACTTGTAAAAAATGCACGCAAATTCTAAAACTTGTCAAATTAGTTCAATCGAGTCCTTCCACTAATTTCGTTGGATTTGGCTAATGAATAATGCTATGTGGCTCTTTTTGATATTATCTCTCCCCTACATGGCGATGAGATAATATAAAATATAAAACTAAAACGATGTCATTTTGGTCTACATCCGATTTTTTATACTAACTTATAATAAAAAAAATAAAAAATAAATATAAATATAAAAAAAGGAGACGTCAGGCGGGTAGGGCTACAAACCCTCGCCACCGTTGCCCCACCATAGCCAAGAGGGGCCGGCAAGCATCACTGGGGCTTGTCCAGGGGCCGGCAAGCATCGCCGATGTCAAGCAAGGGCCTAGCAAGGGTGGCAACCCTCCCCCAACCCTTGTCCAGATCGGGTGAGGGTCCGACCTCCCCCGACCCTTGCCTAGATCGAGTGAGGGTTGTCAGCTAGCTCTAGGTAGAGCCTTGGCGACCTCCACTGACTCACCCCCACCCTCACCGATCCCTCCCGACGATGGTGGGCGGCGCGGCAAGGGCTTGCAGCCCTACCCGCCTAACTTCTCCTTTCTTTTTCTTTTTTTCTTTTTTTCAATTTAGCTTATTTCTAAATTTAATTTAAATAATATTAATTTTAGAACTCATATTTATACCAAAGCAACTTCGTTTTAGTCCTATATTTTATGATTTAGCCACGCAAGAGAGATAATATTAAAAAGAGCCGCGTCAGTATGTTCCGTTAATCAAATTGGATGAAATTAACGGAAGAACTTGATTAAACCAATTTGACAAGTTCTATAACTCAATTACAGTTTCGTGACAAGTTTTAGGATTTCTAGTGAACATATCTAAAAAAAACATAAATTCATTTGGTAAGATTTTTGTCTACGGAAATAAATTTAAAACAGAATCAAGAAGTTGAAAAAAGTTGTTTCTTTATTTCCAGGAACAACTCCATAATCAAGTCTTTTCTTTTCTTCTTTTTCTTTTCTTCTTCCTCTTGTTGGTCACCAGTCTCGATCATAGCCGGCAAATAGCCAAGCGAGGGTTAGTGACCTCGCCAAAGCATTGCTGCCCCCAACTTGGCCAAGCCTCACCATGGCTAGGCCAACCTCGCGGTGGCCCGGCGAGGTTGAACCTAGCTGAGGGCTAGCAACGCTCTGACAAAATCGCCAGCCATAGCCGAGGCCAATGACGGCCAAAGGAAGAAGCAAAAGAAAAATAAGAAAAAAAAAAAAAAGAGAGAGAGAGAGAGAAAGATGTAATAAAATTATTTAAAAATTAAAAAATATATAATTACAAAAAAAAAAATTAATAGTCGTACCAAACGCATTTCTATTCCAAAATTAGAAATTTTAAATAGTTATTAAACGCCATCAAATGGTCAGAAACTCGTACAAGTAACAGAATTAGAAAAAACCATTTTTGAACGAAAATTTTTCTTGGGAACAGAATGGTTACCACACGCATCCTATGCGTCCTCAATCAAGGGTTTCAAGCCAATTAGTATCCCAGGGAAGATTGCCAACTGAGACCAACCAAGACCCACAACTTGAGTAGACCAATTTGGCATCCTCTACACAAAGGGAGACATAATGCCTCCATCGGTTACCATAACATGGACAGTGAATACATGCTAAAATAGGTGCATACACAAAATTGCCAAGGGAATGAGTGCGATCACACCTCGAAAGGACAACTAATGAATAAGTGAAAGTGCATCAACTCTTCCCCAACTATTCCTTTTGGTGCTCATTATAACACTAACTGGACAGCTTTTTATTTTTTTCATGCACGTACTTTGTCCTTGCAGCATCAATTTACCCATGCCTTGCACAAAACACAAGATGTAAAATACCTACCTCACCAAAATTTGCAATCTTGCTGCCTCCAACACCAGGACCAACTGCATTCCTAGAAATTCTAGTCTCCAAATCGCTGCTGACAGTGTGGTATCTAGGGCTCAAAAGAAAAAAAAATTAATCAAGGTACTTGCACTTAGCTTTTAGGTATTATAACAACGAAGGAGAACCATAGGTATTACCTAATAGCAGCAGCTCGTGGTCCCAGATAATCAAGTGGTTCATAGTCAGGTTGACCACCCTTCAATAAGAATAGAACAGGAAGAATATTAATATTATCTTTTTTTGCAAAAACATATCTCCTCCAATACATCACAACTGAGTATCTAGTTAGTATCATGCATGACTTTCCCATCCCACAAACTCCAGAGAAGCCTAGACAATCTATTTCCATTTTTGTTCCTTAAATAAGATTAAGAGATCAGTATCATGACACAGCTAAATGGAATTATGGCACAGTTAGTTGTGCAAAATATTTTATATAGATACTGAGATGACAAATCGACTTCTTCCCAGTGATCTGACAGTTGTAAAAGATTGGATATCACTGGCACTGCTTGAAACTTTTATGCTAATTTTCATTGCGATTAGGAGCTTTTAGAGCAAAACGTACATTGCCAGCAAGAATTTGCATTAACAGTAAGACGCTTTTCCCTAAACTTTTAATGCCAATGGGAGATGGGAGACTTTAGGCAAAATACACATTGCAGCAACAAACTGACACAAAGAGTAGAATATGGGCTATAGCTCACCATCTATCCACAAGTAGAAGAAGAATTCATACAGAAAAATAGGCAGAAACGTGATGTTACCTTCAAATGTTCATATTCATAAGAGCTGCCAACACCCACAGGTCCAGAGAGTGGGAGCCTTCTAGCATGAAGGCTTCCTCCAGAAGCAAATCCTCGAGGAGGTCCTATGGAATCAGCTTTACCTCCAGCATTTTCATCCCGAAGTGTCCTCACTCTAATTCTCGAAGAGATCTCTGCCAAAGCATCTTTAGCAACACCAAAACTTCCTGATACCTAAAGTATCAAAAGCATGAATCAGGTCAAATTCCCATGCGAGATTTAATTACTACACCCTTTATCTTAACAAAATATAGAATAAGGACAATGTTTATCACAGAATTGAGTAAACATAATCACCTGCACAAGTTCTTCATCTTCAGATGCAAACCTGGGCTTATCATCCTTCGAAAAAACACGAATATCTGCCAGAGTTCGCCTTCTCATTTCGTTGATAACATGGCCTCCTTGTCCAAGGATACACCCAACCTTACTTGAAGGAACAAGAAGTCTAGTCGTAATAGTACCCTTTTCGGAAAATTCACTCACTTTATCCTGAAGCTGAAGGATTGCCTCGATGGTCTGTGATCGGGGATCTGCAAGAACCTGAAACAACTCCACTACAATTATTCAGAAGTACATTGCTAGCTAAAAAATCTGCACTACGCCAATTTAAGAAAACAAGCAGCTGTATGGCTAAACTATTTGAAGAGATGTAACTTGAGAGCTGCTATTGCTGGAGGAGTGCAGTGCATACCTCAACAGCAGAGACACGAATGACTCGCTCATCTGACTCTGTCAATGCTTCTTCAACATGGATACTTGCTCCAGTTTCCTTTTGTAACTGTTTCACATTATACCCTCCTTTACCAATTACTCCTCCAATTTTTGCAACAGAGCATAAAATCTTCATTGAAAACTCAGCAGAAGCTTCCATTGCACGTCCAGGGGAAACACCATCAAAACTACGTGGTGTAAAGCGCGGAGGCTGGTCGCCCGCCCAAGGCATTGGTGGCGGCATATCATAAGGGTCTGAGGCATGGTGGGACCACATTGGGTTAATGGGTGGAAACATATTTGGCATGGGAGCATTTGGAGGGAATCCTTGGCCCCTAGGAGGCATAGGCATATTTAACGGTGGTTCACCCTTCCGAGGATTTCGGTGCAGTAGAGTGGAGATTTCATGAAGAGCTCTCTTCGCCACATCAGGTTTACCAGATATCTGCATTACACCTTCTGGGATTACAATTTAAAGGAAGTTGCAATAAATACTACGGTGGATTTAATAAGAACTTGCAAGCAATTAAGCACAGAAAAAGTATATTGTGATAAGTACCATTTGGTCATATGGAAAAATATAATTTGAATAAACACCAATTCAGTAGCATATTCTTAACTTGATTATCTTGTTCACTTTTCTAAAGGGACCCTCCCAGAAATCAGCCCTGACCTGTTCCTCTAATTTCACATAATTTGGCCATAATTAAGTTTGATTTTTTTCGCAACTATTGCTTTAAGGATATATTGCTGATCAATCTTCAGGTTATATATGCTGTTTTATTTTAACATAGCTCAGGTTCAAACCTTGCATTATTGGTTAAAAAGTTGATGAATGATACTGCTCGCGCAACAGATATATATATATAGACACCTGAAGATAATTGATATAAGCAAAAGGTAAATTAATGCCATGAAAAGCATCTTTATACATGGTCCACTAGGCCACTAACAACAGCAGACACAGTCATGGCTTTTCAATATACTAACTACGGCAACAAGAAAAACCTTCATTTTTTGTGAATGAGCAATGTTTATCTTCAACCACTCTCATATTCATTGAGTGCAAAAGACAACATCAATATAGCCTAGACGATGGATTCAAGTTCCACTTCAAGCTGGGCGATGATCTTGTCATGAATATCATGCAGTTGGGCAAAATGAACAGCTTGTGACAGGTGCGAGGTGTCGTGGATGCCTATTCTCAAGCATTCATAAGTCATCTGTCTAACCTCAGTTCAGTTATCTCCATTTGATTTCATACCATTGAGGCTTCAACAATGTCCATCCTCCATAATTCCATCCCAAAAAGACCAAAAGACAACAAACTATGTGTCTTTGTTTAAATTCAAGAAAGTTCGCCCAATACAGGAAAAAAAAAAAAAAAAACCTAATCCAAGCTCTATGATATATTTACGATTTGCCATATTGCCTAGAACCTTGAGTCCCAATAATTGCTCTGTTAAATTTGCTCATCTAAGGCAATTATCCTTTAATACACTATTTGGAAAGCAAACACGATACCCTCAACCACCACAAGCACACTGAGAAGGGCACAAAATGGACATAAGAAATTTTACCTGCACCAATTCATCGGTGCTCATAGCACAAGTAGGGAGATGTTCAGGAGGAAGAACACGAATTGCTGCACCAGTCTCGCTTCGCAATCTTTGAATTACATCACCCCGTTTGCCTAGCACACAGCCAACCACATTGTTTGGCACAAGAAGTCGTGCTGTAACTGAAGTCGTGTCATTCTCATCATCAAAAGTCATTCCACCAAAAAGATCTTCCTCAACAATTCTGTCGTGCACCTTCAGTAGCGCATCCTGGGCAGCACAATGTATTTCCATGTCTCCCTCAGCCGAATTTCCATCATTTCGCCCCTTTGAAATTTTAGCAGACAAACTATAGAGAGTTATTACTCGCTCATCTGAACCTGGAACTGAATCAGAGACAGTAATCTTTGCTTGGGTCTCATCTCTGAGGGCTTTGATTATGCCACCACCTTTGCCTATAACACCACCAATTTTTCTCGATGGACAGAGTATGCGGTAGACAGTGTCAGCAGCATCATCGCTCCCAAACGATTGCTCATGGCCAGAATTATTAAATCTCCCTTTCTTGCCGCCGACCCCTTTTCTCTTAAATTGGGGACTGGAATGTTTCCTGAAGAAATTTTTCCTATTTTCATCCATCTTACAACCAAAGACGAAACTTGGATATGCTAATGCACAGCAACAAGAGACAACCTGAAAAAAGGCAGATTACAGGTAGGGCCCAGCTTGCAAATTAATCAACTTTAAGCATCACTTAAGTTTAGTACCTCCGCAAAGAGGTGCTTCCGAGGTAAATCAACCAACAAACAGTATAAGAAACCTTTGCCAGCTAAAAAAAGTATGCCTAACAGTTCTTCAAATATCGAAAGAGAGAACATTCATTCCTCGATAACCCTCATCGAGCACGTCAGACGCCTCTAAAAACTAAAAATTTCAGACATAGCAGCCCCGGAAAAACCCTCTAAACTCCTAAAGCGCCGAGCTTGCGCATCACGACAAAGCAAAGCGAGAGAAAACGATTCCCATTTCAAGACACGAGCCGGGCAACGAGTCGGGCTCACTCAGTTCATCCATATGAAAGCTCAAAACAACGCCGGCCCCGCCATTCGGCAACACTCGACGAGCTCCGGCGCCGAACCGAAGAAGCCCGAGGCAACGGCGAATCGGCGACCGGAAGCTAGGGTTAGCCGAAAAGGGGGGCGGCGAGAAACGAGGGGAGCTGGGGGAGCAGGGACAGGGGGGGGGAGCTCACCTGGCCCGAAAGCGGCGCCGGAGAAACGCCCCCGGGGGAGAGCGAGGTCAGCGACGGGATCCGGCGAGCGGCGAGAGAGGGAGGTGGGGGTGAGGAAGCTGCGGGGATCGACGGGTCTCGCCGGGGTTGGCGATGGCGTTCTCCATCGGCAGCGTGGGGGAGAAGAGTCTCTCTGTGTCTCTCCCTTGCAGAGCAAAGAGACGAGGAGGAGGTATGGGCTCTCTCTCTCTGTCTCTTTCTCCCTCTCTTTGTTTCAGCCCATTGGACTTACAAGGACTACTTCATTTTTTTTATTTTTTTTAATTGATAAAAGCAAAAAAAAAAAATTCCATCCCAAAAAAACCTATTTTTTAAAATAAAAAAAGTTTTTTGCTTTTTTTTTTTTTTCGTTTTGAGAATATAATCTGCTCCTAAAACCAAACTAAACGCCACTTTGTTGCTGGGCATTGATGTCGAAGCTTCATTTTCGAAACATAAATTACCTTCGTCAGGTACATAAATGTCGATTTTTTCGACCTTCGAAGCTGGAAAAGATAATTTTTGTTCAAGATTAATTTATCTGATGCACTTTGTAGGCTTGTAAAATGTATGGATGTGAAGTGAATTGACTTTGGTTAGACAAATATGATTAATGTGAGTTTTGATTAATTAGGTTCCATTTATTTCATAGAAAATAAATTATTTAGAAAATATTTTCTTAAGAAAAATATCTTGTATTTCTTGTGAAAATGAATGAAAAATATATATTTTTATTATCCACAAAAACATTTAAAGATAAATTGTCATCGATAATGAAAATATTTTCAATAATTTAATTATTTCAAGCGATATAAATAATCACTTTTAGAAAAATATTTTCTAAATTATTCATTTTTCACGAAACAACAAACATAACTTGAAAGAAGCCTTTTCTTTCTCATGGGGGATGATTTATGTTTGAAATCTACAAATAAATACCTAAGTATATTGCAAAATCAGCCAAACGGGAAATCATGTTGTAGTGAAAAAAATACAATCTAAGTCTGCAGAAAAGTATAGTAGCCGATTATGATCTCACATGGATTATAAGTAAAAATGTTACTTTTTTTTTTTTTAACGAACAATAACTTAAGTGGCAGAGCACCAAAAGTAAAGATTTTGTTGAATAACATAAGTAAGTGAGGGCATGAACACTATTACCATAATTACTAGGTTAACTTAAAACAAAAAACAAGTAATTTGAAAATTGAAATGACAATTTTCTAAAGAAACTAATTCCTCCATGTTGGTAGTCGATTCTCAAACGTCATTCCAATTTTAGGTAAATAGATCAAATCCATATCTACATAAATATATGATTACAAAGTAGGTATCACCTAGACGCCACATAAGCATTAGAAAAATTTTCCATCAAATGTTTTTATCATTTCTCAATTATTTATCTTCATCAGAGATGTCATTTTCCTACCTATACCCATTTTAATTAATTGATTGAACAATTAGTTTTACTAGGGCCAGAGCAATGGAATATGAAGATGTCTTTATTTTGTGAAAAATGTATGATTTATAAAAAAATTTCCTAAAAATGATTATTTGTATCGATTACAAAATAAATGAAAAAAATATTTTCATTGTTCATGAAAATGTTTAGATATTAATCATTGTCAATAATAAATATTACTTATCATTTAGTTATTTCAATAGATATAAGTGATCATTTATAGAAAAATATTTTCTAAATCATTCATTTTTGCGAAATAAGTGGAGCTTAAAAGTTAATCACCTTTTTTAAATAGATACAAGAGTTGATAATGATTAAATTTAATTTTCTAATTTTAAGTAAGTGTATTTTTTTAATGAAAATCGAGCATATTAGATGCTTAAATTTTGGTTGCATTTCTTTTCTCCCTATTAATTACCCAAGTTCTAATTTGTAATTTTTGTCTTGTTATCTTCTAATGGCAAAGATATTGATTATTTTCTATTTCATTTGATTAACCATGGATGTATAAGCAGAAAGTTCTATCGATAAAAGGCCGAATGAAAATTGCACATTCAACTACAACTACAATGGGTTTTAGGCTGCGGATGGTAACATTTCTATTTCTTAAAATTTCTATTCTTTTGTTTCCCGGAACAAAAAAAGAACAGAAATCCGTTTGGTAACTCCAAGTTGTTTTTTATTTTCCGGAATAAAAAGTTAGCCCAGGAATAGATTTGGAGCGAAAATGAGAAAAAAAAAAAATTGCTTCTGTTCTTGGGAACAATTTCTAGAAATAAGTCAATTTTTTTTTTCTTTTATTCTTCTCTCTTGCCGCGGCCCTCTTCAACCGCTCCGAGCCACCGCCGACTGCCAGCCGCCACCGCCGATCGCCAACCTCCATTGCCGTCACCACCGCCGGTCACCGGCCGCCGGCCGCCGCGCAGCGGCTAATGGGCTGTGCGGCGACGATCAATTTTGTAACAGTCAGCGGCCGACAATCGTGCAGTTGCGGCAGGCAACCGGTGATTGGCGACGGCGAACGGCGGCAAGTAGCAGCGGCCGACAGTTGGTGGTTGGCAATCCGTGAGTAATAATAAAAAATGAATAAATACAAAAAAGAAACTGTTGCGTTACCAAACGCATTTCTATTTTTTTTCTATTCCAAAAGTAGAAATTTTGTGTAGTTACCAAACGAGTTCTTTTACTCAAAAATTGTTCTCCAGAATAGAAATAAAAAATAACTATTTATGAAAAAAAAAAACTCTTCCCCAACCAAGAAGAGTTGTCATGCGTACCCTTAGTCATTGAATCCAACTTTTGATTTTCTTCTTTTCAATTTTGTTTGTGTTCTATGTTTATTTGCTGAGATTCCTGCACATATTATTTGATCAACCACTAATTTATTTAGCAAAAAAGAAAGATTAATAAGTTAATTTTCGCCCGTGAAGAAGGCCACAATCACACTAACGCTGCATTTTCCTTTTTGCCCTCAGAAGGTAATTGAGTGGGCTTTTTTACATTTGCCATAACAATTATGAGATATATTCTCACTCGGCAGGAGTGCTACCATTATCACTTTGTAAAATCATACCATCAAGTTGTATATATCTGAATCGCAATAGTTTTGACATAAAGTTCACTTAATTTTTAATTTTAATTTGTTTTACTCTACTTTGCGTTTATTAATCTTTGAAAATGAAAAGATTTATTTTCAAACGTATGATTTGCATAATATAAATATTTATATACATGTTATTAACGATAAAACTGTGGATCCACAAACAAGGCCTCTAAACAAAGTGTATCTCATGGGGCCTGCGGAGGGGAGGCCAGCCATTTTTTGGGGGAGTGACTTTTTCCTTTGGGCCTTGGCGACCGGATCATCCATATCATTACATGCTCAATTACAATAGTCTATCTTTAAGCTTGAAAAGGACAACAGCAGATCGAGATATTCACTAACAAATAATAAGTGGACGCCCTTTCAGGTAGACTAGTCTGTGGATTTCGACAGGTTAATTAAACTGGGTATATTTATTTAACTTGAGAAGATGAAAAATACACGTGAATATGCTTCTGCACAAAACGCAGGTTATTGGGTAAGTCAAATTTTTTTAGTACAAGGTATCGTAAGTTGTCCCGTGGAAATTGCTGTTTTTGTAGTATTTCTACATTGGAAAAACATAATTTTTGTTTTCGGTTGATCTTATGAGATGTTTAAGAATCGGTTGGCTTTTTAGTTACGTGGTGCAACAGCATTACTTTCAGGTGTGGTCAAAAAACAATTTCCAGGAACAAAAAAGTGTTCCTCCATTGTAATGGTGTGTGTTGGTTACGATTGTTCTTGTTTCATTTCCTATCTTTAGGCTTTCCTCTTCCTCTTCCGCCTCTTAAAACATACCATCTTTACTTCTCTTTTCATCTTTCATCCTGAATCCCAAAGAGGGAATACACCCAAAAACCACAAATTGTTTATAGTTGCAATGAGGGTTCGTCACGACCGTAACGGAAGTTCCGCTACATGGTCTCTTGAAAGCATTGAGATGGACGGTGCGGTGGAAACCAGGGAGAGCTCCGCCCCGCCGCGTCCTAATGACATACCATTGCCATCGAGGCGGAACTCAAGCACGACGCGGAAGAGGAATGTATCGTACGGCGGCAACCCTAGGATGGAAAGAATGACATCCAGTGCCTCTCGAGGCCTCATGAGCTTGAGGTTTCTGGATAGGACAATTACCGGGAAGGAAGGAGATGCCTGGAGATCGATCGAGAAGCGTTTCCATCAACACGCGACGAACGGCCAACTCTTGAGAGACAAATTTGGAGTCTGCATTGGTTGATCCTTAGAAAGTCTTGCTGCTATCTGAATCATGATTTTCCAAAAAAAAATAATACTGATAATTACACAATTTGATTGAGAAGTGACATTGTTTTATTCTGCGTGGAAGGAATGGGAGATTCCAAGGAATTTGCAGGAGAGTTATTCGACGCCTTATCAAGACGGAGGAAGGTGAATGCCGAGAATGGAATATCAATAGACCAATTGAGACAATTTTGGGAAGACATGACTACTCGAGAACTCGAATCCCGACTGCAGATATTCTTTGATATGTAAAGCAACTCTCGTCCATCTCCTATTTTCGTTCCCAACCTAAAGCGTACATTGCGTTGCTGGTAATACATGTGATGAAGTTTCGCGATGAATGCTGCAGGTGTGACAAGAATGGTGATGGGAGGCTAACTGAGGATGAGGTAAAAGAGGTGAGGCAAAAGGAGACTTACTAATCACTCGTTTAGCGTGTCCTTTGGACTCTTTTATGATGGACTGGAAATTTTTCAAAGGTGATAGTGTTGAGCGCCGCCTCGAATAGGCTGTCGAGTCTCCAGCAGAAAGCGGCATCTCACGCATCTTTGATCATGGAAAGACTTGATCCCGACCATCAAGGATACATCGAGGTACCGAGTCAGATAGTCCATCATGTCCTGTTCGAGTTCGTGTTCCTCCCATGTTGTTGTTCATCGCTTGTTTGTTTTCAGATGTGGCAATTGGAGACTCTACTGAGAGAAATGGTGAACTCTGATCAAAGGAACAAGTCGTCAGCGAATCCTCAAAACCTGACCAGAACCATGCTTCCCAGAGGATACAGAAACCCAATGAGTCGGCTCGTGCACAAGAACATCGAAAGGATCTATGACAATTGGAGGCGAATATGGGTCGTTGGGCTGTGGCTGGTCGCAAACATGATCCTCTTCCTTTGGAAGTTTAACAAAACGAGGCACAGCCCCGCCTTTAACATCACGGGCTATTGTCTTTGCTACGCCAAGGGCTCTGCCGAGACACTCAATCTCAACATGGCTCTCGTCCTCCTCCCCGTCTGCAGAAGAACTCTCACGAAGCTACGGTCGTCCTTCCTTGGTACCTTCGTACCATTCGACGACAACATAAACTTCCACAAGATAATCGCGCTGGCCATAGCTATAGGATCTGTCGTTCACATTGCAATGCATTTCATGTGCAACTTCCCCAGGATAACTTCATGCCCAAAATCACAATTCATGCCAGTGTTTGGCCCGAGCTTCCATAATAGGCAACCTCATTACATCGACTTGGTCAGTAACTTGTCCAGCATCACCGGGGTTCTCATGTCCATGATGATGGCCTTCTCTTTCACACTGGCGACTCATTGGTTCAGGAGAAACATCATCAAGATACCGTGGGGGCTCCATCATTTAGCAGGATTTAATGCCTTCTGGTATGCACATCATTTGCTAGTCGTTGTCTATGTCTTCTTCATACTTCACGGCTACTTCCTCGTGATCAGTCGACCTTGGTACACGAAAATGGTAAGTACACAATGGTCTAATTCCTTATTCTGTTCACCCTTAATTCATAAGGCCTGACTTCTCCGGTAGTAACATCATTCCTCTGAAAACACGGCAAGAATCATTATATGGTTGGACTTTATGCAGGCATGGATGTATGTGATGGTCCCAATCCTACTCTATTCAAGCGAGAGAGCATTCACATCTGCTTCTGAACTCCAGCATCGAGTTGATATCATTAAGGTATCGCTTACTTTACCGAACTGCCGTATTCGACATTCCTTTTTGGTTTACACGAATCTTAATGCTACGATAAATTCATGCTCGGCTCAAAAAACTTTTCAGGCCATTGTTTATTCTGGAAACGTCCTTGCATTGTACATGAGCAAGCCTCAAGGTTTCAAGTACAACAGCGGAATGTACCTTTTCGTCAAATGCCCTGATATATCAAAGTTCGAATGGTGTATAGAACATAATCGCTGAAACCTATTTACTCGTCATACCACTATGGCTTTTATTGCTGAAACTCATCGGTGTTTTTGCTCGGGACAGGCATCCTTTCTCCATTACTTCCGCACCGGGAGATGTCTTCTTGAGTGTTCACATGCGAGCCTTGGGCGATTGGACTACAGAGCTCAGGAATAGATTCGCCGAGGTATATTCTATTGATTTTCTCATTCGTTTTTTGATTGCACAACCCATGGACTCTAGTTGAAAGATATAAAAAAAAATCGCCGCATTTTCCATGTTGAGCATCGAACTCAATGTTCATCTTCTTCAATGAGAAATTGTTAGGTTTGTGAGCCACCAAGTAAAAAACCAGGCAAGGGAGGTCTAACGAAGATGGCCACGAGAGCATCCCACAACTTGGAAGAGTTACAAGAGAAGTGAGTGAAAATTATGGCTAAATTCTGTCACACCTTCCATGCAAATGTTTTCGCTCTAACAGATATTCATTGTTGTCCAAGGTTTCCAAAGATTTTCATCAAGGGGCCATACGGTGCTCCGGCTCAGGACTACAAGAAGTACGACATCCTCCTACTCATCGGTCTCGGCATCGGAGCGACTCCTTTCATCAGCATCATAAAAGATATCCTGAATCACGTCAAGTTGAATAAGCTCCAAGCAGTAAGTAGAAAAGGGAAAAAGACGCTCACACAAGCAAATTCAAATTCAGTTAGCACGACCATTTGCCAAAACTTATTGATGCATGCAGGATTCGGATCAGGATCAATCATCAGAGGCAAGAAAAGGTCCTAAAAGAGCATACTTCTACTGGGTTACGAGGGAACAAAACTCTTTTGAGTGGTTCAAGGGCGTCATGGATGATATTGCAGAAAGCGACGATCATGTCAGTTCGCCATTTCCAAATCTACCAAGTGTGATGAATCCTCCATTTAATTATAGTTTTTCGGCTAAAATCTCGCTTTTGGTATTGGTGATTGTTGTAGAACGTAATAGAGATGCACAACTACCTGACCTCTCTATATGAGGAAGGAGATGCAAGATCAGCACTCATTGCCATGGTCCAAAAGTTGCAGCACGCGAAGAACGGGGTCGACATCTTCTCGGAAAGTCGGGTAACTCTTGATCAGTCACCCAAAAGAAAAACAAAGAAAAATTCACAGCACTATGCACCTGTTTAGGCTGTCCCTTAACGTTGCTCGTTCGACAGATAAAAACTCACTTTGCGAGGCCTAATTGGAGAAAGGTGTTCTCTGAAATTGCAATGCTGCACAAGTCATCTCGTATAGGTACGACATCACGTCCGATGAACGTGTCAACATAATGACACTTGATTTGGTTGTTCTAGCCAGTTTGGAACATGAACCTGTGATTTTCTAACTGTTGGAACTCGAACATTCTATGAATTCGGGTCTGATATGTCGGTAATAATTCTCCTGCAGGTGTTTTCTATTGTGGGAGTTCGGTGCTCACCAAAACACTGAAGAAGCTTTGTCAAGAACTCAGCCTTGAGTCGTCAACTCGCTTCCAATTCCACAAGGAAAACTTTTAGACTATCTAAAGGCTGTTGCATACGTAGAACTTTGTCAGCTAGAACCGAAAATTAGAAATTCGATATACCTTTTTCTTCCTTAATTAGATAATACAAATGGAGAGGAGAAAAACTAGATGCACAAGAAATCGACAGAACCATACTTCTGTCGTTCTTATGTCGTTGTCTTTACACATATGTTCGATTTTCAGCTATAATGAGATCGCGAATTCTCCCTATTACCTACCGATATTTGAGCTTTGAGGAAGATCACGGGCCCTTTTTCTTTTCAAGACCATCTGTCTCGAAATCGCTATCGACACAAGTTTCTTTTTATATTTGCGGCCATAAGCCATGAGCTAAACTTAATGGTTACGCATACAGACACCTCTTCCCTATTGAACGGGGAATTGCTAATTTTCTCGAAACGACAGGAGGGAGTACAATCATGAGCCTTTTGACGTAAACTGAAAAGCTGGTTTTTTGGGAATATGTATCGAGGTCTGACATGAAAAAATCACTAAAATTTTGTAGGATGCACTTGAAATTGAATGAATAAATCGATGATTGTGATTAATTCGGTATTCAAGACGGTCCCATAGTTGACGTGCAGATCTGAGTCCCATTCAAGAACCCTACAGCTTGACCACTTGACTTGTACTGGGTTTGGCGTTTGTCCTCGCAGCTTTATGTAACGAGGACGGCTCTTTTCAGCTGGCCATCACCTCCGTGGCCATACTCAGTCACATGTTTCGTACCACCTCAGTTTTCCGTCATTCCAAGAAGACTTCTCTCCCGTCTCTCTCTCTCTCTCTCTCTCTCTCTCTCTCTTCATGAAGAAGAATGCTTGGTTCTCCTCCTCCCAGGATCTGATCTGATCGCGTTCTCTGCCTACCCTTTCCTAATAACCCCACGTTTGACTTCTCTGACCCCATTAATGTCATCAAATGATCAGTCCGTCTTCGTAGCCAAGAAGACAGATTACCTGAAATCTGGTTTCTCGTACCTCGCCATGAATATGTCTGATTCGATGAGCTTCGCACCTAATTTAACTCCAACCGAATTGTGCTCGATCAATCATGTAATTTCCGCGCGTGCATTAGTCTCAGGATTGGACTTCTTTCTGGGTTATCGACGAACTTGGAAAGCCACGGATAAACCGATAATCGTCCTAAAGGGAAACAAACTAGTACAACTTCCGAGCCTAATGTCGAGGTCGGGAGAACGGGTTTGAGATGGCGAAAACTCAAGTAGAACCTCGCATGCATACATACACATCACCTCGTACGCACAAGCATATGAAGCCGACCGACAAGCATGCGATGACGCCCATCCATCGGCTTCGCGGTTCACGGTAAATCGAACCTAGAAAGGCGATGCGGACGCGACGTTGGGCCAATTCTGTACCCAACCAGACAAACCAAAAAGGAGGTGCCGTTCTCACATGGCTTGGAACGTAGCGCGCGAGGCATGCAATCAAATGTGTCAGGTCAGATCGCGTGGGCATTCCATGTGCCCTCCCTTGCTTCCGCGAGGCCAAATACTCAGGACAAATGCCAGCCCTCATGTGACATACATACATGGATTTGGAATGATTCATGATTCTAGTGCTACAGAAGGACGAACAAAGGGAAGCGCTTCGAGAACAATATTTCTTTTGGATGAAAGGTATATTTCACTCTGTACGTTTCGCAAAGAAAACCTTGATCATGCTAAATTCCTAAGGCTGAAAATTTAGCCAGAAACCATGAAGGAAAATGGGTTCTGCAGCTCTTCTACCGAATCCAAACCCAAAAGTGAAAAGAGAAAAAAAGAAAGATATGAAAAACTCTTCTACCGAACTCTCAGAGCCGTCGGCCTAAAAAGAAGGGAAGAAAAAGGAAAACTTGGGAGTCAAGTCAAAGCCCCAGCTCCATGCTGTACGCTTCGTCTCTCTGCTCGAACCTCCTCTTCTTGACCGGGATCACGTGGTCCTCACGTGACGCCGGCTTCAACCCTAGCGTCAGCTCGAGCCCCACTTCGCTCTCCGGCTCGGCGCATGCTCCGTCCTCCCGCTCGGCCGCCCCCGCCGACTCCGGCTCCGGCTCGGGCTTGAGCGGCTGAGGGGGCTCGGCCACTGTCGTCGTCGTGGTCTCCGCCGACACCATGCTGTTGCTCTCCGTCTCCTTGCTGTCGCCGCCGCCGCTCCCGACCCCCAAGTTCGCGGCCCCCAGAACCGACTGGTGGCTCAGCGACGAGTCGTGGCTCGGCGACCGGTTCGACTCTTCGTCACGGCACTCGACCGCCGGGGGCGGCGGCGCCGGGTGCTGTTGAGCCTTCGTCCGGGCTCCGGGCCGCTTGAACCGACCGGACCGGATCGGCCTGGCCCGGTTGGCCTCGCCCGCGGCCGCCATCATCGCCACCGCGGCGGCGGGGTTCTCCTGCCTCGGGATATGCCGGATGTCGTAGGCCTTCAGGGGCGGCGCCGCTGCCTCGGAGGCGGCCGAGGCGATCGGCGTGATCGGCACGCCGCTGAGGACGGCTTCCATGGCGGCGTGGCAGAGCTGCCAGCTCCCGTCCCAGAGCAGCCCGACCGACCCGTGAATCGGGTTCAGGATCCGGCCACAGGCCTCGTATAGCAAGGATCGGAAAATCGCTGAAAAACCCAAAAACCAGGCGAGTCAGAGTCAAGATTTTTCAACCTTTCGCATGCTTCGAAAGCCAAAGAAAGAATCTTTACTTAGGTTTTCAGTTCGAAACTTACCAAAACAAGAAAAAAAAAAAGGGAACAAGAACAAGAAGGGGAAGAGAGAAGGTACCGGGGCGGAGGTGTTCGGGGCCGGCGTTGATGAGGTTCATGAGCCCGGCGCGGCCGTAGAACTTGGCGAGAAAGACGGTGGCGTGGGCTTGGGAGTCGGGCGACTTGATCCACTGCAGGCAAGGCCGGATGCTGCAGTCGTCGCCGCAGCCCTTCCGCAGCACTCTGCATCCGTTGCAACTCATCCTCATCCTCCTCTTCCTCCTTCTCCTTCCACTGTCTTCCTCGTCACACAGAGAATACAGAACACGTTAAGCCTCGAAGAGAGAAGTAGAAGCCAAGTGGGAGTTTCAGGGTTTCTGCCAAGGTCTGGGAGCTGTGAAGGTATTTAGCTGGAGAGAGAGAGAGAGTAATTATGCATACATACATTTATCTATAAACATATATATACATATACATACATATATATATATATATATTAATGGAAAAGGGCTATCGGCTTTTTTTTTTTTTTTTTCCTTTTTATGGTTTCGGATGAGTAGTAAGGCGTAACGGGGAAAGGATGAGTGCGGTTTTGGTTTTCTTCGAGGAGGAGGCGCTGCGGATTCTGCTGTTTTTTTTTTTCCCCCGTTCAAGGAAACTTGGGGAAGGCCACGTCATCCCAAATCGCGACCAGACACCACTCGACGACTCCGGCGCGTGCGACTCACGCTCGCGCCTTCGGGACCCACGGAGTCCACTCCCCATCTGCCGTACCGGCTCCGACGGGTTCGAGAGCCGCCGAAGCTTATCTGGAATCCGGACTTTGGTGAGTAGATCCGATCTTGCTCATGCTTAAATTGGATCCGCGCGTTAAGGATGGCTCGTGAAACCCTAGTTCGCTCCGAAAAATTCGATCCTGATTCCTAATCAAGATTTTATTTATCCCATATCTCTTTTAACTTATCTGTAACGGGTTTTAAAACAATTGAAGCTTATCTTGAATCCGGACTTAAGTGAAGAGATCAAATTTCTTGTGTGGATTTTGTTTTCTTTCCCCTTCAAGGAAACTTGGGGAAGGCAATGACATCAAAAGCATTACAACTCCGACACATGTGACTCGTGCTCTCACTGTTGGGACCCGTGGAGTCCACTTTCCATCAGGCGTACCGACTCCGATGGGTTTAAGAATAGTCGAAGCTTATCTCGAATCTAGACTTTGGTGAGAAGATCGGATCTTAATCATGCTGGAATCAGATTCGAGCGATTAGAAATGTTTTTTGAAAACCTAGTCCGCTTTGGAAAATTCGATATCGATTCCAAATTATGATTTTGTTTATCCTACATCTCTCTTCAATTCGTCCATAACGTAGATTCTAAACTCTTTCCATGTGACATGGATTTGGCAATATTTTCATACCCAATAGCAGAGGACCCAACCTTTTTCACATAATTGATGTTGAATCCGAGTCTTGCATTGTCTTAGATACTTAGTATAGTTCGCCTCTTAAATTTATGTGCGTGGTAGTAAGACACTATACAATTCGCCGTTCATGTAATTACCAATAAGGACAATAGCACGGACAATTTCTGAATTTTAATTAAGTAATTTTATCTCCAAATCTTTAATCCATGCAACATGACTTCCGAACGCCGGTTCAATATTTAATAAATATCGATGTGATTTATGAATTATGTGGAACATTTAAAAACTTATTAGTCACATTAAACAAATCAAAAACTCAGACATAACATGGCAGATCGAATGAAAGTATGGGGTGCATTCGGTCTTTTGCTAAATAAAATGTACTTCGTGAAGAAGAATCTCAAATCTACACACCGGACCGAACGTGAAGCGAACGTGGAGAGGCACGAGGCCAAAGTCGTAACTTCCCCATGCAGCACGGCAGGTGGCCCGGCCCGAGCGTGTGGGGGAGAACAGGTCTCTCGCCATGCAAAAGTGGGCCCAGAAATCAGAGCCGAGGGGAGAGCGCGTGGCGGGCACGTTTCATCAGGTGTCAGACGGCGGTCGAATCGCCACATACATCGAAACAAGAAAAGGACGTCCTCCGCCACCGCCCGCCCACGCGGTCCCCACCTCCAGCTGTCGGTTCCGCCACTCTAATCCCAAATAATATAAAAAAAATAATAATAACGAAGAAACTCGAGAGGGCTCCTGGTTTTCGGGAAGTCTTCGCAGCTGAATTTATTTTTATTTTTTTGTCAAAAACCGGCTTCCGGTTTCCGGTTTTGAGCCGGGGCTGTGGGCGCAGTGGAGTGGCCAACAGTTTTGGAGTCCCAACTCATATTCTCTTGTGTCGCTCGTTCTCATTGACTTTGGAGTCGGCGTTCGATGCTTATCCCCGGCCCATAATCAATTTGACCAAACCTCTCTCTCTCCATCTCTAAAAGTCAAGGTTTTACCGGGCGATGATCTTCTGTGGGACTGCGGATTAACGTCCGGGCCTTCGTTCGCTGGACACCGTATCGCCCATTTTCTCATCTCGACAAACGTGTCGAAACATTCATCAGTAGG
This sequence comes from Eucalyptus cloeziana, assembly GCA_014182715.1. Lineage (NCBI taxonomy): Eukaryota > Viridiplantae > Streptophyta > Magnoliopsida > Myrtales > Myrtaceae > Eucalyptus > Eucalyptus cloeziana. Next base: position 28,905,734 of record CM024639.1, read on the forward strand.
AATCATGCTTTTTTACGTACCGTTTGTTCTTTCAGGATATGTTTTTCCGGATTCTCGGTTGCTTTCGTCCTTTATTTTCGCGATATGCTTTTCGCCTTGCGTTGAATTTCATCGGAGGGAACTGATAAAGGTGATCGATTTCAATATAAGTCGATTCTCGAATAGGAATCGGGATATCAAATTGGCGGTTCTATAGGATTGGGAATCGATTCTATGTACCCTAAAATCAGGAACTAGATCGGAGCAGCCAATCCCAACTTGGCAATGTTATTATTTTCTTTTTATGATTTCTGCTATAAAAAAAAAAAGGAACGAGGTGAATTTATGAGGAATGCTCGATCAATACTTTGTCTTCAAATTTTTATCATGAATCGTGCTATAAAAAATTATATATAAGCATGAGTTGGTTTCGCTAGTTCGGTCGGTATGATTCATTTTCAGAAACGGGAAAAATCAATTCCTATGCAAATCACTCAAAATTGATTGATTTGATCCGATTTTCGAGTTGGAGTAGAAACGATGCACACCCCTTAATAACTTCCGAGTTCCGACTCCGTGGCAAGATGGCAATGCAATGAGAACGAGGATCCACCATCCACATTTAGAATAAACGCCCACTTGCAATACCATACCCCCCATCAAACAAACGCAACTTGCTTTGCGTTTCCCACGCCCCAATGTTTAAAACGCAGTGGATCGGCCGCCTCCCCAAATGCCCCTACAGGACCGAATTCCCCCCACACAAACGGAACATGTCATCATGCACGATCGGGACGGAAGATTTGCCGAAATCTGGGGAGGATAATGTGCGTGTGCATTTCCCCCACGATGCAATTCGAAAGGAAAAGAGGGGGAGGGGGAGGGGGGTGGCTGGCCACATGGATCATGTGATACTCATTGCCATTTCCCCTTTCGATCTCCATCCGGATTCCACACCATATATTTCTTGCCAAAAGCTGGTGGCGAGGTTGACCCGCATGCACACCCATTGTTTTGGAAAAAAAAAAGCATGTGCAACGCCCCCCCTGAGCCCACCACCAGTCCCATACACATCTCCATCTTGACTCCATAGGCCTTCTCTCTCTCTCTCTCTCCCCTCAATTATTCCCTACTTTTTGAAATTGGTGCGTCCGCTTAATAGGTTACTTAGTTTAGTACCTAAACTAGCTAATTATATCGGTACATAGCTCGGTTCATTCCCCCTGGTTCACCCAATTTGTCAAATTGATTAAGGTCATCATTACTCCCCAAAAGAAGACTCCAATTTGGCCACTCCTAGGGCCTACGAGAACTCAGCTCTTCGTGCCCACCGATTATTTATTAGATAATCTTACCGCCGTCTTGGAAGCTTTGCAATTCAAATTGCACCCCACCACTTCACGTCGACATTATGTTAATGCTACGATTCGAGTGGGGGGTACAAACTTAGGCCTATAGGACATTAGCTCAATGCCAATTCTCGATATTTATTAGACGGTCTCGCCGGTCCCCACTCTTTCGGGAATCTTATGATATCTCCTATATCAATATTGGTAACATGCGTATATGATATTGTTAATTTTTAGCTACTATATAATCTTGAGAATACTTATTTTCCTTCTTTTAAGATTAAGATTACAACTTGCCTTTAAAATTGAAAAGGGTGTAATCTTAATCTTTAAAGTAGAGATAGAAGATTACGCATTGCTTTTAATCTTGAGAATACTTGCACTTTTTTTGAGTATATAGATTTCTTTATTATGTGCTAATTTTTTTAGATGACGTTTCTATTCAATCTTGCTGACTAAGTCAAAACTCAGGGTCATCCCTCCTATCCATTATTGAAATTCTAATCGAATTGTAAGATTTTAAACAGACGTTGTTGAGCATAAAATAATAAATTAAACCTTATGAACTTCTTTCTTCATCAATTTTTCAAAATTGATATTTTGAAGAGGAGGAGAGGCTCGTACTTTATCTCGAATGGCTGATTTGAGATTATCCATCCATAATTTTGGGTTTAAGCAAATATCCAATCTATTTCGAATTTAACTTGGATAACTGTCAAGTTCAAATGATTGTCCATTAGCAAACTGCTCTTATCATATTCTTTACTATTTTGAATTAAGTAGATTTTAAACAAATTATCTCAAAGTATTTTTATATTTATCTCTATCTTTATCTATGTATTGGTCTAATATAATTTAACATGCTTTCTTTCAATCGACTCCTATATCTTAAATCTCAATCTAAACTCTAATACGCAACAATTTTTTTGGCCAACTTTCCATTGGACTGATGCTTATTGATCGAATATGAGCCATGTGGCATAGTTTTGTCAGGTGGCAAACATGTGACCCATTTTTTATGCACCACATGGCCGACTTCATTAAAGAGTTTTACAATTTGAACTTTTAGAAATATATATTTTATCCAGAAAAAAAAATGTATGTATGTATGTATGTATGTATGTATATATACACATTGTGGGTCAAGTAGTAATTTCGCGGAACTGTAAAAATTAATGTTATTGTTATTATAAAAAATCAAAAAGAAAACTCGCCTTCGGAAGGACGGTGAGAACAGGAAGGAAGTGGCGTCCATGCAAAAGAGGAGGAGGACTCGGCCGCGGAACCACGTGACTGGGGAGCGGGCGGCACGTGCCGAGAATGTGGGAAACCGTCCACCGGGAGACGTGACCCGCCACGTCCGCTCCTGGTTTGTGGGAAGCAGCCCAAAACCGCCGTCGGCGATACCGGTTGCCGGTTTCCGGTTTCTTCCTTCTTTTCTATGGCGGTGGGGCACGTTGTTTTCTGGTTGGTTGGAGAGCAAAAAAGAAAGAAAAAAAAAAAGGTGATTAGCATTGAGATTTGGATTAAGAAGCCCGCCAAGTTCGATTAGTTTAGTGATTATGTCGTACGTAGATTCGATTTTTGCATGACCATTTGGCTCGTGCCTTTTTATTTTTTGTAAATAATTCCAAGATTTTCAATCTCGTACATTGATATTAGGTCTATTCTCTCTTTTTTTCATTAATAAAATTTATTATATATTTTCTGCAACAATGTGCGCCCATCATTTTCATCGACAGCATCTCCATTGATTTCATAGATATACGATTTTCTCTTTTGATAACACATGGCTTAGGAAAATGCTAAGGTTAATCGATTCCCACATTGGAACCTGAAATCTGGTCTGTCTTGATAGGATCGATTCCCAATTTGTGGAATTGGACCGATTTTAAAGTCGGTCTCGCAACTAGTGATTTTTTTTTCTTTTATCCCTTACAAGTGGGAGTTTCCTAACACTAAAAGAAATTAGCATTACTTTCTATTTACTCATTAAATAAATGTCTGCGTGATCAAGGGTACGATCAACTACATTTTGTAGGTACTCTATTTCATGGTGTCATATCAATTTGTTAAATAATAATAGAATGTATGTATATATGTATATATATAAATATATATGGATAGGCGAAATAATGAACGAATGCGTAGGGTTTGTTTCATTACTCTATTTCGTTAAAAATTGAAACATAATTTACTAATTTAGGGTTTGCTTCTGAATAAAAAAATAAAATTTAAGTAATATGGACCGGTCCGTCGGTTGGGTCCAGTCCCTTATGTGAACCGACAACCACCCAGAACCAATCAATTTGGACTCATTCACACTAGCGATGGTTTAAATTATCAAATTAGTCCCAAATCTATTGTGCGAATATTAATTCAGTAATAAACTTTTCAATTTTGTCAAATTAATTATAAACTTTTGTGGAATATTCAAATGAAGTCATTCTGGTCAGTTTTTGCCCAAAAATCGCTAACTTAATCATCTAGTCATCACCAAATGTCTTACGTGGCACCCCACCACGTGATAATTTTCAGCAAAAATTGAATGAAATGATTACACTAGAATTTCACGAAAGAAAATTAACTTGGTAAAATTGAGAGGTTTATAATTACATTGATATTCATGCAATATATTTAATACTGATTGGATGGCTTCCCCTAAAAAATGGTTATACTAGAAATCTTATTTTTCACCAAATTTTTATAGTGATCTTTGGCCAATAATACTGACATAGCAACCTTACCATCAAGTAAATGTTTTACGTGACTCTTAAAACAAAATACTTAGCGCAACTCTTAATGCAAATTCCAAGTTTTTATTTGTTGGATTCCTTCGATTTTGGTTTATGCGGAAGAGGCCATTTGTTTCGACACACGCACGCACGAACGACGTGTTTGGTGTTCAAAACCTAGGCACCAACCCATTGTTTTGAGGGGCGACCATATGCACCACTACTCCATTCTAGGCTTCTAGCGTCATCATAAAGATTTCGCACATGCTATTGATGTTCAGTTTGAATTATAATTACTAACTTCGTTCTTAAGTATCTGAACCCTTTCCGCCGCTTTATAAGCATGACGGAGTGCTTTCATCTATGGTACAATGAACACAAAAAAGTGATGGATGAAAAGGGCGATGAGTAGGTTCTCATTGTTGAAATTTCATGTTCTAATTATTGATAGATCCCACTGATCTCTTAACCTCATGATCAATATGTCATTGTCTATAGTGAATTATTCACAGATCCATTCGCAAATTTGTTTGAATCATTAAGGAATTTAGAGCTCAAAATTAGAGGTCTTTTGAGTGTTTCAACGGTCTTTAGACTTCATATAGCTAGGCCATTACGTTTGTACCATTGGATTAGATATTTAACCGCTAAAGGCGGATATCTGCATGATATATTATGTGTGTATGGAAATAGTAGCAAACGAAATTTAAAAATCCTGTTCATATTTTGCACCTACTCTATTTTTGTCTTCTTTGTTTCAAAACAACTATCTTAGTATTAAAAAACTCTATAAGGAGAGAGAAGATGCAAAGTGAAATTGGGATGAAAGGTCCATATATATATAGGCAATAACATCAAATGTCACTTCAAATTGCTTTTCTTAATTTTATAGAACAACCACTTGCAATTATTTTAATTTTAATGGAAAATTCAAACGATAAAAAAGTTTCCTTTCTACCGACATTAAATTTGCGCCGTACACTGGATTACTATCTTATTCTTTTTGGGGAATCTAGGGCTGACCCACTAATCGTCAAGTGGTGGAATTCTCTACATACATAACTATTACATTTATTAGGCAAATGACCCACTAATCTTATAATTTTGGAATTTTGCCCCCACACATGAATATTTTAATTTGACCAAGTCTATACCTTTTTGTTGTACAAAGTTGCCTTCGGTGCAGCCGCCACATTTTCCTCTCTTTTTCCTTCAATTAATCTTTTTTTTTTTTTAATCTTGCCTTGGCTATTTTAAGGAACGATATTGCGCTGCTCTCTCTAATTTGCTGAACTTTGCTTCTTTACCGAAATTTCTAAATTTTAAAATAAGAAAAAAGGCATATAAACGACAGTCGAGACGTGTTTTACTGTTCATCTTGGCTTTTGTCCTTTAGGGTCATGTAAAGGGTAAGGTGGCGCCGCTTCCCGCCCCACCTCCAATTTGCTCCTTTTATTTTATTTTATTTTCCAGCGATAATCTTGTTATGTGTTTCTTGAATCTCCTAAAGTTTTATTGCGTTGTCCTTGGAAAGGTTTAAGACAAACTAATCTCGATTGATCCAGTGATTAGACTAACTAAGCGCATCATTCGACTTTTCCCTTGAAAAAGTGACGTGAAGAGGTGATAAGTAAGGTCATGCAATCAGACTGGTTATAGCCGGTAAATAGACCGGACCACCTTAAAAATCCATCCGGTTTTAGGTTTCAAATTTTTTCTCTTGGTATTTTTTCTCTGTTCTCTCCAAAAATCCTACCTCAATCAAATATATCATGACTCTCTCTCTCATCTCACCCTCTTCCTCGCTCATTTGAGCCTCACGACCCTCACTCATTCTCAATTTGCCTTCATTTAGACTATCGTTCAATAATTAAGTATGTTATTTGTTTTGTTTTCATACAGTTAAAATTTAAAGCTATACTTGTATGGATGAATGAGAAATTAAGTTATATAATTTATATTTTATGTTACGTTTTTTTGAACTTTTTATCATTTATAATTATACATGACTACATGTTCATCTTATGGATTGTTGCTTTTGGCGAGTAAGAGATTCCTATTGTTCATCTTGACTTTGAACCGCTTTGTTGCTCATATAATTTTAATGTAAAAAATGAAACCGAAAAAAGGAACAAATGAAAATTAGATTTTTAGGTAGGCCTTGGAACCGGACCAAAAAAAGGGGATAGATTCTTAGGGCAAACAAGGTACATTTCAGGTTTAACATGGCAAGTTCTAGATTTCAGATTTAGAATCTATCCACCCTTCAACCAATCACCTCTTTCTTTTTTTTTTCTTTTTTGTTCGTAAGTGTTTCTTTTCTTGAAAGAAGGGAAATTATTCATTTTTAGTCTTGGATTCCTTCCCACGTTCTAAAGTTGTACTGCCAAATTGCGGAATGCAAATTGATGAAATTGCGAAACTAGAGGCCGGTTTTCTGTATTTTTCCATCTATTCATTTGTCTTTAGTCTCACCTACTTTGGACCCTTTAATTCGAAATTTTAAAATGGACCCTCTTAGAGCCCTTTTAGCGACTCCATCTTCCTATATGAATTTGAAGTCTTCATCAGAAACAAATGGTAGCTTGGAGCCTTGGGTGAGCCTCTTCACCTTACACATTGAAGAACACGATCCTTTTTATTCTTTTGAACTGCAGATCTTGTGAGCTGAAATTCAGATGGGCCGGCCACCGGATACGAATAAGATAGTTTTGGGTCCAATTTCAGTACCATTTCTACGTTAGACGACGCCAACTTGTGAGAATTGCATGCCAGTACTTCTGCGAATCAGAAAAGAGCCCATTAATTTCCTCTCGACGTGATGACACAATCATGCAACCAAGACACAGTCTACTCGAACCATGACATGAAATGTGAAGCAGTTGCTAACAACTTATGAAGATGCTCAGCAAAAAGAACATTATCAGGTTGTCTACCACTGCACAAAAGAATGTAAGGTATTACGTTGCTCCTCAATAGCTTTCGAATCGTTGAGACAGCACTCATTTTCTCAAAAGAGTCACCGTATCAGAATAATCTTTCCTTTCGAAATCCAATGCCGACGACCATTTCGATTTTTTTTTTTTTTTTTTTTTTTTTTTGTATTGAATCAACCATCACATATGCCCTTTTAGAGTAATGAAGGCGATGACGGTATACAAAGATTGCAAAACCGAAACCCCTTTAAAGCAGTGATTAAACAATACAAAGTAGGGGTGAACGGTTCCAGGTTCCGGTTCGGTTCCGTCTGGAACTTGGAACCTACCCTCGGTACGGGTTCCTCAAAATGAGGAACCGAAAACCTATAGAACGAAAACCTAGAACCTGTCGTCACAGGTTCCGGGGTCGGTTCTAGGTTCCAACAGTTTTTTTTTTTTTTTTTTTTTTTTTTTTTTTTTTTTTTTTCAGATTTGAACTATAACGTACGCGCACGTTACCAAAAAAAACTATAACGTACGTGCACGTTACCGATAACGGATGTTAGGTAAAACTAGCATAACTAATCTCCAAACGAGAAATATGTGATTTATAAAGAAAGGCAATCTCCGGCGTCTTACTCGCCCCCTTAATTGACCTAGAATATGATAGAGGCGACTTGGCAGAGTGTGTGCAAGGCGTAAGCATCACCTCGTAAGAGGGTTATTCACTCATAGCCCTTGGGATTCACTTGTGACATGCCAATAGAAAGTGAACTGATGAGGATATTAGAAGAAACAAACAACATTTGGGAGTATATTAATAATAAAAAAAAAAGTGAGATGATTCTTATTCTATCTTAATTGTGATGTATAAGTTCACCACATCATTTTTTCGTACCATACATTTACGGGAGAGGTTCACTCCCATGGATAACAATCAGTGAAGTCTCCAGTGTTTTGATCAAGCCTACAAGGACCATTGGGCGTGATCTTCCAAACACAAATGTCACAATTTTTTTCGTCCCTCTTTTGCACATATATATCAAATTTGTAAATATGATGACTATTCGGCCATTGAAAGCTACAAAAAAACAGTGTTGTCCCCCAGAAATTGGGTCTAAATGAGAATACTAACCGGTTCCGAAACCGGTTCCGTGACCGGTTCCGGTTCCCGGAAAAATGGAATCGGGAACTGGAACCGGTCCTTCAAGAACCGGGAACCGCGCTCACCCCTAATACAAAGGACGACTTACCGATGCAGTTTACCTACACCAAGACTACTAAAAGCAAGTTCACTAGCGGAGGGAACGGTGAGACAAGCGCTGAATTGGTAAGTTCTTCCCTGCGCTGCTTTGATGATGGGGAGAAATGCACAGCGGATAAGATATGGAAGGCGTACTTTTCCAAAGCACGTGTATCGACGAAAATAGATCTACGTAAGAAGAAGCGCGAAGAGTGGTACACTATCAGAATCAATCAGACCTTGTAACTTCAAAATCGTCTGAAGCCGATCTAACACCTCAAGCACCGTAATGAAGTTTTACCACGTCTCACAAAAGAGTAGGAAGTTATACAGCAAAATAAGCCAAGATCAATCAGATAATATCGACAAATTTACATCTGACCCAAAATCATGGACTGTACAGCACATCTAACGGATGATTTCTGAATCTCAGAAATCTTGTCTCTTAGGAATCCTCCCTATATTACATAAGAACTCTCTCACTAATTCAGTACCTGCTGTAAGAACAGATACTCGATTGCTCTCTTCTTGTTCAATCAACCTACTTACACAGATTACTGAAATGCGAATTGCCGACTAGAACGGATGGTATTTACAACCCTAAAAGGTACTCGAATTCTCTCCTTCCAAAATATTTCGGAACTCTCGCTTGTCTGCTTGACTATGTGAAGTATGCCCTGCATTAAGCTCCTTTCTATGTACAGTTTCTTCAGTGGAGTTATGCAACAGCGGGAATGCTAGAATTTTTGCTATCCCTGTTAAGACAATCAAAACCTTCTACTCTAACAGCTGCAGGTTTGAGCCCAAACTTCATCCTCGCACACCCTTTGCGTGCCGAAGTTGATGGAGATGATAAACCTGATGGCGACATAGCTGGCAACGCCATAATTGGAGTAATCTTTTCATCCCTAAAGCGGGCATCCTGTACTAAAGGATTCTCAGCCCTTCTCGGTGGAGATCCCGCGAAAAATGGGGGTGGTGTCGAAGCAATTGGCAGTGGAGATTGCGGCTCCAACTCATAATCCTCCTGCAATAAATAAAACCTTCTTTAATGTGACTGGCTAATGAAAAAAAATGATTCTGAGGACTAAATATTAATGCATAGATGGACAAGAACATTAGATTTAACTTAAAAAGATGTTTTCGGCCAGATCAATTATTAACAATTCCTTAATGTTTCAATTGAGCAGCTGTTCTCAAGTTATTCTTATTCCTCTTTTTTGCCAAAGGACGCTCGAATAGAACCCACTTTAGACGTTGACTATTAAGCCGAACGAACTGATTCATACTTCCAAAGAACCAAAACATTTAATTACTGAATTTAGACGTTGACTATTAAGTGACAAAGGTCTGAGCCAGAATTCCAGCCAGTTCAGACAGGATCAGATGTGGACTGATGAGACAGATCCAACTACCTTCTTAAGGATGAGGTCCAGAAGCTCTGCCGCGGCTTTCGACTTGGAAATCTCAGATCGATGGCTGTTCATCAGAAACCAGAGTGTTATTTCCAAAGCTCAAACGCTAAAATCATTTCATCCAAAACACAAGACGAAGAATTACCTTATCTGAGACCTCAAGGGGTTGTTGGACAAAACCCCGACCCGGCGAGGCTTCGGACAAACAACCGATTCCCTCCGGTCAGAGACGGAGACGAATCCCCTCATCTCCTCAAAGGCGGCAACAAAGGCGTTCTGCTCAACACTCCGGAAATGATCCATCTCCTGAAAACGCTGTAGTCCGCAGTAGAACGCCTAAACACATCCAAAAACACCAAAATCAACACACGCAGCTGAAAACCTAGACAAGATCCGGCCGAAGAGGCCAGTCTAATCGAAACGATTCGTTCAAAATCGCCTGTCTATCCTTCTAAACCCCGAAAAACAAGATAACTACAAAATTCCTCTCTCGATACCGCCAGATCGGAGCAAACACCTGGAGAAAAACAGGTCTCTCCCCCAGCGCTCCACACCAGGCGGACCGGAACGGCAAAAATAGAAGCACGCGCGGCTCAAATCGAGCTGGAAACCGACGTCTCGACAGTCCAAACCACACATAGGCCCTACGCCAAGCGACGTCAACACGCAAGCTCTCTCCTCGCGGAAGCAGCTCAAGCGACGCCGTCCGAGCTCCGAACCTCAAGAATCAGAGGCGGAAGCGACGGATCCGGCAAGGAATCGCGAGCCGCCGGAGCTCAGCCGGCGACGACGCACGCCGGACGCGCGAGGACCGTCGCCGGCAGCGAGATCTAGAGAGAGACAGAGCTAGAGAGAGAGAGAGAGGGGGATTACCTCTAGGGATCCGCCGAGGGAAGGAGAGGAGGGAGACGCGCCACGGGGAGAGGGAGGAAGTCGCTTCACAGCTCGCCACTGGCTTTAACGCGAATTTATCGAAGGGGCAGATTAGGTGAGAGGCCGAGAGGTGGGAACGCGCCTGGGACGGCGTCGTTTTGGATTTTACTGCAGCCGTCGCGGGCCCCACACCATCCCCCCGGCGGAAAAAAATCCAGTTTTTCTTTTTTTAATTATTAATTCTTTCTCTTCCTTTTGGGCATGAGTGAGAGAGAGTGAAAGCTACTTCGGCCCCCGCTTTGATTTTTCAATGCCCCTTCGGGTTCGACGAAGGTGGCTCGGATTTGTTTCGGCATGTTGCCATTATCTTCGTCGAAGGAAATAATTATAATCCACAGATTATTTAATTCCCACTTCGGTCCACGCACCTTTTTTCTCGTCTTATTACGCAAGTAAATCGCCTAGTTAAGGAAACGTGATTTTTGCCCGTATTTCCGGCCGTGGACTCACTTCCCTCCAGGACTTTCTCTCTCTCTCTCTCTCGTATTTCTTAATTTAAAAACCCGATATTCCATGTATAAAATATGACATTGTGTTAGCCATTCGATTCTCCGAGTCTAGGGTTTATGATTCACTTAGCAACGCTTTTACTCTCGGGTTTTTGCCTTGCACGGAGCAAAATTGTGCGTATTTCCAGCTCAAATAGAATTAGGTTCTTTATTTATTTGATTGTGTTAATTTCGAAATGTGTGTAGACCCATATAAATTCGAAGTATGTTACAAGGAAAGTAGAATGGAAAAAAGTGAAAAAAATGAGGATAAAAAATAATGAAAATAACACTTGTTGTGTACACATATGGAAATAAAGACGTGCGATTTTTCTATTTTCAACAACCTTTATATTTTGGGTCTTTGCCCTTGTCAAAAAGGAAATTTTAAAAATCACACCATGAGGGAAAAGAGGAAAGGGAGATAATTTAAAATCTAAAAATAGCACTTGGGATTATATACAGTAGAAAATTTGTATGAAAACGAAACTACCGCAATATAAATTTTAAGTACATAACAAGGAAAGTAGAGTGGAAAAGGTAAAAGAAATTGGGGTTGAAAGTTACGAAAATAGCACTACTCATGCACATATACAGAAATAAGGATATGCGACTTTCCCTTTTTCGACAACCATTACTTTTTGGTTCTTTACCTACGTAGTACCACCGTATCTTGAAAAGGAAATGTTAAAAATCGCACCATGAGGGAAAAGAAAAGGAAGTGAGATGACTTAAAATCTAAAATTACCACTTTGGATTATATACCATAGAAAATTTGTATGAAACCGAAAATCGCAATGAAATTATATATATAATATATATAATTTCGTCAATCTACATGATGTTTTGGAGCACGCTTTCAAAGATTCTGGAAGATTTACGCTTTGAAGAATCTTTGAAGAGTTACGCTTTGAAATAGTAAAATCCCAAATAAAATAAAAATAGTATCAAGCTGATTATTTTATTTATTATATACAATAAATAAAACGGCGAATTGAGATAAGATATATTTATATATATTTAAGTTGGGGAAAACGAGGGTTGGCGTATTAACATCCCAAGTTGAACAGGAGGTCGGCAATCGGACGGAGCCTTTGACTTGGACCGAACACGTCACGTCGAGCGCGAGTGCGACAGGCGGAGCCACTTACGCACGTTCGGACAGACCGGGTCCGCGCCTCACTCGCTTTCGGAGCTGGCTTCCAACACATCCCCCCAAGTTTCAACTTTGACATTTCCTCGAAATTGACAATCGGACATCTAACCACGGGAATAAAAAAATTAGTAAATCTGGATCTGGTGTCGTGATCATATCTCGTTCGCTCGTCATATTTTAACAGCGTCATTTGCGATTACGGAAGGAGCAAGTATCCGCGACGATTTCAGACGGGGCACGTAATTTCGAGGGGTGGAAATGGAAACGAAAATTTGTTTCGTCACGATCACTTGACAATCGATGATAATCTCTTACCATGCATTAAAATAGTAACACCGGGTATATTTGACGACACATTGAACGTCTGTTTGATAATTTCTGACGCTTGGTATATTTTGTTTAAATAAAAAATTGGAGTGGACTTGCTTCATAAAAAAAAAAAAAAATAACAACAGCATCAAAAAGTCGTATCATGAGACAACAAGTATCGTGGGAGCATCTAGACAATATGCTTGCTATCATTATGATTTTCCGAAACGTTTTATTACCTTCCTTACCTACTAAACTGTTAAGATAATTAACCATTATGATTTACTTCAGTGGTCACCCTTCCAACATGGAATGGGAAGTAAGGGATTCGAATCATCGCATTCTCAGGGGATTGGGATGGAGTTTCAATAGTGGATTTCGACTCCCACGCCCTGTAAGGAGGCAGGGCCAAAAAAAAAAACTGTTAAGATAATCGACTCATTTAAACAATCATATGATAAAATCTCATGGTTCTAACTCAATAAATACTTCTTCTTTACTTACCTAGTTAGGGCTCTCTCTCTCTCTCTCTCTCTCTCTTAACTTGGTTGAATCTTTCGAGTCAATATTAGTTATGATTATTATTCAACAGACTTAATCTCATTAGATGTTGAATTTTTTAAAAACATGCGTCATCGACAGGATTTTTTTATGTTGATGTGTTCTTATTCATTTTGCGTGGAAAACCAAATCTTCGTCGCAATAAGTCATTTAACAATAACATGAAGTGATTAGAACAAATATCGTAGAGATAGTAACGCTAGTTATGTTTGATAACACTCAAACGTCACATACCGATAGCAACACTAAGTATGTTTGATAACACATCATGCATCGAGAAAGTAAACTCTTCGGCATCAAATGTTATTGCGTGTATTCAATAATCTCTAACTACAAATAACTTCTTAAATTTTTAATCAAAAGTCAGAGTTGACTTTTTTTCGTAAAATAAAAAATATGACATCAGAAAGTCCGGTGATAATACATGCGGAATTCATAATAGATTTAGTTTCTCAACAAATATGGAATGACGGGTAATGTTGGAGGATCTGGACAACATGCTTGATATGACATTTCATTACCTTCCTCACTTATTGCATCAAGCGGCTCGATTATTTACAATAAAGAGAATCAACTTACTTACATAATTTGTTACATGATAAAATGTTCAACAAAAACTAGAATATCATGATAATATGTGCTAATTACCCAATAGATTTAGTTTCTCGACAAATATGGAATAACGAGTATTCTTGGATGATTTGGATGACAGACTATCTATAACATTTTATTACCTTCCATGACTTGATTGTTCACAATAAAGACGATAGACTTATATATGTAATATGTTACATGATAAAATGTTTAATTGGAACTAAAATCTCATCGGATATATAGTGAAAACCTTCCAACGATTTTCATTAATCAATATTCAATAAAGAGGCCTAACGAAATGATTATTTTTTCTTTTGAAAAAGCGCGAAGAAGATATTCGTATTTTCTGGTCGAAGTACGATTTAATTCCGATGAATCAAAAGGTGGGTCCACGCCGGATGCGTATAATATATGGTCAATCGCAGGCGACGGGCGGGAACGGGTCGCACCAGATCACGTCGATCTGTCCGGACGGGGCAACATCCGTAATTGACGCTGACGCTCCACCCCCACCACCACCACCTTCCGCAAAGGCAACGTGCAAGGAAACCCAACCACGGGTGGGCCCCCGCCCCGCCGATCTGGTCGGTGATCGCGACACGTGTCCACACGATCTGGAGCTCCACTTCCGGGCGCTATGTGGGAGGACCAATGGGGATGCGGGAAGAGGCAGGACATGTGCACCTCGTTTTTCGGGATGGCCAAGGAAGGAAGAAAGGCGGCCTCGCTGGATTCTTGCAAAGGCCAGATGCCCTATGCCTATTGGTCGCCTCACGATTAAAGAAAAGAAAATATCTCCAATATGATAATGCTGGTTACGTCCGTTTGTTAAGTTCGATAAAATAATTTTTATTTTTTTAAAAAATCATTTATAAAAACGCAACCAAATGTCGTGAATTGAATGAGGTAGATTTAATTATATCGAGAAAAAAATAGCATGGTTGTGATGCTAATTATGCTGATAACGATTTGTTAGATTGATGAACTGATTAGCGTGATCGTTTTTCTCGTTATTAATTTATTGGAAGGCTTGTTTCATGACCCATCTCTTCACTTGGTATATGAATTTAGCATATCGATCTCGACATACTAACTTTACTCAATACCTGATGTGATTGAAACTATTATCTTGCACACAAATGGGTTTTTGTTCATGTTTACATCTTAATTTTTATCAATTTTTTTTTTGGTAAAAAAAAATGTATTCATTACTTCAAAAGATACACAAGAAATATGTAGTTTTTATGACATAGTAACTGAAATAGAGCAAGGATATTGAAAAGTAAAGCCAACTTTAGAAAATAAAGACGATCAATGGAATACCGACAAAATTAAGCACGCACTCATTTCACAAGAACAAATATATAATGGGTGACTAAAAATTGAATATCATGTTTTTGTCAATGATGCACACGTGCTGAAAATTCCATCTCTAAAAACTATAACATTATCAGTTGGCAGTGCTCACCAAGGTTTAACTTCCTCTCCATCATCGTCGTACAAAGCAACCAAAATAGCTCGAACAATTACAAATGTAACATATGAATGAACAAATCTTCATAATTGAATAAGACATCAAAGCTCTTGCAATTTTTATTGAAGCTAAAGGCAAAGAATCTATACGTGAATAGAGTAGAGAGGTATCGAATCCCCAAAATCACATTTATTAAGTTCCTAGATCTAAATTCGGAGATGATAGCACTCGGATTTAGAAAATAAATCGAAATAGTTCAAATTCTCAAATCAAGAACTAGATTGGGAGAAAAAACCTCTCGAGTCTAGATCGGGAGAAAAGAAAAGGCAAGAAAGAATAATAAAATGCAAACAAAAACAACAAAAGAGGAAGGGGAGGAGTAACTCAAATCCTCCCCCATAGTTGAAGGTTGAAGAAGACAATGGAGAGAGAGAAGACTTTTTGGTTAATTCTCACCAAGGTTGATGTACGAAAATTCGACCATTCGATAATTTTAGCATGAAAAGTCTCTATCAGACATTGATAGGAGACTATAGTGGATTTTTGTTGACACAATTGGGCATTTGAGCCAAAATGATAAACAAAAGAAATACGGAAAAGACAAGATTTGTTTGGCGAATCAAATACAAGATCCAAGCTAAGTCATTCCTAAAATTCACATGGCCGTCCATTTGACCACTAGTTGATTTTAGGAACCGAACAAATCGCCACCAATGCCGCAATAGACGGAGCTAGTAAAAGCCATTGTCTCCCTTAAACGCTTCATGTCTAATGCAATTCTACGAAAGATTGCACTATGATTCGTAGAGATTCCTTATAAAAAATTTATAAATCTTGATTCATGAAGTTGCCTTAAATGTATTTGTTAGGCCCTGGAGGTTTGATTGTCACTTTAAGTAATGGAGTAATTGACTGAACTTCGGATATTTATGACGTCAAAATTGACTGGGGCTTCAGATTGCATCGCCGTCATTTGTTGTTGTGGGGGAATCTGATCCGTAGACAGACTAATGATCTGATCTTGTGGACGTAAATGATTTCACGTGGAAGACATTGTTTGGTTGGCAAAAGAATACGATGCTTTCATTTCCCTTTGAAGGACGGGACGGGGTTCCTTTCCATTATTTCTGTTTTTCACTATTTTCATTTCTAAGGAGAATTTCAATTTTCTTTATTAAAGAAGTTTCTGAAAAGTATTATATTGGAATATCACATGTTGCTAAATTATAAGGTTTATACATTTCTTTTATACATGTGGTATCTATCCACTTAGGGTGTGTTTGGTAACGATTATGTTAGGAGTAGATTTCGATCAAAAATGATTTTTTATTTATTCGCTCCCAAGAAGGCGATTCGAGTAAAAAAAACGCGTTTGCAGAATCGTTCAAAATTTCGATTCGGAATAGAATTGCGTTTGATACTATGTTCATTATTCTTGTTCCAAATTAATTTCTTTTAATTTTTAAATAAATTTTTTACTTTTTTTTTATTCTTTTTTTTTTTTTTTTATTTTTTTCCTATTCTTTTCTTCTTCTTGTGGCCGGTCGCCGGTTCGGTGACCGCCAGACAAAGGCCGGCAACCTCACCGGAGTGTGGCTGGCCCTTGTCGACCGAGCATCGCTAGTAGCTAGGCGAGGCTCAACAAGCCTCGTCGGTGGCCGGGTGGCCTCGCCGGGCTAGGCGAGGCCCGCCCGGCCACCGGCGGGGCTAGAGCCATCGGCAAGGTTCGCCGAACCTCGCCCTGGCCTGGTGAGCCTCCAGCGAGCTCACCGGACCGGCGGACAGCGACCGACGGCGGCAGGCGGTGGTGGATGGCGGTTGCGGGATGGCGGAAGGAAGAATAAGGCTTGATTATTTTTTTGATTCTCAGACCGAGAATCAATTTTTTTTTTTTATTCTCAATTCTTGTCCAAAATTGATTTCGGGAACAAAAAATTTACCAAACGCGATTTTGTTCCCAAACTGATTCTGGGAACAAAAAATCAGAATCAGGCACTATTTGGATGGTTATCAAATAGTGCCTTATAAGTTTTTAAGCATTTGGATTTGATATTCTACCATAATTCCTACATTTCTAGCCCTTTTCTTAGATCAAAGTTCACCATACACGTGAAGTGAAGTGTAATTAAGTATTCATTTAATAATTTAAGTGTAGTAGTGGAATCAATGTCACGAAATTTTTTCGTGTTATGTGCAATCGCCGTTTTGATAGAAATGAAGATTAAGAATGTTCGAAAAGTGTTTTGAATGTATTCATTAGTGTTATGCCCACTATGACATATTTACCAAAACTCTCTCATGTCTCTCTAAACATCTTTTCTTCTCAAATTTGGTAAATGTAATCATCTTAGCATTCTTGAATGTCTCTGTGCTGTGAACTAAATCTCTGGGTAGTTTGTAACTAAAAGGCAATCCCTAAAGGGTTTGAACAAAAGTTCGCCTACTGTGGGACAACATATTTGCTGCATACTAACTTGGTTTTCCCTTATTCTAAGTATATATCCCCTTATTGGTATTAGAGTAATAATAAAAAAAAAACGCCAAACTCGAACTAATGCGACACATTTACCTCAAACTCGTATCATTGCGACACATTTACCTTGAGTTTTTTCTTGTGATGTGTTACGTGAGTACAAATTTAGGATTTTTGGTGTAAATATCTCACATGGATATAAGTTTGGGATTTCCTATATCACAAAAAAATCTTTAACTAAATATGTTACATGAGTACAAGTTTAAGATTTTTTCTATCACAATATAGTATAATATAAAAGTGTCATAGTGAGCATAGTTTAAGATTCTTTGGGGCTTTGTTTCTACTCCCTAAGAAAACCTAGGTTTTTCCTGTTGTACATTTAAAGCATCTTTGAGAGCATATGAAGTGATAGATTCACTTATTATCTACTGTGATGAGCACAAGTTGCTTGAATGGAGAGCATCCAAAATTCTAATGGATAGGTTGAGCGACAATTCTGGCCTAAAAAGCAAAATAAAGAGTGACCAACAAGATGTTGGCCAAAAGAATTTACTCTTTCCATCATTGTCTGGTTCAAGTTGAGAGAAAAATTCCAAATTCCATTGCACTAATGAGGGTAGCATAGATCGTTAGAGAGATGGACTAGTTGAGGTCCTCAATATTTAGGGTGCATTTATTTAGGGGAAAACTTCATAAAAAAGAAAATTACTTTTACGGAAATCATTTTTAGGAAAATGGTTGGCTTTTCTTTGTTTGGTGATATACGATCGAAAACGTTTTTAAGTGTTTGGATTTCATTTGGAAAATGATTTCAATATCATGACTTTATCTCAAACAAAAAAATAATTTTTAAAATATATTTGTTTTTTTTTTTTTTTTTCTCCTTGTTCCTCCTCCGCCAGTCGCCAAGCCTCAACAACAAACGTGATAGGCCATTGGCACCATTCCTAAGGCCTAATCTAGGCCAACCTAGCCGGCCTTGAGCAAGGTTAAACCTCCATGGATTTGGCGAGACTCTTGGCGAGATTGACTAAGGCCAACTAGCTCAAGCCTCACTCGAGGTTTGGTGATTGGCGGAGGAGGAAGAAGGAAAAAAAAGAAAAGAAAAGTAAAAAAAATAAATTAAATATTCAAAAATTAAGAGGAACAATTCTGGAAAGTGTTTTCACTTTCTTAGATTTATGAATTCACTTTCGTAATTTATGCACGTATATTTTCCTTAGTTGAAATGTGTTTCTATTTTTTTTTTTTTTTTTTGGTCAAAAAGTGTTTCTAGTTGACTAATTAGCAAACCAAATGGGTAAAAAAATTTGGAAAACTAATTTAGGGAAAACATTTTCTCTCAAACAAATGCACCCTTGATGTGAATGCTGGGCAAATCATAAGAAAGAAATAAAAAAGAAATATTAAAACGAAGTTAAATTCCCCTCCTCCTCCTCCTCCTCTATTTGGCTAAACGACGTCACTTTAGACAACATCGGTCCATGGACACAAGTACTAAAGGATCTTCCGCCTGACTTGTGCATCAGCAAGTATCCCATACAACATAAACTGACTTGTGCAGGCTCTTGCGAAACACAAGCGAGGTCGTTCAACCCCCCATTCAAACCATAGTCCAGCTCAGAGAAAGATCGAACTTGAGGTTTGGCTGTAACGACATCGATTCCACTACTACAGTTAAAATTATAATTTCTATCGACCGACCTTCTACACAATAAGCTTTCGCTTGCTTCTTGTGATTCGAATGGAACAATCATTTGCATCCCGTAATTCCACCAAAAAAAAAAAATCTCGTCTTTCTCCTCCTTCCACCTCTAATGATGGGCAATGGAGCAGCCATTGGCGATCTCCACAACTTTGACGACTATATCCCTGGGCGATCTGAGCGTCACCCGATAGCGCTACTTCAGGCGACAGCATTGGCGGTGGTGGTGGCGGGGGGGCAGGGCGGGATAGCGGAGAGATTTCACAGAGTGGCTGGACATCCGGGGCAAACTAAAACAAAGTGAATTATTGCCCTCCCACTCAATCCAAATCAACAGTAGACCGCACTCTATCATCTTCCTTTCCATTGCGTTGCTCGCAACCACCACTCTAAGAAATGGACCGCAAAGCGAGGGGAAGGGAACCCCCACCCACCACTCTTCTTCTCTCCTCTCGTCTGGAGGGTTCGAACGTGCCGAAATGGGAAGCGGACGTGTCCAACTTCGACACCCATCGCTGGGAACAAAACCAATCCCGCTCAAGACCAGAGAAAAAAGGGAGACTTTCCAGCACGGTGATGCCGTAAACGCTCATTTCGGGAATATAATCTCTTCATATTTAATGGACCCAAGACGAAAAAGAGAACGCATTCCCACGCAGACCCAAGATTCCGCTGAGAACCCATCGCCCACCATCTGGAAGCCGCGAAGATTTCGTAGTCTCTCTGGCTCCTTCGTCCCACTTTCTCTCTCTTTCTAGTTTCTTCATCTCTGACTCTGACCCAACAAAAATTCTTATTCAAATTCCACATGGCCTTGATGCCCGTGATGTAAAACGTTGCGGGGGCCGCCACCCTCAAAAGGGTTCCCCCTGCTCTTTCCGCGCTGGCCGTTGATCGCCTCTTCCCTCGCTTCCGTGGCGAAAAAGGTGAAGCCTTTTGAGGGGGGGGGGAGTAGAGGTGAGGGAGAGAGGGAGTGGGCAGAGCGGCGATGAGGAAGCAGGTGAGGTTCGAGGAGGTGGGGCCGGAGGTGCAGGAGATTCTGAACGCGGACATGGACGAGGCGCCGGCGAGGAGGCGAGCCCGCGACGCCTTTAAGGATGTCCAGCTCGGGATCGATCACATTCTCTTCAAGGTAAGCGCTGCCTCTGTTGTTGTCGGCGTTGTGTTTTGTGATGTCGGGATTCAGATAATGTCCGTGCCTTGTTGCTTTCTCGCATTTATTGGGCGATCTCAGAGTTAGGTGCTCCGGCATTGATTGATGTTTCGGATGTATTTTTTTCTCGATGTCGGATGTTTTCATACGAGGTAATCGAATTTCTCATCACAAATTACTTGTTCTTCTTGGTGAAGGGCAGGAAAAATGGTACGGTAATATGGAGAATTTACTAGTCCAATGATGCTAGGCATGGAATCCTGAGAAAGATTCTTTCTTTTCAATCTGTTTTGTTGGTTGCTTCCAAGAATTCAAGGTCATCCGTATTGGCCTTATGTTTGCGTCTGTTCTGTACTTTGTTGCATTGACCAAACATAAACTTGGCAAAGCATGCTACCCACATTAATTTGTCTCACGGTCCCCTGCCTTTGACCGAACTTAAGAGCACTTTGCCGTTCATCTTAGTCGGTGTTGGGTGAGACTGCTGTGAACTTGCTGTTCCCTGGGACTCTTGTTTGGGATTACTATTATCATTATGTTGCCAAGTTCACTCTTTTATTTGTCACGCAATTTTCCACTACTGCCGACATTGTAATTACAGAGTCGAGTTATTGATTCGGGGACAGCTGATTTATTTGTGTTTTCTCTTGTCGCAGACACCAGATGAAGGGTTGAAAATAGAGGAGGTAATAATAAACCTTATGGCTTGTATTGGGTACTCCAGTTACCTATTGGGAGGCCTTCATCTACTTGAGGATACTCAGTGCAAAACTTAAGCACTCACTGGTTCTCAGGGCCATCTTTCTTTGGTGTGGCTCCCATTATTCATTGGAGCAACCTATTGCATATACCCATCCAAGCCTATTGATTAATGTGTATCTTGTTATGCAAATGAAGAAGTGGTTTATCAGTTTGGTCCCACACTGAAATGCGACATCGATCTTCTTATGGTGCTATTGCTAGTTGAACTTAATTTGCAGAGACTCTATTTAAAGACACAAAACACATCTTAATGTATGAGCAACTACACACAGAATGCCATCAAGAAATATAGGACTGAGTAAAAGGGCAGACTTCTTCTTTTTACTTTTTGGCCATTTTAATTATTAGCAGAAGTGGCTCAGTTAAGGAGTTGTCTGATATGGGCTCTTCATGTTGCTTTTTATCCCCAAAGAAAGTTGTCTTTTGGAGATATTTCAGCACAAGGAAGTTAATCAGTTCATGTCCTTTGATTCAGAAATATGAGGTGAATTCCAGAGGAGTGGAGATCTTCACAAAAAGTTGGCTTCCAGGCACATCTCAGCTCAAAGCAGTTGTTTGCTATTGCCATGGTTATGGAGACACCTGCACTTTTTTCTTTGAAGGCATGTATTTCCTGTACAGTGGAAGCAATCAACTTTGTCTAATGACTCCTCTGATACATGCAAATAAAATAGTCAATACACTTTTTGGCAGGAATTGCGAGGAAATTGGCATCAGAAGGATATGGTGTATTTGCCATGGATTACCCTGGATTTGGCCTTTCAGAAGGTCTTCACTGCTACATTCCAAGCTTTGACAGGATAGTTGATGATGTAATTGAACATTTCTCCAAAGTTAAAGGTAAGACAACAAGCCTCATTAAGTAGTTGCAACATTTAGGTGCTTTGTTTAGAAGATAGATGATGAAAGCATAGTGCCGGCCGGATTTTTAAGGGTGAAATAGACGTGTGAATATCACTTTTAAATATGAAAAATTCTAAAAGTAGTCTTGACATGGTGTTCCAAGACATCCTGGAGGTTGATTGGTGCCTCTGGACAGAACGCTATCCTGATTTAGGAAGTCATGGAATGAAAAAGATCATTTTCTTTGTGGTAGCAAGTAGGTGAGTTTGGGTCATGCTGTGAAGGAACTTTGACCACTAGATGGTACTGCCAGAATTTCAGAGCTCATGAGGAAGCAAGTAGGTGAGTTTGGGTCATGTTGTGAAGGAACTTTGACTACTAGATGGTACCGTGAAAATTTCTGAGCTCATGAGGAATAAAAAAATTGCTTGGGCCTCTAAGTGGAGTGAAACTCTTGGTTCTTGATGAAAAGTTTCGGCTGAAGACAGCCTTATCTGGATTGTCAACTCCATGAATTCCGAGCACCCTATTGCTCTTAGGTGTACATGAAAGAGCTGGTGAAAGGCAACATATCTGCATATGACTGGGTTGTCCCCTATATGCTGTAGTCTTGGACTGACAAACGGCATGATCATAATATATGATCTGGATGATCTTATTCATCATTTGGTGAAGCATCATACCAGGTTACCCATGGTTCTTTTTGAATTGTTCTTTCTCAATTACAATCATGGCCATCATGTCCCTGAGGTTTTCTAGGAAATATTTTGGTGGAGAAATCACTTGTCAAATGACTTTGATGTTGCCTCTTGCTGTGTTGCAATTGATGATAGGAAATTATTTAGCCATATTATCACAGGAAAAAATTGCTGGGCAGAATTGCATTCAAAATGCTTCTTCACTTCGATGAGCCGAAGCTGGTGTTCCTTAAGCTCTGACACTTTTCCCTTGTAATTTGGAGACAAAATGCTGTCCGACTCATTTATAGTTGCATTTCGTCCTGTTGAAATGCTCCCTTCCCTTCCCCATCAAGATAAGCCATAAAATGCTCTTGAAGAAACTTTTATTGATTTAGGTTTATAGACTAATGAATAATAAAGACGCACAGCACCTGATTTTAGTTCCTTGAAGTTTGAGATTTTTCTGTCCATGGATCGTGAGATGTATTCATTAGCCATAAAGGAGGTTCATTGTGCATTCCTAGGATATTTTTACCTAAAAGGAATCCTGAACATTTTTTATATTTCTTGTCACACTGGTGGTGATGGTTTCATAAAGGAAACATCCCTTTGCGAGGTATGGAATGCATGCATGGGTTTCTTATCATCATTGTGCTTCTAAAAGTACATCACTGAAATGCATATTTATGGCAACCTAATCTCACTATGCGTGATCAAATTCCTTGCAGAGAACCCAGATTACCGTACTCTTCCAAGCTTCCTCTTTGGGCAGTCTATGGGTGGGGCTGTTGTCCTGAAGGTGCACTTAAAACAGCCTAATGCATGGGATGGGGCTGTTCTTGTTGCACCTATGTGCAAAGTATGTCTCTCAAGTCAGTCTTATGTCAATGTTGTTTTTTGGCTCTGGCGTTTAATGGGTAGTTAATGAAAGTCAGTTGTCTAGATTGCAGATGATATTACCCCTCCGTGGCTAGTCACGCAGATCCTAATTTGTGTAGCCAAGTTTCTGCCAAAGCAGAAGTTAGTTCCAGAGAAGGATTTGGCTGAAGCAGCTTTTAGGGAACCAAAGAAGAGAGAACAGGTTTGTTTCTATGCAAGCATTTCTTGGATGCAAGAATTGTTCTCTGAAGATACAGATTCCTAGTTAATAGGGATGCTTAAAACTTTTATGCTGTGATGATGTTTCTATTCGGTCCTTCAAATGGCTTGAGCACCACCAGTCCTCCTCTTTGTGACATTTTTATCTTGCATATTTGTTTCTGCATCAAAACGTAATGCAGTTTAACAAGTAGCTATGCAATATGACTATTTCTCCTATTGCAGACTGCCTATAATGTTATTGCCTACAAACACAAACCACGCCTAAGGACTGCTTTAGAGATGCTAAGGACTACCCAAGACATAGAGCGCCGGTTGCAAGAGGTATCTCCATGCCATGAATCCTAATTGATTCAGTCATTTAAATCAGATGCATCATGTATCTGTGAAACTTAGGGCTTCCCAAGAAGCATGTATTGGGTCATTTCCTCGACCTCTGTTGTATGGAATACACCTTTATATGTCTAGTTCCTAGTTATATTCGCTAGGATCTCTGAAACTATAAGTTACACCCTTGAGGATAGTCTGAATATGTGACACTTCTGTGAAGACATCTTATTAAATACTTGGCGATGTTTGGATGGTACTTTTGCTGATCTCGATCTTGTAAAACTCGAGGAAATATCTACTTGAAGAAAAATCTTTTCAGTATATATTACATGGAAGTTTGAAGGTTTTTTTTCTGACTTAATCTAACAGGAAGAAATTGAGATGACAATTAGCTTTTCTGGAGTGAAGTCATCACTATTAACAGTTAATCTCTGTGCTTGTTTTAGTATCTGACATGCATCTTGATCCTTTCATGTGTATTGAAATAGAATAAATCGTATAACTTGAGTTTGCATGCAAGTTTTTCTTGATCTTCATACTCAAGCTACAATTTGATACATATACAGTGATAGATGCTATGGCATTGACATGAACACGCTTTTCTGATGACTCCAGTATAGCGGGATTTTCAGCTGCTTGTGGCTTTTCTGTTCTAATGACTACTGTCCATTGAACTAGTGTATAAAAACTTGTTTTGCATGATAGCAGTGGCGTTTAAGTTGTATCTTGTGAGTACTGATCTTTTCTTGGTTTTCATGGACAAGTGACGTCCTGCATTCATTTCGGTTCTTAATATAATCATTTATAGGCCTACCAGGTTAGGTTAAGCAAATCTGCCTCAGTGTTGGGTTGATTGACCAGAATTTACTGAATTTAACTTGGATTACCATGCTGGAACTTGCCAGGTCTCGCTTCCACTGCTGATTCTGCATGGAGAGGCCGATCGAGTAACTGATCCGTCGGTGAGCAAGGCCCTGTACAAGAAGGCTACCAGTGAGGACAAAAAGCTCACCATGTATCCTGATGCTTATCATGCTCTTCTCGAGGGCGAACCTGATGAAACGATTCTTCATGTTCTCGATGATATCATCTCCTGGCTCGACGAGCACAGCTTGAAAAGCACCCCATGACGACAGACTTGTATGCCATGTAACAATAAATCCACATTGATTCATTGAGGTATCTAATAATATTGTGTCCTGGAGTAAAACTTTGGGTGTCGATCCATCCAACTTCCGCCTTTAGTCCGGGGTTTTGACGACTGTGCACTTGCTAGTCGTACAGTTGATCGTATTGGCTGATGAATAAAAGTGTGTAACTTTGCTAATTGTTTTGAATCAAGCAACGTAGTCCACGGGAGGATGCACAGCCTTGCATAAGTTGAACGGAAGTATGTACTATGTATGCAGTAGAACCTTTTCCGAAGACACTAGTTGTAAGCGTAACTCTAAATGTAAGCAACACCAGGCTTTCATGAAGTGAAGAAACTCGGAACGTAGGCCTATGCTGGCGAGCCTCTTGCACTCGTTCCACGGCGACGGGAGATCTCGGCCGTCCAACAGCTCAGTTGAATCCATCCATCGAGTCGTGACAAGATTTTGGCCCTTCAATATAGGATCGCAATTAGCCTAATAGAAAACCGCGAAAGCGGTCGCTCCCGATGGCGTGAGCCAGGTTCATGGCCCCGATAGAGCAACGACAAAAAATGAATAATCTTTTCTGGGCAAAGTGAGATTGGAATTATCCGAAAAGAAC
The DNA here is from genome assembly GCA_014182715.1 of Eucalyptus cloeziana. Classification (NCBI taxonomy): domain Eukaryota; kingdom Viridiplantae; phylum Streptophyta; class Magnoliopsida; order Myrtales; family Myrtaceae; genus Eucalyptus; species Eucalyptus cloeziana. The sequence goes on from CM024639.1 coordinate 28,931,690, forward strand.
ACCCGACACTTGGGAATCGTAGAAAACCCGTTTAGCTGCACGGAATCCTACGGATCGACACATGGGCGGTCGGAGAGAAGCCAATAAGCAAAGTCAAACAAGAAAGGAAGAAAGCTAACTACCCAAAGAAAGACCGAGAGGTCTATCCTATCTGTGCAGCCTATGGCAATATGGGTGGTCGGTTCCTAATCCAATTCCTAATTCCATTCCAGATCATTAATCTGATCTAGTTTTCGTTTCGATCCAACTGAAATGATCATTTATTTTTTCCCATTACTTGTCTTCTCATTATTTGGAATCGAACTGAAAAAGTGTTTACTTCAATCGGTCCGGTCCAATTCCCTCTCCAAATTAAGAACCGGATCGCCTGGACATTGGTTTCACTTTTAGAAATCGGGAACCGGATCGACACTCTGGGAAATCAGACAAAACCGGCTAGTCTAGTTCGATTCGGATGGTTTCGTTTGAGCTGTCCGTTTTGCTAATGCCTAAACGGCAATGTTATTGATGGGGCTCGATGCCCATGTGAGTGCATGTGGACAGCTCTGCTTCCTGTTTCGGAGGTGCTTCAGCTCACACGAGGAAAACGCCCTTCTCCTGTTTCCCGCTATATCTCTCTGTCTCTGTCTCTGTCTCTGTCTCTCCCTCGTCGTTTGAGCTGCGGGTTTTTCGCTTTGCTGTGCACGCATTAGGAAGTAACCCACCTAACCCTCTCTGACTTTCGGAGGCTCGAGCTGTCATTCATTATATAAACCACGCGAATGAAGAAGGCATCATCTCCTCCTTGCTGCAAAAATGGGCTTCTCTTCTTGCTTGTGCTATGCCCACTTCACTCCACTCCAGGTATCGATCTGATCTTCTTTCTTTATTCTTTTCCTGTTCTCATTTCTTGAAATGCCCTTTTTCTCTCTTGTGATTCCCAATTTGAGCTCCCTTTTTTGTTTTGTTTGGGTTCTTTCCCATGTTCCAGAGTTTGAATGTTCCGGGCGTTCTTGGAAGGCCCTTTGCTCGCACCGTTCTATGTTTGATTGTTGATTGCTTATATGCGGGTGTCCCGTGGTGAAAGGCTAAAATGAATTGAAAGAAAGGAAGTGCTTGAATTTGAGTCTGCTTCATTAAGGGTAATTTTAGTGGAAATGGAGGATGTGTTTCCTATTGATTCGGTTCATTTAGCAAGTGATAAAAATAAGGACCCGAAGTGTCACTATTTTCTCAAATAAGGGCTTCAAGTGAACCTTATTTTTTGGTTGATCACTCTTAAACTTTTATCTTACCTCTTTATAGGGCGTAAGAGGAGAAACCCACATTTAAAACTAAATCGTCCTCACTCTAACTTCTCGAGAAAATGGAGGATTCGAACTCTCCACCTCCTCTTTCTATATTGGAAGGGTGGCCATTAAGGTAAACTCCGCTTTCAAGTGAACCTTATTTTAATCAAGAGGTTCAAGTGACTATATCGGTCTCAAAAGGGGGAATGAAGTGATTATTACTGTTTTAAATAAGAGCCTAACCTTACCGACTGATCATGAATATTTTCATCCAAATATAATTTAAATTAAAATTAGATTAGAAATTTTAAAAATATATATATTTTTTAAAAAAGCAAAAATAGAGGCGAGAGGACCCTCCTACCTGTGGTAGCCGCCTCATTACTAGTGGGGCCAGTAGGGTCATCAGCGCTTGAGCAAGGGCTGGCGACCTTCACCAACCAAAGGTGAGGCCTACCAAGCCCTCATTAAAGACATGAGAGGGCGGCAACCCTCTCCCAAATCTGGGTGAGGCTCTCGTGCAGGCCTGGCGGCCATCACCCGATGCCCCTAAACCTTGTTGCCTAGGTCGGGGGGCGAGGGCAGCCTCCTTCTCTTGTTGGCAATAGTCATTGGCCCGCATAGGCAACCTTGCTGGCCATCACTGTCGCCCCATAAGAGATGGGCGGTGGCCATAGACCGGAGGAAGCCCTCCCACTATGTTCTCTCTCTCTTTTTGAGTTTGGAAAGAAAAAACAAAAAAAAGAAAGAGAGAAGGAAAAATTTTGAAAAACAAAATTGCCCTTGACCAAATAGTGAGTTTAAGTCCTTATTTGAGACTAATATAGTCACTTAGGGCACTTACTTGAAATAAGGTTTACTTCGAGCATTTATTTAAGAAAATGAGAGTATTTTAGGCATTCATTTGATAGAATATCCACCTCTGGTCTTTATTTGAGAAAATGAGGACACTTAAGGTGCTTATTAGGAATTTTTCCTAAAAATAATGCAGTCAAGTCAGCACTTTCATTCTCTGTTGAACATATCACCTGTCCTGAAAATTTGCCATATGCATCCTCAATTCACTTGCAAGCTACCTCTCTTCTTTTTGTAATGTCCCGTGTGCTTATCTGTAACTCTGTATTACTCTGTTACTCTGTACCTGTGGGTGATTTCTTGTGCTTGATTTGGGGAGGTTGCAAAGGTTGGTATTGTCATGGGATTCGAGCAGGCTGCTTGAATGTCGTGTTCCCAAAAGCTACTCCTCTGCTTTCAATGGAGACCTACGTTGGGAGGATCGCAATAACGCTCAGCGTGATTGATTACCCGATTAGTTGCTCCTGTTAATTGCATATTGTTCTTTATACTCTTAAACGGCTAATATCCATATGGAATTAAAGAGTTACTGCAGCCGTATCTGGTGTACCGCACAAGGATGGGCAGTGACCTGTCAACTGTATCAGATTGGAATATGATGCCCTCCTACTGGCAATGGCTCAATTTCATATCACAATTTCTGGTGCATGCTTATTGATGTCGTGTTACTGAAGTACCTGACAAGTTAAGTTGATAATAGCATTTAAAAACACGGTGTAGATGGTTTTGCGTAACTTATCGTGATATGAAACACATAATCGGTGTTGATTCTTCCCCATTTCTAGGTTCATTGAAAGGGGACGTTAGGATGCAGGGCACAATTCAGATGAACTGGAAAGTTTATAAGCGTCAACACTAAGATTACCTATCATCATTCTCCTGAATAAGTCGGAAAATTGCATTGTATTCAGTTCATGTTTCTCATAATAGATATGTCCAATAATAGAAGTATGAGTTTACAGCAGGACCATAGACAAAACGATAATTACTTGCATCTGTTTTGAAACCTGAAATAATGATTTAAATCCCTCAGTTCCACGAGTAACTTCATTCACAATATATACGGATCTTGTCAGGTTACAATTTCAACTTCATTTGGACAGATTGGCAGTTCAAGATTGATAAAAATGGCTTCAGATCAAAATTCCATAGGAGCACATCGAAGATCCTCGTTTCCTCTGAAAGGTTGTAACACTGAGCTTTTAGGCCGACAGATGCCAAGGGCGGGAGACAACATACGCAGGGAGAGGAGTTTTGCCGGAGGATCAAGAATTATTATAATTCCATACTCAGCAAGGTTCATCCGAAACCCGAAAGCCCTTGGCGTACATGCTTCTTGTAAGTTTCTCATAACTCGACGCTTTCTTGAGTCTTGTTGAATGGATAATATTGAGTTTACTTCCTGGTGATGAGTCAATATAACCTTTCACTTGTCGTGGCTCCACACGGCACATTTTGAGACAAAAAAGAGTGATTATTTCATCTGTCGATCTTTAATTTGTCTAGGAAAGTTAGGTTCCTAAGAAATTAGAGCAGGATTGGCTGGTTCAATGAGCAAGTGTGGTGAACTGATGGAGTAGAACTTTTGGTGCTCCTAGAGCAGTCAATCACAACCATCAATCTTGGAAAAAGATAACAGTAGAACCCACAAAAAAATAAAAACAGATGGTCGAGATTACATCTGAGTAAGAAAAAAAAAATTCATTCTGGGAGTACCTAAAATTTTTCACACTACCTTCGGTGCCATATCTCAGACTATCAACCCATTGCAGGGTTGACAACATCTGAAATTGCTAGCAGTGCTTTCACTTGGGCAACCGCGGCTGTTCTACCTTTCTATACTCTCATGGTCGTGGCTCCTAAGGCCGAACTGGTACTTTTCCTCCTCCCTCTCTTCTTTTTTTGTCTGTTTGAAATGCATTTGCATGGTTGTTCAAATACTTAATACTATTAGGGCTAGATTTATTACCTAGAGTGGGGTGAATAGGTAACAATATTGAATTAAACAAAATTGAGATAATATTGCGATACGACAACATCTGGTAACAAACTGTGCAATGCTCAAGTCTTACCAATGTACAACAATTTATCACAAAATATAAATAAGAGTTTAAGGAATAGAAAAATTGCATACAACAAGTTTATATTGATTCAACTTTGATAGGCCTACGTCTATTCTCCCGCGTTGACAGTCTATCGACTGGATTCCACTATGATTAATCAATCGGAGGTTATAAGGACTGAGTATTCACTATTCAAGCTTGTGTGAAAGATTGTTTGATCTCACACTCACAACCTTTAAAAGATTAGAATGAACAGCTCACGAAAGATGAAAGTATTAAAGATAAGACTTTGTTGAACTTATGGGATTTAGAACTTCAGTATTCTCTTTTTCATCCTTTAGCATTACAACTTCCTTTAATACTCCTTAGTATCCAAGTTGACCCTTGGACCCAAGCTCTAAAGATAATTCATCCACTCAACTGAGTCAGCTCATTGGACTTGAATGCTAAAGAAGATATGATGTCGAGAATAAAGTTCCTTGAAAGATTTGCTACCCATAGGGTTTTCATAAGTTGAGTTCTTCCTTCAGGAAATATTCCGTCTTCATTTGATTCTTCCGTTGATAGATTGAGATGTTCTAAATAAGTAAGATTGTATTCAATATTTTCCTTTCGGATGATCAATATATATTTTTGTATGTATATGTATGTATGTATGTATGTATGTATGTATGTATGTATGTATGTATGTATGTATGTATATATTTATATATAAGCAAGGAATCCATGCCAGTCTTCTAACCGTTAGCACAATGATTTGTAGTTGGATCAATACCATATTCCGTTGAGATTGAATATTAAGGATAAGATCTTCACTACATTCTTGAGTCTGATCAGTAACGTCTGATGATATATATAAGAGTTTCTACCTAGAAAAACTTATCATTAGAATCAAAAGATAATTAAGAAAAGTTTTATCAATCTTCAAAATCAATTAGGGAATTTTTTTCAATAAAATCGGTTCGTTGTTTTAAGGATCCTACAAATTCTATGGTTTTGTCTAGCGAGTTACTCTGATGACATCTATTTAATAAATGCTCTCATTGTTAGGAGGGGGAGGGGCGGTGAGGGCAGTCTCATTTTCACTTTCTAGCCTTTATCCAACATGCAGTCTTACTGATTGCATGTTGGTTGAAATTAAAATTGCGTGACGGATTCACTTCATTTGGTTACGCAGATTGTTCGCTATTGTCTGCTGCGTCATAGTAAAAACCTGCGGTGAATTTGTCCAAATCTTCTGTTTTCTCCATGTAATTCTTAATCTTTGATGTTTTCAACTGCCCAATGATATTAATTTTGCGATGCTTGGGTCATTATGTTTGAGCAAAATGCAGACGAAGAAATCCATGAAGACCGGTGTTCCATTTATAGTGCTCGGGCTTTTCTATGCATACTTATTATACCTCTACTGGACACCCGACATGCCAAAGACAGTGTTTTCAAGCAAATATTACATGCCAGAGGTGTGTGTTCGATTAGAAGACGCTGGTTCTACTATTTTGTGCCCTTTGCACATTTGATTCCAATCCATCTATCGTTCTTCTCGGACTACTATCGTGCTATTTTATGAGTCTTCCGATCTCGATGTTGTTTGTGAATTGTGCAGCTTCCTGGGATTGCAAAGTTGTTCACAAATGAAGTGGCTTTAGCTTCTGCATGGATTCACTTGTTAGCTGTAGATCTCTTTGCTGCAAGGTTCTCTCTCTCTCTCTCTCTCTCTCTCTCTCTCTCTCTCTCTCTCATGTGCGAGCGCATAATATTGACAGTTGCAATTTACCAAATGCAGGCAGGTCTTCCATGATGGATTGGAAAACCAAATCGAGACTCGGCATTCAGTCTTTCTTTGCATGATGTGTTGTCCCATTGGAATCGCCACTCATTTCCTCACGAAAGCATTAACCAAGAGTGATAAAACTAGTACGAACAACTAGAGAGGGTGAATAGGTGTTTAAAATAAAATCTTGACAAATAAATGCAGCATAGAATAAGTCAAGATCAAAGTATGAACAAAGATCAGAATTTGTCATATGATGAAACGGACTTTTAAAATAGCTTGTAAGTGTGCAATAGATTTAAGTAAAATGAGTCAAGGGAAGAGAAAATTGCACATGAGATTTTATAGTGGTTCGGCTCAAATTAAACCTACATTTATTCTCTCACGTTGACAACCTACTAGCTAGATTCCACTAAAGGATCAATAAGAGATTATAAATATGAGTGCAAACACTCAGTGGTAGATCGCACTAACTCATAAGTTACTCTTTTTAATGTTTTTCTCTCGATCACAACTTGTAAAGCTCATAGAAATAGACAAGTAATATTGAGATCAGCTTTAGACCTTGGGATTTTAGGTTCATGTCTTTGTCTTTTTGACTGATTGATCTCCTTAAATACTACTCCATTCTACACTAGCCTTTAGCCAATTATTGGAGGATTTTCTTCTAATGATTCAAAGAGATTTTGTGGCCCTTGAAGACAAAGAGAGAACCTTCACTTGATTCTGGTCGCCCATATAAATAGAATATTGATTTTCATAAATATATCTTTCTCATTTGGAACTTGTCTCCAGAATTGATTTCATTAATTTGTGATTGACTCGATGAATATATATTTATGGAAAGTCCAAATTATTAGCCATTGCTAATTATATTTTAAATTTGTCTCGCTTTGATCCCGTGTCAAATTTGCAATATCTCTAGTTCTAGATTTATTTCGTTTTGGCCTTGACACGTTTTGAACCCATTAGAGGGGAGGACATTCACGAGGATGATATATCAATATTTTGGAATAGAATAGACTTTTGCATAAAGTTTTTGAAGGTTGCCTCAGCATGATAGGTGCTTGTCCCAACACTTGTTCTAACATAAACATTAGAATTAGAAAGTTTTGTCAATTTCAAAATCTGGATGGAGTTTTCTCAACAAGGAGAACTCGCGACTGATCGAGAAATTCTTTTGCCCACGAACTAGTGGAAACAGTTGAGATACAGAGCTTTAACAGAATAACTTCATTTGGTGAATCATTGAAATTTCATCCACATTCTCCTTGCCAGCTCTATATAATGCATCATTGCCTACTCATTTCTGGATGTAGAGCATTGAGGTGAGTGTGGATGAAGTGCAGGACATCTTCCTTTCACTGTACCCTGAACTTCCTCCAGACCGCCTCCTTGACTAGGGCAATGAGGTCGAGCATGTCTAGCGAGGTTCCTCTCCCACTCTGTAGCAGAACCTTTTACAATGAAAGATTGAAAGGTTTTCTGAATGGCCTTGTGGTTGCATAATCCTGAAACCCCCAGCTGTGGTCGTCACTCTAGATGCACGCTACGTTAGCCCGTCCCGACGATAAGAATCTCATAACAGAGCCCTCCGTCAACGGACCTCTTGCACTCGATCCACGGCGACGGAAGATCTCAGCCGTCCAACAGCTCATTTGAATCCAACCATAGAGGGTCCCGTCGTCCCGACAAGAGTTTGGCCCTTCACTGTAGGATGGCAATTAGCCTAAGAGAAAACCGTGAAAGTGGTCGCCCAGTTCCTGGCCCCAGTAGAGCACCGAGAGAAAAAAAAAACTTATCTTTTTTTGGCAATTCAGATTGTAATCTTCCGAGAAAAACACCCGACACATGGAAATCTTACGAATCCCATTTGGGTGCACGTTATCCGAGGTGTCGACACATGGGTGGTCGGAGAGAAAGAAGCCAATAAGCGAGTCAAGCAAGAAAGGAAGAGAGAGAAGAACCGAAAGAAAGACTGGGAGAGGCCTATCCTATCCGACCAGCCAATTGCAGTTTCTCCCACGTTCAGTGCACGTGGACTTTTCATGTTTCGGTGCTTCCGCTCGGTGCGCTCCGAATGACCTTCTTCATACAGGGAAAGCGCCCTCTTTCCTGTCTCCCACTATTTCTCTTGTGTCTCTCTCCTCCGTCCTTTGAGCTGCGGGTTTTTCGCTTTGCTGGGCGCGCATTGGGAAGTAACCCACCTCACTCACTCTCTCTCTTTCCGAGGCTCGAGCTGTTAGTCATTATAAAAAACTAGAAGCGAATGAAGAAGGCATTATCGGGTCTGGACATCTCCTTCCTGCTGCAAAAATGGGCATCTCTTCTTGCTTGTGCTATGCCCACTTCACTCCGCTCCAGGTATCAATCTGATCTTCTCTCTTTTCTTTTTTCGTTTTAACATTTTTTGAAATGCCCTTTTTCTTTCTTGTGATTCCCAATTTGAGCTCCTTTTTTGTGTGTGTGTGTGTGTGTGTGTGTTGTTTGGCTTCTTTCCGGGGTTCTTGAAAGGCCCTTTGCTCGAACTGTTCTATGTTTGATTGTTGATTGCGGATTTGCGGGTGTGCCGTGGTGAAACGGTGAAATGAAATGAAATGAAAGAAAGAAAGGAAGTGCTTGAATTTGAGTCTGCTTCATTGAGGGTAATTTTAGTAAAAATGAAGTGCGTGTTTCTTCTTGTTGCTTCGATTCGTTCGGCAGATCATAGAAATAATGGAGTCAACTCAGAACTTACATTCTCTGTTGAGCATATCGCTTGTCCTGAAAATTGGCCATGTACATCTTCAACTTACCTGCAAGCTACCTCTCTTCTTTTTGTTATGTCCCGTGTGCTTATCTGTTGTTACTCTCTATTACTCTGTACCTCTGAGTGATTTCTTGCGCTTGATATGAGAAGGTTTCAAGTGTTGGTACTGCCATGGGATTCTAGCAGGCCGCTTGAATGTCCTGTTCCCAAAAGTTACTCCTTTGCTTTCAAAGCGGACCTCTGTTGGGAGGATTGCAATCCCAAATGTGCAGCGTGATTGATTACCCGATTAGTAGCTCCTTTGAATTGCATATCGGTCTTTCCTCTCTGATCCCCGCTAATATCCCTCTGGAATTAAAGAGTTACTGCGGCCATATCTGGTGTATTGCACGAGGATGGGCTATGACCTGTCAACTGTATCACATTGGAATATAATGCCTTTCTACCCGCAATGGCTCAATTTTATATCAAAGTTGGTGCATACTTATTGACATTGTGTTACTAAAGTTTATGACTAATTAAGTCGATAATAGCTTTTGACCTAAAAAAAGAAAGTCGATAATAGCCTTAAAAAACATGGTATAGATGGTTTTGTGTAACGTGATATGAAACGCATATAATTGGTGTTGATTCTTCCCCATTTCTAGGTTAACTGAAAGGGGATTTTGGGATGCAGGGCACAATTCGGATGAACCGGAAAGTTTATAAACATCGACACTAAGATAACCTATCATCATTCTCCTAGATAAGTTGGAATATTTGCATCATATTCAGTTCATGTTTCTCATAATAGATATATCCCATAATGGAAGTATGAGTTTACAAGAGGACCATAAACAAAACGATAATTACTTGCATCTTTTGAAACCCGAAATAATGATTTATATACCTTGATTCCATGAGTAACTTTGTTCACAATTTAGACAGATCTTGTCTGGATCTGAGAGCTGTTCTTATAATTTCAACTTCATTTGGACAGATTGGCAGTTCAAGATTGATAAAAAACACTTCAGATCAAAATTCTATTGGAGCACATCAAAGATCCTCGTTTCCTCTGAAAGGTTGTCAAGCTGAGCTTATAGGCCTACATATTCCGAGGGCGGGAGACAACATACACAGGGAGTGGAGTTTTTCCAGAGGATCAAGAATTGTTATAATACCACACTCAGCAAGGTTCATCCGAAACCAGAAAGCCCTTGGAGCACATGCTTCTTGTAAGTTTCGCAAAAGTTGACACTTTCTCGTTCTAGTGCTGATACTATAGTCAATACAACCTTTTGTTTGTCGTGGCTCTACATGACACACAATCTGCGACAAAAAAGTGATGGTTGCATCTGTCAATCTTTAGTTTGTCAAGGAAAGTTAGGTACCTGAGAAATTAGAACAGGATTGGATGGTTCGATGAGCAAATATGGTGAATTGATGGAGTAGATCTTTTGGTACTTCTAGAGCAGTCAATCACAACCATCAATCTTAGAAAAAGATTACAGTAGGACCCACAGAAAAATAAAAACGGATGGTCGACATTACATCTGACTAAGAAAAAAAGATTCATTCTGGGAGCACCTAGAATTTTTCACACTACCTTTAGCGCCATATCTCAGGCTATTAACCTGTTGCAGGGCTGCCAACATCTCAAATTGCTAGCAGTGCTTTCACTTGGGGAACTGTGGCTGTTCTCCCTTTCTACACTCTCATGGTCGTGGCTCCTAAGGCCGAAGTGGTATTTTCTCTCCTACCTCTCTTCTTTTTTTATTTGTTTGAAATGCATTTGTATGGTCCTTCAAATACTTAACATCTGATGTCAGTTCATTGTTATGAAGTTCCTGCAAATTCTATGGTTCTATCTAGCAAGTTCATCTGATGACATCCATTTTAGAAATGCTCTCACTTTTTTTTTTTGCTAGCATGTTAGTCAGTTGAACTTAAGATTGCGTGACCGATTCACTTCATTTGGTTATGCAGATTGTTTGCTATTGTCTGCTGCATCGACATAAAAACCCGTGGTGAATTTTTATTTTGGACAGTTCTTGCTTGCTCTACATGATGTGCGAACCAGTGGGTCATAATCTTCTGTTTTCTCCATGTAATTAAGCTTGACTTTTGCTGTTTTCAACTGGCCCAATGATATTAATTTTCAATACTTGGGTTGTTATGTTTGAGCAAAATGCAGACTAAGAAATCCATGAAGACGGGTGTACCATTTATAGTGCTTGGGCTTTTCTATGCATACTTATTATACCTCTCCTGGACACCAGACACGCTAAAGGCAATGTTTTCAAGCAAATATTACCTGCCAGAGGTGTGTGTTCAATTAGAAGAAGCTGGTTCTATTATTTGTGCTCTTTGCACATTTGATTCCAATCCATCTATCGTTCTTCTCAGACAACTATCTGAGTCTTCTGATCTCGATGTTGTTTGTTAATTGTGCAGCTTCCTGCGATTGCAAAGTTGTTCACAAATGAAATGACTGTAGCTTCTGGATGGATTCACTTGCTGGCAGTAGATCTCTTCGCTGCAAGGTTCTCTCTCTCTCTCTCTCTCTCTCTCATATGTCACGCATGCACAATATTGACAGTTGCAAAATACTAAATGCAGGCAGGTCTTTCATGATGGATTGGAAAACCAAATTGAGACACGGCATTCAGTCTCTCTTTGCTTGCTGTTCTGTCCCATTGGAATTGCCACTCATTTTGTCACGAAAGCACTGTCCAGGAGAACCTGTGACTGATCAAGAAATTCATTTATCCACGAACTGGTGGAATCAATTGAGCTACAGAGCAGAGCATCATCGAGATTCCATCCACATTCTCTTTGCCAACTCTATCATTCTTCTTGTTTCCTTCATAGATATATTTTACGTCATTGCCTACCCATTTCTGGATGTAGAGCATTGACGTGAGTGTGGATGAAGTCCAGGACTTCTTCATCTCACTGTACCCTGAACTTGCTTCAGACCTCCTCCTTGACCAGGGCAATGAGGTTGAGCATGTCTAGTGAGGTTGAGGTGCCGACAATGATGAAGAAGTTTGCAGGTTTTGTGGAAACTGTTGCCCCTCCCACTCTAACCTTCCGGGCCTGCTTCTTCAACTGAAGTTGCGGTTGCGACTCCTGAATTTAGGGGGTTAGAGAGAGACCTGAGCTGGCTCTTCTTTTGCCCATCGGCTGCAAGCTCTTCTCATGTGTGTGAAACTCGGATTCGCTCGTTGCAGAAACTACAGTTAGCAATGGCTTACTTGATAAAGGGAAAACAAACAAAAAAACGAAGAATCCCAGTTCAACCTTTCCACGTACTCTTGCTGCTTCTTCCTAGCAGAGTCCGCCGAGTGCTGCAGCTGAGAATGCTAATGTAACGATTGCTGCCAAGTCTTTCATATCGTGAAAGGGCCGCGACCGACCGATAACTAAAGTCAGGGTCACTTCTGCGACTGTCTTAAACTTCCCGTCATTCATTGGCAGCAATTACAAAGCTATCAAGAACATTGTTGGCTGTCTCCTCGAAGCATAAGAAAGATGATTAATCGTCAAATGAAAGCGCTTTAAATTCAGGAAACCAATTTGAAATCGAATAATACTGTGTATTTCATGCTTTTGAAAGGACTTGAAAATGGTACGTTCACATCGAGTGCGAGAATCATCTGTCATACGCTCCGCCTGCTGTCCCCAAAATGTCTCTAAAGAATTTAAGGCCAATAATATCGTCCAAAAATCTTAAACCCATTATATGACCATTAATTTGATCATAAAATTTTCACTTTGACCAATATAGTCCTAAATATGTTAACAGTTTTTCAATGTAATCGTCCATCAATTTAAGTTGAAAATTGCCAATATGATAATTTAGTCTGGCCATTTTACATGTCACAGTCAGTGAGGGGTGAGAAACAAATGAATCAAAATGGGGTCCTTTGCAATTTTTAAAAAAAAAATCTATTTTTTTTCCCTTTCTCTTCTTACTCTTCTTTTCTTTTCAACCCCACTCTTCATCTCCTTCGCCCGCCATAGGCAAGAAACTCGGCCCTCACCAGTGGAAGTGAAATGCACCTGAAAGAAGAGTTCGCACGCATGATTTCACAGATCCGGTAGTCATGTTGTGTGCACTTTCTTTGAGTTGAAATCTCTGATAAACTATTTCACATGTGTTTTATCCGATCGATCAAGCTTCACCAATGGGAGCTTCACCTTCTTCCTCCGCTCCCTAACCTCACTTCCTTACTCCCACAAGCTCTCCATGGGAGTGAAGAAGATGAATAGAAAAAAAAAACAAAAAAAAAAAAAAAAGAGAAGGGAGAAAAAGGGAAAATTTAGATGAAATTATATAAATCATTCATGTCCATGCTACCTATAGGATACCTGACGGCTGACGCTGACGGTCATCACATTAGCAATTTACAATTAAAATTAGCATGATGGATTACATTGGAAAATTGTTAAAAGTTTAAGACTACATTAATCAAATTGAAAAGTTTAACAATTAAGTTGGAGGTGTACAATAAGTTTAGGATTTTTAGGACAATTAAAAAAAAAAAAAAGTACACAGATAAAATGTTTTGGCATCTTCGCAGCTAAAAATGCATGGATATAGTATATATGCTTAGCGGTGAAACTTTTTCTGGAGAACACAATCACGTAAGTCATATAAGACGACATTAGTATTCTTTTAATGTTGCAATCAGATGAAATTGTAAACTAGAATTCACGTAATAGTCTAAATTTGCTCAAATATTCATGGAGGTAGGTAATCAAGTAGGATTTTCAAACTAAACAGTTTAATCGGATTACACTACGCAGGTTAATTTTGCCTATTAATGGCTAAAGACAAAAAAATAAATACTTATAAAAACTCAATTAGGTTAAACTTAAATTCTCCCTCATTAATTATACTTATCAATTGTCAAAGATTAAAAAAAAGATGTATATTAAATAAAAACTTGATTTGGTTATACTCAATTCTTAATCTAAGTATTTATTACTTCATTCGTGGGAAGTTGCAGAACTGAAGCGAACCGGTGGTTAAATAAAAATAAAATAAAAACTTGATTTTTGACACTAAGTATTTAAGGTTGCGCTTGACCAACAAGGTTGACACAAAGGTTGTGCATGACAACGCTTTTTGGCTGGGGAAGAGTTTTTTTTCAAAAATAGTTATTTTCTATTTCTTTTTCATGGAACAATTTTTTAGTAAAAGAACGCATTTGGTAATTACAAAAAATTTCTACTCTTGGAATAGAAAAAAAATAGAAATGTGTTTGGTAACGCAATAGTTTCTTTTTTGTATTTATTCATTTTTTATTCTTGCTCACGGATCGCCGACCACCATCCGCCGCCCGCCACCGCCTTCGCACGGTTCGGGCCGGACCGATCGGCGTTGGCCGGGCGGTCATCGGAGGGGACGACCATTGGCCGTGTGGGTGGCGGTTGGCGATCGACGGGAGGGGGCGGCCGATGGGTTGTGTGGTGGCGGTCGGCAATGACGGTCGGCGGCCGTGGTTGTGCGGTGGCGTGGACGGCGGAGGGCGGGCGGCGGCGGCGGCTAGTGGACGGCGGTGGCGGCTAGCGGTCGGTGGTGGCTTCGGTTGGAGGTGACCCAGCAAAAGAGAGGAATAAAAGAAAAATAAAAAAGAAAATTGGCTTATTTCTAGAAATTGTTTTCGGGAACAAGAAGCAACTTTTTTTTGTTTCTCATTTTTGCTCCAAATCTATTCTGGGCTAACTTTCTATTTCGGGGAATAGAAAAACAACTTGGCGTTATCAAATTGATTTCCGTTCTTTTTTTGTTCTAGGGAACAAAAGAATCGAAATTTAGAAAAATAGAAACATTAACATTCGCTACCTAAAAAGGCAGGTCCTCTCCACTAAAGTAGATCTAAAGGAAAATCAATAATATCAAAATAAGTTCGATTATTATATGAACAAATGGCTATAAAATGACACGAAAAAAATAAAATTTAATCGATAGCCATCTTTCAAATTTATTTGTGTAGTCATTACATATGTGTCCTGTATTTTTTTTTTCGTTGGAAGAAAGAGTATTTTGCGCAGATATCATAAAGTCATAATCGTGTAATTAATCAATCGCATTGCTTACATGATATCATCCTAATAAATTAATGTGTTTGAAAGATGATGGGTTAAATAATTTTATCATAAACGGTATATTTTACATGAAAATTATTTGGGCAGGAGGGACCATTATTTGATTAATTCGTGGTATTTATGGGGAGCTTTAGCTTTACCCCATAAAAACAAGAGGAGAGAGAAACCAAATATTATGGGAAACGAATCTCCACCGTCCATCACGAGGGCTAGGGTTACACTGTCTTCTCTTGCTTTATAAACCTTCTTTCTCCATTTCAACCGCCTTCCCTCCTCCGTCAGGCACCTCGAGCAGGCTTCCTTCGAGCTTCTTGGCCTTCGACGTGCCGACTCTCGGTACACCTTCTTGAACGTGAGTACATCTGAATCAACTTCTTATCTTCCTACCAACTTGGTGTTACTGAGGAATTCCTGTGCTGTCTTTGGAATGTCGATTCTTGCAATACATTCTTGCTCCTGTGATGTGTTTGTATTGCTCGAGCTGAGCAGTTTTCGTTGGATTGACTTTAAGGGAAAGTGGTCATTGATGTGTTTGGGGCGCACCCTTTTGTTTTCTTGGGTTTGTTGTGGATGGATTTGAACTTTCCTCGGTGAACCAGCCTCGTTCTTTAAATTTGAGTCTTTCTGGTGCTTAATGTATGCCGGGTTTCTTGAGGGGTTCTCAATTGTCATTTGGGGTGAATGGTGACTTAGAGTCTAGGGGTAGTTGAGAGGACTTGTAAGGGCTCGACAGAGCAAGCCTTCGGAGAATGGACGTTTTGTGCTGCAAAAAAAATTCGATTTTTGTGAGGTTTTAGTTCCATCTGCAATTCTAGACAGTTTTTCACAGTTTTTGCTGTTGGTTGTGCCCTTAATAGCTTGTATTTCAATTTGATGTCCAGTTTAAAGTGATTAAGTTACTTAGCTCGTGCCTAAATAAATTCGACAAAATGGTACCTTTTTTCTCATCTGCCAGATGACGATGTCCCTTGATTTGCAATTTCTGAAGGCATCGGTTAGTCGTAGGTGACGCTCATTATATTGTTGTTGATATTTGACTGCTTTGGATGGAAATAGATCTGTCAAGATGTACACCTCCAGGAGGAAGATCCATAAGGACAAGGATGTTGAACCCTCCGAATTCGAGGAGATGGTCGCACAGGTCAGTGCCATGCAGATGTGTGTAGCATTCTCTTGTGTTCTGGTGTTGCATTATATGATTTCGAAGCTCAATTTGATGTTGTTGCAGACATTCTTCGACTTGGAGAACACCAACCAGGAGCTGAAAAGTGAACTGAAAGATCTTTTCATTAATTCTGCAGTGTATGACATCACTACATGGTTTTCAGAAACAATGCTTTTAAATCTGTTCCTTTTATAGGCTTGCAATGATCTGACTCATTTTCATTATATTGTCTCTAGTGAAATGGACATTGCTGGGAACCGCAAGGCTGTTGTCATCTTTGTCCCCTTCAGACTGAGGAAAGCTTTCCGCAAGATTCACCTGCGTCTTGTTAGGGAGCTGGAGAAGAAATTCAGTGGCAAGGTTTGTGTTATTTGAAAGGAATCACTGTACTCTGGTAGTGCGTGGATTGAAATTTTGTTTGACTTAGGGTAAGAAATAAGGTAGTAGCAGTGCTTCCAGTTGATAACACAGAAATCATGTGTCCAAGTCTTTTATATCTAGATATTGAGACATTTATATGTGCTATAAATGATGCTGTCTCTCAGTATTTGGTTCTGGTAAGGTGAGGATACTTCTGATTGTTATGATATTAGGGAATTTTCAACTTTTAGTATCTTGCCATAAAAAGAAAACATTCCTTTCATTTGATTGGGGAGTCAATGTGGAAGACATCAATTTTGTGGTTTGCATTACAATTGCCAAGCCTTTTGTGTTATGAATAATCATGTTAATATTGGGAATTCTAGTATTCGGTTCTAAAGTGAATTAAATATGCATGAGATGTCAAAGGGTAGTGAGTTGTGATGATTGCTTGAAGTTCATGCAATTTTAGGGCATGAAATTGGCTGCATGCATTGAATTCGTCGTTATTTTTGTAGGATGTAGTCCTTGTTGCCTCCCGTAGAATAGTGCGGCCACCAAAGAAAGGCTCTGCAGCTCAGAGACCCCGTACCCGCACCTTAACAGCTGTTCACGATGCTATGCTGGAGGATGTGGTGTTTCCAGCCGAGATTGTTGGAAAACGTGTCAGATACCGCCTTGATGGATCTAAGATAATGAAGGTTGTTTCACATTTCTCTTGAGTGAAATGCAATCACAAGAAAATTCTTGTTATAGTTTTATTAGACTTGGAGCTGCTCTAACTTACAGCTGTTGTATGGTTTGTACAGATTTTCTTGGATCCCAAGGAGCGCAACAACACCGAGAACAAGTTGGAGACCTTTGGAGGAGTTTACAGGAAACTTACAGGAAAAGATGTAGTGTTCGAATATCCGATTACAGAGGCTTGAGGAGCTTATCTTTGTGGAACCGATGTTTAGTTTTTGGAGAGTTTAGTTTGCATTGAATAGAATGTCATTTGAAATTTTGACTGCTTAATATTTGATTCTGTGTCCTACATTGGAGAAATGAAGCTTGGGTTTGGTACTTCTCATAAAATTTCTTTCTCCTCCGAAGTTGCTTTTAAATACTTCAGTTCTCTTACTAATCTAGTCTCCTAAAGAATGATGATATCATAATGTCGATGAATGTATTCGAGTAATAGTTTGACGAGGTGACTTCTCGAATTATCTTGTGTTGTCTTCTGTCAAATGTGTTCCTTTCAACTTTGTTTCTCCATTTTAAGCTGATCTCACTTTCAGCTGAGCCGAAAAACAGAGGAACGTAATTCTTAGGAAAGGGGATAGTTCAAGTAGTCCAGCGGCTGCAAAATATGCCATCCTTAATTTCTCATACAGAATATATTGTGCAATCTTTGAATCGCCCAAAAATTACCAGTGTTGATATCTGAATAGCATCTTATATCATGTAGAACGGTTTGATTTGCCACTAGTTTGTGTTACTCCAAACTAAATTACTCGAATGAATCAATATGACATAATCAAACCATGTTTGTTGCGACTATGAGTTATGCCTACTGGTTCACATTTCTCTGAACTAAACTACTTTAATGGATCGATTGACTTATTTAATTCATTATACTTTTAAATCGATTGGAATCAAGATGTGAAACAACCAAAAAATGATTAAACCTATCAATAATTCCATTAGATCGAAGTGTTGATATTTGAGTAATGCCTTATATTGCGATTAGATTTGTGAAACAATTTGATTCGCCACTAGTTAGTGTTACTCCAAATTAAACTACTCAAATGGATCAATCTGACATAATCAGACCGTGTTTGTTACAACTGTGAGCTATGCTCACTAATTCATGTTTCTTTAAACTAAACTACTTGAATGGATCGATCGGTTGATCTAATTCATGAGACTTTTAAAGTGATTGGAATCAAGATGTGAAACAACCAAAAAGTGATTGAACATGCCAATGATTCCATTAAATCGTAGTGTTGATGTCTGAGTAGCACCTTATATTGCGATTGGATTTGTAGAACGATTGACATGCCATCAGTTCGTGTTACTCCAAACTAAACTACTCGAATGGATCAATTTGACATAATCAAACCATGTTTATTGCAACTATGAGCTATGCCTACCGGTTCATGTTTCTCCAAACGAAACTACTTGAATGGATGGATTGACTCATCTAATTCATGAGACTTTTAAAGTGATTGGAATCAACATGGGCAAAAGTACAGCACAATAGGACACTTAAGTACCAAAAGTTACAAAAGGATAGATATAACTATTACTTTTTTTGAAAAAATGGGACATTTAAGTACCAACTTTGTCGAAGGATGTCAAAAATCCTACGTGACATTTTTTTAATAATATAGCTCACCTACATAGCTCTTCGGAGAACTAAGTTAGTAAAGAAGAACCAAAACGATGTCATTTTGCCTCTCATATGAATTTTAATATAAATATTAATTAAATCAATTTTAAAACTTTCAAAAAGAAGAAGAAGAAGAAGTTGCAAAAGAGGTTGGGGGAGGGCTATGCAAGCCCTCGTCGTCATCTCCCCACCGTCACCAAGAAAGGCCGACGACAGTAGGGTGAGGGTTGGCTATGGTCGTCGAGCCCCTGGCCAAGGGCCCTAGTCAGCGATGGCCCTTGGCTCGGCTAGGTGAGGGTCAACGACCCTCGTCTAATCTAAAGGAAGGTCACGACTCTCGCCCTAGATTTGGGCAAGGGCCTAGTTGGCCAAGGTCGCCAACACCCTTCCCAACACTACCCCTTCCCAAGGGCTTGGATAGCCCTCGCCGACGTTCCGTAATCTTCTTTTTTTTTCTTCTTTTTAAAATTAGTTTTAAATTTAATTTAATTAATATTTATATTAAAATTCAAATCCAAGACAAAACGACGTCATTTTGGCTCTTCTAGCCATGTTAGCGTGTAAAATGATATCGTTTTGCACTTGTCTCACCCGAAAAATGCCACATCATTATTTTAGTCGGATTTTTCGTCGTTGGCACTTAAGTATTCTCTCATACCAAGTTTTGGCACTCCAAGTGTCCACGCCTTAATCAATATGTGAAACAACCAAAAATTGATTGAACGCCAATGATTCCATTAGATTGAAGTATTGATGTCTGAGTAATGCCTTATATTGCGACTGGATTTATAGAATTATTTGATTTACCATCAATTCATGTTACTTCAAACTAAACTACTCAAATGGATCAATTTGACATAATCAAATCGTGTTTGTTGCGACTATAAGCTACGCCTACCAGTTCACGTTTATTTAAACTAAACTACTTGAATAGATTGATCAACTGATCTAATTCACGAGACTTTTAAAGTGATTAGAATCAAGATGAAACAACCAAAAAGTTATGGACTTGCCAATGATTCCATCAGATCGGAGTGTTGATGTCTAAGTAGTGTCTTATATTACGACCGAATTTGTAGAACAATTTGATTTGCCACCGGTTCGTGTTACTCCAAACTAAACTACTCGAATGGATCAATTTGAAATAATCAAATTGTGTTTGTTGCAACAATGAGCTATGCCTACCAATTCACATTTCTCCAAACGAAATTAGTTGAATGGATTGATCAACTATCTAATTCATGAGACTTTTAAAGTGATTGGAATCAAGATGTGAAACAACCAAAAAGTGATTGAACTTGTCAATGATTCCATCAGATCAAAATACTGATGTTTGAGTAGCGCCTTATATTGTGATCGGATTTGTAGAATGATTTGATTTGCCACCAGTTCGCGTTATTCTAAACTAAAGTACTCAAATGGATCAATTTGACATAATCAAACCGTATTTGTTAAGACTATGAGCTGCCCCTATCAGTTCATGTTTCTCCAAAGTAAACTACTTGAGTGGATCAATTAACTGATCTAATTCATGAGACTTTTAAAGTGATTGAAATCAAGATGTGAAACAACCAAAAAGTAATTGAACTTGCCAATGATTTCATCAGATCGAATGTAACTATCCTCCTCCAAACACAACGTACAAGACAGAAACAGGTGTTTTAACTAATCCAAATACATCATCGGTCACAATTCAACAACACTTCAGATAAATATGGAACCCCCTTCCTCATTCCTCTTCAATTTATTCTTAAAAGGATCAAATATCTCATCCCCGCAAAAATGTGAAATAGATCGATCCTTGTAAATATTGCGGCTGGATTCAAACTTCAAAACAGAGGACACTTCCATAACTAGAGGGAACTACGGAAGGTACGGAATAGTAATTACTGGATTTTGCTCTAGAATTTTAACCTCAGGAGGTTGCAGCAAGAGCTTATCTTTGCCTGAGATCAGAGTCTACAACTACTTTATGAAGAATTATGTTATAATTCCCCATAAGACTCGCTTGATCTCATGTTTCATGCATGTACATGCAAGAAACTAATAAAAACGAATGATTTACATACACAATGGAGACTGACAACAGAGGGCATAACAAAATCTTTTGTCCTACGATGGATTTAAATCTGAGACTTCTTGCCGTTTTCCATCTCACGAGACTTGAGAAACCTGTCATTAACTCCTGCTCTATACACATGCAACTCCGTCACAGATGTCACATGAATTTCCACGTTCGCAGGTACAAATAAAACATAGCCTTCAGCAACTACATCTTGCTTCACGGACCCCACATTTATAGTTCCCTCACCGTCGGTCACAAGAAAAATGGAAGGACCCAGAACTGCAGGAAAGACGGCTGATGAGCCCTTGGGTAGTACACAGCGGTCAACCTCAAATTCATCAAACGGCGGAATGTATCTCGTTATGTACGCTTTCAGAGGTACTCCTTTTAGGATGTCCGGAAAGCCCTGCGAAAGAGTTTTCATAACCATGTTAACCTTGGTCAAGTAGAAGATGCATCCTTTGACCAGAAAGGCATCTCATGGGTAGAATTGAAACATTCTTACTGAAGAGAGCTCCAACCAAAAAAAAAAGCATTTCGCAGTAAGAGATACTAACAATAAATCCAGTAAAAAGCCAATTACAGAATCTACAAACATCCCTAAGAATAAATTGTCCATGCATTACTAATTGTAGATATAAGAAAAACATTTGATCCCTTTATTCTGATTCAAGGGCAGAGCAAAGTTCTTCTTGCAAATCTGTTTGAAATTAGGAATGAAGAAAATAACAACAATGATCATCATCTTTTAACACCTACGGATTAAGCACAGTAAGCAAGAGCATCTCATTGGCAAAAAGGATAGAAAGAACTTGACACCTGCTTGTAAGTGAGCATGGAACAAAGAGTCTGGATATCCTTGGTCTTAGGAGTGAGGCCAGCTCGCACAACATTGTCAGATGTTGCCATGCACTCAATACACTCACCAGATACGTATGCATGGGGTTCATTTGCCCCCAGATACAATGCCTCGCCTGGATTAAGCCTCACATAGTTGAGAAAGAATGCTGAAATTACCCCCACATCAGCTGGATATTGCTTTTCTAGCCGCAGCACCAGCTGTTCCTTATCTGTCAATGGTCTCACCTGATGTAAAGAAAAGAAAATCAATAACAGTCAGCAATTATTACCTACAGGAGCTATGAAAAAAAGGAGAAGAGGAGAGTGAAAATGGAAAAAAGAGCAGTTGCAGCATTCAGTTGAGGCCCGCGACATCTTGCCGTGAATTTGTGATAGTACTTTAAAACAAAAAATATATATATCCAAACTATTATTGGTCACAGATCTTTAGTAGAAAAGGGTGTCAGAATGTTGCAATGCTCCAGGGCCAAACTATTATGGTGGCAATTACTTTCTGACACTCAACTGTGAATAGATATACCCAACTACACATACATGTGCAAGGAACAGTTCATGGTGAAGTGAAGATTTATAATCATAAAACAGTGTGCATTAGACCACGCAACTCTCCTACTCAAGATGTGCACGCCTCCAACTTCTGCCATGAAGCCAGCTTCCGTATAAGTCATTATCAGGGTCATGTTATTTTTGAGAACTAGAAAAGGAAGTACAATACATTCAATTCTTAGAAAGCCTCCAATAGCCGAAAGGTGAGAATCACAGTTTTGGAATTGTTGACTGAAACACACTGAATATATTTAAAAAGAAAAGGACATTTAGCCACTTCACTGACAAAAAAGGAATTCAGTGCTCCCACTCTTTACCAGGTTTCCAAGCTATCTAATCGATCTAACTACTGTTTCACAACGAAATTATTACTTCATCAGAAAAGCTGAAATATTGTAATTGAAGAACAGAGTATATCGAACTTCTGGCATTACCTGACTCTCCAACTCCAGACGACTTTTTATCTGGGAAACTGCCAAAGCAACTATATCTGCACTAGCTGACATGAGTTTGGTAAAAATCGATTGCAGAAGACACTTGGCTTTCTCCACTTCTTGTTCATCCAATTTGATGAATTTTTCCACATCTGTACTGCCAACTAATTCCGCAATCTCTGGAACATCACACAGCACTTGTTTAAGTTCCTGCACAGAACATAGCAGGTTCCTCCAGGTGAATAAGAGAGGAACTCCATCCGACCAATGCTCAACAGGCTGTAGCTCACCGAAAATCAAAATCTCCCCTATAAAATACCACGACAGATATCAAAGCGGATTTATTGCTCCAACAAGAGAAACATGTAAATCTAGTACACATTACTAGGTCAATCAATTGTCCCTTTTCATTTACCTGTTCTGCTGGTCCAAAGGCATGCTGAGAATATGAACTAAACTATTCACTTTTCTACTATAAGTTCTGAGAAGTTTCACCCCAACTTTATTAAATCTACCAGGTTCTGCATTGTCAAATTATCTTTTTATACAGATATGTCCTTTCTTTATTTTTCTTGCATAACGAAGGGGTAGGAAGGGAGCAAAGGGCATTGACGAGATGTCCAACAGAGGTTTTTCAAGAAAAAAAAAATACCAAAAGGGAAAAATCAATACAAAAACATAATTCATATTCTTCTGTCCAAGAGCAATAACCCAACTATCCATTTTCCCCCAAACGACACTGCACCATTCAAACAAAACTCAAACTCAGTGCTAGGCCACGTTTTTATTTGGCCTCGCTCAGACTTCCACGGACATCAACTAGTTCGGCTATCCAAGAAGGTGGAAAGTTTCAGGAGGAGGATATACAACGACGGTACTCAGCCGTATACTCAAAAAAACTCTCATAAAAAAAGTAATTGCAACAAACACCTAACCTACATTCTCCAGGCAACCCAAGGCACAATATCATATGGTGCGAATGATCCTGAAAAGACGCAAACCGCGTCATGACGGTACCTCAACCACATGAATTTGTCTCAATGACCGAAGAAAAACAAAATCCAAAAGCTCTAGTACAACGCTACCTCCATGCTAATGAATCCACAGATGGCCTCGAACTTGGTTAAGGCCAAAGCCATCTCAGGCTTGTGATTGGCATCCTTGTAAACATCTGGCCGCGCCTTGTGCAAAGCCGTCGCCAATTCCTTATCCGGGTGAGCCTGTATCGACAATGGTTTCGCGATCGAAAGCACCTAACGCCAGCCCAGAAACACCATATATCAAAGGAGGTTAATAATAATAAAAAACTGAACTTTCTTCGCTTTGATGGACACAAGTGCAATTGAAAATCCAATCGCATTTCACGAAAAGAAGACCGGACCAGAAGACCAATATAAACTGCAGTTCAATCTCAGGATCTCCAACCACGATGAATCTCAAATTCTGCCAAAAAAAGAGGACGATAGGAAAAAGAAAAAAGAAAAAAGACCCACCACCACACGTGTCTGAAAGCGTGAATTTTCATGAGAAGCACAGAACCAACCACGCCCAATCGCCGACACTCCCACAAGAAAGTGGAAAAGGACCCAAAATCGATTCTTCCCAACCCTGACCAGGCAATGCCCGAGTGACCAAAAAAAATCCTACCTTGAATAAGAAGGGGAGATCACAGCCCCACTCGGCCACCACCTTATCACCAAGAACATCCGGGTTGCTCGAAATCCAGGCCTTCAGAGTGACGTCCGGGGAGACTTTGTGGCCCCCATTGCCGCACCCGGCTGGCAACAGGAAGGAAGGCCCGGACTCGTGGGTCCCCATCCAGAACTCGGCGTACGGCCTGTCAGGGTCGGCCTCGGCGTCGGCGCCAGAATTGAGCGCGAACAGCTTGGCGATCCGCGATTCCGCCCCGCGGCGGCCCCAATCGTAGTTCTGGACGGAGCACCGGAGCCGCCTCAGTTTCGGGGACGACTGCGTCTCCATTCTTCACGGAAGAAAAGATGGCGGGGCAGAGCGAGAGAGAGAGAGAGAGAGAGAGAGTTAGGGGGAATGCGGAAGAGATGGAGGAGATGGAGGAGGAGGAGGAGGCGAGGGGGAGGGGGAGTGGGAAGACGGGTATATAAGAGAGTGCGCCATGGGGCGTCGTGGGGAATGTGTGGCCTTTTCGTTTCAAAAGAGGGAGGGGGACGTGGGGGCAAAGAAGAGGGAAATTGCGTGCGTTCCGCGACAGAGGGAGGAAGGCGCACGCGGAGCGAGGGAGCGAGAGAGGGTGACGTGATGGATGGGATTGGGAGTGGGGACGGGGCTTCAGGATCAAGTTGGGGAAAAATGCTTATGCGAAAAGCGACGGGTCGTGTCCGCATCGATGCCTTCGATCCATCGGTGGCGCCCTTTGAATCGGATTCACGCTATTCCTCTTCGCATTCCCCTTTTTTCCTCTCCCTCTCTCTCTCTCTCTCTCCTCCTTCCTGTTTTGGCCCCAACCCAAGGGATCAGATCTCTCTCTCTCTCTCTCTATCTTTCCCTTACTCCTCTTCCTCCTTCGTGTTTTGGCCCCAACCAAGGGTATCAGGTAGATCTTTCGGCCAATTTTTTAATGTTGACCAGAGAATAGACTGACGGTATATTTCTCCATCTCAGGTTAATTAATACCGACAGGCAATGCACGGTACAGCATAATGCGTTGATATGTCGTTTTTCAAATAATAGAAAATCCCGACATATTAGATAATGTTATATATTATATGTATATATGAGATTAATTTACGTTCTCAAATAAATAAATAATAATTAAAAGCTCCGAATAAATTTATACTAAAAACATTAATCAACAATTTGTTAATATCAATATTATTTTAATTTGACAAATTCAACTACATTTCGTCCTACTAATCCATAAAACTTGAATGAAAAATAATAAGCACTCCACATTTCACTTTAAATTTAACATTAAGCAATATGTTGAAAAAAAAATCCATATTTCACTATTAAATATATCAAAAAAATCTTTTCTCTTTATTATTTTTTTATTATTTTTTGACATATTTACTTTTTAACTGCTCATTTATTGAAAATTTTATTGATCCGGTGCGCGTTGGAATTGCGTGTCAGGAGAGTTCACAACGTGTTGGATTTTCCAACACCTGTCGACAGCATATCGAAATGTGTAAGGGTGTGTCTAGCACAACATAAAAGCTTCATGCTTTCCTCACTTGTTTTAGAATTGGAGTTCCTTGGAAATTTTTTCTTTTTACCCAAAATATTTGAAAATTTTATACCATCTGAATATTGACACATCAATTCATTTATGGTGTTTTTCGTAATTTTTTGGAAATTTATATGATATCCTAAATTTTGATGGGGATACGAAAGTCAGCTTTTTTGCTTTTTAAAAAGTATAAGCAAGCCAGCCGTTGATTCGAATGGGTACAGACTTTATGCTCTGAGAATACCCACGAAAGATTCTGTACCATTTATTTATTTTTATTATGAGTGATTAATCAGAAACGAGTTCGAGGAATTGGGAATTGATTTTCATTCCTTGTCCAACGTTAGTTAATATAAAATTCTTTAACTTCAACACGGAGCAGTGAAAGAGTACATTGTCTTCTTTTTTCCCATGTTTAAAATCATTTTTTTAGGAAGAAAGCTCAAAATGAACATTTTGCCACTATTTTAATAACTCAAGAGGAACATTTATTTGAAATTCAAAAGACTTAATCGAAAACGAGATAGGCATTCTAAATTTTTTTCTCAGAGTGCAGGGATGTGATTGAGTATCGCAGGAGAAGACCAGCTTTTTTACCTAATTGACTTTCTTAACAGAAAATGGATGGTTAATTTCTGTAGTTTACCTTTTTCTCTCTTTTCTTTTTTGTCAATTTTGCATTTTTCATCTGTGCTTTAGCATTAGAAAAATTAAATTGTAGGTAGCTTAATTTAATTATAGGAGGTGAAGTCCATGGAGAGCCTAAAATTCTAAATCGCCAAATGAGTACCTTTATCCATTTTTTCCTACTTTGTTTGGGCAAAAATGATTATGGGAAAATTGCTCGATAATTTGCATACATTTTCAATCTCCCATGTACTTTAAGACTAGATTTTGTTAGATATTTCAATAATATTTTGAAATATTTTGAAATATTTTTAATGGTCATATAAGGGTTTTTCAATCACTTTGTAACGTTTAATTTATTTCTCCAATAAATCCTCCATTGTTTTACAATGGCTCTTTTAATTGTTCTATTTTGTTTGAATATAAAAAATAAAATCTCATAAGACAATCTTGACATATATGTTGAACCAAAGAGAGAATGCCCTTCTCTTTAAAAAATGTTTCCTTTCCTTTTCCTTGCTGGATTATACGCAACGTTATTTTTGTTCATTTTAATATTCAGTGTGGAATATAGATATTTGGGAGGGATAGCCGTCAAAAGCCTATCACGGCGAGTTTCGCATTTGAGAGACGGAATTATCTTTAAGAACAATGCTTGCACTTACATGCCTCGGACAAATTTATTTATTTTCATTAGCTTTTTCCAACATATTTTACCATGCTTTTGAAATAATAGATATCGTTATTAACTAAAAAAAACACCAAATGCTTGAAGATTGAGTTTATCACCCACGTCAAATCGTTTTTATGCATATATATATTTTTCGGGGGTTTAAAGGATGGGCATATCCAAGAAATTTATATCATAAAAATAAACTTCCAAACTCTAAATGTCATATGATGACCGGTAAAAATAATAATATCAAAAAGCAATTGCCAACTTCAGAATGGAGCTTGACCAACTTTCACCATCAAGATCCAAAAATCCCTTTCGAATGCATTAATTGTGCGTGAGAAGACTGCTTTTATTTGACCGGAGCGTAGGTGAGTCAAAACCAGTTTTGATTACATTTAGCTTGGCCATCGATTCTCTTCAACCTGTCGGTTCCCAAGGACATGGAAATCCACCCAAAAGGCAGTCATACAGTTGATGAGTTATAGTCAAAACTCTGTGTCATAATCTTCGACGCATGTCTCGATAGACGACATTCGCTCTTTAAATTCTTTCAAATTGAAACAATTCACAATGTGTAGGACACGTGAATTCATTTATGATATTTCCGTAATCCTTTGGAAATTGGATGAAACTTTTAAAATTTCACGGGCCTTTTACTCTTTGTATTTAATCCCAAACCTAAAAAAAGGGTGTTCCGTGACTTTTGCCGACAAGGGATTATTCGCATTTTCAAATTGCCCTTTATTCCAAAAATGAAAAAAAGGCAAAATAAAGAATCTAAAATCTTTTTATGTGTGGCGACGGTCTAATCAAAGGAAGAGAATTGGAGCATTTGAGCGACGGAGCGTGGTTGCACCACGTAGTAGCTTTCCCTCCGTATTTAAAGGGACGAGGACAAATTCTGTTTTTTTGGGGTTTTGGATAAAAACTATGTGCTGTATTTTCAGAGCAACATCATCAATTCGTGACCCGAAAAATAAAAAAAATAAAAAAAAATCGAATGGATTAACGTCCTACCATTTGGCACTGCATGGAAAAAAAATCGATGCACGCTTCGATTTTCTCGGTCGACTGTTCACCGCTTTACTAAATCTAAACATGAACTTGTTTGCACTTTTATGCAGAATTGCCTTGAAATTCTCAAAGATAGCTTGTAGTTTTTCACATCAAATAAAATTATATCTAACATCAATCAATTAGTGTCTCCGAAGATAAAACTACCCGTGAAAAAGTCAAAAATACTTTCTTTACCATCACGGGAATTAGGGATGCAATCGAGTTGACTTGGGCCAATTCAATGACAACCTCAAACTCGATTAGAGTTTTATTGAGTTTTGAAGAGCTCAATTTGAATATGAGTAAGAATACTAAAGCCTGACTGAACTCGATTATGCAATCAATTGAAAATGAGCTTGAGCTTTGATGAGTAAGCCCAAACCAGATTCTTAAATACCAAGGTATGTAACGCAATTTTGAGATTTCGATGTCTATTGCCATGGCTACAAGTATCTTGATAGAAATTAGTGGAAGCTAAATCATGCTCGCGAATCTTTAATCGAGATGTTGGAGGGCCTAGCCTTGACTCGACAAGCTAAATCAGGTTCGCGAATCTTAATTTTTGCAATTCCTTTGATCAATGATAATCACCTCCCTCTTAATCCACGTCCATAACACCCTTCCCCACCTCTTTTCTCACTCTGTAATCAATTTCGTTCAGGATTTGTTTGGAGCTGTTTTTACTTTTTTTTTTTAAAATTATTATCGAATTTCGCAGCGATCTAATTTTTATAGGTAGAAGCGTTCATTGATGGACTTAGCCTACTTAGTAATTACGAATATTATTGGCACCTTCTAGTTACGAGTCAATTATGTATTTACGGAAAAAAGAAATCACGAGAGCAATCCGCACGCCGTTTCGGACTAATCAAACCGAACAAAAATTCGGCTGTTACGCCAGCCGCACGTGAGTCACGTGACGTGAAATAGGTTCTGCGGGCCCCACTCCCTCCTTTTTCTCGGCATCGCGATTCACGCCGTGAGGCGTCGGTGGAGATCGTCCGTTATAAGTAATCGATGCCCACGATTTTTTCTTTTTTTGTCATTTTGTATCCTAGTGATATTCTCCTCGACCAAAAAATAAAATAAAATCTCCTAGGGATATTCTCTCTTAAAAAATAATAAAACGGTAATTACATAATTTATTTATTTATTTTATATATGTATACTTTTGACGGTACTCGAAGGAGAAGGAACCTTTAATGGCGGGGGGAATTGGGGCACGTGCATTTGATTAGGGGCGCAAGTTTTGATGTGCACTTTTCTCGATTTTGGTGTCCTAGGATCATGATTTTGACTTTTTCCGAAGCACTTATCTGTAATAAAGAGATGTCGTTTACGTGTGATGTCAACTTTGTTGTCAATTAGCACAACTCCGGCTGCGGGAGTCACGTACTGGACACATATTATAAGGGGTTTTGCAGTTAAGAAAAGACCGGATTTCATACGAGTTTAAGGGGCCGTTACGTCATTGAAATAAATAGAACTTATCAAGAAAATATAATTAAATTTTAGAACTTTCAAAAAATATAATTAAATTCTAAAACTTATCAAATTCGTACAACCAAATTCTTCATTAATTTCATCCAACTTGACAAACAAAAAATAAGTTTTAAGACTTAATCGTATAAACAATAATTTTTATTATTTGATTGTATTTTTTATTTTAAAATTCAATTGTACTTTCATAATAAGCTTTAGATGCTTATTCCCTTTTTTGTGCAAAACTTTCATCCTAAATCTTCAAACTTTGTCTTTTGATTTTTTTTTTTTCACCTAGGTTTTTAATAAGACTTCTAAGTATATTGATTGTTCATGTCTAGCATTGTACTATCCAGATAAAACATTTTACAAACTCTAACCACAATCCTTCACACAGTTTAAATGTAAGGGTGTAAACGGACTGGTTAGACTGGGTAGGGATGGGATTTTTGGCCAAGCTAAAACCCAAATTCTATTTTTTTTTCTATAATGTATTAATAATTATTCAATATTGAACGTTGCAAAATTAACATAAAGTTACTTAAAAGTGATTGAACATATCATTTAGTCCGAATGAAGTTAATAGGTTTATAAGTACAATCCAAAAGGCAAATTAAGAGTCTGTCGCCATTGGGCATTTGAGGCCATTTTTGGCCTAAAGATTCGTTATTTTGACATGTTTTGGGCCACTCTTTTCGAACTTACACAATTATTTCAATAGTTTAACAATTAGTAAATTTAATTGAAGAACCAATAAGTATTTTCTTGACGAAAAGCATCAAGAATTTTACAAACTTCATAAATAAAAATATTGATATTTCAAGCATAAACATAAACAAAAAATGCTACCTGAATACGAACCAAATATATCGGGCCTATGAGTTGGGCCATTCTAAACTTTCGGGCTTTTGGTTTTTGTAATGACACCTGGATTGATATCGACACCAATGGTAATAAAAATACTAAGACTGGGTTTAATAATGATCAAATATTTGATAAAATGGATCAAAAAGGGTCTTTTTTTTTCTTAAAATTTCCCAAAATGGAGGATCATCTAGATATGCCGTTATATATTTATAATTTATCAAATGATGTACCTTTGCATTCATCAAGTATTATGACCTCTCTCATACAGTCACGCTAGGTGGATCAAATTTAACTCCGGATGGGATCATTTTTTATCCTATCCAGTATTTGGGAGAATATTGGATTTGGATATGTCATGATATAAGCTAGATAAAAAAAGTCCAAGGCTGGAATTAAAAAAAAAAAAAACAGATAAATGACAAAAAGTCCTAGGACTCGCTTTGCTGTTCACAACTCGGCGTTGTCCCAACTAGGTTTGAACCTCTCAATCAATCCCTCTTTGGGCACCGCCCTCAAAGGGAATTTTTTTGAAGATTCTCTAGCGGAGGAGTTCATCTTATTGATAACTCTATAAAAGTAGAGTTAATTTACCTATTTTAGACAACAAATAATTTAATGTTTATAAGAAAATATTTGGATTTCCTTCTATTTACTCAAATTTTCCTTATTTCTGCAGCATAATGAAACATGGAGAAAATAAGGAAGAAATGGCAAAAAGAATGAAAGGAATATGCCACCCACGAAACATTGGAAGGTAGATGCCCAATTAGGGATTTTATGATTTATTCCCTAATTTGATGTGAAAAACTAACAATTACTTTATGCTAGGAGTCTTGGATGTATCCTAAAGATGAGATAACATTGAAAGCTTGTAGAGGGAGGGTTTTTATTTTTAGATCGCTTTTCATTGTTCTAGGAGTTTTTCAAAATATTTCGAACATAAGACAAAAAATTGTGTTAGAATTCTTATTTTTCGATTCAAGATGTTGGGTTTAATTTATATTTTTGTTTCTTCTTCTATTATGTTATAATTTTCTTTTGTTAGGACTACGATGTAGCCCGACCCTGATTATATGAATTTCATGCTTTTTATGAATTTATTCATTAATGTGAGTTATATAATATTTTGCTTAATACTTTTGAGACTAAGAAGTGATAATATGTAATTGCTCCTTATAACATATAACCATGAATCAAATGTGGATAAATGTATACTAGGTTATTTGTGTGGCTTTTGGTGATGAGGTGGTCCAAAAGATTCATTGTAAATCGGGAATGTTCACTAATTTTAATGTACTTATGTTTAATTAAATTTACATAAAGATATGGTGATTGATAAACTAAGTAGGTTTGTTATATCTAGAGATATGAAAGTAAATAAATTAGGAAATTCCGCCGTCACATGTTTGATATCGTTATTGTATGCGTAATAATCTAAAATTTATATCTAGTGGTCATGATGAAATTGGATGCTCTAACATATTTATTTGATTGATAAATTGCATTTAGTCCTGAAATTTTGCCATCAAGAGTGTCAATTTTAATTTATTCTCAATCCTATTTTGATATGTTAGATAATTTTTAGAATTAATCCATTTTTAATATTTAATTGATTTATTAATCATCAATCTATGTGGGATGACGTCTTTTCTCATCATTATATTACTTATTCAACATGTTCATTTGCATTTAGAATTTGACGAACTCCTATTATTTGCTTCCAACACATTCATCCTCTCATTCGCTTTTAGCACATAGCGTTAATGAGATGGCTCTCTCTTTTCTCTACTTGAAGCCAACGCTCTCTAATCGATTGATAAGCAATTCAGTGAGTCTGATTTGTGATAGCTGGTCCAGTTCAATTATTCAATATCCTATCGATACCATATATTAACGAAAGCATATTGGCCCACAATACAGAGAATAATTCATTAAAATAGACATCAATTATTTAGAGTATCAAAGGTGACCCACTTTGATATCTTTTGTTTAATGACACATGAGCGACACATGCCAATTGTGTGCTATTCTAACATGTAAAGACCAAATCATACTTTATTAAAGAGCATATTTTATAAATTTTCCATGACCTATCATGGGAAGTCCCCTTTTCTTTTTGGGTGGGAGAGGGATCGTACAAGGTGCTCGGAGTCCTTATCGATTTCTTATTTTATATTTAAATAAAATTTCATGGCCCATTTATCAATAGATTCATGTAGTAGTAATGGTGGTATTAATAAGGAATATTGACGATAGAAAGGTTGCCAAATGAATTTTTAAATTGTTAGAAGTAATACTCGACCTTTGGTTTTTCCATCCATCAATAAAAGAGTTTTAAGGTGAAAAAAAAGGAGGAAAAAAGGAAGGAAGGTTCAGGAGATTAAATATAGAGCTGGCCAATTTTTTAAAAAATAAATACAATAAACCTAAAAAGTGAGAACAATGAATTTTGATAATTCTTATGAAGCGAAAGAGGGGGCAAATGGAAAAAAAACCTCCCGGGGCTGCTCTATTTGGGAACATATGAAAGAGAGAGGACCTATTGGCAAACAATTCCACTTTTGTCTCAATTATATATTAACATAAGTATATTGGTCCACAACACAGAGAATATTACATTAAAATAGACATAAATTATTTAGAGTATCAAACGTGACCCGCTTTGATATCTTTTGTTCAATGACACAATGTGTCCTATTCTAACATCTAGAAACCTAATCATTCTTTATTCAAGAGCATATTTTATAAATTATCCACGAGCTATAGTGGGAAGTGTCCTTTTCCCTTTGCGCGCGAGAGGGATCTATAATGGCATAAGGTGCTAGAGTCCTTATCAATTTCTTATTTTTTATGTAAATAAAATTTTGCAGCCCATTTATCAATAAATTTATGTGATAGTAATGGTGGTATTAATAAGGAATATTGACAATAGAAAGGTTGCCAAATGAATTTTTAAATTGTTAGAAGTGATACTCGACTTTTTTTTTTTTTTGGTGACCCAAGATGTCACGTCCCAATTCTCCGAGCGCGTGCCAATCTCGGCTTGGTCGATTAAATAGCGATGTCTCAAGACGTATTGTCGACCCATTCATTTTAATGCACTTGCGGAATCATATAAATTCTCCCCAGACAACAATACAATGGGATAGAAAAGCAGGGCCACAATTTTTCGAACTGAAAACAACAACCACACTTATATATATATATACACAACTCAAGTCATTTATATACAATACAAGCCAATC
This sequence comes from Eucalyptus cloeziana, assembly GCA_014182715.1. Lineage (NCBI taxonomy): Eukaryota > Viridiplantae > Streptophyta > Magnoliopsida > Myrtales > Myrtaceae > Eucalyptus > Eucalyptus cloeziana. Next base: position 28,965,458 of record CM024639.1, read on the forward strand.
TATTTATAAGTCCGCAAAATAGGGGGTTTTCAAGTGACTACGGATCCTCGTCTTCATCTTCATCATCCTCCACACTCCAACTAGAGCCTACTGCTGAATACACCGGGGATCCCGGATCTTCAAGGTCAGGGTCCACCGGGTCTACCACCAAATCTCCTAGAGGGTCTGCAATGCCATTTCCAAAAGCAACCTCCATCACATACATAGGTATCTTAGATTCTGGTATGGGGCTCTCTCTTTGTCCATTATGATATAGGCGATACAATGCTTTGTATTGATGGGACATCTTTTTGGGTAGACCAGCATCAACCCAGACTATGGACTTCATCAGTTCGTACTCTAATTCCTCAGGGTGTCCATGGATCGGAATATAGTACTTCTGTTTTGTGATCTTCTTTGGTTGTCCAAAATGCTCGGGAGGAGTAACCATCTAAGGACCTGAAATGTTATCCCACAATGGGGTGAGACGACTGATAGGGCTAGTAAGAACACCTAAAGGGGGGTGAATAGGTGTTAAAGCGATTTTTACAAAAGCTTAGCAACTTAATTTTTCTTTCAATAGTAATAGATTGAAGATATAAAGGACAATGAGCAGATATATAAGACTATAAGATAAAGTAAAGAGTCAAGGGAAAGAGAATTGAAACACATAGTTTATAGTGATTTGGCTTAGACTAAGCCTATGTCTATTCTCCCGCACTGACAGCCCACTGGCTGGATTTCACTATGAATCAAAAGAGATATTACAACCTCACGCCCTTGATTCCACAGTGTAGAGACTCTACTACACTTCCTCAAGGTTTCACACGTATTTATCTCTCTTTTGAATACAATATAAGCTCAACGAATGAAATAACAAAGAACTAGGAGCTTCAGACTTTAGAATTCTTTTATCACGCACACCATCGAACAACTTGAGTGTCTTCCTTATATACTCCTCCATGCCTTCATATCCGTTGGCACTTTCCAAAGGGATTCTTCCAATCATACCATTGGACAGAATCAATTAGGGAGATTTCGAGTTTATTTAAGGAATGTGATGATAGCCCACCAATCCTGCTCGCCCATACAATTAGGATCTATGTTTCTATAAGTAGAACCTTCCAAGTATACTTCGTCAATCACCAGATCTAATTATCTAAATTGATTTTAATGAGAATAATAGATCACGAGGTGCTATCTCTAGTTGTGAGATCTTCTTTAACCGTACGAATCAAATCATTGAGAATATACTGGCATCTGGATAAGTCTTCTCTTTGTTGGTCTGGAAAATATCAGTGAGGGTAGACCTTGAATCTTGAGTTTGGAGGTCTTCAGACTTTGACGATAGTGTCTATGAGTCTTCAGACTAGACTGATAGAAATGTTTTGTCAACTTCAAAACAAATAAGGAAGTTTTCTCCAACAACGACGTCTGAGCAAATTCAATCCCCTAAGACTTGACTAGGAAGAATATACGCCATGAGGGCTGCCTAGACACAACACGAGTAAGATGACTTATTTTAGCCTTAGTTCCTTCCTACAAGTCAATATAATTCAGATAACCATTCAGTTATGTCCACCAATCAATTCATTCACTCAGATCGAACCATCGATCAATCGATTTAGTCGATTCCATGTCATCAAATACTATCTATAAAGTCCGATCATAATCAAGACTTCTCACTTTAAGCTGATAATATATAGTATAGCTCACAAGAAGCTGCCTCAATACTTATATAGTATACTAAATATACTCCCCAGAAGCTACCTACTAAATATGCTCGCCATAAGCTGCCTCAATAGATATTATACTCCTCCACCACCAATTTCATTGTTTTCATAATATTTAGTAAAATAGTTGTATGTGGGTACATGGTAGGCCTTAGGCAAAAATATAATATCTTTAATTTATAAAATTCCACTAATTATACAATTGATAGAAATATTTTTGGCGCTGTAAACTGACGTTTGGTAATTTTCTAATTAAATACTGAATTTAATAAATTTTGGGATAAATCCCAAAAATACAAATCACACCAAATTAGCACAAACTATAACTCAATTAAATAAATAGATCACACCACTGCAATAAGTATAAAATTTCAGTCACTAGCTATCCCGGTCTAATTTTTCAGAAAAAAATTAATTAAATAATTATGAAAATTAATTGATAAATATTAAAAATGCTCACTTAAGCCCGTAAAGCCTAATTAAACACCGAAACGGGCCCGAAAAAATTTCAAGACTCGTTAATTAAATATTACGATCTGTCTACTTGCTAATTACACTACTTTATCCACCTAACATGCCATATCGATTAACTAATACATTAATCCGTTTTAACTAACCACATAATCCATACTTAGTTTAAACTAATCAACCCTTAAATGCCATTAACTTAATAAACAATGATTAGTGAGTTAAACTCACTTGTTTAGTGATTTGCTCGGATTAAAACGACGAGGACGCAACAGGGCTTGAGATACTCCAAAGCGAGACTGCCAAACGGGGTTGGGAAAGCCACAAAAACGGGCCTAACAGCAACTGTGAGACCCACTACCGTTCAGTTCTACTCTTGGCTGAACAGGCTAGATCGGTTGGCTTGAAGCGGCTAGGATGGACGGCGACGGTGTAGTGGGGTCAAGCGGACTGAGGTGGGGCTTCATGGTGGTCGGAGGCGGTTGAACGGCAACAAGCTAAGCTCCGATGGCCACAGGGGAGGCTTAGGGACACAACTGGAGTAGATACGATGGTCGAGGATGCACGGTGACGTGCAAGCGAGACGTAAGTAGCGGCGACGACGCGACGGTGGCTCCGGCTTCAATGGGTGGCTGCGACGGCTTAGGGTTGGCCGTTGGTCCTTCTTTGGAAATTTTTGAAGCTCTCAAGGGTGCTGGAATGGGGTTGGTCGACGGTGGGAAGAGAAGGAGAGGGAGAGGAGACCAATTTGCCTTGGAGGGGGCCATCTTGCTTCCTTTCCTATCCCATTGTCCCCTTGGATGACCCCACCCATACCCAGCTGTAATCCTCTGCATTTTCCAGCCCATTTGCTTCTTTTAGAAGCCTTGAAGAGGTCCACAAGTTGGGTCCATGGGGTGCTACGAATTTTGAATGAATTTCCCCCAAATTAGACTTCATTTCTTCTTGAAACAATCCAAATTGGCTCCTAAAAATTTAATTTTCGAACCCTCGATCATCTTGGCATTTTTCCTCGCCAATAGAACCCACTTGCATTCCAATTTCGTGATAAAAAACGCTCCTTTGATTTTCCCGGTAAAAAAATGGTTCTATCTTGACTTTTTCCGTCAAAATCTCAGTTTGTAGAAAAATTTTTGGAGACTGAATCGACGTTCCTAAAATGACTTGTGATATGATAGAACTTTTGATTTCTGAAATCGGATTTAAATTCGCAGTTAATTTTAATTTGACGCGATTTTGGTGTGACCTAGGCTATTGGGTAGCTTTTAGAAATTTTTAGTGCAAATGACCCGTGATCGATTTTCTTGAGCCACAATGAACCTCTTCGACATATTGGCAACTCTCGATTGTCGTGAAAATCTCGAGGATTCAATTACAGACACATGGTACCAAAACGACAGAAAAATCAGTCTAGTGTCGACCGACGAGAATTTTGTAATTTAGTGGAATTACCCACGTTTAGTCACACATCTCTATTGAACCAACTTATCTCTAATCTCTCATCGACTTTTAATTATGTCGTAATGATCTCTACAGATGAGCATGGTCGAGTAGTCGATTCCTAATCGAATTCCCAAGTCTATTGCCTTAAAATCCCCTAGTGACTTCCTCAGATAGTCTAGTTATCCCAAGAGTGATCAGCTTTGAGAAAAACACTATAAGCGTGTCGATGAAAAGCCCGATTAATTTAATTGAAAGCAGAACTTAAAATTTTGAGATGTCACACAGGATTTGCCAAGCCCGACTTTCGCTTATGCTAATACTAGCCCATGACCCGTACAGTGTGCGGTGCACCTCGGACCAAGCATCAATACTTGGGGGGAAGCTAGCACAAGACCTCACCATCATGACCCCCCATTTAAGACGTGTTAGCAATTGCGATGTTTTGACCCTTGCTACTCTACGATGAAATGCCCAAAGCCAAACCAACTTAGCTGCCCATTGGTGGGTGTGATACTCGACCTTTGATTTCTCCATCTATCAATAAAAGAGTTTAAAGGTGAAAAAAAGGAGAAGAAAAAGGAAGAAAGTTTGAAGAGATGAAATATAGAGCTGGCCAATTTTTTTTTTTTTTTTTTTTTTAAATACGGTAAACCTCAAAAGTTAGAACAATAAATTTTGATAATTCTTATGAAGCGAAAGAGGGGGCAAATGAAAAAAGAACCCCTCCGGTGGGGCTCTATTTGGGAATATGCGAAAAAGAGAGGACCTATTGGCAAACGATTCTACTTTCGTCTCCAAAATTAGGGCTCGATGTCCATGTCGATTAGCTCCTGAGCCTGCCCCATCGTCGATGATGGCGGAATCCATTTGCAGAGCTCTGCGAGACGGCGCGTTGGAAGGCGAGCACGCGCCGGCTCTCACCATCAAGGACTCGATCGACTCGCCGCTCGGTTTCGACGTCTTCGCCCACGTCCTCGCTCAGCTTTCCTCCCACATTTTGGCGGGAAAGTCCCAGTCGAGGTCATTCCGGCGTCCTGCTCCCACTTGCCTTTCTCGGTTTTTTGGCAGAACGATTTCCACTTCCTGAGCGATGAAATTGCATTTGCGTGCGGTGGTTTTCGACTCTTGACGGTTTGATTAATTTTTGCCGCGCAGAGGGCTCGTGCTGGTCGCTTTCACCCGAAGCCCGTCGTTTTACGTGGATTTGCTGAAGGAAAGAGGTCTCGAAGTTAACTCGTCTCGGAAATGGTGATGCATCATTCTTGAACTTGTAAAGTTTTTATTTTTTATTTTGATTTTGATTTTTAGGTTGGTTGGATTTGATTACGGAGATGAGATATAGGCAGTGAAATTTGGAACGCCAAATATCTGGGAGCAATTCGATTTTGTGGGATAGTATGAACAAACCTCATCGGCAGTTCAAGTTCATCCCTTCAGTAGCTCAAACTGTACCGCTTTTCTATTATAAATTTGGCAGAGGGTGTTGTGAAGTGTAGGAAATGGTGTTTATGTTGATGAATGCGGACCCCTGGACACTTTCTTGTAGGATTCAGATCTTGGATTGTTATTCAGATCCCCACGGTTGGAAGGATTGCATTATGGGACAAGGAAAAGTCGATGATGCTACTAAGGAAGCTTCCGGTGTGTCCAGACTTTGTAAGGATGTGAAGGACATGGATAAGTTGTGTTCTTTAGCTATTGAGCTGGGGAAAGGTAACTTCATCAATAGCATCTGAAGCTTACCTGCCGCCGTTTATTTGTCCTGTCTGGTGACATTGTCTCATGGGATGGCCATTGATCATCGCAGGCTTGCTTGGAGAAGGGAAAGGTCGTTTCTCTTTTGCATTGGACTCGGTAACAAAGTCTTTATTTTTTTCCATGTAAAATATTTACTACTCCTGCTGAGGGGGTTTCAAATAAAGGCCCTCATTCATATGAACCTGTTTTTCAAGTGTTAGGGACCTAGGACTATTTTCTGTCATGGTGGCACTTTGAAGGCACACTGATCGCTTTTAGGTAAAGGTGAATTCAAAAAAATAATGAGAAATAAACGTGGTTGTCTTGTTCTATGAATATTATTATGGAGGACTTGTATGTTGTGAAAATGATGCTTGGAAACTTCCTATGGAGCACTGAGCAAGCAGAAAGATGGGGCAATTTGCTCTGTACGATGGGCCTACTAAAAGTTGTTTGTTTTGGTGCCTAGAAGATTCTCAGAATCTTCTTATCAAGTACAATCATTGGGCTTCTTATTTATATTTTTCCCTTTCTGAAGCATGCATTCACACGTGCCTATTGACATTATTATCCTTAGGCAAGCCTGTGAAAATGAATAGCATATTTTGTTTAAGCTAGTAAAATTAAATGGTCATTGTTCATCACCTACATAGAGTGATTATTTTTAGTTCATTAGATTTTTAAGTTCCATGTCGTTTCCTTGTTCAACTGAAAGCAGTATTCACTAGATTGAGCCCTTTTTAGGTAGCAGTAGTACTCTACTATACTCTTTTGTCTCAAAGGACATGTGTAACAATCTTTATCGTCATCTATAGGTAAAGTGATTAACTAGTATGACTTATGAGTTTCAATTGCCCTAACCTTTGATGCAATCGTTAGTCATTGTTGCATAAGAGAATTGCCATATCATTTGTACTACAATTACAATAACTTATCTACTAGCAATGTTTGCGGATTACGAGAAGGATGCATAGAGTCCTTGGACAGGCCATGTTCTGGGTTGAGAACACTGTATTTTGTTAGACCAAGTTCCATGTGGGAAGCTTCCATCTTACTTGGATATATAATAGTTATGAGGATTTGTTTACACTAAATATAGACTCTACATACTGGATCTTCCCACATGCATCTAAGTCCTGACCTATATCTGAAAGAAAGAGAGAAAAGCTAATAATGGATCTGGAAGCATTATTTTCTGTAACCAGGGGAAAAAGTGCTTGATGAACAAGTGGAGATGAAAATCAAACTTTGGTCCGCAGCAGAAACATTGATGACTGTTGGAACAAACAGACTTATGTTTTTTACCAAGCAAAAATGATTGTTACGTTTAAATTTCAGTGGCATAAGCTGAGCAATATCCTACAAAAGATCTTCTTTAATTATATTTGTAATGAAATGTTCTCTCTAAATTCCTAACAAAATGTACAATTTCAAGTGGCGATAGTTATATAAACATATAATCTTGCACAAATATTTTGGCGATTGTTGTATAAACTTTTCTTTTGCTGAACACTATTTTGTGTCGAGCTGGATTTGAACCAGCATAGACATCTTGCCAACGAATCAACTGAAGAGTAATGGCAGCAAGTGATTAACAAAAATATTATTAGTACAAATCAAAAGTGACATATAAGATGTTTGTCATAGGAGCTGGTCAGATTGTTATTCGACTTGGACAAATGCCCCTGTTTATTGTGTACATAACAAGCTTATTATTTCCTCTACATGCAGGAGAATTCATATCCACCCTGCAAAATATGTCAGTTTAGATTAATTTTTGAAGGTGATAAGTTTAACTACCTTGCCTTCATGGCAAATTTACTTGCATTGAAATGAAACTATAGTCAGCTATATGACTTTGCGTTCTGAAAATGTATTGCCATGGGGAGAGAATAGTTTGGCCAGAATCAGTCAGTAACGATTAGTGTTTGCTGTTCTAGTGACAAAAGGAACTTGCATGCCAGTGTTGTCTTTTTTCCAGCTATGTCCATGCGGTGGAATATCATCCTTTTCTCTTATAATGCCGTATATGCTTATCTCATCAGGTGAATGAGATGTTGAGGTATGCATCTGTACACTCAGTTGCACGTGTTCTCAGCGACCTTCGGAGCCATGGTATGTTCACTCTCTGCACTGGCATATGCAGGAGCATGTTATTTTATTATTTTTTTCCAATTGAAGGTTCTACTTTTGAAGTCTAGTGACTGTAATATGGACATGGAAACAAGCTCTTTATGTAAATTTTTGTTCCTGATCCAAGTCTCTGTCAGCAGAGTCGCCCTAGAGACTTTTTGACTTTGTGAAATTTTGGTTCTTTTAAGACATCAAATAACGTAATTATTTGTTTTGGGGTGTTAAGTAAACAATCTGATATCAACTCATGCTGTCCTTGGTTGTTCCTTATTGGATGCTTTTGTTTTGAAGTACCTTTTATGACTGCAGATCTGGCTTCCTGTGTCTTCTGGTTGTTGCACTCGGACCTTCTCGAAGACAAGGTTGCTGCTGTTTTTGATTACATGTCCTCTATGGTGGCCAGCTTAGAATCTGCAATTCCAGCTTCCAATGGACTGAGGATCTCCTTGGAAAATTTATCTCTGACAGAACAGAATTTTAGAAGGGCAAAGTTTTCTGTCCGTTTTAAGCGCCGGAATGGTCGTGTGCGGCTGATGGTACCTTTCTCTCTCTCTCTCTCTAACTGTGTCTTTCTATATGCATCATTCCTTGACTGTTGTGATTGGCGCTGAAAATACTTTTGGATTACATGAATATGTGATCTAGAGTGAAGAAGTTAGTATTGAAAGGTCTGGCATCAATTTTTCATCTGTTTCGACTGATGGTGGAACTATGGGCGGAAGCCTTTTGCCTAAGGTTAGTTGCTTTGCTTTAATGTGAGAGAACTGACTGCTTGGTTCTTGTTGATGGTCCATTCATAAAATGCTTGTTTTGGCAGGTGCAATTTAATCTACAACTGTCAGAGAAGGAGCAGATGGATAGAGCAAAGGTGGTACTTCCATTTGAACACCAAGGTATTAATACATTGATAGGGTTGCAGTCTATGTATGATGAGGATTGAAATTCTGTATCGGGTGCCAACTCATAACTCAGCTACATGTTTTCTGAAAATTGAAATGCTTACTGAAAACCTCTGCTTTTCCTTTTAGGAAATGGAGAACCGATTGAGATATATGATGGTCGGAGATCTCTTGCCAACGAAAATAATGAGGCAGCTGGAACAATGCAAATGAAGGATTCTAGCAAGGGTGAGATAATTTATCTTCGGGATTCAGATGATGAGATGCCAGATTCCGATGAAGACCCTGATGATGATTTAGATATATGATAGCTTACCTGCAATAGCACTTTTGATACTTTAGGAGCGACGGCCTGGTAAGCTTTCTTCTATGATTCTCCTCGACTCCCTACATGTTAGAGTAGAGCAATTACCGTGTGGTTTTATGCACTTGGGTTGGACTGAATAGAGATCACTTAGCTTCAAGAAATGCAAAAAAAGACATCTCACTTTTTCAGAAAATCTACACATTTTGCCCTTCATGATGATATAGCTTACCCTTCCGTTTTGAGTTTTCTGCAGTACTTTTCTGTCTAGATATTGATAGAATGTGTTATGAAGCTTTTGATTAGCTAACTGAATTAGATCTGCATACCCCAAATAGCTGTGATAAGTGATAAGTACTTTGTATGAGGGTGAGCAGGTTTTCCAAATAAAAGGCTGTTTGCATTTGGTAAAGATGTGCCCTGGGGGAATTATATTTTCACATTGAGGATCCCACTGTAGTTCCCATCTTTCCAAGCCTCATAGATCCATATTTGTCCTTTTATGTTCAGCACCTCAGTGATTTTTTTCAGCATGGAGTCGTGACAGGATTACTGTTGATTGACAGTTTGTCTCCATTGATGGTGCTGCTATCGTATCACTGATGTGGCCAGCAATTACAGCAACGGTGGAATATCTTGACTTCTCCAGATAGGAGGTCCTTTTGGTGGTATGGATTTTCCTTGGCTTCAGAATGCATCAGGGAAATCACTTGGAGTAGTAATTGAGTGCAAGTTCTTAAGAAGAGAAGATGTCACAAGAGCTTTTTTGTTCAAGTGTTGGTGACTTTTGGGTAACTGAGCTTGTATTTGTGTAGGGGAGCTTGAACTTCATTAGATGATCATTAAAGGTCAGAAATCATAGATTATAGGGCGTTGGCTATTAAATTCTCGATCTGTACAACTCTGTCCATGCTTCAAGGTTGTTTTGGTAGTGGAAAGTGGAGATTGCCCAAGAAACTAGCCGGCAAATGGTTTTGTATTTACAAGAATATTTAGCCAACATACTAGAATTACTCTTTGCCTCTTATCATTATGTTATAACCTCAGTTCGATGCATGATCCAGCTATTTACTTGCAATCAAATCAGTATGTTTGGAGCGAGAAATTGTGCCAAAGATTGTATAGCTGTCATAGAAAGAATGCGATAAAGAGAAAAGCCAGACTTGAAGGCAAATTTCAAGGCAGCGGAATCAGCATCTTTGTAATGAATTGTACGGGGAATTCACCATTATGGGACTTCCCGACTTTGTTTGTTGGGAAAAGTTTGGTACCTGCAAATCTGTTTCGTGTCTATGTTAGTTAACTTGTTTTATGTTTTACATGGATAGAATGGTGGACAACAGCTCTTGTGACGCTAGGAGTCGGAATGTTGGATTTTGTTCATTTAAGTCAGGCTTGCAATGCACCACTCAGTCTCTTTAGGGAAAATTGTCTAAAAAGTCCTAAATTTATTGTAGTTTTGCCAATTTAGTCATAAACCTTTCAATCTTGTCGATTGAGTCCTAAATCTTTTGTTAGTTTGTCAATTGAGTCAATCTGGCCAATTTTGGTTGGAAAATGTTGACGTGGACGACAGCGGTGCCATGTAGGACTGCCGGCGTTGACGTGGACAAATTTAAATAATATTTTAATATTTTTAAATATTTTCTTTTTCCCTTTTTTAAATTTTTTTTGGCTTTTCCCTTTTTTTTTTTTTTTTTTGGCGGCCCTTGCCCTTTTAGGTGGTTGGCCAGCCATCGGCCCGGCCCGGCCGCCTCGCCCGCCACGGGCGAGACCCGCTGGTGGGTGGCGGCGACGAGGGCGAGGCCGCCCTTGGCCCCGGTGAGGGCCGCCTCGTTAGATCTGGCGAGGCTCGCCCTTGCCGGGCTCGCCCTCGCCTAGGCGAGCATCGGCCTCGGGCCGGGCGGGCGACGGCGGCCATCGGCCATGGGCCGACATCGGCCGGCCGGGGGGCAAGGGCCGACCTCGCCAAATTTGGTCAGGCGAGGCCGACGCTCACTTGGGTGAGGGCGCTTGCCCGGGCGAGGGCTCCCCTCGCTAGATCCGGCGAGGCTTGGCCCGGCGACGACGATGCCGGTGAGGCCGCCCGGCCCGCGGGGCCGGCCTAGATTTGGCGAGGGAGCCCTCGTCGGGCGCTCTCACCGCTCCCCGCCTAGGCAAGCATCGGCCTCGCCCGGACCGGATCCGCGAGGTCGGCCCTCGCCCGGGTCGGTCGGGCGTTGGCTGTGGGCCGGTGGCTAGCCATTGCCGCTCGGCTAGGGGTGAGGTAGACGCTCGTCGGGGCTAGGGCTGGCCTTGCTATCGCTCGGCCCGGCCGTATGGGTGTGGCGGTGGCGGTGGGCCGCTGTTGCGTGGCCGGCCACGGGAAAAGGGCAAGGGAAAAGCCAAAAAGAAAAAAAAAAAAAAAGGGAAAAAATAGAAAATATTAAAAAATTAAAAAATTTAAAAAAAAAAAAATTAAAATTTATTAAAAATTATTCACGTTAGCGCCGGAGTCCTATGTGGCGCCTCGGCGTCCACGTCAGCATTTTTCGGCCAAAATTGGCCGGATAGACTAATTGGCAAACTGACAAAAGGTTTATGATTGAATCAGCAAGATTGAAAGGTTTAGGATTGAATTGACAAAACTGCAATAGGTTTATGACTTTTTGGACAATTCTCCCGTCTCTTTATGTTGGTCAATTTGGACGAGATCGACCATCTTCTTCCCTTTTGGAAATGGAGAGATATAGAAAAAACGAATAACCTCGGTGTGGTCCAATTCATTGGGTAACACACGCTGTTCGTTGCCAATACCTGAGTGTTTGGCCGCTTAACACTTTATTCAAGAGTCAAGATGCACCCAACCCATAAGAAGTGGTGTTGGGCAATAAAAGGTGACTTGCTTAGGCTCAATTGAACCAGAGAGTTAGGCTTAGGACAGTCGAAGGGCTTAAATCGAAATAGCAAGTCTATACTGTTTTGGGAAGCGGAGAGATTGACTAATGTCTTGCTACCAACATGGAAAACAAATGTGGAGAAACCGGCAAAAACTGCTTTTTTGTTATTATTTTAAGTTCTTTATTGTCCTGGTTTGGTTTAGGTTGACATGGTTTGCACTATGTGCTGAGATTACTTCCTTTTCTTCATGGTTGGGTGTGGGAAATGATGGTGATGGGATCTATTTATTTCGGCCAAAAGGTTTCTAGGCAAGCAATCTCCATCCGATCATCCATTTTCTACTCTCTTCCGATCAATGAAAATTCTGGTATCACTTCTTGACCTCTCTGATTGTACCTGAGGAAAACAAACAATGGCTCTTAAATTGCAACATGCATTGCATTGACTATGCGGAACCTTGATGTGTAGGTTTCGAGAGAGTATTGAGTTCCTGTATCTATATCCAGCACTCTTTTTGGCATTTGATCAAATTGCCAAGTGTACAACACTATCCATTTATGGATTGAACCCCTTTATTCCTCCCGGAACATGAGAGACACGAACTTTTACAAAAGGCTATAATCATGCTATGGATTCCCCCAAGCTAGTGAATGGAAACATCAGTTGGAGGCGGGTAAAATTCTGTGAGATTAATAATTTTGTACTCATGAAAGGGTGGAATCACATCACGAAATTTGCATGGCCCTTCAGATGGAGAATCAGTCCATCCAAAAAGAGAATGTCAAGCTTACAAGTCAGGCACATGTTATTCTCGCTTCTATCAGAGTCACACACTTTGCTGATATTAAAATAAAATCACTAGATATGCGCAGAACTTATCAGGACAGGAAAATATGCGAAATACTAAATAAAACTGAGAATTAGAATAAACCGAGCATTAGAATAAAACCCATGTGGTGATTCCAGACTTGAGATTCGATTAAAATTTGTAGTTAGCCAAATGGGAGATCTCTATATATACATGTTGATTTAGGACTTTAAACTTGTGAAGGGAATTGGCGAAGTCTTCAATATTCCCTCAAAGGCTTCCGGTATACCAACATATAGGTTGGAGATGTCGGAACCTTTTTGGGAAACTTGAAGGCTTACACCATGTTTATGAAGAAATATGGAACCTCCAAGTGAATTGGCGAAGTCCTCGGTATCCCTCGGAGGCTTCCAATATTCCATCAGATATATTGGAATATTGGTTGCGTCTGGGGGATATTGAAGGCTTACTCCATGTAGTTTAAGGATCGCATCCCATTGAGTTTGGTTGATCATGTTGACGAAAGAACACAGAACAACTGAACCCTGAAATCTCAACCTTTTGGAGCTGATGAGTAGGTACGTTAGGCATCAATTCTGATGGCATTGCTGCGCGTGCATTCTCCTTTTTTTATAACTCCACAGAGAATTCTTCTCTCAAGAATTCATGTGAGTGCCAATTGTCAGCTGATCAGCAGGTATAATTTGTTGTCTCTCTCTTTCTCTGCTCTCTCTATCTTCATGGTAATTCTTGGACACATTCATAATATTAACACATGCATGTCCTAATTTCTAATTCCAAAAGGTCTGGTTACCCTTCTTTATTCCAATGAATCATAAAGCTGAAGTCTTTGAAATCATCTAAGCAATATCAAGTGATTTGTAAATAAAGAACACTGGTGTCGCGACATTCCTCCGATGGGAAGCTAGTGGAATATTAAGTTCAAAAAATTAGCTCAGCTCCCCTAAGCCCTACCCTTCGCAACTTTCGAGTTAATTAACATGCAAAATTTAATTCATTTTGAGTTGCCATTAATCGATTATGGGTATGTTGATTAGACACCTAAGTATAGTGTGGGAGAATACTTCTATAAACCAGAGATTCATTACGTTAGATTACTTTAATATTTTTTGTAACTTTTCTTTTTTATTTCGAAAAAAAATTATTTGGCAAGCAATATGGATTGATTTTAGACTAAGCTACTAATATGTGAGTAATCACTATGCGGGTGCACAATTAATAAAAATAATGACCAATAATCAAAAGCAATAAATGATGAAATTGCTAGAGAACAAGAAATGAACATCAAGAATTAAACTAAAACTCTAAATACACTAAACTTAGCCTAACCATGATTTTCTAAATAATTACGTAATTCTAATTAACTCTCTTTTCAGGTCTTTCTCTTCATGAAAACTAACCATATGAAATTCTAATCTAGGTTAAACATGCATGATGACATGACATGACCTAATTCTTATGATGGGCAAAAATCAACAAGAGACCATAGACGTGGAATTGGATGACCCTAATTCTAGTATGACATGCATTGATATTTTTCAGGGTTTTTAAAATTAAAATTCGTAATTAAAAATTGAGGAAAATAAATTATGTGGAGCAGTATATTATCCAATATAAACTAGAAAATAAACGAGAATAAATCTTATTTTTAATGGAAAAATATCTTAACTAGATAAACCCCATCCCAGCATGCAATCTATCTAGAAAATCTATCATGATATCTATCCTAATTTTATCCAGTCTTTTTGATATTTTTCTTATACTTGCATCAAACAAGACCATAGAACCCGCGACGAGTGCTGCTTGGTTTCTAGTCCGTATGGTTTCTAGTCTGGATAAAGACAAAAGAAGTCAGATCCACCGTTTTCCCGCAAAACTCACATGAATTGCTCCAATTATTGCCTTTTTTCTCTTTTTGCAAATCTTCAAGGAGCAACCATTATCATCTCTTCACCCTTTTTCTCTATCACCGAGTCTCCACAATTTCCTTTTTCTTTTGGTCTTCCACTTTCTCCCACCAATGGCCAAACTTCTCCCGCTTCAAGCTGTACGCCGTCCACTTCTTTCCCCCGTGCTACTGTGATTGGCTCGACAGCTACCGGGAAACACCACCGTGGCATCAACTGGACTGAAGGCAATCAAGCCGTGTCCTTTACAGATGAAAACAGCCGGTGCTGGTAGCTATTGCGGGGACGTTTGAAGGTCACTGCGCTGGACTTCACCGAGAAATTCCTGCTAAACGAGAGCGAGTACAAAACCACAAGAATTCGTAGTGATCGTCGGTAAAACGTAAAGACTGCAGGAAGTGCAGTGCAGTAGTTCTTCGGGCTCGCTGTTGATGGCTGGAAGTGTCGAGCGATGACTGCGGCAGGAGGTCACCAGCGTTTGTGGCGTTCACTTGGTGGCCGGCCGCCATTCCTGAGTGGTCGGGCCTGATACAGAAGGACTTGGTGAAACAGCAGGTGTCGCTGAGGACGTGAGGACCGCCACCAGAAGGTCCAGAACTACTGGACTGTGGCCGTGCCTTTCGATTGTACGGCCCCCTCGCCTTTTCCAGCCCAAATAATCTCTATCTATAATAGCAAAGCTAGGGTTCTTATTTACTAATCCTAATTAGCCTAATTTCTAAATTATCTTCCAAGTAATGTTATTTAATATTTCCATTTTTCCATCTTGGAAATTATAATGCAAATATTGGCTATAATATATCATCTCATGGGTTTGACTAAATTTAACGTTCTAATGGGCTCGGTCCAATTTATCAATTAAGTTCAGAACTATTCACCTAAGTCTGTCTACTATTAGTCCAATGCAAGTATATGGTTTAAATAAGATGTCAATTTAATTGATATATATATTTTTAGGGGTTGGGTTAAATCCTAATTTTCTATGCAATGAGTACCTAAACGAGTTGTCAAAATTTAGGTTTCAACAATCGGTTATTGTTTAAACGCCAATTTCCTTGTCTTTGGGGTCTTCGAACGACAATCATGAGCAAACACAGAATTGAAATCAATCCACATTCCTGTTCTCCTTCTTCATAATATCTTAGATTATCAAAAGCATCGATTCTACTCAGCTTGCAGTAGGCCAACACTTAATGAGTTCATGCTTCATGCACGTGTTTCTTCTATCAGTTCACGCATTATACGTTAAAGAATGAAGCCTTAGAACAACATAAAGAATTGACCCAGAAGTCCTTTCAGTAATAACTATTCCTTTAAGCCTATAATGAATGAAGCTCGGAAGTCATGCTTACCATATGAAGCTCCATGCAACGCCATTACAGGGGCATGGGCAAACTTCTGCAAACTTCTCAACATCGCTTGAGTTGATTCTTCAAGATATCAGATCATCATAAATATCTGAATCATGAAAACGTTTTGGATACAAGACTATTATGGCATCAGTTAAAGTTGTTGAATGGACATGAAAGGGGGAGCGAGGTACACCATAAACAGAAAACAAGCTGCTCGTTACACCTGCAGTCCATCAAATAGGAAAAAGAACCCATTACGCTTTTCAATGGCGACAATACTAGTATTCGAGAAGAACTCATGGTGTAGTATTCGATTTACCTAATGAATAGAATGACGAATCGAAGACCATGGACTTTTGTCGTTTCTTGCAGAAGCCAAATTATACCCAGAAAAATGATAAATCCTGCAGGGCTCAGACAATAAATTCTCGCAAATTGAGCAAGAAGGCTCTAGATCTCTGAGAGTTCATAAGTACTCACCAATACAAAGTCCCCGAAGAGTCTACCGCCAGACGGTATAAAGCAAGAATTAGAGCATAATGCTGGTTGGACACTATAAAATTTAATAAACAATACTCTAACCTCTGCATTTGCTTGGACTTCCCATCATTGGACAATATGTTTGGAGCTAAAAGTCCTCCCAAAGTTTGTATAATAGAATGCGATAAAGAGAAACGCCAGTAATGAAGGCAAATTTCAGAGCAGCTGTGCAAACCAGCATCTTTGTCATGAATTATCCATAATTGGACTTCCCGACTTTGCTTGTTTGGGAAAAGCTTGGTACCTGCAAAAGTGTCTCGTGTTTATGTTAGCCAACTTGTTTTATGTTTTACATGGATAAAAGAGCGGGCAGCGGCTCTCGTGATCCTATGAGTTGGAATGCTGGATTTTATTCATATAAGTCAGCTTGCAATGCACCACTCAGCCTTTTTATGCTGGTTGATTTGCGTGAGATCGACCATTTTCTTCGCACTTTCAGAATGGAGAGAGATAGCAAATACGAATAACCCCGGTGTGGTCTAATTCATCGAGTAACACCAACACACTGTTTGCTGCCGGTGCCTGAGTGTTTGGCCGCTTGACACTTGTTTTAAGAGTCAAGATGCACCCAACCCGTATGAAGTGGAGTTTGTCAAGACAAGATGCCTTGCTTAGGCTAAATTGAACCAGAGACTTAGGCTTAGGACAGCCGAAGGGCTTATGTCGAAATAGTAAGTCTATACTGTTTTGGGAAGCGGAGGGAATTTTTGAGATTAACTAGTGTTTTTACTATCAACATGGAAAACAAACGTGGAAATTTGTATTTTCCTGGTTTAGTTTAGGTTTACAGTATGTGCTTAGATTACATCTTCTTCTTCATGGTTGAGCGTGGGAGATGACGGTGATGGTATCTATTTATTTCAGCCTAAAGGTTTTTAGGCAAGTGCTCTCAATCTGTCACAGATTTCCTATTCTCTTCTGATCGATGAAAATATTGACATCGACACTTGACCTCTCTGATTGTACCTGAGGAAACAAAACGATGGCTCTTAAATAGCAACAACCATTGCACTGACTATGCGGAACCTTGATGTGTATGTTTCAAGAGACTATTGAGTTCCAATATCTATACCCAATACTCGTTTTGGCATTTGATCAAATTGCCAAGTGTGCAACACTATCCATTTATGGATTGAACCGCTTTATTCCTCCTGAAACATGAGAGATAAGAACTTTTACAGAAAGGCTATTATCATGCTATGGATTCCCACAAGCTAATGAATGGAAACACTTGTGGGAAGTGGGTGGACTTCTGTGAGATTAATATTATTGTGCTCATGAAAAGGTGGAATCACATCAAGAAATTTGCATGGCCCTTCAGATGGAGAATCAGTCCATTCAAGATTTGCGCCTCTTTATCCTCGAGAGAATGTCAAGCTTATAAGTCAAGCACATGTTGTTGTCGCTTCCAGCATAGTCGCGCACTTTGCTCATATTAAAACGAAATCACTAGATACGCGGAGAACTTGTCTGGACAGAAAAATATGCAAAACACCGAATAAAACTGAGAATTAGAATATATGGCGATTCTGGACTTGAAATGCATCAAAATCTGTAGCTAGCCAAAAGGGAGATCTCTATATATACACACTTCTTATTTAGGACTTTAGAGCTGTGAAGAGAATTGGTGAAGTCTTCAATATTCCCTCAAAGGCTTCCGATATGCCAATAGATAGATTGGAGATGTCGGAACCTTTGTAGGGATCTTGAAGGCTTACACCATATTTCTGAAGGAAAAGGGAACCTTCAAGTGAATTGGCGAAGTCCTCGGTATCCCTCAGAGGCTTCCAATATTCCATCAGACATATTGGAATATTGGTTGCGTCTAAGGGATACCGAAGGCTTACTCCATGGAGTTAAGGATCGTATGCCCCATCAGTTTGGTCGATCATGTCGATGAAATAACAAAGAACAACTGAACTCTAAAGTCTCAACTTTCTGGAGCTAATGTATAGGTATGTTGGGCATCATTTTTCATGGCATTGCTGCATGCGCATTCTCCTTCTTAATAACTCCACAAAGAATTCTCCTCTCGAGGACTCATTTGAGTGCTAATTGTCAACCGGCCAGCAGGTATAATTTGTTGTCTCTCTCTTTCTCTTCTCTCTCTATCTCTATGTCATTTGACATGCATCAATACTTGGACACATTCATAAGGTTAGCATAGTGCATGTCCTGACTTCTAATTCTTAAAGGTCCGCTTACCCTTGTTTATTTCAATCGATCATACATATGAAGTCTTTCAAATCACCTGAGCGATAAGAGGTGATTTGTAAATCAAGAGCACCGGTTATCGTTTAAACACTGATTTTCTTGCTTCTGGGGTCTTCGAATGATAAACATTTGGAAATACTATTAAAATCTATCCAAAGCATCGACTCTACTCAGCTTGCAGTAGGCCAACACTTAATGAGTTCATTCTTCATGCACGTGTTTCTCCTATCAGTTCATGCATTATATGTAAGACAATGAAGCCATAGAACAATTGTAAGGATTTGACCCAGAAGTCATTTCAGTAACAACTCTTCCTTTATTATATTTCTAACCAACTTGAGGATTATGATAGATACAGTCCACACAAGTGCTTATTTTTAAGTTCAGTCCAACCCAAGCCCAACAACTCCTGATTTACATGTCCATTTTTTATTTTTCTTTTTCATTTTGTGATTAACTTGAGCATAATTTAGTCGCGTCCATTTGGAGGTCCTGCCTTCTGTAGTTGGTGAAGTAGTTATTAGGTGGATCTTTTTAATACCAATATAACTCCTAAATAAAAAAATCGACAAATGTGCTTTGGTACTAGATGTCGCTCATTAATTCCTCTATATAGTTCGAAATGCCAATTATGAAGTTGCTGATAAAGCTATGACTCAACGTGTCTGGTTTCTTTTAGACCAACTAGAGATCTCATCAATCTTCCATGACAACATATAGGGTTAATAATCCAGAGACCTATGTTGCTAAAATTCTAATAATGATTTAAATCTGCCCATGTGGGTTTACTTATAGATGAGTATACAAAATGTTCACTTTTTGAAAGGCATGTATGGAGGGATTAGGGTGGATATCCTAAGTGTTGACAAGGTTTTAGACAGATTCAAAGAGGGTTTTAGATGCTTCGAGCATATTATGCTTGTCAGCTATCCACTTAATCAAAACATTATATATCATCATGCTTTCTACCCAAAAAGTGTCGTGGGTTTGACATATTATACCCAGTAATTGATTAGGTGGATGGACAACCTGATCTTCGATTGCACTACATTCCCATGAATATGTTGGATTTGCGTCCATAAAGGTCAATGCAGTAAATTGCAAAGAGGACCTATGAAGTAATGAACATGTTTGTGACAATGTCTGTGCTAGTTTTTCTCCTTTTGGAATCTGTCGATATCATATCCATATGAAAAAATGGTAGAAGGAGAAGTAGAGCAAGACAAGGATTCATTATTCAGCCCTAAGCGGTGCCACGGTTCAGGGTTTGCTCTTCTTGCTGCATTTTCTGGTAGGGGTTTACAAGAAATTGCAATGAAGTTGATGATCGACCTACAAAGAGATTATCAGCTAAAGCTAGGACAAAAATTCATGGGGAGAAGTACACTATCAGTGCCATAAGTTGTGTACGGCGCTTACTTTGGTGCCAAAAGTTTCCGTCGGATCACTTAAGTGCCAAATCAGAGAAAAAAACGATCATTTTGGTGCCACCGTCGAGAGATTCCGGCTAGATTAATTACATGGCTTTTATATTTAAAAAAAAAAAGTCGCGGTGGCTTTAAAACGACGTCGTTTTCCATCCTCATCAAAAAATGATGTCGTTTTGCCGTTATACGTGGACATCCTCACAGAAATGACACCGTATAGCTCATGGGGATTGAAATTAGGGTTTCGAGGATTGAAATTAGGGTTTCTGCCACTCGCTGCTCGGCCACCGTCGTTCGCCCGCCATCGCTCGGCCACCGTTGCTTTACCACCATTATAGTTGCTCGACCAGGTGAGCGAGGAGAGATTGAGATTGTTGTTCAAGCAAGAAGTGGCAGGAAGAATAGAAAGCGAGGGTGGAGGAGGAGGAGGAAGAAGAGGGGTTGAAGGTGCGGTGTCTGCTGCACGGTGGTGGTGCCGGTGTCGTTGCTGGTGCTATTGTTGGTGTGCTGCTGGTGCTGCTGCTGGTGCCATTGCTGGTGCCGCTGCCGGTGTTGGTCTTTGAGGAAGAAGAAGACGACGTTCCTTGGGGATTCAGGGTTTCTAAGTTGGGGGAAGATGCGAAACGGCGTTGTTTTGTTGTTTGAATGGCTGATTTGTACTCTTCGACGAGTCACATCGGCTTCAAAAATTAATAAAAAAGTGCCATGTCGGATTTCCGGCCAATTTCATCGGCGTTGGCACTGAAATGATCGTTTTTCAAATTTGTTGGCACTTAAGTAATTCGACGGAAACTTTTGGTATCAAAATGAGCGCTGTACACAAGTTTTGGCACTGGTAGTATACTTTTCCCAAAATTCATGTAAGGAAACATGCAAACCAGTGGGACATTAGCTGAAATGACTTTAACTGCAATGTTTTGTAAAAGAAAAAGGCAAAAACCAGTAACTTTCTTCTTGGACAAGGATAGCTCCTCGATCCCATTCCATCCAATCAAGGAGAGTGTCGTGAAGAATCTAGCTGCTAGGGGTGGAGGTATGCACCAAGACGAGTGATCACCGATCGCTGATTGATCATCAGTGGAAGTGAGAGCCATGTGCACTGCTTCTTTCGCTTGAACATTTATCGTTTAAGGAATGCGACGACCGGTGAGTATTAAGGGGAAATCAGAGCACCATTGACGGTCGCCAATAAGACCGAGACACCTTGGTGATGGAAATTGGGGAGGTGGGTTACGGAAGCTTCCTCTGGACTATGGAATTCTCGGACCTAAAGCGTGATATTAACATCAATGGTGATTCTCAAATATTAAAGAACAGAATGTGATACCATGAGATCGAACGCAATAGACATAAAGACGATAGAGAATGGATTCTCAATTCTATCATCTGACACAGTCCTGAACTCCACCACAACAAATATGACCATTACAAAAGTAGTATTAGTTTCACACTGAATTCAAACGCTGCAACCTTTTCCTTTCGGTTGGATTTTTGCAATAAGTGTGTGTGCAAGTGTGTATTTGTGTACGTGGAATATAGCAAAGGAGCAGGGGAATGGAGGAAGGGACAAATGAAAGCGGAAAGGATATACTATTCAAGGACTAGCGTGGTACAAAAGTTTAGGAGGAGCTCTCTTAGGCCTTTTTTTTTTGTCGAAACTTAAGCCCTATTTGATAACCATTTTATTTCTTTAATTTTCTATTCTACATAAATCCGTTTGGTAACATGAGCTAATTTTATTCCCCATAATACATCTATGGCCAAGAATAGGTTTAGAATAGAAATAAAAAGTAGAAAAAATTTACTTCTTTATTCCAAGAAATAATTTCTAAAAAGGCTTTGCAAGCATAACAATCTTTAAGTTATTATGAAAATAACAGTTTTTGTGAGTCATATATTTTTTAAGGAATGGATCCCATATCAATTTATAATTACTTATTATTTAGTTTATTATCTGTTATCCTTATATTAGATTTCAAACTGTCATCCAATCATTTCTCTTTCTTAAACAAGGTCATTTTTTTTTTCATTTCTTTTTCTTCCTCCTCTAGCCAGTCCTTGGGCCTCGACGATGACCGGGTGATGACTCGCCAGGGCCCATGACTAGCTAGAGGAGGAAGCATAATGGAGGAAAAAAGAAGAAGAAAAAATCCAAAAAAATTAGAAATATCTTGGAAAATTACAAAAAAAAAAAATTTACATCACAAAAAAAAATTAATGGTTGTACCAAACGCATTTCCATTCTTTTTCTATTCCATAAATAGAAATTTTGTGCAATTACCAAAATCATTTTTTTGCTCAGAAATTCTTTCAAAGAATAGAAATAGAAAAAATTATTTTGAGCAAAAATTATTATCAGGTACAAAAATGTCACCAAACTCACCTTAGTTTCTAGTTGATGTAGACTATAGTTTGACTACTTGAGGTGTATTTGTAGACTTGAAATTTCAACTTGCAAGTTGTCTTTTTGTATGTTACTGCTGGACGTTCCTTAATGACTTCAAGATTCCCACAGTAAATATTAACCGACTTCCCTTGCTCCTGCTTGTTGCATTTCTTTGTTCCCGACTTGGCAAATTATTTCTGCCAACTCTCTCCTTGGTTAAGCATACTTCCTCCCTAAGCATGTGTACGGTAGTCTGTTCAAGGACTTCCCAAAAATGGATCACCTTTGAGCACTTTCTTTCTTTCATTTTTCTCTCTCTTTTCGTTTTTGCCAAGCTAGCTTTCACAGATTGTTTGGATATAAGAACCCCCTGGTATAGTCCTCAACTTCAAGACAAGGGGATTGGTGGGTTAGAAAGATGGGGATGGATTATTACAAAATGTTGGGGGTGGATAGGAGCGCCAAAGACGACGACTTGAAGAAGGCCTACAGAAAGATCTCCGAGGCTTATGAGGTGACAACCGTTATTCTTGCAATATCGCCGTTCTTGTTTTTTTTTTTTTTGCTTGTTTCGTTTCCAGCAAGTTCTTTTTCCCCCTATCTGATTGGTAGATTCTTTTTTATTTGTGTCGGCATTAATCGGGAGCTCCGATGTTTTTGGACGATACTGATTTGAAGTTAATCTTGTATGCTTCTCTGTTGGGATTCATTGAAGTTGGAATTTGAAGTCTCTCTCTATGCAAATTTCGTTCTAGATTAAAAATCTGACGGTATAATTCATGCATCTAGACAATTGATGTCGTTGCTTTTGATGTTTTTGCACGTTAATGACCGTTTTGAGCTCGTGATGAATGGTAGTGTCGTTTCAATTGAATTGCTTGCAGGTCCTCAGTGACCCCTTGAAGAGAGCAGTGTATGATCAGTATGGCGAGGAGGGTTTAAAGGGTCTAAAGGGTCGAGTGCCGCCACCTAATGCCAGTGCCCCTGGCAGTGCTACCCACTTCTCGACAGGAGAGGCGGCAACGTCATTCAACCCCCAAAACGTGGACGATCTTGCTGAGTATTTTAAGTTTGTGAACTCCCTCGGCGGCATGGGAGGAATGGCTGGCGGCAGCGGGGGTCAAATTAGAGGGTCAAGGTCCTACAGTACTTTTTCTGGGGATGATATCTTCTTCTCCTTATTACAACAAGCAGCTCCCAGGAAAGCTCCTCCTGTTGAGAACAGGTTGCCCTGCAGTCTAGAAGACCTCTATAGAGGGACTACCAAGAAGATGAAGATCTCCAGGGAGATTGCTGACACGAGCGGGTAAGTCGGAGAGGCTATCTCATTTCAAGAAATTACTTGTTGGTTTGTCAAAACTGTATTTTTCTTTGGTCATCAGAAATTATACGACTTTTGGGTCAGTATTGGGTGAGAGAATATAACTGAAAGCTGGAAACGATTTTAGGAATGCATCAAATGTCTAGTGCTGCTCGTTCGTCTTTTGGGATAGAACTAAGAACTAGACAACGGGCTCAATAAGGAAAGAATCGATAATGGACACAATTTTGTGCTAGTGCCCTTGTTAGCCTCATGCCCTTGAGGTACCTCAAATTTCTGTGGTTGTGTCCTTGGCTAGCCTACTTTTTTCCTTCTTCGTAGCTGGGACAATGCAGCTTGGTGCAACCATAAATGAAATATTACTGTAATTGGTTTGAGCACCTTCTGTAGATAGTTCATGTTGTCTATGCCACTGTACAGAGTTGTATTTACTAGTTAAGCGCTTTGCCATGGATATGTAGAGTGGACGTGTAGGTTTCGATGTTTACTGGTCATCATTTTGGCATGGAGCCGCAATCTCTAGTTGTCGATGAACTTTCTGCTGTGGATTGGTATTGAAAATGCGGCCAATATGATTCCATATAGTTGAGAACTAGTTAAATAGGTGTCAGTAGCGAGAGATAGTCCCTGCCTTTACGAATGGACGTATATCGTGAAAAGAATAAAACGGCATGTTCTTATTGCCACTCACCCACAGTGCATCACGAACCCCCCACGGAGCCGTGGCTCAGTACCTCTATCTGCGGGGCCCACGACTCCACTATCATCCCCCTCCCTCTTGTCCTGTCCACAAACCCTTCGGGCAGGAATGAATCGACGCGCGGCTCGAGCTCGGCTAACATGCGCCGACCCTCGTCATGAGGCGGCGGGACCGGCACCACCCACAAGAACCGCACTTCGCTCTTATCCAACCCGACCGCCATTTCCTTCAGCTGCCTGGTCAAGAACACACCCATGTCCCAAAGCTCAGGAACAGCACGCTCCGGCTTGGCTGCGAGTCGAGCCAAACCAAGCACTCTTGCCTCTCGTCGCCACCTTTGATTCCCCCGCCAATAGCCACCAGTGGCCCGACACAGTATGTTGGAGGAGTGGCTTCGTCCGGCATGCAGAGGCCATCCCTTAGAGCCTTGAGAGTGCTGGCTTCGAATGAGTCGAACGTGTTCAAGATGAGACCGGTCGATTTAGCCATTTGAACCACCGTCTCCAAAAAATAGCTATAGACCTTGAGTTTCCGATCTTTGATGGTCATGGGCATGTCTCGGGGCCAGACTGGAGGGAAGCCGGGGATCTGTGTTGCAAAAAAGCGAGCGATCGAACAATAATATAGATAGAAGAAGAAAATAAATCGAACACCAGATTTACATGATTCAGTCGTAAAGACCTACATCCACAGGAAGAGCAGCATCGAATTTCACTATAGATCAAGCGATACAAGGAGATTACACACTCAAGTCACTCAAACACTTTCTCGGTGTTTCCCAAGCCCCAATTACACCCAATAACGCACACAGTGTTTAGCCCCGAAATTTCTTAAGAAATAAGATCTCAATCTCATGAAGGAATTACACGCAAATCTTACGACAAGATTTAATTGGTTTTAACACTAAACTTCTTGGATGTAATTCATGAATGATAAAGAAAATCTCTCTCAAGCACTCGACGACAAGATGGCGCTTCAAGACCAACTCTTCATGATCAATGGCAGAACACCAAGCACTCACGCGGCGCTTCAAGACAATTTGTGATCCACATCTACCACCCACGGCCACAAGTCTATATATAAGTGAAACCCTTATTCTTTTGCCAACTTCTCATAGGATTTTGTTTCCTATCTAAAACGATTTTATCCAAAACATATCTCTGTATATTTTAAACATAATCCAAATCCAAGTCAAAGTTGAACTTTCCTATTTCAGCGGCCAATTTCTCCAACGTAGATTCAAACTTTGGGAAGTTGATCTTTGGATCTTCTTTGCTCGATTTCGAACATCCGCAACATATCCAATTCGGAATATTCTGAATTTCACATTGGACTCAAACTCGAGACATATTTTAACAATCTCCACCTTGGCTTGACATTTGAGCCAAGTTGCAATTGCTTTGCAAAAATTCAAACTCTGTTGCTACTCTTCCATAGCCCCCCGATGGGCTCAACTGCCACAAATATTATCCAAGTCCAAGCCTTGCTTGAACTTCGCCATAATCGAGGACCTCATTAGAATACCAACTCCACATGCACCTTTAACTGCTCCGCAAGGATTTTCTGACACAACCTCCCTAACCGCAAATAAAGCAAAACCATTATTGCATCCATATCTATCAGGGCATCGAATACATACCTTGTCAATATCAGCAGTTACAGCAACCATTGGTTTTATAAGCTCCACCTTGCTACAAGCACCATCTGTGTTGATTACTTTGCTAGTACATGTACTCGCTACCTCAGGAGTTTCTGGTCGCAACTCCACCTCAAGCTGAATACCGTTCAGATCCGTATTAACACTACCACAAACATTCCTAGCCAGAAGTACTGGAGACTTATCAAGGGTAACTTCTCTGCTGTTAACATGTGAATTTATATTTGGGCACCACAACCAATCGTCTCGCTCACCTTGTGCATAGCCATGAAATATGCATTTTGCCCTCCAATCGAGCTTACCATCACTCACTCGAAAATAACATGGGCAACGTAACATTTTAATAATAGAATAACTAGTAACGTTACCTAACCACACTTCTTTAGGAGTTCGCCACTTAATAGCAGTTGATGGGGATCTATTCACCAGGCAGCTTATTGTACTAAGCACATCAGCTAGGATTCTCCTAGCAATACCAGCACTAGAGATAATTTTTCGGGCCGTCTCTAGTAATGTTTTGCTCATCAATTCTGCAAATTGTTGTGATTTATTGGCACTAGTGCGATGTTTCGCTATGCCCTCTTTTATGCAGAATTTATTTGCCAGCTTTGAGCAGAACTCCATGCTATTGTCAGTTTGCACATGCTTGATCGACTTACCAGTCTTGTCTCGATCAAAGCTCTTGACTGCGTGATCCTGACACTAGTATCAAACTTGTGCATTGGCACAAACACCCAGGTCTTCCTCGAGCAGTCAAAAGACTTTCGAACAGATGCATTCGACGTCTCCGCGGCGAAATTTGTCATTGTCTCACCTTGAAGTTTATATAGGCCTCTGTGCTTGATTCCTTTTATTATCGCCAGGGCACTTCAAACAACCTTCAGAACTCCACCTTCTGAGGAATACCTGCAACTAGCTGAATCTAGGGCACCCAAGGAAATTAAGTTCTTTTTCAACTCTGGAATATGCCTTACTCCAGTCAATGTCCTCACAATACCATCATGCATTCTGATTTTAACATCACCAACACCCACAACATCGCACTTAGCGTTGTTCCCTAACTGGACTTTACCACCACCCGTGCACTGATAAGTGATAAACCAGTTTTTATTTGATGTGACATGAAAAGAACAACCAGAATCCATAATCCATCCATCAAATGATGAATAATCAGTGATAGACAAAACATAATCGGCATTATCTGCTACAGCTACAATATTATCAGCAGAATCAACTATAATTCCTTACCCTTCTCATTCTTCAGCTTAAGACAATTCCTTCTAAGATGCCCCCTCTTGCCACAACTCCAATAAACAACATCACTAGTCCTAGACTGACTACGCCTATTCATATCAGTACTATTCTTACCCACACATGTTCTAGATCTTCCTCTATTTTCACCTACTAAAGCAGCAGATATAGGTTCGCCAGATTCTCTTCTACGGATGTCCTCACTCAGAATCAAATCTCGAACCCCATCAAACGTCAAACTTGTTGACCCAGAGGAATTACTAACAGTAGTAATAGTAGTATTCCAACCATCAGGCAATGAGGATAACAAAATCAGAACATGTACCTCATTTTCAAAGTCAATCTCAACAGAACTCAATTGACTAACAATCACATTGAATTCATTGATATGATCTGCAACTGACGCACCTTTGCTAATCTTCAAATTAAATAGACGTCGCATCAAATAGACCTTGTTGATCGCAAAGGGCTTCTCGTACATATCTGACAAGGCTTGCAGTGGTCTTCTCTTTCAAGATGTTAAATGCGACGTTACGAGCAAACGTCAGTCGAATAACACCCATAGCTCGTCTATCCAGCAAATCCCAATCAGCTTACTTCATTGTCTCTGCTTTCTCCCCAAATAAGGACAAGTGTAGTTTCATCTGGTAAAGATAATCTTCAATATGCATCTTCCAGAAACTAAAATTCTTCCCATCAAATCTGTCGATTCTCACTTTTATTTCTTCTGTCGCCATCGATTTGCTTCAACTCAGCCAAACCTGGCTCTGATACCACTTGTTGCGAAAAGGCGAGCGAACGAACAATAATATAGACAGAAGAAGAAAATAAATCGGACACCAGATTTACGTGGTTCAGTCGTAAAGACCTACGTCCACAGGAAGAGTAGCAGCGAATTTCACTATAGATCAAGCGATACAATGAGATTACACACTCAAGTCACTCAAACACTCTCTCGGTGTTTCCCAAGTCCCAATTACACCCAATAACACACGTAATATTTAGCTCCGAAATTCCTCAAGAAATAAGATCTCAATCTCACGAAGAAATTACACGCAAATCTTATCACAAGATTTAATTGGCTTTAACACTAAACTTCTTGGATGTAATTCATGAACGATAAAGAAAATCCCTCTCAAGCACTCGACGACAAGACGGCGCTTCAAGACCAACTCTTCATGATCAACGGCGGAACATCAAGCACTCATGCGGCGCTTCAAGACAATTTGTGATCCACATCTACTACCCACGGCCACAAGTCTATATATAAGTGAAACCCTTATTTTTTTGCCAACTTCTCATAGGATTCTGTTTCCTATCTAAAACGATTTTATCCAAAACATATCTCTGTATGTTTTAAACATAATCCAAATCCAAGTCAAAGTTGAACTTTCCTATTTCAGCGGCCAATTTCTCCAACGTAGATTCAAACTTTGGGAAGTTAATCTTCGGATCTTCTTTACTTGATTTCGAACGTCCGCAACATATCCAATTCGGAATATTTTGAATTTCACATTGGACTCAAACTCGAGACATATTTTAACAATCTAAATGGGCACGTTGAGGTCTTTGAAGCTCTTGGGGTACTTCATGTGGAGAGCAGGAATGTAGAGGAACGAGGCCAACCCGTTCACGACAGAGGTGAAGTAGTAGTAGGTGGGGATGTTGAGGGAGGCGGAGATGTCGAAGGCAGCGTTGTAGAAGAAGTCGATGACGAAGGCCTTGATTGCGGAGGACTTGGAGAGAGAGACGAGGTTCGAGGTGGAGAGGATGAAGTTGGCGGGAGACGAGGAGAGGTGGTCGGTGTTGGGGAAGGAGATGGCGAGGAGGTGGTGGAAGGTCATGTAAGAGTTTTTCTAATGTGGGCTATATTAATTGATATTGTAATTTACCTATTTTACGGTGTTGGTTGGTCTAAGGTGCGATAGAAGGTTTCTTAATTAGTCTAATATGGGACTAGCTAGTGTGGGCCGAGTTGAGCTTGGCCCGTAATGAAGAGTTTGGTTGGAAACTTTATAAATAGTGCTTAAGTCTCTCCTCTAACCCTAATTCTCACATGTATCCTCACAAAAGGAGCGTTAGCCTAGCGCTTAAGGGTGATGGGCTGTCTTATTGAGCCAGTAATACGGAGGACAATAGAAGAAAAGGATTTGTGCGTGGATCATCGCTTTTCCGTTTCCATATTAAGAACGATGGATTCCAAAACAGGTGTGTTAATCTTTCTACTCAATTATCTATATTCTTGTTATGATTATGGAGATCATGGGATTGCACGTTTTACATCTTACAGGTCATGGATGGGTGGGTGGCGGAGACAGTGTCGATGAGGTGGGTGTTCGAAGGTGGGGTGGAGAGGAGGAGGATGGTGATGGAGAAGGAAGGGTGGTGGTCGAGGATGTGCTTCCCGAGCTCCACCATGGAGGTGAGGTGGCCTCTTCCAAGTGAAGGGTAGAGGAGGATGGAGCCGTCCATTTGGTCGGTCAAGAGTAACGTATGCGACGGCGGAGATAGGGCGGTGGAACAAGGTGGTGGCAGAGATGGAAGAGCCTAGGACAACTTCCTGAGGCACCCCCTAGAGAAGTCCCTCGAGTTCCAATTATCTGGCTGTGCTGGCTCGAACCTTGGCAAGCACTTGCACATAGTCTTATTGCCATTCTTATCATTGCAGCTCCCAAACTTGCCGCATACGTTGAAGACACTGCACCGGCTCACCAGCTCGAACCAGATTAGCTTTGGCCCATTTCCTTGCCTGAAATACTGAATCTGGCCGTCGTAGTTCATAACTAACCGGCTATTGTTGTACTTGTTGAATGAAGGCCAGGTTATGTTTTTGTAGGCTGAAGCCAGACTAGTCCCGGCTGGCGGAGAAGTAGCAGTTGCGCCGGTTGTAAAATTGGAGAGCAAGAAAGAGATGACGTCCAACATCTGATCGGGCTGTATGAACTTGCCGTAGACCCCACTTTTCCAATGAGGAAACAGGTTTTGGATCACGTCGTAGTTGTTGTTGCCGCCTTCTTGATCCATTTGGAACCTGAAGTTCCGTCTTGGGTCATCCTGGCTTGCCCAAGAAGGCAACATGAATTTTTCAGTCATCAGCATCCCTGGAAGGAACGTGTCGGTCGGGTCATGGAAGCTCTGCCACACTTTATTGTGGCCTTCGATCAGCACTGATGCGGGAGCATCCAACGTAGGTCCATCGACCAACTCAGAACCATCGATGCTTATCCAAGGCAATAAAGAAATTGGGCATTATGTGCTTCGATGGATCATTTTGAATGAATAATTTTAATTACTTATCGATATTTTGTGGTACGTCGATAACGAGCAATGGGAGGCCATTTTAGACGTCTTGCATGACCAATTGATGAAGTTTCAGGAGAATTTGTTTTTGGTCAAGGGATGAGCTCGAATTTTGGGAAGGCTAAAGGTTTGCGAATGCGGTCGAAGAATGCGGAAGGCCAACGGTTCAAGAATACGGAAAGCTAAAAGTTCAAGAATGCAAATTCCCATACTACTAATTGCATTTCATAAGTTCCTAGGTGTATTTATTGTTATGCAGTTCAAGAGTCGAAGGTTTAAGTTCCTAGGTCATTAAAGTCTGTTTTTAATATTTCCTAACGCTAAAATCCTCCTATAAATAGGGGAAAACTATCCAATGTAGGAGAGATACGAATTTTATGAATGAAATTGTGAGCTTTCCTCTGCTTGAGTGAACTCCTTCGGAGAGTGGATAACTCCTTTTGGTTTCTTTATCCTTGGAGCATAGATCACTCCTTGGTGGTGAGCCAAGAAGCCCTTTATCCTTGGCTGGTGGAATCTTTAGGCCTTGGTGGTGAGCTTCTCCTATCCCGAAGTCCTTTATCCTTGGCTGGTGGAAGCTTTAGGCCTTGGTGGTGAACTTCGTAGATCTCGATCCTCATCCTCGGTTGGTGGCGAGGCCTTTATACCTTGGAAGGCGATCGTTCTATCTTTGCTTATTCCTTTTTATTTCTTTACCGTATACACTACTCCATACACTTAATCACAAAATTCCCCTCTACAAAAATTCCGTTCTAGAATCACTCACCCCATCACGCATCAAGCACCAAATTCCCTGAATCAAGAAGCTTTGCTAATCGGGTTGAAGAGCTTGATGTGTTGGTCGACCAGATTGCTTGTCCTTCTTTTGACATCTTCAGGTTGCCATCCACAAGGTCGAATGATGCGTTGCCACGGACAATTGGGTTGCCCCGGTTGGCGACCCAGATGACGATCGGAGGGTCCGACCCGTAATACCGTATTCCGACATACCTCCTGGAGTCAGAGGTCACATTTGGAGAGAATAAGCCAAGCTCGAACCGCTTGCCCATGGACACGAGAGTGGTTCCTCTTGGGTATGTGATTATGCCTCTTGTTATGGTGTCTCTTTGCTCAGGCAAGACGGAAGGAACATCCGAGACAAGAGCAAGTTATGAAGCACCGACCGACACTCTTCAAGAGCTTTTGTGTCATGTCGGACACTTCGACACGCGTCGGACACTCTCGGATACTCGGTCAATATGTGCTAGAAAATCCGAAATCTGGTCGACTTTCTCGACACTCTTCGACACTCGAATTGGAATTATGACACATGAGTTTCCGACACATGATTCCGATATTGAGGTTAATTTTAAAAATTCAATAAATGAGATGTCAAAATATATATGTGAAAAAATAAAACACAATAATAAAAATAATACTTAGTAAAGAAGAAAAACTTAGTATTCTCTTCTCTTCTAACTCACACTTCCCGTGATACACAATTCACCCCTTAAGTTTTTTTTTCCTCTCTTCCAACATATCTAACATGCAAGTCTAGAATATAGATTTCTTGTTTTTTTTTTCCAAGTTTTATAATTATTGAAATAGAGTTGAATTTATCAAATTGAAATAATGAATGATATTAATAAATGACAGATTAATGTTTTTAGTGTATATTAATTCTAGGCTTATTTATTTATTTGATTAAAATCAATTTGATTGAAATAATTATAAAAATGATAATTTATTATGTATATATAAAAATATATATATTTAATATACAACGTGTCTAACGTGTCAGAATTTTTTATTTTTTTAAAAATGACGTGTCGACGTGTCATGTTATATTGTGTCGCATGTCAGTGTCGATGTTACTGAGAGAGCAAGCACGTAAAGTAATTAGAGCGTCGCATGGTAATAGCTGGAGCTCTTGAAATGGCGACAGGGTTAATGTTTTTGATTATGGGTCGCCATTGTTCCACCACTCACTGCGAAAATACCTCATCCTCATCATCATTCGGCGTAAGGTTGTCGGGCTTGTTTTTCTCTTTTCTTTCTTCCTCGGGAATATCACGTTTCATTGGGTTCGATGAATTATTGAAATCATGTTTGTCCTTTTTGCCAATCGAAGAAAAACAATTCCCACACAGAACGTTGACTACGTCAGAAAAGAAATACCCCACAGGCCCGTCTAAAAGAAAATGAGCTGTTAATACCACAATAAATTAAAAACAGTCACATAAGTATTTCTGTGGAGAAAATGTAGCCGTGAAATTAAGTTCGTATCATTCCGTGTGTGTGCATGAGAGAGAGAGAGAGTAGAGATGGCTAATTGAGGTAAAGATGGTCCTTACTCTCTTCTTTGTCTTTTTTCCCCTTCCTTCCGTTCGCACTCCTCTCTTGGCGAACTATGGACCTGCCCAAAGTCATGAACTAATTGTGTTTATGGTGGGGCTGGGAAGTGGGAAACTCCTTACATGGGTTTTAAAGCTCGTAAGTCATGTCATTTACACACTTAATCTAAAATAGGACAAGTAGTTTGGACCTACTAAATTACAGACTCTCCATTAATAGAATCGTCACAGAATAACTTATGTGAAAATTTTACACTAAACAATGACACTAATCCGTCCATCAATCCCTATCCCCATCCCATGTTCCATCTCTCACTCTGTCCTTTGAACAACCACCATTGGAGTCGCCATTGGTCCTCATTATCAAACCATTCGACACCCCCATGTCGTCGTTCAACCGCTGTCATCTTCTCCATCTTCAGCTCTGCCTCGTCTCTCTCTACCGTTAGCCAAGCAGTCTCTCTCTCTCTCTCTCTCTCTCTCTCTCTCTCTCTCTCTCTCTCTCTCTCTCTCTCTCTCTCCGTCCCTCCTAGCTGCCCCTTGCCATGGATGGGGCGGTGAGAGATGTTGGTTAAACATGGCTTCAAATTGGTAAAATAATGAAGTTGGATCATTAGAGTAATCAAGTCGGATTTTGAGGCGTAATATAACTTTCTTTAAGGATTTATATGCCTACAAAGTTGTTAATGGTCACCGGCAAATTTCCTTCAGAATACAACAAAATCTCAAATGAGAATACTAGATAACAATTCTAGTATTTCTCCAAGGTCTCTCATGGGAAACAATTAAAAACAATAGCCGTAGTTTCTTTTGAAAGAAAACGAAAAAATGGAAGAAGATGTTAGTTTGATCTCAAAGTAAAAGTACTCATATCTATCTTTTGAATAGAGGCAACTCTTCAAAAGGTTGCAAAAAAGAACAAAGACAATCTTTCGGGAAAGGTTGCAAAATGAACAAGTATGTTTTAAAGGTTACGTTGAAAAGACATAAAAAATTCGGAATAAAAAAAAATAACCGTAATTTTTTCATGAACAGTCGCACTGTTTCAACTAGACTTTATAGTTAATTTTTATAGAAATAAATCCGAATTTTCAATAAATAAAAATAATGATCGTCGGTTAATGCTAAATCTCGTCCATGTACGCACTCACATATTTTCGATGTGGAACAAGACACCTCTTCATTTGTTTTATAAACAAACTACCAACAATCCCTCACTTTGGTAGTTTGTTTATAAAACAAATGAAGAGTACAATCCCTCACTTTCCGGGGGCACGTAATGGTGGTTTCCACCTGTCCTCCCCAGGGTTTGCCCCGTCGCGCTGTCGGCGTACGGGGTTTCCCTGGGCCACCAAAAAAAAGAAAAGAAAAAAAATCCCTCACTTTTGTTTGTAAAACAAAAACATGAAATAAAACGTTATAAATATACGGCCAAAATTTTTGTGAGATTAATATACATACATAAAGGTCTCTTCGAGTTAAGCCTCTACTTAGTGCAAGTATCTCAAAACTCTATCAAAGTGACAAGTAACTTGGCTTTAAATTTGTACTTTTAAATAATAGAATTGGACATATCGCACATATACCAACCTCTTGTTTCAGCGAGAAGTTTTATATTACTCCGCACTATTATGGCCTTGTGCTTGATTTTGTTTCATGAGCTCTCTCGAAAGTAACCCTAACTTTCGTAAAAAGGGGTACCACTTCTAAGCTCATATAAGTGAAGTATCTATTATGTGTTTCTATTACTATCAACAAATTACAAGTTTGTACTATACTTCATTAAGAATTCAATCCAACCTACAAAACGTAACAGACGATATTGACTTCTCATATCAGAGTTACGTCGGTATCAAACAATCACATTCAATAACTTGTTTTTACCCATTAAATCTTGTAAATAGTGATATTCTAGAAAAAGATTGGGTTACCATCACTGGTGATTTTAATTAAAGGATTTCAGCCCGTTTCTTATGAGGTCATTATTACCATGTCTCTTGGTAAAGCCTTTGTCAATGGATTGACTAGATTATTACTTGACCTCACGTAGACAATTATTACGGTACTATATTTAATCAATTGTTTCACATACTCATGTCTTAGACTAATATGTCTAGACTTACTATTATAGATGCTACTATAAGCTCTTGCTAAAGTGGCATGACTATCACAAATGATAGAAATAGGACGCATAGGATTAGGCTATAATTTGATATTTAACAACAAATTCCTAATCCATTGAGCCTTTTTCCCAGTTGCCGCTAAAGCAATGAATTCAAATTCTATTATTGAGTAAGTTATATATATTTGTTTCTTACTCGTCCAAGAAACAACACATTCAAGTAATGCGAAAATTAATCCATTAGTGGATTGGTTTATCTCTCACACTTGTAACCCAACTAACATCGGCATATGCTTCTATTATAGCTAGATTAATATAAAACAATAAGATAACCCTCCAATGTTCTATATTGGATTACTAGTATTCACTCAACTTGCATATACAAAAAGTAATATCGGGTCTAGTATAATGTATTGTGTACATTAAAGACCCATAGCACTCACATTAAAAACTCTCCACCAAGAATCAAATGGAGTACTTATATATTTGAAAACAAGATTTTAAATTTATACAACATCTTCTCCATGTAATCATTTTGGCTCACCCCACTTTTTTTTTTTTTTTTTTTTTAAACTTTAATACCTAAGATAGTATATACTTCTCCTAAATCTTTCATTTAGAAAATGAAAGCTAGATATTTCTTAGTCTCAACGACTTCAGTCATATTGATTCCAAAATTAAATATATACACCAAATCTAACTGTACAATTGAATGTAGCATTTCCAGTAAAACAAGCAAGTGCAAAGTAGCTCAGACTCAACTAAATTATGGATCCCTATTAATGGAGTCCAAAGCACATGCCTTTATGTTTGGAGTATCAACCTTACAATATAAGAAACTGCACAATCACAATTTCCCGAATGCAGAACCAAAAAGTACTTTGGTGCAAGTGATATTACTGAAAGACAAGATGCCAGAAAAACATCACGCACCAAATTAATCCAAACTTATCATTATTTATTTAACTAATTGTCGAAATTAAGATTCCATCTTACAAATTACTCGTGCATCTCGAACAAGCAATCAAATTTCATCTTACGTGTTGTCCAGAATCTTAAGACAGAAAATGAACAGACGAAAAATCTGCACTTCAACATATATCATGTGCACTGGGAACTAATCGAAGCATTGCATAAGAACCTCGGGAAGTGCATAAACCAAGACAATGCTATCATCTCTCGAGTGATTCCTTTAGAAAATAATATTGTGGAGTAAAGCAAAGTTACGAAATTACAAGAACTTCATCAATGCACCATGCATACCGTAAGCAAATCAACATAGTACCGCAATTACAAGTCTTTCGTTACTATAGGCGGGCGTAGAAAATTAATTTACCTGCGCAAATGTCCCACGTGTAAAAACCAATTCATCGAGAAACCAGAGCACTTGTGGAGTTTGAGCACTCGCAGAACGCATCCCCGCGATCTCGCAAGTAGTGCCAAGTTTGAATCTCCCACTATCATGCGCCAAAGGTGAAGCTACTTCAAGCAATTAAAAGACCGCACAATCTTGGTCACCCACAGAGTCACGTACCCGCCCCAATTCTCGGGTATCAGATTGAACATGGCGACCCTCGGCTTCCCTTTCGATTGACGAACTACCATTTTCACCTTGCGCTTGATCTCGTGGATCAGAGTCTCGACATCATCAACATCGGGCACGAAGGTGAGAGATGGTTGATCCTTTGGAAGAATTTGCTAAGCCATCCCCAATGAGCCGCACCAGCGTAAGCACTCAACATGCTTTGCATGGTGTACCCATCTGGCGCAACATGTATGTAAGGCATTGCCTGTAGAAATCTCGGCATATTCGAGGAGGCCTTTAAATTGATTTTTCTGCCACCGGCCTTCGATTTAGGGAACTGCATGGAGATAGATCCTAAACCGCCACAGGCCCCACATCTTTAGAAGCGGGATTTTCATCCTCGTCTTCGCCGCCGGACTCACACAAAGACTGAGACGAACCGAGGTAATCAGTGCCGACATCATTGCAAGTTGAATAAAGAGAATAATCTTCGATGGCGATTGTGTGTATGGCGAAGCGTCGTGGTAATTCACTGGGGAGATCATCTCTGACTGGTGCTTGCGTTCCGGGTGTGATCTTCTTCCGCTTTGGCGTTTTTCTCGACTTCTCCTGCGTAAACTTTGAAGTCTAGGTCACGTTGTAAGAATTAATGTGGCCCACATGATATGATTTATGTTATATAGTTTAATAATTATTGTTATGTTATAAAATAATTAATTATTGGTTACGAGGAGTTACGACTCTAATAAAATGAAAAGGTACGACTAAATTGAAAGGGTATATCGCTTTGATGGAAGGCACATTTTCAACGGACGTACAAATAGAGTTCGGTCCTCTCTCCACCCACAATTAACGACAATAACAGAAAGGATTTTGGTATTCTCTCCTCCATCGAAAGAATACATCAAGAATAGTGGGTTAAGGGAGAGAAATCGGATTTCTTCTTTGGTTCGTGTTCTTCCGGACTTTCTACGACGATCATCAAGTGCAACGCTATGGATAAAGGTATGTCTTCATCTATTTGTGAGAATCATGAAGATCAAAAGATCACTGCGTTTAGTATGAGTTTCCGCATTATAGATTTATGATGTTTAATTGACTTACAGTTGGTATCAGAGCGTGGTTTATGATCTCATGATTTTTCCGTTTTAAAGAAATATTATGATTTATGTTTGATGATTCGTAGAACGATCCTATTTGTACTATTTGTTGTTGTTAAAATGTTTTCGGATGGTTTTGTTGATGAAAATCCGAATGATGGATGTTTTCATAAAAGAAAATGTCGAAAATGGTATAATCCAAGGGAAACAGAGAAGGAAATGGCGAAGAAAAGGTTCCCGCCGAGCCGGGGAAGAAGGCGCGTGGTC
The DNA here is from genome assembly GCA_014182715.1 of Eucalyptus cloeziana. NCBI lineage: Eukaryota > Viridiplantae > Streptophyta > Magnoliopsida > Myrtales > Myrtaceae > Eucalyptus > Eucalyptus cloeziana. The sequence continues at coordinate 29,003,265 of CM024639.1, forward strand.
CACGCGCGCGCGCATTTGCTGGCGCGTGGAACCCACGCGCCACGCGCCGTTTCGCGCGCGCCAACCACAGGCGCGCACGCGCCCGCCGAGGATGAAGGCACGTGCTCGGCACGTGCCTGACGTTCCCGCGCGGTGAATTTTTACGCTTTTGCCCCTCCCTCAGCTCCTATTTATAGTTTTGCCCTTCCTTTTATGTTTATTTACGGTTCTGCCCTTTCTGTTTATTTACCATTTTGCCCCTGGATTATAAATTTATTATTCTGCCCTTATGGAATTATGATTTTACGATTTTACCCTTATGCTTTTATTACGGTTTTGTCCTTGTGTGCAATTTGGTAAATATTTGTAATTTACAATATTAAAAATTCATATTATGAATGGTTTGTTAGTCACCAAAGTGGCCAAACCTTGAAGTTTTTTGAATTTTTTTTTTTTTGATATTGTAAATTGTTTTATTCAATTACCCATGATTAATTGATGCTATTTATGAAATAGATATGTTGCATATCATTATTGGGATTATGGGTATATTGAAGTTCATTTATTATAAGAACTTAGGGATTAACCCAAAGGTTAATTATTTTCTATAATTCATGAACGTTATAGTTGATAATTAATATGACTTATTACTTTTGTTTGTATATCCAAAGATAGCAAATAAATTTTAATAAGATATATTTACAATTATCAAATGAAGTTATTAGCATCATTATGGTTTTTATAAATTTGTATATCATAGGATCGCCCAAAGGAGAACTATGATGTACATGTGTAGTTTAGTTTGAATCTGATTAGGTGATATCCTCAAGGCATTAATGTATGAGTATTTTCTTGCATATGTTTGCAGTATCTGTACCTGTTTCACTCCATTCGCACGCCTCATCTGTTCCCTTATTCAATGGGATAAATTTTCCGATTGGAGTGAACAAGTCCGGTTTCACTTAGGTGTCCCGGATCTTGATTTAGCACTTCAAGCTGAGAAACCAGCTGCTATCACCGATGAAAGTAGCAATGATGAAAAGTCTTTCTATAAAGTTTGGGAAAGATCGAACAGATCGAGCTTAATGTTCATGCGAATGACAGTTGCAAACAATTTAAAGACTTCTCTTCCCAAACCGACAATGCTAAGGAATTTATGAAATTTGTGAAAGAGCGTTCTCAAGCTGGCGATAAGTCACTTGCTGGTACATTGATGAGTACACCGACCACCATGAAATATGATGGTTCACGTACCATGCATGAGCATATACTTGAAATGACAAATTTAGCAGCAAAGTTAAGGACTTTAGGGATGAACGTGGATGAGTACTTTTAGTACAGTTTATACTTAATTCCTTGCCTCATGAGCAATATGGGCCATTTCAAATGAATTACAACACTATAAAGGATAAGTGGAATGTAAATGAATTGGCCAAGTATGCTAGTTCAAGAGGAAACAAGGATAAAGAATCAAAAGGCTCATTCTGTTCATCTCTCAAGTCATCAAGATGTTCGAAAGAATTTCAAGAGGAAAGGTGGAAGGAGCAAGAAGAAAGGACTACACGTCCTGAATGACTCTTCAAAGGCTTCTCAAATCCACAAGAAGGAACACAATCTTATTAAGTGTCATTTTTGCAACAAAATTGGACACTTGAAGAAAGATTGTCTGAAATGTAAAGCTTGGTTCGAAAAGAAAGGTAAGCATTGTGCTTTAGTATGTTTTGAATCAAACTTTACTGAAGTTCCTCATAATACTTGGTGGATTGATTCTGGTGCCACCACTCATGTGTCAAATACGATGCGGGGATTCCTTACGATCCAAACTATAAAGCCAAATGAAAGTTATGTGATTACGGGAACAGAAACAAAGCTCCGTTGAAGGCATTGGCACTTATCGTTTGATCTTAGATACTGGGCATTATTTGGATTTGTTTCGAACCCTTTATGTACCTACTTTTTTTCTCGCAATTTAGTTTCTTTGCCAAGACTTGATGTGGCGGGATTTTATTGTAAGTTTGGTTCTGAATCTTTCAGTCTATTTAAGAGTGATACTCTTATTGGAACTGGAACTTTATGTGATGGTCTCTACAAATTTAGACTTAATAATACTTTTGTTGAGACATTAATGACCTTGCATCATAATGTTGGCACTAAACGAAGTTTGGTGGATGAAAATTCTGCTTACTTGTGGCATAAACGTTTGGGTCATATATCCAAAGAAAGAATGCAAAAATTAGTGAAGAATGAAATTCTTCCAAATTTGGATTTTACTGACCTTGGAGTGTGTATTGATTGTATTAAAGGTAAAGAAACAAAGCACACTAAGAAAGGTGCCACAAGAAGCACAGAACTTCTTGAAATTATACATACTGACATATGTGGTCCATTCGATGTTCCATCTTTTAGTAAGGAAAGTTACTTCATTACCTTTATTGATGATTTTTCACGTTATGGTTATATTTATCTATTGCATGATAAGTCTCAATCAATAAATGCACTTGAAGTGTATATTAAAGAGGTTGGGAGGCAATTAGATAGAAAGGTGAAAATAGTAAGATCGATAGAGGTGGTGAATATTATGGAAAGTATAATGAATCGGGACAATGTCCAGGTCCATTTGCTAAATTCCTTGAAAGACATGGCATTTGTGCTCAATACACAATGCCAGGTACACCACAACAAAATGGTGTAGCGAAAGGCGTAATCGTACTTTAATGGAAATGGTTAGGAGTATGATGAGTCATTCATCTTTACCCTTGTCTTTGTGGATGTATGCTTTAAAGACTTCTATGTATTTATTAAACAGGGTTCCTAGTAAGGCGGTTCAAAGACTCCCTTTGAACTGTGGACGGAAGGAAACCTAGTTTACGACACCCGCATGTTTGGGGTTGTCAAGCAGAAGTAAGAATTTACAATCCACATGAAAGGAAATTGGATTCAAGAACGACCAGTGGTTATTTCATTGGTTATGCAGAGAAATCCAAAGGGTATAGATTTTATTGTCCTAATCATAGTACGAGAATTGTTGAATCTGGAAATGCTAGGTTCATTGAGAATGGTGACATCAGTGGGAGTGAAAGAATGCGTGATGCTTGCATGCAAGAAGTAAGGGTAGAAGTTCCTATACCCGAAGCTTCTAAAGTTGTTGTTCCTGATATTATAGCACAATCTAATAATGATCAAGAACAACAAATTAATGCTCAACCACTCCATAATGAAGATGTCAATATTGAACCTCCAATAGCTGAGTCACAAGATATAGCATTAAGAAGATCTCAAAGAGACAAGAGGTCGGCTATTTCGATGACTATATGGTTTATCTACAAGAGTCGAAATTGACTTAGGAATTGGAAATGATCCGATTCATTTTCCCAAGCCATGGAATGTGAAGATTCTAATGAATGGTTTAATGCCATGCAAGAAGAGTTAAAATCCATGCATCAAAATCAAGTTTGGGATATTGTTGAATTGCCTAAAGGATGTAAGAAGGTCGGGTGTAAATGGGTCTTTAAGACCAAGCGCGACTCAAAAGGCAATATTGAACGACATAAAGTTAGACTTGTTGCAAAGGGTTTTACGCAAAAAGAAGGCATTGACTATAAAGAGACATTTTCACCAGTCTCTAAGAAAGACTCACTTAGAATCATTATGGCTTTGGTGGCTCATCATGACTTGGAGTTACACCAAATGGATGTAAAAACCACATTTCTTAATGGGAATTTAGAAGAAGAGGTTTACATGGACCAACCCGAAGGCTTTTCAATTAAAGGAAAGGAACACAAGGTATGTAAATTAAAGAAATCAATATATGGACTTAAACAAGCTTCCCGACAATGGTATCTTAAGTTTAACGATACCATAACTTCATTGGATTTAAGGAAAACACCGTTGATCGGTGTATATATATGAAGATTAGTGGGAGCAAGTTTATTTTTCTAGTTTTGTATGTTGATGATATTTTGCTTGTTGCTAATGACCTTGGTTTGTTACATGAAACCAAGAAGTTTCTCTCTAAGAATTTTGAAATGAAGGATATGGGAGAGGCAACATATGTGATAGGAATAAAAATATTCCGTGATAGATCACAAGGATTATTAGGATTGTCTCATAAAGCCTACATTGAGAAAATTTTGAAGAGATTTAATATGAGTAAATGTTCAGAAGGAATAGTTCCAATTCAGAAAGGTGATAAATTTAGCCTTATGCAATGTCCAAAAAGTGAATTGGAACGAGAACAAATGAAGAATATTCCTTATGCATCTGTTGTGTGGAGTTTAATGTATGCACAAACTTGTACCGGACCAGGACATCGGTTTTCTTTGTCGGAATCTTTGGGTGTATCAAAGTAATCCCGGAATGGATCATTGGAAAGCTGCGAAGAAAGTTCTTAGATACCTGCAAGGAACGAAGAATCATATGCTCACTTATAAAAGATCTGATCATCTCAAGGTGATTGGGTATTCAGATTCAGACTTAGCCGGTTGTGCCGATACAAGAAAATCAACGTTTGGTTACTTGTTTCTTCTGGCTGGAGGGGCAATTTCATGGAAGAGTGCGAAGCAGTCAGTTATTGCTGCATCCACTATGGAAGCTGAATTTGTGGCATGCTTTGAGGCCACTATTCATGGATTATGGCTGCGGAATTTTATTTCAGGGCTTGTGGTTGTTGACAGTATTGCCAAGCCGTTGAAAATTTATTGTGATAACTCTGCAGCAGTTTTCTTCTCCAAAACGACAAGTATTCTAAGGGTGCTAAGCATATGGAGATCAAATACTTGTCTGTTAAAGAAGAAGTTCAGAAACAAAGAGTGTCAATTGAGCACATTAACACCAAACTTATGATAGCAGATCCCTTAACAAAAGGACTGCCGCCCAAAACATTTAATGAACATGTTGAAAGGATGGGCATTATTGAACGTCATTAGTGTTTGTATTATGATTGTATTAAGTTTATGTATTTGACACTTTGAGCTCACTTATGTGTTTATGATATTTCCTGTTTTCTATTTAGTATACATTATGGAAATAGATGAATGTTAAACAGGATAGTTTCTAAGGAAACATTATAGTTGGACTATTACTATACTTCTCATTTATGGATCATGTTAAGTAAAGTGCTATAGTTGTAGTGCATAGAAGGGACTATGTCGATTAATGACATACAACCGCTATGACTCGCATTAGTTTTCTTTACTTAATTGTGATTGTTATGTGATTGCCAATTTGATGAAATTTTATAGCATAATGTTATTGTGCACATTACAGTCTTTATTAAACTATGAAAGGAATATCATATGAGCCAAGTGGGAGAATGTAAGAATTAATGTGGCCCACATGATATGATTTATGTTATATAGTTTAATAATTATTGTTATGTTATAAAATAATTAATTATTGGTTACGAGGAGTTACACTCTAATAAAATGAAAAGGTACGACTAAATTGAAAGGGTATATCGCTTTGATGGAAGGCACATTTTCAACGGACGTACAAATAGAGTTCGGTCCTCTCTCCACCCACAATTAACGACAATAACAGAAAGGATTTTGGTATTCTCTCCTCCATCGAAAGAATACATCAAGAATAGTGGGTTAAGGGAGAGAAATCGGATTTCTTCTTTGGTTCGTGTTCTTCTGGACTTTCTACGACGATCATCAAGTGCAACGCTATGGATAAAGGTATGTCTTCATCTATTTGTGAGAATCATGAAGATCAAAAGATCACTGCGTTTAGTATGAGTTTCCGCATTATAGATTTATGATGTTTAATTGACTTACACACGTCCGCCACATTGGATAGAGAGGCCTACGTGCATATAATGATTCTAGATTTGTCTTCAACTTCAAGGTGACAGAGGCGGTGGAGATGAACAAGCAAATAATAATAATAATCTACAGGCCATCCATCGCATTTCCATTTTCTGAGAGGCATGTTGCGATGGGCAAAAGAAGAGGAAGATTCGGGATTCATGGACGACATCTCGAGGACCGCTGATGGTGAACCACCACGGGTGGGTACTTCCTCCGACTCTGACTTCATTGTTACATAGATAAATCCTTAAAATTGTTGGTTAAACATGGCTTCGAATTAGGTAAAACAATAAAGTCGGATTTTTAGAGTAATCAAGTCGGACTTTGAGACGTAATATCACTTTCTTTACGGATTTATTTGCCCTACAAAGTTGCTAATGGTCATTGACAAATTTCCTTTGGGTTACAACAAAGTCTCAAATGAGAATATTAGATAATAATTCTAGTATTTCTCCAGGGTCTCTTATGGGAAATAATTAGAAACAATGACTGTAATTTTTTCGGAAGAAAACGAAAAAAATGAAAGAAGATGTTAGTTTGATCTTAAAACAAAAGTACTTATACCTATCTTTTGAATAGAGACAACTCTTCAAAAGGTTGCAAAAAAGAACAAAGACAATTTTTCGGGAAATGTTACAAAATGAACAAGTACGTTTTAAAGGTTACGTTGAAAAGACATAAAAAATTCGCAATCAAATAAATAAAAAATAACCGTAACTTTTTCGTGAACAGTTGCACTGTTTCAACAAGACTTTATAGTTAATTTTTATAGAAATAAATCCAATTTTTCAATAAATAAAAATAATGATCGTCGGTTAATACCAAATCTCGTCCACATGCACCCTCACATTTTTTCGATATGGGACAAGGCACCTCTTCATTTGTTTCATAAATAAACTACCAACAATAGACCTCCAAATTTGGAGCTATCCCTATGGACCTCGTCGATGAGTACAGCAATATCTCCACACAAACGAGTGCCCCCACACACTCATGCGCGCGGAGAGAGAGAGAGAGTTTCGGTGGCAGTGGGATTGTTGAAGATTGTTGTCAATGGTGGGGACCGTGAGGTGGTCACAGTCGCTTGTTAGCGGAGGTGGCTTGGGCGGTGGGTTAGCTTCTCTATTTATGTAGCGAATCAAAGAGAAAATGACATGAATGTACATCTTTTCATGTTTATTTCATAATGATAGGTAGACTAACACATGACATAATCAATTCCAATTAAGAGCTTACTTATAATTGGGTACGTAAAGATTTGCCCGACTTTTTGCCTTCCACGTTTGAGCATGTCTAACAAAATAGAGGGGAATTGAGATAACTATCTGTCGAGTGGACATTCTAACTACCAGATTTAGTACAGACTTTAGATTGGAGGCCTGAAATATTGAGATTTCAATTCGAGCTACATAAAAATTGAGGAAAAAATCTCTCAATGTTCAGCTCGCAAACGCCCTATAATTTGTGCTGGTTTTCTGCTTTTTCGTATGTTACTTCAATACTGCCTTTAAAACCATCAACGGGGAGGAGGACTATCTCGAGTCAATGGTTTTGTGAAAATATCGACAATCCATGAGGAAGACAAGACACGGTGAGTCCTTGAAGAACCGACGGCAACTTGTCCCGGACAGATAATTCATGGGTCGCCACGTGATTTGTACGAGCATGAAAAACGTGTGGTCCTTCTTTTTTCTTTTTTCCTGTGGCCAGAGATAGGCGTTGTCATTATAATATGTAGGAGTTAGCGATTTTAGGTTAGGTTGGGCCCATCTAACCCTGGAATTTACCATCTATATGCATTCCTCATTTTTGGAATTTGAAACCTACTCGTTTAGAACCGCATCATGTCCTATCATGGGTTAGGAGTCGGTTTTAGGTAACATGTTTTTTTTTTTTTTTTTTTTTTTTCATTTTCAGATTTGAACTATAACGTACGCGCATACTCCACAGTAACTTCCCACGTCTTAGCAAACATACCAGTGCCAAGAATCTGGACATACATAATCAAAACCAATAAGAATTTTCCAAAGAGGAAAGGAGATGCTTGAAATGAAAACCCGATGCTTCCTTAGCTATTTATAGGTGGTCCATCGGCACTCTTTAACAAATTATTTTGGAAAATTATACATAAGTCATATGAAAATTTACAAGTAAACATTTGTATGTTGTAAAATGGTTTCATGTATTTTGTATTAAATAAAAGTCAAAGTGCATGCACTACAAAATTTGAAAGAATAAAGGAAAAGATGAAACATTAAGTTGCATTTGCCTTAGTTGTTTAGAGCAATAACCATTTTTTCTTTGTTTTCATGTCGTTTGTTTAATTTTTGAAAGTTCGTAAAAAAAAATAATTAAATGTGAGTTTACGTGTCCGTATTTGTACACAGGAAGGATAAAAAGTTTGCAGATCGTTGTGCAAAATCCAATATTTAAGAAAAGCAAAAACTAATAAGTTAAAAAACTCACAGAGATACCCCTTCTGGTTCCCCCAAGGCCCCCCAACCCTCCCGGTTTCGCAAAATTTTGCAGAGATGCCTCCTCTGGTTCTACGACATTTTGTGGGCAGATTCAAGCGGAAACTCCAACGACTGTCATTCGGCGATGGTTTCGGAGCTAAGTGCTATCGGAGAACAATTCGAATATATATAGTGTATCCTAATGCTACCCTCATAGGAAGATCACAGAATGAGGAAAGCTTGGAATATAACATGTGAAGTACTTTATAGGTAGCACGGTTGGAAAATTTAGAAAAAAAAGGGAATGTGGATTCGGACGTGGGATTCGTTGGCTTTGGTGGCATATTAGAATGGATGTTGATGCGGTCGTTAGCCTTGCTATAAAGCAGTGTAATTAGAGAATGATGTTTAGTGTATATTCTCGTTGTATACATTTTCACTTTTTGATAACTAGTGTCTAAGATGAGAAATTTGGTTTTGGCGACTGGCGCCCGGCACAGTCCGGTGGCGGTGTTGAGGGCGAGCGGCCTCAGTGAAAGTGTCAAATCAGAGTGAAGGGAAATTGTGAACACTGAATTGGTCAAGAGATTTGGGGCTTCTTTTCTTTTGGACTTTGGAGCCCTAATCGATTCCGGATTCCTATTTCAGTTCCGATTTTGGTTCCGGTTCCTAGAAAAAAGGAACCGAGAATCAAATCGGAACCTCCGGTTTGGTTCTCCGGTTCCTGGTTCTACCTAGGAACCACGCTCATCCCTAATAATACGGACCTAAGCTGTAAGATTTGGCGATGGGCCCAGGGGTGAACGGTCAAAGAAGAGAAGGGAGACCGAGAGCTTTCGGGGGAGAGAGGAAAAAAAAAAGAAAAAAAAATCAAAATTAGTTATGTCTAGAAATTATTTTCGAAAATAAAAAATTAAGTTGTTATACTTCTTATTTCTATTTTAAATCTATTCTCTAACAAATTTTCTATCTCAAAAGATAAAATAAAAAATTGACGAGAACAAAAAAATAAAAAATAAAAACATTACCACCCCTAAATTCCATTTACGACAACGGGAAAGCATCCATGGGGTATAAGTCAAGAGCTATTCATGCTTAGCTAAGAATGAATAAGACCTAGTTATATTCATCGCATTTATGAGAAAAGATATTTAGATTCGTTCTATTAGACTTGATTAACCGAAACACGCGTCACCCATAATTAAATTAGACATTCATTTTCAATCCAACTGAAGGAAAGATGTTGAATATACTATTATCACATGATTAATTCTTCTGATGATTCTAGCCAAATAATGAGACTGCTTCGAAGAAGTCCCATTATCCTACCGAATTCCTGCCAAAGATGGAAATGCAGAGTCCTATCAAACGTTTGCGTAAGAAGACGAAATCTTTTCTCTCGACATGCAGAGTCCCTTATCTACCATTAATGGTAGTTTACATCTTAAACCCTAATTTCGAAGGTTGTTCCACCATCTCCTCTTTTCGTCTGCACTGGTAATCTCTCCGCTCACAGTCTTCTCTGGTTTCTTCTAGTCTTCTTTCCCTTGCTGTCGATGGCATTGGTCCTGGAATCCGCCATCTGCCCACCTTCCAAACCTTATTCTCTACGAACCCTATCTGCAACACCCATGTGTAATGTCCGCCTCTAAATCTCTGCACTTATTTGATCCGACGATGGGAAACATCAGAATTGTTCTCCCCACTCGTCATCTCCCCTCCCTCAGTTCCGCTCACTCTTCTGACCATCTCATTTGCAATTCCGCAATTTCCGTCCTTTCTTTGTTCATCGAAATCCCACTTCAAGAATTCCGCATGTTGCTCTTCTTCTGCATGTCGACTTCCTTCCTGCCCTGACCTCTCCGAGTCCGGTCGTGTTGGAGGCAATCATGGATACCCACGACCAGGGGGAGGATTCGCGCCTTGCCGCCCTCTGCAACAGATTGGGTAGACTCTGGCCTGAGCATGAAATTGACGTTTGGGACGACACGCCACCATTGGAAAAACTCGAAGAGTGCAAGATGATATTAGTTGATGAAATTCTCTCAAATCCCTCTATTAATTTCCCAGCATTTCAAAATACTTTGAAGTGAGCTTGGCGCACAGAACAAGTCGAGATTACCCAACGCGAAGCTGGCCTCTATGTGGCTAAATTCAAATAAGAAAATGATAAACAGAGAGTCTTAGATGGTGGTCCGTGGCTTTTCTCTAGTCATTTGGTAATATTTAAGCCTTGGATACCAAATACGCCATTACATTGTTACGATTTCACTACATGTGCATTATGGGTACAAGTTTTCGATCTCCTCCTAGAGTGGTGCTCAGCTCAAATGCTATGCAAAGTGGTTAAGGGCGCACATGACAAAATCTCTGTTCCAGAAATTGATTTCTCAATTTCTATTCCTGACAAAGTTTCGAAAGCAAAGTTAAAACCCGTTTGATAACGACTCAAAATTTCTATTTCTAGAACAGAAATCCGTTTGATAATATAATAAAATTTCTATTTATAGGAATAAAAATTGATTAGATAAATAGGAAAAAATACAAAATAATAGTCGAAATAATACTAAAACAACATAGAAAATCATAAAATACAAAATAATAGTTGAAATAATACTAATACATTACAAAAGTTGAAAATACAATTTCATGGAATTTCCTATTACATGTACTTACGTTTCCTATTACGTAATATTTTCTTTTGAAAAATAAACAACATGGCAAAAAAAAAAAATCAATTGAAGTTCAATTGTAGTGAATATGTCGTTATGTTTTTGCCGAAATTGATTTCACATTAATCAAATAAGTCTAATGATAGCCATGATTATAATAGTCTAATCTCCTAAAAAAAAAAAAATCCTAACTTCAAGTCTAATTCCAATTTATTTCCAAATTTTGTTAAAAAAATCCTCACCGTGTTCAAAAATCGTCACCAATTTTTTTCAAAATTATCAACACTAGGATTATTTAAAAATTTATTATCAAAATCTGTATTTTTATCAACACTCTTACAAGAACAACAAATTCCTTATTAGATCTTTTTTCCTTATAAAAGAAAAATTGGATGAAACCCTAATGATTTGACCACTTTTTACCGCCTCAATATGAAGTTTATGATTAAAAAAATAGGTAGCCAGATAGAGCCGTTGTCTAGCGTACAACGGAAGAGTAGGTGAAGAAAGACTCATTAGATATGAATATGGTAAGTTGACTATTACCATACGTGAAATTTCTTGTGTGCAACAAATGAAGCCTTGTTCATTCAATTCCCACTATCTAGCCCAATGGTTAAGATTTTCAATCAATATTGATTGAAATGATTATATTAAAAAATCATTAAAATATTTTGGACTAAATTAACTATTTCTATTTCTATTTCAATATTAGTGATCTAAAATATTTTGGATTAAATTAACTATTTCTATTTCTATTTCAATATTAGTGATCTAAAATATTTTGGACTAAATTGAAAAGTTGAGAAAAAAATTTTCTATTTCTATTTCAGAAAGCGAGAAGTTAAAAATTTTAATTTCTGATTTCTTCGATTTTTCTATTTTTGGAATAGAAGTCTGTTTCAGAAATAGAGAAATCAAATTGCGTTACCAAACATATTTCTATTCCAAACCTGTTCCGGGGAATAGAGAAATAGAGAAATCGAGAAACAGAAATTTTATCATGCGCGCCCTAAATGTCTTGGGAGAGTGCTAGAGGTGAAACTTGATACAAACGAGGGCACAATTCTCAAAGGTGGCTGAGTCAAAGTTGAACTCAATTTAAGAGAACCATTGAAAACATGGCAGTTGATTTGTATAGATGGGAAAGCTATTTGGCTCGATTTCCGTTATGAACGGCTCTCTCATTTCTGCTACTCTTGCGGTAGGCTAGGCCATTATGTCATGTATTGTCAGGAAATTCCTTTTAATGAAGCAAAAATGGCAGGCAAAGAAAAGATGGCCTTTGGCCAATGGTTACGTGTAGAAGTTAAGAAATATAGTCCGTATTGGCTAACCTTCTATGGGGGCAAAGGCAACCTCTGATGAGACTGAAGAAGTGATTCCAGAAACTCCTCCCTCCATGATCATCAAGATCCCTGCATTACCCTCTATAGAAGACATAAATGCAGGAACTCAACCTAGACTAGCCATGTCTCACCTTAAATCTATTGTGAAGCCACATTAGCACCTTTGTCCCGAAGGAATAACACTTGGGAACTCCTCTACCAGCGAGTTAATCCCTATTTCTACCAAGATGAAGGGTATACAAGATGCATCACCTATTGCCAAAGACATGGAAACTAGCAGCCCGAAGCAAAAAACCATACCTCTTCTCCAACCTGTGGCTGCACCGCCTCAGCAACACCATCATGATAGTACTCTATCGACGACTTCTCCCATTGGAGCGATGATCCCTGTACTTGCCCAGTAGAAGGGTACTCATGATTAGACAAGGGATGTTGCAATACCCGAGAAACTGAAGCATTCACGACTCTCTACCAAAGCAAGCATCGCTAAGAAGCTTAAGACGTATAATCCTTATGAGTCCCGTACTTACCTATTTGAAGGTCTAGATAAAACTCTACTCTTGGACACACCCATTTTTTCAGCTGAAGAAGCCAGTAAGTGGGTTGATGTGGCTTACCTTAAAAAGCCACCGCTTGAAAAATGAAACTACTCAGTTGGAATTGTTAGGGATTGGGCTTTCCCCCGACAGTTCAAGCCCTTAAGGCCCTAGTGGCCAAAGAAAAGCCTGACCTGGTTTGTTTTTTTTTGTTTTTTTGTTTTTTTGTTTTTCTTTTTTTATGGAAACAAAGAATAAAGAGGTAGTGCTAACTCGACTTCAGCGACGTTTTAAGTTCCCAAACTCTCACATAATCAACCCTATTGGCTTGGCTAGAGGAATGGCCATGTTTTGGCAGGTTCATATTTCTCTACAAGTGGATCAATCTACTACGGACTTTTTTAATACAATTTGTATGGATTCAAGGATGGGCATACCGATGCGGTTGACATGTTTACATGCACTAGCGGCATTTCACTCTTGACAACTATTATGGACAGCTCTTCGACACATTGTCTCCTCCAACTCGTTACCTTGGGTCTGTGTTGGTGACTTTAATGAAATCATCTATCATTGGGAGAAAGTGGGCAAACGGTCAGCAGATTCATATAGAATGCATTCCTTTAGAGAAGTTCTACACGACTACTCACTGATGGATATCGATAGCAAGGGATGTGCTTTTACCTGGATGAACAATCATGAGGTGATGAATTGGTGAAAGAAAGGCTGGATAGGGTGCTTTGTAATTTGACTTGGCGGCTCACTTTCCCTGAGGCCGAGGTTTTTGCTTTACCTGCAGTGGGTTCCGATCACAGCCTTTGCTATTAACTACTGAAGCCAAACCGGGTAGAAGACGTACAACCTTTATATTCGAAGCCTACTAGTTACATGACTAGGAATGCCGTGACATCATTGCAAAAACATGGACCTCAGTAAAGGAAGTTGGCCACGACCTGCCACACAAATTGAAGATGGTAAGCTCGGCTCTAGCTAATTGGAGTAGAGTCAAGTTCTCTAAGGCCCATTCTTAGATCTCAGATTTGCAATAGCAATTGCAAAACATTACAAACCAAATTCATGGTTACTAAGATAAACAGCTAACCACTAAATTGAAGGAAGAGCTCCAAAAACCATGGCAGCAAGAGGAGTAGTACTGGGCGATGCGATCTAGGATAAATTGGCTAAGGTGGGGAGATAAAAACACCAAATTCTTCCATGCAACTACCATTCAGCGAAGACAACAGAACAAAATCAGAATGCTACAAGATGACAATCAACAATGGGTGTGAGATGATCAAATTCTGAAGGAGATGACGATGGCTTTCTTTTCGAACCTTTATAAATTAGCGGGATATCGAGACTATGGTCCCATCCTCGAGAAATTTTCATGTGTGGTTACACCAGAAATGAATGCTATCTTAACCGCTGTGGTAACTCGAGAGGAGGTCCAAACAGCCACTTTCCAATTGGGAAAGACTCAAGCCCCGAGCCCAGATGGATTAAATGGACTTTTTTTTTTTTTTTTTTTTTTTTTATCAAAGCCACTTGGATATCATACAGGATGAGATTTTTCTCTCGGTGCAGAAATTTTTTCAATTAGGAGTGATGCCCATAGATCTAAATTGGACCATTATCTCTTTAATCCTGAAAATCCCTAACCTGGAACATCTGGACCAATACCAACCCATTAGTCTTTGTAATTATGCCTATAAAATCATATCCAAGGTACTTGCCAATTGCTTGAAACCCTTCCTCCCTGATATGATATCTATGGAACAAAGTGCTTTTGTGAGTGGCCGCCAAATCTAGGACAACATCTTAATTGTACAGGAGGTGTTGCATCAAATCAAGACTCGAACTAGAAAGAGGAATTTTCAAGCGGTCTTAAAGATGGACATGCAAAAGGCGTACGATCGTGTGGAGTGGGACTTCTTGAAATATTATCTCCTTAGGTTAAGTTTCCATTCTATTTGGGTGCAGTGGGTGATGCAGTGTCTTACGACAGTCTCCATTAGCGTAAAATTTAATGGAGAACAATTGAATTATTTCTATCCGACGCGAGGCCTTAGACAGGGAGATCCCCTATCCCCTTATCTGTTTATTCCGATGGCGAATGTCTTGTCAACACTCATACATCAAGCCCTTGATATGGGAAATATGAAGGGCATCTAGTTGAACAGGTGGTGTCCTACTCTTTCCAATTTATTTTTTGCAGATGATGCCATATTCTTCTTAGATGGGAAAGTCCGGGAATGTCAAAATCTTGCTAACATTCTGAACCAATATTGTTTAGCTACGGGACAGGCTGTTAATCAAAATAAATCAGGCATTTTCTTCAGTAAAGCTTGCCTTAGTAGTCTTAAAGAAAACCTGGTGAAGGAATTTCGAATCCCTGTGCTAGCTAAGACGGGTAAATACCTAGGTATCCTGTCAGATTGGGGACGTTCTAAACAAGACATGTTTGCTTGGATTTTGGGGAGAGTGAATGCAAAACTTGATGAATGGAAAGAGAATCTTATATCGAAGGGTGGAAAAGAGAATCTCATCAAGATTGTTGTTTAGGCGATCCCACAGTATGCCATGTCCATTTTTAAAATTCCTATATCACTATGTTACTCCATTGAAAAGAAGATAGCGAGATTCTGGTGGCAGAATGATAGTCGCAAATCAGGTATTCATTGGAAAAATTGGGAATTACTAAAGAGAAGGAAGGAAATGGGAGGGCTCGGATTTAGAGATCTCATTACTTTCAATAAAGCAATGCTTGGCAAACAAGCCTGGCGATTAATCCAGCAACCTTTATCTCTGTAAAGCAAACTCTTTAAGGGTCTATATTTCCATTCATAGGATTTTAGATACGCTGCCAAAGGCGCTCAACCTTCCTGGGATTGGCAGAGCCTACTGTTAGGGCGGGACTCAATTTTACCAAAGCTTCGATGGTCGGTCGGCGATGGGACAAAGATCAGAATTCGAGAAGATCGATGGCTACCTAGAGGAATACTTGGCAGACCTGCTACTAGAGATGAACTAGAGATGGTGGCTGAACTGATTGTATCGGAACACAACCATTGGAATATTACTTTACTACAATGTTATTTTGATGCTGAGACTACAAAAGAAATCCTCAACATCCCGGTAAGGCCTAATTATGCAGCAGATCAACAAATTTGGATAGATACAACACAAGGTCATTATACAGTGAAAAGCGGCTACCATTCTATCAGACATGTAGCCCTACCACTAAAGATAATAGAACCTCGTCTTCCTTTCAAACACCTCAACTCCTTTGGAGGAAGTATATGGAAACTTAAACCTACACCCAAAATTCGGATTTTCCTTTGGTCTATATGCTAGAATGCTCTACCCATCAAAGACAATCTTTTTCACAGACGCATCCACTTAGAGCCGGTATGCAATTTATGCTCTAATCAAATACCAGAAACGATGGAACACCTCTTTCTACTCTGTCCATGGACTTTCAGAATCTGGTCTCACCCACAGATTGGCATTCACATTCTACCCACAGAAGTACAACGTATAGATGCACGGCTTGCATACAGATTTGCACATAAGAAGATCTCACCTAATATGGAGATTGTAGTTGTTGTCTTCTGGTAGATATGGAAGGCGCACAATAAGTTCATTTTTTGTCGCCAAAGCCCTAATCCATCCTATGTCATGGATGCAGCCCTTGCCTAACCACGAATAGCTTAGCACTCCTCTTCCAATGCGGTGGGAACGGGCGAAATCAGATCCAAGCACATTATGGCGGCCCCCTAATCCAGGAGTCCTAAAGATCAACATCGATGGGGCTTTTCAAATAGAAAGCACTACTGGTTCAATGGCATATATTTGCGGTGACCATACTGGCAAAATGATAGAGGGCTTTACCAGAGGTGTAGCAGCTTCCTCGACTTTGCAGGTGGAGATCTAGGCGCTATGTATAACTCTGCACCATCTTCTGCGGCACGTCAAGACTCGGGATCCACTTCTTATCGAATTGGACTCCCTTACGTTGGTTGAAGCTGTGAACGATCCTCAAGCGACGCCATGGGAGGTTTGATATTTGCTCGCTGAAGAAGCTGCACTTCTCCCCTGTTTTTCTCGACTTCACGTTAGGTTTTGCAGGCGCGAGGCTAACTTTGCTGCAGATTGGGCTGCTAAGGCCCACAACAATGGCTCTTTGTCTCTGACTTGGGCTGCTTTTCCCCCCTCTCTTTTGTTGGATCTTCTTTACTCAGACGCTATTGCAGTGGGTTGTAATGTTCCTTTCACCTTAATGCAATTTCACATTTCGACCAAAAAAAAAAGGAACAAAAAGGACTGACGTTGCTCTAATAATCATTAGGACACTCAATCGTGGGATGCAACTGGTGGGTGACCTGTCAAAAGTCGGAGAAATAATAAGACTGTATGTATAAAGATGCTTAAAAAGTCTCTGGGCAGAAATTTTTTGGGAAGAAATGTGGTAAAAATATATAATTGAGTCAATAAAACACACACCCGGAAGGGCAATGGGGAGGAGGACTATCTCAAGTTAACGGTTCTGTGAAAATATTTGCGAATCATGAGGATCACAGAAAATAGCAAGTCACAATAGCATCGAAAGTAACTTGTCCCGAACAAATAAATGATTCCAATGCGATTTGTTTGAGCATGAAAAGTGCGTGGGCCTTATCCCCGCCTCCCTGCTCTTTTTACGGATCAAAGGGGAAACTTTAATTACGGAAGCATCATATTTATTGGCGATATGGTTAATTATTGTCTCGAGAATTAATGGTTAATTACTAAATGTACTTGATAATTGTCTAGAGTAAGGAACACCGGTCGATATAGTCCTTCGCTAGGAATAGTAAATCGACAGGGGAAGTTTTTACTAGCAACTCAACCAATCGCTGGATATAAAATGATGTCCAAACGCCATGTGTGCTCGTACTCCTGTCCCAATGAAATTGGAGACAATGAAATGCCTTACTTGATGTTCTATATTTGGTTGGTGGAAGGGTGATATAACTTGTAGCGAGCATAGACCACCTAAAATTTCCGGGTTAAAAAAATTAAAGGGCGATCTAAAATACTCACAAAGTAATGCTTAGATGGACTTGGTTCGCTAGTCATCGGTCATACGTTTTATAAGAAAATTAGTGCTGCAAAATTTGTGGATTTCCCTCATCTGTTAATGACAAATATGCCAGGTAGGTACTTTGTGAAAACTCTACATAATAGATGAAAACACAATTTCATTTCTCAAGTCACTAGTTAAAATTGTCAATCTTTTCCTTGGTTAAACAAACGGTTCGTCCCCGATTAACGAATGGTCTAGTTAGTGAGTGTTTTAGGGCACTCATCAATCATACTTAATAAAAAGAAATTCACACCTAATACCTGATTATGTACAACATGAGAAAATGTTAATTTTGAAAATGACAGATTGAAGATACCATGAAAAATAAAGAAAAGAAGAAAGGATGGGAAAAGTCAAGAAAGTGGCTAAGCACTAAAGTAATCAAAGAAATTAGCTTCATGATCTTTGAATCGGCAGGTGCTTGGATATTAATTTCTTGTCGTTGACTCCTACATAGTTACATCATATTTTATTAGGTGACGAATAGGATAGAAAATTGACAACGTTAAATTGTTGGTATTCAATTTTAGCCACTTTTAGTACCAAAAAAGAAAGAGTGGACAGAGAAATTAAGCAAAAGAGGACGACTCAAATTTTTTAGGGGGCGAACGCGTCAGTTTGAAGGTGGCTCAGTCAACTACGATCCGGGGCCTTAATAAAAGTGGGCAGTGCACCTCCTTATCCGCAGCTAATCCTTACTTAATTTTCACAATCAAGCACGATTACTTTTGCACCGAAACTAAAACAATTATAATACACCAAGAAAAATGTCGCTTGGTGTAGAAAGAGGAGGAAACTATCCGATCAATGTAAGCTTATTATACGGATGCTAATTCAATTATAAAATTTTTGATTTTGACAATTCAATTATAAAATTATGCGTAAAATTTCAATACAATCATTTTGACTAATTTTCATAGGAAATCGCTGATACGATACATGGGATACCAATGCATCGTACTCTGTGTGCAGCCGGCTACCTCATAGCATTCTGACACGTTGCCTCGATCAACACAGTGCCATCATTACGAATCATATTTTTATGAATCGTTGCTTGTTTTAGGAAAGCATATATATTTGGTCAAGATTTGATTTTTGATCTCTTTTGTCTTCAATCTTCAACCCTCAATATCCTCTGGTCTAAAGCCCTTGGCCTTCGAGTTCTTCTCGTCTTCAATTTTGTCATTTCCATGGCTTCTAAGCCTTCGTGTTATTCTTTTGTGAATTATTTCATTAAGTTTGACAGCCTATGAGAAGGCACACAACAGTAATTGCTATCACGACCTTCGAAACGAGGTCGAAGGTTATCCTCCCGACGTTGTCTTGTTTCAGACAACACTTCCAGATTCCTGCAACCCTTCAACTTGTTTCCCTGCTGAAAAGCTTCCTTTTCAGAAATATTCTATTGTAGATGTCTGGACTATTGACTCCCAGCGATTCAGAAGATTTCCTTCTTTTGATGTGGGGTTTTTATGAATGGTACTTAAGGATGAGGTTTGAAGACCAAATACGTTCTCCCTGGAAAGAAGGTGATATCCATACTGCGATTCAGTTTAACTGCTTCGATTGGGATCTAAATCTAGGTTTCTTAGGTGCTACCATCAGCTTTTGGTCTCCATGGATCAATTGTTTCTTTTTCCCTTAAGGACCAATGTCGACCATGCTACTGGACACTTATGCCATAGCTAGTTTCTTCCCTTTGTCACACCCGCACAAGACGTTGGTCCTCCCAAACATCTCAAGTTCATCGACAACAGTGCTCTTTCCTACGTAAATTTTTAAATCAAATTCTGTAAAACGTCTAGCCTTGTTACCAATATCGAACATTTGGCGTTCTCGCTACTCTGGCTCTCCAAGTATGTATGTTTCACCCTGCTCTTAAAGTATCTAGGGATTTCCTCGGTATCGCCTCCAGTCTAGCAGAAGGCACATCGATTGCATTAGGCCCGCTGATTCTCGTTGCTCTGTACAAAGGCCTCACCCATGCCCCTTTGGCTATGCAGTCAAAAGGGTCCGGTCCCTTTTTTGGCTTCTTTTGGTCTCTTCAGGCTTGAATGCTTTATGTCTCCTATCCCTTTTCTCTGATCAAGTCCGTGTCTTACTTCAATACGATGAATTGAATCTTCAGCCTCACTTTCCTGATTCCGTCGGATGCCGATTGTTGAATCATTCCTTTACTTGTTCCAAGTGGCGTTTCCCGGTTCAAGCAATTTCTTCGAATGTTCTGGATCAATGTGGTCGCCCCCATTGACTTCCCATTGAGATTATCAAAGAAAGGATGATATGCTATGCAGTCATAAATGGTGGGTCCGGTCCCTAAAAGAATACTTGAGGTATCTGGCTTCTGAGTTATTTTGTTATTTTGTCTCTTCAGGTTTTTCTTATTGAATAATGGCTTTAAGAAAAATGTCTCCTATCCCATTTTTACAAGAAGGAGCTTGGCTTAAGAGATTTTTGATCATTTAGATATTATTGAGAAAGCAAATCCGTGATCTATAGCATACACCAAAGATCCAAAATATCATGGCAAGACCAAACATATAGATACCGATATAATTTTGTCAAAGATATGGTTGCACGAAAGGATGTGAACTTACAGTATATATCTACGTATAGAATGGTAGCAGATCCTATGATAGCCAATACCTAGGAGATGTATTTTGTGGTCAAGTAAAATCTCTAGAATTGCGTAGAGTCCGATATGAATTGTTTTCATCATTAATGCCTATGAATCTTTGTTTGATCTTTATGCATCTTAATGCTTAGTGCATTCAGCCTGTTTTTAAGCTTATTATCTAGGTGATAACAAGTTTAAAATCTATTGTTTCTAAATGTTAAGATGAGGACATGATATTTACTATGTCTGAAAGTAAAATAACCCACATATTTTATTTTATGATGAGATGTGAGTTCTGAAGAATTTTGTGAATGAGTAGATATGTGAACTCAAGTTAGACATTAGGTATGTCTGAACTATCATTCCGTCGCATGAGACGACCAATAAGAATGGCAAAAGATGCCGTGTGAGACTCTTGAGGAAAAGAGCATGACTTTTACTTATTCTCAAGATTTCTATTTAGTGTTTGCTATCTTAGAATGTTGCCAATGGTCATGAGTTGATTCGATTTAATGGGAATCACGGTCGACCCAATTATGATTGTCTTTGGGATAATCATAATTGTGAATACAATATATATCATTGTTTAAAAGAGATCAAGAGAGATATAAAATGTGATCGATCGATCTAAGGTACTGCATACTAAATTTACTCGGAATGTGATGCCCATTATGAGCTGCTATATATTTGTCAAAGTATGTCTTTGGTTGTCAGAGTATGAATGTTGTAGAGAGGTTGATTCAGCCCACCATGTGCGAGTGGGAGATGATGGTTTTATTTAATTAATGTGATGGGCCTAAGTTGGGTCCGCCATGTTTCCCGGTTCAAGCAATTTCTTCGAATGTTCTGAAGATCAATGTCGGTCGCCCCCAGATTGAGATTATCAAAGAAAGGAAGATTAGATCTTTGATTTGAGGTATACTCTCTGTAGTAATAGGCGATTTGGACGGATTTAGGTTGTGCTTATGCCAATTCCTTATTCATTGGATTTCCCTTAGATGTCAAAGCATAAGTACAAGCCAACTGACAACAAGCCTTATAATTATTGCTTTGAGATCACCGGACTGATTCATGCTTGATATTCTCTTTATGAGTTTAAACTCAAATCTCATTGTACATGTTGCATTTTTCCGCCCAAAGAGAGAAAAATACATAGGTTTAGGGTTACTGCTCAAAAGCGGTCCAAATAGTTCATCAAAATGATTATTCAAATGAAAGTACCAAATGCCACAGCAAATGGTCCATCAATTAAGAGCACAAAACTTGTGTGTTTTTAGGAGGCACCACTAGCTATTTTTGGAGTTGGTCAAAAACCAATTGAAACATAGGAGTCTCGTCTTTTTTTTTTTTGGTAAATGGTAATAAATATATAGGGGGAAGGCCAAATGTACAAAAGATCATGGCATCGAAAACATATACTCAAGATGAGAAGACATAATGAGTGGATGGATGTCGAGATGTAAAAGCAACAACACAAGGCAACCAGGATAAGGAAGCCAAGCTAACAAGAGACAAGCATGGCATGAACAACCGGCTATCAAAACACAAACTCCTCAATGGAGAAGGGAGACCACCGCTACAAAAACAACCAGCACAATTTAGAAGAAAACTCCCAGCAATGGCACAGCAGGGTTAGGGATCCCCAGAGAAAATAATTGGGTCAAGGCCCCAGCTCTGTTGCAACTTTCTGTTCTTGAAATTATCATCAACGTTCTTGAAGGTGATAGCTTTATCTATGACCACTTTGAACAAGTGGTTCTTCAAAGCCGGAATAGTAAGAGGCTGGTCCCTAAAAAGGATGATGTTCCAGTTCCTCCAGATAATGTGATGTAACGCATCAAAGGAGAAGCGAGCAATGCACTTGTAGAAATCCTTGCCATAAAAAAGGTGGTGGCCCAACGGAGATTCTCCCTCCAAGACCTATTACGCCAGGGCAAATTGCATCTGGCCGCCCAAAAGAACGCAATACCAACCGTGATACAACATCCAAAAAACAGATGGTCCATGGAATCAGGCATCTCATTGCAAAAAGCATAGGAACCACTGTCAATTTTGCCATATGACAATAAGAGAGCTTGAGTGGGAAGTCTGCTCTTAAGCCATAATCTAGAGGTTTAACTGGTACCGAGGAGTGATTGCATTGTTCCAGATGAACGCATGCCAAAGGACACGACTCCTCTTCCACCTAATGGCCTCCCATGCCGACGCCACCGAGAACCGATCCACCGGGTCCTCCCTCTAGCAAAAGCAGTTTGGATCTTGAGAAAGATTCGGGAGGGGTTCCCCCCATGACTGTAGCACCTCCAAGAGAGATTGCCTCGCTTCAGAAAAAAAGATCAACCACTATAGCCTGCCTAAAGAGCCCAGAGCTATAAATAAGTGAATTTGAAAAAAGTAAGTTCAGAGGACCCTTATGATGCCAGTTATCAAACCAAAGTGATATTGATTGGCCATCCCCGATTCTCTAGTAGAAGATGTTCCGAACGTCCCTCTTGAAACTTAAGATCTTCTTCCATGCCCAAAAGCAGAAGGTTGGTTTCTTAGCGACCCAAAAGTTCCTATTTTTTAAAAAGGTGTGTCACGACCTACCCTCGGGGGAGGGAATAGGTTTAGGGGTATTGCCTAAAGGACGGGCCTAAGGCCCATGATTAGGCACGGGCTCTCTCAAGCCCATACCCCGCGTGACATTGGGATTTTTTAAAGAATTTTGCACAAAAGGAGTTGCCACTAGCCTATTGGGGGTTGGCTAGAAACCGGGTGAAGCATGGGAGTGTACCTCACTTCCTACGCAACCAGAGAATCTAAGATCGGGGACTTGATTACACTAATTGACCAATTAGTGCCCTTTCGATACCTAATCTTGTTCATTTTAACAAAATGATTTTTTTTTTCAAGTAGTTTGGATTGATTTTATACTTATCCACTAACATGTTAGGTGATCATGCGGATGCGCAATCATTAAAGTAACAATCATAACTATCAAAATCCTAATTGCAATTAAATTAGCACATGCCACTAAGCAATTGCAAACATAGTTAAACAGGTAAATTTAACAATGCAACATAATCAATAAACAAACAATTAAAGGCCTAAATACACTATAAAGGTAATACATGGCCATTCCTAATCAAAACCTACATTTTTTGGATTTTTGAAAATTAAAATTTTTTTAATTTTTTTTTAATTTAAAATTAATTTTTAAATAAAAAAGGCTAATCGGGTCGGGTTCAGTTCGACCCGACCCGATCAATGAGGATTGGGTTCGGTCGAGGTTTGGTCCAAATGGGGGCTAGCCGAACCGGCCCGACCAGCCTTGGTCGAGCCTTTCTTTGGTTTGGATTAGGCCCAACTAGAGGCCCAATTTGGTCCAATCTCTTTTATTTTAAAAATGAAGCCCACAACTCCCTAAGCCCACAAGTTCATAAATCCCTAAGCCTGCAAGCAAAAAGAGTCCAAGCCCAAACTCAGCCCATATCGTTCAGAAAACCCTATTCGGTTTGCGACCCGTGTCTGACTCGATTTTTGGCTGAAACCCTAGGGTTTCTCAGCGGCGCTGACGACGGCGGCGACGGGCTTGATGGCGGTGGCAATGGCGACGCGGAGTGGCTCACAGCAGCAGCTCCTCGAGCTGCGGGTGGAGTGGCTCGACTTGGCTCGAGCAGAGGGAAGACAGCAGGCGAGCCAACGCAAGTGTGGGTGCTAGGCGTGAGCGAACGGCGCTCCGGTGGCAACAGGGCGGAGGCGGAGCAAAGGCGAATCAGGGGGGCGCTGTTGCTGGTGTAGTGGGTCGCTTGGAGACGTGGCATCGAGAGAAGCAACGGAGCTTGCGGGTGAGGCGAAGCTCCGGTGTTGCAGATCAGGCCGAGGTGGAGCGATGGTGACAGGGGTGTCGCGGGCTTCGAGTTGCAGCATCCGGTGTGGCGGAGCAGGGACCGAGCTTCGGTTGCTGGGTAGCGACCGGCACAGGAGGACGAGTGGATAGGGGCGCGAGACTCGACCGACGCGGGGATTCGGTGATTGCGGAGGCATGGCGGGTAAAAGGCAAACGTGGCCAATGGGAGATGAGTCTACCGGGGGAAGAACAAGTGTTCTTCTTCCCCTCCGATGCTCTACTCTCTCCCTCTCCACTTCCCTATTTTTCTCCCCCACTCCCTCTCACGGTGCTTCCCTCGGTTCCTCTATGTGTGCTGTTTTCTGTGTGTTTTTTTTTTTCTCGATCTCTTCCTCTCCGCCGTTCCCTTCTAAGGTTTCATGGACGAAGATGGAGGAAGGAGAAGGTGGCATGGGCCAGGCCAAGGCGAGATCTAGCCCCGCCCCTTCCATGTCTTATTTTTTCTATTTTTTTTGTTGTTTTGTTGTTTTTTTTTTTTAAAAAAAATGACTAATTTCTAATTCCATACACAATTAAATCCTAAACAAAAATGGGAAAATTTAGGTGTCAACAAGATGGAATAAACCCACCTACACCACAATGCCCCCTTATCTGTAAACAAGAGCCAAATGTGCTTCGACATGGAAGCCTTATTGCAATCTTGAAGCCTCCTAATACCAAGACCTCCCTCCACTTTTTGGAGCTAGATATCATCCCAAGCTACCTTGGCACCCCCCTCCCCTAACTCCGAGCCTTTCCACAAGAATTTCCTGAGGATTTTCTCAATCTAGTCTAACACAGCTACAGGTAAAATAAATACACTTGCCCAGTAGGTTTGGATAGCATGAAGGACTGACCTGATAAGCTGAAGACGACCAGTGAAGGAGAGGAAGAGGTGTGTCCAAGATTGAACCCTCATTGTTATGCGGCTGACGAGAGTGCAACAATCCGCCTTACTAAGCCTTGAAGTAATAATTGGAACTCCTAGATAACACACTGGCAGGTTGCCTTCCTAGAAGCCAAGGTCAAGGAGAATTTGATTCCTTAAAGAAGGTGAACCTCCAACGAGGAAGATCTCACTTTTGCTAGGATTAGGAAGTAAACCGCTCCAACCGAAGAAGGTTTGGAGGCCTTCTTTGAGGAGAGCTATAGTAGGGATATCAGTCTCACAAAACAGAAATACATCATCCGTAAAAATAAATGCGAAAGCCTTGTTGGTCTACAGTAGGGATATCGGTAGGAGTGTTGTCTTGATTTTCACGTAACCAAAGAATAGCCATGGTAACTTTCCTAGTAGTGCCTTTTCAATACCACTAACTTGAAAGATTGTTTATTTAAGTGGTCATGCAATCTTGATTATCACTTATAAATCTAAAGGTATCAAAGCCACTAAGTGATCATGCAAAGTCCTTGGAAGGTTTATTATGGCCCTAAACTATAGCTGATCAGTCTACAAAGGAAATTGACAAACAATTTATTGAAGTGCAATATGGTAATGAAACAAACAAGTAGTGAGAGTGCAAGCATTAAGCACACAAGTATTCAAAAGGCTCAAAGTAAGGAACGAGAAAGAAAACCTGATACTCATTGGGCAAATACAATACATGGCCTCGTTTGGAAGCCTTGGGATAAGAACCCATAAGCTTGAAATTAGAGACTAAATTATGTATGAGATAAGCCTATTTACTCAGTATTTGGCAAACAAACAATCGATCAACCCAACCACCTCCTAATCAAAAGAGGGATTAATTAAAAGCAATGATTATTAAACTAAACTTGTATTCGCAAAGAAGTAGTCTAGCATCATTAACTCCTAATTAGAATTCTAATTCCCCACCTAAGCTAACTGCAAATAACATGCACACACGAATAAGGGCAATTAAACATTTCAATTTAAGCACACAAGTCAACCGGCGACTAAGCAATTAAAGGCATGAATCAGACTAAGAAAACAAGAAGTAGCATTTTCTTAACCCATTTTCTGAATTTTTATTTTCGAAAATTTATATATATATATTAAATAATGATGATGATGATGATGATCACGAATTGATTGCTGAATGCTATCTCCGTTTGAGGGGATAATTACAAAAAAAATCTTAAATATGTTACCAATTTTGTTCTGAATCTTTCAATTATGCCAATTGATTTCATCCAATCAATTTCAGCAGGAAATCATGGATGTAGACATCAGTCATCCGCCAATTCAATTCTAAATATTTTAATTATGTCAATTGATTCTATCTAGCCAATTTTGGTATGAAATCATGGATGTAGACGTTGGCCATCCACCGTCTTATAATGATGATGTGGACATTTCTAATAATATTTTGAATTTCTTAATAATAATAATAATAATAATAATAATAATAATAATAATAATAATAATAATAATAATTATTATTATTTATTATTATTATTATTATCATTATTTTTT
This sequence comes from Eucalyptus cloeziana, assembly GCA_014182715.1. Taxonomy (NCBI): domain Eukaryota; kingdom Viridiplantae; phylum Streptophyta; class Magnoliopsida; order Myrtales; family Myrtaceae; genus Eucalyptus; species Eucalyptus cloeziana. The sequence goes on from CM024639.1 coordinate 29,030,117, forward strand.
TTTATTATTTTTTTTTATTTTTTTTTTTTTTTTATTTTCCCTTTTTTTTTTTCGAGAGAGGCCAACCCCTGCTGGCCATAAGCATGGGCTCACGAGCCCTCGCTATGGCTAGCTAGGGCATGGCGGCCCCGCCTGATGCATGCGCTAGTCATATCAAGGGCACCACAGCCTCTACCCCAAGCCGATAAGGGCTAGGACACCCACCCCTGTGGCCGGTAAGGGTTGGACGACACCTCTCTCGACCTTCTGACCTCTCTCTCTCTCTCTCTCTCTCTCTCTCTCTCTCTCTCTCTATATATATATATATATATATTAAAAATGATTCACATCAGCACTAACTATCCCACGTAAGACAGTCGGCGTCTGTGTTAGTTATTTTTAGCTAAAATTAGCCAAATGAATTCAATTAGTAAAATGTGAAAAATTGTTTATGGCTTAATTGGCACAATTGAAAAGTTTAGGACTGAATTGATACAAGTGCAATCAATTTATAACTTTTTTGGTGATTTCCCCCATTTGAGCATTTGTGGCTTTTCTAGTAGTGAATCTTAATTATTTCTTACCATCTCCGCTAATATACAGTTTCCACTAAATAATGAACATGATTAGATATGAAAAATCCACTTTAAAAAAATCCATAAATTCCATACCTATTTTGGGCTTATAATAGCTACAAATCTAGAGTAACTAAATATAGCTTATATGTCTTGATATATATTTCCCCGCAATATATGTTGTCCTTGTTACAAAAGGCAGGAGGGGCGAACAATGAATCAATGCTATAAAAGTCCAAATGCAGTGAAGATAGACACCTTATACGCAGGCTACTACACGCGCCTGACAACAGATCGTTGTATAGAATGAAGGATCTTTACAACTAGTCTGGCCTAGCACTTATTCGAAGCTTGCTTGTAGCTATATTTAACAAAAAAAGCTAGGGGAAAAGCCCCAAGAAAGCCAAGCTGAGGTTCTCTCTTGACTACAGAAAAAGCAGAAGAGCATATGCACTATCTAACTGAAGCACTTCTTGTACTAAGCATTTATCTCATCATCCTCAAGACTCCGACTTCGTCGAAGATGAACTATTTGGGTTCTGCAAGGAAGCAATTGAGGTATTACTCTTCGTCTGGGAATTCTGGTTCGATGATGATAACTCAGTGAAGAAAACTACATGCTCCTGATTATCAAGAAGCAGTTGAAGGGCTCTCGGTATCCTGGGCAGGTTCACATCCAACACCCCCTCGAGTATTTGAACAACCTGCCCCATCGATGGCCTGTGAGTTTCCTCATCTTGTACACACCAGCTAGCAACTCTGCATATCCTAGTTAACTCTTCAGTATGAGCGTTTGTCTCCAAGTTTGGGTCCAAAAGATCAAGCAGGTCACCTCCTTCAGCTATCTTACTAGCAGCCCATGTTGGGAAGAACTTGACCGCCCCATTTTCCAATAGCTCTGAGTTCCTCCTTCCCGACACAAACTCAAAAAGCATCATTCCATAGCTATAAACATCAGCTTTTGCTGTTATGGCCACTCCAGAGATCCACTCTGGCGCAAGATACCCTCTTGTGCCTCTCATGGTCGTCAATACCCTGCTGAAATCTCGGCCAACAAGCTTTGCCAGGCCAAAATCTGCCACTTTTGGACAGAATTCAGCATCTAGAAGGATGTTCTCTGGCTTAATGTCGCAGTGTATGATGCAGTCTCTACACTTCTCATGGAGATAAGCCAGACCTCGAGCTGTTCCCAAAGCAATTTGGTACCTCGTTTTCCAATCCAAGGTCTTCAACTCCTTTCTATGAAAGAGATGATGGTCTAAGGAACCATTTGGCATGAAATCGTAGGCCAACAGCCTTTTGTCACCCTCAGAGCAGAACCCGCGGAGCCTAACAAGATTCACATGCTGGATGGTGCCGATTGTGCTTACTTCTGTTCGGAATTGCTTCTCTCCTTGGCTTATGCTTTCAAGCTTCTTGACCGCTATGTGACTTGAATCAGGTAATGTTCCTTTGAAAACTGAACCAAACCCGCCCCCACCCAACTTCTCTGAGAAATTCTTTGTTGCTACTTGCAAGTCCCGGTATGCAAAAGCTATCAGTGAACCCTCCAATGTCTTTGTTTTTACGGTTGCCCTTCTCCTCCATCTCCAAACGCCAAACAAGACAATGGCTAATATCGCTACTGCGGAGCTAACAGACCCTGCAACTATCGCAATTACATTGCTCTTCTTGCTCGTATCCTGAACGTCAGAAGCGGCACGCCTGAGATAGAAGCTTTTTCCATTGGTGTCACTTTGCGAAAGCTGTTGCGCATTGACGAGATCCCCAATCCAGATTGAGCAGGCATTATCCTCGAAAGCATAAGCCGTGCAAGAGCAATTGCTCAAACAAGCAGCTCGGCATTCTGTATTGCTCTCGACATCTAAAGATTGGGGATCAACGGGCAATTTAATGTTAGAACTAAGCGAGAAACGGTCTCTCTCCGCATTTGAAGCATTTTCCGCACAATTCAAGTCTGAATTCCTCTTGCAACCGCCAGACCAATCGCTCAGATTCCAATCCCTCAGAGACGTGATGTTAAACCCAGGCAAGCAGCTGCAGAAATTGACGGTATTCTCGCTGCAAACACCGAAAGGCCCACAAAGTCCATACACCTCACATTGTTGCCGGGGCTGCGACCAGAACAAGTTCCACACCTGGGAAGAAGGCAACCAGGAATACTGCTTGATCTGCCCAGAAAAATCTATCGCAAGCCTTGATGTGGTGTTGGCGGAGCTTTTGACTGAATAGGTGAAGTAGCTCTCGTTCTCATTGTCCACATATTTGAAATCGTAAATATAGTTCAATCTCATTTCAGGGATCAAAGAGAAAATTTTGTCTGATTGTCCCACGCCCCACTAGTCCAGTAATGCTTAGACCCATTCCACCATATGTAGTACTCACCGTCACTGAATGGCTGGAGATGGAGAGAGAACAAACCTGTCGAAGGGTCCTCGGCGTTCTTCCATGATGTCAAGTGCTGACTCGTGTTTTTGCGCTTGTCGATCCCTAATTTGGCACCGGGAAGCCACGTGTGCGTCAGGTGATCAAAGCTCTGCCACAGAGTCACGGAAGAATTCGGCACCACTTTGAGAGCGAAGTTGCCGTCGTCCTCAAGAACCGCCACCATGGAGCTCGATCCAGATGAAGAAGCAGTCAGATTCGTGGACCAAACGGGGACTTCGGAGTTGTTAACAATCACAAGATTGCCACCCGAGACCTTCAGTTCAGTGGAGTGCCTGTCAGTGATGGGGTTGTCTCGGTTGGCGACCCAGACGACGGTTTGCACGCTGATTTTGTTGTACCAAATGCCTATGTAGGAGTACGTGGAGTTACCCGGCGAGAAGAAGCCAAGCGTAAAGTTGCCACCCAAGGAGGTTAAGGTTTGATTACCAGATAGAGACCGATTTGCATCGAGCTTGTCTGTGCCAAGACAGAGGTGGGTGCACAGAGATGAGCAAAGCAAGAAAATTGGGAGTATGAACGACCACGGACTACTGTTTTTGCTATCCATGGCTGTACCATATAGGGTTTGAGCGGACAGGTGTAGAAACAAGATTCACAGGGGGAAGTATATATACCCGTTTGTGCTGAGCGAGGGTGAGGTAAGAGATCTCAAAGAAGAACGGGTCAAGAAACGTGCAAAGTATCGTGTGGGAGCTTCAACCGAGACTAGTGCATTATCATCGAGTAAGTAGGTAGAAGCATTTAAGTAGGCATCGTACCAGTGAACAAGAATGGGCATATGGCAGAGTGAAGAAGACGCTAGTGGTGCAACTTGGACATGTGATCGAGCAAGACTTAAGACATAGGCAGACCAAGACATTGATGAATCAGGAGCACAGTTTTACCAGCTCCAGTCCACAAGAAAGGAAGAAAACCAAGTGTCAAAGTCATCGATACATTAAAAAGCTGGACTAACAAGATTTGATTTTCATAAAGCATGGTCCAATATTCTTATGGTCCCTACTCTTGTCTAAGCTAGTCTCGAGTCAAGAAACGCGCAAAGTATCTTGTGGAAGCTTCAACCGGGACTAGTGCATTGTCATCAAGTAAGTAGGTAGAAGCATTTAAGTAGGCATCGTACTAGTGAACAAGAACGGGCATATGCCAAAGTGAATAAGACGCTAGTGGTGCAACTTGGACATGTGATCAAGCAAGACTTAAGACATAGGCGGACCGGGACATTGATGAAGTAGAAGCACAATTTTACCAGCTCCAGTCAACAAGAAAGGAAGAAAACCAAGTGTCAAAGTCATCGATACATTAAAAAGCTGGACTAACAAGATTTGATTTTTATGAAGCATGGTCCAATATTCTTATGGTCCCTACTCTTGTCTATGCTAGTCTCAGGTCAAGAAACGTGCAAAGTATCGTGTGGAAGCTTCAACCGAGACTAGTGCATTATCATCGAGTAAGTAGGTAGAAGCATTTAAGTAGGCATCGTACCAGTGAACAAGAACGGGCATATGCCAGAGTGAATAAGACGCTAGTGGTGCAACTTGGACATGTAATTGAGCAAGACTTAAAACATAGGTGGACCAGGATGTTGATGAAGCGGGAGCACAGTTTTACCAGCTCCAGTCAACAAGAAAGGAAGAAAACCAAGTGTCAAAGTCATTGACACATTGAAAAGTTGGACCAACAAGATTTTATTTTCATGAAGCATGGTCCAATATCCTTATGGTCCCTACTCTTGTCTAACCTAGTCTCGAGGTAAGTATCTTCAACAAAATGTGCTTGTGCCACGCATGCTGAGCTAACCTATTTGTCAAGGGACTAAGCTCTAGATTAACACATTGATTTATTCCCCCAATTCATTTATATGTAACATCATGGTTGCATGCCTTTATCGGAAAAACCTTATAGATTGTGTCCTAGCCATAGATGATGGAATGAAGAGACCTCTCAGGTTAGACTTGGAGCAATTGTTACTTGGCACTATGTCCATTATAGTCTTTTAGGTTGTGTTTGATAATTGGGATAAAATTCATGATAGGATAAAATTTATCATATCCTTCATTTGGTACCTACTCAAGACAGGTTAAAATCGAGTATAATGGAGATATAAACCAATAAAAATAAGAAAATGGGATAAGGGTGGATAGAATTTCCGATATTTATAATAAGAAAATTATTTTTCTTCAATAACAAACTTCTTAAATTAGCAAAATTGAAATTATATTTCAATATAAATAATTTTTGAATTCTAATATAAGAAATTCAAAATAAAAAGTAAAAATTTAGTTATTTTAATTTAATCTTATTTTTATTTATATATTCAAATTTAATTCTACTTTATAATATAAATTCAATATATAAATATTAGTATAAATTCATATTTATTACATATTTTAGATATTTTAGTATTTTAGGTATATTAGTATAGTTTACTATTTAATAAAATTTTATTATAGAATGATGGAAGGGAAGAAAGAAAAAAAAAAGACATTAATTAAAAAAAGAGAGAAAAATAAAAATAAAAATAAAGATAAAGTAGTTGAAATTGTCGTGAGAGATTTTTACTATCTCCTTTTGTAAAATTTTGACTCTTTTTATTAATATGCCGTTTATACCAAACAATATATATGATAAGATGTGAATATATATGATTTTATTGATGAAATCATCAAGTAATGGATATGATATAACAAAATTCCTGAATTTCATACCCTATCTTATCAAGTCTTATCCTGGTTAGAAATCCAAGTGACCAAACATACTGTTTTATTAATTCCTATACATATGCAACTTTCTTTATAGGATTAGATTCAATGGTGACCTTTATATTCTTGCCCGAAAATCAAAATCTTCCTCTACTTTATTCTAAAGCATCTCCCTACTATTTAGAAGTGTCCCAATTAATCTTTCTATTATACCGTTTCTCATGCCATTCAAATTTTATGAACATGATGCTAGAATACATGTGTTGTGCTATACTCCGCTCATATAATTATATGGCGAAAAATAGGTGTTACATTACACAATATAAACTTTAAAAAAAAAAAACTCAATTGAGAGAGCTCCATTATGGCCACCATAACTGCGAGCTCTCCAACTCTAAGCTAGCGGCGACCATGGCCATTCAAGCTCAAGCTTGCAGATAGCCATGGTTGAGAAATCTATTTGAAACACAAACCTTAAGCCCTAGCCACTTGATCTTTGAGCTCACGGAATGGCTACATGAGCTTTGCGCTTCCAGCAGCCATGTTCACTTGAGTTTTGAGCCATGAAGCTTGCGGGAATCTAAGTAGTATTGATTCCGACACATGACATGCAACACAACACAACACGACATGCCTACAAGTAATTTATAAAAAATAGAGAATTCCAATATGTTGAGACACGTTATATATTAATATATATCTTTATATATACATAACAAATTATCATCTTTATGATTATTTAAATTCAATTAATTTGTTTCTAATTTACAAATAAATAAATAATGAAAAAAAAAGTCTAGAATGAATTTATACTAAAAACATTAATTCACCATTTGTTAATATCATTCATTATTTCAATTTTACAAATTCAACTCTGTTCCAATGATCCATAAAACTTGAAAAAAAACATGCAATCCACATTCTAGACTTGCGTGTCAAAGTGTGTTGGAAAAGAAGAAAAAGAAAAAAACTTGGGGGTAAATTGCGTGTCATGGGAAATGAGAGTTAGAAGATAAGAGAAAACTAGATTTTTCCTCTTTTCCCATTTATTATTTTATATATATATTTATATTTTGACTCATCATTTATTGAAATTTTTAAAATTGACCTCTTGCGTGTCAAATTCACATGTCGAAATTCCAAATTCACATATCAGAGAGTGTTGGAGAGATGATCAGGTGTTCAAATTTTTTTACATATATTGGCCGAGTGTCGGAAAGTGTTAAAGAGTGTTGGCGAGTGTGTTGTGTTCGACACGATATGAAGGCTCCTCGAAAGTATTGGTGCTTCCTAGACAGCAATAGCCACTCAATTGATAATCTATGAATGGGTACGAATAATAGTTTTTGGAGTTCTAGACACCCAGAGTGTCGAAACTTGGCATGAGAGATACTTAAGTTCTAAAAGTTAAGAAAATAACACTTAAGTGCCAAAATTAGAGCAAAATGAATTGGTTAAGTGCCAACGACGAGAAAATCCAATCAAAATGCATACGTGGTGTTTTTTCCGACGAAGCAAGTGCAAACGACTTCATTTTGCACACTAACATGTCTAAATAAGTGCAAAAATGATGTCATTTTACTAATGTTGCTAGATATTTAATACAAATATTAATTAAATTAAATTAAAACTAAATTTATTTTTTTAAATAAATGAATAAAAATAAAAAGAAGATGAGCAGTTGCAGGCATTTGAGGGCTCAACCCTCACCCTTACTTCCCCGCCATCGTTGTGAAGGGCCGGTAACAATGGGGGAGCCTAATGACCCTAGCCAACTGGCGACGAGGGCCTACGAGCCTTTGCTCAAATCTGGGGTAAGGGTCACGGCCCTCCTTTAAATTTGGCAAGGGTCAATGGCCCTCGCCTAGTCAAGCCAAGGGCCACCGCTTGCTAGGGGGTTGCCTTGGCCAACAACGGCCCTTGGCGTGGCTTGGCGAAGGTTGGTGACCCTCGTTGGATTTAGGAGGGCTGCGACCCTCGCCCCAAATTTGGGTGAGGGCTTGCAAGCTCTCACCGTTGGTCAGCCAAGGTCACTAACCCCTAGCCAAGGCTTGACGGCCCCAACTGATCCTTCCCCCACAGTCACCGGCCCTTTCTAGCGATGGCGGGGAGGTGGCAACAAGAGCTAAGCCCTTAGCCGCTTGCAACTGCTCATCTTCTTCCTCTTTTTTTTTTTTTAGTTTTTAAATTTGGTTTTAAATTTAATTTAATTAATATTTATATTAAAATTCAAATTTGCACCAAAATGACGTCGTTTTAGCACTTCTTTGCTTAGTCAACTCTTCAGAAAGTCACGTAGGTGAGCAATATTAATAAAAAAATTGCCACATAGGATTTTTGGCGGAGTTTGCCAAACTTGATACTCAAATGTTCCATTTTTAAAAAATAGTTGCACTTAAATGTTATTTTTTTTTAACTTTTGGCACTTAAGGTCCCTTTGTGTCAAGTTTTGACACTTTGGTATTCTTTTGAGATAGTTTTTGTATTGCTATGGGCATTAGATTTTGTGGGTGCCAAATGACATGACAGTACATGTTCGGCACATCTCCCCATGGAAAACCCACTTGATCGACAGCTCTTGAGATTATTAGCCTCTCTTAATTGGTCATTCCAAATCTAGTTTGGAAGGTATGTGATATTATCGAATCACAACAATAATTCATGATTTTTGAATTGGATGTATCAAGGCCATCCAAAAAATCAATAAGCAACTAATTATTTTTACAGCACATTGATACAGCACTTAAATTGATACATAAAAAAAATGCATTATTCTTAAATGCCTTGCATATAATATTGAAATATAGAAAAAATTCACATAAGCCACCAGCATTGAATCAATTAAAGCAGTTTGTATTGAATTTGGTATTTTTGGATAAGAAAATTTTGTGCAAAATACATGAGTTCTATGAAGCTCAAAAATCAGCTAAATTGATGGATTAAAGCACCCAAACGCTACCAAAACCCAGCCCACAATTTTGGAACATATTCAATCTGCACATTTGCTAGTCTCAGAGAAATGAAGGCACGGGAAAATACAAACACATTCCCCCATTAGTGTCCAGTGGATAAGATGCTCTTTAAATAAGAGAACAGAAGCAACTGTTTGACCGACCCAATTTTCACAAACTTGCAGCCAAAATTCGCCAAAACCTTCAACTAAGTGAAACTTCACTCAAATATCTGATTGAGGAAAAATGAGTTTAAAACCAAAGTAGAATACATATAGCTTTGTTTGGTGTTTATTTTGCCAATAAAAGAGGTTCTGAAGCTTGATTTTGGAGGTTAATGAAAACCTTCGTTATCAGTTCTTTTTTTGCAGATCTTGTTTTCCAGTTGAAGAAGCCAACTTCCACGGGCCCCCGAGGATAATTTCTTGGTTTCTTGAGCGAAGAAACACTTGAAAGGGAAACTAAGAAGCAAGGTAAGCATCCTAGATGTATTTTCTTTCGAGTTTGAAGAAAACTGATTTCTGAGGCTGAAATTTTTCAAGTGTTGGGAATTTCTTCATTTTGTCGTTTTGATGTCTTTCGGTGGGCCATTCTCTATGATTTTTGTTGCATTTGAAAGCTCAAGTTACCTACTTTCACTCGATTTAAGTAGTGTTTCTCGTAGTTGCAAACTTATCAAACCCGCATATTTGAGGATGATTTTAGCTTAGTTATATGATTTCTGTCTAATCTTGCTCCTTGCATGTGGTAGTATAACAGTGTAAATTGGCATATATCGGTTTAAGGAATTATTTTTTAATAAAAATGAAAAAAATGAAAAAAAATGAAAATTTCAAAAAAAATTGTAAAAATGATGGATGGTATCAAGTTATGATAGAAATGAAATCTATGAAATTTTCCTAATTTTAAAAGTTCATTTTCTTAATTTAAATGATATTTTGGTATTTTTAGAACCATTTTTGTAAATAATCTATTATGCATAGATTAGAATTAATTAGAGTAATTGCATGCATCTAGAGTAATTTGCATTTATTTTCAAGTTATTTCAATTTCTTGGATGTTTACTTATGCATTGCTTTTCATTAATTTGTAAATTTCTCTTCTAAATTTTGCTAGGATTAGTCTAGACATTAAGGAAAACAAACCTACAAAAACATTTGCATGGACACTTAGTGGTTTCATAAATATTATAATTGGTAATCAAGAATGTATGGCCATTTAGATAAATAAAGACTCCTAGAAATACATAGGTTGTTAAGTAAAAGGGCCGTTGGTCCGCTTCTTTAGGCAAATACCCCTAAACCATTCTTTCTTTTCCCCCGAACGGAAAAAAAGAGGTCGTGACACCCCCATTAGTGTCCATGCCTAAATAAGAGAAAGAAAAGCTTAATTATAACAGTAGCTGCTGTCTAGGGTAAAACCAAAGTCAAACCATGTTTCACTCTTAAGATTCAAAGTCCTTCCCAGCAATTTCTCCCTTTATACTGTTGGATATATTGTTAATATAATCCAAAAATAATATGTTTACATACAAGCCCAATAGGTAAAAGCACGGTTATTTGGGTCCATATGGGTCGGAGCCCAATAGCTTACATATATAAACTCTAGGGTTTCCCTACGCTGGAGGTAACACTGTTGAGCGTTCCAAACTTAACGTCTCTTGGTGTAATACTTCAAGCAACCACTTCTTCTCTCTCAAACCCATAACCTCCAACAATCTTAAAGTATTAAGATCGTGTGTTGGATTTGAGCGAGTAAGGTGTTTTCTTGAATATTTCATCAAGATGAACTCACGGGTGTATTTTAATTTCAATTTCGATGGTGGTATTGGCAGGGATCTGACTTTGAAGATTCGGGTGACCGAAATCTTTGATTGAAAAACCCAAAAATTATAGTCAATTTTCGAGGGTGAAACCACTTGGGCTTTGTTCTACTTGTCGATACGAACGTTTTAAGTGGTTACTTGTGTCGATCGGAGGTCGGACGGAGAAGTTACGGCACCCTGAAGTTTCCATATGAATTTCTAGCGAATTTTAGGATTTCCAGCGAATTTCGGCTGCGGAAATTTCCAGTGAGTTTCGACGACAAGGGCAGTCCATCTTAAGGTTTTTGTGCGCTCTTGATCTGTTTTTGGGGTTTGTTTTGGCAAATTCCATCTCTACAGAGCGGTTTGATCAAGGTTAGAAGAGTTATTCGACTTTGTGGCTCCGAGGAACTCCAAGGTGCACTCTTTCTAACACTTTGCTCTGATTAAAATGGCAAAGTGTAGTTCCTATGATATTATAAAGCTGCAATCGTTTGATGTTACTGAATTTCATGGTTGGAAATTACATGTTCAATTTGGCGTGAAAGAATGTGACATATTCTATACTTTATTAAGTGATTTTGCATCTACCACTAAAGATGTGGATAAGTATCAATGGAACAAAGATGATGATTTTTGTAGAGATTACTTGTTGAACTCTCTAAATCCTAATTTGGCTATGACTTATAGTGAGTATAAAATGGCGAAAGAGATATGGGATCACTTGAACGCTCAGTTCCAAAAACAAGAGGGGCTCTCTAAAACTCTCCTAGCGGAAGAATTCTTTGATTTTAAATTCACTATGAATTCAAGTATCACCTCTTAGTTATTTGAATTTGAGAACATGAGAAACAAGTTGAAAGATGATAACTCTGATATGTCCGATAATCTCTTTGTTGGTCTTGTGTTAAGCAAACTACCAACTGAATGGAGTTCTTTCAAGACTGAAATGCACAGACTGAAGGTACAGATGAGACTTGATGAATTAAAGAGGTATATTCACATTGAGAATCAAAATATTACTAGGAAGAGTTTGGAACAAGTAGGACAACAAAAGTCAGTTGCCAACTTAGTTTCACACTCCAATAAACCTCAGAAAAAGTTCAAGTCACAAAAAGGTAAATCATCTTTATAGTTAGAGGCCAAAAAATATCTTCCAAATAAAGAAGAATGGCAAGTGCCATAACTGTGGAAAGTGGGGTCACTGGGCAACAGAGTGTAAGTTACCAAAGAAGCCAAAGAATGACACACCACAAAATGAGGCCAATATGCTAATTAGAAGATCTGAGCCTCAAGCCTTCATTGGAATGATGAATAATGGAAAGGCTAGCATCTCTTCTGAGTGGTGGTTGGATAGTGGCGCTACTTGTCATGCTACAAATGACAAGAACTTACTCACTGAGGTCATAGAAGTGAAAGACACCGTGGAAAATTTCAATGGTGGTGAGGCAAAGGTGACTCATGCTGGAACTGCAAATTTGATGCTTTCTTCAGGTAAATTACTAACTCTGAAACATGTTAGAGTAGTACCTTTACTTAAAAAGAATTTGATAAAGCTGGTATGTCTTTTTCAACTATGAATGGTAGAGTAACTTTATCTGTTAACTCATATTATTTCGGTTGTGCATTCATGGTTAATGGTATGTATAGGTTGAGTTTAGCTATTGATAGCATAAACCATGTGAATTCTACTTTGATTGATCCAAAGTTGTTACACAATAAACTTGGACATGTGAATTATAGGAAAATGCAATATCTAGCTAAAACTCACAACATTCCATTAGATACTTCTATTCGATTTGACAAGTGTGAAGTGTGTGCACATGCTAAAATCACTAGAAAACCCTTTAAGTTGGTTTTTAAAAGCACACAACTTCTTGAGTTAATACATTCTAATATTTATGACTTTAGAAATTATATTACTAAAGGTGGTTGAAAGTATCTAATAACATTCATAGACGATTTTTCTAGATATTGTCATGTCTATTTGTTGAAATAAAAAAATGAGGCATTTGAAAAGTTTAAGATATTCAAGTCTAGAGTAGAAAATCAACTCAACTTGAAAATTAAGAAATTTAGGAGTGATAGAGGAGGAGAATATACTATGTCAAGGTTCAAGGAATTTTGTGCTTCAGAAGGTATAATACTTGAAACCACTGCTCTTTATTCACCCCAATCAAATGGTGTTACCGAGCGTAAAAATGGAACGTTAACTAAAATGTTAAATTCTATGTTACTTACAACTGGCATGCCTTCCTCCTACCGGGGAGAAGCAGTTCTAACTGCTAATCACATCTTGAACAGGTTGCCACACTCTGAGTTGTCTATGACACCTTATGAGATATGGCATAAGCACCCTTGTAGATATAATACTCTTAAGACTTGGGGTTATATTGCTTATGTAAGCATACCAAATCCTAAGAAACTTAAGGTGGGATCTAGAACCATTATTTGTGTATATCTAGGTAGTGCAGAAGATAGTGCTGCAAATAGGTTTTTAGATCTATCTACTAACACAGTGATAGAATCTAGAGATGTAGTGTTCTTCAAAAACAAGTTTTTCAGAGATCAAGGCTTAAATGTTTCTGGATATACAGATATGATTTTAGAATCTCCTGTAGAATCTGAAGCATGCCCTTTTGACACTAATTCCACACAGTTGGCTATTGAACCAATTCCAGTAAGAGTATCTACAAGAGAGAGAATTCCCAAAAGTTTTGGTGAGGATTTTATTGCTTACCATCTTGAGGATGATCCATTCTCCTATCAGGAAGCAATGAGATATAAGGAATCTCTTCTGTGGGTAGAAGCCATAGATGATGAAATGAGCTCTTTGCTGCAGAACCACACTTGGCAGCTAGTAAATTTGCCAAAAGGGGCTAAAGTTATAGGCTGTAAATGGGTGTTGAAGAAGAAACTAAATAGTGATGGATCAATAGCCATATACAAAGCACATTTAGTAGCTAAATGCTATAAACAATAGAGTGGAATAGACTATTTTGATGTTTATTCACCTGTGTGTCATCTATCAACTATAAGAATTCTTCTTGCCTTGGCATCTATTGAACACTTTGTAGTGCATCAAATGGATGTAAAAACAGCTTTCTTAAATAGGGAGTTAAATGAGGAAATTTACATGAAATAACCGGAAGGATATGTTATGAAAAGTCTTGAGGACAAAGTTTATAAATTGAATAAATCATTGTATGGTCTTAAACAAGTACCTAAGATGTGGCATCTTAAATTTGACAAAGTGGTAAAGAGTTATGGCTTTTAGTCTAGTTATTCAAATAAATGCCTTTACCATCATTATATGTCAAATAAGATAATCATCATTTGCTTGTATGTTGATGACTTGTTAATTCTTGGTTCCGATCATTCTGTAGTGAGTGACGTGAAAGCTACTTTAACTAAAGAATTTGACATGAAAGATCTTAGTATTGCTAATACCATTCTTGATATGAAAGTAAGCTTTAAACGGCAAGTTATCTTCCTTAGCCAGATTCATTATATTGAGCAGCTACTTTTTACTTGGGGATACGATAAGTGTAAACTGAGTGAGACACCATGTGATTATAATAATAGACCGAGTCCTAATGAAGGGACCAGCGTTGATAAGTTAAAATACTCGAAACTGCTTGGTAGTCTCATGTATGCTATGAGTTGCACTAGACCTGACATAGCCTTTACAGTTGGTATGCTGAGTCGTTTTACTAGTAATCCTAGTAAAAAACATTGGGATGCACTTGATAGGCTGATGAGATACCTTAAAGGTACTAAAGATTATGCTCTCTATTATTCTGATTATCCTCCAACTATGGATGGATATTCTGATGCCTCATGGTATTCAGATATTGGAAGTAGTAAGTCCACTAGTGGATATGTATTCACTTTGGGTGGAGCTACTATTACTTGGAAATCCAAACGACAAACTTGTATTGCATTGTCGTCTATGGAATCAGAACTTTTTGCTTTAGCCTCAGCCGGCGAAGAGGCAGATTGGATAAAGAATCTGATTATGGATATTCCTTTGACTCGACTAAAGATTAATTCTTTGAGCATATTTTGTGATAATCGAGCAGCTGTCCAAGTCGTCAATAATGCTCTCTTTAATTCAAAGAGAAGACATGTGAGACTGAGACATGCGTTATTGAATTATCTGAGAGAATAAGGGGTTATCACCTTGATCGATGTGAGATTGAAGGATAACATAGCCAATACTCTCACCAAAGGTATGCCTAAAGATCGATTATTCAAAACAGTGGGGGAATTGGGGTTAAAGACTATATAGGCAAGTCTTAACTACCATTTACTTACATTCTAATTGTGTGTTTTGAATTATCGAATCTTCCTTTATTGGCTACAATGACAAGCACAGTTTATATGTTTCATCGATGTTCACAGTTGCTGACTAATTTGAAAATAGTGAGTTGTCTCATTCCAAATTTGATGAAGATGACTTTAACCTAATTCAAATGTTCTATCGGGGAAACTTGTGTCATTCCAAACTTGATGATAGAATTCAACTAGATTGGACTATCCATTTGGTTAAATGATCTCATTCCAAACTTGATGCTAGATTATTTGACTTTAAGGAATCAGTAACTATGACATTCCAAATTGAAACATAGAAACAATTATTTACTTAAGAAGCCTGCTAATCTTGTTCTTAATTGAAACTTGATATTACATGACTAAGTTATTGTAAGTGACTTGACTATTGGTCATGTTCTTTGAAACTAAACAATAGTTATTCTCTTACAAATAAACTTAAGTTGATGGTTATTTGTAAATTACATTGTTTAGGTCTTGTTCATAATTTATGAAACTGGCTTGATGCTTATGAACATGATATTATGATGCTTTATGACATCAATATATGTTCTTCTCTGCCTGATAGAATGGTACTAAGGTTTTAATTCAAATGATTGAATTCATGATAATATGAAATTCATATTTGACATTTTATAGGGAATGGCAAAGATGGAGGAGAGCTTAATGAGTGGGATCCTGACCAAGATAACCTACTTGATGAATGAATATATATCATTTTGAGCATATGGGGACTTGACAGTTTACTTGCTATTACCTATTTTGATGAAGTCTATTTACTTGAGACTCGAATTTTGCTATTTCTATTTTGTGAACAATATTATGTGTATATTGGTTGTGAATTGAGTCTAAGATTTATTTTGGGGATTTGAATGAGTTTAGATTGAATCTAAAACTCCTAATACTTGTTTTTGATTTGTTGCTTGAACAGATTCATGCTAAGAATGATTCACTTATTTAGATTGCAAATGATAATTGAGTTTAATACTTTACTGCTGAAAACTCTTTGACAAATTCGAGTTAATTATTTTGGACTAAATGTGGATGATTCATGTTTGTCTGAACATTACACTGACTACCTTATTGGATTGTGCTGTATGGTGAACATAGGAGGAGATTGTTGGATATATTGTTAATATAATCCAAAAATAATATGTTCACATACAAGCCCAATAGGTAAAAGCACGGTTATTTGGGTCCATATGGGCCGGAGCCTAATAGCTTACATATATAAACTTTAGGGTTTCTCTACGCTGGAGGTAACACTGTTGAGCATTCCAAATTTAACGTCTTTTGGTGTAATACTTCAAACAACCGCTTCTTCTCTCTCAAACCCATAACCTCCAACATATACTTTCTAGATGAAAGCAAACTAGATATCATTGATCGGTAAGTCTGTTGGTGGTGCGGCTCACCCAGAAACCCTTCTAGAATCCTACGCTAATAGGTAAATAGGTCTTAAAATGAACATCCAGGACACAATAGCCTCACCATAGAGCGGAAATTAATGAAGCAAGCTCGATAGTTTAATGGATAATCTATGCAACAGATGGCCAAACCGGTACAATCTCAAGGTTGGTATCCCCTTAACCTAGTCTAATTTGCTGGTTCAACCTAGTTCAAATGACATCATTTCAAATAAGTACCTTTTCTTCTAAACCCACATCTGTTTGGCTGACAAAAGTTACCGGACGTTACTCTGATTATCCGTCCTCTCATCTACATTTCTATTTTGTCCTAAATGTTTTTATAACAATGGAAATATAACTGGTACAGGAAACAAACAAGAAACAATACTTTACCTAGTAAAGGGATTTGCAACCTCCTCGCATTCGCGTGGATTGTAGAACCAAATGCCATTAACTTCTTGCGCCGCATTACGATACAACAAGTATGGAACCTAAACTTCATACTCAAAATCTCCAAGCAGATTCTCTACCAAAGTATCTACTTATCATAAAATAATGTGCAATGCGTTACTTGACACTCATTTGCTAAAGAACAGCATAACACAAAGGCCATCCAATTATGACCACTGATTGTATCCCAAACTAGGCAAGCTATTAGTAGCTCATTTGCATCAAAATCCGCGTATGTTAAAGAGAGAATTTTCACCTACCAAACCACATGGGACACATCACAAGATAAAAGCTTGTGTGTGTGTGTTTTTTTTCCTTCTTGGGAAGTTTCAATATTTCATCATGTAATTATTCACAACAATCTTGGATAAGATCATTTTTATGGGTTATTTATCATTCCCTCGTGGAATGATTCTGTGGAATGCTTTCTTGTTTGACATTGCTTGCGTGCGTGCGTGCGCTGATTAGAAAGAACAATCACAAGTAAATCTCTCTCTCTGTTTTTTTTTTTTTTGGCGTGAAATTGATGTCTTCACGCACATGGCCCCGGTTTCTCAATTGCCCTTGCCGTACTGGCTGCAACTAGTGGCTAGTGCGTTCCCTCCCATTTAAGTGATTCACGCAACCTTTTTTTTCTTAAACGATAGCAATCAGAATGAGTTTCCTTACTTATGTTGCCAAAATAACTTAAATTTCCCGGTTGATGCAACTCGATTGGGGAAAGAAGCAAGTGAAAACGATGACAAGCTTATAAAAAAGCAACCGGTCAAAGTGAGAGCCGCTCGATCTAATCGAAGCAAAGTGCGGCATTTCGTTGAATTTGTGCATTTCTTGAGCGAACGGCAAATATATTTTCCAACCGGGGTTTCCTCGCCGCACATAGGAAATGCACCTAATTTGCGATCTGATCAGGAAAACAAACACAAAAAGATTCCCATGTGTTCTCTGCTCTGTTCATCATCTCGAAGGACACCCGCAAAAGACGTGTTTTCAATTCAGAAAGCTGCCTTTCCTTTTACCTTAGACATACATAAATCGGGCATTCATGACTTCATGTTCTGGCAAAACGACAAATATAGATATAAATATACATAATATATATAGTCTCTACTATGTATGTGTCCTGATGCATTGTCTTCACGTTGGAGGATACTTCAAATTTAAGGAGGCAAAAACCACCCCCACCGCGTAATGAAAAATGGGTCTTTTGTCTCCTTTCAATGGGCTATAAAAAAGAGCATGAATTGTGAAATCTTTGCCCTTTCATGAAAGCAAAAAGAGCCTTTAATCTGCTCATCGCCCCAGTTAAAATATGTCTCGAGTTTGAGTCTAATATGAAATTCCGAATATTCCGAATTGGATATGTTTTGTACATTCGAAATCGAGCAAAAAAGATCCGAAGATCAACTTCCCAAAATTCCGAATCTGCGTTGGAGAATTTGGCCACTAAAATAGGAAAGTCCAACTTTCACTTGGATTTGGATTTTTTGTTTAAAACATATAGAGATATGTTTTGGATAAAATCGTTTAAGATAGAAAACAGAATCCTATGAGAAGTTGGCAAAAGAATAAGGGTCTCATATATATATAGACTTGAGGTCGTTGATGGAAGAGGGTTGATCATGAAGAATCGGTCTTGAAGCGTCGTCTAGTCGTCGAGTGTTTGGAAGAGATTTTCTTTGTCATTCTTGTCCGTGAATTACATCCAAGAAAGATTAGTGTTTGTAGCCAATTAAATCTTGTGGTAAGATTTGCGTGTAATTCCTTCGTGAGATTGAGAGATTATTTTGTGAGGAATTTCAAGGCTAAACATTGAGTGTGTTATTGGGTGTATTTGGGGCTTGGGAAACACCGAGAGAGTGTTTGAGTGACTTGAGTGTGTAATCTCCTTGTATCGCTTGATCTATAGTGAAATTCGCTGCTGCTCTCCCCATGGACGTAGGTCTTTACGAGTGAACCACGTAAATCTGGTGTTCGATTTATTTTCTTCTTTTGTCTATATTATTGTTCGATCGCTCACCTTATCGCAATAAGCCCCCTCGAAATTGCCAAAAAAAGAAAGAAAAGGAAAATCGATTTATGGCGACTCGATGCAGACAAACAAGGTTGCTGCGTTTCAAGGGGTGGAGAGGCGGAGCCACAACTCTAGAACGGTGTTGATGATTGAAGACAAGTTCCTGCGGCGTCGCCATTAGCTCGGCCTTTTCGAGGTGGAGATTAAAGATATTTGGCCGACAAAGAAGAATTGATGATGTAGGGATTGACGGATTCCCAGAAACCAGATTCGACACTAAATTGAACCCCTAAAAAGACGAAGCGAAAGCGAGCCCAGAAACAAAAACATGAATCACCGATCAAAAGCACACCACGGGATCGAGCGTACCTTTTATCCATAGACTAAACACCGATGTTGCGATTCGAGGAGGAAACCGGATATTGTTTTTCAAAATCAAATTCTTTTCTTCGCTTGGGGAGAGAAGCGATGTGCAAGTGATGTTGTTCTTCAAGGAATAATGTTGCGTTGGTTTTGAGGAGAGTGAGAGAAGAAAAAAGAAAACAACGTACGTAACATCTTTAAAATACATTCCTTTTTTTCTTTTATATTTTCCCTCAAAGTGTCTCCTCCAAACGACGCGACTCCTCAACGTAACACTCATTCCAAAAGACACGACCTATCGTATCTAAAACGATGCAACTTTTCCCATCGCACCTTTTCCTCCATGGGCTCTCAACTCACGGGCCGGGCCCTAATGGGCTAACTCAGGCCCATCATAAATAAAACCATTAGATGAAATCATTTCACCGTCCGGATCAACTGTTTGAGTCATTCCACGGTCCATGGTAACAGTAAAAGTGTGATAATCAACGGGGCACCTACTTGCAATCATGAGATATATGAATAATCAATAGGATCATCAAACTATCCTTAACAAATATCTTTATAAATATAATAGTGAAGAATACATAGGTTTGGACTTTATTTGATAATCAAGGGAGACATTCATGCAATCTTGCGATATATAAGTAATCAACAAAATATCAAAAAATCCTTAACAAATGAGAATTATCTTAAAGAAATTCCCAATTATTTGTAACACTGTCAATCCAAAATCAGACCCGACAACATCAATAACTTGAGCCGCACTATTGAGAAAGCATCATAAGCAAAGTTCCAATCAAAATCAAAATCAATTTCACTCCTCTATCTTTCTGCTTCTCTTTTGGCCTGGCTCAACTCCCAACTTGCTATTCGGTCCCTTTTAACTCATCTCTCCTCTCCATTCATTACATTGCCCCCGCATTAATCATTCACAAAAGCAGAGAGCACAGACAAACGCACTCGAGAAACGACCATTTTGCCAATTATGGTCAAGCTTCCACGTTCTTCGTGCCTTACATCATTGGTCTTGCTCTCCTCGTTTGCATTCGCCATTTCGACGAGAGAGCGAGTCCCGACTCCCCCGTTGCCAATCCTCCCTCTCCCCTCGTACTCCCAGCTCAAATGGCAGCAGAGAGAGATCATCATGTTCTTCCACTTCGGCGTCAACACCTTCACCGACTCCGAGTGGGGGACCGGGCACTACGCCGTTTTATTGCCCTTAGACATGAAATAATATCAGTGAGAGTTAAAAAGTTATATTTCTAAATTGAATGAATTAATACTCACGTAGCTGTGCGCGTACGTTGGTGCTCTCTAGATCAATGACCCGAAAAGTATCATACTTTTATTGGAGCTATTGAGCCCAATCCATCGACTGAACCAATTGATTAGGCTAGGTCGAATGGGTCAAGGCATTTAGGTCATGTTTGGTAACACTCCTAGGGAACAACTTGTTGGAAGATATGCGGATCCTCAGATTGCACAATCAAGATCTGATTTTATTATTGATCTGTTTAGAAGATTAGAATTATGTACATAATCAATTAAGATTAGATCTAGACATAGATTGATTAGTAGAATCATTTATTTCCTTTATTCATACATAATCTGTATTATATTTACAAGCAGAATTGTACAAAATCATTCATTGAAGTGAATAGAAACAAAACTGTTCTTTCTTCAGTCTTCGACATCTGCAGATCTCCATCTTGTTTCATGGTATCGAAGCGGCCGAGTCTCTGAACCTAGCTTTCGCTTCCGCCATTATTCTTCTCTTTGCTGTGACACTTTAATCTACGAAGAAAATTATTTTTTCAGACATAAGTGTCACACTCATAAAGTTTTTTTTTACTTACCATGGCGAATATGCAAGATGAAGCATCTACCACCAGAAACCAATCTGCTGGAGAGATCATTCCTGCTGCTAGAGCCTTGCCTCAGACGTCGACTTCACCTGTTGCAATTCAAACAACAAAGTAGCAGCCTTTATTTCCGACTCAGCCCGTGCAATGGCGGCCCACACAAGCTCAATTCACTATGGGGCAGCCCATGACGGGCCAGCCTTTCCAATGGATTCCATATCCAATTTATGTTGGGCCAAGCCCAAACTCATCATTGCCTGGATATGTGGGCCACCAAAGCCACGTCCAATCCGACGGGGGTTCGCCAGCCACAGATGGGGCAAACCCAACCGACGGAATGGAGCAGATGCACAGGTCGAATGAAACAAGTATGGGTACGAATCCCTACCCGGGGTTTTTGAATGCGGGTTTTCCATTCGGGTTGAATGAATCGGGTCATGGGACGAATCCCTACCCGAATCATACGCCTAGTTTTCTACCATTTCCAACGGCGGCCTTCGCCGAATGGCCAAAACCAGGGGACCCCTTGTTTGTTTCCATAGCCGACGGACCAGAGCTACGACTAATTAGTCAACAACTGACCGGCCCAGAAAGTTACCCCAAGTGGTCGCAAGAATTCCGGCGTGCCCTAGCTGTTGGATAAATTCTCTTCAGATATTTTTGAAGTCGACAAAACATTTCCATCAGTTTAGTCTGAAGACTTGCGAGATTCTGCGGCAAAGTCGAAGATCAAAGTTTGACGATATCAAGACTCAAGTTTCAAAGTCTACTCTCATGGACGGTTTCCAGACCGTCAAGTTAAAAACTTCTATTCTGATTCTATCTAATATGGTTTTGGCTCCAACGGCTAAGAAATATCTTTCGACTAGAATCAACACTACAAGTTCTTATATTCGTATCCGAATAAATATAGATTCTCTAAAATTCGCAACTTATACTTGGAAGGTTCTACTTATGGAAACCAAGATCCTGATTGTATGGGTGAGCAGGATTGATGGGCTATCTACACTTACCTTAAAGAGCTCGAGATCTCTCTAAATTGATTCTGCCCAACGGGTTAATTGGAAAAACTTCTTCTGAAGGTGCCAACGGTAATTAAGGCATGGAGAAGTATATAAGAGAGACGCTCAAGTTGTTTAAGTGTGTCGGATAGAAAAATTCCAAAGTCTGAGTCTCCTTGTTATCTTGTGATCTTATTCTTCGAACAATTCTTGTAATCAAAAGAGAGACCAAAGTGTGGTGAGACCTTGAGGAAGTGTAGTAGAATTTCTACACTATGAATTCAAGGGCGTGAGATTGTAAACACGCTTTTTGATTCTTAGTGAAATCCAGCCAGAAGGGCTGTTCGTGTGGGAGAGTGGACGTAGGCTTGATCTAAGCCGAACCACTATAAATCTGGAGTGTTGATTCTCTATCCCTAATCCTTTTATCTTTCATTACTTTCATTTGCTGCGATTGTTGTTTTTAATTCATTAATCTCTCATTCGGGTTAAAATTTATAAAATCGCTTTAGTCACCTATTCACCCCCCTCTAAGTGCTAATACTAGTCCTAACAATTGATATCAGAGCAAGTTTACTCGTTTATAAGAAGTGTCTTTACTTTTGAGTAAAAGATCTATGGCTAGTATATTGCCTACAGGGTTGGTTGAAGGTCAAAGCAATACCAGACCTCCATACTTTGATGGAAAAGACTATAGCATATGGAAAAACAAGATGAAAGCATTCCTAAGATCGAAAGATCCTTTGGAATGGGAAGTGGTAGATAAAGGAATCATTTCTGCTGCTGCATCAGAATCAGAGAGAGGAAAAGAAGTTGCTGGTCATATTCAGATGACTCAAGAAGAAATAACCAAGAGACAAACTCTTGACGCTAAAGCCATTTACTCCTTATATTGTGCTTTATCCCCTACTGAGTATAACATAATATCTTCCTGTGATACATCAAAAGAAGTCTGGGATAGGCTATGAAGGGACTGATCGAGTGAAAGAAACAAGGATCAATATTCTTTTAGGATAATATGAAGTCTTTAAGATGAGATCAGGAGAATCAATAACTGATATGTTTAGTCGTTTTACTGAAATTGTGAATGGTCTTGAATATCAGGGACATCCAATCTTAGGACATATGAAGGTCAACAAACTCCTACGTGGACTCTCTAAATACTAGAATTACATAAAAACCTCAATAAGAGAGACATAGAGGATTGCTCCACTCTATGCAGACGAACTGACTGGAACTCTTCAGTCTTACGAAGTAGAGCACACCAACGAAGAGGAAGATTCAAAAGGTAAGAAATCTATTGCCTTAAAGTTTAATGATTATTCTGATGTTACAGACTCTGAAGAAGATCTGGATGATGAAGAACTGACACTCATGATAAAGAGATTCAAAAAGCTTAACAGAAAGGGAAGGAAATTCAATTGGAAGAAACAAAACTCACAAAAGTTTCAAAATAAATCAACAGAGGAAGATGATTCTAACAAAGAAGTGACTTGCTTTGAATGCAAGAAAAGGGACACATCGACCCAACCGTCCTCTCGTTAAAGAAAAAGAAAATGAAAGAGGCGAGAAATACGGGAAGGCACTCAAAGCGAGAGACTGGAGTGATGCTGAATGTGAAGAAAGTGATAATGATTATGCCAATATTTGTTTAATGGCAAAATCGATTCGGACTCGAGACCTTAATACGAGATACTGAGACTCGGACGGTGAACTCGAGGTTAGTAATCTAAAAATTCCTGTCAAGGTTTCTAAGTATATTGATGAACTTTATCTTAGTCTAAAAACTTCTCTTAAGAGGATCTCCGAATTAAAAAGGAGAATTCTACATTAAAGCAACAGGAAAAACTTTGGAAAGAAAAGTTTGAAAAGTTGGAAAAGAACTTTACTATCGTGAAAGAAAACTCGACTGTTTCCAAAGAAAATAATCTTTTGAAAAATGATATTTCTAATATATCAAAAAGATTTTCAAATGGTTATGAAAAGTTGGATAAGATTCTTTCGATACAAAGACCCTACTTTGATAAGTTAGGTCTTGGTATGACTTTTGAAACTATTCCTTTGATTGATTTCCCAAAGGTAAAGGAAAGAATCAAACAAAGACCAACCAGAATTGCTTATAAAAATCATTTCCAGAAAGTCTTTGTAAAACCTATTGGCAGAAATGCTTTGAAATGTTCTAAGTGTCAAAACTCAGAACATTTTGAGAAAGAATGTCCTTTGGTTTGGAGACCTGTTAAAAGGAATTGGGAAAGACTGTTTATTGCTCTAACTCTTCTGGACCCAAGATGATGTGGGTACCAAAGAAAGCTTGAATTCTTGTTAATTGCAGGTCACTATCAAAAGGAAGATTAAATGATATCTAGATAGTGGCTGCTCAAAACATATGACGGGAGACTCAAGTTGCTTCATAAAATTTGTCCAGATAGATGGAGGAAAAGTTTGCTTTGGTGGTAACAACAAAGGAAGAATTACTGGTCGTGGAACAGTAAAGATTGGAAATCTGTCAATCAAGAATGTTTCCTTAGTTGAAGGATTAAATTACAACTTGCTTAGTATAAGTCAATTGTATGATACTGGTTTCAAGATCAATTTCTAAGAAGGAACGTGCTTTGAAATCAATAAAGACTTTACTCAATCTTTTACTGGACAAAGACATGAAAATATCTATATTCTTGATGTGAATCATGAAAGATCACAATGCTTAATATCAGTACAAGATGAAGCTAATTTATGGCACAAAAAGCTAGGCCATATCAATATGAAACAAATCACCAAGATCTCTTCCAAGAAACTTGTTCGAGGATTGCATATTCTTAATTACTTAAAGTTTGATCTATGCACACCATGCGTACTGGGTAAACAGGTTAGAAACTCTTACAAACCAATAAGTAAAGTTTCCACTAATCGTGTACTGCAGCTTTTGCATATGGACTTATTTGGATCTACTAGAACGCAAAGCATTGGTGGAAAAAGATTCTGCCTAGTAATAGTGGATGATTATTCACGATTTACATGGGTTTACTTTCTTTCAAGTAAGTCTGAGACTTTCTCTCTCTTTTCAAAGTTTGCTAAGAATGTGCAGAATGAGAAAGGTCACACTATCTCAAGCATTCGTTCAGACCATGGAGGTGAGTTTGAAAATCAAGACTTTGCTAAATTTTGTGATGAGTTTGGTTTTCAGCATAAATTCTCCTCTCCATATACACCAGAACAGAATGGGGTTGTGGAATTGAAGAATAGGTCTTTACAAGAAATGGTAAGGACTCTTTTGATTGAAAGTAATATTTCTTCAAGGTTTTGGGCTGAAGCTGTTTCAACTGCTTGCTATATTATTAACAGAGTGTTTTTAAGACCAATTCTTGAGAAAACCCCTTATGAAATCTTTAAAGGAAAGAAACCAATTGTTTCTTATTTTCAAGTATTTGGTTGTAAATGCTTTATTCTGAAGAATGCAAATGATTGAGTTGGTAAGTTTGAAGAAAAATCAGATGAAGGATTCTTTCTTGGTTACTCAATTACAAGCAAAGCCTATAGAGTATTCAACAAGAAGACTCAGACGTGGAAGAATCAATGAACGTCAAATTTCAAGACTCTCCACAAATTCAGCCAATTCGGGCGAAGAATCAGAATTTGTTCCGGACTCTGCTAGATCTACCTCTCTTGAAGCAATTCAAAATTCAGAAGCAGTACAACAAGTTACTGATGAAGAATCGACTCAGGAAAAAGATCAACAACCTATCAGACTATCCAGAAACTGGAAGCACAAGTCTAGTCATCCTGAAAAACTCATTATTGGAAATATTAATGAGGGAATACGGACAAGATCCAAAAGGCGAGAAGAGTCTAGTGCTGTTGCACTTATTTCTGAAATAGAACCCAAAAATATTGAAGAAGCCTTAGCTGATGAAAGCTGGATTGAAGCAATGCAAGAAGAGCTCAAACAATTCAATATTAACGATGTTTGGGAATTGACTCCTAAACCAAAAGGTAAATCTGTTATTGGAGCTAAATGGGTTTTCAGGAATAAAGTCGATGAAAAAGGCAAAGTGACAAGAAACAAAGCAAGACTCGTGGCTAAAGGATACACGCAAAAAGAATGGATAGACTATGATGAGACTTACGCTCCAGTAGCAAGGTTAGAAGTAATCAGATTACTACTTGCTTTTGCATGTTATAAGAATTTCATGTTATTTCAAATGGACGTTAAAAGCGCATTCCTGAATGGATTTATTCAAGAAGAAGTCTTTGTAGAACAACCTCCTGGATTTGAAGACTTGAAGAAACCAGACTCAGTGTTTAGACTGAAGAAAGCTTTATATGGATTAAAACAAGCTCCTCGAGCTTGGTATGAAAGGTAAAGTAACTTTTTAATTCAAAGTGGTTTCTCTAAAGGAAAGATGACACTACTTTGTTTATTAAAAAGGAAGGCAAAAACTTTCTACTTGTTCAGATTTATGTTGATGATATTATATTCGGATCATCTAATGAGACTTTGTGCAAGAAATTTTCTAAGTCTATGCAGGATGAATTCGAGATGAGCATGATGGGTGAACTATCCTTTTTCCTTGGTCTACAAGTAAAACAACTAAAAGAATGAATCTTTATTCATCAATAAAAAAATGCAAAAGAATTTGTTAAAAAGTTCGGTCGGAGAATTGCAAAAGGCGGCATACCTATGTCAAGTTCTTTGAAGATTGACAAAGATGAAGCTGGGAAGAAAATAGACCAAAAGTTATACAGGAGTATCATTGGTTCACTTCTTTATCTTACTGCATCTAGACCTGACATTTTATTTAGTGTTTGCATATGTGCTAGGTTTCAATCAGATCCTAAAGAATCTCATTTAATTGCTGCTAAACGTATCATTAAATATGTTGCAACTACTGCTAAGATTGGTCTATGGTATCCTAGAGAATGAGACTTTACTCTTCTTGGTTATTGGGACGCGAGATCTTGCGGAGGTTGTAGAGTTGAAAGAAAAAGCACTTCGGGTACTTGTCAATTACTTAGAAAACGGGCGGTATCTTGTTTTCAAGAAAGCAAAATCGTGGCTCTTTCAACAGCTGAAGCAGAATACGTAACTCTTGGAAGTTGCTGTTCTCAAATACTATGGATAAAACAACAACTACGACACTTTGGTATTGAAGACTCTTGCATAGAGATCAAATGTGACAACACCAGTGCAATCAATCTTACAACGAATCCTATTCTACATTCAAGAGCAAAACATATTGAGATTCGACATCATTTTATAAGAGATCATGTTCAGAATAAAGAAGTCTTTATACAATTTATTGACTCAAAGAATCAACTGGCAGACATCTTCACAAAGCCACTTGAGAAAAGTTTATTTGAGTCTATTCGTTCAAGACTCAACATTTTATCTCTTGAAAGGCGTTGAAGCTCGGACCCAAAGCATCTAAGTCGACAAAGTATCGAGACTCAAAGATTCAGACTTGGAATGTCAATCGTCACGATTTTGTAAGTTGTTAGAATTTCAGTTCATTTACTCGTTTAAACCGATATCTCGAAAATGTAAGATTATCTGTTTATCTCTAATTGAGTTTATTAAGGCAGTTATTTTTTAAACGAAGGTAGTTATCGATTTGTTTTAGGTAGTGATTTTTTTTTAAGGATTTTTTATTCTTTCCTTATTGCGACGCTTCAGATATCACAATTCAATTACCTTTTATACTATTTCTTCTCCTCTCTCTTCTTTTACACAAAAACCCTAGAACACAAACTTTCACTCTCTGAGATTCTCCTTCTCAAGTTCTTCTCCTCAAGTTTTTATCTTTCTTGCGACACAAGTGTGAAAGTTCCCTCCAAGAAAGTGAATGTCGTACCAACGGAAATCTTCAAGAATAGCAAACAAGGGACCACAGGGCTCGGGTGAGGGGCCTACGCATTACTTTCCAAGTGAACAAGTGCACCAACACTCTCAACAGTGCTCCTCTTCAACTAGATCCCATGTTCGACATCCGCAACATATAAAGGAAATCATTGAAGATATCGCACTTGTAAGGTCTCTTAAGCTTGCGTTTGTTTATAGGCTTTATTCTGTATTGAAGGAAGGAGGTTCTGCAATGACTGTCATCGATGAGTTTTTGAAAGAGAAAGGTTATAAAAATGAGACACATTTTCTCACTGTGATGGAGAGATCGGGCGTTGTTCCTATTGGAACGGCAGCAAAGACCTTTGCGAACTTTCCTAGTGACCCTCGCTTTGGTAGTATAAATCAGCCTGAGGGGAAACATGATGATGAGAAGATGTTTGTACATTTTAAGCCTAGAATGGGTGTGGCTGTAACTCTTCTAGGAAAGAAGGACGAATTGTTCCGATCTGAAGAACACAAGAAAGTGTATGGGAAATTGCTGAAGCGTGGGTGATGAACCCACGAACGGTGGATTTTGATTTTCTGGATCTGTTGAGCATCAAATTGAGGGAGAAGTTTGAGAAGCTTCAACTTCATAAATTATATACTGAGAGCGAGGTTGCTTATTCTGAATTGACAGCCTATTTTTATTCCAACCTCAATTTTCTTGATGCCAATAGTTTTTCTTTCAGTGTGAGAGATAGAGAGTATGTGGTTGACAAAGATACTCTGGCGGATGTAATTGGTGTGAAAAGAGGAGCTTTTCAATCAATCTCTGTGTCTGTGAGTCATGCAACTCTGGAACTTGCGAGAGACAGAAACACAGAAGGTCGTCTCTCCTACTCAAGGATGAATGCTACAAACACTCTACTTCACAAGATAGTGATCAACTGTCTCAAACCGAAATCGACATCGAAGACAGATGTATCCATCTCAGAAGCCAAACTGATGTATGCAATCAAGATCGGTCTAAACTTCTCTTTGCCCCATACTATCATGTTTCACATGTACAGGTCTATGGCGAAGGACAAGGGAAAACTCTCTTATCTTTGCTCTCATCACTCGTCTTTTCGGACATTTAAACATTCAGCCTCCCCACATTCTCTCTGTGAATACTATTGATCAAATGGTCATTGGTTTGAGGATGATTACAAAAATGCGTCTCAAAGATCTCAATAAGAAGTTGGAGCATTTCAATGAGAAAACCCTTGTTAAGACCAGACTAGACTCTTCTGCTGCTAAGAGGAAAGGAAAGGAACCTGTGACTGGTCCTATCAAGAAGAGGCGAGCAATCATCTTGGAGGATGAAGATGATGAGGATGATATGCCTATCTCTGCCTTTGTTTCTCAGTATTCTGCTCATGTGTCAACAGAACCAGAACAACAAGTTGCAGAGGAAACTGAGAAAAGGAACCAAGAAAAGGAATCTTTGCAACAAGAAGAACAAGAAGAAGAAGAAGAAGAAGAAGAAGAAGAAGAAGAAGAAGAAGAAGAAGAAGAAGAAGAAGAAGAAGAAGAAGAAGAAGAATCAGCAAAAACAAACTCCCAGCAACAACCAAAGCGAGACTCACAAGCCAAAGAAGATCAAGCGAGATTCTCCAGCGGAAAAGGAGGATCAACAACATCTTGCCACCGAGGAAACCCCTCAACAAGAAGAGTACTTATCCCCTCCAGAAGGCATTGAAACAGGGGGAGATGTCCAAAGAAAAAGTACTCTTCTCTTGACATTTAACAGTGCAAGTGTTAGTAGATCACCTCCTGATGCAGAAGATGTTCATGTTGCTCATTTTCTTGAGGAAGAAGCAACATCTCCACATGATGATCTTCTTGCTGATATACACTCCACTAGCTTAACTCCATCATCAGACCGAGTTGATGCAAGCACACAAACTGACAATTCCGTTGATTTCGGAAGGTTGCTTAAAATCATTTTGGAGCTCAAAAGCCAAATATATGCAATGGGGTGTGAATTTCAGACTTTGCAAAATGAAAATCATGCTATGTTCATCTCCTTGCATAATCAGATTAAAGATGTTCAACATCAGGTTCGGGCCCTTTGCAAGAGGCACTGCTCTCACTCAACTACAGGCGGACTTGAGGAAGCTAGAAGAAACTGTCAAGTCTATGGAGGACTTTCAACTTATTCGCATTCCTCGCGCTCGTTGATTTTCTCACTTTTTTTATGATGACAAAAAGGGGGAGAAGACTTTGCAGATTTTCACTCTATTCATTCATTCCAAACTTTTCACTTTTTAAACAATATTTTGTTTGACATTTATGATTTTGACTTTATCTTGAGTTTTTAAAATGCTTGCTTATTACTGCATTACTTTAAGCTATTAAAATAGATAAAGATAATTGATATATGCACAGGACTAATGTGTTTTCTATGGATGCAGATCTGTGTACAGGATAAGTCTGTGTACAGGACATCTGTATACAGGACAACTTATACTATCTTTACTCTAATCTTTTATGCGATATCATTGCTAGCTTAAATGTTGTATTACAGGGCAATAGTATTCAAATCTGCAGGAAAGTTTTGTCACCATAAAAAAAGGGGGAGATTGTTGGATAAATTCTCTTCAGATATTTTTGAAGTCGACAAAACATTTCCATCAGTCTAGTCTGAAGACTTGCAGACTCTACTGGCAAAGTTTGAAGATCAAAGTCTGACGATATCAAGACTCAAGTTTCAAAGTCTACTCTCATGGACAGTTTCCAGACCGTCAAGTTAAAAACTTATATTCTAATTCTATCTAATATGGTTTTGGCTCCAACGGCTAAGAAATATCTTTCGATTGGAATCAGCACTACAAGTTCTTATATTCGTATCCGAATAAATATAGATTCTCTAAGATTCGCAACTTGTACTTGGAAAGTTCTACTTATGGAAACCAAGATCATGATTGTATGGGCGAGTAGGATTGATGGGCTATCTACACTTACCTTAAAGAGCTCGAGATCTCTCTAAATTGATTCTGTCCAACGGGTTGATTGGAAAAACTTCTTCTAAAGGTGCCAACGATAATGAAGGCATGGAGAAGTATATAAGAGAAACGCTCAAGTTGTTTAAGTGTGCCAGATAGAAAAATTCCAAAGTCTGAGTCTCCTTGTTATCTTGTGATCTTATTCTTCGAGCAATTCTTGTAATCAAAAGAGAGACCAAAGTGTGGTGAGACCTTGAGGAAGTGTAGTAGAGTTTCTACACTGTGAATTTAAGGGCATGAGATTGTAAACACTCTTTTTGATTCTTAGTAAAATCCAGCCAGAAGGGCTGTCCGTGCGGGAGAGTGGACGTAGGCTTGATCTAAGCCGAACCACTATAAATCTGGAGTGTTGATTCTCTATCCCTAATCCTTTTATCTTTCATTACTTTCATTTGCTGCGATTGTTGTTTTTAATTCATTAATCTCTCATTCGGGTTAAAATTTATAAAATTGTTTTAGTCACCTATTCACCCCCCCTCTAGGTGCTAATACTAGTCCTAACACTAGCGACAAAAGACAAGGATGGATTTCTCGATGGAACCATTCCGATTCCCCTCGACGAGCGACTGGCTCGACTCTAAAGGAAGAGCAACCGCCTGGTCCGAACTTGGATCGGCAATTGTCTCTCCACAGAGGTCGCGGTCGGACTCCCATCGACAGAAGACGCCAAAGGCATGTGGGACAACATCAAGGAGATGTATGGGAAGTTGGATCAAGCAAAAATATTCACCCTCATGCAGGAACTTAGCGATTTAAAACAGGGGAATTCGACGGTCACGGCTTGTTTCAACAAGCTATCGTCGTTGTGGAACAGCCTCGAAGCAGTCAAAGAAAAACTTGAGGGCCCCGAATCCACACTCCGACAGTACAAATCGATCAAGGACAGGGAGAAAGCAATGCGATTTTTGCTCATTTTAAACAAGAACTTTCTTACCTTTCGCTCGCAGATCTTGGCTATGGATCCCATGCCATCAATCGGGCGAATCTATCAACTGGCAGTACAAGAGGAAAGCCAACGATTCGCATCATTGGAGAACACGAAGAGCGGCAAAAGTATCGCTCTCGCAGTCCGCGAGAAGCAAAGAGTGGACCAAGCAAAACCCTAGCAGAGATGAGAGAGACAAATGCTAGGGTTCCGCAGAGAGGGATCGCTCGGTGCACATGGAGAAACTTCGGTATATAAATCCGAAGGAATGAATGGCTTAGATCGAGCACGCACATCCGACGGCTCACAGGAGACCGATTTTTTAAAAGAATCAGGCGGCCCAGATGAACTCGCGACAAAAGGATCTAACGGACAGATTTTTGCCACTTCATCCAGAAATTTCGGGCAAAATTTTAAAGAAAAGGGTAAATTATTTTGTGAGTATTGCAAGCGTTCTAATCACTCCATTGATAGTTGTTGGAAGCTACACAGGAAACCAGCAAAAAAAGGAAAAAGGATTTTGGCGGCATATCAATTGAATGGATACACCGGCCCAAATTTTGATCATCCTATTACCCATGGACAGTACCATCAACTGATGCAAGCTATGCAAAAATTGGATGTTTCTGACAAAGGAGGCAGTTTTTCAGGTATCACACATAGCTTGACTAACTCTATATCAAGAAAAGCATGGATTATCGATTCAGGGGCAAGTGACCATATTATATGTGACAAGAGTCTTTTCTCGAGAGTAAATGAGGAGCTGAATTTTCCTATTTCCGTACAATTGCCCAATGGAAATATTAGCCATATTAATATGACAGGAATAGTCAATCTCAACCCTCAAATTATTCTTAAAAATGTCCTCTATGTCCCAGAATTCCAATTCAACTTCATTTCCGTGTTGAAAGTTTGCCAAAAAAATTCGTGTCGAGTAATATTCAATGCTGATACCAGTTTATTTCAGGGCCTTTCGACTGACAGACTGATGGGCTGGGGTAGTATTTCAGAAGGACTATTTTTCTAGTCAAGCCTTCCAAGTAATTTTGATTTATCCAGTTTTTTATTAAATAAATCCTCCTTGTGTAATTTGAGCTTGAATGATAAAAATTCTCTTATGCATATGAGATTAGGCCACAGTGCCACCTTTCCTTGCCCTAAATGTCCCATTTGTCCCCTAGCAAAGCAGTCTCGTTCTCCTTTTCCATCTAGTAATTCTCGTGCTAGGCAAATTTTTTCCTTGATACATGTTGATATTTGGGGACCTTATCATAAGGTTAATTATAATGGATCTCGTTATTTCCTCACAATAGTGGTCGACTATTCTCGTGCGACATAGATTTTCTTGATGCAATCAAAGGATCAGGCTTACTCTTATTTAAAGACATTTATCGCCTTATCCAAAAATCAGTTTGGGAAATTGATTAAGTGAATCCGAACTGATAATGGAGAAGAATTTTTCAGTCACAATTGCTTCATACTTTTCTCCTCTCATGGCATTCAGCATGAGAGTTCATGCACTTACACACCACAACAGAATGGAGTGGTTGAGCGCAAGCATCGGCACCTTTTGGAAGTCGCACGTGCCTTGAAGTTTTAAGCTTCATTTCCATATGATTATTGGGGAAATTGCGTCATCACACCAGCTTATTTAATCAATCGTATGCCCACCAAGATACTCAATGGACGAACTCCATTCGAGCTACTCTATGGCAGAAAACCAAATTTACAACATCTCAAAATCTTTGGTTGTCTTTGCTATGCTACAACATTGGGATCTCGCGACAAGTTGAGCCCACATGCTCGAAAATGCATCTTCATGGGCTATCCTAATCTGCAGAAGGGCTATCGAGTACTTGATATATCAAAAAAGGAATTTCTCATAAGTCGTGATGTGTTCTTCCATGAAGATATATTCCTTTTCTCCAACATGGTGTCAACAAATGAGAATTCCAACATCAACTCTAATTCTCATCGTTTATCATATGACGATGCACTCTCTACAGATTGTGGTTACATACCACTAGTCCAATCAAGGAATCCAATCCCCACTCATATTCCAAGGAGGACCCCATCTCTAGTGGAGAATCCACAATCATTAGCAAACCTGACAGAAGAAGAAGCTGAAGATGCTAGTAACACTGAGGAAGAAGTCAGCCCTGACATCTCGCCACTCAAAGAGACGATTTCCACTCCTGCTGAAGATCCTCCAAGACGTTCTCGCCGGGCCATTCAACCTCCGACATGGACCAAAGACTATATATGCACCACTCACAACTCTCCAGGTATCCAATATCCTATATCTTCCTATGTTTCCTTTCATAGACTATCAGAGGAACATAGATGTTGCATCAGTCACCTATCAGAAGAACACGAACCATCTAGTTATGATAAAGCAGCTGTTGATCCTAGATGGCAACAAGCCATGGCAGTAGAGTTAAAGGCACTGAATGACAACCACACATGGGATCTTGTCTCATTGCCACCTAATCGAAAACCAATTGGGTGCAAATGGGTCTACAAGATTAAATATTGTGCAGATGGATCCATTGAACGATACAAGGCACGCTTGGTAGCCAAGGGATTTACTCAGCGGGAAGGTTTTGACTATCACGAGACATTCTCTCCAGTCGCCAAGGATGTCACAGTCCGTTCTTTTTTTATTGTCGCCATTATCAATTATTGGACTCTACATCAAATGGACGTGCATAATGCCTTCCTCCATGGCAATTTAGATGAAGAGATATACATGGATGTCCCTTAAGGTTTACGGAGACAGGGGGAGAATAAAGTATGTCGTCTCCGCAAATCCCTTTATGGGTTGAAGCAAGCATCCAGACAATGGTATGCAAAATTTGCAAATGCTCTTACAACAGTAGGCTTTCAACAATCAAAGCATGACTATGCACTGTTCACAAGAAACAGAGGTATGTCATCTATCTATTTGATTATATATGTCGATGATATTCTTCTTATGGGAAATGATAAGGCTGCCATAGAAAGATTCAAGGAATATTTGCATGCTACCTTTCATAATAAGGATTTAGGAGCACCTAAATACTTGGAATCGAAATTGCTCGATTTGATTTAGGAATTTCCCTCAGTCAACGAAAGTTTATATTAAAGATTATATCAGAGGCAGGGTTATCAGGATGCAAACCAGTAGCAATTCCCATTGAGTAGAATACTAAATTGACTTCTGCAGCTTATGATGAGGGTATATCCAAAGATGATGATCCTATACTCAGCGATCCATCTGGCTATCAAAGGCTTGTTGGGAAACTTATATATCTAACAATGACTAGGCCGGATATCTCTTATGCAGTACAGACACTGAGCCAGTTCATGCATAGTCCAAAACAATCTCATCTTGATGTAGCCTTGAAGATTGTGAAATATTTAAAGAAATGTCCAAGACTTGGGATACTTTTGTCAAAGAAATGTGACATGAAGATGACAGCATACTGTGATGCAGACTATGCAACATGTCCTATAAATTGAAGTTCAGTCACAGGTTACTGCATTAAATTTGGGGAATCACTTCTTTCATGGAAGACCAAGAAGCAACCGACTGTGTCTTTATCTTTAACTGAGGCTAAGTATCGAGCTATGGCGAAGACCACGTGTCAAATAGTGTGGATGCGAGGTTTACTTAAGGATCTCGGTATAGAAATGCAAGGACCAACCGGGTTATATTGTGATAACGATGCAGCTCTAAAACTTGCAGCGAATCCTATAGTACATGAAAGAACCAAGCACATTGAAGTCGATTGTCACTTCACTCGAGAAAAGATACAAGAGGGTGTGATTGAGACAAGAGGGATTAGGACAATGGAGCAGCCAGTAGATATTTTTACCAAGCCCCTATGTCAAAGACAGCACGCATATCTGTTGAGCAAGCTGGGTGTCTTAGACATATACAGACCACCAGCTTGAGGGGGAGTGTTGGAAGATATGCGGATCCTCATATTGCACAATCAAAGATCTGATTTTATTATTGATCTGTTTAGAATATTAGAATTATGTACATAATCAATTAAGATTAGATCTAGACATAGATTGATTCGTAGAATCATTTATTTCCTTTATTCATAATCTGTATTATATTTACAAGCAGAATTGTACAGAATCATTCATTGAAGTGAATAGAAACAAAACTGTTCCTTCTTCAGTCTTTGACATCTGTAGATCTCCATCTTCTTTCACAACTGATTCTGTTCTTTTATTCTAGGGAGTGAAAAATGAATAAAAATTTATTTGGTAAATTTTTTATTTCCAGTAACAAAAATCAATTTTTTTATTCCTAAGAATAGATTTAGAATAGAATCAAGAAGTAGAAAAATGTTATTTATTGTTCCCGAGAAAAACTCCTAGAATCAATTCCAATTTTTTTCTCCTCCTCTTTTCTTCTCTTTTCTCTTCTTCTCTTCCATTTTCTTCTTCTTCCTTTTGGCCGGTCACCAGCCTTAGCCATGACCGGCGACCGACTAGATGAGGGCCAGCGACCTCGTCGGACCGTTACTGGCCCCCGGCAATGTCGAGCCATGGCCTCGGCCTGGCAAGGCTCTGGAAGAGCTTCAAATACAAATTAGCCCTTTAGAAATGAGAAATCGAATCGAATTGCTAGACCAGATAAAGAGAGTTCTGCAATTTTTGTGAATCATACGGAGAAAGAGACTATTCCTACCGAATGCAATGCATAGGAAGCTGATGATTCTGAAAAAAGGAAGTCAATTTCCTCGATCCTGCAGGACCTGCACAAGCAGTTGATCTTTCCTCTTCCGCCCTTCAGCTGATTATATGCTGTTTATCATACGTGGACACTCCTGGAAAACCTCTAAGAATTATCATTCTCGTCATTTTTGCCCATCGTCGGCACATCCTTTGATGTTCATCCCGAAGCAAAGCGCTGATCTGATGTCTCTTCATATGTTATTGTGTGAGATAAGGTCGGATACAAGTCACGCGATATTTCTCTATCTTCTCCTTCATCTCAATTCCTTTCTAAATCAACATCGATCCCTATATGTACGTTCATAATGATGAGTCTAATATTTTTAAGATATATATATTGTCCCATCAAATAGATACTTTTGCATTTCAAAAGAGTTGAACCCATAAAAATTCCTACCGCGGCGACATGGACAGCAAATTCTCCCACCATCCCTTATGTGATTTCCAACGATCTCAATGAATAGATTCACACCTGCAATATACTTAAGACAAAATCCTGCACCAACATCCTACTCCTATCCATGCCTACTTTATGTACAATCATCAACTAACTTACAAGAATTCATGTGCTAAAATTGTCATCTTCCTGAAGAGAGTAGGGGTCCCATCCCATTCAGAATCACAAACATTTTATATTGTCGCACACTTCTTTCATTTTTGAAGTTATTTTGACAGCATCTCACTTAAGTTCTCCGGACACATGACTTGAAAATGGCATAACGGGGTTGCTGTTAAATGTCAACCGTACTCCATGTCTAGTATGTACACAATGAACAAAAGAAACTACGTAACCGGAGACCTTAAACAACTAAAGTACGTGCGAGTCAATGTTAATTACTGCCATGTTCCCAAACAGTCCAACGAGGAAATTCAAAAACAGTATGCAAAATCGAATACGGTTGTGCTTATTAAAAACAAACCTGACTAACAGAAGTTTCACAAGCCATCCTTTAAGTAGAATCCTAGGGTTTAAAATATGTTGATTTGATAAGCATGCAAATGATTAATGATCAAATATTTTTCATATTATACGAACATTGCCTATCTCGCTAGGCCATATTGTATACTAGTCAGGAAGCAAACGCAACAAATTTATGGAAGTAAAGTGTACCTCAGGTAGTCTATACTAGTGTTTAATTTTAAATACAATGCAAATTGAATAAAAGAAACATAGAAAATGGAGAGACTCAGATCGCAGCTACCCAAAAGAATTGCAAATATATCCAATAGTCGTGGCTGTAAAATAAGAAGAAAACTTGAACAGATCCTCACCTCGGCGATCGGTGGTGGAGCTGCTTCACGGTGGAGATTGACGTAGGGGGGCGACGGTAGGCGGTAATCGTATGGGCGTGGCCGAGTGCAGTCCGAGTAAGAGAGGACAGAAGGAATGAAGGAGATAGATCAAAATTTGGGCCCATCTCAATTATGTTGCAGACCTCTGGCGACCAGATGTGGTTGCTGTCGTCCCTAGAGGAACTTCCAGCGACCAAGCTTGAGTTGGTCGCTAGACGGTTCATCGTAAATCGCAATATCCTTATCATGGCTGGCGACCAACGTGAATTTTGTCCAAACAATGACGTCTCTCACGATTAAAGTGAACTTCATCCAGAGAGCCATACTTTTGATTATCGAATTTTCACTTGTGACAAATTTTGTTCTCACAATCAAATTTATTTTGCTGATAATAAGTGTTCTTAGCGATCAAATTTGATTGTCACAAATGGTTCATTTTCTTGTGATGTTGTCCAAAGGGCATTTTAGAATTTTAATAGGTCATTTAGAATTCGGTTTACTGGTAAAAGTACACGTACTTACATGCCTCTCCCAAGGGAGACCCAAGTCCCAGTAGCGTTGCTTGGCATAAAAAATAAGCAAACCATGGAAAAATTCAAGCTACTTTTTTTTGTGGGTGGTGTCACTATCGAGATAAATGCAAACAATTATATCTCCTAGAAGTTGGTTAGTGACTCTCATTTAAAAGGAAATGGAGTTCCTGCGACTCTAACAAGCAAAGTAAATAGTACTTGGAACATACCATAACCCCAATTGACGAAGAGCCGAGAACAAGGTTTTAGAGTTAGCTCACCCTTGCTGGATCATGATCCTTATGAGTTTATTGGTTTCTCAAGTACCATTAAATACAACATGGATAATTGAGCGATAACTCAGGATAATTAAGCTAAATCTCAGACATTTGGTCCTGGCGGTTATCGTAAGAGGCAGTGGCTTTGACAGCAAGTAACCCAGTATTTAGGGCAGCAATTCGATATGGATTATTCACCATCACACACAGCTTAATTAGCGATAATCTGCTACATTCCATTACTCTCAACTTTGATTTCCTAGCTGAATGGTTAAAGGCACACCACTAGGATGTTCAGTGTATCTACATACACCCTAGAAATAAAGGGTCAAAAGAATCGAGTCATCAATGTAATGCAAGAATACATTCTGCAAACAAAATAAAATCGTGTTTCACATGAAACACAAAGAATTGATCTTCGAGCTCTCCCCCATATCAACAAGCACTGAATGCAACTTGACAAACCTAAAATGAAGCAGATGATAATGATTAATATACGTTGAACATGATCAGTTGTATTTCGACCCAAAAAAAAAAAAAAAAAAACATGATCAGTTGTATAGCTCAAAATGCTACTAGCATTTGGTGATTTAATGGCATATGATATCTTTGCATCCTCTATCTTAGTCATCGAGAAATCTGATAGAGAAGCATCTTTATGCTTGTGAAAAAGCCATTGGCTGCTATTTTGGCTCATTTTATGGGTTACCTTAAGATAAGACGACAAGTCCAAGATACACAGCTCCAGAAAGGAAGATAAATGAGATCATTCCCCTGCACGACAGGAATAGCGATAATGAAAAAAAAAACAGCATGATCTCGCCACACAAATCGAAATTAATTGTGTCAATGTACATATGTTGAGAGTAAGCTCAAAAGTCATGCCTACCATATGAAGCCCCATGCAACGCCATTGCAAGGGCATGGGCAAGCTACTGCAAATTTCTCTGCATCACTTGAGTGGATTCTTCGAGATATCAGATCATCATAAATATCTGAATCATGAAAAGGTTCTGATATAAGACTACTATGACATCAGTGAAAGTTATCTACTAGACAAGAAAGGAGGAACGAGCTATACCATATACAGAAAACAAGCTGTTCATCACACCTGCAGTCCATTAAATAGGAAAAAGAACCCATTACGCTTCTCACACGGCGACAATAATAGTATTTGAGAGGGACTCATGGTGTAGTATTCGATTTACCAATAAACAAAATGACGTATCGAAGACCACGGACTTTTGTTGTTTCTTGCAGAAGCCAAATTATACCCAGAAAAATGATAAATCCTGCGAGGCTCAGACAGTAAGCTCTCACAATATGAGCAAGAAGGCTCCAGATATTAAAGTCTCTGGGAAATCATAAGTACTCACCAATACAAAGTGCCCGAAGTGTCCACTGCCAGATGGTAGAAAGGAAGAATTAGAACATAAATGCTCGTTAGACACTTTGAAATTTAATAAATCGATACTCTAACATCTGCATTTGTGTAACAAATCTCAGTAAGACTATATTTGAGTAAGTGATTGCCTTACATTTTTGGCAACAAACAGCACAACAAATAGAGCTAGAGCAAAACAACCAGCAGCGATTCTCGCAGTGAGAAGATTTGTTGAAGCAACTATTAAAGCCATTCCCCAGAATGAGGAACCCAGATCTGGAAAAACAAAATTTGTAAATCCCACTCAGCAAACAAATATCAGAAGAATTGAGCAAATGCTTTTTTTGGTCAAAAAAGAAAATACAGAAATAAATATGTTAATACCCAGGACTTACAACAGAACAAGTGAAGAAATAGTAACAGCAATAAGCTACAAGTCGGAAACAATCACTCCCAAAATTTATTACAATACAACTAAAATCCAAATGGTCTGAGACATTATAAAAAAGAAGCTTTAACTGCCTACTCTTAGATCTCACAGACTTAGCTATGTCATTCACATGCTTTTTGGATATATTTTTCACAAGAAAGAAAAAGCTTTCAGCTAGAGCAGTGCATACATCCTGCAGGTAAAATTATGCAGTATATGCCACCACGTGTTTCTGTTACCCCTCCCTCGTTGGCATGAACCTGCATTCCTTCCACCTGTATTGGACAGAAGCAACATCTGATTGCAATTTAGTTAAATGGCATGAAAATGGACTAAGGTAATCTGGAAAATTGCAATTTTTTTCCCTATTTTCATAACTCTGAGCATGCTTCCAACCAAACAAAAAGGAAAGAATGGAAAAACCTCTAAGCATGAAAACACTTACTAAGTACTTATTGCTCAAAACCAGGAACTGACTGAACAAACCAAATCCAAAGTCATTTTCTTAGTAAGATCCTTTACTTAGGGGCTCTTGGATCAACAGTCCACCTAGTTTTAGTTTCCTTTTCATTGGCTATCCAATTCAGGATTGCAATAACCAAATATGGCATGACAGATGGAATCTTCTTTATCCAGCTTTGCACTGTTAACATTAAGCTACTACAATTTATATAAAGAAAAAATCTATATTGATGGCATCCGTTAGAAAAGCAGATTTTTATTTGGGTTCTAATTCTTCAGAATGATACGAGTCTTTTGTGTTGTGACCCTTGGAGAGTCAAAAGAGGTGATCGAGTCATTAGAGATGCTGCAGATTAACAGGAAAACAATTCTTTTATGCTGCAGCAAGGACCAGAGCAAGTGCAGTCTTCTTAAATGTGTAGCTTGCCAAATGAACTTCTACCGAGTCAACTTCTGAACTGGTCATTGATTTACCAAATCCAGAAGACCAAGTCCATTCAGAATAACAAGACTTTTAGAAATAACAAGCATCATTGGCCCAACTACATCTCTAATGCTTCTACCTAGCATCAAATGTTCAAAATCATGAAACAGCTAGTTATGCTGTTTAACTAGGAGCACTATTTCTGAGAAGACTACTTCAGACTCAAAGTTGGCAGGCATACAAATCATACTGTCTATGAGCTGATTCTAATCTGGCATATCGCATTATCTTCATAGAGGTTAGACATCAAGACATTTCTGGAATTGTCCATAGTCCACAGAAATGTCAACGTAAGCTCTCATGAAGAAAATTAGCAATGGGAGAGAATTCTTACCTGACCACATGTGAGTTTACAAGCAATTGCATGACTTGCTTCATGGAGAAATACCGTGATGAGCTTAAAAGGTGTCAACAGGAACGTTCGCCACAGCTATCTCCATTTAAATCAAGGACATTACATGAGATTAAAGTAAATAATGAAAAGAGCTGGACAATTGTATCATTATGTCTCAAATAAACGACCAATTTTACTGGCAAAACATGATGTCGATTAATCAACCAGATACCAAGACTAGCTTTGCATGTAAAATGAATCGATTGCAAAATCTCAGTTATCCTTTAACAGGAAAGAAACAGAGCTTAAACTTTTTCTTGGTATGTAACGTTACATTGGTGCACATTCACATAATTTGAGGAAGTTAATTGAAATACAAGTATCACCTAAACATTTTCGCATTATGCCCGATCAAATTTACAGGAACTTGTGCTTCATCCAGGATGATCATCCCTCTGTCTCACATCTACTCCTTGTTGACAGTGATCTTTTCCCCACTGGAATTGGGTGATCCCCAAAGAATTTGTTTATGATCATCGCAAGAGTTGTCTAACACTAACTTCCCCTGAGAGATCCACCTCTTCTTGCGGTTAATAAGTAACGCCAAACAATCTCTTTAGACAATTCATTCAATTAGTCTGCTCAGTGTGCTTCAATCACGACTGATTTCGGATGGGGGTAAAGAATAAGGCATACTGTAGTGTAGAATTATACTCCCAAATCCTAAATGCAAACAAACAAATAACCCAAAAATCTTCCAATCCAACTTTTTCATTTAGTCAACTCAAAGTTCCACTTTCTCAGAAATCCCAAAGAGTCCCCAGCGACAAAGCCAATCCACCCTTTTGTTTTCCCTCTGTTTCTCGATCAGCCCGTTCAAGAACCAAACCCAGATAGACAATCAGCATATAAAGGGAAAAGAAAGCCGGGCGTACCGCGAAGATGACGACGGTGAAGACTCCCACGCAGACCAGGAACACGACC
Organism: Eucalyptus cloeziana; assembly: GCA_014182715.1. Lineage (NCBI taxonomy): Eukaryota > Viridiplantae > Streptophyta > Magnoliopsida > Myrtales > Myrtaceae > Eucalyptus > Eucalyptus cloeziana. The sequence goes on from CM024639.1 coordinate 29,072,695, forward strand.
TGGTCATGCTGGCAACAGCTCTTGAGCTCCCAATCGGGCATTGTTCTCCGCTGCTAATGCCTTCAAACCAGAGCTCCAGCTGACTTCTCTCTCTCTACGGCTCTTGGCGTTTCAAGAATTTCAATCGAAACTGCTCTGCTGGGAGACAAGCCAACTGTAGGAAGAGGAAGTTGGTGATGGATTTGGTGCTGGTGCTGGGGTCGTCTTCCGGAACGTCGTTGAAAAGTCAACCGGCGGCTGGCTTCTCTCTTTCCGGCTCTCGCGTGTCTCAAGAATTTCAATCGAAACTGCTCTGCTGGAAGACTAAGCCAACTGGAGGAAGAGGAAGTTGGTGATGATTTGGTATTGGTGCTGGGGTCTCTTCCAGAACTTCGTTGAACAGTCAACCGGCCGGTTGCGTGTACGTGTGAAGGTGTAGCTTTCCCAGTGGATGAGAAAGGCGTCGAAGCGGATTGGCCCGATTTGACCGGGGATGGGAACTTCGTGGGTCCTATGCTCTTTTCTTCTCATGGCTTTTTGGGGTTCCTTTAAATTTTACTTTTGAAAGGATAACTAGATTCCAGCTTTCCAAGATGTGAAGATGTAAACAATTCTATTTATCCTTTCAAAAATAATTTGCACTTTGTATTTCATCTTCCAAAAATTAAATTTACATAGTAGATGGGTTAAGATAGTTGAGTGAATTTGTGTAGACTTTTAACTCACTTACTCGGGTTACACATATATTATTATGTTGGGTCTAATGGCAATATAGTCAAAGACAATGAATAGATTTTTCAACTTGACCTAATAACCTAAAAAACCCATAGCATTAGATTTAGTTTCAATTTCATCCTTTTTTTTTTTATAAAAAACCTCTAACTTTTAGGTCTAGTTTCAATTTTACCTTAAACTTTTTTTTGTACAGTAAAAAAGCGCCAAAATTAGGTCTAATCTCAATCAACTCTAAACTTTATTTGTCCAATAAAAAAACCATCCACTTTTACTCGAGTCCCATATTAACCCTCCATCCAAAATTTCTCTTGACAATCTAGTAATGGAAAACTCCCAAGCACAAACTATTTGAGTGTCTTGAGCTTAGTGTCCTGCAAGCTCTCTAAGAACAAGCTCGATGGAAGAGTTCTGAGCATGAGAAATTGAAGATCGAGCAGAAGATCGAAGATCTCTAAACAAGATGGAAAGAAGACTATCTTAAAAGTAAGAGTAATCAAAAAAGATCATTACTCTAAATTTTATCCAAATTTCATATCCATGGAGACATTGTTGCGGCTAACTTCATCTTTGAAAGATGTCATCTTGGATTTGAAGTTTGGGGATAAACTAGGGTAATGACAGGGAAATGCCATATCACTGAGCGTGATTTTAAAATTTGTGATTTTTTTTTATGAGGCAAAAAAAAGTTTAGGATAGAATTTGGATTAGGCCTAAAGTTTTTGATTTTTTGTGAAACCAAAATAATTTTATGGTAGATTTGAGACCGGACCAAAAGTTTGGGGTATTTTGTGAGACGAAAATAAGTTTTGGTTAAAATTGTAACCAGAGCTAAAGTTAAGGATTTTTTAGGGTATTAGGCCTTTTCAACTTTGTCCCTTCCAATGAAGCCCTAATGTCACTAAGTACGTATGTGCTTAGATATATGTTATCTAGCAATAATGTCATCAGATCATGTCCATAACCATCTACCAACTAGTACTCAAATTAGAAGATGGAAAATAACTGAAAAATTCATATGCATCAAATGCATACACCATTTCCTCCATATGTTGCACCTTCCCCCTAGATGACGTTGGTTCATCAGTATGACATATCTACAATTGGAATATAATTGAATTGGCTCCAACCTAATTGAAAGTGCGAAACTAATGATTTGGGCTATTTGCCATTTTGGGACTCTGTAGTTAAGTGATTGCAAAAGTTTTAACATTTCAACAATCAAAATTTTACCTCTCTTTCTCGTAACATCTACGTTAGTAAACTCTATTAACCACCTTGCAAACTTAATGGAAAGATTAAAGTGCGAGTCAAAACTGAACGGATGACCACTATTTGTGCATTAAGAAGAATACATAAAAGAGAGAGAGGGAAGAAAAAAGGAGCTTGCATCATGACAGTAATTTCGATCTTAGGGCAATTACAGATGCCAGATGTAATAAGATAAATGAATGTACTATAAGTTATGCGTTTGCTGATATGTGCGTCGTCTGTGACTTGTTCTTTGAATCTCAACGTGTGAGATTATATGGTTCAGATAGACAAAAATTGATGCATCTTTATTAGCTAATGTAATCTGTCACTAGTAGAAAGGAATAATGACATAGATAATCTCTAAACTTTGACTCAATATTTAACGTGGTTCATGAATTTTAAATTTGTTTAATGTGATTCCTAAACTTTCGCTCAATATGCAATGCGATTCCTAAACTTTTAATTTGTTTAATGTGGTTCCTGAATTTATGTTCAAGTTAGTTCATGAATTATATAAAAATGTTTGATATTATTTTTCCATTAATTCAAGTTTAAGGATTAAATTGAATATGTATTAAAAGTTCAGGGACCATATTGAATAAATTGAAAGTTCAAGGATTATATTGAACATCAGGTTAAAGTTCAAAAATCATATTGAACAAATTAAAAATTTAAGAATCACTTTATACATTTAGTTAAAGTTTAGGGATTATATGTGTCACTTTCCATAGTAGAAAAGGATCCACTCTCTATTAGTCTTGTATATCAGGTCTTGGCATTTGAACGCCATAGGTCAAAACAAGTATCAGTCTGTTAAATGAAATTCTTAGACTACAGGTCCAGATTAAAATCAAGCTCGTTAGAGCTAGAACTCACTCTTCGAGTCTCAAGCTCAAGAATACCGTCCTAGAGCTTCTACATAATTTGGTCGGGTTGATCTTGAGCTTCTACATAATTGGTTCGTGAAAAATATTATCCTCATATTTATATATTTGCATTGCTTAGAAAAATGAGTCGACAGAAATTATTTCCTTATCAACAGAAAAATTATGTTTAAATTCACAAAAAATGATATATTCTTTCAAAAACCAGAAATTGTTCAACAAAATACAATTAGATATCAACACTAGGACAAAAAACTTAGCGATTGGGTGAGGGATCCCAATGCTCGGGCCTGGACTTTGGGTGATCAGGCCCGGGTTTAGAGGCTTGGCTTAGGTCCACTAGGGCTGGACTTAGGACACTAGTGCCCGCACTCATTTTTATAGAGGCTTCGACCCATGTTTATGAAAGCCAAGTTGAGGACCCTTGTGCCTAGGCCAATTTATAGAGGTCAAGCCCAAGACACCAACGCTTGTGCACAAGTCCCCCATGCTAGAGCAGGGTTCATAGAGGTTAAGGCATAGATTCATAAAGGCCAGGCTTAGGACCCTCGTACTTGTGCTTGATTCCTAGGCACTCAGGCCCAGGTCTGCAAAAGTTGAGCTCAGAGCCATAGTACCCATGCCCAACTCCACGATGCCTGTGCTTGGATCCATAGAGGATGGGCTTGAGACCTCGATACTTGTGCCCAACTCCATGGCTTTCAGCCCATGGTCGATCAAGACCAAGCACATCCACAGAGGCAGGGCTTGAGATCCCCGTGCTTGTGCTTGAATTCCCGACATTCAAGTATTTGATCTAGGCTAGGTTTGAGACCCTAGTGCTCAAGTCCAAATCCATGAAGGCAGCTCCTAGCACCCTGATGCCCATGTTTAGATCCCTGAATCTTGGGCCCGGGTCCATCAAGCCTAAGTGTGACACACTCTCAGAGTCCCAAGCCTTGCCTTAATGGAATCAAGCTTGAACTTGATGATTGTTGACTCAAGCACTAAGGACTTGGGGCATAGGCACTGGGATATTAGGCTTGGCCTTGATGGACCTATGCCTATCATCAATGGACCTGAGTTTGGGTGCCAAGGAAACCGACATGAGCATTGGAGTCCCGAGCCTCACCTCAATTGAACTAGGCATGAGCGTTAGGGAGTTGGGCACATGCACTTGGATTGATCCCAACCTTTGTGGTCCCAAGCTTGGCCTCAATGGTGGTGCTGGGTCTTCAACCCTTCTTCTATGGACCTTGGATTAGTGCCCATGCTCATGCCCAAAAGTGGGTCCCTAGTGCTTAGGCATCCATCGCCTAGGTTGGGGTCCATTGAGACTCGGCTTGGTTCCTCAATTGTTTGTGCTTAAGTCACTAGCGTTTGAATAGTGCATATCCCTTTAGGAGAAAATAAAGTCAATTTTTTTTTTCAGACGAGAGAAAATAATTTCAATTTCTTTTTTAGAGTTCAACCAATTATAGAAAAATATTGTTGTTTTTTAAAAATAATAATTTATTGAAAACATATTTCAAAAAAAAAATTTTCACAAAATAAATGGAGCCTCAATAGAAAAATCACTTTTACTCGCCTTGACTTAGTTACTTAGTCGTTGAAAGGTTAGTTTAAGATGGAAGCTGAGCTTCTGCGATTGGGATGGACCAACTGCAGGGCGTAAAATCAAACGATGAGACTGATGATTTCCTCTCGTTTGACCTTTGACCTCGTGGTGGTTCCACGTCAGGAATCTATAATGGACAATGCCCTGTTCGAAATCCAGCAATGCCCGACTTGCTCCTTAAATTACTGTTTCCAGCTCTGCAATGCCTGCTTTAGCATGCTCAAATCTCTCCACACGTTTCTATCTATCCCTCTGTCTCTCTCTCTCTCTCTCTCTATCAATCGTCCTCCCTTAAATAATAGACTTCTCCCTTTCTTCATTTCTTTGAGCTCGGAAATAATAGAGTTCTCCCTTTCTTCATTTCTTTTAGCTCGGAACAAACTCAATCTTCAGCCTTCGCATGTAAACCTCTCTCTCTCTCTCTCTCTCTCTGGGTCAGATCATTTTCAAGAACCCAACATTCCCTTCTCTCCGTCGCTGTCTCATCTCACTCTTCTCATTCTCCTCCCATTTCTTCTCGTTTGTGTCTCGTCCAACGTGAGTTTCTTGAAGTTCCCACAAAAAGAAAAATGTCGATCGAGCTCTTGTCCGAGAACCCAAACACGAGCCCGAGAATCTCCTTCTCGCACGACCTACGCCTCTCGGAAGCCGTCGTCCCTCTAGACCGGCAACGCCATCATTTTCGCTCAGACTCGGCAGGAGTTCCCAGCCATCTGAGCAGCCCGAGCTTCGACTTCAACTTCTCCAACAATCTAAACATCTTCGGCCACGAGCCTTCCTCCGCTGACGAGCTCTTCTCCGATGGCAAGATCGTCCCCACCACCCAAATCAAGAAACATGCTTCCCGGAACCAGCCTCTCAAACAAGAGGGTCATTCTGAGGACTCCGAGAAGCAGGGCTTGAAGAGCGAAGAGAAGCAACAGAGCGGCAATAATTCCAAGTCGTTTTGGAAGTTCAAGCGTAGCAGGAGCTTGAACTTGAGTTCTTGCGGAAGTGGGTATGGAAGGAGTTTATGTCCTTTGCCTCTCCTGTCGCGAAGCAACTCGACCGGATCACCACTAAACAGCAACAACAGCAAAGAGAGCCACCACAACCATCTTCATTTTCAAAAGCCGTCTTGTTCTCCCAACAAGCAAGGCTTTCCACTCAAGCCATTTCAAGCTTCTTCATCGTTGCCATCATCGTCGGGTTATCAGAAACCTCCGCTGAGGAAGAGCAATAATGGCTTTCATGGGAACATCAACAACAGCAACGGCAGTTTTCGGGTCAATCCTGTTTTGCATGTGTCTTCAGGGAATCTGTTCGGTTTGAGCTCCATGTTCCTTAGTGGCAAGGACAAGAGCAAGATCAGGAAGTGATTAGGTTTTTTTGCATCATTCGTAGAACAAGTGTATTTAATATTCTTTAAGTTATATTTTTTTCGCGTCGTTTAGGAGTTTCAGCCAATATGTTTGCGCTGTATGCATTGGACGGACTGGAAGCTTGGCCCCAATTTGTTGTATTTTGGACTTCTGACTACGTCACTTTCCCATATTCGTTTTTGTTTTTCTTGGACTGAGCTGTTCGTAAATTGTAATGTGTGCTCAAAGTAGTGAGGAATGGATGAGTTCAATCTTCATGTACAGTTCCTGTTGTTTTCCTTTGGTTTATTGTGGAATTTGTGTAATCTGTTCTATGTATGAGCATTTACTCTTTATTTGTAATATACATAATTTAGCTCGAGGTCTTTTTGGATGCTTCCCCTGTTTGGATCATATGATCTAAGATTGTTTAAATAGGGTGCCTAAATAACTTAAGTTGATGGAAAACTTGACTCGGCCCGTCCTGAACAAGATTGAAAAAGTCCTTTTAACTATAGCAATTTTGAATTTAAGTCTGTAATCATGATGAAAGACGGATATTTAAATCTTTGGTTCGATCCATCCTCAAGCAGAGAGGATGAACTTGGCTCTCAAATTTGATTTGACTGTAAGATTACTACTTAGCATTACGCATCTAAAAGCACCAGCACCAACTCCTAATGGATAGATACCGACAACGCACCAGTTAAAATAGAAAGTTAACAGAGTCTCACTGAAACAAGCTCCCACCTCTGGCAAACATCGCACCCACATTCATATCTCTTGTGTGGACCCTAGAACCATACCCAATTTCCCATCACTTGCCATGTTCCTATTGCGGTAAATTCTTTTCCTTTCCTTTTTTTTTCTCCTCACTTTCTTTGCCTCTTCAAGGGTCAGTTGATGGGAGATCCGAAAAGTTTCAATGAGAAGATAGAAAAAAGGGTTGGATTATTGAGTGGAGGGGCCAGTGGAGACATTATTGAAAGGCTTGAAGCCACATGCTTTATTTGGAGGACAAATTGACAGATAAGAATGCCTTTCCCTGCTTGTCCCCATGCTGTTCCTCTTTTGGTCTCCGCTCACACATGGCCTTCCATGTTCTGATTCTCTTGGCTGTGAAAGAGACTTGACCTAACGTAGCTATTTTAGTGAAATTTGCGTGCCAGAAAATTAGGACACTTCCTCGGATTTTCCTTGGAGATGACCAATATTATATACCCATCTTTGTACTCCATTTCAGTGGCAGAATGGTTGGATGCACCGGGACTGTTTACCTGACAAATCGAAAACAAAACATAATGCTTCGAACAACCGTTCCTGGAGGTGGCAAGGTAGTTGGATGTCCATCCTAGACATAAACTCACGTTTTTGCCTCAAAGGCATAAACTTGAATACTCTCTGACCTTGGTACTCATCAAAGCTTTTCGTATAGTATTTTGCAGGTAATACCACAATTTCACTAATTATTGGCTAAAGATGTTCAGTTGGAAAGGAAAAAAGAAGCAACGAAGTAGTGTGCTCGAAAGCAAATAAGCTGAAGAGAAATCATACAAACGAGAAAACCAGCAACCTGTGCCAGAAAAGATTGCCAGGCTAAAGAAGCAATTGGATCGAAACAACTGCCCATCAATGTTAAGGAGGATTCCTTCTTAATTACTTAGGTCTAAAACCTTAAGCTAGTGCATGTCATCTAAATACAGAGACAAAATTTCAAGATGGGTCAGTAGGACACGCAGACAAAATTTTGCAAGGGATTTTCGGCTGCATGACTAGCACAATAACGTGAAAGAATTCGTATTAACTGACTGCACTAATTGTAATCCGGGCTCTGCAATTGTTTCTTTCTTGTTGACCAGACATATGGGAGGAATACAATATAATTCAATTACTAACATCAAACTTTGTGATACTTATACTTCTGCCCCAAATTAAATCTTCTTATATGCTGGCTAAATCCGTTGAGCACTAATGCCCTCACAGCCTGAACTCCTTGATCCAATGCCTCATCCATCTGTATGAAAAGCCAATACCATTAAAGGGCCCCATCAATTTTCAGCAGAATTATTCCTACTCTGTGGCTAATCCTTTACAATCTATTTTTTGAGAACATGAGTCTTAAGCCTGAAAAGAACAAAAAACATTGGCTTTTAGACAAAACTATATGCATATGCATAGGCATACGCATTATACATTTTTACCAAGACAACACTGCACTTATTGCTGGTTGCGAGGTGAGTTTGAACTTGCAGGGTGTTAAAACAAAGATTTACCTGTTCACGTTCCACTGAGCTGAACTTTTGCAAAAGAAAAGCTTTCACATCCATAGTTCCTGGTGGATTCCCAATACCTGCAATTATAATGGGTGGTAATTATTATACTACATAAATTACAAGGGGCACTTAAAATGATCTCAAGGAACCAACCAATTGAGAGCCGAGGAAATTCACTGCAACCATCCAAATGAGCTATCACATTCTTTATCCTGGCATAGGATAGAAGCACCATGATAATATGCTTGCAAATTTGAAGAAATAACGAACACTATAGCAGAGGGATATGCCTCTAAATCTGATTGAATATTTGCAACATGTGAAAATACAACTAAGATGAAAAGTTAAGTTCGTTTGGTTCCAACGGTGATACATATACAAGTGCTTAGATTCAAGGTCACATGAAATTGAAATACACCAGGTATTTGTTGAATTACCTCCAGTCGATATTTAGTAGCATTGCTTTTAATCCAAAGGACAAGCACCACAAGCACCATTTAAAGGATCATGCCATCCAATTAGATCAAATAAGGCCTCATTTCCAATAAAAGAATTACCTAGTTTAGTTATTAAGCATAAAAAAACAGCTACAGGTGTGGCAACTAGCCAGTTACGAGACATGGAGGTGTAAATTTGCTTCATTGATGTGTTATTCCTTTCTTGAGCACAAAATGAACCCCAAAGGGCAAAAAACCAGCATCAACAGTGTTGTGTCAACATAGGTATCAGAAAATGTCCAAATATCCATACAAATTATTGCAATTTGGCCATGCACTCAATCCATGCTGATTGCATCAAACTAATTAAGATCCAAAGGAAGCTTTTCTCTTCCTACTATCAATTTTACTTGCTCAGCAATTATGACTAATAAAGGCTATAATTTGAGTGACAGACCATGGGATCAATTAAGTTTTGATACTCAAGAGAAAAGCTGCTGTAGAAATTGCAGACAAGTGGAAGATAGTAGCAAAGAAGCTATACCCGCTGTGCTGACCATGTCCTCCTTTGGGTTGTAGCCTCATAACACCATTTGGTAAGCTCATCTCATCATAAACCTGCACAGATAAATAAAATTACACAGTATAGGAGGAAAAACTGAGGGTAAAATAAAGTGGTCCTTCCACAAATAGCAGAGGTACAAGTAGTTACCAACAATATATGTCGAAGAGGAATTCGGTAATATACTGCAAGCGGTGCAACCTGAATGAAATGGAGAGAGAACATTTAAAATAGGAACACCCAGTCTTTTGTGACTAAAGATGAAATAAGCACTAGGTCCATATTTTAAAAGCAGAAAACGAATAAGCTGAAGATGGAAAAAAATAAGATATATCAAGATAAAGCAACAGTGAAGAAAAAGAAGGACCTAAAGACCCAGAAATTGGAGTCACTACATCATACTTGCATATGATCCAACTCCAATCAACACCCACGGAGGAAAGTTTTGGTCAAATAGAAATAAACACATGTATTTTGCACTGATATTCTCCAGCCAGGTCACACAACTCTTTTATCAACTACCGTGAACTAGTCCTCTTTGACACAAAGCACACACTCCCAGCTCATTATTTGCTTCAAAGAAAAAAAAAATGCATAGCTCAAACAATCAATATTTTTGTCATAATGTATATCAAAGCTGTGAAGAAGCTGGATGGCTAACCAAAATTTTCCTGAAAAGCTATCTAGTCAGCTGTCATATCCAAGAAATGATGATAGGAAATTCTTATGACTCACAAGATGATGGTCACATTGAAACTTATCCTTGTTGATAAAATGAACCATCCTTTGTTTTTAATTTTTCTTCTCTGCTGTATAGAAGAGAATTTCATTCTGCATGAGAAGACATGCAACTCAAAAGCAAATATGGCTGCCCATTGATCTTAGTCTGTCACCATATTCAAACCTAGCATACAAAGTTCAAATGAAACTGTGAGAGCATCAATTCGATCCAGGCCAATTTTTAAGTCAGAACCCCTGAAGAAAGGCTAAAAGGATGATAATGATGTCTTAAATCGGTTGAAATCATTGAACCGTTAGCAAATATATTACCGAAATTTAAAGAGTTTCCATTTACAAATCACCATTTGGTGTTCAGTTGCCAATTATACTTATAAAACTGTATGAGCTCTGAATCTAGGAAGCCAAAAAGTTCAAATGCCTAGAAACCATATAAAACATATTGATCATGGGAAAAGAAAGCAGCATCTATAATGGTACAATTATGACGGCAAATATGGCAGCTGAAAAAAGGAGCCAGATAAATCTATGCTATGTAGAATGGGAACTAACAGATTCACCACAGAAGTTCATGTATGCTTGTGGTTTTGCCAAAACTAGTGGCACCTCTCCAATACAACCTGCACTGATTTTCGAAGGACGACCAATTGATCAATCTGAAGTATAATCTTAAAGCCCTAATCAAGCTTCTGCAGGTAAATGTCAAAGTATCAACAAGGACAAGGAAAAACAGATTAATCAACTACCTATTCCGATCAAGGCTTTCGACTGAATTGTGTTTAATGATATGCCCTCGGCTTGCGATATGCGCTCAATCATTTCAAAACCAACCTAACAAACAGACAATGATACAGGTAGAATTAAAGATCGATGAAAGCAAGCGCCATCTAGCCATGTCATCAATTGCTTATATGCATATAATAATAAAAAAAAAAAAAAAGCTTTGTCAACAATTACATTATGCCTCGTGCCATGGTACTTATTCCCAGGATTTCCCAATCCAACAATCAACCAAGGAGTGAATTCCACTTGGAATCTCTTGTCAACTTCCGGCGACGCAGCAGAGACACGAACCATCCCCGGAACCGCGCGTCGCGGGCGAAGGCCAGGGCGTCGAAGACTCGGCAGGGGGCATGTGCTGGTTCTAGGGACTGAACCTGAATGCAACATGACCTGCATATACACCACCCCCGATACACTTCATTTATCCTAATCATAACAACACTTCCGCAGCAACGCAGTAGAAGCAAACACGTTCATTCATTGGTTCCGTGATTACAATTATACCCAGCACGGGACTGCAGGATTTAACAGAGTAAAACCCAGTAATTTTGGGAATGTCAGAGCTGAAAAGCAAGATAGCAAGAAGGCTTGAGTGAGCAGAGAGGCAGAAAAACAAGAACATTCAAAAGGAAGAATCAAGAAAATCAAGAGGGTTTCGCCCGAAAACGGATGGCAATCTGGTGGATCGAAATTTACAGTCGGATTACGGAGAAAAGGGTTTCGAGGGAAATGCGATGAGCGGGGACTCGCGGCGGAGAGGGGAAACTGCTCGAGGCTCTTGCTCTGTCTGGCTCGTGGTTTCATGCACGCTGAAGATATTTCTGGAGGCTTTTTTTTTTTTTTTTTCCACCTTCTTGCCAAAATTTTGGAGGTCGAATTTGATGTTATTGATGTTCGCTTTCCCGGTCTCAAAAATTAGACTTTTTTTTTTTTTTTTTATGGATTAATCCTCCCGACCAACTTTAATTAACAGAACGCCAATTCCCAAAACCTTCGCTCAGTTCCTTGAATTTTTATTGTTAGGCCAAAATTTGGATCAAATGTCAAATGGTCAATTTTACTTCAAAAATGTCTCTCCCACTTCTTTATCCCAAAATCATGATGTAACTAGAAACATTGAAAGTATTACAACCTTGCTTTTTTAGAAATATTACAACCTTTTAGAAATACTAGAAGTTTTAAAACTTATCGTTAAAGTGAAAAGTTTGTCAAATTGATATAATCAAATTTTACTATTGACAAAATCTTGATATGACTCTTTTTTTTTTTAAATTATTTTCTCCCATACATGGCATTTTTATTATTCTCTTTTTCAAATCATACTTAACTTATATTAAAAATGATACATTTTTCTTAAATAAATACAAGCTAAAAGAAAACGGAGCCTTACCCCCTTGCCAATGAGTCGTCACTGCCCATCATTGGTAAAGGCCTAGTGAGGTTGTTGGGGGATTGCCGATAGTCTGTGATGGCGAGGGCGAGGGTCACCTGTGAGGCCTCGCCCAGGGTCAACAAAGCTCATCCACCCAGACAAGGCCTCGCCAAATTTTGTGTCCAAATTTTGTGTTCTTTTATCTAATTAGAGAGAGAGAGAGAGAGTATTATGTTACTGCTTCAGTCTTCCAATCGACGTATCGGAGCTCAATGATGATTGGGTTGATAATGTGAGTTCGGATATTCTATCTTATTCAAAACCTAGGTTTATCATATTTTTTTTATATATTTTTAATCTAATTGAAGTAAGATTTGAGATGCAAATAATAAGAAAAATACCACATAGAAAGAGAAAATAATTAAAAAAATATCATGTAGCATTTTCTATTAGCTAAATTGACAAAATTAACAGAATGACTTGATTACATCAAGTTGATTAGTTTTAGGACTTGGATTGTATTTTTCAAAAATTTAAAAATTTTAGGACTTCATCAAATTTTAAATATCAGATGCATTTATCTAAACTTTTTATGTGTGTTCATACATATTTCAAAATCCACATCTCCTTAACTTTTTAAAAGCTGCTGTAAACGTGAGCCGTTTTGTCGAACACCTTATATAAAGTTATGATACTCTTTTTAACAGTCTCTTTTTTAACAGCTGCCCAGGTGAAACTTTACCAAGTAGCTTAGTCTAGAAACAATGGCAAAAGCTGCTGGTCCCATGACGGCCCTCGACGGAGCGCGGCGATAACTAGTGGAGGAGGGCGTTGATAGTTCGCCGTGCGTGCTCTCAGCTGGACTTTCAGCTGGACTTCGCCGGGGGCAAGTAGAGGGTCTATTGACTTTGTTTAGTTGACGTTTCTTCTTAACTTTTGCACGATTTCCTTCATTTTTTTACTTGGAAATGGCGCTAGATCGACAGCCCCACCAATTAGAGTGGCTATAGATCCTACAAACTCCTTTCCATACAAGTTTTGACAGCTGTGATCATTATGATGGCTCAAATTTATCTTACCAATTGAAGCATAAATAACTGTCATTTTTATTTTATATCTATATATATATAGGCAGACGCGGGATGTCAATCATGTGCATTTCAATAATACCTGTCACGATTAGAGTTGATGATTGCACGTGATCTTTTCTTGTCTTTGTAAGCAATATAGGCTCTACTCTTCTGGGTCGGCTAAGTTGTCCTCCACTAATGTTTTTTCTTGAGCTGTAGACCATGAGTAACTTCCCATCCCATTTTAACCTTGGAGTTTGAGCCAGCTAATCATTAACACTCTTGAATTTAAAGTTTATTCGGGGGGAAGAAGTCAATGGGCTAAAACCAGCGCATTATCAAATGCATTTCCTATATGTCGAGTTCCTTAGTCAACTTACTCGCTTGGGCTGCATAAGGTGGGAAAGATTCAAAGTTACTGGATCTATGGCGCATTACAAGTTTTCACTCATTCTCTACGACAATTTCCTCGCTTGATACGGATGATATTTGAGTACAAAAGAGAACACTTTGCAAATTATACATGTTCCAATGCTCTAACTCCACATTCTGTTGGTACTAAATGGATCGACTTAAAAATTACCAAACGAAAATTACAAGTTACGTGGCAGCTGGTCCAAGACTCAAGTGCAGATCCAACCCCAAACCCTTCTTCTCGATCTGAGGGGAAGATCGACCACCATGGGCTCTCACTTCATCAAGTAAAAATGACCTCGTGGCTATTGCGGCCGTCTCGCCAACACTGCCTCCGCTCACTTGCCTCCCGGGAACGTGAGGCGACCCTCCAGCGAAATACAAGCCGACGCCGTTCGCAACTTGGAACGAAGGTGCGTGGCTGGTGCGTGGAAGGATCAGCCACGGAGGGGTCCCTGTTGGCGACAGGGTCGGGGCCAGGAGGTGGTGCGGCGGGGCGAAGGTGGTCATGAATGGGTTGTGCAGCTTTCGGCTTTCGGCAGCGGCGATTCGCATCTGAGCGCGCTTCAAGAGCTGGCGCTCCTTCTTGTGCGCGTTCTGGTGGCCGCCCAAGGCCTGCGAGTTGGCGAACTCGCGGCAGCAGTACTGGCACTCGAACTTCCGGCCGTCGGATTCCGGCGACCCGGATGATGAAGACTTGGTCGAATTCGAATGTGAATCATCTCCAAGGATATTCTCTTTTGTGTTCTCTTCCAGCGGTGGCGAGGATGATATGTCGATGCCAAAGAGCTTCAGTGGTGTGATGTTATTGCTAGTGATGTCAGTAGTAAATGGCTTGGTTTGGAGAGAGCAGTCTATTTCCGCCATTACAGAGAGAGAGAGAGAGAGAGAGAGAGAGAGGGAAAGAGTTTAGAAGAACAGGATGAGACAAAGGAGCATGAAAATGTGGAAAGACCTGGTGGCTTAGGTGATTCGAGTGGTTGGATGTGTTGAATATATAAAGATTTGATATGTTCCACTGGTGTGTTACAGTTGCAAGAAACTGATGACTGACAAAGACAAGAAAGAGAGAGAGAGAGAGAGAGAGGGTTGGTTATTAAGAAAGCAAGCCTTGTCATTGGGAAGATGACACAGTGCAAGAAAACTCAATGATGCGCCATCAAGGGAACACTTCAATGTATGGGGTTATCAAACAAGAAACCTAAGAGATCATGTCGGTCAGATACCCAAAAGAATAAAGAAACACGAGGGCATGTATTAGATATATTATCGTCGTAGGAGTAAGATTAGCAAAATAATTTTTTAATCTACATTACCTCATATATGATTAAATAGGGAAAAAGCAATGTAGTAGGTTCGAATATACTTTTGCACCGAATGGCACTCTAACAAAGTGAAACCCATATGTTGACCTGATTACCACAAGTTTGCTGGATTAGTGTCCCATACTGGCCAGTTTGTTTCCAATTAAATATCATAGAGAAAATGTTTACCTATTGAAAATATCACAGGAACTCAACTTTTGACCCTCTTTTTCCGAAAGGGGTGATGATCAGTGACCGCTAAACTTCCCTATTCATGAACACATCGTTGTGTGATATATCTTTAAAAGTAACCTTTACAGTCATACGTGGGCGAGCTTGTATAGAGACGGAATAGGGTATCATATAAGAAAAGACCTTAACCATAAAGACTAACCTTTGCTCCATCATTTTGTGAATTTCGATCTTACATGATTAAAAATCATCTTTTCTTTTTTAGCATGGACATGAATGAAGTTAATGCGAAGCTATACATCTTTCTAAACGACCTCTCATCTGCCTAAGTTCTCTTGATCATGTGGACTTCGTAGGTTAGGCGAGAGGTTTGGGTAGATACTTCCACGACACAATATATGCAATTATTACCAAAACATGTTAGTTCAAGAAAACTAAACAAGACCAATCTTTGTCAAGTAAGTGGGGTTTACGTGATGTTTGCCGGGGGTGTTAGGAAAGAGAGGGAAAGGTCCACAATGATGGGTGCTTAATTTGTCCTTTGCATGCTTGCGTGATTGACGACGGGTTCTCAGGTTTTGTTTATAGAGGGAAAATCTCCTCGAATCTTACTAACTACCATGATTTAGGGGGGCTTCGATGTTGCCATGGCTTAGTCTCTTTTTACACGCCACTTGCCAGAGGCTGTCGTCGCTGTCCGTAGAATGTATATTTTATGCATTAACCATCGCATGCGAGGGTGCAATACGTTGGATCCAACCCCTTCACCGGGTCTCCATACGTAAGATGTCGACGGTTCCTTTTCTTGCAACTTGATTGATTGACGTTTGATATACAAAGTGATGCGTGTTATTGTATATCTCAGGCGGTGTGTGGCATAAGTTCAAACAAAAGTAGAGCGATGGAGAATCTCCATCCAAGAGACGATACATTTCATCAGTTTTGGCCTCTGATCCTTTAGTCCTTTGGCCATATATTTATTCATCATGTTGCATACGATCAAGATACTCTAAAAGGATAGAGAATCTCCATATCTATATCATTTAATTAGCGATGGCATTCAAAACAAAAGTTAGCTGCTACGCAAAGTCATTAGAATTATCTTCAATCATATTATCAACTTGAGGAGTAGTGGTGTCTCATGAAATGATGACCAATTCACGGATCACACTAGGATTTCCATTTGATGTTACTTGATGGGGACATGACTAATGGAAGAACGTATAGACATGTGAAAGAGGGTCTCGCCTCATTGAACCAAAATGATGGCTAAGATAATCATCAAATCCAGCTAAGTTAGTAGCTAAAACCGTCCTATCTTGTCGGATTCCCTTCTATTTCTCTTCACGTGGAAACTATTTTGAACATAGGTACAGTGTAATGTGTTAAGTCCCCCCCCCCCCTAAATAGGCATGATTTGATTACTTGCTGTTGCCTTGTAGCTTAATTTGACCTATAGCCCTCTGAGTTTTTGGACACTAGGTATGAAATTAAACGGACGCGGAGCAGCATGCATCAAGCACGGCGTCGTCATTGGATCCCAAAATCCATGTGGACTCCACCAATTTGATGGTGACTCGATTCGATGGCACCTTATATTACAGAGAAATATTTCAGTCGCATAAGCGTTCTTGTAGCTCGCTTCGCTTCATGTCCCTAAAGATATAATTTCGCCAAACATCTCTTTTTGCAACATTTTTTTCACCTCCCAAAATAATTCAAACTCTATTGGGAGTGGTTGGAAGTCATGATATAAGCAATCGAAAAAAAAGATCATACACCGCTAGTGTAAAGTAGTATGCTATAATTATCTATAAATAGAACTCTCTCATATATATTTTCGTTAATTCGTACGGTAACCTATATAGGGTACATAATCTTGTGCGCATACATGTCCTAATCTAAGCAAATACTTTCTATATCTCATAATTATTATTCTTCTTTCTTTTGGAGTGGGAGGTCTTGGTGGTTATCATAATGTAATATTAATTTAGTTACTATTCTTCTTTCAGTTTGCTTTAGTCCAACCAAAACCTTGTCCTTAGTTTTTCCAACAATCACTTCATGTTCTCTCCTCTTATCTCTCCTCGTTCCACACCCCATAACCATTTATCATCGCCCACCAAATTTTCTTTCATCTGGTGTTCTTCGCCCCTTCCTAATCAAAGAATTAGGTCTGACTTAGCGATGGGAAAGAAACCGCATACATGCTTTGGGAAAGGCTCTTGATAATGATGCAACGCTCGGTTGAAAAAGCTCGTGGTGATCTTTGGGTACGGAGTCTCACTCCCACCTAACTGACGAAAGGTCTCGTGAAAAAGCTTCAAGTTCTTGGCATCGAGGGAGACAAGAAATTGACTCTAACCTTCTCGAGTTGATGCCCCAAACACGGGCTCGTGTCGCTTCCAAGTTGCACGCACTTCTCTCAGCTAACCGTATGTGGCGACGACATGTATCTTTGCGTGATCCCCGGTCGATGGTGATGTGACCTAATCGAAGAGACAACCAATGTTCCCAAAACACATGTAAGTGAACGAAAGCTTTGTCCTCTTGTAAGAAATCAGTGCAAGAAAACAGAAGATTGAGCACTATCCGGGTGGTGTTACCTAATCCAATGCGTGGGGAGATACTTGTCGATGAAGTCTCTCCCTCTTTCTCTAGAAATCCTTGTCTTCCTTTCTGAGACCACTTAATTGATGCCCCCTCCAATTCAAAATCTTCAAATTAATAACCGGTGACCATAGACATTTAAACTCTGCTTGAAATTATACAGAAATTTTATTCATTATTTGTAGATCCCAATGTTATCCCTAATGCGTTACGGTTCATTTTTAGCATCACAATTGATTCCACTCGCTCCATAACTTATAAAATGACCGTTTCATGTACATCATCTATTTTCCTCTCTAGCACATACGTTGTTTCTATTCCTCTTGGAATTTGGCACTTATGAGTAATGATGGGATGCTATGATTCTGGTTCCACCAGGGTAGTTCATCAATCATCGGCAGCCACTGTTTCTTGGAGTAGTTTGTCCTACCAAGCTGAGGAAAAAACATCGATGGGTCATTAATCGATGATCGTGCTTTTTGCCCGTCGTTGTTTGAGGAGTTGGTGATTTTTGTCATTTGAAGGATGGGCCGAGTCAGTCTAGAAAAAGGAAGAAAGAAATTCAATGTATACATGCATTTGTATGTATAAAATATATAGATAAAAAAAAACAAAGACGAAAGGCTTAAAATGTGTTCCATGTCTAGAAACCAATGAGACGTTTGGCTGAATTAGACATGTGATTTGAAACTCTCTTGAGCACCGATTCGTTCCTCCTGTAGGTTGGGCGTGTGCCGAAAGTGCAGTAACTCTGACTTTATCCCAACGTGCAATCGATGGAGCAATAGGTAACAAGCTTGCTCGTAACGAGCAGTAGATAAGGATCAGATCGAATATTCTGGCTGCAAATGTGCAGCTTCCATAATAAAGCCCGGAGATTGTGACGCTAGTCACCCAAAGAGCCAGAAAAATGCCTTTTTTTTGGGAAGCCTAAAGCCCTTGTGCAAAAAATAGTGTGCAGTGAACTTTTTTGCAAGAATTCCATTGAGAGAGAAGGATTATTATTAGTAACAAAAATTAATTGGATGAGTGACATGTGTAAATATAATTCAAATTCTTGTGCAATTCAATCATCCACTGTAAGTTAATTCTTACACTAATGTCACTATTAGTGAACTTAACAAAAATCATACAGAGAACTATATCAATTAATTTCATATCTTAAATTATACAACCGATCCCATTGAGAGTAAGATCCCAAAGATGGTCTTTCAAGTTTCTTGATTGGCTCTTTGCCTTGAACAAATTTCTCATAAGCACCCTCATCTCCTCCACTATTATATACTCAAACGTTTAAAGCCTTGCGGCACCAAACATACGTGGTAAGAAGATTTTACGAGCCTATCAAAGACGCCATGTTGGAATAATAGCAATATAGCATGCCGTGTACTTCCCTGCGGTGGATTTGGGCCGGTTGAGGAGGGCTTCGGCCATGTCCTATATAGATAAAAAGAAATTTCTGACTATAGAAAAAGAAAAAGAAATTAAATATATACATGCATTGTAGAGACGTCATACATAAGATTAAAACAAAAACGAGAGGCTTAAAGGGGGTTCTATGTGAATTTCGCGCAGTAGAAACATTTTGATCTGGGCCTGACCCACCCGACCCGAATGATGGCCCGACTTGTCGGGCTGGGGAGCATCTCTGATGGGAGCCAGAAGCTTTAATTGAACTAGTAGACTTCCTAAAAAAAAAAGGTTTGAAGCCTTTAATTCTTTTTTCCCGATGAAGGCACCATGTCACACAATTATAAACCCAAATTCATTAGGTTTCGCAATGATTTTTCAAAAGAGACCGATAGTCTTTTTTTCCTTTCTAATAACGAGAAAGCCCACCTTAGATAGATAAATTATGAGCTCATGAAATAATTCCACTAACTTCATAATCCAGGTGAGACGTGAACTAAAGTTAGGAAGAATGGTCCAAATATGGTGTGTGTCCAATCTATGCAAACAAGTGCGTTCCTTATCAATTAAATCGTTCCATAGAGTTTAAAAAAAAATTGTCACGTTGACTTATTAATTGTAGTAGTAATCGAAAGATTTTTTTGCTCATAATTCAAAGGATTTGATTGTACAAAATAAAAAGTTTCAAGTACCAAATTGAACACATGACAATACTTAAAAAGACCAAAAGCGGACTTAAATCAATTTTCAAATGCCGGCACGTGGGATTACGAATTGGATTAATTAACATAATGACGACACAAACGAGATCCTCCATGCCTAAGTGTCTCAATCTCATGAGCCCCATTGAATCAAAAATCTTCATTCTACACCTCAAGAAGGGACGACAAGTCCAATTTCTATTAAGGTGGCGGCTCATGATGGCGTTCGATTGGTTGGACTCTTTTTGAAAATCCACATGCCCCGACCGATTTTGGACCGCGTTAGATTTTGGCTTAATCCTGGCAAAAACCCGAAGACAACGATATCGACCTGAGTTCTAAGATTCTTTTTCACTAAAGTCGTAGTAAAGACACATTCGATCAGTATGAAATCTACCTAATTCGACTCGATTAAGATTGGAGAGACTTAAATTTGGCGATGAGCTCGTGATGGGTGTTTGATTAGTTGGACCCTTTCTGAAAATCCACATGCCCCGACTAGTTTTGGGGTTTGTTAGATTTTGGCCTTATTCTGGCAAAAACCTGAAGATCACGGTATAGACCTCCGTCCTAAGATTCTTTTTCACTAAAGTTGTAGTTAAGACATATTCAATTAGTATGAAATCTACCTAACTTGAGTCAATTGTGTGAGACACTAAAATGCACAATCCAATGATCTCTATAACTAGAATAAGAACACATAAAATCGAATAAAAAGATTAAAATACTTATTTTGGAATCTATTGTTCTTGATGCAGAAGCGAAAAAGTGATAATCCACGCGCAAGTCATTTTCTTCCATTGCCCTCTGTATCACGACTCAATGAGATAGCCCCCTAACACTTTAGCAAGGTAAACACTTTTTTGTGAGGATAATTATGAGAATTTGATTAGAAGAGAGATTTGAGTACTATTTATAAAGTTTTCAATTAGGCCATTTCATTACAAGGCTAGGCTCAACTCAGCCCGCACTAGCCAGCTCTATATTATACCAATTAAAAATATTTTATCTCACTTTAGACTAACCCCGAAAACAGTAAATTACATATTAATTAATATAACTCACATTAGGAAAACTCTTACATTCTCTCACTTGAGCTATATTAATTAAAATTGTTCTATATGTGCGCTAGGGGTAAGCGGTTTCTGGTTCCGATTCGGTTCCATCTAGAACCTGGAACCTACTCTTGGGTACAGGTTCCTCAATTTTTGGAATCTAGAACCTACCCATTAGAATCGAGAACTTGGAACCTACCTTGTCACAGGTTCCGGGGTCGGTTACAAGTTCCAACAGGTTCTTTTTTATTGGTTTCATTTTTAGATTTGAGCTATAATGAAGAAGGAAAGAGACTATATCAGCTCAAGCCAAGATCAAAAAAAGGATGGCAACTTAGCAACTTTTGTTGTAACAAACACAAGAAAATCACTAATTCAAGCAACAAACTTCGACCAAGCATGAATGGTTTTTATTTTAATTTGTTCTAGTTGTTGAGCTCTCGTACTAGTGTGCCTTATGTTGCCAATACTTAATACGTATAGCACTTAGTGGGCATTCTTTTGCATTCGATTGTAGGTCTTGCAATGCAAATACCGTAGTCTTCAGGTCAGATGCCTTATAAGATGTATAGAATTTCAAAATTGGATTTTGCATAAAGTACAAGGTAAGTTAATACCTCGATAATCAAATTGTAAGCTTGTGGCGATAAAAGAAATGCAAATAGAGAACAGACCTAAGGTGGCATGAGTTATCCAGAGTCTATCTAGCAAGAAATATGGTTGATGCAACAACTAAAGAAAGAAGAAAACTCAAGAACTCATACTCGACTAATGTCAGCTCCGCAAGGTAATCCGCCAAATACTCCAATTCAAGAGTAGGGCTCTGGAGATTTTACAAGCAGTTGATGGACAAATGGTTAAATTTCTTAAGATCAAGGAACGTGGTATATTCCTAAGCTCAAGCTAGCATGGAGTAGATCAATGACCCTTATTGCATACATTGCTTGTGCTATACATTGCCTGTGTTGCTCAAATAAATCTAATGAGAAATGAAATATTTGATTCTTTTAGAATGCAAATAACTCCAATGAAAATAAAGCAAATGAGAGTTCAGTAAGTTGCAGAACCTAAGGAAAGATTTCATAGTGGACGCGAATATCCAGAAGCCGAAATAATTCAATAGTTGGCCCTCCATTTTCAGTACCTGCCAATACACATCAATGTGAATATTTTACATCCGAATAGACAACTAAATTCATAGTTTTCTAGAGAAAACATTGTCTAATGTATAATTTGGTGATTCTTTTATGGCTAATGTGTTTCATAATAATAACTACGGTTGCATGATAATGAAGGTTGAGCAACTGTCGGTGTTGCTCATCTTAGTTAGGCAAATGAGCAATTTGTCACTTGAGCAAAAATGCGGAGGAAAAGCTATTCTAAAAATTGAAAAGAGCAAAAATGTGGAGGAAAACCTACCGTCTTGTCATCAATCAGCCGGTAGGCCCTCATCGGAGTCTCCAAGGGCGTCCCACGTTGCCCCCGACCGGATAGGAGGAAGGAGAGAGATAGTGGGGGTGCGACTAAGCTGGAGGTGGAGGTGGAGGTGGAGGCGAAGGCAAATGCGAAGGGGTGTGGAGTTAAGGCAGATTAGGTGGCTGGGCGAGCGGCGAGCGGCGTCGAGGCAACTGGGCGAGCGAGCAGCCTCCACCGGGGGGACGAGCGGCATCCAACAGCGGCGTCGATGACAAGTGGCTGAGCGGCGAGGCGAGCGAGGGGTGATGGCGTCCAGCGGCGGTGTCGAGGGAGGTCTAGCGACAATGAGCACGCAGCAACGGCGGTGCGATGCCGACGAAGACACGAGTCTCACTGCACCAACGGCGGCATGGACGACACGACAAAGATGGCGGCGATTGCAACTCAACCCACGACCAAGGGGGAAGAGCTCGGTTTTGGAAGAGGCGGTGGCTGTTCGGAGCAACGACGGCCCGAACGACCAAGCGAGCAACAGCAAGAGGTGGTGACGATGGCTTAGGGACAAAGGTGAGGGGCGGCGCGGACAACGTGACAGCTCGTCGGGCTCAACGGCAAGACGGCTTGTCGGACAACAGTGGGTGGTGGTGTGACATCCCGAATTTTCACTGTTTTTTTCTATTAAATTAAATCAATCCTTTCATCAACGCGCCTATAGCACTATTCTTAGAGTTGATTACTTGTGAGATAACCAAATTATCTAAGGAAGTTAATAAGAGACTTTAAGGCAAATAGACTTGAGGATTCGACCAAGAATCGGCTGCTCGATCACGCTCATTTGTCGAGATCATTACGGCACAAATATAAATCGATTAGAGATCAGAGATAGGTTGGTTCGATTGAAGATGAGTGGTTAAACATGGGTGATCTCGCTAAATTGCAAAATCTCATTGATCGGCACTAGTTTGATTTTTCTATCGTTTTAGTATCATGTGTCCATATTTGAAATCTCTAGATTTTCACGACCATTGAGAGTTGCCAATGTGTCCAAGATGTTCATTGTGGCTCGAAGAAAATCGAACACGAATCATTTGCACTAAAAAGTTTTGAAAGTTACCCAGTAGCCTAGGTCACGCTAAAATCACGCCGAATAGAAATTAATCGCGAATTTGAATCCGATTTCAGAAATTGGAAGTTCTGTTATGTCACAGGTCATTTTAGAACATCGACTCATCTCCGAAGAATTTTCGAAAATTCCGAGATTTTTGCGGAAAATTAGCGAAAATTCGGATGAGCCAAATTAAAGGAAATTTGGACTTCCAAGCTGAGCTTTTGAATGTTGGGGATTTACAGAAAATTGTTCGAGATTTACCTTCAGCGAAATCATACCTCGATTTGGATAATCGAAGAGGAAATTGAGACGTATATGGTGAAATCCGTATGCCATTTTGGAGGCTGCATTTCTTGGCTTTAAATTGGATTAATTGGTGGAATTGTATTGTTGGAAAGTATTAAGGGGCATAGTGATATACATGAAGACAAAAAGGAGACCAAGCCATTAATGGAAGAGATGAGATTTGTGGACTTTTGGCCCCCTCCATCCAAAGCTTCTCACGCACGCCTTCTTTCCCCCACTGTTTGCCTTGCTTCTGTTTCATTTTCCTTCGAAACTTCATCCCCTCAATTTCTCTCTCTCACCGTTGTTTCTCTCTCTCTCTCTCTCTCGCCTACCGCTCCATCATCATCATCATCCTTCGTCCATTTCCTTGTCATGACTCAGCCCACCGAAGCCCCTCGCTAATCCAGCGGCATTGAATCTCTCAATTTGCCACGCGTCTTTCAACTCCCACGCCAGCACACCTCACGGGTCAACACCAACAATTTTCTTTGCCAATTGTTGACCGTAGCTATGCCCTACTCCACCACCGAATTGCCCTCCATTTCGCTGCCATCCACGTGTCTCCTCAGCCCACGAAAACGCTAGCTTCATCCGTCAACGCTGCTTCTCTCTCCATTGTGCCGTGTGAATCGAGTGAAGCCAACCGTGAATTTCCTCGCCCGAAGCAAACTACCAACTTGCCCGTTTCTCCATCGCGTGTCTTTGACCCGGCAGTATTCAGTTTCACGGGCCCATTTCTCTATAGCAATTTCGGCCCAATTCTCCATCGAGTCCAGTTCAGCTCACGCCCATTTGAAGCCCATCTACACCACAACACTTAGGCCCAGCAACTCCATTAAGCCCGTGCAATAGCCCAGTGAAATCAGCAGCCGATTTTCAGTCTTGGTCAAGCCCATTTGAAGCCCGTTCAGCCCAACTTCGACAAGCCCAACTCAGCGACTCTCAAGCCCAAGAAGTAGGCCCAAGTCCACCATTTGTTGTTCTTGCAAGGCTTTTGGGCCTAGGCCGTGTGCCCGTTGATGCCGCCGAAAATTTGGATTTCGGCCGCCGTCACGCCACCGTTGCGGTGATCCGGTCTTCGCATTAAACCGATGAGTTTAACTCACTAATCTTCACTTAGTAGGTTAATTGTGCTTAGGGGTTGATTAGTTTAGGCTAAGATGAATTAGGTGGTTAGATTAGATTAGATTAGTGAATTTAATTATTTACCATTGCATGTTAGGTGGCTAGTTAGTGCAATTAGCGAGTAAATAGACTCTAGTATTTATGTAACGAGTCTCGGAAATTTTCCAAGTCCGTTTTGGCATATAATTAGGCATTACGGGCCTAAGTATGCATTTATTGCATTTATTTAATATTTTCCGTAATTAATTATTTATTTATTTATTTTCTGAAAATTAACCCGAGATAGACGGTGATCGGAATTTTGCGCTAATTGTAGTGGTATTCTCTATTTATTTAATTGAGCACTGATTTGTGAAAATTGAGTGAATTGGTGTTTGTGGGTATCTAATTCCAAAAATGGATAATTTTGGTAATTAATTGGAAAATTACCGAACATCAGTCTACAGTGCCAAAAATCTATTTTGGGACTACTAAAAATAGTGAGAGGTTCGAAAGTGAAAACATTTTATTTTGGTTAAAGGCCAGCCGTGTACCCACACGTATATTTTTATCAAGTATGATAAAAACAAAAAGAACAAAATTGATTGTATCTTTGGAACAATATACTATAATAGCTCGATGATTCGTATGTCATCTTGGAAAATAAACGTTATACTATTATAGCTTGATGACTCTCTTGTCATCTTGAGAAAGAATTGCATGTATACCGGCTCGGTGGCTCTATATGTCATCTTAGAGATAGGACGGTATGATTCAACAGCTCGATGATTCTATATGTCATCTTGAGAAGAAATTGCTTGTATACCGGCTCGGTGACTCTATATGTCATCTTGGAGAAAGAATAGTATGACCCAACGGTGTGTTATAACGGCTCAATGACTCTATATGTCGTCTTGGAGATAGAATGTTATGCACAAGTATGTTATAACGGCTTGATGACTCTATATGTCGTCTTGGAGATAGAACGTTATGCATTCTCGCTCAATGGCTTTATATGTTATTTGGAGATAGGATAGTACTATCTATATTTCACTTTAATTGAGGAATCCTGGATTTTGATCGGATTCATAGATAGTATTGAATGGGCCAACCAAGAGATGGTCGTGATGACATGTAATGGACTAGATCGATTGATCGATGATTCGATCGGATTTGATTGAGTGATATAATTGTCAGTATATATGAATTGAACTAACTTGTAGGAAGGAACTGATGCCAGGGTAAGTCCTCTGATGCCTAATTGTGCTTAGGCAGCCCTTAGAGCGTAATTTTTTTCCTAATCGGGTCTTAGGGAGTAGAACCCACTGAAACGTAGTCTCACCCTGTTGTGGGATCAATTTTTCAGGTCCCTAGGTGATGGTCGTGGAGAGCCGAAAGTCTCGAAGTTTGGGAAGGTAGAGGAAACAAAATCGGCAAACCTATCTGGCTAGTTAGTCATAGGATAGTTCCTTTTTGGCTAAGCCGATATTTTTGTAAGTGACCTAACATGTGAATAAACCTATTTGTTAAAAAAAAGACTTGTTATGGTTTTAAAAAGTTGGCATTACTTTCCTATCCCATTATTTTATTGTCTGGGGATTTATATCTGCTTTCGCATGTGTATATTAAATCAAAAGGATTGACGATGCGTCATAGGACATCGTTATTATATTGACCAAGTATGGATGAGTACGTGCTCGGAGGATCGGGGCATGACGAGTGGTGGTTCGGTGGCCAAGAGGTGGTGGTGAGTAGGGCGTGGGGCGGCGGTGTGGTGGTGGGTGAAGTAACAGTTAGCAAGAGGAAGGAAGGAAGGAAGGAAGAAGAAGAAGAAGAAGAAGAAGAAGAAGAAGAAGAAGAAGAAGAAGAAGAAAGGGGGGTTTCGGCCAAGAGAGGGGAAAAGAGAAGAAAAGAAAAAGTTGGGGGGGGGGGGGCAGGATGTGACGTGAGGAGGAAAAATGGGAGCAAAGAGAGAGAGAGAGAGAGAGAGAGGAAGGGGGAAGAATCGACAAAAGGGGAGTGGGGAAGTGACGTGCTAGGGTTTTTTTTTTTTTTTTTTTTTTGAACTCTGACTGGTTCCAAAAAAAGGGAACCGGGAACCGGGAACCGGAACTGGACCCTCTGATGCGGTTCTCTAGTTTCTGATTCTACTCGGGAACCGTACTCACCCCTAATGTGTGCATCTTGATTTAGAGATAATTCTTAATAATCAATCCCATCCATAAAATCTCAAACATCGAATCATGACAGTAATTGCATGTATATACACAGAGCTTTCCATAGTCATGAATATTTTCAACTTTATTTATATTGATTCAATATGGTAATAGCAAATAAATAATATCTCTCATAGAAAGATCACATTTGTTAGTCACTATTCTCTTACCTTAAGTGTTACAAAAATCTTGTGCTACTAAAAAAATGTCTTTATGGCTCAAATGAACCCACATATGCATTGTTTTTACGGTTACATTTTTTTATGTGTAACAAGACATATGCTCAAGGCTAATAACCGAATGCTCCACTTAAGGTTTATACAATACCTTGAGACTTTTATCAATATATATTCAACATAATAATAATTCATTCAAAAATATTTTATTAAATGTAAAAGTAAATGTAACAAACACAGATATAAACTTTAGTAGAGGAAAAATAAAAATAGCTCTTACTAAATAACAGTATCTCAATATGCTTCTAAGCCAATGCTAATGACATGTCGCTTAAACACACAAGGGCATAAACCTTTAATTAGTGGATCTACAACTACATCATTTGTAGGAATATGATTTACTACAACTTCACCATTATGTATTGATTCTTTTATGGTAAAAAAATTGACCTTGACGTGCTTAGACCCTTTGAAACTTCTGTTACAACACTGCATAGTTATTATCACAATATAATTGTACGGGTCTATTCACAAAATAAAAAACTGATTAACTCTCTAATGAGGTTTCAAAGCTAGATAGCCTAAGTAATAGCTGAAAATTGGAATCAAGACTCGCATGTTAGTTCCATGGACTCATTCGGCTTGTTTGGCCTTATATTTTGATTGAACTGTGAGCCATTAATTTTTATTAAGGATTGAAAATTATAAGGCGGGAATAGACAATATTTGTTAGCTAAAAACTTAACTCTTTTTAAAAGTCATGGTATGGTCTTCTAAAGGTCTTCGGGGGGATGGGGTGAGGACGCGTAAGTTTAGTGGGTTTCCCACGCCCGCAACGAGGCGGGAAACATGTAGAATAGGAATGGAGAATTAGACTACCGGAAACATGTGGAGAATTAGACTTTGTTAAAAATCCTAACCTCCACAAAAGTAAAATCATTAATTGCTTGATCCATTTTTTTTCAACATCAACCTAATTTAATGAATAACTAAGAAAAGACCTAATTATACTCATAAAGCAAGGTGTTGGCTCTTAAGGTCATCTCCAATAGGTTCTCTCCTTCCTCTACGTTTGTTTATTTTGTTTTGGTTAAGAAAGAAAATAAAATGGATTATTTTGTTCCCTTCTTCCTTTTCCTTTGATCAACGCGAGGAGGTCAGCCTTGCTGGCCAATGGTGAGGCTTAGCCTTAGCCAACCATGGCGGGGGCGAGCCTCACTTAACCATGGTGAGGTTGGTCTCACCGTCGCTAGGTGAGGCCCTTCTAGATCTAGCGAGGATTGACCTTGTGAGTGGCTAGTAGGGTGGCCCTCACCATGGCGGGGTGAGTCCAAGCTTCTCTGGTCATTGCCAACCGACTAGAGGAAGAATGGAAAAAAAAAAAAAAAAAAAGACAAACTAAAGAAAGAGAAAGAAAATAAAAAAAAGGTAAAATTAGTAAAAAAATTCAAAAAAAATTATCCACATCATCGTACGTTGGATACCTGGCGTTCACATTAGTGCCGACCAATCAAATTTGGTTCGATGTATTGAATTCGTACAATTACATAAGATTAAGAATTAAATTGACAAAAAAAAAATTTAGAATTGAATCGACACAATTATAATATATTTTGGACTTTTTTTTTTTTGGTGATTCTCCCCCAATACACAAATGTCTTTGGCAAATGGTGTGAGATAGGCCCTTTAGTGACTATAGTCCACGTAAGATTAGCTATATCATAAATGGCCTGCTATTGTTAATAATATATAATTAATGAAACTCAGTCAAAGGACAGAAACTGGAATTTCAACGAACAATGGCCGTCGATCCCTGACCTTATCACCTACTCTCTCCGCCGATCCATCGATTCTCCAACCTTCTCCCTGAAAAGCGTGGACATTCCCAGATATTTTTCTGGGCCCTCTTAGAATTTTAGCCGATGCATCGTTCGGTAGTTAAAGCACGTGAAAAGCACGTTCCCATCAACTCGCTCGGGTCCATCCCTCCAGAAATGGAACACGCCCGGGGCAAGGCGGGTTTGGTAAAGGTCCCTTCGGAACCATTTTTTACCCTTTAATTTTATTCAATCAACATTTTGCATCTCATGCTTTGGCTTTTTTCCGAATCCTAAATGCTTGAAACTTTCACAAAAAGTAAAATGCTGGCACAAAAGTCTTCACATCTTTTCTCATAATTCTCTTAGTTTGAAAAATATTTTATATTTTGATAGGAAAATATAAAAGAATATTTCACTTTTTATTTAAAATTTATATAACAAAAAAATTCCAAATTGATATATTTTGTGACAAATTTACCTCTATTAATTTTCGTTAAATTTTTTCGTCAAATTATTAAATTGGATGACATGTGACAATTAACGGATGCTTATGGTTTTTGCTACTTATTTGAAAAATCAACGAAGAGTAAATTTATCGTAGATACATCAGTTTTGTATAATTAATGGGAGTGTCCATGAATTCTCAACTCGATAATTTGAGGTCATTACCAAATTATGTGCAAACTACTTTTAGCCAGAAATACAAGCACCGGTCAAAGCCTTAGATTTTGATCGTTTTATGGTCTTTGCAATGTACTTTATGTCTCCTCAGACGGCCGCACCCACCACGCTTTCGTGCACTGAAGAAAACTCAAATAAACAAAGTCCAATCGTCAAAATTATTCTTCGATTCAGCAAAATGCTCGTTATAAAAATACATAGTGATGTTGACCCGGGCATAAAACGGCGGCCCGACGAGCGCCCAAAAAGCCATTTCGGCCTTTGCCTATTCAAAGCAATTTCGCGTTGGCTGAAAATTCTGTTTAATGCGATTTTGTCCTTTCATTTTAAGACGCACGCTCGTCCTCTTCTCCGCTCCCCCGGCCGAACCCGCACGTCGTCTCTGACTCGATCCGCCTCGGCCTCCCTCTCTCTCTCTCGCTCGCTCGCGCACGCCGGTCGTCCTCCGCCGGTCGCCGGCCGCCGGTCGCCGCTCCTCCGTCTCTCGCCGCCGCGGTTCGCCTCTCCCTCTCCAGGTCCTCTCTCCGCTTTAGAGATTAGATTCTCGCCCAAACCCGGCTCGGGCATGCGCTTTCTTGTTTCGCTTCCGATCTGGCCTCGCGTCTCGTGATTCAGGCCATTACGTATCCCGACACTGACCGCGCGGTTTTCTTCGCGACGATTCGGTCGTTTGTTTGTTTCTGTTCTTGGGAGAGATTGATGCGATTTGGTGGTCTTCGATTTCTGACCGGTGTCTCATTTTTTGAGAACGATTGGTCGTAATTCTCGGGTCTTGACGTCTTGGGATTCGTCGGCGCATCTGTTGGAGATTGATTCTTGCTTCCGCCGTTGTCGAAACCGAGTGTCGGAAGTTGAGACATGCATTTCGAGCATTGACAAGTGTTTCCAGAAACAAGTTTTGTTCTTACAGTCGAGCTGCGACTTGATTTGTAGGCTTAATGTCTATCTGGGATTACTTTTCAGTTTGCCGTTAGATGGATGTGTGCTGTTTTTTCTTTGCTTATGTCCTTTGTGATTTGTCTCCAGTGGTACTTACCATTCGGGAGAGAAGATGTTGGGGGTTGTAAGGCAAAAAGTTAGTGGCTCGCCTCTCACGGTATGGTTTGGTCATTCCATGCTTATTTTCCTTGTAGTAGCACTCCGCTATTTATCTCGTTCTTAAATTCAATTTTCACATGTACAGATTCTTGGGCAGACATTGCCATTCCTCCGTGCGGCAGCGGCACCATTGAGGAGTTACTCATCTGCAGTTAAAGAGGCGAGTGCAGATTCTTATTTCTTTGTCAATCTCTCCAATTCGCTCAAAATAAGAGCTCTGCATATTGTTTGTGCGCTCGTGATCATGTAGTTATTAAAGTTTACCACAATTGGCAATGTGTTGGACCACACAGATTTACTTATCCCATGATTTTGTGCCTTCCCTCATAACTAATAGAGCTGGGACTCTTCTATCAGTCTCACTAAAGTATCTCTGCTGATTTAGATGACAGTGCGAGACGCTCTCAATTCGGCGCTTGATGAAGAAATGTCAGCCGATCCACGGGTATTCTTGATGGGTGAAGAGGTAAGTAAAGCGATTATCTGATGATGCTTAATTTTCTTGCTTCTTTGACCCTTCTTTTGTGTTTCTTATGCGGCATTTCTTCTCCCTTTCAATTTAGGTTGGGGAGTATCAAGGTGCATACAAGGTCAGTTCTAGTCAAAAAGATGAACGTGTACCCTGTGGTTATGGTTAAGTGACACGTTCAGCTTTATTAATGTGTTGCTGCTTGATTCTGATTTGGATATGTACAGATATCAAAGGGTCTACTTGATAAATATGGCCCTGACAGGGTTCTCGATACCCCAATCACAGAGGTTATTCCTTTTGCATGATCTTATGTGATTTTTTTTTCCTCTCAATTTCATGTTCTCCAAGAAATGTATTCCTTTTTTATTGCAATACTTTCTCATTCCCATCTTTTGTGCTGTTTTCAGGCTGGTTTCACTGGAATTGGAGTTGGCGCTGCTTACCACGGTCTCAAACCTGTTATAGAGTTTATGACCTTCAACTTCTCCATGCAGGTTAAGGGCTTTCCTAAATTCTGTATGATAAGCACCTAAATTATGACATCATGCTATGACAAAATAGGACGCACCCTGGGATTGACATTGGGTAAGGGCATTCCCATGCTTTGGGCTTAGGAATCAATGGTTGTGGGTACAATGTTTGTTTAGGGGAACTCGGGTGGGGAGTAGGTTGTTGTGCTTAGGGGTGAGAAGTTCTAGGGGAGGTTTTGGGCTTAGGAATCAATGGAATGTGGAAGTTACCCTGTCGAAACCGGTTCCCAGTTTTTGAAACTGTGTTGCCTGAACCGGCCAATTCCTTTATTCATTTATTTATTTTTTTGGTTCATCTTTCTATTCTTTTTTTTTTTTTTTTGTGCTTCATTTTTAGCCAAACAAAATGAAAACTAAAGCAACAAAAAATTTTCCCGTCTTGATAGATAGAGTTACCATTTATAAGTGAAATTGTCTGTCAAACCTAAGAAGAGAAGTTGTATTATGTTGTCATTTAGAGTAAATGAAAGTAAACTAGAAACACATGTAAAATAATAGTGATTAGTTAATTTGAGGTTTTGAAAGTGCATAATGTATTGGATTTCTGCTGCAATGAATATCCGTATATGCTGCAGGTGGATTCTAATGGTACATGTCTTCCACTTGCATCAAAGCAAGTTTTAAACTAATCCTAGTAATGGAAGAACATATTGAATAACATTGGGTATGAAATGATGTTTGGAATTTCTGAAAGTTTGATACTACTAGTATGAAAATTGTTAAAAGATCTATAGATACCACTAGTTTTAGGATGGTCTGGTTCTCCGGTTCTCGATCTAGTTCTTTGGTTCATACTTGGGAATTGGGAACTGGATTGAGGAGTTCTGGAACTGGGAACTGGACCAATCTTTAGGGTCTGTCCAGTCCGGTTTCTGGTTCTACCTGGAATCATGCTCACCCTGCCTGTGCTAGTTACCCTCTAATTACGGTCGTGCTTATGGATTATCAAAAAATGACGTGACATTGGGTAAATGGCTACTGTGAGTTGTGATGGCGTTTTATGGACAACTATGTCAATTTTTTGACTCAGGATATCATAATCATTACAATCAGAAAATTTTAATGGAGCATTCTTATGAAATCTCTCAGGCGTTTGTTTTACACATCCTCTTTGGCAGAATGTTTCTCATCATGCTAGTATGTTTTTACTAGGGAATCTTGTAGTACTTTCAACGGGTTGGCATATTCTGCTTGTTTTTCACTCGGTCCAAAAGTAGTTAGATATCATGATCAAAATGACAGACCAAAGAAACCTAAAAATTCATGTAATGGATAATTGTCTGTATTTCTAAAGGGTTTTGTTAATCAATTATACAACATGGTTGCAAGATGGTTTGAATGGATGCTCTAAACTAGGTTAAGAAGTGAAGTGGGCCTTTTATTTTTGTCTTGACTATGAAGTATGAGGATGATGATTATATCTCTATTGTACTTGTAGGTGTCCGATTGAGATACGCGTTGTGAATGAAATCTCAAATACATGAATCATGAATCGAGAGTTTACTCAAATCATTAATCGAGAATTGACTAATTTTCCAAGGCATGAACTCATATGAAGCAAGTGGAAAGTACAAAACAGCAAGTTTTCAGCAAAATTCATGATTGGAGACAAAGATGACTAATTGTTGACTAAGTATCATGAGATTTTGGTGGGATCATTGCCAACTATTTTAAAAGCTTAAGCTGTTACATAAAAGAGGGGTTTACTATTATTTAAGTATTCTAACACTCCCTATCACGCTTGGTCTAGTATTTTTGCCTAGTACTAAGTGTGGACATATATAATTGGGGTGGCAAATGAAGACTGGAAAGATTTGAACTCAGGATCTTCTACATTGATATCATATAAGATATTGGTGGGATAATTGTCAAGTGTTCTAAAAGTTTAAGTTATTAAATGAAAATGTGGTTTATTATTATTTAAGTATTCTAACACATATAAAGCATGACATAAGATATTATAGCATATTATTGTTCATAAGAAGTATGACATCTGCAAAAAAGAAGATTTATGTGCCATATCATATAAGTTAGTCAAATTTTCAGTTATATTATGATGAAACTATAAAGAATATTGAATACACCATTAAAGGAAAATTTGTTACTGTCCATTTGTTTTTGCTTAGACAATGACCTAAAGTTTACCTAATAAGACATTTTTGTTTATATGGCTTTACCAGTTTTATTGCATGGGATTGGATTCAGATATCATAAATGCTTTACATTGTCAAAAGTTTGATTTGTTTTGTAGTTATTAGAGGTTTGTTCTAACTCATTTGCTAATATAAATCCTGGCTTTATCTTCAGGCAATTGACCACATCATTAATTCAGCTGCAAAATCGAATTATATGTCTGCTGGCCAACTGTCAGTACCTATTGTTTTTAGAGGTCCAAATGGAGCTGCTGCAGGAGTTGGCGCTCAACACTCTCATGTATGACTGTTTTATCGTCTAACCTTTTAGCACTTGAATCTTTACAATTGATGGATTGAGTGTCTCGACCACTGGATGAGCACTGTTTGTGATTACATATAACTGATCCTTTTTGTTTTGGCCATAATAATGACTGATTCCACTTAGTTGATTATTTCC
Source organism: Eucalyptus cloeziana (assembly GCA_014182715.1). Classification (NCBI taxonomy): domain Eukaryota; kingdom Viridiplantae; phylum Streptophyta; class Magnoliopsida; order Myrtales; family Myrtaceae; genus Eucalyptus; species Eucalyptus cloeziana. The sequence continues at coordinate 29,106,903 of CM024639.1, forward strand.
AGTGTTATGCCGCATGGTATGCCTCTTGCCCGGGCTTGAAAGTATTGACTCCATACTCTTCTGAAGATGCCCGTGGGCTGTTGAAAGCTGCCATAAGGGACCCTGATCCTGTAGTTTTCCTCGAGAATGAGTTATTGTGAGTAGTTTTTCGCTATTGAATTTGTATGCATTTCTCTTTCTGATTTAGGGGTAACTCTGAAGTAATATTTGGGATTCAGATATGGTGAGTCATTCCCTGTTTCAGCTGAAGTGCTAGATTCCAGCTTTTCCCTTCCCATTGGAAAAGCCAAGGTATTTCTTAATCATGTGAATTTTGCAGAACTGGTAATTTCATATGGTCAATTTTCTCATCTTTTCCACCTTTTACTTTCAACAGATTGAGAAGGAAGGGAAGGATGTGACGATAACGGCTTTTTCAAAATGGTGGGCCTTGCCCTCAAGGTTTGTCTTCCATCTATTATCTGCCTTCTATTGCCTGAGATGCTATATATTGTCCTTGCCAATTGGAACACGTATTTACAGGAAATGTATCGACCTTTAGTTTGCTCTTTTCTTGTGAATCCCCTTTAGTGACTGATCCCCTTTCAAGTGAGTTCTACGGGAAATGCATGCCTCTAGGTTTGCTTCAGTCACTAGGCTGACATTTAATTTGTTTATACTAATCTAAATGAGATCTTTGCCTATTGTTCAGGCAGCTGATATTCTTGCAAAGGAAGGAATTAATGCTGAGGTAAATTAATTTTCTGTAAGGCTTACAGAAAATTGATTTATGTTAAATGTTTGTAAACTGAAGTAATCCTTCTAATCCAGGTCATTAATTTGAGGTCTATTCGACCTCTTGATAGAGCCACTATCAATGCTTCAGTCCGGAAAACCAATCGGCTTGTGACCGTTGAGGAAGGGTTCCCTCAGCATGGCATTGGCGCTGAGATCTGGTTTGTCCTCTCTCTTTGCTACTTAATTTTCTAATTTCAGTATACAGAGGCACAAATAATCTCTATGCTACTTGTTTGTGCAGCACATCAGTTATTGAGGAGAGCTTCGGTTATCTCGATGCACCAGTTGAGAGAATCAGTGGTGCTGATGTTCCCATGCCTTATGCAGCCAACTTGGAGAGGATGGCTGTCCCTCAGGTCGGTTAACTTCCTTCAGATTCTTCTACATAGTTAGTAGATGGAGTCACCTGAGGCAGACTGCTTGAAGAGTGCCCTTATCTCTATTTCACCACCTCTTCTTCACTGAATCTGCATACAAAACTAAGAAATCTCTTATCAGCATTACTTGAAGAATTGGAGGGGTTTCTAGCACTGCCTAGCACCTGACGTGCTTCGGTTTCTTATCGTGCATTGTGCAGGTTGAAGATATAGTTCGTGCGGCAAAGCGAGCTTGCTACAGATCCGTGCCAATGGCTGCAGCAGCTTGAATTGACAGGAGAAAAACCAATAAAGATTTTTTTTCGAGCCGAATGTTGGCCTTTGCTGAATTAGTTAGGTTTCTGGTTTAATGGATATGGATGTCCACATACAGAGGCGACATCTTCTCCTTTTGTTGGTTGGCCTTCTTGTGGGGTGGTTGCTTTTTGCCAGAAGTGTTGAACTACTATAATTTTCTTGGAAAGTTCATCTTTTCTTATCATGAAGGAATAACTTTTGCTGTCCTAAAGTGGAAAATGGCAATGGCGTTGGAAAGAAGCTTTGTTGACATTTGTATTTTTCGAAGTAAAGTATAGCAAGACCTTGCTTTTTTTTTTTTTTTTTTTTTTGGGAAGCCTATTGGTTTTGGTACTTGAAAATCATGGTGCTTGATCTTCTTCCTCTCGTGAGCACTCTGTGGTGCTATTTTGCTGCACAGCTTTTGCACTTTTCATGACTAGTTATCTACCGCCTAGGTAGAAAATCCTATTCTAAAGACAAAACTGAGTTGGCCCATACTGGACATGGGCCGGAGCTGTCGATTTGCATTCTCGTGACGAATTTGGATTACGAGGTTTTTTGGGTCATTTACGGGCATTTCAAACATTGCTGCTCTTCTCAAGCGATGTAAAGTATGAATCTGTATCGATTTTTTTCAGTAGATGGTTTTGCCAGGTATATGTTAGTTAATGTTTATGCACGACGATTTTATACTCATTTGTTAGTCGATAGAGAGTAGGGGTGAGCATAACCGCTTAAACTAAGGGGACAAATTTCTAGAATAAAAATTAATTTTTGACCAAAAATTTGATTTCTCAATTTTTATTCTCAGACGATTTTCGAACAAAAAGTTAAACGCATTTGATAATGACTCAAAATTTTCTATTTTAGAACAGAAATTCATTTAATAATAAAATAAAAATTCTATTTCTAAGGGGTTGGGTTCAATGTCCAACGGGTGGTGGGTGGGTGGGTGGGGGTCCAACATTCGGCTTCCGGAGGTGGGCGGGTGGCGTCCCATGTCTCATGGGAGACAGGTGGGCGGCGGGTGGTGACAAGAGTGAATAATGAGAAGAGTTTTCATTTCTCAAATTGATTTCTGTTTCAAATTTATTTTTGAAATAAAATTCTATTCTAAAAATAGAAAAATAAAATTGCATTATCAAATGAATTTATATTCCAAATTTGTTTGAGAAAGAAAAAGAAAAATAAAAATAGAGTAATAGAGTTTCATGCGTGCCCGAAACCAAATCGAGTAGCTTTGGGTGGTTCCAAGGGGTGCTGATTCGATTTCAATTCCAAGGTAGAGTTTGGACTATCTGAATCAGATCGATTTAAGTTTTTTCTTTAATCTTTTTTTTTTTTTTTAATATCTCTAAACAAGTGGAGTGTAAACCTAAACCTTGTCACATCTCACTTATAAGAGTTGGTGAAGCAAATCTTTATTTCTTTTACATTGTTGCACTAATTCATTCAACTTGCTCCTTTTGCCTCTTGCTTCTTCTTCTTCTTCTTCTTTTTTAATTTTCTTTCTTTTCTTCTAAAGATTCAGTAATTTTACCTCTCTTGCTTACTCACATATTCCTTAAATTTGAATTTACTAATTATGGAAAAGAATCCACCAAATCCTATTCTTTTTTTTAGTGTGTCTATAATCATGGCCCTATTATCTCTTAGCCTCCTTCGCAAATCTTGGATGAAATCCCAGATATAAAACGACAATTCAATTAATCCAAAATTTTCAATCAAGATACGTGAATTCACCCGTTCTACCGGACCGCCGGAGACCGGACTAGTTGACCTGGTCCCACCGGTTCACGGTTTTAGAAATAGGAAACTACCGGTACCGGACCAGACCGGAACCGATCTTTTTTTTTTTTGGTCAGGCGAGGGGGTTTCCAAGCGAGCATGGTTTCACAGCTTTGGAGTCGATCCCACCGTCAATTTGACGTCCACCTCTTTTAGTGACGTTGACGCGCACGCGTGCTTACGGTGGTGCCGGAGGCCGGGGATCGCAGCCCAGCATGCCACGTACGCTGCGACATGTCCAACACGATGCCGAATCTAATCCCGAAGATCCCCACGTACTCCTCATCCTCCTCTCTCTTTTTAAAATTTTCCCCACTTACTTTTTCATACATGAATTTGTTTTTTTCTACGCCGGCATTGAATCGACCGCCATCAATTGCATATTCGCGATGTCTTAATTCTTGTAACCATTTCGTATCGAGGAGATTAAATATGATTAATATTCTAAAAAATTATAAATTAATATAATAGTGTTAAATTTACTTCAAATTGATTTGTCACCATTAGAAACTCTAAATTAGTACATTTTTTACAAAAAACTGATACATTGGTAATAGATTTAGTCTTTATTAATTTCCGTTAAATTTTATTATCAAATTACTAAGTTGGATGATATACATGCCTGTTATTTGGTGTATCAATTTGAGATTTTCCTATCATAGTTATATAATTTTTATGATTTTTTGTGGTATTAATTTAATTTACTAATTTGGCACAAATATATCAGTTTGAGTTTTTAGTGGTACAAGTGTATTGGTTTATGGGTTTTTTGTAGTAGGTATACTGATTTAAGGTTTTTTGTAGTAAAAAATTTAGTTATGAATAAATTTGTGACACGTGTATTAATTTGTGGCTTTTAGGGTATTAACCTAATTAAATAATAGTTTTTCCCCAAGAAAGAGAAGAAACGGAAATGAAGAGAAAATTTATTATATATATATCGATTTGGATTTTTACGATAAAAAAATTAAATTTATATATAAATTTATATATATATGTATATATATAAATTTATAATTTTTTAAGAGTGAGTGTTAGAGTATGATTAGCATATAATCGATAAAAAAAAAAAAAAATATTAATTCAATTAAATAATAGTTCTCGGGAATTTCTGAAGAAAAGAAAGGAAAATGACGACGAAGACGAAGAAGGACGGTTGAAGCAGGGGACGGACGCTTCACCTGGAGACTCCACCAACTGGACCGACTATCCTGTTTGTCCTCTGGCGCTCAGCAGTGAGCACACCCAACAGTCTCTCCCTTTTCAACTCTCTCTCTCTCTCTCTCTCTCTCTCTCTCTCTCGCCTCGTTCGCGTCAGCGGATTCTTCCATGCTCCCTCCCTCCCTCTCCTCGCTCCTCGCTCCTCGCTCCTCGCTCCTCCACTCGAGACGGCCAGGCGACCCCACCGACGCTGATCTCCTAGACCTCCACCGTTTCTTCTTCTTCTCGTCGATCGGCGCCTGCAACTACTCGGAATCGGATTCCAGAGGTCAGTCCCCGTTTCCCTACTCCGATGATCGGTCCTTTTCCGGCGTCGCGATTCGACCGCCGCATTGCTCGACGTCTCGCTCGAATCACGTGGAGATTCGCTGAATTCCCCGGTTTCCACGTCCTCCGCTAGTTGTCCGCGTCGATTTCAGCGGGTTTTCTGTGCGTCGCTTTGCTTAGCTCGCGCCTAGTTCTCCGTGCGCTCGAGGTTATGCGTCTTCGAGTTCACGTTTGAACGCGTGTTTTTATTGGCTTTTTGACTTTTCAAAGGGCTGGGGAGAGGAGTCTTGTCTACGTCAGCTGAAAAATGCAAGGGGCCGCGTTTGCAGTCAAAGCGAGGACGGGGTGTGGATTGGGCTTGACTGGATACCACGGCGAGTGCGGAGGTCGGAGGGGTTCGACATCGAGCGTTCGCATGAGCGGTGGGATCGGTTGCTGCGGGTTGCGTCGCGGCTTGGCCTCGATGGAGACCGAGCTCGCGCGCGCCAAGATCGGGTTCAGGAGCTTGCTCAGGTCCTCGGCCAAGGCCAAATCGGTCAGGGCTCAAGCTTCTGGTGAGCTAACTCGTTTGCTGGATTCCCTTCCTTATCGTTCTCTCTGCCCTACGTGTTGTGTCGTGGCTGTTCGTGTGCGCGTGTTAAAGCCTGTGGCACATGTTCGAAAAGCGGTTAGTTTCGTGCTGTTTTTCTTGTTGTGAGAGAAGTGAAATATAGGTTGCTTCAACTTAAGAAGATTATGGGTTGTGAAATGACACCTTGGAATGCTTTCCGATCTGCTATGTATTAGTTTGTTGCTTTTGGATGGGAGACAATTTTTGGCTTCTAATTTTAGTGCTCGCCATATGTTGCTTTCCTTGCAAAGCCTACGATATTAGTGGTCTATGGTTTCTTTTACGATTTCCTTCTAAATGGTGGGCTCTTGAGTGAAATGCTGATACGGACAGAGATGAAATAAAACAAAACAAACATGGGACGAAAGATTGCTGTTCTGTGAGTAGATTTCTAAAACAGATGGAATGAATCAAGTGTTTGGAGAATGCCTGCATGTATCTTGCTTATTGGACATTGATGTGTGGTTGTCATCAAAGATTTTTCAAGTAATCATGCTTGGTATACGTATTAATCTTTGCCTTGTACCACTGATTTGATTTTTTGCTGAGGTTCAGAAGAAGATATTGAGGGTGTTGCTCCTCTTAAGCCCCAGACTACATCTTCAGGCATAGTCTTACCTTATGTTGGCGTGGCCTGTCTTGGAGCTATCTTGTTTGGCTATCATCTAGGGTATGGCTTGATTAAATATCGAGTGCCATAAGTTCGTCTTTCTGTGGTTAGTTTCGAATGTTACATTTGACCAAAGAAATTGATGGGTGATCCTCTTGGCTATTCTTTGCATTTTTGGTAGAACTCTTGGACTACCATCGGTGAAATTCTTACTTATTGCATCCGTGAAGCGTTTCATGATTCTCTTATGATGCAGGGTGGTGAATGGCGCTCTTGAGTACCTGTCTAAGGATCTTGGAATTGCTGAAAACACTGTCGCACAAGGCAAGTGCATTTCATTTTCCACCTGTGTTACGGTCTTTGATCCTTTTCGTCTCTTGTTCCCTTCGGTGCCCTTACCTTTTTTTATGTACCTCATGGGCGTGAACTGCTGTGCTTCACCCCACCAAAGAAGCATTACTTAATTGTGATGAACTAAGATTTCTTGACTCACTTAGTTTGGATGTGATTACAAACATAAAAGCAATGGTAATGAGTATGAAATCCTCAATAAACTATCGTTGCTGATTTGTTGCTATTTGTCATGTTGCTTTGTTCTTGCTTTCTCTAGGGTTGAACCTCATGTTGTAATATCATGCAGGGTGGATTGTCAGCACACTTCTTGCCGGTGCCACTGTTGGTTCATTTACTGGAGGTGCATTGGCTGATAAATTTGGCAGGACAAAGACTTTTCAGTTAGATGCAATCCCTTTGGTTGTTGGAGCCTTTCTTTGGTATGTTTCTTCATGTGTTCTTGCTTTTTGTCATGCATAAGCATTCCTGAATTCAAACTGACCTGTGTCGATAATGAAGTGCCACTGCCCAGAGTGTGCAGACTATGATAATTGGTCGTTTACTTGCTGGAATTGGAATTGGCATCTCTTCTGCTATTGTGCCACTTTACATTTCTGAGGTACTTACATATCTTTAACTAAGTATGGCAACTAAAATTTAAATTCAACACTGCTCACTTTCTTTGTGATGGTCAGATCTCTCCTACCGAGATTCGTGGTGCTCTTGGATCAGTGAATCAACTTTTCATATGCATCGGGATTCTTGCCGCACTGGTTGCTGGGTTACCCTTAGCAGGGAACCCTTTATGGTACTTCTATACACAACAGACATTAGTAAAATTTTCTCCAAAGTTGTCTTTCATCAGTTTTCTGCTCAATACTGTTGCTTTACGTATTAACATCAAGAGTAAAGAAGAAGTAGGTGGAATAATTGTTGTTTTTGTTTTGTGTGCAATTTCTTCTGAGGTAGTTTCTAGTTGTGAATGAGGATTACTTGCTTTAGTGACAGAGTCTGGAAGAGAGGTCTTGTAATTTGAGAGCTTAGATGCCATCTATCTCTGATTTTGAAATTTCATTGCGAAGGAATAGTGTGGAATGTTCATTTATTTCCTATTGTGCTGTGACAGGTGGAGGACAATGTTTGGGATTGCGCTAATCCCTTCTGTTCTCTTGGCATTGGGAATGGGATTTGCTCCAGAAAGTCCTCGATGGCTCTTTCAGGTAATGAGTTGGCTTATTTATGAGTTATAAAAGTCCATAATGTCAGTAATTTATGTACCTGCCCTAGTTTCTAATGCAAAAGAGAAAGCATAGTTTTTAGCAAGTTCATTGATGAGAGCACTGAGGTATGGGTATTCTATTTGTAGCAAGGAAAAATTGTTGAAGCTGAAAAGGCTATAAAGACGCTATGTGGAAAGGACAAGGTAGCTGAGGTTATGCAAGATTTAACTGCTGCTAGTCAGGGCGGCTCTGCTGAACCAGAAGCTGGATGGTTTGACCTGTTCAGCAGCCGCTACTGGAAAGGTAATTCTATCAGGAGTTATGAAGAGCCCAATATATTTGTCTAGAGAAGTTTCTTTGACGTATATGATGTGCATAGTATTGCTTATACATATATTTGCTTCAGTTCCAATTAAACCAGCTGCCGTTGGTGTAACAATATGGAATGATGTAGTTGGAAATCAATATGTGTTGCATCACATCTGTGTAACAGGCCCTTGTTGTCATATATGAGTAAACCAAAATAATAGTGGTCTTTTAGCCTTGTTCATACTGATTGAGCCTCATGATTGGAGTTGAATGAGAACTTACGATTTGGTTCATGCACCACTTCAACTAGTTCATTCATCTGTTATCCCACCAGGGAGCAATTTTATAGTGCCTTTTTGTGACATTGTTGCTGAAGCATGGTGGTCTACTTTTGTTTGAGTTATGCTGTCAACGTGATAAATTCTGTAGTGTCTGAACAATATAAGATGTTTTCTGCCATTTGCATCGTTTGCATTTTAGTTTGTGTTATTTCCTTAGAGTAGTAGCATGCTTCTTAGCTGCCTAGGGATGTAATGTCCAACATGTGGCATTCATAACGTGAATCATCCGTTATGCCTGCCAAAATTCCATTCCCTTATTGTTCAATCCTTTAATTTATTCTACATTCTAGTAATTTCCGTACATATCTTGCTTGGTTTTATCTTCATCAGTTATTTTCTAAAATAATCTTGATATCCAATCCTTCATGGATAATTGATAAAGCTGATTTTGAGCAGCAAATGGTAAAGATAGTTGGTAGCAGATAAGTATTCTTTTGAGATTGGCATTGTTTTTGTTGTATTCCTGCTTATTCTCAGAAAATGATCACATTATCAGCCTCATCATGCTTTGGCTCTCATTTTCTTTATGCAGTCGTGAGTGTTGGTGCAGCACTCTTTCTATTTCAACAGTTGGCTGGTATTAATGCTGTTGTATATTATTCTACATCTGTTTTCCGGAGTGCTGGCGTTGCATCTGATGTTGCAGCAAGTGCTTTAGTTGGGGCAGCAAATGTTTTAGGTTAGTTTTTTCGTCTCATCTTCATGAGTCTGAGAAAACATACTATATTCTAGATAAGTTTCTTAGGGGTGCATATTTTGGTATGCAGGGACAACTGTTGCCTCCTCTTTGATGGACAAGCAAGGGAGAAAAAGTCTTCTGATGATAAGCTTCACTGGAATGGTACAGTTCCTTTACTTAAGAATCAGAAACGGATTAATTACCTTCTCCTATAGTTTGAGTATTGCCTCTAGTGGAGCATGTTGCCTAATAATATGTGTAGGGTAAATCGTCTTTTCCAGCTACATGGTACTGTTTCTTTCCCTGATTTTAAATCCTTGATAAACTACATGCCATATTATAATCTCTTGTTTTTTCTTTTTCATCCTGAAATTAACTTATTGTATGAGAGTCTAGTGTTTATTGATCAACTTAAAAACGATTGGTGGTAATGATTTTGGAACCAGAGAGTTTATCCTTTGATTCTTATAACTGAAGATCAGTCAATTTCACACTCCTGGTCACTTGTGCGAAGTTCTGTTATGACCTTATCGACTCTGTTATAGCATCTCCACCTTATAATGACCCATGATGTGAACATGAGCCAGAAAGCCAGAGTTTGTTCAGATTTTGGTTCATTTAAGTTTTTTATTCCAATGTGTAATAAGATCTTTCTTCTTGCAATAACTAGTGGTGCTTCTCTGCTTGCCTCGTGATCCGATGTAACACCTTTGTTGTAGATGGCTATGGCTTTTTCTTTGATTGTCAGGCGTGAATTTATCTTGCTTGGTAATTTCATCACACAGATCTCGGTGCTAAACCGGGTTGATATCGGGTGGCATCCATAGCCTCCATTGGTATTGGACAGATGCCTAATGGACTTGGATCCTTGGGACTTGATAGAGTGGGTGTTTCCTGTTGGTGATTTTAATGTCTTATTGTTGCGACTCAGCGTATTTTCTGTCCACACCCACACAAACAACCCTTCCCCCCACCCCATTGTTATCGTTCTGGATATAATCTCCTCTTTTGGGTCTTTTTTCCATCTTTCCCTATTGGTTTTTATTTATTTATTTTTGGTCGAATCTTTCCCTATTGGTTGGATGCTTATATTTTTCCCCCTTTTTTGAAGGCTACTTCCATGCTGCTTCTTTCCTTGTCCTTCACCTGGAAAGTCTTGGCACCTTATGCTGGCCCTCTTGCAGTAGTTGGAACTGTGCTGTGAGTTTTCTTATTTGATTAGCAAAGTTTGTGGGCTTCATTTTCTTGTATGAGTTGTTACATCATCAATTTTACTTTGATTCTGTTTCTTTAGGTATGTCTTGTCATTCTCTCTTGGTGCTGGACCTGTTCCTGCACTGCTTCTACCAGAGATATTTGCCTCTAGAATCAGAGCAAAAGCCGTCTCTTTATCACTTGGCATGCATTGGGTGAGTTTGACAAACTTGATCACGTCTTCATGGTCACTATCGCTGTTTTCTGGATTATCTTTCATTTAAATAACTTAACTCTTGTAACGATGTACAACTGTAAACAACAAAATGGATTCACATTCTACTGAAAATAAGTTTTATGCTCTCACCTGCACAATCCTCGTGAGACTAAGGGAATTTCTTATCTGCCAGATCTCCAACTTTGTGATCGGGTTGTTTTTCTTGAGTTTCGTGAACAAGTATGGAATCAGCTCAGTGTACCTGGGATTCGCAGCCATCTGTCTCCTTGCTGTCTTGTATATAGCTGGGAACGTTGTGGAAACGAAGGGAAGATCCCTGGAGGAAATTGAACGTGCTCTTAACCCGTCAACTTGATCAATGCGGACAATTTCTTCTGTAACTACACATCCAAGGAGATCGTACCAGTATGGTTACTCTCTTCTTTTCCTGCAGATAGCATTTCCATCTTCATTTAGGACTCAGACCCAGGGACATACTGGATTTTCCTTTTCCCTTAAGATGTTCTTCTATGTTGTATCTCAAATCAGTCGTCAAGAGGCTCTGTTTTGCTCTTTTTTGGGGATTGAGTACTGAGTTCTAATTCCAGGAAACAATTCTGGTGGGTTGAGAAGGAATAATCTGGGTAGCAGATGACAACTCTGTTCATCGTTGTATCTCTTGAGCGGAACTTCATGTATTCAGTTGAACTGTTGGATTGGCTGATTTTCAAACGACGTCAAAATAAGATGGAATCTTTCCTCAGGTGCTGTGATGGAAATAGGAGAACCGATGAAATGAATCGCAGTGTAAAACGAGATTTGTGCTTGCCTGGACCGAAAATTTAGGGAAGAAGAAAAGGGGAAAATGCTCTGAGCCTGGATGGTAATGTAAATTAGTTTGGCATGATGAAGGGCCACTGGAGTGGAGATGAACTTGGAATATTTTGACATGGTCACTAGCTTTCTTTCCCTACGAATAAGCGAGAATGACAGGGTTCTGATTCCAACAAGGAGCACGGTCTATTCACGAACCTCTTCTTCGATTGCCTTACTGCACGCCGATGCATTTATTTTTGTGTTACGAGTGCCTCTCTGTCATCCCTATCCGGGAGCATGCTGCAACGCTGAACTAGTCTCGAAACGTTCCAAGAGCCGGACTTGTAAAATCTCAAGGTCATACGGAATGCCGATTGGAGTTCTCTGTCAGGCATTGTGCTCCCGGGGTCAATCCGGCTAAAGAATCTCCCTACCTAAAGAAAGATTATAGATTCGCAAGGCATTTGGAGGAAGCCAAAAAGCCAGTATCATAAAGTGCATTGGATATTTGATATTGAGTAGGCAAAAAATGAAAATCGCAAGCCCATGAAATAGAGGGGAGGTGTTCACTTTTATGACATTAAGGGCTGTGTGGCAATTTGTCAAATGGTATTTGATTATATTATTTTGTTCTCGAGAATAGATTTGTAATATAAATTCGTTTGGTAAATTTTTTGTTTATGGAAATAGATTTAGAATAGAATTAGTGAATTAAAAAAGTTTTTTTTCGAGAATAATTTCATAATCAAATCAATCTTTTTTTTTCTCTCATCTTTTTTCTTCTTCTTTTCTTCTTGTTTTATTTCCCTTCCATCTTCTTCTTCATTTGCCGTGCTACTGCGATCCATCACTGTTGGTTGCCAATGATTGGCTAAGCCAAATTTGGCGAGCTCGTTGAAGGCTTCACCTCAAGCCTGGCTAGGCGAGACTCAAGCCTTGTTCAGCTTTCGTTTGGCTGGTTGTCGGTCATCTTAAGGCCAACCACCAACCAAAAGCTTGGAGAAGAAAAAAAAAATAAAAATAAAAAAAAAAAAAATAATAAAATTATTAAAAAATTTAAAAGAATGATTTGGATTAAAAATTTTAAAAACAATATCAAACGCAATTTTATTTTGATAATATAAATTTTGGACTGTTATTAAATACCTTAAAATATTAAAAATATTAAAAATCACTTTCAGAAACAGAATAAAAAATTATTAAATGATTAAAAATTATTTTCGAAAATAAAATTATTATCAAGTACACCAGAACAATCCCCATCCTCGGCACCGTGGGAATTGACGTCCTCCCGTCGGGCTTCCCACTCGAAATATCTCGCGCTCACACTCGCAGAGACCGAACCGAAAGGCGTCCCGCGACCGCGCTCGCAGCTCGCGAAAGCTCACCGAGAAGGAACCTCAGCCGCTCCGTAGCCATGGCGGCCACCCTTTTCCTCTCTCCTCCCGCATTCACGAACAAGCCGCGCTTTCTCGCTTCTTCCTCCCCAAGCGCGACGAGTTCTCCTTCTTCTTCTTCCAGAGTAGTAATGGGGGAGCATCACCCCACGAGAAGCCCGGACTCCTCCGTCTCCATCGACCCCGGCTCGCGGCCGAGCGATCCGGTCAGGATGCCCACGGCCCCGTGGATGAGAGGCCCTCTCCTCGTCCCGCCCCGCGAGGTCTTGGACCTCTCGAGGCCTCGGAGCGGCAACAGAGGCTCCGGCGATCGGAAACCCGAGAAGTCGGATCGAGCTCTCCTCGACCGGGCCAGCGGCGTCAGAGGAAACAAGGCGGTGCGGAAGATTGTGCAGAGCATCGAGAAGCTCGCGGGGAGGGGCGAGGCGGGCGGAGGTGGGGACGAATCGGGGGAGGTCGAGTTCGGGCTCTGTCTGGAGCCGTTGAAGGCGGAGGAGAAGGGCGGAGGGAGCGGGGTCGGGTTTTGGCGGGAAAATGCCATGGGTGAGGGAAGGCGAGAAGGTGGTGTTCGGGAGGACGAAGGCGGAGAAGGCGGAGAAGGCGGCGGACGTGGCGGAACTGAGCCTCGAGAAGGAGTTGCTGGGGAGGCTGAGGAAGGAGGCCACGAAGCTGCGGAAGTGGGTGAAGGTGAAGAAGATTGGAGTGTCCCAGGCGGTTGTGGATGAGATTAAGTGGACTTGGAGGAGGAACGAGCTCGCCATGGTGAAATTCGATGTCCCTCTGTGCCGCAACATGGACAGAGCTCAAGAAATCCTCGAGGTTCTTTCACTTTCCTGTCCCTCTTGATGAGATTTCATCGTCTTCATATCTTGCTGTGGTCCTCCGGTTATGCGGAATCAGAAGCTTTGGAACTTGACTAACAAAATTTAAAGCTAATGTTGGTTACAATGGGGGATTGGAATATCTGAGCTTGTCCTTAATATTCCTGACTGCTTGCTTGTGCATGAGGTTGGGCAACATGATGAGTCAGAGTGCATTCGTTGCTCTTGAATCTTGATGGCTTCCTTTCTTCCTTGTGATTAGACAGTGGCTTATTGACATCAATTAACAAGGTGGTTATGGAATAAAAGATTCATGGTTTTTTTTTTTTGAATTTATAATTTGGTGTTCCTTTAGAAATCATACAGTCTGGGGCATTGTCTGGGGCATTGTCTGGATTGTGTGCGCGTTTGGTTTTGTTCTCTTTGAACAGAGAAAGGGAGGAAAAAAGGGACCAAAGTACTCACTCCTGCTCTTCTCGTATGTCAATCATCTCCTTACTGACATGTCTCACTTCTTTGGCTGGAATGTTGGTGGAGTAACACATGCTGAACTTTTGGTGGAGTAATTCATGAGCCATAACTGGGATGACACTGTTCAAATGAAATAATTTGCACTGTTGAATTTCCTTATGTCTCTGTTTAATTTATACAGGTATACAGTTTAGACTGTTACGATAGAAACCAAACAATATTTAAAAAGTTGGAACCCCCTTTCTCATTGTTGCCATTACCTTATCTAGGTTATGTTTTACAGTTATGTACGATGAAGGGAAGCTTCCCATGGTTGATTCCTTGATTGTTTCTTGTGAATAGATGAAGACTGGCGGCTTGGTTATTTGGAGGAAAAAAGACACTCTTGTCTTATACAGGGGAATCCACTATCCCTATAAAGTCTTTCAAGAGAAGGACCACATCCCAGCTAATGTTCAAGAAAGACTTTCCTTCGTCTGCATGCAGTCTAACCCTAAACATGTCATGCCTATAACACCATTGAAAGATGATCAACGTATTCTGGATGAGAAGATGAAAGGAGAGGATGGACAAAGGCGGTCTACTGCCATTTTAATAGACTATAAAGCATGTTCTGAATCAATCAATGGTTCACTGTATGAGAGGGAAACTGATAGATTGCTGGATGGCTTGGGTCCTCGCTTTGTTGACTGGTGGATGCACAAGCCATTGCCTGTAGATGCTGATTTGCTTCCAGAAGTGGTACCTGGCTTTAGTCCCCCGCTAAGACTCTGTCCCCCAAATGAACGGCCAAAGCTCACTGATGATGAGTTAACATATTTAAGGAAGCTTGCTCACCCATTACCAACTCATTTTGTCCTTGGTATGAAAATCTTCCTAGTAACTCTTCGTTTGTTTTTGCAGAAATAAATTTCAACAAGGGACATCTTATATTGTTGTAAAGAGGATAGTTGATTCTTAGTTGGTCTTGTTTAGTTGGTGAAAGGAGATCTAATTGAATATTCTTTCCTCTTGACTTGCTCACTTCAAAATTTATATGATCACCTGAAATGTTGGTCAGCCAGCTAAGTTCCTTCAAGAGCTTCTTCAGTTATTTTAAGCTGCATCAGCACTTTATGGTAAATTAACATTCAATTGATGCATGATGAGTCATCCAGTAACATGCAATTTGCTAGATGCATTGTGCACCAGCATGAGGTGGCTGTGTTTAAGGTTTTTTGGTTGTTGTCACTTCTTCATATTGAAGGGAGAAACAGGAAATTGCAAGGGTTAGCTGCTGCAATTATGAAATTATGGGAGAAGAGTTTTATCGCCAAGATTGCGGTGAAGTGGGGTGTACCTAACACTAACAATGAGCAAATGGCATATGAGCTCAAGGTGAGTCATAAATAACTTTGCATTCTGCTAAAATAAATGATAGACATCTCCAGTCACATCTTGAAGAACATTGCAGTGTCTCACTGGAGGGATTCTGCTGCTACGAAACAAGTTTTACATTATACTTCATAGAGGCAAGGACTTTCTTCCTCAAACACTTACAAGTTCAATAGTGAAGAGGGAATTGGAGCTGAGAGAATGCCAAGTTATTGAGGAAGATGCAAGAATAAAGGCGTCTGAAAGATTAGCTGTAGCAAATGAGCCATTGGCAAAGGCTTGCTCCATGGGAACGCTATCAGAATTCCTAAAAATCCAGACAGATTTTCAGGAGCAGATAAGAGGAGTGGGGGAGGTCAATACCAGAGGGGTGGCTGAAATAGAAAGACTAAAGAAGGAGCTACGACAGGAGCAGCGCAAGCTTTTCATTGTAAGGTCCACAGCTATTGCCTTAATTCTCTTTGGCATGCCGTTTGTGATAACATGAATGGTGTCTGTGCAGCTTAAAAGTAAGATGAGCAAGTCAGCAAAACAGCTGTCAAAGTTGAATTCTGGATGGAGACCTGCCAAGGAGGACACAGACAAAGAGATGATGACAGAAGAGGAAAGAGAATGTTTGAGGAAGATAGGACTGAAAATGGACGGTAGTTTAGTGCTGGGTGAGAAAAACAATTACTTGTGTTATCATCCGAGTTTCCCTTCTTTTGCTCTGGGAATGCCGTATTTGACCTCATATGTTGGAAAAAAATGAAAAATGACTCAAGTTTGACTGTTATCACATGCTAGTACTTCTGCAAGTCTCATGGTTGGACTGATCTGATTTGTCAAACAATCATGCCACCACAGCTAGGCTTCTAATTCATTCATTTGCTCATTAGAACTGAAAATGGAGGCAGAATCTTTGTAAACGATCCATTGATTAGAAGATCATTAGTTTCTTGCAGTACTAATCTTTTCAGTCCTCTTAGTCGTTTCATTCATACCGTCTTCAGGAAGGCGTGGTGTCTTTGATGGTGTTATTGAAGCAATGCATCAGCACTGGAAGCATAGAGAAGTGGTCAAGGTCATTTCTATGCAGAGGGCATATCCACAGGTCATGTGTACTGCAAAACTGCTCGAAGCAGAAACTGGTGGGATTTTAGTTTCAGTTGACAAGCTGAAGCATGGCCATGGTATAATCATATACCGTGGCAAAAACTACAAGCGTCCTGTAAAGTTGTCAACAGAGCATCTACTAACAAAAAGAAAAGCACTTCTGCGATCTCTTGAAATGCAGCGATTTGGCGTAAGTGAAGATCCACCTTTCTGTCTGTTCAAAAAAGATCCACCTTTCTGAACCAACCATTTCATTTCTGGATTTATGTCATCATTTTCTTGGTGGCACGTATTTAGCTGGATCTATTGAGGTTGAAGCTTCTTTTTTTCTCAGTCACTGAAGTTTTTTGCAAATCAGAAGCAACGGAAGATCTCTGACTTGCAACTGAAACTGGTAAATGTTGAAGTGTTTGTAATGATATAGTTTGCTCAATTCTTGTGCTAGCATCATATTAAGGTTTAATAAAGCAACATTTTGACTTTCTTCTGCATAGATGGGATTTATCTGGTTTTACTTCTTGTAAGTGTAATTAATGGGATGCTTTCTGGACAAATTTGTAGGCAGAACTAAAAGATCAGCTGGGACAATAAAGACAGAATATGATGAAGTTTGTAAATCATCATAAAGGGCATTTCTGTGATTTTCAGTAAATGAAATGCACAAGGATTCCTTTGCGGCATGAAATGAATTATGAAGGTTCTCATCCATCATTTGGGATTCCTTGTACAATCTGGTTGCTTGACTTCTTTTGAGTGGAAATGGAACTGAGGGCAGCAGATTGCACAAACTCCATGGTGCCTGATTTTGTTACTTGGGACCTCCTACGGCAGAGCTCATTATATCCAGGTACGCATGCAAAGACAATGGTATGGCTCTAACATTTGCACTGGACTTCCCATCTTTTTATTGGACATGCCATCTAAAGCGCACTTTCAGAATAATCAAAATCCAGGGAAATTTTCTCTTTAGCCTCCTAATTCATGGCAAATTTGGCGCTTAAAGACACTAAACTAGAGGGACATTGCCATATTCTGGTAGATTCACCATAAAGTGCCTGCAGCCCCCTCTGCAAGCATTCACTTTATGCAACTTTTCACTCTGAACTATTAACTTTATAGCCTTTGCCCTTTGAACCCATTAAGAATTTATGGAACATGTGAGAGAAATTTCAGTGTAATGAATCAAATACTTCACTTTAGGAAAGTGCCATCTTTTCAATTTCTTGGTTGAAAGACGAGAGATGTTGCGTGGCACAAAATATACCTCAGTACATTGTTTAAGTCCATGAATCATTCCTAGATGGAACTAAGAAAAATCTAGTGCTAATGTGGGTTCTCTAAAATTATTGTTATCTAGATTCCATTTGCTTTGATAGGTCTAATGACATTTTATAATTGAATATTTTTGCTCTATTTTGAAGTGTGGATGGGGAAGCAAGTGTAAGTGACTGAATAAAACTAAGAATCCTATTTACAACTATGTCTCATTTTCCAATTTCCTGTACTTTGCTTTGCTCCATGTTAAATTGCATTTAGATCTATGCACGGCTCTGGACTTCAGGAATATGAAGGGCATGCTTTTCAGATTAATCACCTGGGTTGGATTGTTGGGTCTACAAGTACAGTGGAGCCTCTGAGCCTAGTGCTTCACTTGCCAGTTAATAAGTCATTCACTCCCGCTAACATAAGGGCGGTTGGAAGGTTGTGATCAAATGGCATTGACCCCTTCAGGTTTATCTTACCCTTTTAACCATTCACAATACAGATATATACTGGAGCTTGTTATATCTCCCACGATCACTAGAATCTCTCTTTTCTCTGTTTCTTTTCCTTCTTGGTGATTGTGGCATTGCTAAGTGAACTTGCTCTCATTGACAAAACATCCTAATGTCAATCAAGCTGTATAAACAGAGTTATTCAAATGGAATTAATAGCTTTCTCTAACTCCAACCGTTGAAATGGGCGTTAAGATAGTTGATACTATGGGTCTATGAGGCTATAGCCACTGCATGCTATGGTGTGGTGTTTTCTCCGTGTGAGGTAATGGCTTCTTTCATATTCATTTGTGGAGAAACTAGCGACAAGTAATAGCACTTCCTTTGTGTATCAGAATCAGGTCGATCTGTTTCACATACCATCTCTCTGTCAGATGTCATTCGAATTATCCCAAGGCATCCAGCCGGGTGAACGATAGCAGCTCCTGTTTACTAATGGATCTGCCGTCGAATTGGGCGAAGAGAACCTAGAGAAAAATCTGTAGTCATTAGAAAAATGAAACAGCTAACTGCTAATTTCCTCGTTTTTCTTCCACTAATAGCTTTTGCTGTTGCGGAAGACACTTTTGGCCAGTTTATAAGTATACTTTCAGGAAATACGTGTAAACTTGGTAGTTTTGCATGCACATTGTTTCCGAATACAGTGCGTATAACTCTAGCTTTCCCTCTGTGCTGTGGCCTTTAACTCCTGTATGCGTTGCTACTTCAAGCATTAATGATAATGATGATCCTTAAAAATGATTTGGTGCTTATGGTTAAAGATGACAGGGCTGAGATAGGTGGTACTTGCAAGAGTTCAGGGTTTCCTTCCAAGATGATATTTCTAGTTTCTTCCATAGAAAAAATAAAAAGCTTCCTTCCAACATTTCAGTAACCTTGGAAACTGACGATGCTCGGACAAATCGGTTTGGATGCACCACAAAAACTACGTGGTCTTGCCAAATTTGTAACATTAGTGATGTCATCATAGTGAATTCTGACAATAACATTTGTTACACTTTGTTATCTTTGATATGGCGAGTGCCGAGTACCTCTGAATTATCTGGCCCAAGACCATTACACTTTCTTGGTCCATTTCACCTTTCGTCTTGAGAGGAATTATCTAGAGAGGTGTCAATGGGCAGACAAGATCTGGAGTTGTTTCTGTTACGGTCGAGGCCACTTTGAACAGCTTGGTTAACGTAAAAATAAAAATTACGACAACTGCTCAGATTGTATCTGTCTACCAATTAAGATTCAAAGAAGCAATGTGATTGAATTGACATTTGCATGAGAATAAATGGGGTTGAAGCCATAGCTCCGGAACTTTGGCCCTCCGAAACAAAAGGATTTCTAATCTTCCTGGCGGAAATGACAGTTGACGGTCGTATTCCCAGTACGATGAGATGCAAGCTGCTATTGGTTTCGTACCGATGCATAGTTCTCTCCTCCTTGTGGCTCTTGCCCTTGGTGGCTCTTGCTATTGGTAAACGTCCCTGACGGGGAGATTATTTCAAAATTTCTCGGCGATACCATCGGAGAAGACGAGGCTGGCTTCGGTGGCATAGGCAAGAGTTCGAGGCTGCCTTCAAGCATCTCTATCGCCTTTGAAATTGAGGGACGATCGGATGGATTTGCATGAATGCACCATATGCTGATGATGATGATCTTTCTCGCTATATCTTCCTCCTCTTCTGTGGTGATACCATCCAATTGTAGACCTTTGTCTGGGTCAAGTGCCTTTATACCATGTCGGCGAAGTACATTTTGCTACTGTCCGACTTGTGGTCATTGGAGTTACTTCTTCCACCTGTCATCCCTAGAACCAACATCCCGTAGCTGTGCACATCTGACTTGTGGGAGAAAAATGTACACCATAGTAATTTTTTTTTTTTATTTTTTTTTTTATTTTGAATATGTGTGCAATGGCCATCACTCTGCACTTTCTCACGTACATGATCTGCAAATCGCTTTTTAATTTCAAGCTAAAGATGCGAACACTAGCTATGTAAGGGAATTCGGTTGCTATTTTGCTATACATGTTGCCATGTTGGTATTCTGTTTTCTACCTAAAATCACAGTTTCTCCACCTCCTGGTCCTCGCTGTCGATGAACACTGGTGACGACGATGTGGTTGTTTCAAAATGTTTCGGTGATACCGGTGGAGAAGTCAAATAGGGTTTCGGCGGTATGGGCAAGAGGTTGAGGCTACCTTCCAACATCTCTATCACCTTAGAAATTGAAGGTCGATCTGATGGATTAGTTTGAATGCACCATATACTTACAATGATCATCTTTCTTGCTATCTCCTCCTCCTCAGGTGTGTTGATTCCCCTCAATTGCAGACCTTTGTCTGGCTCGAGATGCCTATATACCAACTCCGGGAAGTCCATATGGCTACCTTTCGATAGTTGCGCATCAAAATTATCTCTCCCACCTATCATTTCAAGAACCAACATTCCGTAGCTATAGACATCAGACTTGTGAGAGACTCCTCCGAAATTCCTAGAGAAGATTTCAGGAGCAATGTACCCGAATGTTCCTCTTGTGCCTAACATCGATACGACACTCTCCCTCCCTTTGCACAGCTTGGCAAGGCCAAAATCTGAAATTTTCGGAATTAAATCCTGATCAAGTAGAATGTTTTGAGGTTTTATATCGAGATGCAAAATCCTTGTGTTGCAGCCACAGTGAAGGTACTCAAGCCCTCGAGCTACGCCTAGCGCAACTTGGTATAAGATTTTCCATTCTAGAGGACTAGTTCTACTCGCAGTACCTTGACGAGGTAGATGCTTGTCCAGAGACCCATTGGGCATGTACTCATATATCAAAGCTCTTCTGTTCTTTTCATAGCAGAAACCCAAAAGAGCGACAACATTTACATGGGCTGTTCTGCTAATACTTGTGACTTCATTGATGAATTCTTGTCCATTGCCTTTGGACTCCTTGAGGAATTTCACCGCAACGGGGCGACCATCTTTAAGCTTTCCTTTATAAACCTCACCGTACCCTCCTCGACCAAGATTCTCCGCAAGGGAATTTGTCATTTTTTTGGCATCGGTATACTTATATCTTCGTGGAACAAGAGACCAATGATTCTTCATGAACTCGTCAACATCATAGTGATTTTCAGTCTTCTCTTTGAAAAGCTTAGTCTTCCTAATGAAGCAAATCAGTACGATGATAGTCACGGAGACGCTTAGCACGGCTGGAAGAGCTGCATTTGAATTTAATGGAAACATTCAATACTCTACGTAGGCTAGCTAGAGCTCTCAGTGGAAATTAGTCAAGATGAAGTTACCTATCATTAAAATTTTGTGACTCCCCTTGGAATTTGATCCTGCAATGCAATAGAAGGATATTTGAATTTCTTCGCTAGTTATTGTACCGATTGCATTTGTTAAAAAAAAAAAAAAAACCACGGGATTTGCTAAGCTAAATAATTAGCAGAGCCTCTCAGGGCTGTGCGCTGTCGTAGGCCCTTTATTGAGGCATGAACCCGACAGTTGGGTCTTAACATAAAATAATTTTAGCCAAAGAGAAACTAGCATGTAAAATGCTTCGAGTAAATACGCTCAACAGAGATATGGCAGATTTTATTCAGGACATACCTGGGCAACTCGATGAGTAGGACTGGTCGCGGCAATAACAGATGAATTCGCGATAGTTCTGAACCTGTCCACACTGCCCCCCAGACTTGAGACATTTTTGACACAGACCGTCATCATCTGGCCACTGCATCCCAAACCCTTGTTTGATTGCTGCTTTCAGTGCGTCCAGGGTCGCGTTAGCCTCGAGGTCCTGAATTGCCGACTGGTTTACTGGAATGATAACACTGGTATTGCAGGTGCCAAGGTAATCCTCTGTGGATGCGAGGTTTGCATTGGTGAGATCACCGGCTTTCCTCGCCAAGACATAACCAGCGGCGGTACTACTCTGATTAGTCGTGCAAGTGAAATGACTAGATTCCATCACTGATCCTAGAGTTATAGAAGAATCCGATGGGCACCCGTAATAGATGGTCAGGTTGTCGGTGACCGTATCCGAAGTGAAAGTGAAAGGAGCCAATTGGGAGGTGTTATGCAGGGAATGGGGACAGAGGGTATACCAGTAGGTTGACCTAGCGACAGTAAGAGCCCGCAAGGCGCTATTGATGTGAAGGACTCGGAAGTTTTGGTTCGTGATCGTGATGATTGGTGCGCTTTCGTTACAAGTTATTTGAAACTGGGTGCGACAGGCCACAGTAACGCGCCCGGTTGAGACCCCAGAACGGGTAGCTTATGCCTTGCAGGTCGCCGCATTGAATTGTGGAGCTGCAGTTTAAGTACCGCGGATCATCAGCACAGAAAGACATTGGAGCTTGGATGAGGTTCAGGAATGTATTCAAGAAACAGAGGCCCAATACAGGGAAGATACGGAGAGGCTGATGCATTCCTTTTTTGCCTGCAAATCTAGTGCGCATGCAGAGAGAGAGAGAGAGAGAGAGAGAGAGAGAGAGAGAACTTGATAAGAAATGTTCGATTAATGTAACCAAATCGTCATATAACCAATTTGAGAGAGTTGACCCTGATGGACAAGAACTCCCCCAGATAGATATTATTGCAATAGTCAGTTGCAGGCCAATGTCCAAAAAAATGACAAAACTGGAAAGTGGGAAAGAGAATGAATGTCTATTCTTGGCTTGGGTAAGAGAGAGAGAATTCATATATCTGGCTAAATTTGTCATCAATCTGAGTCCTTTCTTTTCCAAGATGCCTTAATTGCTGATCAAAGAGAATTCCCTGACGACCATTGCCTATCGTCTGCTCAAAGAGCGAGTTGACCATGATACGATTCGGCCGTTTCTTTGTAGAATTATGGAATAAATTCACTTTCGACACGAGTCATACGCAATTCGATACTCATCAGTGTTGGCTGGGTCGGCCTCTCGTGGGGCCCAGCAGACATTAGATAAAAGAAAAAAAAATTCATAAAGTCAAAAGCAAAAAAAGAAAGAAATGAGCGACTGCTGCTTCGAGCGTGAGTATGCACGTGAGAGTGAGGAGAGGGAGGAGAGAGGAGAGGAGAGAGAGAGAGAGAGAAAAAAAAAAAAAAAAAAAAAAAAAAAACAGAGTGCCTTCACCGAGAGAGAGCACGTGGAGGAAAAGAGACGTTGGAGATTTTGTGGCATCGATTTGAAGGCCAAATGTTGATGAAATTAGCTGAAATTTAAATACGTTGTTTGTGAGATAAAGGTTCTTATGAGTTGATCAATTTTGTTCCTTGAGAATCTTCCTTTCCTCTGAAATTTCCAATTACAGCTAGAGTTTCTTATTTCATTTATATTAATCCAGCTTTGTGGTAAGGAAAATGATTATATTTTTGATATTGAGCTTTAGTGTACCTCAGGTGTATGCCTCTAGTGCATGACTATTCGTGTGACATATTTACTCTAAACTATAGGGCATTTTGGTCTTTTTACCTTTATTTATTTACACTTTGTGTATCCCTATTATTCTTAATGATTAGTGGAAGTTTTTGAACGGTTCAGGAAAAATTTTTGCCTTTAATGAGGGTAAATTAGGTTTTCATCACAAAAAAAAATTTTAAATGTCATTTTTGTGTAGTTGTCTATTTTTAATGATTAGTGGAAGTTTTTGGCATAATTTTTTTGCGTTAGGTTTCCTTATTAAATCTTTGTGTTGTCATTGGCTTTGTCACCTCATCATTTCAGTATTTTATATATTGCTGGTTGTTGTTGGGATTAAGTCGATTTTGGTCGGTTTAGTTTTGAAGGAGAAATTGATCCTAAATTAGGCCTAATTCTCGGTAAATTATTGCCCGGTTCTTCCCAACAATCAAGTCCTCGGACCTATGATTCCGAACCCGCATTGGAAACATTCTCAAAAGTAGACCAGCCAATTTTGTCGCTCGAAGCTTCAGTAGGTTTGGTTTGAGAGGAACAGATGCAAAGAAACGAACAACCTGTCAGACGAAGCAACAAAAACGACAGGATTGTTCCTCCCAGCTTGGTAAGACGATATAAAATTAACGGCTTGACATAGTCAGAAAGCCGATATATTTTTTTTTCTTACCAAAAGGGGACCCTATGACCAAGGCATTATTTCATTTCATCCATGGTGTGAAAAGGGTGTTGAGCGTATTTAATGGACAAATTCATCAACCATGCTGCAAAACTTCATATGTTTGTGTCCAGTCTTATCAAGATCAAGGCTCAGAGAGCATCCCCAAAGCCAAACCCCTATTATCAGGAAAACGGGCTTAGCAGGGTCGAATGATGTCCGAATTAGTTTTCGCGTACCTCAGCATTGCTCTTCTACGTCAGACATTTACATGTCGAAGGCCAATTGAGCGTGACACATCGGTGATGGTATGATGAGCAGACTTTTGCCTCTTAAAGTAACAAAGCATATCCATTGTCAACTTAATCATGCCCATAGGAAAGAGAAAGGAAAGAATCTTTTTAATATAATCCATCATGAACTAGAAGCCCGTCAGACTTAAGAATTCCATGCCATTTCAATTCTATATTTTAGGACGAGTTGGAATAGATTGAAATTCATTCACTTTAATATGAACAAATTTAACATAATGCTATTTCCAATTTAATATGACCAAACTTTGATTCTAGATTGGAATTTATTCAAGATGAACATCCTAAGCTTTGAATATTACAATTCATTGAGTTAGAAACCAAACATATTGACCAATTGATAACCTTCACCTCCTTCATATGAACCTTAGTCAAAATTTGTTGCAAAAAGCTATGTAAAATGCTTTTGATACTAGCTAAGCTTCACCCAATGCAATCTTTGTTCCATGTGCTTCATCCCAAATTCTAGCTTCCTCTTTTTTGTAGTCACTATCAGTGAACTTCAACAATGAGGTGTGCTCAGAATAGAAGGTGGTCTCGCCGGCAAAGATAGAAAAGAGCTCATTGACCATCCCTCTTGCACATTAACATTGTTAAGTTGCATGTGGAGTTGTGCAAAAAAGTCCCATATAGAGAATCGGTGTAGTGTGAAGCAATTAATATATCCTAGTTCGCTCATAATTCATTAACTTAAGTTTTTAAGCGAAGGTTAGTCCAAACAGATATGTTGATGGGCTTAGATTTGGGCTCTTTCCTAATGATCTCACTAAACAAAAGTATTAGGCTTCTGCTATATACTCCTAACAAAAATGAGAGGATTTTGCAATTAAATCAATAGCTTTTACAACTTTTGCTGAAGAATAAATGACACAAATAGTTTTTGAACTTTGGCTCAATTTGCAATGTGATCTTTCAACTTTAAATTTATTTAACGTGGTCCTAAACTTTAGCCCATTGTTTAATGTAGTCCGTGAACTTTTAATTTGTTTAATATGGTCCCTAAAATTTTGATATATATTTAATTTAGTCCCTAAACTATAAGAAAATTTTCAATGTTAAATTATAAGAAAATGTTCAATGTTATTCTTCTATTTATTTAAGTTCAAGCATAATATTAAAAATTTTCATACGGTTTAGGGACTAAATTAAACATATTCCAAAAGTTCATGGATCACATTAAATTAATTAAAAGTTCAGGATTACATCGTATATTGGACAATAGTTCATGGACCATGTTAAATAAATTTAAAGTTTAGGGACCATATTATATATTAGATTAAAATTCAAAGGCTATTTGTGTGATTCATTAACTTTTGTGTGCCATTATAATCTTCCTTTTTGTAGGGTTCAATAAAAACAACTTTCACCTGGACCCCACCGAAGATTCAAACTCATGACTTTCTTGAGTAGATGTCCACTGTGCGTCTTCTTAAGAATAATAGATAATGCCACAGTAACATTTCTTCAACAACAAAAGAGGATTCAGTTAATAATGCTTATTTACATCATCCAACTTGAATTGGGTTTCACACGTGAGCTCAAATTTGAGGTATAATTTAACAATTCTTTATCTTGGCTTGACTTTTGAAACCAAATCACGGTATTCATCATTCATGCTACTCTTCCATTGCCCCGACGGATGCCAATTGAGCTCAAGCAAAGCTTGAGCTTTGCCAAATGAATATGCTTTGTCATCATGTCTGTCAATTTCTCCACTATCTCTATCTTCTTCATCATATTTGTCGAGTTCTTAGATTGTTTGAGTGCCATAACTATTTGATAACATTTAATGCAAGTGCTATACAACATCAAATTTTCAGTACTTAGGTAAACATTTTTAAAAAGTTTTGACATTCAAGTGAATGTTTGTTAGAATTTATAGTAGTCAAGTGGTTAAAAAAAAAGTTATGGCACTGTGTTTATCTTCTTTATTAATCTGAGAACATGTTTCAATTTTGAATCCATGAAGGAATCCGATTCCAACAGAAATTTCAAATAAATAGGATTTGTGTATTTGACGTCTGAACAAGTAAGCAACTATTGAAATACTTTACATGAGTTGGATTCTTAATTGGAGTAGATTTAGTTCAAGCCAGTTAAGAGGGATTTCCTATTTTGCATCCAAATAGGTGTGGGTTTTGATTTTAGCACACTAGAGTAGAGGACCTTTGGCTCAAAACAATCAATTCTTCAGCATTTTGGTGACATCCTGAAGAAATTGCAAGTGTTTTGAGCCAATAAATATTGTGGTAAGATGTGTTAATTCTTTTGAAAGATTGAGACATTATTTTAAGAAGAATTATGAGGGTTAAACATTATATGGGTTACTAAATTTAATTATGGATGGAAAACACAAAGAAGGTTTGAGTGATTTGAGTGCACTTATAAACTACTCTTCCCGTGGAGGTCTCATCACTCAAACCAATGACCAATTAATTCCCTTGATATATCTACTTTGCTGTTTTGATCGCTCGTTTTTCTGCGACATAAGAGTTTAAAATACAGGTGTTTGCATTCATCAAGTTCTTCTGGTCTTAGCGGATAGTGGACATTTTTGGATTCTGGAAGGTGCTTAAGACTGCAACAATCAAACAATTTGAGATCAAGTTTTTTGAGCTGCATTGAATTCTTTTCATACTAATTGAGGATTTTGTGGTCGACGAAACTTCTAAGATCAAGTGCGGAGGATATGTTATGTGAGTTCCGATGCCAAAAAAGGTGCGCCATAGTATTTTTTTAATATGTGTCTAAGGGCCAACACTTCGCACTTTCCCATGTACATAATCTGCAAATTGCTTTAATTTCAAGCTAAATACGCGAACGCTAGCTACAGAAGGAGATTCGGTTGCTATTTTGCTATAGATGTTGCCATGTTGGTATTCTTTTTTCTACCTAAATCACAGTTTCTCCACCTCCTGGCGCTTGGTGTTGATCAACACTGATGACGACGATGTGGTTGTTTCGAAATGTTTCGGCGATACTGGTGGAGAAGTCAAATAGGGTTTTGGTGGTGTAGGCAAGAGGTCGAGGCTACCTTCCAACATCTCTATCACCTTAGAAATCGAAGGTCGATCTGATGGATTAGTTTGAATGCACCATATACTTACAATGATCATCTTTCTTGCTATCTCCTCCTCCTCAGGTGTGTTGATTCCCCTCAATTGCAGACCTTTGTCTGGCTCGAGATGCCTATATACCAACTCCGGGAAGTACATTTGGCTACCCTTCGATAGTTGAGCATCAGAATTATTTCTGCCGCCTACCATTTCAAGAACCAACATTCCGTAACCGTAGACATCGGACTTGTGAGAGACTCCTCCAAAATTCCTAGAGATTAGTTCAGGAGCAATATAACATTGACACAACACTCTCTCTCCCTTTGCATAGCTTGGCAAGGCCAAAATCTGAAATTTTCGGAACAAAGTCCTGATCGAGTAGGATATTTTGAGGCTTTATATCAAAATGCAAAATCCTAGTGCTGCAGCCACGGTGAAGGTACTCAAGGCCTCGAGCAATGCCCAATGCAACTTGGTATGAGATTTTCCATTCTAGAGGACCAGTTGCACTTGAAGCTCCTTGACTAGGAAGATGTTTGTCTAGAGACCCGTTGGGCATGTACTCATATATCAAAGCTCTTCTATTCTTTTCATAGCAGAAACCTAAAAGAGCGACGATGTTTACGTGGGCTGTCCTGCTGATACTTGTGACTTCATTGATGAACTCTTCTCCATTACCTTTGGACTCCTTAAGGAATTTTACTGCGACGGGGCGACCATCTTTAAGCTTTCCTTTATAAACCACACCGAATCCTCCTTGACCAACATTCACGGAAAGGGAGTTTGTCATTTTCTTGACATCGGTGTACTTATATCTTCTTGGAACAAGAGACCCATGATTCCTCATGACCTCGTCAACATCACAGTGATTTTCACTCCTCTCCTTTTTGAAAAGGTTAGTCTTCCTAATAAAGCAACTCAGTAGGACGATAGTCATGGAGACACTCAGCGCGGCCAGAAAAGCTGCATTTGAATTTAATGGAAACAGTCAATACTTTGCCTAGGCTAGCTAGAACTTCTCAATTGGAAATTAGTCAAGATAACGTTACCTATCATCAAAATTTTGGGCCTCCCCTTGGAATTTGATCCTGCGATGCAGTAGAAGGACATTTGAATTTCTTCGCTAGTTATTGTACCGATTGCATTTGTATTAAAAATAAAAAACCACGACGAGATTTGCTAAGCTAAATAATTAGCAGAACCTCTCCGTGCTGTGCATTGTCGAAGACCTTTATTAAGCCATGAAACTAACAGTGGTGTCAAAAATACAATAAATTTAGCCAAGGGAAACTAGCATGTAAGATGCTTTGAGTAGAGACACTCAACTGAAATATGGCGGATTAAATTCAGTGCATACCTGGGCAACTCGATGAGTGGGACCGCTCGCGGCAATAACAGGTGAATTCGCCAGAGTTCTGAACCTGTCCACACTGCCCTCCCGACTTGAGACATTTTTGACACAAACCGTCATCATCTGGCCACTGCATCCCAAACCCCTCATTAATTGCTGCTTTTGGGGCGTCCAGGGTCACATTTGCCTCAATATCCTGAATCGCCGACAGGTTTACCGGAATGATAACAGTGGTATTGCAGGCCCCAAAGTAATCCTTTATGGATGTGAGGTTTGCACTGGTAAGATCACCGGCTTTCCTCACCAAGACAAAACCAACAATACTACTCTGATTAGTCGTGCAAGTGAAATGACTAGATTCCATCATTGATCCTGGAATTATGGAAGAAATTGACGGGCATCCGTAATAGAT
The DNA here is from genome assembly GCA_014182715.1 of Eucalyptus cloeziana. Lineage (NCBI taxonomy): Eukaryota > Viridiplantae > Streptophyta > Magnoliopsida > Myrtales > Myrtaceae > Eucalyptus > Eucalyptus cloeziana. The sequence goes on from CM024639.1 coordinate 29,136,045, forward strand.
GGTCAGATTGTCAGTGACCGTATCCGAAGTGTAAGTGAAAGGAGCCACTTGGGAGGTATTATGCAGGTACCGGGACAGAGGTTATACCAGTAGGCTGACCTAGCGACGGTAAGAACCCGCGAGGCATTACTGATGCGAAGGACTCGGAAGTTTTGGTTCGTGATTGTGATGATTGGTGCACTTTTGTTACAAGTTATTTGAAACTCGGGTGACAGGCCACAGTAACGCGCCCGGTTCAGACCCCAGAATGGGTAGCTTACGCCTTGCAGGTCGCCGCATTGAATTGTGGAGCTGCAGTTTAAGTACCGTGGATCATCAGCACAGAAAGACATTGGAGCTTGGATGAGGTTCAGGAATATATTCAAGTAACCGAGGCCCAATACAGGGAAGATACGGTGAGGCTGTTGCATTCTTTTTTCCCTGCAAATCTAGTGCTTGTGCACAGAGAGAGAGAGAGAGAGAGAGAGAGAGAGAGAGAGAGAGGATCAGGAGTCAGGTCTAGACGCAAGAGGATGTAGAGGATGATGAAGACCTTGAACTTTAATAATAAAACTGGATGACAAATGTTCGATTAATATAACCAAATTGTGAGAGTTGACCCAGATGGGCAAGAACTCCAGATAGATATTATTGCAATGCTTCGGTTGCAAGTCAATGTCCACGAAAAATGACAAAGCTGATAAGTGGGAAAGAGATAGATATGTCTCTTTTTGGGTAAGAGTGCAAGAAAATTCATTGATTTGGTAAAATTTGTCGTCAATATGAGTCCTTTCTTTTCCATAATACCTTGGTGACTGGTTCAAAGAGAACTCATTCAGGGTCGCTTCCTTTCCTATATTCAAAGAGCAAGATGATTATTATAAAAATCGGTCGTCTCTTTGTAGAATTATGGAAGAAATTTCACTTTTGACTATACTCATACTCAATTCAATAGTCATCAGTACTCGGACCAATGACTCCAAAGCCGCATATAAAACGTTCTCAAAAGCAGACCAGTCAATATTGTCGCTCGAAACTTCAGTTGGGTTGGTTTGAGAGGAACGGATCTAAAGAAACAAACAACTTGCCAGAGGAAGCACAAAAAATGACAGGATTGGTCCTCCCAACTTGGTGAGACGACATAATATTAAGGCTTGACATAGTCAGAATGTCGACATAATTTTCTCTGGAAACGGGACCCTAATGACCAAGGCAATATTTCAGTTCATTTATGGTGTGAATAAGATCTTGAGTGCATCAATTCGACATTTCATCAACCACGCTACAAAAATTTCTGTGTTTGTGTCCAGTTTTGTCAAGATCAAGGCTCAGTGAGCATGCCCAGAGTCATAACCTATTCTCGCAAAAATGGGCTTAGCGGGTCTAGTGTTGTAATTTTCATGTTTCTCAGCAATGCTCTTTTACGTCAGAAATATATTGATCTAAAGGCCAATCGAGCGTGACTCGTCGGTGATGGTATGATGAGCAGACATTTCTCTTAAAGTTCAAAGCAAATTCATTGTCAACTTAATCGTGCCCATTGGAAAGAGAAAAGAAGCTTTTTAATACAATTTGTCACGAAATAAAAGTCCGTCAAACTTACCCATGCCATTTCAATTCTATATTTTAGCACAAGTTGGAATAGATTGGACTTCATTCAGTTTAATATGACCAAACTTAACAAAATGCTATTTCCAATTTAATACGACCAAACTTCGATTCTAGATTGGAGTTTATTCAAGATGAACATCCTAAGCTTTGAATTTTACAATTCATTGAATTAGAAACCAAACAGATAGACCAATTGGTATCCTTCGCATCCTTCATTTGAACCTCAGTCAAAATTTGTTGCAAAAAGCTATGTGAAATGCTTTTGATACTAGCTAAACCTCACCCAATGCAATCTTCGGTCCATATGCTTCATCCCAAATTCTTGCTTCCTCTTCTTCGTAGTCTCTATTGGTGAACTTCAACATTGAGGTGTGCTCAGAATTTGAAGGTGGTCACGCCGGAAAAGATAGAAAGGGTTTTGGTGGCATGAACAAGAGCTCACTGACCATCCTTGTTGCACTAAATATTGATATTATAGAGTTGCATGTGCGAGTTGTGTTAAAAAGTCCCACATCAGAGAATTAATATAGCATGGAGTAGTTAATATGTTTTAATTGACCCATAACTTATTAGTTTAAGCTTTTGAGTGAAAGTTGATCCAAATGGATATGTTGATACCGGTGGAGAAGTCAAATACATTTTTGGTGGTATAGGCGAGAGTTTGAGGCTACCTTCCGACATCTCTATCATCTTAGAAATTGAAGGTCGATTTGGATGGTTAGTTTGAATGCACCATATTCTCACAATGATAGTCTTTCTTGCTATCTCCTCCTTGGGTGTGTTAGTCCCCCTCAATTGTTGCTAGCTTGAGATGCCTATATACCTACTCCGAAAAGTACATATGGCTTATGTTCGATAGTTGACATTAGAATTATTTCTCCTACCAACCATTTCAAGAACCAACATTCCATAACCGTAGACATTAGATTTGTGAGAAACTCCTCTGAAATTTCTAGAGATTAGTTCAAGAGTAATGTACCTTAAAGTTCTTCTTGTGCCTTGCATTGATGCAACACTCTCCCTCCTTTTCCGCAACTTGACAAGGCCAAAATTTGAAATTTTTGAAACAAAGTCCTAATCGAGTAGGATGTTTTTGTTAAAAGTGCGCAACAAAAGTCCAATACCTTCACTTGGGGAAATCGCCAAGAGGAAGTCTAAATCCAAGTTTGTCAAAAAATATAGATGGAATAATTATTTTAGCTTTACCATTTCAAACTTATATATGAGTCAGTTAGGATCTATTTACTAAATATTATTTGCCTATATAATAACTCAGCTTATTAAATATGGGTTAAAAAATGGATCTATGACCATTTTGACTGTCCTACTCTCGTTGTGCTAAATCTAATATATCATCGGGAGATAACTTTCAGTTGGCCATGGGCGGAGTCAAGAATAGTCATCCATTCTCAGACCTAGGACTCCGAAGCCCGTAGTTGAAACAGTCTCAAAAACAGAGCCAGCCAATTCTGTCGCTCGAACATGCAGTTGGGTGAGGAAGGGATCCAAAGAAAGGAACATCTTGCCGAAGGAATCAATGAGAAACCACAGGATTGGTCCTCCCAACTTTGGAAGACGACATATTACTAATGGCTATCTATTGTCGGAATGACGATATAACATTCTATTAAAACTGGACCCGCCAATGTTCATGCATTGTTTCAGTTCACATTTGGTGTGAAGAAGACGTCGAGTGTATTAATATAATTTTCACTGGCGTGAGGGCGGCGCTAAACTTGATACTTTTGTGGAATATAACATGTCAAGTGGTGTCCAGATAAGTTTTCACGGACCTCGACAACATGGTTTTACATTAGACATTTATTGATCTAAAGGCCCTTTGAGCATGACTTATCGGTAGTATGATTTGCCAACATTTGTCTCTTAAAATAACAGAGCAAAAACATTTCAAACTTAATCAGCCTCATGAAATCAAAACCAATAAAATGTTCAAAAAAAGAAAAGAAAAAAGAACAAACTTTTTAATACAACGTATCACAAAATTAAAGTCCATCAAGCTTAAGATGTCCATGTTGATGAACATATATGTTTTTCTCTCTTAGAGAACAAATCACCAAAGCTATTATAGGCTAATACTTAGACTAAGAATCTGGTTGATTCTCAAATGAGGGATATTATACAATACAAATTTAGCAATCAATCAGCCCAACAATTTCTTCAATTAGTCTTAATTGACAATTCATGCCAACAACATGCTATTTCAATTCTATGTTAGGACAAGTTGGAATGAACGCACAGTTTTAGCATGCTTCTAATTTACCGTAATCGTGTACGTTTTAGATCATTGTAACATTCTCATGGGTGAGCTATAGAGGCACGATTTCCATTTCAATATATTATGCCAAACAAAGTGCCATTTCCAATTTAGTACAACCAAACTCTGGTTGGAGATTGAAATTTGTAGATAGGGCTGGAGGAAGAGAGAACTAGGCGACCGAGAGGGCTGGAGGAAGAGAGAACCAGGCGACTGAGAAGGCCATGACGGAGGGCCGGAGACAAGGCTCTAACCACAAAAGAGGGAGGGCCAGAGGCAAGGCAGTGAGGACTGCGATGAGGCGACCAAGAGAGTACAGATTGAGAGGAAGAGGATTGTGCAATGAGGAGGAGGGAGCGACTAGCGTTTTTCGGGAGTTTCCAAGGTTGCTCTTTTTGCTTTAGGAGGAAGAGTAGAAAAAAAGATAAAGAATGGGGATGCCGTGCAAGGAGGAGGAGGCTATGGTTTAGGTTTCCAAGGAAGGGCAGAAAAAAAAATAAAAAATGGGGTTGCCGTGGAGGAGGAGCCTAAGAGGAGGAGGCAGCTAGGTTTGGGTTTCCAAAGAAGGGCAGAAAAAAAATTAAAAATGGGGTGCCGTGCAAGGAGGAGGAGCCTAGGAGGAGAGTAGGCAGCTAGGGTTTGGGTTTTTAAGGAAGACTAGGAAAAAAAGTTTAAAAATGATGGTGCCGTGAAGAGCAGAAAAAAATTTAAAATGGGATGCCCGTCCAATTTGGCGGGATTTGTCCTTTTTTTTTTCTTTTCTTTTTTGGAGGGTGGAGGGTGATTTCAAGAAAAAGAGATGAATAATGTTGAATCATGTTGAATAATGATAAATTCTGATAATCGTAAAAGATTATAAATTTATTTAAATAAGTTGACTCTATTCTTTATTTTTGAAATAATCATATGTTTATATATAAATATTTATTTATTATATAACGTGTCTCAACGTATCGGGATTTTCTATTTTTTTAGAAATGACGTGTTGGCGTGTCGTGTCGTGTCGTGTCGTGTCGTGTGTCACGTGTTTGTGTCGGTGTTACATAACCTGGTGCCTTCTTGCTAAGAAAGATATTCCGCCTGTAACAAAAAACCCAGTTATCTTTTATGGTATGATATCCTATTCCAGTCGGTCTAGGAATCCAAATCACCAAACATAAATTTATTAGGGGTTTCGGGTGCTAAATAAAACTTGATGATTAAAAATCTCCATGGGGAGGTAATTGAATCAACTCGAACGCCTAGTTCGATCATGATTCATTCATTACGATTTAAAGCCTCCTCCTTTGATTATCTCTTGGATACAAGAGCTTTTTGTGTTTCTTCGGGCTTTGTCCTCATTCAAACTTAAATAAGTCCGAGCTCGTGGAAGTCGCCTGATTCTGTTTGCAAAGTTGCACCGGAGAGAATGGTTGCTTTGATTGGTGATGTACTAATGATAGAAAATGAAATCCAACGGTTTAACTGTGACATGGAGGGTGACAAAAAATTTCACAGGCAAACGGGGCTGGATATGTTTAACACTTCGAGGAAATTTCAAGCATGAGACATTGGCATGTCCGAACAAAAAGAATATGAACTTGCATTTGAAATATTGATTCAATGATGGAGACGGAGCGACGGAGTTTTGCTTTCAGACTAAAACCACCATTTGTTTTATGGACGAAATTAGATCCGGCAGCGCATGCACGGTCACTTCCTTTCCTACTATTCAGAAACATTAAAACAGCGTGATGATTAAGGTACGATTAGCTCATTCATTTGCAAGTTTATGGAAGGAATCACTTTTGACTCACGTCTGGATCCGTCAAATAGATAGGTTGAGTCGAAAACAATCTGATCCAAATTGGCATATTTAAACTATCTTGACTCATTTCCATATAATACAAATCTAGTGGTCCGTACACAACCCGATCTATACCTAATTCATATTGATAAAACACTTTCATTTTAATATAATATAGGAAAACTAATACTTAAATTGAGATGAGAGCATGGAGTGAGTGAGTGAGAGAGAGTGAAGATAGAGTTATACAAATGAGTTGGGTTCAAGTAAGTTGTGGACTTGTTTGATATTGATAATTATTTTGGCTTTACCATTTCAAGCTTATATATGAGTCACTTACGATCTATTTACTGAATAGTATTTGCCTATTTAATAACTCAGCTTATTAAATATGGATTAAAAAACTGGATATATGACCATTTTGACTGTCCTACTCGCGTTGTGCTTAATCTAATATATCATCGGGAGAAAAGTTTCAGTTGGCCATGGACGGAGTCAAGAATAGTATCCATTCTCAGACCTTGGACTCCGAAGGCCGTAGTTGAAACGGTCTCAAAAGCAGAGCCAGCCAATTCTGTCGCTCGAACATGCAGTCGGGTGAGGAACGTATCTGAAGAAAGGAACATCTTGCCGAAGGAATCAATGAGAAACCACGGGATTGGTCCTCCCAACTTTGGAAGACGACATATTACTAATGGCTATACATTGTCGGAATGACTATATAACATTCTATCAAAACTGGACCCGCCAATGTTCATGCATTGTTTCAGTTCACATATGGTGAGAAGAAGACGTCGAGTGTATTAATATAATTTTCACTGGCGTGAGGGCAGGGCTAAACTTCTTACTTATGTGGAATATAACCTGTCAAGTGGTGTCCGGATAAGTTTTCGCGGACCACGACTAGATGGTTTTACATTAGACATTTATTGATCTAAAGGCCCTTTGAGCATGACTCATCGGTAGTATGATTAGCCGGCATTTGTCTCTCAAAATAACAGATAAAAAATATTTCGAATCTAATCATGCTCATGAAATCAAAACCAACAAAATGTTTAAAAAAAAAAGAACAAACTTTTTAATACAACGTATCACAAAATTAAAGTCCATCAAGCTTAAGAAGTCCATGTTGATGAACATATATGTTTTTCTCTCTTAGAGAATAAATCACCAAAGCTATTATAGGCTAATACTTAGACTAAGAATCTGGTTGATTCTCAAAATAAGGATATTATACAATACAAATTTAGCAATCAATCAGCCCTACAATTTCTTCAATTAGTCTTAACTGACAATTCAAGCCAACAACATGCTATTTCAATTCTATGTTAGGACCAAGTTGGAATGAACGCACAGCTTTAGCATGCTTTTGATTTACCATAATTGTGTACGTTTTAGATCATTGTAACGTTCTCACGGGTGAGCTATAGAGGCACGATTACCATTTCAATATATTATGCCAAACAAAATGCCATTTCCAATTTAGTACAATTTGACTCTGATTGGAGATTGGAATTTGTTCATCATAAACATTTTAAGATTGGAATTTATTCACGATAAACATTTTAAGCTTTTTTTTTTTTTTTGTTGTCAAACAACAATTTTATAAAGAGGGACCAAACCGATTACAAGCTGCAGCGATCGCATCAACGTAAATAAAGTCTAACAGAAGGGCTGGGGGAAAGACAGCCCAATAACTTCGCTGGGAATTTACCCTATGGGCCTTCGCAGCCCAATTAGCAACAGTATTGGCCTCATGACGACAGAAGGCAAGGGAAATGTTGGGAAAAAACGAAAGCAGGAAGGCAACTTTGGAGAAGAGGCTTCGCTTTGCCCATGGTGGCGGGCGTTGACCCTTCAGTGTCTCGACGAGGGTCTGGCAATCCGATTCAAGAATAAGCGCACAGAAATATTGTTTGAAAAAATGAATGAATGAAAAATATTTTTATCATCCACAGAAATGTTTAGATATAAATTGTTGATGGTAATAAAAAAATTTTCATTAACTAATTATATTAATCGATATAAATGATTATTTTTAGGGAAATATTTTTCAAATTATTTATTTTCCTTGAAATAAATGGACTGTAAATTGGAATCCAGACAAATAGACTAACTGATGTCCTTCACATTCTTCATGTGAACCTTGGTCACAAATTTGTTGCAAAAAGCTATCTCAAAAGCTTTTGATACTAGCTAAACCTCACCCAATGCAATCTTTGTTCCATATACTTCTTCATTCTAATTCCTCTTCTTTGCAGTCCTAGCGGTGAACTTCGACAATGAGGTGTGTTCCGAATATCAAGGTGGTTTCGCCGGAGAAGATAAAAAGGAATGTGGTGGCATCAGCACGAGCTCATCTGCCATCTCTCGTGCTGAACATCGACCTCGTGCTCTCGTTTCCCTAGGAAAGCTTGGCGAGACCAAAAACCGAAAGCGATGGAATGAAATCGCGATCAAGCAAAATGTTCTGAGGTTTGAAGTCAAGGGGCGAAAATTCTCGTGTGGCAGCTTGACGGGTGTGCTCTACCTCTGGAGCGATGCCAAGTGCAATTTGATGGAGAAACTTTCCATCCCAAGTAACAATTGCACTTCGGTCTTTTCCGAAGGGCATACTTAACCAAAGATCCATTGGGCACGAAATCGTAGATCAAGGCTCTTTTATGACTCTCAAAGCAACAACCTAAAGAGCGATGACATTCACACGGGCTGTTCTACTTATTCTTGTAACTTCCTTCTCCATTAGCTTCCAAGTTCCTAAAAATTTTACTGCCACAAGACGGAGATCGATTAACTTCCCTTGTAGACCTCACCATATCCTCCTTGACCGAGGTTTTTCTGAAAGTGAGTTGGTCATTTTCTTCACCTTGGAATATCTGCATCTCCTTTAGGCAAAGAGATATGTAGATTCTCACAAATAATTCAATGCCGCAACAATTTTCGTTATGTTCCTTCTCATAAGCCGAAGTCTTCCAATCCCAGAAACCGTACTTTAGGTAGCAAAATTACGTGTCAAGGATGTTTATGATGGTAGTTCTTAGTTAATTTCACAACTAAATGCCTAATTTGGACTCTCTCGAAATTTAAAGTAATTGTAATATTATTTTAAAGGGAGAGTTGCTTAGGTAATTTTACAAATCTGAGACATGTATAATAGTATCAACAAGATATTCATGGGTATCAAATAGCAAATGAATGGCCTTAGCTAATGAATCTGATCAGTAGAGCTTGATTAAAAAGAAAATTGACATGTGAGCTGCATTGGGATTAATGCCATATGATATTCGAGGATGTGATTATGCAGCATGTAGTGTGGAGATATTATGGCACATTGATGAGATATATGGAGCCCGATTTATTATACAAAATAAAAAAAAAAAATCATGAGATTAATGTATTGTCCATTGTTACGCTATTATGAAGGCAGGTCAACGCTGATATTTTTGTGACATACATGGTTATATTATCATTATTGTTATACGTGCGTGTGATTGATGCAATGCACGAGGTGAAATGAGAAAGCTAATTGTTCTTTGTGTAACGGATCATGAGGCTTGGTATACATTTTACTTTTAATGGAAATTTGAGAATAATCCACAAAATGAACAGCATTAAATACCGGAGAACGCGAAAGTGTGACCTCTCGAACCTTGATGCTTGGCAAAAGCGAGGGAGACCACCGGGATTTTCAGATGAAAAGTCCTTGGACTTTCACTAAAACGTCGCTCATCTCTTTTTTTTTTTTTTTTTGGTCAGTTCTACTAGATTCCTATTCTAACGCTTACTCTCAGACTTTTGCCCTGTCTCTTTGCATGGCGTAGGAGTCGAAATCCACTCCTGAAACTAATTCGTCCCCACCCCAATCCCCTGAGAAGGTAGGGATTCGAATCTCCCACCTCCCATTTTCAAGCTGGAAGGGTGGCCACTGGGGCAAACCTCAGTGGTTAACGTCGCTCATCTCTTTGATCGTGTCATAAATGCATAGAATATCAAACTACATGATGCTAGAAGTGTGATGTAGCTGGGAACAATTTCTGTGCGAGTCCTATGAGAGATGACACTGATCTTCCAGTTCCAGTGCTTTTACAAACAGCCTTTGATTTACTAAGTTGAACTTCTAATATCATTCTCGCTACTTGTCTTGCAAGTAGCTACATTGTCCAAATGAAAATCCGCTTATCTGTTCTCTCCGCTTTCTTTGTAATTCTAAGAAAAGAATTTGAATCTAAAGAAAGGCATGACAATTACCTCGAGAAGTTGTGTCAGGCATTACCACTTTGCCATTTGTCATTGCTTTCCTCTAAATTCTCTACTATTCTGTCCTCCTCATGGCTCCCATTGGAATTCGAAGTCGTCATTTCCCCATGTTGCGACGGTGGTTCTGTTGGAGAATACAACACGGGCTTTGGCGGCATTTGCAAGAATTCAAAGCTTCCTTCCAACATTTCTATCACCTTCACAATTGGAGGTCGATCAGATGGATTGGTTTGAATGCACCACAAACTCACGATAAGCATCTTCCTTGCTAGCACTTCTTCTTCCTCAGTCACATTCATCGGCAATTTTAGATGTTTGCCAGCCTCTAAGTTCCTATAAATCCACTCTGGAAAGTACATTTCACTGCTGTTGGAAACTTTGATGTCGGAGTTTCTAATGCCTACCATTTGAAGAACCAACATTCCGTAACTATAAACATCTGATTTGTGAGAGACTCTCCCCAAGTGTGGACAAGCAACTTCTGGTGCAATAAACCCAATTGTTCCTCTCATGCCGGGAAATGATACAGCACTCTCTTGCCCGTGACAAAGTTTAGCAAGGCCAAAATCTGAAATCTTGGGAATAAAATCTCTATCAAGCAAGATGTTTTGAGGTTTTATATCGAAATGCAAGATTCTGGTATTGCAGCCTCGGTGTAGATACTCTAGCCCACGAGCTATGCCAATCGCAATTTGATATAGTATCTTCCATTCCAAGGAACTGCTCATATTTAAAGCTCTTCCAGTAGATATGAACTTATCCAACGAACCATTAGGCATATACTCGAATATTAGACCTCTTTTGTTCCCCTCGAAACAAAAACCTAAAAGAGTGATTACATTAACATGAGAAGTTTTAGTAATGCTCACCACTTCATTGATAAATTCTTCTGGGCTACTTTTTGACTCTGTTAGAATTTTCACTGCCACAGGACAACCATCTCTGATCTTCCCTTTGTACACTACACCGAATCCTCCTTGACCAAGTTTATCTGAAAATGAGTTTGTCATTTTCTTCAAATCAATATATCGGTATCTTTTTGGAACAAGAGATTCATGGATCCCCATCAATTTCTCAACATCGTGATCTTTCTCTTTCTTGAAGAGTAGAAGCTTCCATGAGAAGATTCCATTTGTAATCTTGAAGGTGAAAATGGTGCCAATTGCACATGTGGAAACACCAATAGCAAGAACTCCGGCTGTCATTCAATCACTCAAAAGATATTAGTGATTTACCAAAGCAAGAGATACAAATTTAGTGATAGCAAAGAGATGTTTACCTGAGAAGATTTCACCCCACCCGTTGAATCCTGGAAAAGGAATATCCATTATTTCCAAATCTGATGCAAATTATGTCTAAAATATTTTGTGAATCTCTTTTAGTGCTTCAGTAAAAAACTTAATTATGTCTTACGCATGTTTCAAACAATTAGTTCAATAAAATAAGAGGCATTGGCAACAGATAGGGACAACTGAATGGCGGATTCAATTTCTTGAGAGTATAAGACCCAATTGGCGTTGGATTGGAGGTCTTGATAGAAAATCTACTAGCTCTTACTAGTTAGTATATATTTTTTACAGTCTGAAGGTTTTTAATGGATTAAGATGACTTACAAAAGGTTTGGTCACAGTGGAGCCTTCTCAGATTCGTGGACCTAAAACCATACTGATCATCTTATGACTTATCAGCACAGTTTATTCTAACATTATAAATAAATCAAACAGTGAGAACGGACCTATGTATAACATTGACTTTCCAGGATATTCATAATTTTCATCATGATTGATCATAATTTCCACATGATCTATTCACCCATGGCCAGCTGCAGCCATGGCGCAGAATCATGAACATCATTGAGCATTTCAAAGACCAGGCTTTCACTTCCAGTGACCTAAGGAATTTCTCAGCCGGAGGTCAAACTAATGACCCAATGAAGACTTAGAACATGACATACCTGAGCATGTATTGAGTAGGACTTATCTTGACAATAGCACACAAAATTGCTAGACTTTGTATCCTGTCTGCACTACCCGCCTGAGTCTAGAGACTGTTGCAGTTATCACCCACCGTCCACATCAGACCAAAGCCTCATCATGGGCTGATATTACTGTTATGTTGGTCACATTAGACACTATCTGCTACGTTGTTGGTTGGTTCACGGCCAGTACCATGCTCTTATTGCACGCCCCAAAGTAGCCCATAATGGACGTGAGGTCGACACAAGAGTAACTCATGATATTGCTAACTTTCCTTATCAAAAAGTATTCCATCACGTTGGTGTCGTTGATGGACCAGTTAAACTGGCCGTTCACAGCCAGTGAGGCTTCAGTTAGGCTTACCTGGCAGCTGTACTACAGAGTCAGGTTACTGGTCACGTGAATGTGTGATGCAGGAGAAAGGGCTGATGATTTCTGGGTGGTCCATAAAAATATGTTGTGCAGATCGTGTTCCAATAGTCTGTTCTAGTGAACTTCATAATTTAGGAGGTGTTAAGAACCCAGAGAACCTGATAAGCTCAGTTCAATATGGTGATCTGTGCTGTCTTGTTGTCCTGACAAGTCAGCTCAAACTCGGCCAAGCTGCCACACAAAGCGCAGTTCAACCCCCAGAAGGGGTAAGTGATGTTCTGCAGGCTGACACCATATGACGTTGAAGCTAAGATTGGGATCCGGATTATGATAAAAAGCATCTGGAGAGATGCCACAGAGCATGGTGATGGTGATGCATCTCTTTTGGGAGATGAAATCAGAAGGAGAGAAAGTTAGTTTGGACTTAACACATTGAAAAAGGAAGAGAAGGAAAAGTAATATGATTTCCAAGCATGACTAGGAATCGATGATAGAAGTTGGTGGATTTCGGTAAAGAAGGAGGAGGAATTGTTCAAAGAGAACCTTTGGTATGAAAATTCTTAGATGCCGCTGCCAGTCAATTTGAATATGTGCCACTTGGTCTGACCTGGTCTCTCTTTATCAATTTATTTACAAGTTCGAGTCCAGCCAGGTTTTTGACAAGCAAAAGCGCTACTGAGTTTAGTACTTTATTAAGAGTTAATGATTACCTATTAAAGGGCTTCTGAGTTCGGTATCGGCAAGCACAAAATATGACGGGGGCGTCGAAAAGGGGATAGCAGGAACTGATAAGGGTAGGTACGTTTATCCTCACTTGGTCGCCTCTTCTCCTATGGCATTCATCTCCATTGCTAGCTAGAACCCGTGCATGGGGTACCTAAAATACACTATTTGTTTTAGCAATAATTGCCATTTCAAGCTTTTTTTGAATTAAGTGATGATGCCCTAAAAAAAGAGGGGGAACAATGGTCATCAACAGTTTCATAGATCTCAGATGGACAAGATTCTAACATTGTTGGCACAGCGCGGCAAAACATTCAACTACAAGGTCATGGCCTAAGGCATATAGCTATAGCAATTTTAGCTCCTTTGTCCTCGACAGAGTAATGTTGTAATGGCAATAGCATCAGATATACTTGCAACAACCCTGTATGTTCCACGAATTGCCTCGTTCAGAATGACTTATTTCACACAGCTCAAAGTGAAGAGGAGTTTGCACATGAACCATGGATTGGAATATGGAGCTAAATGATGCTTTCTCTAGAAATCAGGCCACTGCACAGCATCGGAAGGCTGAAAAGGAATATTAAAGGATAAAGTTATATAATGAACTGAGTCAATTTATGCCCATGAAGTGAGGAATGACTGAGATTTTAAATAAAGGTAGGAGGTTGATGATCTAAAGTGTCCTGTATTTTCTACATAACACAGAGTTGCACAACTACTGGCCATTTCAGTTCTGGTAATGACTTGCTTCGCTATGCTAGAGCAACCAGTACATTCGAGGAATGGTTTCTCTGGAATGACTTAATTCATAGAGCTCAAAGTAAAGAAGAATTCCCGCATGAGAAATTTAGCGGAATGGGAATGAACAGGTTAGGAAGCTATTGGCACTTGGTGGTTCTCGGTCCACTGAAAGCTCCTATTGGACTTTGTGGAGCATTGGCCATCCACAAGTTTGATTAAGCAAGCTTTGCTAAGCCTGCTTACTTTATTTCCACCTCCAGATTATAATGGATCACAGGCAGAATATTCAATTATCTGTATGGTGAAACTCAAGATAAGGTCCTTATCACAGATCCTCATATCAGTCTTGGCAATTTTAACTTGGCTGCATGAGGTAAATGGCCAACGATGGTACTGAAAGTACTAAAAGTTCCCTTCGTGCTTGTGTAATAGAAAACTGTCAGGTCTGGTAAGAAGCTCCAAGCAGAAACATTGATTAGGAAAATAGTAACATTCAATCCCATCTCAGTGAGCAGATTAACATGCTCTAAGAGAGCAGGCAGTCATGTTGCCAGACGAACTCATCGTGCCTCTACAACAAAGGAAGAATAAAGAAAAGAAGGTGCAAAGTCTGCCTCACCTTAAACTACCTCCGAGATGCATTAATGAAAATGTCACTCTACATGAATTTTGTACGAGAAGCATCAAAACAAATAAAGATATTAGACAGAGGAGTATATAATTCTCCCCTACAACCATTACAGCTCCAATTCGTTCCTCATACACAGGATGATTCAATGACTAATATTTGGACCGAATGCAAAATGGCTTGTTTATCAGAATAGTCATGGTACCAACAACTCTGCTACAGTCATGTTTAACATACTCAGGAGTCAGGCCAATATTGGGAGGACTACTGGTGCAATTTTCACTTTAGTCAAAATGCAGAGTGATGTTCAGCCAGATAATCGTTGAGTTAACCAGGGGAGTTTTCATTCCCTTAATTTCTTAATTTCTTGTCAATTGAATAATCAGAAATTAATTTGCAGAAAGACATACCTTTTGAACCAGGCTGCCCTCGAGGCCCTCCGGTGGAAGACGGGAAAACACACGTTGCCGACCCCGAGGATCCATCCGCACAATGACAAACCGTTTTATTCGTTGAGAGATCGTAACTGCAGACTCCTGGAGCGCACTCTTTACACGCTGCAGTATCCACACCTAACTTGACCTCGAATCCTTGCTGCAATATCTTCTTCACGCTCGCCAAGCTTTTTCCCAACTGGGACGGTAGGGTCTGAGAGACGGGGACCACCGCGCTCCCCAAGCATCTTCCTGGCCCAACAGCCTCGGGAACCACATAACTGTCTGTATTAGCAATACCACTTAAGGTGCACGAGAAGTTGCTCGAAACATTCCCTATCGGCTTAGATGCACAACCGTAGATGAATGTGGAGTTAATGTAGCCGTTGAGTATGCTGAAGAGTGCAGGGTCGAGAGTGGTGTTAGTGAAGTCAGGGGAACAGAGTCCAGCGGAGAAATCTTGCCGGGCGATCTGTAGTACGTCGGTGTCGGGGTAGAAATCAAGAACCTTGTATTTGACATTGGATATCGTGATACTGGCAGTGTTGTTCTCGCAATCAAGTCGTAGCGCCGGGTAGCCGCAACTCTTGGATCGGTTCCCGCCCCAAAAAGGGTAGCCGACGCCTTGGATGTTCCCGCAGTTGAATAGGTTGCTGCAATTCGAGTACAAGTCATCATTGCCTCGCGATCGAGTGATCTCAATCAGCAAGACCAAGAACATGGCACATATCTGAAGATGTGTAGTCATTCTGGTGGAAAAACAAGTTCCTGCTCGGTTGGATGGAGTGCGGTTGTGGTTGTCGCTTCAGAAAACAGATAGCAGGCTCAAAAAGATGGATTGTTGAGGGATGAATCGCTGGAGGGCAAGATGAGAAACGGAAGATGGGAGATGGGTTTGGAAAAGTAAAAGCAGTTTGAGAAGACTTGGAAACTTCCGCGTCACGATGGCTTTTGCCCCCTTTTGTTCACTTGTAGCCAATGCACAGCTGTTGTGCCCGGTCAACAAAAAAAAAAAGAAAAACGAGTCCATCCGCTGCGCCCAATTCAGATTTTAAAAAATTATCTTTTTCACCTGTCTTTTAACTTCCATGAACACCCCTCCCTCTTTCTTCTTCTTCCTCCGTCTTCACTCATCCTCGATCCTCTCTCTCTCGACCCTCGAATTCAAAACACTGCCGCACATGCACAAACCTTCGTCAGCTTCCTACCTCATCCCCGGCGGCTCGGACCTGACCCAAGCCTTCTTCAAGCCGATCCTGAACACCCCCAGCCATCGCCCTCCAAGCGCCACGCCAAGATCGCCGTCGTCCGGGTCGGCAGCGTCGGCATAGCCATCGCCTAGACCATCCTTACCTAGGACCTCGCCGACGAGCTGGCCCTCATCAATGCGAAGCCCGACAAGCTCCGCGGCGAGATGCTCGACCTCCACCACCCCGTCACCTTTCTCCCCCGCACAAAGATCTCGGCCTCCATCGACTACTCCGTTGCCGGCCGGTTGACGGAGGCCATGATCTTGGTGAAGGAAAGACCGGCTTCCATAAACGCCAAGATCTCTGCCTCTGTTCCTAAAGGAAAGAGATGGAGAGAGCGACGAAGGAGAGAGACGTAGGGTGTTTATGGGAGAAAGAAAATGATTGAGAAAAGAATTTTTGAAAAATCTGAGATGTGGACCTACTACACACGTGTCGATCAACGGATGGACTCGTTTTTTTCTTCCCCCCTAATTGGGCACAATTATTGTACCCAATATTTTCTCGTACACCTTAGGAGAAATGCATGTCTTTCCCGTATATACATGATCTACAAATGACTTAATTTTGAGCTGAAGGTGCGAAAAGTAGATGTCCAAGGAGATTCAGGTCCTATTTTACCATACACATTGCCACGTTGGTATCCGTGTTTCCTGCCTAAATCACGGTTTCTCCCTACTCCTGCCCCTCGCTATTGATGAACACTGATGACGACAATGTATTCTTTCAAAATACCTCGGTGATACCGGTGGAGAAGTGAAGGTTAGGCGGTATAGGCAAGAGTTGGAGGCTGCCTTACAACGTCTCTGTCACCTTAGAATTGGGAGGTCGATGGAAGACTACCTTATAACATCGATCGTTTTCTTTCAGTCAAAATTGTTTGCGAATCTCCAGTTACTTGTGCTCTTCTAGAAAAGTGTGGCATTAAGAGCTAATCGAGCTACCTCGACAACACCTCTTTTCACTAGCTTCTCTTGATGTTAGCAAATTAAGGAAGGTTTCTCTCTTATTGAAAACGTGACAATAAATTTCTTCTTGGTATTTGCCCATATTGTTTGTAAAACCCGCTTTAATACCATTTGTCCTGAGCCGAAATATCCCCAGCCAAAGACGAGCCTGGGCGACGACTAGTGCCGAGAGCATGGGTAATCATATATTCTGAAAAAAAATAATTAGCAACGTCACTTGACCCCCCTGCTTTGTTAGTGGACCTCACAAGTAGGAGAATCCTTTCTACTCTTCCTCTACTATCAACTCTCTAAATTGTTTTTCTCTACCCACACGCACACTAATTGGGAAGGCGAAGCTGCCTATTGGTAGGGATGGGAAGTCCGTGGTCTTCAAGCATTTATTGCCTGCCACCTTGCACTGGCCGATATTTCTTCAGAGAATTCTAGAGGGGCGTAGAAGTCTTCGCAAGTTGGCAAGTTGCTAGACAATTTGCGGGATGATTTGAGAGAGAGCCGGTGCCTCTTCTATTATGGCTAGATCTATCGTCTAGAGAGAGAGTGAATAAGTAATTATGTGGAAATAAAAAAATTTAAATAAATATTGCAGCGAGATAACTTCTGATGAAGTGGTCAGATTTATTTTCAGGATGACTTATCCAGCTAATCTACTCGTTGGTCCTGGATCTAGTTGAGAAGATTTGATTGCCTCAGGATTGCCGAGGTTGATGCTTCTCATAATTTTTGCCGCTCATACAGCAGTTTGAATTTCCATAAGTCAAGTGCTTCAACTTGAAAATAATGTTTTGTCTCAAGTCTAATGTTCCAAGAAATTCAAATCTTCGAGAGACCTTTCCTTTGGAACTCCTTATATATAAGGTAAGAAATCCAACCAATTGCTACTAGCCATTGCACGAGGAAATTATCTTCTTCCTAACCGTTGGACAAATCATATAAGAAAGGAAATAATTAAGCAATTCCAATTCTAATTGATAACTCTGATCACATCCCATCAGACTTTCTACAGGAAAAATACTTATCATTAGAATAAAAGTATTTACTCCAGATAAGTTTTGTCAATCTTCAAAATCAATTTGAGAAATTTCCTCAACATCTTCAACAGATCTTGACTTGGCTAACAGACAACATGGATGCAGGCACGGTTCATTCAAGCAAGTCCCACGTCTCTACAACCTTGGAAAACGATGGATGCCCAGATGGGTCGAATTGGATGCACCCTATAGAGTACGTGGTCTTGCAAAACCTGTAACAGTATTGATCTTATTGAAGTGAATGTTAAAAAAAAGTATTTATTAGACTTCGTTATGTAATCTCTTTGATATAGCGATATGGCGAGTGCCGAGTGCCAAGCCGCTCTGAAATTCTGTGGTCCAAGGGCCCTTACATTTCTTTGTTCATTTTTCATTCCTATCATTAGTTCTCTTCTCTCGTCTCGAGAGGAATTTATCTAGAGAGGTGCCCCTTCCGATGGGCGGACAAGAACTGGAGTTGTTTTTGCTGCCGTCCAGGCCATTTTAAACAGCTTTCCTCTCGTCGACCCTGGTGGACGTTTTGGCCCAAAAATAGCATCGCCGAATAGTCTTAGTCAAAGTTAGTTGGAACGTAAGTTTTAAGTTTTACATTTGGTCAATCCTTCTTCATAGAATTTTGAAAATTTCAGGCGACGTAATTTTTAATTTGATTTTGATTGGCGGTGTGTGATGCTTATCTCTTCCATGACCTGTAAAATCATGTCCTAAAAATGAAAAAGAGGTGTTCAAAGCATATTTATCGTTTAAACTCATATCAATGGTTAAAACCTCCATTGGGAGGTAATTGAATTGACTTGAGCTTTGATTTCATTCATGATTCATTCATTACGATTCAGCCTTCTCCTATAATTTAAGTCCGAGCAGTTGGATGTGGCCTGAATCGGTTTGCAAAATTGCACTGTAGAGAATTGTTGCTTTGATTGATAAATGTATTAAAGTCAGAAAACAGAATTCAGAAGTTTAACTATGAGATGGAGGGTGACCAAAAATTTCACATGCAATTCTCTGAGATGAATTTCAAGCATGAGATATTTTGGCATGTCCCAAATTATCTAAAGATTGATATATTTATGGCGATGGATCAGCAGACTTGCTTTCAAACTGAACCCACTATATCTTTTATTGACGAAATCAAAATCTGCCAAATTCGTTCACGGTCATTGCCTTTCCTCTTAATCGAGAACATATAAAGAGCGAGATGATTATGATACGATTCGCTCATTTCTTGATAAGACTACGGAAGAAATTCACTTTTTACTTGCGTCATACTTAATTCGATAGTTCACGGGCAGAAAATTTCTCGTTGGCCTCGGACGAAGTCAACAACAATCATCAATTCTTAGACCTACTGCTATGGATTCGGATTTGGAATGGGAAAGTTGCCCAAAGAGTCTTAAACCTATTATACTTTTCTTAATTTAGTCAAAAACTTTTTAATTATGCCAATTGAGTTATAAATATTTTCATGTTTTGCTAATTAAGTTTATCTAGCCAATTTTGACAAAAAAATCGTTGATGTGGATGCCGGTCATCCTACATGGCATGGTAGACACTGGCTACATTTTTAAATAATATTTTAATATTTTTCGAATTTTTATTTTATTTTATTTTTATTTATTTTTCCTTCCCTTCCTCCTTGTCTAGCTAGTTGATGGGCCTTGGCAATTAGCAAGAAGTAGGGCCAATGAGGTCGACGTTGCTAGCCTTTGGCAAAGTTCACTCTTGCTGGCCAGAGGCAAGGGCCGGCATTGGCAAGGGCGAGCCTCGCTAGCCCTCGCCCGGTCGGTCGTCAACCATCGCCGATGCCATGGGACTAAGTAGAGGAGGAAGAGGGGAAAGAAAAGATAAAGAAAAGAAAAGAAAAAGTAAATAGATTCAAGAAAATATTTAAATAATTATACTAAGAATTATCAACGTCAGTGATTTCTAGCCAAAATTGGCAAAATGGACTCAATTGGTAAAATATGAAAATGTTTAAAACTCAATTTGTACAATTAAAATGTTTATGTTGGTAAAAGTGCAATAAATTTATGACGTTTTGGTAATTTTTCTCTATTTGAAATGGTCTCAAAAGCAGAGCATCCAATTTTACGTTGAAAATAGGAAGCGGTACGAAGGACAGTATTGGTCCTCCCAACTTGGTAAGACGAGCTTTATATAATTAGAATGTAGATATCACTTTCTATAGAAAACCATGGCATTATCTTAATTCACTTATGGTGTGAAGAAGACGTTGGGTGTGTTAGAGATATATTTAAGAGACTTTTTATATTTTCCTTAATTGATTCCGACTAATTATAGTTGATATCTCAACAGGGTGTATTAAATCGATGTTTGTGCAGTCCTAGAGAAGATTTGGACTAACCTTAATATGCATACGTACGTATCAACGAGTACGGATGATGCTAGAGATACGGAGACTCACAATTTGTGAATCTCATATTCAAACGTCTCGATCTCAATAAGAGTCTATTACACGAAACTTCATCAATGTTACCTATCAAATATTAGGCTTGTTCCCGAGGACTAAGGTTGTAAAATGGACTTTGACTCAAGGTCTGTTGGGAGAAATAGTCAAATTCAAATATATTAATTTAATAACATTCAGCTCTAGCGGCCAAAAAACAAAGAGATAGCAAACAAATTGGCTTATTAGGAGGTAGAATTCAACTGGGCTAAATCTTGAAGTATACAACTATGCAGTTGTTTAATTTAAGGTCGGCTGGCGTTGATACCATTTATCATGTACAGAAGGTCGTTTGGTTTCCGTTGAAGACATAATTAAGTTCATCAGTGTGTGTTAAATGATGTCAGTATCAGTTTTTCTACAAAGACTAATACTGACAAGTTTTGGAAATCTTGCAAATATTTTGATTATGTGATGATCGCTGTTGGTATACCATATACTTAGTCTGAAGCCAGAACAATTTGATAGACAATTCAATTTTTCAACAAAATGAACAGCATTAAGTACTAGAGAACACGAAAGTGTGGCCACTCGAACCAAGAGGCTAGTAATAAGCGAGAAAGACCACCGGGATTTTCAATTGAATAGTCTATGGAATTTAACAGAAATGTTGCCCATCTCGTTGGTCATGTTAGACATTCTTAAAATATCAATCTACATGATGCTGGAAGAGTAACATTGCTGGGAACAAATTCTGTGTGAGTTCAATAAGAGATGACACTCTTTTGTTGGGAGCCGCGTAACATATATGGGAGTCGATTTGGAATATCCCCATAATTGCTCATCAAGAACACCTAATAGGATGAAGGGTCTTGATTACCATAAGAGAGTTGATTATAAGGATATTTGTCTCATGTTGTGAAAATGTCATCCATTCGAGCAGTTTTGGGTTTGGTGGCAACCTTGAACTTGGAGGTCAAGCAACTTGATGTTAAAACAACATTCTTATATGGTGATCTTAATGAGCAGATATATATATATATATGGAGTAGCCTGAAGGTTTTGTCACTAAAGAGAAGGAAAATCTTGTATGTAGGTTGAAGAAGAGTTTTTATGGGCTCAAACAAGCTCCAAGGTAATATTATAAGAAGTTTGATTCATTCATGGAGATAAATGAATACAAGAAGACGACAATAGATCATTGCGTGTTCATCAAGAAATTAAATGACGGTGATTTTCTAATTCTTTTATTATATGTTAATTGTGGGGCATGATGTCAGAAAAATCACAAAGCTCAAGGAGGAGTTGAACAAAGAATTTGCCATAAGGGACCTTGGACCGGCGAGACAGATACTTGGGATGAGGATGTTGTGCAATAGAGCTCGTGGAAAGTTATGGTTATCCTTATAAAGATATGTAGAGAAAGTTGTGCAAAGATTCAACATGAGCAATGCTAAAGTAGTCATCTCATTTTTGGCTCATTTTCAAGTTAGTACGAGGTAGTGTCCTTCAAGTAAAAGGAAGAAAGAAGAAATGTTGAAAATTCCTTATACCTCTACCATCAGATGTCTCATTTATACGATGGTGTGCACGTGACCGCATATTGGGTATGTTGTTGGAATTGTTAGCTGATACATGTTAAAGCCCAGCAAACAACATTGAGAGGCTATCAAGTGGACACTTGGGTATGTTAAATATGCATCTAGTTTGTGCTTGTGTTTTGATGATGGAAAATTGATACTTGAGGGGTTTATTGATGCGGACATGGCAAGAGATGTAGATCCTAGCCAATCCACATATGGTTATTTGATGATTTTTGTAGGTGGAGCTATCAAGATTGCAGAAGTGTTGCAATGTCCACAACATAGGCTAATAATAGCCATCACTGAAGCTAGCAAAGAGATGTTGTGGATGAAGAGATTTTTGCAAGAGTTAAGGCATAAGCAAAATGAGTATTTTGTGTATTGCGATTGCCAAAGTGCTATTCATCTTAGTAAAAATTCCAAATTTCATTCGAGAACGAAGCACATTGATAAGTATTGGGTACAAGAAATGTTGTGAGAGAAGCAATTGAAGCTCAAGAAGATCCACATGGACAAAAATAGTGTTGATATTTTGACAAAGTCTCTATCTATGATGGAACTTAAATTATGTAGAAGGAGGCTGTTTATCGAAGTGAGAAGAAAGTTGAAGACCCTCCATGATGGGCTGGGGAAAGATTTGTTGGGAGCAGCCTAGCATATTTGGGAGTCGATATGGAATATCTGGGTGATTGCTCATCAAGAGTACTTAATAGGAATAAGTTTTTTTTTTATGGTAGGAGGCTGAAAAGAAAGAAATCTAAATAAGAAAGAGTCTTACTTAGGAAAAATAACATGATAGAATCAATTCCAAAAATTGCCCAAATCAAAGGAATTCCTATCAATTGGGGAGATTTCTAATTGGGAGGCGATTGTCAATCAATTAGGGAGGATTCCTAACTTTAGAGGAGGTCTACCACTATAAACAGAACTGCTTGGGTGGAGGTTTCTTAGGGGGCGCATGACAACATTTCTGTTCCAGAAATAGTTTCTGGAACAGAAATGAATTTTTCTATTTCTATTTCTAGACGAGTTTCTGAGGAAAAAAATCTGTTTGATAACGATACAAAATTTCTGTTTCAGAAATAGAAATTCGTTTGATAACTGAATAAAATTTCTATTTCTTAAAAGAAAATTTTCTTTTTTTGGAGCAAATGAGATGTACATTCTTACAAATTTCATATGCTTATGAAATCATTGACCCAAATACAAAGTATGAATATTTTTTTTTTAAAGTAAAGTCTCCCTTTTTTGCAAAAAAAAAAAAAAAAATACAAAGTAAGAGATGTTATATCAAATTTTCTAAATTTTCACACAAAATTCTTTAGCATCCACGTAGATAGGTAATTACGGTCAAACAATATACTTATCAATAGTCTCCATCCAATAGAAAAAAGAGATCAATATGCATTACTCTTGAGCATAATAGAAGGTTCCCAAAATTCTACTAGAATGAAGGCGGGCAACCATATTCTAATCCCCTTCATGCTAGTGTGTCACGTTGATCGCCGCCACGGTTTACGATATCGAGCAATCGTTTTAGAAAGAACCACTAAGAAGTGTATTGGGTAATTTGCGGCAAATTTTACAAAATCGGCGAATTTTACGAAGTGTAACAAAGACCATTACAAATAAGGGAAATCATCAAGTAGAACATCACATTACAAGAATTGAGATAGGAATCATCAAATACATTATCACAATACAAAAGCAAACATTGTAAATCCCCAAATACAAAATAATAGAAATACATTACAAAAATTAAAAACACGATTTCATGGAATCTCCGGCATATTATGATCCCTTGCCATCTTATTGGCAATATTCTTTCTAAGCATATTCATCTCAATTTCCTCCTCAGTCGATGTATCACCTACAACCTCATCTTGTACAGATTCACATGAGTACTCTGGATCTCCATATAAGGAAAAGTTTCTATCCCTCCTGTCTTGATCACGGATGTAGTTATGAATAGCACAACATGTAATTACAACATGTGCTTGCTTTCGAATTGCAAATGCAGGCATGTGTTTCAAAATAAAAAAAGCGATTCTTTAATGCCGCAAATGATCTCTCAATGACATTCCTTAGTGAAGAATGCCTGTAGTTGAACAACTCTCTTGCTGTTCTTGGTCGTCTTGCTCTACCCCTATAATCATTTAGATGATACCGTTCGCGTCTGAAAGGAGTTAAGAATCCCGGAATTGATGCATAACCATAATCTACAACATAGTATTTGCCTATAACAAAATATTCATATATTAGTAGTGATTTGTAAATACAATACAATCTTAAAGAAAATTGATAATTTTAGAACAAGTAAAAATACCTGGTGGAGGTCGAGGAAATTCCAAGTGAAGAGTCTCGAGTCTTTCTTGATAACACCGGCAATCGTTGGCGAGATCCTTCCCAGCCAGCATACACAAAAGTGAATTTCATATCAAACGAACATACACACATCACATTTTGAGTAGTACCTCCTTTTCTGCCTCTAAATGGAATTTGCTTCGATAAAGGTATAGAAGCATGAACATGAGTACCATCAATAGCGCCCACACAATCCTGTCGTTTTATCAAAGACTAGTGTTATATAAGATTAGCAACAAAATGAAACCGATATTGTAAATGAATGTATGAAAATCTTACCTTGAAATAAAGTTTATGGTTGGGATCCATAAGAATCTCATTTGGGACCACATCAAATGAAGGCGGTACGATAATCTCTCTTGCAAGTTCGAGAACTGCTAGCAACACTATAGTGAAGTATTTGCTA
Source organism: Eucalyptus cloeziana (assembly GCA_014182715.1). Classification (NCBI taxonomy): domain Eukaryota; kingdom Viridiplantae; phylum Streptophyta; class Magnoliopsida; order Myrtales; family Myrtaceae; genus Eucalyptus; species Eucalyptus cloeziana. The sequence goes on from CM024639.1 coordinate 29,160,839, forward strand.
ATAGTTTGTCCCGAACGTTGGAATCTCTCGCATAAAGTTCTATTCGAGTTCTTGTGACAAATCATAAATAAGAATATCCCAATTTGTTCATCTACCTTTATATATCGACTATCTTTCAGCCAACCTCTTGCTTTCATCAAATCACAAAGATTGAGAAAAACGTGTCTCTCCATTCTAAAAGATTCATATATTCTATCGAATGTCCTTGAAGAACCTCCATCATCCATTCGGGTCCGACAATATGCTATCCCTAATAGGTTCTCTCGAATGCAAAGACATATCCACCACAACCATGCTCAACCATGCTATCATAATATCGATGTCAAAATCATCAAAGATTACTTCAACCGATTCACCTGTTGCTACTTGATCACTACACATGCTACTTTCATCCTCCTCCATATTACCTATGCCTTCACATGCAAAAAAAGAGATTCAAGAAATCAACAATAGCCACAAAGTTTTCATAATTGCATCATAAAAAGACCAAAGCATCTCAAATACATAAGTCATAGAGTGAAATTAAACAAAATATATAAATCCATAGCATACTATTCAACATCTGTCTAAAGAGATTCAAGAAATCCACGTCTCCTTTCAGGTAGCATTGTGATAAAAGCCTCTCTCCAACTGGCATGAACATATGATTGGTTCACAGCTTTGTTGTAAATATTCTGCTCTAAATCAGGCATATTATTTAAGATGGTAACCACGGCTGCTGTGGAGTAGGGGTCTGCAGTTGATGGGGCATCTGAGGTCACAGAGCCACTTGTTGATTGAGCCGTCCTGATTTTAATCATTTCTTGAATGGCTTTGCAGGTGTCACTAACATCATATTTGGTACTCTTCCTCCTTTTAGAATTTGGAGTCCTATCCTGCTTGTGTTTCTTAAGATTTGAGGTAGTAGTCGTATCAGGTATGAAGGCCTCCGCATCAATACGATGTTCATCAAATTCCTCTGCATCACCTACTGCATAACCACTACCACCATCACCATTGTCACCACCATTGTCATCTCTCTCAGAGGACACTAGCACTTCTTCTTCAGCATATCCTACCACTTTTTCTTTACTTCCTGCTGCATAGTTCCCAGTAGCATATGTATCACCAAACACGATACACAAATCAGGATATTGAGGAAACCCATCATTTCTGAATTTCGCCCATTCGCTATTATTCTGTAATTTATACAATAATGACAGATGTCAGCAATATAATCAAAGCTTGCAATACAATATAAACAAAATGAAATTGGTAAATTGATACCTTGACGTGAGACTCCCACACACTTTGATCATCCACAACAACCTTATTGTTTATATTATCCCATCCAAATCCAGTTGTGACAAAAGCTTCTTGAAACTACTATACTGTTTCTTCAGTTTGTTGACCCTATTCTTCAACTGAATTATAGTAAAGTTGACTCCCATCCGGCTATTGAATTCGGCATGTATGTTATTCCATCCTGTTTTGTTGAAGGTAGAAGTGGTGCGATTTCCTTTTGTTACCTCTGTTACCAACAAGCTTACAAGCTCATTGGTCAAAGGCTCAGTCCACTTTGCCATACAAACCTCTTTGTGGGAAGCCATTTAACCTTAACAACTTGAGCATCAAATGAGCCATATCAATCGGTGTACCAGTTCAAGCGCGTAGACTTTGATGTCGATATCACATCAAGCAAAAAGAGAATAATCCTCATATAAAATTTTACAAGCAACCATATATTACAAGCAAAAAAACCATTAAAGAGCTCTTCAAAGAACTGCTAATATGCAGAAAAAAGATTTACTACTTTACTCATATCAAATATAGAGTTCCTATTTTAGTCACAACTCACAAGACAATGCTGAAACCTAGAAATGGAACATGAAAGATGTGGAGAAGCACATCAAGCAAAAGAGATAGGTTTAAACCAAACAACCCAGACATTAAAACAGTTCGAATCTGTTCTCCCATGAAGAGAAAATTGATATGCCCCGTAACTCCCTTGCACTCTCTTACCTATATTCAATCTACACAATTACTTGTTGATATTTATATTTTCTGCAAATAAGTTCCATGGTGAAAAAGAAAGTCCAAAAATATTATTGTAAGTGACCTTGTTTTGTTGCCTTTACGGTGAATTTGTGTTTGATCCGTATAAGCTGAAACCAGAATACTCTCACTAGCACGCAATCAAATAGGTTATGGAGTAACTCTTACTTTCTAGAAGGGAAGAGACGGTGTGAATTTCTTTGTTGCTAAAAGTGCCAAAAGTATCGCCTAGAGGGAGCATTTTAAATTGGCAGGTATTCTTCATGGCAAAACATTTTCTCAATTAAAGAAAAATGATGTTTCTTCGAATGAATTTTGAAAAAAATTTCTCCAGTGACATTTTAGTGGCATAAAATCGCACTACTGCCTCATTGACCCTCTGTATCATAAGAGCAACTATGAAAAAAAAAAAATGGCTTCAAATGGACTAAACACAGAACCCTAAAATGTGAACTAACATATTGACTTAACACAGAACCCAAAAATGGACTTCAATGCACGGAAGCAAACGAGAGGGCCTTGAGTATGTATAATTCATGAAGTTGCCAATGGCAACTTGCCAAGTCAATTGTTCATGTCAATCTATGTGCAAAAACTTAAACTAGACAGAAGCATCACTAATAGAAGAGTAGTGACGTTAATTAAACAGCGAAATTGTGCCATCCGCACTTTGAAATATCCGGCACTTGTCTTGAGGACCAAAGAAGCAGTATGCCGTATCAAATTAGACAGGAACCACATCCAATATGCATACCTAATCCAGTTCAGCAACATGAAAATTAAAATAAGAACGAACAAGTTATTAACATTAAAATTGATCCAAGCTTCAGATACCCTATTCAGATGACCTCAAAATGAAACATTTCATTCATTCCTTTCAATATTGCTTCTCGACAGGTAAGCAATGATTCCATCAATATCATCATCATCAATTTCCTCACTTGATTGCACCACCATATATTACAAGCAAAAGAAGAGGAATCGGCACGAACCAGAGAAGGGTAGTTCTGCTTCTTTGCGCACTTCACGGCCTCGTCGGACGAACTCGAGCGGCTCCGGTGTCCGCTGCGAGAGGGCTTACGGATGAGGCGAAGGGGCTCGTCATTTGGATGAGGAGAGGGCGCGCGGCGTTGCCGAGGTCGTGGGGCGATGGCGGCTTGGGGGCGTCGGTGCTTGGGCTTCTGGCTTGGCTTCGCAGGGGAACGAGCGGCGGGGGTGCAGGCGCGAGATCTGTTGCCGAGGGGTGCTCGGACAACAATCGGTGACAGGCGGAGGATGAGGCGGATTCGCAAGCAGAGGCGGAGGAGACCAGCAAACCCTCGGACCAAAGTATCGGGGACGGGCGAAGGCGAGGCGGATTCGCGGGAGGCGGAGGGGGTGGATTCACGAGAGGTGGAGGAGAGGCGGAGGGGGTGGATTCGCGAGAGAGGCGGAGGAGAGGCGAGAGGATGAGGCGGAGGTTGAGGCGGAGGGGGTGGATTCGCGAGAGAGGCGGAGGAGAGGCGGAGGTTGAGGCGGAGGAGAGGCGGAGGGGGTGGATTCGCGAGAGAGGCGGAGGAGAGGCGGAGGAGAGGCGGAGGCGGTGGATTCGCGAGAGAGGCGGAGGAGAGGCGGATGCGGTGGATTCGCGAGAGAGGCGGAGGAGAGGCGGAGGGGTTGGATTCGCGAGAGAGGCGGAGGAGAGGCGGAGGTTGAGGCGGAGGAGAGGCGGAGGCGGTGGATTCGCGAGAGAGGCGGAGGAGAGGCGGAGGGGGTGGATTCGCGAGAGAGGCGGAGGATGAGGCGGAGGAGAGGCGGAGGCGAGGCGGAGGATGAGGCGGAGGAGGACGCAGAGCTAGAGGCGGAGGAGAGGCGGAGGAAACGACGTAGAGAGGAGGCAGAGAAGGCGTGATCGGGAGAGAAGGGTGATTAGGGTTGAAGAAATAGAAATTGATTTCTCCCAGAAATCAGAAATAGAAATTTTCTATTTCTGATTTCTCCTCAATTTCTATTTCGGAATAGAAACCTATTCCAGAAATAGAAAATCTTATTAGTGTTATCAAACAAGTTTCTGTTCCGAAATTGTCCGAACAGAAAAATCATTTCTGGAACAGAAATTTTTTTTGTCATGCACCCCCTTAATATGCTAGAAAAACACTCTAGAAACATTACAAGATTCTTCAACAACATAAGTAAACATGAGAGTTCTCGAGAGTTTTTCAAGTAAGGGTGTGTAAACATGAGAAATCTTGAGAGCTTATCAAGAGAGGAAGTGTTTTGTGATAGTTATTAGGATTTATTGTGAGAGAAATACAATTAGGGTGCTAATTGTATTCCTTTGATTAAGTGGAGCAATTCTTGGATCAACGTCCTGTGATTTTTCCCATTTTGGGATTTCCAATATAAACTTCTGGTATATCGTTCTTCTTCTTTCTTATTTGCTTTGTTATTTACATTCTTCTACAAAGAGAAAATATGGTTGCATATTGCGCGATTCTGACAGTTAAAATTTCGCCATAATCGGTGGCGATCTGGCTTAATTTATAACATCTTCTAAGTTAGTGTGATTACATGTAGCCTTCAGAGAGCATTTGATCTCCTAAGTTGAAATTCTCATATCAATATTGCTAGTTGCTATAATTCTCCAAGTGAATTCCGCCTAACTGTTCTCTCCACTTTCGTTGTAGTTCTATAAAAAACGTATTTAAATTAAAGAAAGGCATGACAATTACCTCAAGAAGTTTTGTCCTACGTTACCACTTTACCAAGCGTTATTGCTTTCTTGCATATTCTCTTTCCTCCATGTTCTCTAGTATTCTCTCCTCCTCGTGTCTCCCAATGGAATTCAATGTTGTCATCTCCCCATGTTGCGATGATGGTGGCATTGGAGATTACAAGATGGGCTTAGGCGGCATTTCCAGTGACTCCACGCTTCCTTCCAGCATATCTATCACCTTTACAATTGATGGTCGATCAGATGGATTGGTTTGAATGCACCATAAACTCACAATAATCATCTTCTTCACTAGCACTTCCTCCTCCCCTGTCATATTTTTCGGCAATTTTAGATCTTCGCCAGGTTCTAAGTTCCTATAAATCCATTCTGGGAAGTATATTTCACTGTTGTGAGAAACGTTCATGTTAGAATCTCTGAAGTCTACCATTTTAAGAACTAACTTTCCATAACTATAAACATCCGACTTGTGAGAGACTCTCCCAAGTTTCGACAAACAACTTCTGGTGCAATAAACCCAACTGTTCCTATCATGCTAGGAGTTGATACAACACTCTCTTGCCCAGGACAAAGTTTAGCAAGGCCGAAATTTGAAATCTTGGGAATAAAATCTCTATTGAGCAAGATGTTCTGAGGTTTTATGTCAAAATGCAATATTCTGGTATTGCAGCCTCGGTGCAAATACTCTAGCCCATGAGCAATGCCAATTGCAATTTGATATAGTATCTTCCATGTAGAGGAACTACTCATATTTAAAACTCTTCTAGAATACATGAACTTATCCAATGAGCCATTAGGCATGTACTCGAAAACTAGAGCTCTTTTCTTCCCCTCATAACAAAAACCTAAGAGAGTAATTACATTAATGTGAGATGTTCTGCTAATGCTCACGACTTCATTGATAAAGTCTTTTGGACTACTTTTCGACTTTTTCAAGATTTTCACGGCCACATGACCAACATCTCTGATCTCCCCTTTGTACACTACACCAAAACCTCCTTGATCAAGTTTCTCTGAAAATGAGTTTGTCATTTTCTTCAAATCTGTATATCGGTATCTTCTTGGAACAAGAGATCCATGGATTCCCATCAGTTTCTCAATATCGCAGTCTTTTTCGCTCTTGAAGAGTGGAAACCTCCATGAGAAGATTCCGTTTTAATCTTGAGGATGAAAATGATGGCAATTGCAGATATTGAAACACCAATAATAGCAAGAACTCCAGCTGTGCTTTTCAAATATTAAAATATATCAGCAATTTACTGAAGCTAGAGATATAAATTCAATGATATCAATGAGATGGTTTACCTGGGGACAATATAAGCCGCTTGTTGGATCCTGGAAAAGGAAAATCTATTATTTCCAGGGTTGACTATAGTTACAAGAATCTGATGCAAATTGTGCCTTAAGAAATTTGGTGAAAATAAGAGGCATTGGCAAAAGATAGGGACAACAGAATGGCGAATTCAATTTCTTGATAGTAAAAAAAGACCCAATTGCTGTTGGATTGGTACCCTTGATAGAATATCTACTGGCTGTCTTACTTGTTAGTATTTTGTTTTGCAGTCTGAAGGTTTTTCCTGGATTAAGATAACTTACAAAAGGTTTTTCACAGTAGAGCCTTCTCAGCTTCGTAGGCCTAAAACCATATTGATCATCTTATGACTAATCAGTACAGTTTATTCTAACATTATAAATAAATCAAACAGTGAGAATGGACTTATGTATTACACTGAATCTTTCCATGATTTTCATCATGATTGATCATAATTTCCACATAATCGATTTGCCCATGGCCAGCTGGAGCCGTGACGCGGCACTAAGAACATCACCGAGCTTTTCAAAGTCCAGGCTTCCACTTCCAGTGGCCTAATGAATTTCTCAGCCGAAGATTAAAAAGTCATCCATCACATTGGTGTCATTGATGGAGCAGTTAAACTGGCTGTTAACGGCCAGCGAGACTTCAATTGGGCTTGCCTGGCAGCCGTACTACAGACTCAGGTTACTGGTCACAGTGTCCATGGTGTAGGAGAAAGGGCTGATGATTTCTGGGTGGCACGTAGAAATATGTTGCGCAGATGGTGTTCCAAAAGCCTGTTCTAGTGACCTTCATCGTTTGGGAGGTGTTAGCGACCCAAAGAACCCGATAAGCACTGTTCAGTATGGTGATCTGCACTGTCTTGTTGTCCTGACAAGTCAGCTCGAACTCGGGCAAGCTGAAGTCGTAAGTGATGTTTTGCAGGATGACACACTATGACGTTGGAGCTAGGATTGGGATCCGGATTATGATAAAAAGCATCTGGAGAGATTTAAAAGGGGATGGTGACGGTGATGCTTCTCTTTTGGGAGATGAAAATGGAAGCAGAGAAAAGTAGTTTGGACTTGACACAGTGAAAAAGGAAGAGAAGGAAAGGTGATATGATTTCCAAGCTTGAGTAGTAATCGATGGTAGAAATTGGTGGATTTTGGTAAAGGAGGGAGAGGAATTGTTCAAATAGAATCTTCAGTGTCAAAATTCTTAGATGCTGCGCCGGTCAATTTGAATATGTGTGACTTGGTCTGAACTTGGTCTCTCTTTATCAAAATTATTTACGAGTTCGAGTCTAGCCAGGTTTTCGACAAAACAAAAGCGCTACTGAGTTTAGTAATTTGGAGAGATTTAATGATTTCCAATTAAAGGGCTTCTGAGTTGGTATGGATCATCTCAGCAAGCGCAAGTGTTAAATCACTTGATTGAATATAAATTTTTTTGGTCGAGTGATTGAATGTTATTGAAAAAAGCAGATATAGGACACTGGGTCATGATGGCTTTGGTGGCTTCCGGTAGGAGCACAAACCAGGACCGGAGGTGACTATCCTGCCCAATGCATTATGTGCTGAAGATGGAAGATGGATGGACCTGGGAAGAATGAAGAGTCACCAATGGGGACCTATGCACTGTAGCTCACTGGCCATTCCGATACTCAAAAGTACGACAAAGGCGTCCAAAAGGGGATGGCCGGAGCTGATAAGGGTAGGTAGGTTTATCCTCACTTGGTCGTCTCTTCTCCTATGGCTTTCATCTCGATTGCTTGCTAGAAAGTGTGCATAGGGTACCTAAAATACATGATTTGTTATAGCAATGCTTGCCATTTCAAATATTTTTTTTAGATTGAGTGATGATGCCCTAAAATAAGAGGGGAACAATGGTCATCAACAGTATCATATATCTCAGATGGACAAGATTCTAACATCATTGGCACTACGTGGCAAAACATTGCAACTACAAGGTCATGGCCTAAGACAAATAGCTATAGCAATTTTAGCTCTTTTGACCCTTGACAGAGTAAAGTTGCAATGACAATAGCATCAGATATGCTGGCAACAACCCCGTATGTTCCAAGAATTGCATTGTTCAGAATGACTTATTTCATACAGCTCAAAGTGAAGAAGAGTTTCCATGTGAACCATGGATTGGAACATGGAGCTAACTGATGCTTTATCTAGAAATCCTGCCACTTCATAGCATCAGAAAGCTGAAAAGGAATATTAAAGGATAAAGTTATATAATGAACTGAAAAGTCAATTTATGTGCACGAAGTGAGGCTTCGGTACACACACACACACACACACATATATATATATATATGCAAGTCCTTAAGATTTTGAATAAAGGTAGGAGGTCGATTATCTAAGATGTCCTGTATTTTCTGCATAACACTGAGAGTTCCGCAATCTACTGGCCACTTCAGTTCTGGTAGTGACTAGCTCAGCTATGCTATAACAACCAGTACATTCCCCGAATGGCTTCTCTGGAATGACTTGAATCATAGAGCTCAAAGTGAAGAAGAGTTTCCGCATGAGAAATTTAGCGGAACGGGAATGAACAGGCCTTGAAGCTATTGGTGCTTCGCTGTTTTTGGTCCATTGAAAGCTCCTTTTGGACTTTCCAGTTTCCAGAGCATCGGCCATCCAGAAAGTTTGATTAAGCAAACTTAGCTAAGCCTGCTTACTTGTTTTCCACCTCCAGATTATATTAGATCACAGGTAGAATATTAAATTGTTTTCATGGTGAAACTCAAGATAAGGTCCGTACCACCGATGCTGATATCAGTCTTGGCAATTTTAACTTGGCCATATAAAGGTAAATGGCCAAAGATGGTGCTGAAAGTACTAAAAGTCCCCTTCGTGCTTGTGTAATGGAAAACTGTCAGCTCAGGTAAGAAACTCTAAGCAGACTCATCGATTAGGAAAATCGTAACAGCTCCAATTCATTCCACATACACTTAATGATTCAATGACTATTATTTGGACTGAGTGCAAAATGGCTTGTTTATCAGAAAAGTCATAGTACCAACAACTGTGCTATAGTCATGTTTAATATTCTTGAATGGACATCATTGGAAGGACTGCCGATGCAATTTTCTCTTCAGTCAAAATGCAAAGTAATGTTCAGCCAGATAATCGTTGAGCTAACCAGGGGGATTTTTCATTCCTTACGTTCTTGTTAGCCTACAATTTCTGAAGAAATTAACAATGCCCACATCAATTATGACAGAAGACAAGTCTTAAGTTAGATTGAATAAGTAGATTGAATAATTTGAAATTAACTTGGAGAAAAACGGATGATCCATCTGTGGCAGCAAAGCATACCTTTTGAATCAGGCTGCCCTTGAGGCGGCTGCCCTGGAGGCGCCCGCCCTTGTGGCGGAGGCTCCCGCCCTTGAGGTGCCTGCCCTTGAGGTGGAGGCGCCCCCACTTTAGGTGCCTGCCCTTGAGGCGGAGGTGCCCGCCCTTGAGGCGCCTGCCCTTGAGGTGGAGGCGCCCCCACTTTAGGTGCCTGCCCTTGAGGCGGAGGTGCCCGCCCTTGAGGCGCCTGCCCTTGAGGCGGAGGCGCCTGACCTTGAGGTGGAGGCTGCTGCCCTTGAGGTCCTCCGGCAGGAGACAGCGCACATGTTGCCGACCCCGATGATCCATCTGCGCAATAACAAGCCGTTGTACTCTTCAAGATGTCATAACCGCAGACACCTTTCGAATTAGCACACCCTGTACAAGCCGCAGAATCCACTTTCAACCTGACCTCGAATCCTTGCTGCACCAGCTTCTCCAAACTCGCCGCGCTATTCTGCAACTGGGGCAATAGAGTCTGATTAACGGGGACCACCACACTCTGGGAGCAATCTCCTGGCCCTGCGGTCCCCGGAACCGCATAACAGTCTGTATTAGCAATACCACTTATGACGCACGAGAACTCGATGCGGTCATCTGGTCTTGGCGCATTTGGACAACCGTAGAGGAATGTGTGGTTGCGGTAGCCGTTGCCCATGCTGAAGAGCGCAGGGTGGAGAGTGGTGTTAGTGAAGTCAGGGAAGCAGATTCCGGTGGAAAAATCTTCCCGGGTGATTTCTAGGACCTTGGCGCCGGGGTAGACACCGAGAACCTTGTATTTGACATTGGCTATTATGATACTGGCAGCATCATTCTCACAAGCAAGTTGCAGCGCTGGGTAGCCGCAACCGTTGGATCGGCTCCCACCCCAAAAAGGGAAGCCGACGTCTTGGATGTTCCCGCAGTTGAACAGTTTGCTGCAATTCGAGTACAAGTCATCATTGTCCTGCGATCGAGTCATACTGATCATCAAGACCAAGAACACCGTGCATAACAGAAGAAGATGCGAATTCATTCTGGTGGAAGACATCAGTTGGATGGGGTGCGGTGGTTCTTGTTGTTTTAGCAAGCAGATAGGCAGGCTCAAGAAAGACGAATCGTGAGCGATGATGAATCGCTGAAGTGGAAGATGGGTTGGAAAAATAATGTTGGCCGGGTCCGCTTCTACGTGGGCCCCTGCTAGTGTAAAATATGGGCTTTTTGAAAGTCAGAAAGTCAAGGGGGTCAAATATAAAAAGGAAAAAAAATGGTTGAAAATGCAACAATGGAAACGCAAAAAGGTACCGGTTGAATGCTTCAGCTTTTTAATGAGGCTGAGAGCATGCACGCCTCTCGTTCTGTCAATCAGAGAAGTTTTCAAATTTATGACTTAAATTTGAAATTTTAGGAAATTTGAGCCGCAAAGTTTGATTATTGAATTGTCGAGCTTTGGAATTTTATGGAAATGGTGGTTTATGATGTTGCAAAGCTATAAGTTTGTCGAGAGTTGTTTTAAAGCGACGATTTCGCCGGAACAAAATTTTAGGGTTTGAAGTTCGAAATTTCACATTGCGTTTATTGACTTCTTAATTGGCCGTAACGTCTACGTTGCGGGATGATGAACTAAAACAGTGGAACACTGTATGAATGACTCGAGTCGTGACTACTTTTCTTGACTTTTGTTGTAGAACTGTGTGAGGGTGATCTTGGCTAATACTAATAGACAAGGAAGCCTAATAAAGAACATAATTAAAGACCCATGTGTAATGCACTCACTTTGTTTATCTTACATTTTTAACTGGTCCACAATAAAAAAAAGATTCATCAACGTTAAAATTATCCCTGATGGAGAAAGAGAATGTTGCCTGCGTGTGCAAGCTCGAAATATATGATCGAGATCTATAAAAGATTATTTATTTTTACGTTAATAAGATAATATGACTAAGTCGAAATTATAGAAGTGTTAAAGTTTTATTGGTGAATTTTTTTTAGGCAATCGGCCCACGATGAAATAGGATATTTGTCCAAAAAAATTTAAATCTATTGTACAACAACTAATTCAATTCTAAACTTTTCAGCTGTGTCAATTTAGCTTCAAACATTTTTTCAATTTAGTCATAAACCTTTCAATTATATTAATTTAGTCCTAAACATTTTGAAACTTTGTAACTTCATTTCTAAATTTATTATTTGGATAATTGTCTAGAAGGACTATATTGGCAAATCATTAAAATGTTTATATCTTAATTGGCAAATGTCAAAACGTATAGTATTAAATTGGCAAATCATCAAATAATTTAGGTCTTAATTGTGTTGTAGGTTGTAAGAGTCAAAGTTCAAGTCTCTAGGTGTTTTAATACACTATCTAGTTCCTATGTCTTTATTAATTAGGGAGTTCTCTTATCTTTAATGCTTAATTTATTCCCTACATATAGTCCCTCTATATAATGAGGAGAATTCTCAGATATAAGCAAGTTCATTTTGAATATCAAGAATAGATGAGATTCGCCTCTGCATGAGTAAATATCTATTTTGGCATTTGTATCCCTGAAAGGTGGATTCTTCCATGGTGGTGAGCCAACAAGTCTTGTATCCTCAGCTAATGATAATCTATAGGCCTTTGTGGTGAACTTCTCCTATCTTGAATTCTTGTATCCTTGATGGGTGATTTTTTGTAGGCCTTGGTGGTAAATTTTATCAATCCCAATCTTGATCCTCAACTACTGGTGTGTCCTATAGGCCATGATTCTAATCGTATTATATTTTTCATTTGCATTTACCTATCAATATCCATTCCACACAATTTGAATCTATCTATTATCACTCAAAACAACACTCCCCCACCCCGAAACCGTATCACTGCCGGCGAACTTTGACAGTGAAGTGTGTTTAGAATATGAAGGTGGTCTGGCTAGACAGGTTAGATAGGACTTTGGAGGTATAGGAAAGAACTCATGGCTTCCTTCAGGCATCTCTATCACCTTAGAGCTTGGTAGATCCGATGGAATGGTTTGAATGCACCACAAGGTTATCTGAACCAATTTCCTTGTGATCTCTCCCTCTTCCACGGTCGTTAGTCCAGTCCACTTTAGATCAATACCTAACTCAAGACGTTGCCGAGGCTGAGGATGGGCGGGGGAAGCCTAGGAATGTAAATGGTTCAGTTCGGTTCGCTTTTCCAAAAAAACCGAACCGATAAGGAAATTTATCGAATTGAACCGAAATCCGATCTGAATTGAAATTGAACCAAAGTGAAATCCTAGTTCGGTTTGGTTCCATTTCTTGGTTTTTACTTTCATTTTTGTTTTTTTTTTTTTCCTACATGCACCCTTTCAATAAATTTTTTATTTTTTTAAAAATTATTAAGTTCTTTTTTTTTTTTTTTGTTCTTTTTCTTTCTTTTTTTCTTCATTGGCCGATCGCCAACCGGTGATTGGCCGAGGTGAGGCTGAGCTTGCCGGATGCCGGCGAGCTTGAGCCCACCAAATTCGACGAGTTGGGCGAGGCTCGAGCCTCGCCGACGTTTGGTGACCTACGGCAAGGCTTGAGCCTTGCCCAGGTTGTCGGATTTGGCGGGGCTTAAGCTTGCTGGCATCGGGCGGCTTGGCCTCGCCGGCCTGTGGTGAGGCTCTAGCTAAGGAAAAAAAAAAAGAAAGAAAAAAAGAAAAAAAGAAAAAAATATATTTTTTTAAATAAAAAGAAAATAGGAGGAAATTTTTTTAATTCTATCAGTTTGGTAAACCGAACCGGTTTTTTTTTTCTTTTTAATGAGAATCGAACCAAAAAAAGAAAGAAGAACTTTTGGTTCGGTTTTTAACACTGCTCGGAAGCCGCTGGAGCAGCTCAGGCCGAGGCCAGATTATCCACAACAGGCATTGGCATTGCCTCGCCGCCAATGCTTCAGAAGGGGTAGCTTATTTGGAGCCCACTGCATTCAGATGGAGAGCGTGTCGGTGAGAAGGCACCACTTTGCCGCCACAGAAGTTGTTGAAGAAGAGGAAGAGGAAATGAAGCGAGCGATTGGACATCGCGCACTGCAGATGATTTGAACCGCGTCTTGGACTAACCTTAACATGCATACATACCCAAGCATCAATGAGTACACTGAGACTCGCGATTTGCGAACGTCATATTCAAACGTCTCGATCTCAAGAAGAGTCTATTACTATGTTTTATATATATATATATATATCTCCATTTTTGGATTCGTAGCCTTTGCAGTAACTTCATCAATGTTACCTACCAAATTAAAGGCTATTCGGGAACATTCAGATTGTGCGATGGACTTTGACTCAAATTCTGTCGGAAGAAATAGTCAAATTCAAATATATTAATTAAATAACATTCAGCTCTAGCGGCCAGAAAACAAAGAAATAGCAAACAAATTGGCTTATTGGGCGGTGGAATTCAACTGGGCTAAATCTCAAAGTATACAACTGTGCAGTTGGTTAATGTAAGGTCGGCTAGCGCTGATGCCATTTGCCCTATACGGAAGGTCGTTTGGTTTCTGGTGATGCATGATTAAGTTCATCAATGTCTATTAAATGATGTTGGTATCAGTCTTTTTGCAAAGGAAGAGAATAAAGAACTATATCAGAAAAGTAAAAGCAGATTGATACAGATTTGGGAATCTTGCAAATATTTTGATAATGTGATAATCGCTGTTGGTATATCATATTTTTAATCTGAAGCCTGAACAATTTGGTAGACAATTTAAGTTTCAAAGAAATGAACAATGTTAAGTACCAGAGAATGCGAAAGTGTGGCGACTCACACCTAGAGGGTGAGAAAGACCACCAGGATTTTCAGTTGAATGGTCCTTGGAGTTTAACGAAAACGTCACTCATCTCACTAGTAATGTCATGCATTCATAGAATATCAATCTACATGATGGTGGAAGAGTAACATTGCTGGGAACCATTTCCCTGTGAGTTCTATGAGAGATGAAACTGATCTTCCAAGTTCCAAGTCTGATTACAAATAGCCTTCAGTGAGCACTTGATCTCCTAAGTTGAAATTCTCATATCATTCTTTTGCTAATTGCTTTGATTCTCCAAGTGAAATCCACCTAACGATTCTCTCCTTATTCACTGTAACTCTAAGAAAAACACATTCAATCTAAAGAAAGGCATGAAAATTACCTCAAGAAGTTCTGTCGTGCATTACCACTTTACCATGTTTACTGCTTTCCTCTGAATTCTCTATTATTCTCTCCTCAAGGCTTTGTTGGAATTTGGCATCATCACTTCCCAATGTTGCAACAGTGGTCATGTTGGAGGATACAATATGGGCTTTGGCGGCATTTGTAGTGATCCAAAGCTTCCTTCCAACATTTCAATCACCTTCACAATTGGAGGTCGATCAAAAGGACTAGTTTGAATGCACCACAAACTCACAATAATCATCTTCCTCACTAGCACTTCCTCCTCCTCTGACACATTCATCAGCAATTTCAGATCTTTGCCAGGCTCTAAGTTTCCATAAATCCATTCTGGAAAGTACATATCACTACTGTTGGAAACTATGATGTCAGAATTTCTGAAGCCTACCATTTCAAGAACCAACATGCCATAACTGTAAACATCAGACTTGTGAGAGATTCTCCCCAAGTTTCGAAAAATAACTTCTGGTGCAATAAACCCAACTGTTCCCCTCATGCCGAGAGTTGATATAGCACTATCTTGCCTATGACAGAGTTTAGCAAGGCCAAAATCTGAAATCTTGGGGATAAAATCTTGATCGAGCAAAATGTTTTGAGGTTTTATATCGAAATGCAAGATTCTAGTATTGCAGCCTCGGTGTAGATACTCTAGCCCACGAGCAATGCCAATTGCAATTTGATATAGTATCTTCCATTCCAAGGAACTACTCATATTCAAAGCTTTTCTAGAATACATGAACTTATCCAACGAACCATTAGGCATGTACTCAAAAACTAGGGCTCTTTTCTTCCCCTCGTAACAAAAACCTAAGAGAGTGATTACGTTAACATGAGAAGTTCTACTAATGCTCACGACTTCATTGATAAATTCTTCTGGGCTACCTTTTGACTCTGTTAGAATTTTCACGGCGACAAGACCAACTTCTCTCGATCTCCCCTTTATACACTGCACCAAAACCTCCTTGACCTAGTTTCTCTGAAAATGAGTTGGTCATCTTCTTTAGATCAATATATTGGTATCTTCTTGGACCAAGAGATCCATCAATTCCCATCAATTTCTCAATATCGGGATCTTTCTCGCTCTTGAGGAGTGGAAACTTCCATGAGAAGATTCCTGTTTTATTCTTGAGGATGAAAATGATGGCAATCGCAAATATTGAAGCATCAATGATAGCAAGAACTCCAGCTGTCCTTTTCAATCATTAAAAATTTAAATGTATCAGCGATTCATAGAAGCCAAAGGTACAAATTCAGTGATATCAAAGAGATGGTTTACCTGGAGAAGATATAAGCCGCCTGCTAAATCCTGTAAAAAGGAAAATCTATTATTTCCAGGGTTGACTACAGTTACATGAATCTGATGCAAATTATATCTAAGAAGTTTGGTGAAATCTTTTGAGTGCTTCAGTAAAAAACTAATTATGTCTTAACACAGGTATCTAACACTCAGTTCAGTAAAATAAGAGGCAATGGCAACAGAGATGGACAACTGAATGGTTAATTAAATTTCTTGATAATATAAAGATCCAATTGCTGTTGGATTGGTGCTCTTGATAGAAAATCTATTTCCTGTCTGCTTGTTAGTTTTTTGTTTTGCAGTCCGCACGTTTTTCCAGGATTATGGTAACTTATAGAAGGTTTGGTCACGGTAGAGCCTTCTCAGCATCGTAGGCCCAAAACCATATTGATCATTTTATGACATAGGAGTAGAGTTTATTTTTTACATTATGAAATACATCAAATGTGCTTTTTTTTTTCTGCTGGCGATAGCTGTACCACTTCAAGCTCCTTTGGCAGAGTCAAGTTATCATGGCAACTGTAATGAAATTAACTTCTGCTTGGACGTGAATACGTGTAGACTCTAATGTCATGGTGATCTAGATTCTTAGGAGCTGCCTAGTAATCTTTGGGTATTTGCTCTTTAGGGCTGGATGTGGCGACCACAGGAGCCCCACCTGACGACCACCTTGGCCACTGCATCAATAGTTGCATTTAAGTCTTAAGTATGACAGGGATAGTTTGGCTGATTTTTTTTTTTTTTTTTTTTTAGAAGGTTAGTGTCCAGGGTAATTTCTCCAAAACTCAAGGGTTTCTAAGTAATTGCCTAATATCAACGTGATTTGGGATTCCGTTTAACAGTAAGCAACATTATTGTTGGCACCATTCATGGAAAAAATGATGGGTTGAAGAACTTCAATTGGCCAATAGCAGGAAGATTCAATCATAGATCTCTTCATGCAAACCTGACACTGATTATGAGCAAGTAAACTATTGAAAGATGGGGCTAAATGATGCTTCCTCTACATATCATGCCGCTGTGTGGGGTCCGAAATTGAAAAGGGATATTAGGGGATTAAGTTATATAATGCACTGAATGGTTGATTTATATGCGCAAAGTGAGGCTTTGGTGCATAAACATATACAAGTCCATCAGATTTTGGATAACAGTAGGAGGTTGATGATCTGAAGTGCCTTTGTTTTCTCCACAAGAATGAGAGTTTCATAAAGTACTGGCCACTTGAATTCGGGTAATGACTTGCTTAACTGCGCTATATGCTGGGAACCGACCAGCATATTCCAGGAATGGCTTCTCCAGAATGACTTAATACATAGAGTTCAAAGTGAAGAGGAATTTCCGCATGAGAAATTTACCAGCACGGGAATGGACAGGCTTCGAAAATTATTGGTGCTTGGCAGTATTTTGTGGAGCATCGGCCATCCAGAATTTTTGATTAGTTAAGGCTTGCTTACTTATTTTCCATCAACGGATCAAATTGAATCACTGGTAGAATACTCATCTTCGTGATGAAAGTCAAGATAAGGTCCTTTCACCGTTTGAATGTAATTGGCCAAAGATGGTACCGATGAATGTAAATGGCAAAAGATGGTACCGAAAATACTAAAAGTTCACTTTGTGATTGTCCCATAGAAAATTGTCAGCTTAGGTAAGAAGCTCTAAGCAAAAGATTAGGAAAATAGTAGCGTTCAATCCCGTCTCAGTGAGCAGATTAACATGCTCTGAGAAAATGGGTATTCATGTTACACGACAAACTCATCGTGCCTCTACAAAAGTTGAAGAATAGAAAATGGAAGGTGCAAGGGCTGCCTCGCCTTACAGTACCTCTGAGATGAATACCGAAAATGTCGCTCTACATGCATTTTGCACAAGAAGCATTTAAACAAGTAGAGAGATAGGTAGAAGAGCCTTCCCTAAAATCATAACAGCTCCGATTCATTCCTCATACAAATAATGATTCAATGGCTTTCATTTGGACCGAGTGCAAAGTGGTTTGTTTATCAGAAAATTCATAGTACCAACACCTCTGCTATAGTCATGTTTCACCTACATTTTATTTATTTTTGGTCTGTATGTTTCACATACTTTATTATTTTTTGGTCATCTATGTTTCACATACTTGAAAGGACGTTATTGGGAGGACTACTGGTGCAATTTTCATTTTAGTCACCATGGAATTTAACGTTCAGCCAGATATTCGTTGAGCTAACCAGGGGGATTTTTCATTCCCTTGCATTCTTGTTAGCCTACAATTTCCGAAAAAATTAACAATGCCCGCATAAATTATGACAGAAGACAAGTCTAAATTAGATTAAGTGATGCGAATAATTGGAAATTAAACTGCAGAAAAGCATACCTTTTGAACCAGGCTGCCTTTGAAGCGGCTGAGGCGGCTGACCTTGAGGTGGCCGTCCCTGAGGCGGCTGACCTTGAGGTGGCTGTCCCTGAGGCGGCTGCCCTTGAGGCGGCTGACCTTGAGGTGCAGCAGACGGCGAACATGTTGCAGATAACAATGATCCATCCACACAATAACAAGCCGTTGTATTCTTTGAGATGTCATAACCACAGACACCTTTCGAATGAGCACACCTTTTACAGGCCACAGAATCCACCTCTAACCTGACCTCGAATCCTTGCTTCACTGGCTCCTCCAAGTTCACCAAGCTATGAGCCAACTGGGACAATAGATTCTGATCGACGGGGATCACTACGCTCTCAGAGCAACTTCCTGGCCCTCTAGCCCCAGAAGCCCAATAACCGTATATTGTAGCACGACCACTTCTGGCGCACGAGAACGAGTTGCCAGCGCTTGGAACACCCGGACAGCCGTAGATGATTGTGAAGTTGCTGTAGCCTTTGACCATGCTGAAGAGCGCAGGGTCGAAAGTGGTGTTAGTGACGTCAGGGGAGCAGATTCCGGTGGAGAAATCTTCCCGCGCGATATGTAGGACCTCAGTGCTGTTGTCGAAATTGAGAACCTTGTATTTGACATTGGATATCGTGATACTGGCAGCGTTATCCTTGCAATCAAGTTGTAGCGCCGGGTGGCCACAGCTGTTGGGTCGGTTCCCGCCCCAAAAAGGGAAGCCGACGTCTTGGATATTCCCACAGTTGAACAGGTAGCTGCATTTTGAGTACAAGTCATCATTGCCCTGCGATTGAGTCATATTGATCATCAAGACCAAGAACATGGTGCATAACGGAAGGTGTGTATTCATTCTGGTGGGGACGGATTTCCTGATCAGTTGGATGGACAGGGGTTGTTTTCGTTTCAGCAAACAAATAGCAGGCTCAAGAACTGTCATGATGGCCTTCTAAGTTGACCAATCAAAGGCGGAGGGACCCACCTTAAAAAAAGACAGAGAGAAAGACTCGGTCAACAAAAGAAAAAGAAGACCATCGTGAGATAAAGGAAAATGAGAGTCCGTGCCAGAGAGGGAAAAGAAAGAGAGAAGATGAAGAAAGGAAGGGAAAAAGAGAAAAAGGAAAAGAAAGAGAAAGGAAAGGGGTTTTCGTGAGTGCACGTCACGGGGATTGTGAATTACGGCATTGTGGAGCCGTGGATTTGACGGTAGTAATTTTAGGGTCATTCGTTTCGTGAAAAATAATTTCAGGAAAACGTTTTCCGGATTTCCGGCGTTCGTTTCACGAAAAATGAATTCTGCGAAATTGTTTTCCATCAAATGAAAAAAAGTCTTCTAAAGTAAGGAAAATATTTTCCACTTTTGAAAAGTGGAAAACATTTTCCCAACTTGATCTCTCTTTCTCCTCCCCTTTATTTTTCTTCTTTTCTTTTTTTCATTCGAATGATTTTTTAATTTTCTTTTTCTTTTTTATTTTTCTTTTTTTCTCTTGTTTTTTTTTTTTTTTTTTTTTTTTTTTTTTTTTTTTTTGTTTCCCATCTTCTTCTTTCTTGGCTAGTCGTCAGACCAAGTGAACCTCAAGCTCGTCGATCTTAAACTCGCGCTCGTCGATCTGGCGAGTCTCCAGCTTGACGCTCGCGCTTGCCAATCTGGTGAGCGGAAAATATTTTCCTTACCGAACACCGGAAAATATTTTCCGAAACATTTTTAGGTTTTAGCTGAACACCAGAAAATATTGTCATTTTCTTGGAAAATGACTTCTGGAAAAATATTTTCCGGAAATGACTCATTTTTCGCGAAACGAACGGACCCTTAAAGCAACAGTTTTGTCGGAGCGGGATTTTAGGGTTCGCATGCAAGTTTCACCTTGCATTTAGATTTGAATAACCACTTTGAGTGAATGATTTGTAGGCACATAAGTATCGTTTTGTTAGCATTTAAGTGTTGTTTAGTGGTTTCTCGGTTGAGGTAGTGTTTAATTGATAATATCATAACATAATCATATGAGATTATCGATCAAATGAATATTATTTTTATAGTTATATAGTAATGTTAAAGTGATGAAACTCATCTTTATCTTGTTTGTGTATAATATATTGGAATTGGATAAATGAGTCTTGTTATGATTTTGTAAATATGCATAGTGGATGCTCGATTTGCTAAGATGAGATGCGCACTACCCATTAAGCTGTGGTTGCTCATTTCACTTGTTTTTCATGCTTTTAGATTCCTTAATTAGCGGCAAATAGGGCAAGAGCGCTATTAGTGGGGAACTTTTGGGGGTTGATTTTTTTTAATATGGTTTGAGGCCGTGTCTTTCGAGATGAAAGATAATCATGTCATTACCCCTATTCTTGTTTGACTTATGATGGGACAAGAAAGATGGGTTGTGAGTGATGAATCACTGAAGTGGAAGATGGGTTTGGAAGATAGAAAATAATTCGGAAAGAGTTGAAAAGTAGGAGTCTTTATTGACTTATTAGGAAGCTAAGCCTAATCAATGACCCTGTGAAAGGCTCTAACATTGGAAACTTCTTAAAGACTAACTACATAATTGAAATTAAACTTAAACGAACAAGCAAAGCCATTTCCCATGCTTGTGTCCTGAACTACCTCATCTACTTACCACCCAATCCCACCTACCCAATCTACATGGCAATGGAGCTTTTGTTCCCCCTATCTAGTACTATAGTATACAGAGAACTGAGATAATCGATGAAAAAAGCTTGGGCCTAATAAGAAGGGATAAATATCATGAAATTCATGATTAGGTCTATAAAGACATCGCAAGTGATCAAAATTATGAGAAAATCTCAACATTAAAATTATTTCCAATTGAGAAAGAGAATGTGTGTGCAAGGTAGGAGTACATGATCAAGATCTATAAAAAGTTATTTATTTTTAAAAGATTATATTGTCAAATTGTTAAAAGGTTTAAATTTAAATTGGCAAATCTTTAAAAGGTTTAAGACTAAATTGCCATATCATCCAAAGATTTAAATCTTAATTATATTATAGGTTTCAATAGTTGAAGTTCAAGTCTCTAGGTGTTTTAATACACTATCTAGTTCCTATGTGTTTATTAATTAGGTAGTTCTCTTATCTTTAATACTCAGTTTATGCCCTATGTATAGTCCCTCTATATGATGAAGAGAATTCTCAAATGGAAGCGCGTTGATTTTGAGTATTGCGAATATGTGAGATTTGTCTTTGTGTGAGCAAATATCTATCCTCGGCATCTATATCCCTAGAAGGTGGATTCTTCCTTGGTGGTGAGCCAAGAAGCCATATATCCTTAGCTAGTGATTTTCTATAGGCTTTGGTAGTGAACTTCTCCTATCCTGAAGTCTTGTATCCTCAACTAGTGATTTTCTATAGGCCTTAGTGGTGAACTTAGTCAATCCCGATCTTGATTCTCGAGCGCGCGCACATCCCTCGGTGGTTGATAGAATTTTACGACGTTCCCAGGACTCGTCGCCGACCCTTTTCTTTTTATTGCACATGCGGAAGCGAATTCACTAATCCCCTAACAACAACATACATGAGATAGAAAACTAGGACAACTAGTTTCAAATCAAATACACTTTCATAAACACCTCAAGCTTATACAGAAGGTCTATCTCATAAAGGACTACTGAGCCACCTATGCTCCTGACCCTTCCGCTTCAAGCTTTGGGTTCTTCACACTAGGGACCTGAAAATGGTTATTCAATAACTAGTGAGATATAAATCTCAGCGAGTTCTTCCCCTAAGCCCCCGGTTAGTACACCAACTCAACTCGGGGTATCACTTCAAAATCACCCCATAAACAAATCACAGATCAACAACCAACAAACAATAGTCGATTCGCATACATCTTTACCTGATATGCCATACCTTGCACGTCATAACTCAGCACGGTACATGCAATGCACATGGCCATTAGATAATGCAGTTCATCAATCACATATGAGTTGCATCACAAGCAATCTCACCTGGCCATTGACACACCCTGCACGTTATCAATTCATGCGTGTGTGCCATAAACAATATGATCCACTCAAGCATTCCAATTTCTTACGGCCACATAGGCACTCCAATTACTTACGGCCACACTGGCACGACTTATCACATGGTCCAATTGATCATTGCCACACAGGCACGGTAATCGCCACACAGGCATGATCTACGCCACACAGGCACGATTAATTATCGCTACACAGGCACGGGCTTTTCACATAGGAGTATTGCCCACTCGACACACAGCGAGGGACGGATTCAACTCAAAGATCACGCAAGTAAACTACTACATCTCCCTTTTTTATCTTTGGACACTTATCCAATGCACACACGCTTGCATATACACTTACAAATCATTTTCTCCTAGGGGCGGCCCATTTCGGTGTCCCTCGGACAAAGCATATTTCCCTTTTTGTGAAATTCACTCAATCCATGCGGATACTTATGCATTTATACACTCAAATCACCTCATAAGATCAAAGCCCATGAAATTATATACTTTTCATTCTCGGGTGAACAGTGTGCGTGAACAGTGTTTCATGAACAGTGTCGCATGAATAGTAAATTTCCAGAATTAAATACAATAATAAATTAAACTCAGAAATTAAACAAAACATTAATTAAAACAATCAAACAATTAATTAAGTAAAACAAGCTTAATTAAACACATGAGCACAATTAAGCAAATAAAGGAAGATTAAGCTAAACTAATCTAATCCATCCATCTAACCACCTATCTTAGGGCTAATACAACTTAATTAAATTACCTCAACTAGAATTAAATCTAACTAAACCAACCCTAAGCAAGTTTAGGCACTAATCGAAGGATTAGGAGCTAAACTCACTCGTTAAACGGGCCGGAGACGTGCATGCGACGACAACGACGAAGGCTACGCACCAGGACCTCCACCATGACGATCCAAGGCGGTCCCAAGGCTGAAACAGCAGCCACAAGCTCGAACTCCCTCTGCAACTTCAAGAAACTGAACAACAGAGGAGGAAAAGGAGCGAAACGGCTTCGTCAAAGCTCCAGCGAGGGGGGTGGCTGGCAACTGGCAACACCCGGGGAACAAGAGAGTCTTGTTGGTGGTTGGTATGGGTGAAACTTGGGTTGGAATGGGAGAAAAATCGAAGAAAAGTTGAAATAGGCGGAGCTGGGCGGAATCGGGCGATCCGGCGGCCAGTTTCTTCTCGCTAGCAGACGGGACGGCCGGTAGCTCCGTTCAGCGAGCGGTAGCCATCGTCCATATGAAATCTCTGTCCTGGTCGCGATGGTGGGTGGATCGTAGGCTAATTCCCATGGGAAGACCATTTTTTACTTGAGTTTTTGACGAAATGTCAGTTGGAGCAGAATAGGGCCAAGCGGACTGGTGACCGGCGACTTCTAGCCGGCCGGCGGGTCAGCCAGCAACTTCAACCGGTGAATAGCCAAGTCAGGGCGGATGATCTGGATGTCCTCTTCACGGTGATGGGTGGCACGGGAGCTGATTCGTCCGGGAAGCCAACAATCAACTCAGATCTTTGGAGGAGGGTCTGTTGGAACAGAAATAAGGAGAGAGAGAGAGAGAGAGAGAGAGAGAGAGAGAGAGAGAGAGAGATCGTTTGGGGCTGATGGAGGGGAGAGAGAATGATGGGAGAGTTGCGGTCAAACCTCATCAAAGCCCCCCCAAAAAAATCCCTATGCACATGACCTCATTTTTCTCTCTCTTCCTTTGCCCTTATCTAATTGCTTTTAGGGGCAATTTGGTCATTTCCACCTTGCACAATTTACCAATCTGACCCTGGGCTGAAGTTGATGGGTGGGCCTAAGAAATGGGCTTAGAGATGAATAGTAACGGGCTTGGGAATTGGTTGGGCTCAAATGGGCCTAAGGTTTGGTAATAGGCTTGGAATGAGGAATAGTTGGTTTGGGCCCACCATGGCTGTCCTACCTTGGGCCTAAGGCCCACACTGGCTTTGCTCGACCCACGTCCTCATAGGCTTGCCTTCTCGGTCCTTAAGTCATTTTTCCCCACACTCGGCTTGCTCGGCACTGCTGACTGTCGAAGTCACATCATCCAAAGTCGGTCCTGGACATTCCCGATAATTCGAAGTCCAATCTTGGGTTCTCATGCCATGTCAATTTCGCCCTAATGCCATTTTGGGTACAACTCAAACTGACATGCAGCTTTGAGAATTCACGCGTAATCGACTCATGCCAAATCACATTCAAGGCATCTCGACACATGGACGTCATTGACTACATGAATTTACGGAGGATAGATTCTTATTTCAAAGTACACGATTACTAAGGATCGACATAGGGTCATTCTCGGGCTCAATAACGGTAAACGGAATCACCCGCCATTCCATTACGTTCTATCGCGAATCGACTTCTAGTCGTCCTTGAAATTAGCTTGCCTATCTACAGGATCGTCCTCATACAAGTCCTATGGTCAAGTCGTTTTTCCAAGTCAAGTTCTTTAGTCGTACGAGTTCTGTCCTCATTAGCCTTTCCCCTCAAGGTCAGTATCTCAGGAGTGATCAATTTCGAGTGAGATCAACCAATAATGCCTTGACGAAATTCACATTCAGTTATCTCACAGAGGGCTCGAATTTCAGGATGTCACAACTCTTCCCCTTTTATAAAAATTTCGTCCTCGAAATTTAAACCATTGCAAATCCTTAAACAAAAAGGTGGGGGTACAGTCGTCTCATTGAATCTTCGCTTTCCCAAGTACCTTCTTCTGTTCCGTGGTGTTGTCAGACCACTTTGACCAAGAGGACCATCTTGGTACGCATAATTTGTTCCTGCCGATCCATAATCTGAACTAGGCTTTCCACATATGACACTCTGTCGTCCACGTCTAATTCTTCAAGATTTAGCACGTGGGTTGGGTCGGGCTCATACGTCCTCAACATCGACACGTGAAAGACGCCATGCACTTATGCCGACTTCGGCGGTAATGTAAGACGATACGCTAGGATCCCGATTCTTTCTAGAATCTCAAAGGGATCTACGTACCTCGGACTCAGCCTTCCCTTTTTGCCAAAGCGCGAAGCACCCCTCATTGATGACACCTTTAGAAAGACGTGCTCACAAACTTGGAATTCCAATGGCCTTCGACGCTTGTCAGCATAACATTTCTGATGACTTTGAGTGGTCTTTAATCTGTCTTTGATAATGGCAACTACATTCACTGATTGCTGAACCTACTCTGTGTTGGTAACCTTCCGCACTATGACTTCATCCCCACAAACTGGAGTTCTGCACTCTTTGCCATACAAGACTTTAAACGGTGCCATATGGGTAGTCTGCTGATAACTGCTACATCGAGCTCCAGACAGGATCTCTTCCTTAAGATCCGCATCATCGAGTACACACAATCGTCCACAAAGTTTTAGTATTCCCTCCTCAGTAGCTTGCAATTCAGCCTTTTCTCTTTTCTATATCTTCCTATAAAATTTTATGGATATTAGGATCTGTCAATTGCAACGTCTTGATTCTTAGCTGTATTTCCGGTTCAATTCTGAGGATGGCCATAAGACAAGGGCGGCTTACCTTAGATTCGGAATCGAACTTCCAGCTCTTTCGAGTAAAAAAAAAATCCACTCCTGAATCACCATCACAAGGTCCATCATGATGTGTTCCCACTTCCACTCAGGAAACTCCAAAGGTTGCAAAGGTCTTCTAGAACCAGATGCAATTGTCAGCCCTCATGCGGTAGTTAACTTCTGCTTAAGCTCTTAGAACTACGTTTGCACTTATCTATCCCAACAAACTCCTCTGCCTTTTTTGGCAATCTAATCAGAGGCACAGCTATTGTCGAAAATCTCCTCACCATCCTGTTTGTAAAACCTGTCAATCCCATGAAACTTCTTATCTCTATCACTGTCGTCGACCTTGGCCAATTGACCATGGCTTTAGTCTTGGTTGGGTTCACCGAGATCCCGTCCATGTCCTTGTAAGGTTTGAAACACTGCCCTTAAACGTCTTTCATACTCCTCTGGACTTCTAGAGTACACCCAGATGTCGTCGATAAACACTATCACAACTCGATCTTCCTTTCTAGGAACAAACCGGATGATTCCTCAGGAAACACGTCAGAAACTTTCATACTATGGAGATGCTCTTCCACTTTCGGTTCCTTAATTGTCATACCCACTACGATTGCCAAATAACCTTGGCAACCCACATCTAGTAACTAAGTTGTCTTAAATGATGACATTAAAATAAACAAGGATCCTCCTCGATTTTTTACAAACTCGAAACTTTCTCAAGCAAATGGGTCAAACTGGATTATTGCATAACCACATTCATTACAACAAGATGCTCCTTGAGCCAATCTCTTTCATTTACAACTTCAAAGTTATACACAAGCAAGAGTAACTATGTAACACTCTAACAAGTGATTCTCCTTTTTTCAACTTCATTTCAACAATCTGAAATTCTACAAACTTAACCAAAATCCCGATGTGCCACTCGATAAAGTTATCCCAAAAACATTATTCCCCCGATCGATGCGTGGCTTGGTTCCTTCTTGTCTCCTTCGCCATCCTAGTAGCGCCCCATCTACGGTGCATTCTGTGGCGCGTTCCCTCTGTTCTGTCCCAACGGTGGCGGCGGTGGCAGCTGAGATCCCATCGGCTTGTGTGAACAATCTTTGACTAGGTGGCCGTGCTGGCGACACTCGTAGCAAACTCTCATTTGAGCAAAACACGAGGCCGATCCATGTTGTCTTCCACAAAAACGACATACTCCATTCTGATTCGGTGCTGACTTGCCTATCCCACCCTTCTTGTCGGGCGAAATAGAATGCCTTTCTCCAGTCATCGGTTTCTTCCCAAATCGATTTCCATCCCGGTTAGACCCAAACCGCGACCCAGATATAGCGGCTTGTTCATTCTGGTCTCTCTCTATCAATTGGGCCCGCTCGTAAAGGTTGTTGTAGTCTTTCAGATTAAATGGCACTAGCGGGCTTCTCACTTCCGGTCTGAGCCTATCTCTAAACCTTCTAGCTTGGTCTACTGGATTCTGGACCAGTTTGAGGGCATACTGCGATAGTTCAACGAACTCCGCTTCGTATTGATCCACTGTCATTGTACCTTTGCGAAGGCGCTGAAATTCCGCCATTTTCAACTCTCTGGCACTATCAGAAAAGTATTTGCCGTTGAAGACTTCGACAAAAGCGTTCCACTCCGGAACCACGCCTTCAGGGAACACTATCCCTTTGGTGGTCCTCCACCATGTGCTTGCAATCCCCTTCAGTTGATAGATTGCAAGGACGACCTTCTTTGCCTCGGTGCACATCAGTAGTGCAAAGGCATTTTCCAATTCCTGGATCCAGAGGGTTGCAGCTTCAGGATCTCCTGTACTAGTGAACGTTGGTGGGTTCAGCTTCAAGAACTGGTCCACCAGTTTATATATAGGCCTCTCTCTCTGTATCACGCTCCCAGGTGGAACCTCAGCAGGCACGGTAACAGGTGCGGCAGTGCTGTGGCAGCAGTGGCATTGGCTGCGGCAGTAGCGGCATCGGTGGTGGCATTGGCGGCATTAGTGGCAATTGCGGTAGCGGTGGCACTGGCAGCTTTGGTTCTAAGCCTGTTGCTCCATTCGATTTCCAATCGTCTCTAGCGCCTGCATGATCCCTTCGATTATGGGATCACCAGGGGCTGCTACCCCAACACCAATCGGTGGTGGTGCTATTCCACTTGTGTTGGCCTCAGCCTGCACTCTACTCTAGGCACCTCGGGTACCGACTCTTGTCGGCGTCTTACCCCGAGCGCTAGGGCCTACTACCCTCTTCTTAAAAGTCCTCTACTCCTGGTCACTCATCCCACAGGCTCTTTGTAGACACATGTTTTCCAATTCCAATACCATATTAGAATTTGAGTAACCACACAAACAAGCTATCAATCAGCTATCGCTCACATGCATCAGCATATCAAAAGCCTTTCCTACTAACTATCCCATGACCTATCGCACCTTATTACTCCAAACACAGACCTGCTCTGATATCACTAAATGGGGATGTCACGCCCCGAACCTCGAGCGCGCGGTGGTCGATAGAATTTTGCGACGTTCTCAGGACTCGTCGCCGATCCTTTTCATTTTATTGCACATGCAGAAGCGAATTCACTAATCCCCTAACAACAACATACATTGGATAGAAAAGCAGGACAACCAGCTTCAAATTAAATACACTTTCATAAACATCTCAAGCTTATACAGAAGGTCTATCTTATAAAGAACTATTAAGCCACCTATGCTCTTAACCCTTTTCGCTTCAAGCTCCGGGTTCTTCACACTAGGGACCTGAAAATGGTTATACAATAACCAGTGAGATATAAATCTTAGTGAGTTCTTCCCTTAAGCCCCCGGTTAGTACACCAACTCAACTCGAGGTATTTCTTTAGAATCACCCCACAAACAAACCACAGATCAACAACCAACAAACAACAGTCGATTCGCATACATCTTTACCTGATATGCCATACCCTGCACGTCATAACTCAACACGGTACACTCAATGCACATGGCCATTAGATAATGTAGTTCATCAATCACATACGAGTCGCATCACAAGCAATCTCACCTGGCCATTGCCACACCCTGCACATTATCAATTTATGTGTGCGTGCCATAAACAATATGATCCACTCAAACATTCCAATTTCTTACGACCAAACAGGCACTCCAATTACTTACAGCCACACTGGCTTGACTTATCACACGGTCCAATTGATCACCGCCACACAGGCACGATTACCGCCACACAAGCACGATTATCACCACACAAGCATGATCTATGCCACACAAGCATAATCCTACGCCACACAGGCACAAGCTTTCCACATAGGAGTATCGCCCACCCGACACATAGCGAGGGACGGATTCAACTCAAAGATCACGCAAGCACACTACTACATCTCCTTTTTTTTTTTTTCTTTGGGCACTTATCCAATGCACACACGCTTGCATATACACTCACAAATCATTTTCTCCTAAGGGCGGCCCATTTCGATGTCCCTCGGACAAAGCATATTTCCCTTTTTGTGAAATTCACTCAATCCATGCAGATGCTCATGCATTCATACACTCAAATCACCTCATAAGATCAAAGCCCATGAAATTAGACACTTTTCATTCTCGAGTGAACAATGTTTTTGTGAACAATGTGCGTGAACAATGTTTCGTGAACAGTGTTTTGTGTGAACAGTGTCACATGAACAGTAATTTTCCAGAATTAAATATATAATAAATTAAACTCGGAAATTAAACAAAACATTAATTAAAACAATCAAACAATTAATTAAGCAAAACAAGCTTAATTAAACACAAGCACAATTAAGCAAATAAAGCAAGATTAAGCTAAACTAATCTAATCCATCCATCTAACCACCTATCTTAGGGCTAATACAACTTAATTAAATCACCTCAACTAGAATTAAATCTAACTAAACCAACCCTAAGCAAGTTTAGGCACTAATTGAAGGATTAAGAGATAAACTCACCCATTAAACGGGTCGGAGATGCACACGCGGCGGCAACGACAAAGGCTACGCACCGGGACCTCCACCACGATGATCCAAGGTGGTCCCAAGGCTGAAACAGCAGCCACAAGCCCGAACTCCTCTGCAACTTCAAGAAACCGAACGGCGAGAGGAGGAAAATAAGCGAAACGACTTCGCCAGAGCTCTAGCGAGGGGCTTGGGCAGCAACCGGTGACACCCGGGGGGTAAAGAGAGTCTTTCTAGTGGTTGGTATGGGTGAAACTTGGGTTGGAATGGGAGAAAAATCGAAGAAAACTCGAAACAGGCGAAGCTGGGTGAAACCAGGGCGGTTCGGCGGCCGGTTCCTTCTCGCCGGCGGACGGGACGGTCGGCAGCTCCGTTCGGCGAGTGGCGGCCCTTTGTCCATATGGAATCTCCGTCCGGTCGCGATGGTGGGTGGAGTGTAGGCTGATTCCCACGGGAATATCACTTTTTACTTGAGTTTTTGACGAAAGGTTAGCTGGAGCAGAACAGGGCCAGGTGGACTGGCGACCGGCGAGTTCTAGCCGATCAGCGAACGGCCAAGTCAAGGCGGACGGTCTAGATGTCCTCTTCACGATGATGGGTGGCACGGGAGCTGATTCGTCCGGGAAGCCAACAATCAACTTAGATCTTTGGAGGAGGGTCTGCTGGAACAGAAGCAGGAAGAGAGGGAGAACAAGGAGAGAGAGAGGTCGACCATTTGGGGCGATGGAGGGAGAGAGAATGATGGGAGAGCTGCTGTCAAACCTCATCAAAGCCGCCCCCCCCCCCAAATCCCCATGCACATGACCTCATCTTTCTCTCTCTTCCTTTGCCTTTATCCAATTGCTTTTAGGGGCAATTTGGTCATTTGCACCTTGCACAATTTACCAATCTGACCTTGGCTGAAGTTGATGGGTGGGCCTAAGAAATGGGCTTGGAGATGAATAGTAATGGGCTCGGGAATTGGTTGGGCTCAAATGGGCTTAAGGTTTGGTAATGGGCTTGGAAGGAGGAATAGTTGGTTTGGGCCCAATGGGCTCACTTGCTTGCTTTGGGCCCACCATGGCTGTCCTACCTTGGGCCTAAGGCCCACACTGGCTTTGCTCGGCCCACGTCCTCATAGGCTTGCCTTCTCGATCCTTAAGTCATTTTCCCCCACACTCGACTTGCTTGGCACTGCTGACTGTCGAAGTCGCATCATCCAAAGTCCGTCCCGGACATTTCCGATAATTCAAAGTCTAATATTGGGTTCTCATGCCATGTCAATTTCGCCCTAATGCCATTTTGGGTACAACTTAGACTGACATGCGGCTTTGAGGATTCACGCGTAATCGATTCGTGCCAAATCACGTTCAAGGCATCTCGACACATGGACGTCATTGACTATATGAATTTGCGGAGGATAGATTCTTATTTCAAAGTACACGATTACTGAGAATCGACATAAGGTCGTTCGCGGGCTCGATAATGGTAAACAGAATCACCCGCCGTTCCATTACGTTCTGTCCGCAAATCAACTTCTAGTCGTCCTTGAAATCGGCCTGCCTATCTACAGGATCATCCTCACGCAAGTCTCACAGTCAAGTTGTTTTTCCAGGTCAAGTTCTTTAGTCATACAAAATCTGTCCTCATTAGCCTTTCCCCTCAAAGTCAGTATCTCAGGAGTGATCAATTCCGAGTGAGATCAACCAACAATGCATTGACGAAATTCATATTCAGTTATCCCACAGAGGGCTCGAATTTCAAGATGTCACATTCCACACAGTTTGAATCTATCCATTATCAATCAAAACAACACTTCCCCACCCCGCAACCGTAATGTTATCGGCTACCTTCAACAATGAAGTGTGTTTAGAATATGAAGGTGGTCTCGCCAGACAAGATCGATAGGACTTTGGTGGCAAAGGAAAGAGCTCATGGCTTCCTTCAATTATCTCTATCACCTTAGAGATTGGTGGACGATCCGATGAAATGGTTTGAATGCACCACAAGCTTATCTAAACCAATTTCCTCATGATCTCTCCCTCTTCCACAGTCGTTATTCCAGGCCACTTTAGATGTTTACCTAACTCAAGACGTTGCTGGGCTGAGGATGTGCAGGCAGGAGCCGCCGGAGCAGTTCAGGCCAAGGCCAGAGTATCCACAGCAGGCATCGGCATTGCCCTCACCGCCAATGCTTCAGAAAGGGTAGCTTATTTGGAGGCCACTGCATTCAGATGGAGAGCGTGTCGGTGAGAAGGCACCACTGCCGCCACAGGAATTGTTGAAGAAGAGGAAGAGGAAATGGAGTGAGTGATTGGACATCGTGCAGTCCTGCAGATGATTTGAATCGTGTCTTGGACTAACCTTAATATGCATACTGGCGCATCAACAAGTGCGGATGATGCTAGAGATACAGGGATTCGCGATTCGCGAATGTCACAGTCAAACTTCTCGATCTCAATAAGAGTCTATTACACTGTTATATATATATATATATATATTTCTAGTTTCATAGCCTTTGCAATTACTCCATCAATGTTACCTACCAAATTAAAGGCTAGTTCGGGAACATTCAAATTGTGCAATGGACTTTGACTCAAATTCTGTCGGGAGAAATAGTCAAATTCAAATATATTAATTAAATAACATTCAGTTCTAGCGGCCAAAAAACAAAGAAATAGCAAACAAATTGGCTTATTGGGCAGTGGAATTCAACTGGGCTAAATCTAAAAGTATACAACTATGCAGTTGCTTAATGTAAGGTCGGCTGGCATTGATGCCATTTACCATATACGGAAGGTCGTGTGGTTTCTGGTGAATGCATGATTAAGTTCAGCAGCGTCTGTTAAATGATGTCGGTGTCAGTCTTTTTATAAAGAATATAAAGAACTGTAATAGAAAAGTAAAAGCAGATTGGTACAGATTTCGAATCTTGCAAATATTTTGATAACGTTATAATTGCTGTTGGTATCCCATATTCTTAGTCTGAAGCCGGAACAACTTGGTAGACAATTTAAGTTTCAAAGAAATGAACAGTGTTAAGTACCAAAGAACGCAAAAGTGTGGCGACCCGAACCTAGAGGCTAGGTATAAGTGAGAAAGACCACCAGGATTTTCAGTCGAACAGTCCCTGGAGTTTGACGGAAATGTCGCTCATCTCATTGGTAATGTTATACATTCATAGAATATCAATCTACAAGATGGTGGAATGAAAGATAAAACTGATCTTCCAATTTCCAAGTCTGATTACAAACAGCCTTCAGAGAGCGCTCGATCTCCTAAGTTGAAATTCTCGTATAATTCTTGCTGAGTGCTTTGATTCTCCAAGTGAAATCCACCTAACCATTCTCTCCTCATTTACTGTAACTCTAAGAAAAATGCATTCAATCTAAAGAAAGGCATGAAAATTACCTCAAGTAGTTCAGTCGTGCGTTACCACTTTGACATGTTTACTGCTTTCCTCTAAATTCTCTGTTATTCTCTCCTCAAGGCTTCCATTGGAATTTGACATCGTCACTTCCCAACGTTGCGATAGTGGTCATGTTGGAGGATACAATATGGGCTTTGGCGGCATTTGCAATGATTCAAAGCTTCCTTCCAACATATCAATCACCTTTACAATTGGAGGTCGATCAGATGGACTAGTTTGAATGCACCACAAACTCACAATAATCATCTTCCTCACTAGCACTTCCTCCTCCTCTGACACATTCACTAGCGATTTCAGATCTTTGTCGGGCTCCAAGTTTCCATAAATCCATTCTGGAAAGTACATATCATTGCTGTTGGAAACTATGATGTCAGAATTTCTGAAGCCTAACATTTCAAGAATCAACATGCCATAACTGTAAACATCAGACTTGTGAGAGATTCTCCCCAAGTTTCAAAAAACAACTTCTGGTGCAATAAACCGTTCCCCTCATGCTGAGAGTTGACATAGCACTATCTTGCCCATGACAAAGTTTAGCAAGGCCAAAATTTGAAATCTTGGGGATAAAATCTTGATCAAGTAAAATGTTCTGAGGTTTTATATCGAAATGCAAGATTCTGGTATTGCAGCCTCGGTGCAGATACTCTAGCCCACGAGCAATGCCAGTCGTAATTTGATATAGAATCTTCCATTTCATGGAACTACTCATATTCAAAGTTCTTCTAGAAGATATGAACTTATCCAACGAACCATTGGGCATGTACTCGAATATTAGAGCTCGTCTGTTCCCTTCATAACAAAAGCCTAAAAGAGTGATCACATTAATGTGAGAAGTTCTACTAATACTCACGACTTCATTGATAAATTCTTCTGTGCTACTTTTTGACTCCATTAGAATTTTCACTGCCACAAGACTACCATCTTCAATCTTCCCTTTATACACCACACCAAATCCTCCTTGACCAAGTTTCTCTTAAAATAAGTTTGTCATTTTCTTCACATCAATATAATGGTATCTTCTTGGAACAAGAGATCCATGGATTTTCATCAATTTCTCAACATTGCGATCTTTCTTGTTCTTGAAGAGTAGAACCTTCCATGAGAAGATTTTGTTTTTATTCTTGAGGAAGAAGATGATGGCAATTGCAGATATTGAGATGATAATAGCAAGAGCTCCACCTGTCCTTTTCAATCATTGAAGAGATGTTAGTGATTGACCGAAGCAAGAATTTCAAATTCAGTGATATCAAAGAGATGTTTACCTGGGAAAAATTTACTCCGCCTGTTGAATCCTGAAAAGGTAACTCTATTATTTCCAGGGTTGACTACAGTTACAGGAATTTGATGCAAATTATATCTAAGAAGTTTGGTGAAATCTTTTTAGTGCATCAGTAAAAAACTAATTATGTCTTAAAACAGGTATCAAACACTCAGCAATGGCAACAGAGATGGACAACTGAATGGTTAATTAAATCTCTTGATAGTATAAAGATTTAATTGCTGTTGAATTGGTGCTCCTGATAGAAAATCTATTTGCTGTCCGACTTGTTAGTTTTTTGTTTTGCAGTCTCCACGTTTTTTCCTGGATTTTCGTAACTTTTAGAAGGTTTGGTCACGGTAGAGCCTTATTAGTCTCGTAGGCCCAAAACCATATTGATCATTTTATGACTTAGGAGCACAGTTTAATTTTACATTATGAATACATCAAACATGCTCTTTTTTTTTTCTTCTGCTGGCGATAGCTATACCACTTTAAGCTCCGTTGGCAGAGTCAAGTCATCATGGCAACTGTGATGAAATTAACTTTTGCTTAGACGTATATACGTGTAGATGAATCTAATGTCATGGTGATCTAGATCTTAGGAGCTGCCTAGTAATCTTTGGGAATTTGCTTGTTAGGGCTGGATGTGGCGAGCACCACCTCAATACCACCTTGGCCATTGCACATCAATAGTTGCATTTAAGTCTGAAGTATGACAGGGATAGTCTGGCTGAATTTTTTTTGGAAAAGGGGAGTGTCCGGGGTAGTTTCTCCAAAACTCAAAAGTGTCTGAGTAATTGCCTAATATCAACGTGATTTGGGGTTCCCTTTAACAGTAAGCAACATTATTGTTGGCACCATTCATGGAACAAATGATGGATTGAAGAACTTCAATTGGCCAATAGCAGGAAGATTCAATCATAGGTCTCTTCATGCAAACCTGACACTGGTTATGAGCAAGTAAGCTTTTGAAGGATGGGGCTAAATAATGCTTCCTCTACATATGGGTCCGAAAGTTGAAAAGAGATATTAGGGGATTAAGTTATATAATGCACTGAATAGTTGATTTATACGCGCAAAGTGAGGCTTTGGTGCATAAACATATACAAGTCCTTCAGATTTTGGATAACGGTAGGAGGTTGATGATCTGAAGTGCCTTTGTTTTCTCCACAGGAATGAGAGTTTCATAAAGTACTGGCCACTTGAATTCTGGAAATGACTTGCTTAACTGCCCTATATGCTGGGAACCAACCAGTACATTCCAGGAGTGGCTTCTCCAGAATGACTTAATTCATAGAGTTCAAAGTGAAGAAGAATTTCTGCGTGAGAAATTTACTAGCGTGGGAATGGACAGGCTTCGAAATTATTGGTGCTAGGCAGTATATCAAGTTTGATTAAGCAAGCTTTGCTAAGCCTGCTTACTTTATTTCCACCTCCAGATTATAATGGATCACAGGCAGAATATTCAATTATCTGTATGGTGAAACTCAAGATAAGGTCCTTATCACAGATCCTCATATCAGTCTTGGCAATTTTAACTTGGCTACATGAGGTAAATGGCCAACGATGGTACTGAAAGTACTAAAAGTTCCCTTCGTGCTTGTGTAATAGAAAACTGTCAGGTCTCGTAAGAAGCTCCAAGCAGAAACATTGATTAGGAAAATAGTAACATTCAATCCCATCTCAGTGAGCAGATTAACATGCTCTAAGAGAGCAGGCAGTCATGTTGCCTGATGAACTCATCGTGCCTCTACAACAAAGGAAGAATAAAGAAAAGAAGGTGCAAAGTCTGCCTCACCTTAAACTACCTCCGAGATGCATTACTGAAAATGTCACTCTACATGAATTTTGTACGAGAAGCATCAAAACAAATAAAGATATTAGGCAGAGGAGTATATTTTTCTCCCCTACAACCATTACAGCTCCAATTCGTTCCTCATACACAGGATGATTCAATGACTAATATTTGGACCGAATGCAAAATGGCTTGTTTATCAGAATAGTCATGGTACCAACAACTCTGCTACAGTCATGTTTAACATACTCAGGAGTCAGGCCAATATTGGGAGGACTACTGGTGCAATTTTCACTTTAGTCAAAATGCAGAGTGATGTTCAGCCAGATAATCGTTGAGTTAACCAGGGGGATTTTTCATTCCCTTAATTTCTTAATTTCTTGTCAATTGAATAATCAGAAATTAATTTGCAGAAAGACATACCTTTTGAACCAGGCTGCCCTCGAGGCCCTCCGGTGGAAGACGGGAAAACACACGTTGCCGACCCCGAGGATCCATCCGCACAATGACAAACCGTTTTATTCGTTGAGAGATCGTAACTGCAGACTCCTGGAGCGCACTCTTTACACGCTGCAGTATCCACACCTAACTTGACCTCGAATCCTTGCTGCAATATCTTCTTCACGCTCGCCAAGCTTTTTCCCAACTGGGACGGTAGGGTCTGAGAGACGGGGACCACCGCGCTCCCCAAGCATCTTCCTGGCCCAACAGCCTCGGGAACCACATAACTGTCTGCATTAGCAATACCACTTATGGTGCACGAGAAGTTGCTCGAAACATTCCCTATCGGCTTAGATGCACAACCGTAGATGAATGTGGAGTTAATGTAGCCGTTGAGTATGCTAAAGAGTGCAGGGTCGAGAGTGGTGTTAGTGAAGTCAGGGGAACAGAGTCCAGCGGAGAAATCTTGCCGGGCGATCTGTAGTACGTCGGTGTCGGGGTAGAAATCAAGAACCTTGTATTTGACATTGGATATCGTGATACTGGCAGTGTTGTTCTCGCAATCAAGTCGTAGCGCCGGGTAGCCGCAACTCTTGGATCGGTTCCCGCCCCAAAAGGGTAGCCGACGCCTTGGATGTTCCCGCAGTTGAATAGGTTGCTGCAATTCGAGTACAAGTCATCATTGCCTCGCGATCGAGTGATCTCAATCAGCAAGACCAAGAACACGGCACATATCTGAAGATGTGTAGTCATTCTGGTGGAAAAACAAGTTCCTGCTCGGTTGGATGGAGTGCGGTTGTGGTTGTCGCTTCAGAAAACAGATAGCAGGCTCAAAAAGATGGATTGTTGAGGGATGAATCACTGGAGGGCAAGATGAGAAACGGAAGATGGGAGATGGGTTTGGAAAAGTAAAAGCAGTTTGAGAAGACTTGGAAACTTCCGCGTCACGATGGCTTTTGCCCCCTTTTGTTGACTTGTAGCCAATGCACAGCTGTTGTGCCCGGTCAACAAAAAAAAGAAAAACGAGTCCATCCGCTGCGCCCAATTCAGATTTTAAAAAATTATCTTTTTCACCTGTCTTTTAACTTCCATGAACACCCCTCCCTCTTTCTTCTTCTTCCTCCGTCTTCACTCATCCTCGATCCTCTCTCTCGACCCTCGAATTCAAAACACTGCCGCA
This sequence comes from Eucalyptus cloeziana, assembly GCA_014182715.1. Classification (NCBI taxonomy): domain Eukaryota; kingdom Viridiplantae; phylum Streptophyta; class Magnoliopsida; order Myrtales; family Myrtaceae; genus Eucalyptus; species Eucalyptus cloeziana. The sequence continues at coordinate 29,198,615 of CM024639.1, forward strand.
CATGCACAAAGCTTCGTCAGCTTCCTACCTCATCCCCGGTGGCTCGGACCTGACCCAAGCCTTCTTCAAGCCGATCCTGAACACCCCCAGCCATCGCCCTCCAAGCGCCACGCCAAGATCGCCGTCGTCCGGGTCGACAGCGTCGGCATAGCCATCGCCTAGACCATCCTTACCTAGGACCTCGCCGACGAGCTGGCCCTCATCAATGCGAAGCCCGACAAGCTCCGCGGCGAGATGCTCGACCTCCACCACCCCGTCACCTTTCTCCCCGCACAAAGATCTCGGCCTCCATCGACTACTCCGTTGCCGGCCGGTTGACGGAGGCCATGATCTTGGTGAAGGAAAGACCGGCTTCCATAAACGCCAAGATCTCTGCCTCTGTTCCTAAAGGAAAGAGATGGAGAGAGCGACGAAGGAGAGAGACGTAGGGTGTTTATGGGAGAAAGAAAATGATTGAGAAAAGAATTTTTGAAAAATCTGAGATGTGGACCTACTAGACACGTGTCGATCAACGGATGGACTCGTTTTTTCTTCCCCTAATTGGGCACAATTATTGTACCCAATATTTTCTCGTACACCTTAGGAGAAATGCATGTCTTTCCCGTATATACATGATCTACAAATGACTTAGGGCGCGTTTGGTAACGATTACATTCTAGGGATCGATTCGATCGAAATGATTTTTTTATTAGGGAATAGATTCGAAAGAAAAGAACGCGTTTGGTAATGAATAAAATTTCGATTACGGAATAGAAAAAAAAAAGAAATGCGTTTGGTAACGAATAAAATTTCGATTCGGAATAAAATTTCTATTCTAATTCTTTTTAATTACCTTTTTAGATTAATGTAAATTTGATATTGAATTTTCATAAACCATTCACCGATCAATTATATTTTTATACTAAGTAATAAAAATATTAACTAATCAATTTTTATTAAATAATAAATAATAAATCATAGTATAAACTATACTAATATCCCTAAAATATGTAATAAATATAAATACTAAATTATAGTATAAATTAAATATATATTATATATATAGCAAATATATATTTCAAATTAGGAAGAAATTAAAATAAAATATAGAAATAAAAATAGATAAAAAAAATTGTTGTTATTTTAAATTTGATAGGAAGAAATTAACATAAAATATAGAAATAAAAAATAGATAAGAATAAAAACAAAAATTGTTGTTATTTTAAATTTAGTTTTCTTATTAGAATTTCAATATTATTTATATTTAAATAAGAGTTTTTTTTTATCATGGTGATTTCTCATTTTCAATTAATATTTACTTTTATATGATTAAATATCTAATCCATTTTGAATTTAATATGGATGGATGTTAATTTTAATTTAGCGAAGATACTTTTCTCTCTCTCTCTCTCTCTCTCTCTCTCTCTCTCTCTCTATATATATATATCCCAAAACCGAACACCCAACGTTTAAGAAGATAATATTCTTCAAACCAATAGGACTCTTTGAAACAAAGAAAAGGCTTTAACAAGAAACTCATCACTACAACTTATCCATAAATGAATAATGAAGTAACGTAGTCCATTGTTCAACTTTGAATATTGGCTTTGATAAGTCAATAATTAAAAACAATATTACAAAGGTAGAAAACATAAAGTTATTGAATCTCCGGCATATTGTAATCCCTTGCCATTTGATTTGCAATACTTCTCCGAAGCATGTTTATCTCCATTGCTTCCTCATTTGATGTATCATCTACAACCTCCACTTCTCCAGTTCCAAATGGGTACTCCGGATCTCCATATCGAGAAAAGTTTCTGTCCATCCTGTCTTGGTCACGAATATAATTATGAAGAGCGCAACATGCAATAACAATAAGTGCTTGCTTTTTCATTGTAAATGGAGGCATGTGTCTCAAAATGGTGAAGCGATTTTTAATGCCCCAAATGACCTCTCAATGACATTTCTTAAAGAAGAATGTCTATAGTTGAATAATTCTCTTGCTATCCTTGCCCGTCTTCCACTCCCCCTATAATCGTTCAGATGATACCGTTCACCTTTAAACGGAGTTAAAAATCCCGGCTGTGCTGCATAACCAGAATCTACCACGTAGTATTTGCCTATAATTTATATATATATATATATATATATATATAAATTAGTTATGATATGCAACGATGAAACAATCATAAAATGAATTTCTCCTTATAAACAAATCAAATACCCGGTGGTGGTCGAGGAAATTGCAATTGAGGAGTCGCAAGTGCTGCCGAAAGCACTCGACAATCGTTGGCGAGATCCTTCCCATCCAGAATATACGAAAGTAAATTTCATATCAAACGAACAAACACATAACACATTTTGAGTGGTATTTCCTTTTCTGCCTCTATATGGGATTTCTTTGAGACTGGGGACGGTAGCATTTATATGGGTGCCATCAATAGCACCTACGCAATCCTGTGAATTTATTTCAAAAAAAAAAAAATCATGTGAATTTATGAAAATTCAAAAATTATCAACTACATGTATTTGATGATGCACAATTGATATGAAAACTATACCTTAAAATAGCGTTCATGGATAGGATTCATAAGAATTTCTGGTGGAACAACATCAAATGATGGTGATTTGATAATCTCTTTTGCAAGTTTGAGAACTGCCTTCAACACTAAATTAAAATACGTGCTGATTGTATGTCCTGAACGTTGAAATCTCTCACATAAATCTTTAGTTGAGTTATTATGACCAACCAAAGATAAGAAGATCCCGACCTGTTCATCTATCCTAACATACCGACTATCTTTCAACCAACCTCTCATCCTCATCAAATCACATAGGTTCAAAAAACATGCCTCTCCATCCCGAAGGCTTCATATATTCTATCTGAATGTCCACAAATAATCTCTCTTATCCATTCCGATCCCGATAGTTTGCTGTCTCTAATAGGTTCTTTCGTATGCATGGACATGTCCATCGCAACCATGTATAACCATGCTATCAATATGTCAAGATCATCGTCATCCAAGAATTGATCAACTGATTCTATTTGCTCATTAGACATACTATTTGATCCATCTTCCATAGTACCTATATCATCACACAAATACAATAACATTAATAAAGAAATCTGAAAAAAAAAAAAACCCAAACGCGCCTTAACAATTTAAGTTCTAAAGTAGAAGCAAATCAAATATAAAAATCACACACAATCCATATTATCCATACAACAACACAAGAGTTTGAACAATTAAATCACACAGTTAAGTAAAAGCACATGCAATCCATAAAGCGTATTTCAACATCTACACAAGATAATTAAGAAGTCCATGTCTCCTTTCAGCTGGTGATTTGATGAAAGCCTCTCTCCATACGGCACTAACACATGCTCGTTCCACTGCTTTGTTGTAAAGATCTTGGTCCAAGTCATTCATATTAACCAGAACATCAATCACGGGTGATATAGAGTAGGGGTCTTCGGTGGTGGTGGTGGTGGTGTGACTTGTGAGCCAACAGATCCACTCTCAGATTGATTTGACCTAGCTTTGAGCATGTCTTGGATAGCTTTGCATGTCTCATGAATATCAATTGAAGAACTATTTCTTCTCCTCTTAACATTTGGAGTCCTATCCAACCCGTGCTTGTTATGAATGAAAGTGGAAGTATTCTCGGGATGTAAAAATGTCCTCATCAAACCGGCGTTCACCTAAGTCCTCCGGATAACCAGTTGCATTGCCACCACCATTGTCACCACCATTGTCACCATCCTCGACAACGTCGATCTTGGGCATGTCCTACAGCATGTTCTCCAAGTAGCATATGTATCACCAAATACAATGCACGGTTCAGATATTGAGGAAATCCATCCTTCTTGAATTTTGCCCAGTCATTATTGTCCTGCAATTTTCACAAATGACATGTCAATAACATAATCAAATCTTCTAAAACTTACATCTATCATAATATCAAAATGATCTAAACTTAAAACATACCCTGATGTGAGAGTCCCAAATACTTGGATCGTCGACAACAACTGTGCTATTCACATAATCCCAACCAAAGCGATATTGTGAAAGGAGCTTCTTAAAACTAGCATACTGCCTTCTCAATTTGTTCACCTTATTCTTCAACTGCAATATTTTATATTGGTATCCTGACTATTTATTGAATTCAGCTCGTATGTTGTTCCACCTTGCTTTGTTAAAAGTAGAAGTCGTGCGATTTCCCTTTTGAACCTCCTCTACCAACAATCTTACAAACAAGTTGGTTAAAGGCTCGGTCCATTTTGCATTGAACATATCTTTCTGGGATGCCATTTAACCTTGATTGAGCATCATATAAATTAATTGAGATGACACTTAAAACTATCATGGAAGATAAAGTGTAACCGGGTAAGTAGAGAAAAAAAGAAGAAGATGCTCCAATGACACTCACTTGAGGTGGCTTCTTGTTCAAATGCAAACCCACAACTTCAAACCAACAACTTCCAGCTAACCTGAAATAGAATCACTTACTTAGAATTTGAAAAATACAACTTAATTGTGACTGACACAAGTGAGATTAACTTGTCTTTTCTAGAGGTGCTACTTCCTTGTATGTAACTACTAACAAAAGATTCAACCATGCACGGTTCGAATTGAGCATTCTTATACATACGAATAAATAACAGGCCACAATGCAATACTATGCTATTAAGAAGATCATAGACTCGGCGAGATTTTGATAGAAACTTTACCGTTGTTCAAAGTCTATAAAATTATTTAAAGCACATCCTCTCTATCAATTTAACAAGAGAAGTAAGATTTTAACCATTGAGATGATGGTCTGTCCAAAACAAATAGTGAAAGTATTAGGTGAGCATGCTACTTGCAATTTTCCCACAACGCTTTAAACCTAATGCACAAAATACTGATGAAATCATTGCTTTCACTTCTCCATGTTCAGTCAAGTGAAAAACATATAAAAAGTGTTCATGAACAGCAACAAAGATAAACATACCAACAATCGACACAAAAACTTGTCCAGATCCTTCCCTTGCTCTGCATTAAGATGAAAACACTTGAATCATCACCCTAACTTGATAAAGATTACAGCCAAAGGTTTTTCTGTTTGCAAAGAACAACCCAGCAAGAGATCACGAAAGATGTTGACAAAGAATGTTCTAAAAACGCCTCACAAAAGCTACATACATGAGACTAAAGTGGATGAACGGTAAAGTAGTTCATCACTCAAGGAAAGGACCACATTTCCAACAAACATGGAGGCAAACAAAGAAGCAACCATCATCCAAGAAGAATTGAAAAGGAAATGGCATTTTGCAAATAAGTAGCAGCCACTTCCGCATATTCATATGCCACTCTTTCTCCTTCTAACAAATCATGACTCCTCTTCTCCCAACCTTCAATTCCACAATATTGCACAACAATTCAGTCTATTACTCCATTACTTTGGAAGAAGTCTCTGAAACCGGAGCCGTGAATCCCGACGTAACCCCTGCACGACGTCAAAACAACAATAAGCTCTCCGCGCAAAGAATTAGCAACAGCCCAACTCGGCGGGCGCCCTCGCCAAGCTGGCCGAGGGGTCGCTCGCCCTTGGCCAGCTCGGCGAGTGACCCCTCGACCAGCTCGGCGAGGGCGCCCGCCGAGTTGGGCCCAACGGTCGCTCCCGACTCGATGGACGCGCCTCTCCGAGCTAGCCCGGGGGTCGCTCGCCCTTGGCCCGGCTTGGCGAGCGACCCCTCGGCCCAGTACGGCGTTGCGCGCGACCGAGCCCGACTCGGCCGGGCGCCCTCGTCGAGCTAGCCCAAGGGTCGCTCGCCCTCGGCCAGCTCGGCGAGGACGCCCGCCGAGTCGGACCAAGGGGTTGCTCGGCGTCGCTCGCCCGGGCCCGGCTCGGCGGGTGCCCTCGCCGAGCCGGCCCGAGCCGAGCGACGCCGAGCGACCCGCCACCTCGGCGTCGCACACCCTCGGCCAGCTCGGCGAGGGCACCCGCCGAGCCGGGCCCAGGGCGAGCGACGCCGAGCGACACCTCGGCCAGATCGCCCACGGACTCGAGCCCGGTGCCGCTCCCGCCAGCCGTCGCAGACAAGGAACCATAGAGCGAGTGAAGGGAACTCACCTGAGCAGCTTCAACGATGAAGAAGCAGCAATGTCGTCGCCGTTCTTGAGGAGCTCGCCGTCGCTGTTCTGGAGGAGGGAGAGGGAGATGAGAGGACGAGAGAGTGAGACAGAGCAGAGATGAGAGGATGAGAGAGTGAGAAGCGAGAGATGGGACCGAGCGAGAGGAGGACGAGAGTGGGCTGCGCAAAGGAGGGAGGCGAGCGAGAGGAGGATGATTCGATTCTTTTTCGATTCTCGGACAGAGAATCAAATTTTTTTTTATTCTCAAATCTTGTCCCAAACTGTTCCCGGGAACAAATTTGTTCCGGGGAACAAAAATTTTACCAAACACGATTCTCGTCCCAAACTGATTCTGGGAACAAAAAATCAGAATCAGACACTGTTTGACACGTTACCAAACAGCACATTAATTTTGAGCTGAAGGTGCGAAAAGTAGATGTCCAAGGAGATTCAGGTCCTATTTTACCATACATATTGCCACGTTGGTATCCGTGTTTCGCCTAAATCACGGTTTCTCCCGACTCCCGCCCTCGCTATTGATGAACACGATGACGACAATGTATTCTTTCAAAATACCTCGGTGATACCGGTGGAGAAGTGAAGGTTAGGCGGTATAGGCAAGAGTTGGAGGCTGCCTTACAACATCTCCGTCACCTTAGAAATGGGAGGTCGATGGAAGACTACCTTATAACATTGATGGTTTTCTTTCAGTCAAAATTGTTTGCGAATTTCCAGTTACTTGTGCTCTTCCAGAAAAGTGTGGCATTCAGAGCTAATCGAGCTACCTCGACAACACCTCTTTTCACTAGCTTCTCTTGATGTTAGCAAATTAAGGAAGGTTTCTCTCTTGTTGAAAACGTGACAATAAATTTCTTCTTGGTATTTGCCCATATTGTTTGTAAAACCCGCTTTAATACCATTTGTCCTGAGCCGAAATATCCCCAGCCAAAGACGAGCCTGGGCGACGACTAGTGCCGAGAGCATGGGTAATCATATATTCTGAAAAAAAAATAATTAGCAACGTCACTTGACCCCCCTGCTTTGTTAGTGGACCTCACACGTAGGAGAATCCTTTCAACTCTTCCTCTACTATCAACTCTCTAAATTGTTTTCTCTACCCACACGCACACTAATTGGGAAGGCGAAGCTGCCTATTGGTAGGGATGGGAAGTCCGTGGTCTTCAAGCATTTATTGCCTGCCACCTTGCACTGGCCGATATTTCTTCAGAGAATTCTAGAGGGGCGTAGAAGTCTTCGCAAGTTGGCAAGTTGCTAGACAATTTGCGGGATGATTTGAGAGAGAGCCGGTGCCTCTTCTATTATGGCTAGATCTATCGTCTAGAGAGAGAGTGAATAAGTAATTATGCGGAAATGAAAAAATTTAAATAAATATTGCAGCGAGACAATTTCTGATGAAGTGGTCAGATTTATCTTCTAGATGACTTATCCAGCCAATCTACTCGTTGGTCCTGGATCTAGTTGAGAAGATTTGATTGCCTCAGGATTGCCGATGTTGATGCTTCTCATAATTTTTGCCGCTCATACAGCAGTTTGAATTTCCATAAGTCAAGTGCTTCAACTTGAAAATAATGTTTTGTCTCAAGTCTAACGTTCCAAGAAATTCAAATCTTCGAGAGACCTTTCCTTTGGAACTCCTTATATATAAGGCAGGAAATCCAACCAATTGCTACTAGCCATTGCATGAGGATATTATCTTCTTCCTAACCGTTGGACAAATCACATAAGAAAGGAAATAATTAAGCAATTCCAATTCTAATTGATAACTCTTATCACATCCCATCAGACTTTCTACCGGAAAAATACTTATCATTAGAATAAAAGTATTTACTCCAGATAAGTTTTGTCAATCTTCAAAATCAATTTGAGAAATTTCCTCAACATCTTCAACAGATCTTGACTTGGCTAACAGACAACATGGATGCAGGCACGGTTCATTCAAGCAAGTCCCACGTCTCTACAACCTTGGAAAACGATGGATGCCCAGATGTGTCGAATTGGATGCACCATATAGAGCACGTGGTCTTGCAAAACCTGTAACAGTATTGATCTTATTGAAGTGAATGTTAACAAAAGTATTTATTAGACTTCGTTATGTAATCTCTTTGATATAGCGATATGGCGAGTGCCGAGTGCCGAGTGCCAAGCCGCTCTGAAATTCTGTGGTCCAAGGGCCCTTACATTTCTTTGTTCATTTTTCATTCCTATCATTAGTTCTCTTCTCTCGTCTCGAGAGGAATTTATCTAGAGAGGTGCCCCTTCCGATGGGCGGACAAGAACTGGAGTTGTTTTTGCTGCCGTCCAGGCCATTTTAAACAGCTTTCCTCTCGTCGACCCTGGTGGACGTTTTGGCCCAAAAATAGCATCGCCGAATAGTCTTAGTCAAAGTTAGTTGGAACGTAAGTTTTAAGTTTTACATTTGGTCAATCCTTCTTCATAGAATTTTGAAAATTTCAGGCGACGTAATTTTTAATTTGATTTTGATTGGCGGTGTGTGATGCTTATCTCTTCCATGACCTGTAAAATCATGTCCTAAAAATGAAAAAGAGGTGTTCAAAGCATATTTATCGTTTAAACTCATATCAATGGTTAAAACCTCCATTGGGAGGTAATTGAATTGACTTGAGCTTTGATTTCATTCATGATTCATTCATTACGATTCAGCCTTCTCCTATAATTTAAGTCCGAGCAGTTGGATGTGGCCTGAATCGGTTTGCAAAATTGCACTGTAGAGAATTGTTGCTTTGATTGATAAATGTATTAAAGTCAGAAAACAGAATTCAGAAGTTTAACTATGAGATGGAGGGTGACCAAAAATTTCACATGCAATTCTCTGAGATGAATTTCAAGCATGAGATATTTTGGCATGTCCCAAATTATCTAAAGATTGATATATTTATGGCGATGGATCAGCAGACTTGCTTTCAAACTGAACCCACTATATCTTTTATTGACGAAATCAAAATCTGCCAAATTCGTTCACGGTCATTGCCTTTCCTCTTAATCGAGAACATATAAAGAGCGAGATGATTATGATACGATTCGCTCATTTCTTGATAAGACTACGGAAGAAATTCACTTTTTACTTGCGTCATACTTAATTCGATAGTTCACGGGCAGAAAATTTCTCGTTGGCCTCGGACGAAGTCAACAACAATCATCAATTCTTAGACCTACAGCTATGGATTCGGATTTGGAATGGGAAAGTTGCCCAAAGAGTCTTAAACCTATTATACTTTTCTTAATTTAGTTAAAAACTTTTTAATTATGCCAATTGAGTCATAAATATTTTCATGTTTTGCTAATTAAGTTTATCTAGCCAATTTTGACAAAAAAATCGTTGATGTGGATGCCGGTCATCCTACATGGCATGGTAGACACTGGCTACATTTTTAAATAATATTTTAATATTTTTCGAATTTTTTATTTTATTTTTTATTTATTTATTTTTCCTTCCCTTCCTCCTTGTCTAGCTAGTTGATGGGCCTTGGCAATTAGCAAGAAGTAGGGCCAATGAGGTCGACGTTGCTAGCCTTTGGCAAAGTTCACTCTTGCTGGCCAGAGGCAAGGGCCGGCATTGGCAAGGGCGAGCCTCGCTAGCCCTCGCCTCTGGTCAGTCGTCAACCATCGCCGATGCCATGGGACTAAGTAGAGGAGGAAGAGGGGAAAGAAAAGATAAAGAAAAGAAAAGAAAAAGTAAATAGATTCAAGAAAATATTTAAATAATTATACTAAGAATTATCAACGTCAGTGATTTCTAGCCAAAATTGGCAAAATGGACTCAATTGGTAAAATATGAAAATGTTTAAAACTCAATTTGTACAATTAAAATGTTTATGTTGGTAAAAGTGCAATAAATTTATGACGTTTTGGTAATTTTTTTCTATTTGAAATGGTCTCAAAAGCAGAGCATCCAATTTTACGTTGAAAATAGGAAGCGGTACGAAGGACAGTATTGGTCCTCCCAACTTGGTAAGACGAGCTTTATATAATTAGAATGTAGATATCACTTTCTATAGAAAACCATGGCATTATCTTAATTCACTTATGGTGTGAAGAAGACGTTGGGTGTGTTAGAGATATATTTAAGAGACTTTTTATATTTTCCTTAATTGATTCCGACTAATTATAGTTGATATCTCAACAGGGTGTATTAAATCGATGTTTGTGCAGTCCTAGAGAAGATTTGGACTAACCTTAATATGCATACGTACGTATCAACGAGTACGGATGATGCTAGAGATACGGAGACTCACAATTTGTGAATCTCATATTCAAACGTCTCGATCTCAATAAGAGTCTATTACACGAAACTTCATCAATGTTACCTATCAAATATTAGGCTTGTTCCGGAGCACTAAGGTTGTAAAATGGACTTTGACTCAAGGTCAGTTGGGAGAAATAGTCAAATTCAAATATATTAATTTAATAACATTCAGCTCTAGCGGCCAAAAAACAAAGAGATAGCAAACAAATTGGCTTATTAGGAGGTAGAATTCAACTGGGCTAAATCTTGAAGTATACAACTATGCAGTTGTTTAATTTAAGGTCGGCTGGCGTTGATGCCATTTATCATGTACAGAAGGTCGTTTGGTTTCCGTTGAAGACATAATTAAGTTCATCAGTGTGTGTTAAATGATGTCAGTATCAGTTTTTCTACAAAGACTAATACTGACAAGTTTTGGAAATCTTGCAAATATTTTGATTATGTGATGATCGCTGTTGGTATACCATATACTTAGTCTGAAGCCAGAACAATTTGATAGACAATTCAATTTTTCAACAAAATGAACAGCATTAAGTACTAGAGAACACGAAAGTGTGGCCACTCGAACCAAGAGGCTAGTAATAAGCGAGAAAGACCACCGGGATTTTCAATTGAATAGTCTATGGAATTTAACAGAAATGTTGCCCATCTCGTTGGTCATGTTAGACATTCTTAAAATATCAATCTACATGATGCTGGAAGAGTAACATTGCTGGGAACAAATTCTGTGTGAGTTCAATAAGAGATGACACTCTTTTGTTGGGAGCCGCGTAACATATATGGGAGTCGATTTGGAATATCCCCATAATTGCTCATCAAGAACACCTAATAGGATGAAGGGTCTTGATTACCATAAGAGAATTAATTATAAGGATATTTGTCTCATGTTGTGAAAATGTCATCCATTCGAGCAGTTTTGGGTTTGGTGGCAACCTTGAACTTGGAGGTCAAGCAACTTGATGTTAAAACAACATTCTTATATGGTGATCTTAATGAGCAGATATATATATATATATATATATATATATATATATATATATATATATATGGAGTAGCCTGAAGGTTTTGTCACTAAAGAGAAGGAAAATCTTGTATGTAGGTTGAAGAAGAGTTTTTATGGGCTCAAACAAGCTCCAAGGTAATATTATAAGAAGTTTGATTCATTCATGGAGATAAATGAATACAAGAAGACGACAATAGATCATTGCGTGTTCATCAAGAAATTAAATGACGGTGATTTTCTAATTCTTTTTATTATATGTTAATTGTGGGGCATGATGTCAGAAAAATCACAAAGCTCAAGGAGGAGTTGAACAAAGAATTTGCCATAAGGGACCTTGGACCGGCGAGACAGATACTTGGGATGAGGATGTTGTGCAATAGAGCTCGTGGAAAGTTATGGTTATCCTTATAAAGATATGTAGAGAAAGTTGTGCAAAGATTCAACATGAGCAATGCTAAAGTAGTCATCTCATTTTTGGCTCATTTTCAAGTTAGTACGAGGTAGTGTCCTTCAAGTAAAAGGAAGAAAGAAGAAATGTTGAAAATTCCTTATACCTCTACCATCAGATGTCTCATTTATGCGATGGTGTGCACGTGACCGCATATTGGGTATGTTGTTGGAATTGTTAGCTGATACATTTTAAAGCCCAGCAAACAACATTGAGAGGCTATCAAGTGGACACTTGGGTATCTTAAATATGCATCTAGTTTGTGCTTGTGTTTTGATGATGGAAAATTGATACTTGAGGGGTTTATTGATGCGGACATGGCAAGAGATGTAGATCCTAGCCAATCCACATATGGTTATTTGATGATTTTTGTAGGTGGAGCTATCAAGATTGCAGAAGTGTTGCAATGTCCACAACAGAGGCTAATAATAGCCATCACTGAAGCTAGCAAAGAGATGTTGTGGATGAAGAGATTTTTGCAAGAGTTAAGGCATAAGCAAAATGAGTATGTTGTGTATTGCGATTGCCAAAGTGCTATTCATCTTAGTAAAAATTCCAAATTTCATTCGAGGACGAAGCACATTGATAAGTATTGGGTACAAGAAATGTTGTGAGAGAAGCAATTGAAGCTCAAGAAGATCCACATGGACAAAAATAGTGTTGATATTTTGACAAAGTCTCTATCTATGATGGAACTTAAATTATGTAGAAGGAGGCTGTTTATCGAAGTGATAAGAAAGTTGAAGACCCTCCATGATGGGCTGGGGAAAGATTTGTTGGGAGCAGCCTAGCATATTTGGGAGTCGATATGGAATATCTGGGTGATTGCTCATCAAGAGTACTTAATAGGAATAAGTTTTTTTATGGTAGGAGGCTGAAAAGAAAGAAATCTAAATAAGAAAGAGTCTTACTTAGGAAAAATAACATGATAGAATCAATTCCAAAAATTGCCCAAATCAAAGGAATTCCTATCAATTGGGGAGATTTCTAATTGGGAGGCAATTGTCAATCAATTAGGGAGGATTCCTAACTTGAGAGGAGGTCTACCACTATAAACAGAACTGCTTGGGTGGAGGTTTCTTAATATGCTAGAAAAACACTCTAGAAACATTACAAGATTCTTCAACAACATAAGTAAACATGAGAGTTCTCGAGAGTTTTTCAAGTAAGGGTGTGTAAACATGAGAAATCTTGAGAGCTTATCAAGAGAGGAAGTGTTTTGTGATAGTTATTAGGATTTATTGTGAGAGAAATACAATTAGGGTGCTAATTGTATTCCTTTGATTAAGTGGAGCAATTCTTGGATCAACGTCCTGTGATTTTTCCCATTTTGGGATTTCCAATATAAACTTCTGGTATATCGTTCTTCTTCTTTCTTATTTGCTTTGTTATTTACATTCTTCTACAAAGAGAAAATATGGTTGCATATTGCGCGATTCTAATAGTTAAAATTTCGCCATAATCGGTGGCGATCTGGCTTAATTTATAACATCTTCTAAGTTAGTGTGATTACATGTAGCCTTCAGAGAGCATTTGATCTCCTAAGTTGAAATTCTCATATCAATATTGCTAGTTGCTATAATTCTCCAAGTGAATTCCGCCTAACTGTTCTCTCCACTTTCGTTGTAGTTCTATAAAAAAACGTATTTAAATTAAAGAAAGGCATGACAATTACCTCAAGAAGTTTTGTCCTACGTTACCACTTTACCAAGCGTTATTGCTTTCTTGCATATTCTCTTTCCTCCATGTTCTCTAGTATTCTCTCCTCCTCGTGTCTCCCAATGGAATTCAATGTTGTCATCTCCCCATGTTGCGATGATGGTGGCATTGGAGATTACAAGATGGACTTAGGCGGCATTTCCAGTGACTCCACGCTTCCTTCCAGCATATCTATCACCTTTACAATTGATGGTCGATCAGATGGATTGGTTTGAATGCACCATAAACTCACAATAATCATCTTCTTCACTAGCACTTCCTCCTCCCCTGTCATATTTTTCGGCAATTTTAGATCTTCGCCAGGTTCTAAGTTCCTATAAATCCATTCTGGGAAGTATATTTCACTGTTGTGAGAAACGTTCACGTTAGAATCTCTGAAGTCTACCATTTTAAGAACTAACTTTCCATAACTATAAACATCCGACTTGTGAGAGACTCTCCCCAAGTTTCGACAAACAACTTCTGGTGCAATAAACCCAACTGTTCCTATCATGCTAGGAGTTGATACAACACTCTCTTGCCCAGGACAAAGTTTAGCAAGGCCGAAATCTGAAATCTTGGGAATAAAATCTCTATTGAGCAAGATGTTCTGAGGTTTTATGTCAAAATGCAATATTCTGGTATTGCAGCCTCGGTGCAAATACTCTAGCCCATGAGCAATGCCAATTGCAATTTGATATAGTATCTTCCATGTAGAGGAACTACTCATATTTAAAACTCTTCTAGAATACATGAACTTATCCAATGAGCCATTAGGCATGTACTCGAAAACTAGAGCTCTTTTCTTCCCCTCATAACAAAAACCTAAGAGAGTAATTACATTAATGTGAGATGTTCTGCTAATGCTCACGGCCACATGACCAACATCTCTGATCTCCCCTTTGTACACTACACCAAAACCTCCTTGACCAAGTTTCTCTGAAAATGAGTTTGTCATTTTCTTCAAATCTGTATATCGGTATCTTCTTGGAACAAGAGATCCATGGATTCCCATCAGTTTCTCAATATCGCAGTCTTTTTCGCTCTTGAAGAGTGGAAACCTCCATGAGAAGATTCCCGTTTTAATCTTGAGGATGAAAATGATGGCAATTGCAGATATTGAAACACCAATAATAGCAAGAACTCCAGCTGTGCTTTTCAAATATTAAAATATATCAGCAATTTACTGAAGCTAGAGATATAAATTCAATGATATCAATGAGATGGTTTACCTGGGGACAATATAAGCCGCTTGTTGGATCCTGGAAAAGGAAAATCTATTATTTCCAGGGTTGACTATAGATACAAGAATCTGATGCAAATTATGCCTTAAGAAATTTGGTGAAAATAAGAGGCATTGGCAAAAGATAGGGACAACAGAATGGCGAATTCAATTTCTTGATAGTAAAAAAAGACCCAATTGCTGTTGGATTGGTACCCTTGATAGAATATCTACTGGCTGTCTTACTTGTTAGTATTTTGTTTTGCAGTCTGAAGGTTTTTCCTGGATTAAGATAACTTACAAAAGGTTTTTCACAGTAGAGCCTTCTCAGCTTCGTAGGCCTAAAACCATATTGATCATCTTATGACTAATCAGTACAGTTTATTCTAACATTATAAATAAATCAAACAGTGAGAATGGACTTATGTATTACACTGAATCTTTCCATGATTTTCATCATGATTGATCATAATTTCCACATAATCGATTTGCCCATGGCCAGCTGGAGCCGTGACGCGGCACTAAGAACATCACCTAGCTTTTCAAAGTCCAGGCTTCCACTTCCAGTGGCCTAATGAATTTCTCAGCCGAAGATTAAAAAGTCATCCATCACATTGGTGTCATTGATGGAGCAGTTAAACTGGCTGTTAACGGCCAGCGAGACTTCAATTGGGCTTGCCTGGCAGCCGTACTACAGACTCAGGTTACTGGTCACAGTGTCCATGGTGTAGGAGAAAGGGCTGATGATTTCTGGGTGGCACGTAGAAATATGTTGCGCAGATGGTGTTCCAAAAGCCTGTTCTAGTGACCTTCATCGTTTGGGAGGTGTTAGCGACCCAAAGAACCCGATAAGCACTGTTCAGTATGGTGATCTGCACTGTCTTGTTGTCCTGACAAGTCAGCTCGAACTCGGGCAAGCTGAAGTCGTAAGTGATGTTTTGCAGGATGACACACTATGACGTTGGAGCTAGGATTGGGATCCGGATTATGATAAAAAGCATCTGGAGAGATTTAAAAGGGGATGGTGATGGTGATGCTTCTCTTTTGGGAGATGAAAATGGAAGCAGAGAAAAGTAGTTTGGACTTGACACAGTGAAAAAGGAAGAGAAGGAAAGGTGATATGATTTCCAAGCTTGAGTAGTAATCGATGGTAGAAATTGGTGGATTTTGGTAAAGGAGGGAGAGGAATTGTTCAAATAGAATCTTCAGTGTCAAAATTCTTAGATGCTGCGCCGGTCAATTTGAATATGTGTGACTTGGTCTGAACTTGGTCTCTCTTTATCAAAATTATTTACGAGTTCGAGTCTAGCCAGGTTTTCGACAAAACAAAAGCGCTACTGAGTTTAGTAATTTGGAGAGATTTAATGATTTCCAATTAAAGGGCTTCTGAGTTGGTATGGATCATCTCAGCAAGCGCAAGTGTTAAATCACTTGATTGAATATAAATTTTTTTGGTCGAGTGATTGAATGTTATTGAAAAAGCAGATATAGGACACTGGGTCATGATGGCTTTGGTGGCTTCCGGTAGGAGCACAAACCAGGACCGGAGGTGACTATCCTGCCCAATGCATTATGTGCTGAAGATGGAAGATGGATGGACCTGGGAAGAATGAAGAGTCACCAATGGGGACCTATGCACTGTAGCTCACTGGCCATTCCGATACTCAAAAGTACGACAAAGGCGTCCAAAAGGGGATGGCCGGAGCTGATAAGGGTAGGTAGGTTTATCCTCACTTGGTCGTCTCTTCTCCTATGGCTTTCATCTCGATTGCTTGCTAGAAAGTGTGCATAGGGTACCTAAAATACATGATTTGTTATAGCAATGCTTGCCATTTCAAATATTTTTTTTAGATTGAGTGATGATGCCCTAAAATAAGAGGGGAACAATGGTCATCAACAGTATCATATATCTCAGATGGACAAGTTTCTAACATCATTGGCACTACGTGGCAAAACATTGCAACTACAAGGTCATGGCCTAAGACAAATAGCTATAGCAATTTTAGCTCTTTTGACCCTTGACAGAGTAAAGTTGCAATGACAATAGCATCAGATATGCTGGCAACAACCCCGTATGTTCCAAGAATTGCATTGTTCAGAATGACTTATTTCATACAGCTCAAAGTGAAGAAGAGTTTCCATGTGAACCATGGATTGGAACATGGAGCTAACTGATGCTTTATCTAGAAATCCTGCCACTTCATAGCATCAGAAAGCTGAAAAGGAATATTAAAGGATAAAGTTATATAATGAACTGAAAAGTCAATTTATGTGCACGAAGTGAGGCTTCGGTACACACACACACACACACACACATATATATATATGCAAGTCCTTAAGATTTTGAATAAAGGTAGGAGGTCGATTATCTAAGATGTCCTGTATTTTCTGCATAACACTGAGAGTTCCGCAATCTACTGGCCACTTCAGTTCTGGTAGTGACTAGCTCAGCTATGCTATAACAACCAGTACATTCCCCGAATGGCTTCTCTGGAATGACTTGAATCATAGAGCTCAAAGTGAAGAAGAATTTCCGCATGAGAAATTTAGCGGAACGGGAATGAACAGGCCTTGAAGCTATTGGTGCTTCGCTGTTTTTGGTCCATTGAAAGCTCCTTTTGGACTTTCCAGTTTCCAGAGCATCGGCCATCCAGAAAGTTTGATTAAGCAAACTTAGCTAAGCCTGCTTACTTGTTTTCCACCTCCAGATTATATTAGATCACAGGTAGAATATTAAATTGTTTTCATGGTGAAACTCAAGATAAGGTCCGTACCACCGATGCTGATATCAGTCTTGGCAATTTTAACTTGGCCATATAAAGGTAAATGGCCAAAGATGGTGCTGAAAGTACTAAAAGTCCCCTTCGTGCTTGTGTAATGGAAAACTGTCAGCTCAGGTAAGAAACTCTAAGCAGACTCATCAATTAGGAAAATCGTAACAGCTCCAATTCATTCCACATACACTTAATGATTCAATGACTATTATTTGGACTGAGTGCAAAATGGCTTGTTTATCAGAAAAGTCATAGTACCAACAACTGTGCTATAGTCATGTTTAATATTCTTGAATGGACATCATTGGAAGGACTGCCGATGCAATTTTCACTTCAGTCAAAATGCAAAGTAATGTTCAGCCAGATAATCGTTGAGCTAACCAGGGGGATTTTTCATTCCTTACATTCTTGTTAGCCTACAATTTCTGAAGAAATTAACAATGCCCACATCAATTATGACAGAAGACAAGTCTTAAGTTAGATTGAATAAGTAGATTGAATAATTTGAAATTAACTTGGAGAAAAACGGATGATCCATCTGTGGCAGCAAAGCATACCTTTTGAATCAGGCTGCCCTTGAGGCGGCTGCCCTGGAGGCGCCCGCCCTTGTGGCGGAGGCTCCCGCCCTTGAGGTGCCTGCCCTTGAGGTGGAGGCGCCCCCACTTTAGGTGCCTGCCCTTGAGGCGGAGGTGCCTGCCCTTGAGGCGCCTGCCCTTGAGGTGGAGGCGCCCCCACTTTAGGTGCCCGCCCTTGAGGCGGAGGCGCCCGCCCTTGAGGTGGAGGCTGCTGCCCTTGAGGTCCTCCGGCAGGAGACAGCACACATGTTGCCGACCCTGATGATCCATCTGCGCAATAACAAGCCGTTGTACTCTTCGAGATGTCATAACCGCAGACACCTTTCGAATTAGCACACCCTGTACAAGCCGCAGAATCCACTTTCAACCTGACCTCGAATCCTTGCTGCACCAGCTTCTCCAAACTCGCCGCGCTATTCTGCAACTGGGGCAATAGAGTCTGATTAACGGGGACCACCACACTCTGGGAGCAATCTCCTGGCCCTGCGGTCCCCGGAACCGCATAACAGTCTGTATTAGCAATACCACTTATGACGCACGAGAACTCGATGCGGTCATCTGGTCTTGGCGCATTTGGACAACCGTAGAGGAATGTGTGGTTGCGGTAGCCGTTGCCCATGCTGAAGAGCGCAGGGTGGAGAGTGGTGTTAGTGAAGTCAGGGAAGCAGATTCCGGTGGAAAAATCTTCCCGGGTGATTTCTAGGACCTTGGCGCCGGGGTAGACACCGAGAACCTTGTATTTGACATTGGCTATTATGATACTGGCAGCATCATTCTCACAAGCAAGTTGCAGCGCTGGGTAGCCGCAACCGTTGGATCGGCTCCCACCCCAAAAAGGGAAGCCGACGTCTTGGATGTTCCCGCAGTTGAACAGTTTGCTGCAATTTGAGTACAAGTCATCATTGTCCTGCGATCGAGTCATACTGATCATCAAGACCAAGAACACCGTGCATAACAGAAGAAGATGCGAATTCATTCTGGTGGAAGACATCAGTTGGATGGGGTGCGGTGGTTCTTGTTGTTTTAGCAAGCAGATAGGCAGGCTCAAGAAAGACGAATCGTGAGCGATGATGAATCGCTGAAGTGGAAGATGGGTTGGAAAAATAATGTTGGCTGGGTCCGCTTCTACGTGGGGCCCCTGCTAGTGTAAAATATGGGCTTTTTGAAAGTCAGAAAGTCAAGGGGGTCAAATAAAAAAAGGAAAAAAAATGGTTGAAAATGCAACAAAGGAAAAGCAAAAAGGTACCGGTAGAATGCTTCAGCTTTTTAATGAGGCCGAGAGCATGCACGCCTCTCGTTCTATCAATCAGAGTAGTTTTCAAATTTATAGTTTTCAAATTTATGACTTAAATTTGAGCCGCAAAGTTTGATTATTGAATTGTCGAGCTTTGGAATTTTATGGAAATGGTGGTTTATGATGTTGCGAAACTATAGGTTTGTCGAGAGTTGTTTTAAAGCGATGATTTCGCCGGAACAAAATTTTAGGGTTTGAAGTTCGAAATTTCTCATTGCGTTTATTGACTTCTTAATTGGCCATAACGTCTACGTTGCGGGATGATGAACTAAAACAGTGGAACACCGTATGAAAGACTCGTGTCGTGACTACTTTTCTTGACTTTTGTTGTAGAACTGTGTGAGGGTGGTCTTGGTTAATACTAATAGACAAGGAAGCCTAATAAAGAACATAATTAAAGACCCATGTGTAATGCACTCACTTTGTTTATCTTACATTTTTAACCGGTCCACAATAAAAAAAGATTCATCAACGTTAAAATTATCCCTGATGGAGAAAGAGAATGTTGCCTGTGTGTGCAAGCTCGAAATATATGATCGAGATCTATAAAATATTATTTATTTTTATGTTAATAAGATAATAGGACTAAGTCGAAATTATAGAAGTGTTAAAGTTTTATTGGTGAAATTATTTAGGCAATCGGTGATGAAACAGGATAATTGTCCAAAAAATTTTAAATCTATTGTACAACGACTAATTCACTTCTAAACTTTTCGGCTGTGTCAATTTAGCTTCAAACATTTTGACCATTTGTTAATTTAGTCATAAACCTTTCAATTATATTAATTTAGTCCTAAACATTTTGAAACTTTGTAACTTCATTTCTAAATTTATTATTTGGATAATTGTCTCGAAGGACTATATTGGCAAATCGTTAAAATGTTTATATCTTAATTGGCAAATGTCAAAACGTATAGTATTAAATTGGCAAATCATCAAAAAATTTAGGTCTTAAGTGTGTTGTAGGTTGTAAGAGTCAAAGTTCAAGTCTCTAGGTGTTTTAATACACTATCTAGTTCCTATGTCTTTATTAATTAGGCAGTTCTCTTATCTTTAATGTTTAATTTAGTCCCTACATATAGTCCCTCTATATAATGAGGAGAATTCTCAGATATAAGTAAGTTCATTTTGAATATCAAGAATTGATGAGATTCATCTTTGCATGAGTAAATATCTATTTTGCCATTTGTATCCTGAAAGGTGGATTCTTCCATGCTGGTGAGCCAACAAGCCCTGTATCCTCAGCTAATGATAATCTGTAGGCCTTTGTGGTGAACTTCTCCTATCTTGAATTCTTGTATCCTTGACTGGTGATTTTTGTAGACCTTGGTGGTGAATTTTATCAATCCCAATCTTGATCCTCGACTAGTGGCGTGTCCTATATGCCCTAATTCTAATCGTATTATATTTTTCTTTCGCATTTACCTATCAATATCCATTCCACACAATTTGAATCTATCTATTATCACTCAAAACAACACTCCCCCAGCCCGAAACCGTATCACTGTCGGCGAACTTTGACAGTGAAGTGTGTTTAGAATATGAAGGTGGTCTGGCTAGATAGGATAGATAGGACTTTGGAGGTATAGGAAAGAGCTCATGGCTTCCTTCGGGCATCTCTATCACCTTAGAGATTGGTAGATCCGATGGAATGGTTTGAATGCACCACAAGGTTATCTGAACCAATTTCCTTGTGATATCTCCCTCTTCCACGGTGGTTAGTCCAGTCCAGTCCACTTTAGATCAATACCTAACTCAAGACGTTGCCGTGGCTGAGGATGGGCGGGGAAAGCCTAGAAGTGTAAATGGTTCAATTCGGTTCACTTTTCCAAAAAAACTGAATCGAACTAAACCGATAAGGAAATTTATTGAACCGAACCGAAATCCGATCTGAATTGAAACTGAACCAAAGTGAAATCCCAGTTCGGTTTGGCTTAGTTTCTTGGTTTTTACTTTCATTTTGTTTTTTATTTTTTCCTACATGCATCCCTTTCAATAATTTTTTTTTATTTTTTTTAAAAATCAAAATTTAAAATTATTTTGTTCTTTTTTTTTTTTTTTTTTGTTCTTTTCCTTTCTTTTTTTCTTCATTGTCTGATCACCAACCGATGATTGGCTAGAGGCGAGGCTGAGCTTGCCGGATGCCGACGAGCTTGAGCCCGCTAGATCCGACGAGTTGGGCGAGGCTTGAGCCTCGCCGACGTTTGGTGACCTATGGCAAGGCTTGAGCCTTGCCTAGGTTGCCGGATTTGGCGAGGCTCAAGCTCGTTGGCATCGGGCAAGCTTGGCCTCGCCAGCCTATCGCGAGGCTCCACCTAAGGGAAAAAAAAAAGAAAAGGAAAAAAAATGTGTTTTTTATTAAATAAAAGAAAAAATAGAAGGAAGTTTTTTTTTAATCTATCAGTTTGGTAAACCGAACCGGTTAATTTTTTTTTTTTAATGAGAATCGAACCGAAAAAAAAAAAAAAAAAAAAAAAAACTTTTTAGTTCGGTTTTTGACACTGCTAGGGAAGCCGTTGGAGCAGCTCAGGCCGAGGCCAGATTATCCACAACAGGCATTGGCATTGCCTCGCCGCCAATGCTTCAGAAGGGGTAGCTTATTTGGAGCCCACTGCATTCAGATGGAGAGCGTGTAGGTGAGAAGGCACCACTGCCGCCACAGAAGTTGTTGAAGAAGAGGAAGAGGAAATGAAGCGAGTGATTGGACATCGCGCACTGCAGATGATTTGAACCGCGTCTTGGACTAACCTTAACATGCATGCATACCCAAGCATCAATGAGTACACTGAGACTCGCGATTTGCGAACGTCATATTCAAACGTCTCGATCTCAAGAAGAGTCTATTACTATGTTATATACATGTATATTGACTCTCCATTTCTGAATTCGTAGCCTTTGCAGTAATTTCATCAATGTTACCTACCAAATTAAAGGCTAGTTCGGGAATATTCAGATTGTGCGATGGACTTTGACTCAAATTCTGTCGGAAGAAATAGTCAAATTCAAATATATTAATTAAATAACATTCAGCTCTAGCGGCCAAAAAACAAAGAAATAGCAAACAAATTGGCTTATTGGGCGGTGGAATTCAACTGGGCTAAATCTCAAAGTATACAACTGTGCAGTTGGTTAATGTAAGGTCGGCTCGCGTTGATGCTATTTGCCCTATAGGGAAGGTCGTTTGGTTTCTGGTGATGCATGATTAAGTTCATCAATGTCTATTAAATGATGTTGGTATCAGTCTTTTTGCAAAGGAAGAGAATAAAGAACTACATCAGAAAAGTAAAAGCAGATTGATACAGATTTGGGAATCTTGCAATTATTTTGATAATGTGATAATCGCTGTTGGTATATCATATTTTTAATCTGAAGCCTGAACAATTTGGTAGACAATTTAAGTTTCAAAGAAATGAACAATGTTAAGTACCAGAGAATGCGAAAGTGTGGTGACTCACACCTAGAGGGTGAGAAAGACCACCAGGATTTTCAGTTGAATAGTCCTTGGAGTTTAACGAAAACGTCACTCATCTCACTGGTAATGTCATGCATTCATAGAATATCAATCTACATGACGGTGGAAGAGTAACATTGCTGGGAATCATTTCCCCGTGAGTTCTATGAGAGATGAAACTAATCTTCCAAGTTCCAAGTTTGATTACAAACAGCCTTCAGTGAGCACTTGATCTCCTAAGTTGAAATTCTCATATCATTCTTGCTAATTGCTTTGATTCTTCAAGTGAAATCCACCTAACGATTCTCTCCTCATTCACTGTAACTCTAAGAAAAACACATTCAATCTAAAGAAAGGCATGAAAATTACCTCAAGAAGTTCTATCATACATTACCACTTTACCATGTGTTACTGCTTTCCTCTGAATTC
Source organism: Eucalyptus cloeziana (assembly GCA_014182715.1). Taxonomy (NCBI): domain Eukaryota; kingdom Viridiplantae; phylum Streptophyta; class Magnoliopsida; order Myrtales; family Myrtaceae; genus Eucalyptus; species Eucalyptus cloeziana. The sequence continues at coordinate 29,221,892 of CM024639.1, forward strand.
TCTATTATTCTCTCCTCGAGGCTTCTATTGGAATTTGGCATCATCACTTCCCAATGTTGCGACAGTGGTCATGTTGGAGGTTACAATATGGGCTTTGGCGGCATTTGCAGTGATCCAAAGCTTCCTTCCAACATTTCAATCACCTTCACAATTGGAGGTCGATCAGATGGACTAGTTTGAATGCACCACAAACTCACAATAATCATCTTCCTCACTAGCACTTCCTCCTCCTCTGACACATTCATCAACAATTTTAGATCTTTGCCGGGCTCTAAGTTTCCATAAATCCATTCTGGAAAGTACATATCACTGCTGTTGGAAACTATGATGTCAGAATTTCTAAAGCCTACCATTTCAAGAACCAACATGCCAAAACTGTAAACATCGGACTTGTGAGAGATTCTCCCCAAGTTTCGAAAAACAACTTCTGGTGCAATAAACCCAACTGTTCCCCTCATGCCGAGAGTTGATACAGCACTATCTTGCCTATGACAGAGTTTAGCAAGGCCAAAATCTGAAATCTTGGGGATGAAATCTTGATCGAGCAAAATGTTCTGAGGTTTTATATCGAAATGCAAGATTCTGGTATTGCAGCCTCGGTGCAGATACTCTAGCCCACGAGCAATGCCAATTGCAATTTGATATAGTATCTTCCATTCCAAGGAACTACTCATATTTAAAGCTTCGCTAGAATACATGAACTTATCCAACGAACCATTAGGCATGTACTCGAAAACTAGAGCTCTTTTCTGCCCCTCGTAACAAAAACCTAAGAGAGTGATTACATTAACGTGAGAAGTTCTACTAATGCTCACGACTTCATTGATAAATTCTTCTGGGCTACTTTTCGACTCTGTCAGAATTTTCACGGCCACAAGACCAACATCTCTGATCTCCCCTTTATACACTGCACCAAAACCTCCTTGACCTAGTTTCTCTGAAAATGAGTTGGTCATTTTCTTTAGATCAATATATTGGTATCTTCTTGGAACAAGAGATCCATGGATTCCCATCAATTTCTCAATATCGGGATCTTTCTCGCTCTTGAAGAGTGGAAACTTCCATGAGAAGATTCCTGTTTTAATCTTGAGGATGAAAATGATCGCAATCGCAAATATTGAAGCACCAATAATAGCAAGAACTCCAGCTGTCATTTTCAATCATTAAAAATTTAAATGTATCAGCGATTCATCGAAGCCAAAGATACAAATTCAGTGATATCAAAGAGATGGTTTACCTGGAGATGATATAAGCCGCCTGCTAAATCCTGGAAAAGGAAAATCTATTATTTCCAAGGTTGACTACGGTTACTGGAATCTGATGCAAATTATATCTAAGAAGTTTGGTGAAATCATTTTAGTGCTTCAGTGAAAAACTAATTATGTCTTAACACAGGTATCTAACACTCGGTTCAGTAAAATAAGAGGCAATGGCAACAGAGATGGACAACTGAATGGTTATTTAAATTCCTTGATGGTATAAAGATCCAATTGCTGTTGGATTGGTGCTCTTGATATAAAATCTATTTCCTGTCTGCTTGTTAGTTTTTTGTTTTGCAGTCTGCACGTTTTTTCCACGATTATGGTAACTTATAGAAGGTTTGGTCACGGTAGAGCCTTCTCAGCATCGTAGGCCCAAAACCATATTGATCATTTTATGACATAGGAGTAGAGTTTATTTTTTACATTATGAATACATCAAACATGCTTTTTTTTTTTTTTTCTGCTGGCGATAGCTGTACCACTTTAAGCTCCTTTGGCAGAGTCAAGTTATCACGGCAACTGTAATGAAATGAACTTTTGCTCAGACGTGAATACGTGTAGATGAATCTAATGTCATGGTGATCTAGATTCTTAGGAGCTGCCTAGTAATCTTTGGGTATTTGCTCTTCAGGGCAGGATGTGCTGACCACAGAAGCACCACCTGACGACCACCTTGGCCATTGCACATCAATAGTTGCATTTAAGTCTTAAGTATGACAGGGATAATCTGGCTGATATTCTTTTTGAAAAAGGTTAGTGTCCAGGGTAATTTCTCCAAAACTCAAGGGTGTCTGAGTAATTGCCCAATATCAACGTGATTTGGGATTCCCTTTAACAGTAAGCAACATTATTGTTGGCACCATTCATGGAACAAACAGAAGACAAGTCTAAATTAGATTAAGTGATGCGAATAATTGGAAATTAAACTGCAGAAAAGCATACCTTTTGAACCAGGCTGCCTTTGAGGCGGCTGCCCCTGAGGCGGCTGACCCTGAGGTGGCTGTCCCTGAGGCGGCTGACCCTGAGGTGGCTGCCCCTGAGGCGGCTGCCCTTGAGGTGGCTGTCCCTGAGGCGGCTGCCCTTGAGGCGGCTGACCTTGAGGTGCAGCAGACGGTGGACATGTTGCGGATACCAATGATCCATCCGCACAATAACAAGCCGTTGTATTCTTTGAGATGTCATAACCGCAGACACCTTTCGAATGAGAACACCTTTTACACGCCGCAGAATCCACCTCTAACCTGACCTCGAATCCTTGCTTCCCTAGCTCCACCAAGTTCACCGAGCCATAAGCCAACTGCCGGGACAATAGATTCTGATAGACGGGGATCACTACGCTCTCAGAGCAACTACCTGGCCCTCTAGCCCCAGAAGCCCAACAACCGTATATTGTAGCACGACCACTTCCGGAGCACGTGAAACCAGTGCTCGACATACCCGGACAGTCGTAGATGATTGTGAAGTTGCTGTAGCCATTGACCATGCTGAAGAGCGCAGGGTCGAAAGTGGTGTTAGTGAGGTCAGGGGAGCAGATATTGGTGGAGAAATCTTCCCGTGCGATATGTAGGACCGCGGAATTGGGGTAGATGCCGAGAACCTTGTATTTGACATTGGATATCGTGATACTGGCAACGTTATCCTCGCAAGCAAGTTGTAGCGCCGGGTGGCCACAGCTGTTGGGTCGGTTCCCGCCCCAAAAGGGGAAGCCGACGTCTTGGATATTCCCACAGTTGAACAGGTAGCTGCATTTTGAGTACAAGTCATCATTGCCCTGCGATTGAGTCATATTGATCATCAAGACCAAGAACATGGTGCATAATGGAAGGTGTGTATTCATTCCGGTGGGGACGGATTTCCTGATCAGTTGGATGAACAGGGGTTGTTTTTGTTTCAGCAAACAAATAGCAGGCTCAAGAATTGTCATAATGGCCTTCTTAGTTGACCAATCAAAGGCAGTGGGACCCATCTTAATAAAAGAGAGACAGAAAGACTCGGTCAACAAAATAAAAAGAAAAATAAAAAGAAGACCATCGTGATATAAAGGAAAATGAGAGACCAGAAAGGGGAAAAGAAAGAGAGAAGAAGAAGAAAGGAAGGGAAAAAGAGAAAAGAAAGGAAAATAAAGGAAAGGGTTTCCATGAGTGCACGTCACGAGGATTGTGAATTACGGCATTGTGGAGCCGTGGGTTTGACGGTAGTCATTTTAGAGCAACGATTTTGTCAAAGCGAGATTTTAGGGTTTGCATGCGAGTTCCACGTTCATTTAGATTTGAATAATCACTTTGAGTGGGCAATTTGTAGGCACATAAGTATCGTTTTGTTAGCGTTTAAGTGTTATTTAGTCGTTTCTCAGTCGAGGTAGTGTTTCATTGATAATATCATAACATAACCATATGATATTATCAATCAAATGAATCTTACTTTTATAGGTATATAGTTATGTTAAGGCGGTATAACTCATCTTTATCTTGTTCGTGTATAATATATTGGAATTGGATAAACAAGTCTTGTTATGATTTTGTAAATATGTATAGTGGGTGCTCGATTTGCTAAAATGAGATACGCACTACTCATTAGTCATTAGGCTGTGGTTGCTCATTCCACTTGTTTTTCATGCTTTCAGATTCCTTAGTTAGCGGCAAAAAGGGCGAGAGCGCTATTAGTGGGGAACTTTTGGAAGTTAATTTTTTTTTTTTAATATGGTTTAAGGCCGCATCTTTCAAGAGGAAGGATGATCATGTCATTACCCCTTTCCCGTATGATTCAAGGTGTGACAAGAAAGATGGGTTGTGAGTGATGAATCACTGAAGTGGAAGATGGGTTTGGAAGATAGAAACTGGTTCGGGAAGAGTTGAAAGATAGGAGTCTTTATTGACTTATTAGGAAGCTAAGCCTAATCAATGACTATGTGAAATGCTCCAACTTCGGAAACTTCTTAAGGACTAACTACATAACTGGAATTAAACTTAAACTAACAACCAAAGCCATTTTCCATATGCTTGTGTCTTGAACCGGCCTCATCTACTTACCACCCAATCCCACCTACCCAATCTACATGGCAATGGAGCTTTTGTGCCCCCTATCTAGTACTATAGTATACACAGAACTGAGAAAATCGATGAAAAAAAACTTGGGCCTAATCAGAAGGGATAAATATCACTAAATCCATGATCGGATCTACAAAGACATCACAAGTGACAAACTTACGAGAAAATCTCAACGTTAAAATTATTCCCAATTGAGAAAGAGAATGTGTGTGCTAGCTAGAAATACATGATCAAGATCTATAAAAAGTTATTTGTTTTTAAGATAATAAGATAATATGATTAAGTTGAAATCATAAAAGCATTAAAGTTTTATTGGCTAAATTGTTTTAGCCAATCGGACCATGATAAAATGGGATAATTGTCCAAAAAATTATAAGTATATTATACAGCAACTAATTCAGTCATAAACCTTTTAATTATGTCAATTTAATCCTAAACATTTTGATCATTTGTCAATTTAGTCATAAATTTTTCAATTGTGCCAATTTAGTCTTAAACATTTTGAAACTTTGCTGCTTCAACCCTAAAGGATAATTGTCTGAAAAGATTATATTAGCAAATTGTTAAAAGTTTAAATCCAAATTGGCAAATCTTCAAAAGGTTTAAGACTAAATTGCGATATCATCCAAAGACTTAAATCTTAATTGTATTATAGGTTTCAAGAGTCAAAAGTTCAAGTCTCTAGGTGTTTTAATACCCTATCTAGTTCCTATGTGTTTATTAATTAGGCACTTCTCTTATCTTTGATACTCAGTTTATTTCCTATGTATAGTCCCTCTATATAATGAAGAGAATTCTCAAATGGAAGCAAGTTGATTTTGAGTATTAAAAGTATATGAGATTTGTCTCTATGTTAGCAAATATCTATCCTCAGCATCTATATCCCTAGAAAGTGGATTCTTCTTTGGTGGTGAGCTAAGAAGCCATGTATCCTCAGCTAGTGATTTTTTATAGGCCTTGTTAGTGAAAGTCTCCTATCCCGAAGTCTTGTATCCTTGACCAGTGATTTTCTATGGGCCTTGGCGGTGAACTTTGTCAATCCCGATCTTGATCCTCAATTGGTGGCATGTCTTGCATGCCTTGGTTCTAATTGTATTATTCTTTCATTTGCATTAACCTATCTATATCCATTCCACACACTTTGAATCTATCCATTATCAATCAAAACAACACTTCCCCACCCTGCAACCGTAACACTATCGGTGACCTTCGACAATGAAGTGTGTTTAGAATATGAAGATGGTCTCGCCAGACAAGATAGATAGGACTTTGGTGGCAAAGGAAAGAGCTCATGGCTTCCTTCAAGCATCTCTATCACTTTAGAGATTGGTGGACGATCCGATGAAATGGTTTGAATGCACCACAAGCTTGTCTAAACCAATTTCCTCATGATCTCTCCCTCTTCCACAGTCATTATTCCAGGCCACTTTAGATGTCTACTTAACTAAAGACGTTGCCAAGGCTGAGGATGGGCAGGTGGGAGCCGCTAGAGCAGTTCAGGCCAAGCCCAGAGTATCCACAGCATACATCGGCATTGCCCTGGTCGCCACTGCTTCAGATTGGGTAGCTTATTTGGAGGCCACTGCATTCAGATGGATAGCGTGTTGGTGAGAAGGCACCACTGCCGCCACAGGAGTTGTTGAAGAAGAGGAAGAGGAAATGGAGTGAGTGATTAGACATCGTGCAGTCCTGCAGATGATTTGAACCGCGTCTTGGACTAACCTTAATATCTGGCGCATTAACAAGTTCGGATGATGCTAGAGATATGGAGACTCGTGATTCGCGAATGCCATATTCAAACTTCTTGATCTCAATAATAGTCCATTACACTGTTATATGCATATATGTTGACTCTCCATTTCTTGGTTCGTAGCCTCTACAGTAACCTCATCGATGTTACCCACCAAATTAAAGGCTAGTTCCGGAACACTCAGATTGTGCAATGGACTTTGACTCAAATTCTTTCGGGAGAAATAGTCAAATTCAAATATATTAACTAAAACACATTCAGCCCTAGCGGCCAAAAAACAAAGAAATAGCAAACAAATTGGCTTATTGGCTGGTGGAGTTCAACTGGGCCAAATCTCAAAGTATAAAACTATGCAGTTGTATAATTTAAGGTCGGCTGGCGTTAATGCCATTAACCATATACATAAGGTCATTTGGTTTCTGGTTAAGGCATGATAAGTTCATTAGTGTCTGTTAAATGATGTTAGTATCAGTCTTTTTACAAAGGAAGAGTATAAAGAACTATATCAGAAAAGTAAAAGCAGATTGGTACAGCTTTGATAAATCTTGCAAATATTTCGATAATGTGATAATCGTATTCCATTTACTTAGTCTGAAGCTTGAACAATTTGATAGAGAATTTAATTTTTGGCAAAACTAACAGCATTAAGTACCTAAAAACAGGAAAATATGGCGACTCGTACCTAGAGGCTAGGAAAAGCGAGAAAGACCACCAAGATTTTCAGTTGAACGGTCCCTGGAGTTTAACAAAAATGTCGCTCATCTCATTGGTCATGTTATGCATTCATAGAATATCAATCTACAAGATGGTGGAAGAGTAACATTGCTGGGAAACATTTCTGTGTGAGTTCTATGGGAGAAGACACTGATCTTCCAAATTCCAAGTGTGATTACAAATAGCCTTCAAAGAGCATTTGATCTACTAAGTTGAAATTCTCATATAATTGTTGCTAATTGCTGTAATTCTCCAAGTAAAACCTGCCAAACCGTTCTCTCAACTTTCATGTAACTCCATGAGAAACATATTCAAACTAAGAAAGGCGTGACAATTACCTCAAGAAATTCTGTCGTGCATTACCACTTTACCATGTGTTATTGCTTTCCTCTATATTCTCTAGTATTCTCTCCTCCTCGTGGCTCCAATTGGAATTCAACGTTGTCATTTCCCACTGTTGTGATGATGGTCGTGTTGGAGAATATGAGATGGGCTTTGGTGGCATTGGCAATGATTCAAAGCTTCCTTCCAACATTTCTATCACCTTCACAATTGGAGGTCAATCAGATGGACTGGTTTGAATGCACCACAAACTCACAATAATCATCTTCCTCGCAGTCACTTCCTCTTCCTCTGTCACATTCAATGGCAATTTTAGATCTTTGCCGGGCTCTAAGTTCCTATAAATCCATTCTGGAAAATACATTTCACTTCTATTGGAAATTTTTATGTCAGAATTTCTAATGCCTGAATTTCTAATGTCAGAATTTCTAATGTCAAAATTTGCCGAGCAAGATGTTTTGAGGTTTTATATCGAAATGCAAGATTCTGGTATTTCAGCCTCAGTGTAGATACTCTAGCCCACGAGCAATGCCAATTAAGATTTGATATAGTATCTTCCATTCCAAGCAACTACTCATATTTAAAGCTTTTCTAGAATACATGAACTTATCCAACGAACCATTAGCCATGTACTCGAAAACTAGAGCTCTTTTCTTCCCCTCATAACAAAAACCTAATAGAGAGATTACATTAACATTAGAAGTTCTACTAACGCTCACGACTTCATTGATAAATTCTTCTGGGCTACTTTTCGACTCTGTCAGAATTTTCACAGCCACAAAACCAACATCACTAATCTCCCCTTTATACACTGCACCAAAACCTCCTTGACCAAGTTTCTCTGAAAATGAGTTGGTCATTTTCTTCAGATCAATATAATGGTATCTTCTGGGAACAAGAGATCCATGGATTCCCATTAATTTCTCAATACCAGGATGTTTCTCGCTCTTGAAGAGTGGAGCCTTCCGTGAGAAGATTCCTGTTTTAATCTTGAGGATGAAAATGACGGCAGTCACAGATATTGAAGCACCAATAATAGCAAGAACTCCAGCTGTCCTTTTCGATCATTAAAAATTAAAATGTATCAGCAATTCATTAAAACCAAAGATACAAATGCAGTGATATCAAAGAGATGGTTTCACCTGGGGACGATATAAACCGCTTGCTGGATCCTGGAAAAGAAAAATCTATTATTTCCAGGGTTGACAACAGTTAGAGGAATCTGATGCAAATTGTGTCTAAGAAATTTGGTGAAACTCTTTTAGATTCATTAGAAAAACTTAAATATCTTCTTTACTGCAACATATGGTCCTTTTAAAGAGAAGGGAGACCGTGCAAGCTGCATTTGTGAAGCTCAACAAACTAACTTCCTTCAGCCTCTTTCTATTAGTTGCGGCTGGTTTAATAGAGAAATGAAAAGCACTGCGCCAAAAACAGAAAGGGTTTCGGTTCATTCTCGTCAAGGACATCTTAATGTGATTGATTATCGCTATTTCGGAACACCCGATAAGAATCCGAAGCGTAAGCACTAGCTCATCTAAGTGAATAAATTCCTTGACTAGACTGTACTTTCGGATCAATTCAAATTTTAGGTTGCTAGGTTGAATTTAAAGGTTGTTGAGCTTTAAAATCATGTTGTCAAAAATTTTTGGGTGTCTTGGAACCGTAAGATTTACAGTAGTCAGATTTGAGCTTACAGTTAGGCCCCAGTGATATTTTTAAGTTTGTTTTACTTTGCTAGAAATAAATACAACTATTGTGTTGGTTGCTGGTTTTAGCCTGGCTCCAGCCATCTTTTGTCTCCATCTACCCATACAAAGGGATATTTATTCTAAATCCGACAGCAATAATAGTGAGGACAAATAATACTTTAAAGACAGCAATCGTCATCAGGCATCAAAACATCAAAGATTTACTACTACTTCTTTATCTTCTTCACCAATCAAATTTCCCAACACATCCATCAGAATAGTACTTGGACAACTTGACCAGTCACACAAAAGCAAATGTCTTACCTTTTCTAGGTGTCGCTTTATCTTGGTTTCCTGCAGCATTAAATTGAGAACTGTCAATCGCCGCATGATTCTCTTAACAACGGAAGAAAACGACTGGAACATACCAGGATAAAAAATTTAATAGGCAGGTACATCCTCCAGATCCCAGCATTTTGAATTAATGAAAGGACCCCTTAGGTCATACTATAACTCAGTCCAAGGGAGTGGATAAGGATATTCAGAACAAAGACTTTATACAAAAACCAATAACGAAGAAGAACATCCCAGTCCATCCATCAGAATAGTACTTTAAATACGCTAAGTGCATAATGTTGTAGGGACTACTAAAGCAGAACTATAAGTGGGTATTGTACTCATGCTTGCACTTCTCAGAGCCAGTGCTCCAATGCTAATCTAATCTGTTTTTTTTTTCCATGTTAATCATGCACATGCATTAACCCATTACCATTTATAATTAAAAGGTAGCAACTGAAGCTGCTTGTTTGGAATTAGAGAAGTGGCAAAAAAAAAAACATCTCCAAAGCGGGCAGGAAGTTTTGACGATTTGGGAGACGACCACAAAGATGGGTTCTGTATATCCGAAGAGTTAAAAATTTTGCAGAACCATATCATAAAGATTTTTCAGCCATTGAAGATCTCTGTCGGTGTGATGAATATCCACATCTGCACAATCATGTTCAAGACATGATTAGTCTTTTCCATATAGGAAATCATCTGAACTAATCTATTTCGAGTAACTTCCTCTCCCCTTCGATTGGATTGGAATGCCACATCCTTTTTCCATCTACCCATACAAAGGGATTTATCTGATCTTAGCTTGAGCTTTTTAAAAACGCTTCTCTGTTATGGATGTTGTGAGGTTGCCTGTTAATTTTTAATAAGTTAAAATTTTTTTGTAGTCGCTAAGGTGCGTGTTTCATTTTGGTTACCAACCACGCCATCCTAGCATAAGATTGAGGCTTAGGGCCCATTGGCTTTATTGCTTGGCTTATGGGCCGGGGTCAAACGTTGCACAGCCCCTTAGAAACAATATACCGCTCCTGTATCATTATGGGAAAGCACCCACGTCTGAGCCTGCAATAGATGCTTCTTTTTACCCTTTTCGGTAAATGAGAGGTCAATCTCCATTTCTAGGTTTCCCCAATTCTCGAATCATGTTATTTCTATGGCAGGGCAAGCTCTGGTGCCATTCCACCAACATGGATATATGAGTACATAAAGCATGGTAGACTGGCAACTGACCTTGAGTTACACAGGCCAGAAGGCAATTGCGCGTCTGTTCTTACACTCCTTCACAAATAAATGGGAAACTTCCAATATGGTGCGGTCAGCCAGATTCAACATCGGAAGGGGCACAAGGATCTAATGAATGTAATAGTTGTTTTCAAAACTGACCAAGCCTATGGTGTTATATGTAGAATGATTAATAGGTTTAGCATCACTCGGTTTTTTCACTGTTGGCGAGTTTGACTTCCCAACAGGAGCTGCAGTTCCTTGAGCCCTCTTTAGAACTTGTATATGGAGGACTCAAAATTGTTTTCCGTTCCTTAAAAGAGGAAAACAATCCAAGGAACTATGTTATAATTAACCCTGGCTCAAGCTAATACGTCAAAACAAAAGAGACGAAGAGGAACAAGCGAAAAAAATATTAGATGTGTGATTGCTGACTATTATCGCAAGTTCCGACCAAAGCCAAAACAATTTCCTACTAAAGATCCTGGAATTTTATCAAATAATGCTCGGCTTTTATAACATGGACTTTTCGTAATAGACAGGTGAAATTGGCGCCCTTGGCTTGACGCTGAAGTGGGTAAAATATCATAATCTTGAGTGCTAAGGTTTCAACATAAGACATCCATATCCTAAGTTCGTGGATTCGGGATTTGTATATGGGCATTATTATTTGGATTTTGCTAAACTCCCAAATAAAGAAAAATTTTAATTTATTAATGATTGTTTTCCTAATGTTATGTATAATAAGGCATTGGAGATTTTCTTATTAAGTATGGCTAAAGAGTAAAGAGTATCTCAAGAATACTTCTTAACGAGACCATATCGTTATTGTTGTATTTGTCATTGTCGTTGTTGTTAATAGTGATTCGTATCTTTTATAATAAAAAATGAATTGGTGCATCTCCACTCTAGCTCAAAGCAATTTTTAAAAGGGTTAATATAACCAAAAACCCCAAATTAATACACATGTGACAAATTTATCTCAAACTAATTTTTTAACCATAAAAAACTCCAAATTGGTACAACTATGACAATTTAACCCATACTAATTTTTTAATCACCCAAAACCCCAAATTGATACATTTCCTCCATTAGTTTTTTTTTTTTAAAAATTAATTAATGCTATGAAAAACCACAAATTAATACATCTTGATAAATGGAGAGTGAAATCTCAAATTGGTAAACCCGTCAATTATCACGTGTCATCCAACTCAGTAATTTGACAGTAAAATTTAACGGAAACTAACAAAGGGTATATTTGTCACAAATATATCAATTTAGGATTTTTGGATGTAATAAATTAATTTATAATAAATTTATCATAAATGTACCGGTTCATAATTTTTCAGTTAGATTAACTCTTTTTAAAACACAGCTTTTAACTTTTCCAAGTGCATATCCTTCCCACTACTTGTGAAGAGGGAAAATTATCAAGAAAAGTTCCGGTAATTTTTTCACGCGCGACCCTTGTTGACCGATCTTTCCAGGTCCTTAAAAAGAACTGAGAGAGAGAGAGAGGAAAAAAAACTAGTCGGGAACCGGCGGGTTTTCTTTGATTGCGTTTTTCTTTAATTGCCAAAAGGCGTCTCTTGAAGTCCCTGCAACGTCAAGATCGAGGGACAGGCGTAGCGAAATGCGCCAGATTCCTCCATTAACCGACATAGGTAAAAACTGCGATGTTAGGAGATCTAAAATCATTAAATTAGTTCTTCGGATACCATAGGATTTGATCTAGGAAAATGAGTATCACTAATAATTTCTCAAATGGTAATAGTTTAGTTGGCTTCTCAGAGAGCAAAGAATTTCTTGGAGACACGGACCATCCAACTTCATAGGCACAACAACATACTAATCACTGAAACAAATTGGCTCATTTTAGCGTCTTAAGCCTACTCAAATACTGAAAGCGATTAGATGTTATCTATGATTTTCATGCTCTTCACGACAATTCTAGTTGTGATCAGCTGTACTTTTTTTTTTCGGTCAGGTATCAGCTATACTTATCGAGTCAAGATTGTGCCCACCAGGAGTATTCAATCCCAGCCTGAGCCATCAGTCATGAAGAAATCATGCGGAAGAGTATAGGATAAACTTACATACCTGAGCATGCGGAAGAGTAGGACTTATCTCGGCAATAGCACACAAAATCCCCTGAGGTTTCATTTCATCCGCACTGCCCACCTGAACCGAGGCAGCCGTTGCATTTATCGTCCACAGTCCACCGCAACCCGAACCCCCCCTTGATGGCTGACACTACAGTCATCTTGTTCGGGTTCCTGGCCGACTCCTCAACAGCCGACCGATTTGCAGCCAAAACCACGCTGGTTCGCATAATTTATAGTAATCCTCTGGGTAACCGATGCCTTCATAAAGAGTCATCCCATTGATAAGTTTCTTTTCGAAGTAACCCATCATGTGGGTTCCATTGATGGTGCAGTTAAACTGGCTGCTGGCGATCATTGACATTATTTGACTCGGGCCTGGCGGACACCCATAGTACAGAGTCAGGTTGGCCACGGTGTCCGTAGTGTCAGAGAAAGGACTGGTGTGTGGTATTAATCAGATTGGATGGGCAAATAGTATTCCAGTAATCATTGCGGGCAACAGTCATAGATGGTGAGGTGTTATCAATCCGAAGAACCTGATATGCCTGGTTCGCTATGGTGATCAGCGCAGCCGCGTTGTCCTGACAAGTCAGCTCGAACTCGGACAGGCCACAGTAGGAGGCGCGGTTCAACCCCCAAAGAAGGGGTAACTAACATTTTGTAGGCCGCCACATTGGATGGTGGAGCTGCAGTTCAAGTAGCTCGGGTCGTCCACACCACGCATTGTCGGAGCACGGATCAGGATCAGGGTGGCCGTGATCACGAAGCACAGGCAAAGATCCCGAAGGGGATGGTGATGGCGATGCATCATCCTTTGGAAGAACTTTTTTGGTGAGATGGAGAAGAAAAGAGAGGAGAGAAGAGAGATTGGGGATGGGCAAGTGAATATGGGCGGTGAGGTTGATGAAATGAAATAGATTTCTTTGAGGGCGACGCTTGGCTGACCGTTCCTCAGTCAAAGTGACGGAGGAATGGTCAGGTAATGACCGCATGTTTTCAATGGAGGTTTCCATCATTTACTCTCTCTTTTTTCTCCCTATTTTTATCTTCTTCTTTTTTAAAAATAATTAGTGAGAATCCTACTACTAAAAAATTACTAGTATAAAAAGAAAAGTCAAAGTGATAAATTCTTATGTTTGTGCACATAACAGTTAATGCCATCCTCGTAAAATTCTCCAAAATTCCAACACAACCCAAACATCATTAATTACAAGTAAAAAATATTAGCATCTTCACGGATCGTGACACTTTCATAATTAGCATGCCCAATTGCATTGTTAATCTCGTTTTCATCACCACCATTATTTTCACTGGCAAAATTGTTTTTAATACAAACTTCGTCTATCTGAATGAGATGTCAAGAAAAAATTTAAGAATTATATGTCTAAAATATATAGATAGAAACTAAAATTCAACAAAAATGAATGCCTCTTACTTTCTTGCAATAAGAAAAGTAAAGATCAATGAACCTTTCTCCACAATTATGACTTATTCAATTACAAAATTGTACAACAATCGGAGTTCAAAGCGTACAAGGTAATTACACATTTTGCCAAAGAATAATATCCACTATTTTAAAAGTTGCAACTATATTCTTCATATATTTCTTATTATTTGAACAGTATTGTAAGATTTGTTTCTTATTGTGTGAATATTATTACTTTGATTTGTTTCTCAATTTGAGCTTGTAAATCTCAATATATATATATATGGTAAAAATGAAATCGGTTGAGGAAGCTAACATTTCAAGTGTTTTTTCATCTTTTAAATTTAATAGACATATATAATGACATTAACGATATTTTTAGTAGGTGATAATATTTTTTTTTACTTGTAATTATTTATATTTTTAATTAACGATGTTTGGATTGTGTTGGAATTTTGGAGGATTTTACGAGGATGGCCTTGAGTTTTATGTGCACGAATATAGAAATTGTCACTTTAATCGTTCATTTTTTACTTGAAATTTTTTTTGGTAGGATTCTCACTAATTCTTTTTTGAAAAAACTAAAAATCAAAAAGAAAAAGTAAAGGATGGAAATCAGTTGACCAAGTGAACTGCTGACCGTTCCTCCCCTGCTGACCGTTCCTCCCTCACTTGACTGAGGACGGTCAGCTAGGACTTTTCCTTTCTTTAACGCGTGAATAGTCATAAAATTATTATGGAGTTTCGACGAAAGGGCCATAGAAATTGATTGTCGGAATAAGTATTGCTTTGCTGTCCATGCGAATATGCTTGATCCTGACTCGGTTAAAAGATGATTTGTTCATCCAAATTTTAGAAGTCCTACGCGTGCAATCTACGTTGTCTTGGTCTCTGACCCTGAGTTTTTTCACAGATTGGGAATGTGCTTGCATATGGAGACTCCGTCTGTTGAGAGGAAGATAAATGAATAGTGTTTTGCGTGTCAAATGTGAATATGATTGACCCTGGCTCGGTCTAAAGATGACTTATACATCCAAAGTTTAAAAGTCTTACGCATGCAATCTTCAATGTCTTGGTCTCTGAATCTGCATCTCACCTAGAGAAAGTCTTCAATTGTGGCATACAAGTAAATAAAAATAAAATAAAATAATGGATATGCTCATTAGATATCCAAAAACTTGTCGCAAAAGTGTAATTGAGTTCTAAAATTTACAAATAGTATAACTCGGTTTTAAAACTTATCAAATTAGTGTAATCAAGTGCTTCCGTTGACACCATTAATTTAACCAACGGCAAATATTGAAATAGCATTTTTCTTTTAAGTTCTACTTCCTACATGGAATTTTTTATTATTTTTATTCAATTCTTATTTATATTATATTGAAAAAATAAAAAAGAAAACCAAAATATTTATCAAAAACAAAATTATTATAAAAAGAAGAAGAAGAAGAAAATGAAGAGAGAATGATAGGCCTGGACACTTCTGTTGTCCATTGTTGGAAGATGCTTGGCTGTCACCTAGTCATTGAGGGTGGCCGCCCATCCCTAGATAAGAATGGCCAACCGTCACCCAACTAGAGCAAGGCCTTGCTAACACCATGCAAGGGCCGACGACCCTCACTAGGCCTTGGGCAAGGGCACCTAGATCTAGGCAACGCTGGGCCTCATGTGGGGCTAGTCCCATACCGAACTTCACAATTCTATTCTTTGGCATATAGATAGGTACTTTCTCCATGAGGTCACCCATCCCGGTAACTTTCTAGCATAGACTCGCTTTGCCATTACATCAAAAGGCGTATTCGTAATTTAATTCCAATTTTCATCTATATAATACCAAAATCGCTCTTTCTTTTGTTCAATGCACAATTCAATTCATTCCTATCTACTTCGCCATCCTAGAGGCCTGCTAGGAGCCGCTATTTGTCCAGACCCTCTCCGGCCTCGGTGATCACCGCCTACCCTCATTGGACTGTGTCATTACAATTACAATGTAATCTATTAAAGAGTGTGTCGAGGAAACTTGTTAATTAGTTAATTAAAGAAATATTACAGTCTCATTACATTCAATGTTCATGTAATCAGGTTTTAAAATTTGAAATTTTCCTCGTAAGTTATCCTTAACAGGCATCTAGAGAACAAGTTAACAAGGTCCTAATGAATTTCATCGATGTGAGTTAAGGTCAAGTATCACTGTATCAGTCTTGTACATTTGCAAAAACTAGCGAATAGATGTATTACCAAGTAGCTTTGTAGAGACAGCAAATCGAATAAATAGGGTGATTACGTCATAGGTGTTGTTTTTGTTGTACCGTATGCTGTACAGAATCTGTTATGCAAATTCACTTGGTAACAGCAATAGTAATCCTTTTATCACCAATATGTTCTGGTTCCTAAATTGCACAAACACCCCAAAAGTAAGCAAGATACCTCTTTGATCACATATAAAACCAAATTTCTTAATAAAAACAAAGCATCATGAAAATAATCTCCGTAATTAAGATGCTTTGAAATGACTTTTGCCTAATGGAGAAAGAAATGGCAAGGGCACATCTAGAGGAGTTAGCCAGGAATAGGAATCAATTGACAAAGTCCATGCCACGACGAGTTTGAAGCATCCGGCGCCTTTTTGAAGACTTGTTGTTGTTCTCCTATCTTTAAAGTGCGAGGACATCTCCCCTTCTTCAAGTATGTGTTTGTTGTCTGGTGATGCAATATCCTTCCAAGGCAATTCTTTCTTAGATGTACGGTGACCGGCTCGGAGTAATTAAGCTCAAAGAGCACTACTGGGTGTGGGTTTTTGAAAAAAAGGACTTAATGAGAAATTTTAAACTTCATACAAACAATATTCCACTTCCTTCCACAAGGAAGTCAGTCATCCATTGCCGGTGGCCTCTTGGGATTACCTCTTGTAGGGTCAGCATCGGGCAAAGCTGCCTATATCATATTATTGATGGGGAAGGGACTATTGGATTTCAAAAATCCCATAAGAGCTGCTATGCTTTGGCATACCAATTTGGGAGTCCCAAATCAGGAAATTTGGACTTGGAGCCAGACGATTCGTACTTGAAGGGTCAAATGTGAAAAAGAAAACGAACTTGAGGGGGAAATTGCCAAAAAGAAAAAAGCCAAAAGTATCGGACGCAAATGCTGTTAATCCGACTCGGGGATGGTAAGTAGCACAGGTCGCCACGCTCTCCTCAGCATCCGACACCGGAACGACCCCACGACAGGGCGGAGCCTTCTGGACCCTCTCCAGCGCACGGCCAAGCCACCGGCGGCGACTCCCTCAGCCTCCCTCAACGAATGCCTGCGAGTCTCGGCTATCCTCTCCGATGCCGGACCATCAAGCGGTGGAGACAGCAGGAAGAGGTCCTTCAGCTTGTGCATGCTCCCGGCGCTCGCTGGCGGGGCATCGCGAGGGGGCACGGTCCTTCTGGCCCCAAGAGTCGTCCCGGCAGCGGGGGAACCGCAAGAAGAGGAGCGACTGCAGGGTCCCGCGGCGGCGGAGGAAAGTGCCGGGGCTCCGGGGTGGGATTCCGGCGGCAGGGGCGGACTCCGTCCCAAGCGCCATGGCCTCCCGGAGAGTTGCCATTGTCTCCATCTGTGACGCAATGTGATGAAGGGAGGTTGTGCAGGGCGATGGAATCTGGAGGAGGATTTGCAGGGTCGTATCCTTCGTGGATTCTGATATTCGTTTGGGGAATACGGAGCGAAAGGATGAGGCCGGGAAAGGGCATATTTTGGTCGTCGGGACGGCTTTGAACGCCGTCTGCTGTCTGAATCTTATTGGGCCGGCCTCCTTCCCAAGGGAATAATCCCTTACACGTGGCAGGTTCTCACGACTTTGGAATCATTTTCTCTCTTTTTTGCAAAATGTCGGTTTTTTATCTACAATTGCTAAAACCACGATATATAATTATATATATTGGGAATGACAGGTTGTTTTGGCCAAATAGCAGAATGGTCAATATGCTAAAAGCTGGTAGAACAGAAGGATTAAATGTTATAATTTTCTATCTCGGAATTTATTCTAATTTTTATGTCAATGACTATCCATGGTAACAACGATGAATTTTTTCTATGAAAACTAGAAAAGTTCGTATCGAAAAATTTAAATACAAGTGTCAAATAACAATGGGCTTAATTTGCTGAAAAATGAAATGGAAAAGTGTATATACTGACTAGCTTTTTTATTAGCACTAGCTTTTCTTTTCAAGTCAAATTTAAAAGAGTGGCTTCTTCCTTTTGCATTTTACGGTACCCTACTCTTACGGCTCATTTATCAACCCGCAGATGTGCATTCATAATTTTTAAAGAAAAATTCCAAATAAGCACTTGAAGTTTCCTTATTTTCTTAAATAAGATCTTACAGTGATTATAATAGAAATATCCTCATTTTTTCAAATAAAAGTTTAAAGTGATTATGACTATTTCAAATAGGAGTCTAACTTCACTGGCTCGCTAGCTAGAAAAATATTTTGGCTGATCAAAAGTATTTTCGTCAAAACACAGGTGGTGTTTTTCTTTTTTATTTTAAGTTTTATTGTTTTAGTTTTTTTATGGAAAGAAAAAAAAAATAAAAAAAAAAAGAGGAAATTTTTTAAAAAAAATTAAAAAGACAAAATTGCCCTTCACTAGTAGGTGAGTGTAGACCCGTCTTTAACACTAACATGGCAACTTGAGGTTCTTATTTAAAATAAGATCCACTTCAGGCTTTTATTTAAGAAAATGAGAATTTTTCGGGCCCTTATTTGAAAAAAGTCTACTTTAAACCTTCATTTAAGAAAATGAAGATTGATTCAAACATGTATTTGGAATTTTCCCTTTACTTTAAAGTTAAAATGATTTATTGAAATCCAAATGTCAAAAAAGAAACATATAATTAGTTTATTATTGGACATAGATTTGTGAATGGATTCTATCTAAATGAACCTTATGAGGCAAAACTAGTTAATTTTGCAAGGCATTCTTAATGATTTGACCTATCAAGTATCTAATTGTTTAAATAAATTATCAAACTAGCTCAAATCCTAACTTAGTAGTTTCTTAACACGATAAGAATATAGAAGCTAGGGTCAATAGCACTGGATATGATATGTTTAGATGGAAAAGAGAGAGAGAGAGAGAGAGAGAGAGAGAGAGAGAGAGAGAGAGAGAGTAAGCTATATGAGTCGTATATTAACATGAGTTGAAAAGTGGATATGGTGAGGATATGGACTTACAGTTATAGAATGCTTTTGATTTGTGCACATGTTTTAGGTCATTCCGTTCACATTTAAACATAAAGATATTTTTTGTGACATTCTCAACTATTATGCCAAACAAAGTGCTATTCCTAATCTAATACGACTAAACTTGAATCAGAGATTGGAAATTATTTAAGATGTATATTCTAAGCTTTAAAAGTTAGGGAGGTCAAGAATGAAGTTGGAAGCCTAATAGAAAGAATAGTTAACATCCTTCACATCCTTCATATGAACCTTAGTCACAGTATTGAAATAGTTTGTTATCATGAAAAGAGGCGGCCTTTGGTTATGAAAGGAGTGACTCTTGGTTATGAAAGAAAATGATTGTTAACGTGAAAAGTAGTGATGGTTGATTACGAAAAGTGGATACGATGAGGATAAAATACTTATACTCAAGAGATGTATCGATTGATTGTCTATAAATAGGACAAAACTATATATTGTTCATCACAAGTACTCAAGGAACACAACCGTTCAAAACTTCTTTTTCTTCATAACTCTCTCTTCTCCTCTTTTCATAAAGAGAAATTTGATTACACATTCAAGGTGAAATTCCAACAGAAAAATTGAGTAATTGTTGCACATTTTTCTGTGGTTTTAGTGTGTATTTTAGAGGTATATTTGTTTGAAACCCTGATAATAACAATAATTGAGGCAAATAATACCTTAAGAATAGTGCTCAACATCACATGTCAAAGTATCAAAGTAAAAAAATTTGCCCGACATCTGTCATTCCTCGATTTCTCATGGAATAGTAACTATGTTGCAAACAATTATCTCAAAAACCTTTGACACTAGCTAAACCTCACCCAATGTAATCCTAGTTCTATTTACTTCTTCATTCGAATTAATTCTAACTACCTCTTCTTTGCAATAGCTAATGGAGAACTTCGACAATTAAGTGTGTTTAGAATATGAAGGTGGTCTCGCCGGAGAAGATAGATAGGACTTTTGTGGCATGGGAAAGAACTAATGGCTTCCTTCAAGCATCTCTATCACTTTAGATTCTGGCGCACGATCCAATGGAATGGCTTGGGTGCACCACAAGCTTATCTGGACCAGGATTGGAATGAGCTGTCTTTCACATTCTTGCATCAGTACCAAAACCAGATTGGAACTGAACTGCCTTGCGAGAGTTTGGCCCACTTTGGAAGAAGACCAATGGAGGATTTCCGAGCATATGCAGGGAGGTGGAAGGCTTTTATGATGCAAACCCACCCTCAACTGGCCGAAGAAGAATCGATAAAGCAGTTCATAGAAGCTTTGCCCCCACAAATATCACTGTTGGCTACATGGGTTACACTTCCGTAACTTCAACGAAGTAGTCATCGCATGCGAATACTTCGAGTCTACTGGAGGCGAGGAATTCAAAGACGCTTGATTTCAGGACCAACACTATCAAAGCGCTCCTTTTCATAGGAGTTTTCATCGGTTTTGCTTGTTTTTATGTTTCTTATCTAGTGTGCTACTGTTGTATTCCAGTACTTTAATGTACAGTTATAATATTTTGTCTTGAGAGCATGAGGTGGTATTCCAAACCAGCCCAGTGATACTATCCAACCATGAAAAGAAAATATCATCCAAGGAGAATACTGAGGGCTGGGCTTCCTCGTGCTTTTTCTCCCCCAAAGACATTCTGAAAATAAAAAATATTTCATCACCAAAAGCTTTCGTCAAAACAAGATGATAAAATTAAACCATGTTTGTCTTTTTGACTCTCTCATTTTATGTCTCAGAATATCATCCCCTTTGACTTAGTGTAACAGAAGGCATTTGAAACTGGCACATCGTATGGACAGACCAAATTCGAAGACACCTTTTCAAGAAAGTAGGGGCAAACAAGAAGGAGCATCCCATTTCAAAAGAAGGTAAGCTTTATTCCCTTAAACGTAGTATTGAGAATGACGTCCCCTCTCTTCTATTTACAGGATACAAAAAATGAGACGTAATAGGTACAGGCATACAGTTGAACTCGAAGCATGCACGACATGTCTCGCTCTTGTCCAACTCTCTCCTAAACCGGAGGAATATCTTGTCACAAGACGTGCCCAAACAACTAGACGTTCTAGTTTCCCGCTTTGACGAGCCCAGAAGCATAAGGAAGAAATTTCTTCTCTTCCTTTGAATTAATTACTATCAATAGGGAGAAAATCCAGACAGTCAAGGCGATCTATAACCCCTACTTCAAACAATGACTCTAGAATCTAGAAGCTTTACTCCGTGTTCCAGATGCGTATTCTTCTAAAAAAAAATAATTGCCATCAGAAAACTGGAGGTTTTTGATTGTCTATCTCAGATTCCATAGAAGCTTGAGGTACGTGACTTTTTGCTCAATGCAGCTATCGTCAAAGACAGAAGAAAAATTTCACAGAAGGAAGACATTGAAGATGAATCAACGACCAGCAATCATGCATACAGGGCCACAAATGAGGAGGGCCAATCAAAAGAGACATTGAACTGTGTCAAAGACAAAAGGCTGTCATTGACACTCAAATATCCCTAGGAGTTAGCAGATATAAACTCTGGGGAAGAGTAATTTGGTATCGTTTCCAATACTCCCAGTATCTGAGTTCACTTTTGATATATTTTCTCCTACTGACAAGAAGCATAGGATTCAAGAAACAAGCTTAATGGTTAATTTGGGCAAAGCAAGTGACCCATATCAATTTACCTAGCTTGGTATGAAAGGACGTGTCGTCTAAGAGCCGATTCAGTTAAATGAAAAAGGAAGCGCCCCCTACAGACATTGTCGGCGCCTCTAGCCGAGTGCTACCTAGGAAGAAGCAAAATGGTCCGAAGTCAGGGGTTCGAATCCCCGACGCGACGGTTAGCCGTTTGAAAAAAAAAAAAAAAAAAAAAAAAATAAAAAAAATAATAAAAAAAAAAAATAAAAAATTTGCTTCTCTTGCACCTGCAAATTACAAGAGAGCAAATGACCTAACGGAGTAAAAATTACAGGAATTCATATCCTCCTTGTACTTCAAGTCTATTCAAACATTTGTAAACTAGTGAAGGGATCACCTGATCGTCAAAGATGCAGAAAATAGATCAATGAGAGGCATGTCAGACCATGATAAGCTCTCCCAAGCCAAATGGCGTCTCAAGTATCACCAAAGCAAATGACTGAAACCTTTCAGGCCTCAAATCACGTGTGATCTTGGCCCTACTAATTGATCTATTTCCACATCTTCTCTTCTGCAGGGGCAAAAGCAGAAAGGCCCGTCAAATCAATGATTAGATCCCCAATCCCTAGCTGATCCTTCTTATGTCATTTCCCTACTTAATAAGGGCAATCCATTGACACCCCTTTGTGAATAACTCTTTTGATGTTCAAAATTCAACACATTTGTAAATACAATTTTACCAAGTAAACACCCCTAAAGTTGTCAATAGGGTTTCTTAAGTAAAAATCATTCATTTGTTTTGAGAGTACAAACTCTCTCATACTTAAAAAATGCTGCATGTCTTCTCCAAATGGATTTTTGCATGATGATTTTGTCTATCTAAATCACCGATTCCATTGAGAATTATTAGGATAGACAGCTAAGTGAAGAATACAAGATTGGTTGAGCATGTTGGATGAGGCGCGTCAGAATGATGACAGGCAAGCCATATCCTACACACAGTCCCCCATCTATACACTTGTGAGATGAGTGCAGAAGATTCCATGACTGCAGGGTAAAGAGTTCTCTTGCGAATGGTACGATAACCAAAATAGTGAGAGGCATTTTATTGCTCACCCCCCTTTGAGCCCTATACACTGGTGAAGCTTCTCTCATCAAGAATTACCCTCACACTGGAGCATGTCAAAGACAAGGCAAATCAGCATCACAAGGTGAGAAGAGGGATAGAAATTCTCTTGCTCGCACTTGCATCAATCTTCAAGTGTCTTTATTGTATATGAACACTCGAGTTAATTTAAGTGCCTTAGAATGACAAAGAGCAATTCCTTTTCTATGCATTTGTATACATTGTACAACCCAAGTGAGTTTGTAATTTTACCCTCACATTGAGACAAAGCAAAAGTTATTGCCATAGCCTAGAGCGCTGGCTGAAGATGAAGACTCAAAGTCTAAATAATGGTGCTTCGATTGAACTCGCCTAGATCAGTTCCTCAAGCAACAAAAATGAAAAAAGCTAGGGGCATAAAAAAGCAGTGTACCTGGTAAAAGTAAGGTTAAATGCCCATAAATGAAAAGTTGGAATAAAAAATAGGGGCATGAAAAAGCAGTGTGCCTGGTAAAAGCAAGGCCAATGCCCCCAGCAAAAAAATTTAGTCAATTGTATTCCCAAGAGAAGTTACTGTTGTGGTTCGATTGATAGAGCCCCCTTCTGATAGTGAGGAGAAAAACTGGTGACAAATGCCAAGGCAATCACTAGCTCTCCCCCTTTTACACATGAGTCAAGCCTACATTGCGTCCCATTGTAAAAGTCTCTTCAGACTAGGGGCACTTCAATTAACGTAGGATTTCATATGTGCATAAGTATCGCTCGAAGAAGTACGAGCAAGATTACTCTATCTCTTTTCACAGGTCTTTGACTTGTAAACCCGGAGATGATCATGCAACATTTTCGTCCATCGGCTTCGACCTTGATGGTCCCCTTTGATGAGCTGCTGACCAAGTCTTCATTACAATTTCAACAAAGACCTCTCACATTGGTAAAGTCGTACCACTTGCAAGAATACTCGGACCCCTGCTGACATGATGACAGTGAGAAGTGTGATCCTTATAAATCCTACATCAATGGTCCGGATAAAATAGCATTTCCATGAGAGTGAGTGAAAAGTCCTTTCAGACTGAAAGTCCCTCATCTGGCATGCTCAAAACATCTACATTCTAAATGAGGGTTGTCTTTCAAAATCTTCCCCAGTGGAATTCAAATGGTACAAAACTGACACAATTGTCATGCATAAATCACATTTGAATTTACAGCATATACAATCATTGTGTGCATGTCTGCATATTGTGTGAGCATACTCTTAGAGATCAAAGGTATCGCCAGAAAAGCATATCCCCATCCCTATTCCCCAGAACTTTATCTTCGAGTACCCACCGTCTGAGTGCTCCCTCTTATCGACACTCAGCTTGTTTGAGTTATCTTCAAGTATTGATATTTGCGATTGTCCAAGCATCTCCTTGTTTTCGAGTGTTTGCCGCTACTCAGGTGCTCTTTCTGTTGACACTCGACCTATTCAAGTTGTCTTCAAAATTTGGATACTCATGACTGTCCAACTATCCTCTTGTCTTTGAGTACCGACCACCATTCGGATACTCCATTTTCGTAACACTCGACCTGTCCAAGTTGTCCTCAAAATTACGCCATTGAATACTAGCAGCTACTCAAGTATTCCACCACATTATGCGCCTGCGATCACCCAGGTATGCTCTCTTACACTTGGACTAGTTGAGTGGTCCCTGATCATATCATTAAATATTTGTGTTCATCCAAATATTCATCTACTTTGTACACCTGTGTGCCTGCGGCCATCCAGGTAAGCCTTGTGCTATATTCAAATTCTCAATTTCCAGGAGGTGAGAGACCTTCATGAATATGCGAGGTACGTCCTCGATATTCCCAATTACCAGGAGGTGAGAGACCTTCATGAATATGTGAGGTACGTCCTCGATATTCCCAATTACCAAGAGGTGAGAGACCTTCACGAATATCCCAAGTACGTCCTCGATATTCCCCAATTTCCAGGAGGTGAGAGACCTTCATGAATATGCGAGGTACACCCTCGATATTCCCCAGGTACCAGGAGGTGAGAGACCTTCATGAATATGCGAGGTACGTTCTTGATACTTCCCATTTCCAGAAGGTAAGACACCTTTATGAATATGCGAGGTACGTCCTCAATATTCCCAATTACCAGGAGGTGAGAGACCTTCATGAATATGCGAGGTACGTCCTCGATATTCCCAATTACCAGGAGGTGAGAGACCTTCACGAATATCCCAGGTACGTCCTCGATATTCCCCAATTTTCAGGAGGCGAGAGACCTTCATGAATATGCGAGGTATGCCCTCAATATTCCCAAGTACCAGGAGGTGAGAGACCTTCATGAATATGCGAGGTACGTCCTTGATATTTCCCATTTCCAAAAGGTAAGACACCTTTATGAATATGGGAGGTACGTCCTCAATATTCCCAATTACCAGAAGGTGAGAGACCTTCATGAATATGCGAGGTACGTCCTCGATATTCCCAATTACCAGGAGGTGAGAGACCTTCACGAATATCCCAAGTACGTCTTCGATATTCCCCAATTTTCAGGAGGTGAAAGACCTTCATGAATATGCGAGGTACGTCCTCGATATTTCCCATTTCCAGGAGGTGAGAGACCTTCATGAATATGCGAGGCACATCCTCGATATTCCCTTTTACCAGGAGGTGAGACACCTTCACGAATATCTCAGGTACGTCCTCGATATTCCCTTTTACCAGGAGGTGAGAGACCTTCACAAATATCCAAGGTACGTCCTCGATATTTCCCATTTCCAGAAGGTAAGACACCTTCATGAATATGCAAGGTACGTCCTCGATATTCCCAATTACCAGGAGGTGAGAGACCTTCATGAATATGCGAGGTACGTCCTCAATATTCCCAATTTCCAGGAGGTGAGAAACCTTCATGAATATGCGAGGTACGCCCTCGATATTCCCCAATTACCAGGAGATGAGAGACCTTCATGAATATGCGAGGTACGTCCTCGATATTTCCCATTTCCAGGAGGTGAGAGACCTTCATGAATATGCGAGGCACATCCTCGATATTCCTTTTTACCAGGAGGTGAGACACCTTCACGAATATCTCAGGTACGTCCTCGATATTCCATTTTACCAGGAGGTGAGAGACCTTCACAAATATCTCAGGTACCAGGAGGTGAGAGACCTTCACAAATATGCAAGACCCATCCTCGATATTCCATCTGCCAGATATTCTTTAGAAATCCGTACTTGTGATCATCCAAGTACCTCTTCAATGCCTGTGAACGTTCATGCATCCTTCAAAGTCCGTACTTGTTAACATCCAAGTACTCTTTCGACACTTGTAAGCAATCAGGTATTTTCCAGCATCTAGTACTTGTGATCATACAAGTACCCCTTCGATATCTGCAAACATCCAGGTATCCTCTAAGAGTTTGTACTTGTGATCATCCAAGTACCCCTTCGACGCCTGCAAAGGCCCAAATATCCTCCAGGTTAGTACTTATGAATATCCGGGTACTCTTTTAATGCTTGTGAATGTCCAAGTATCTTCAACAAATTGATGCCCTGAGAAAGGTCGGCGCATCTCCCGAGAATGGTCGGGTACCATCCGGTGTCCTTGACTGAGATTAGGCACCCCACCAATCGATGCCCTGAAAAAAGGTCGGTGCATCCCCCGAGAAAGGTCGGGTTCCAACAGGTGTCCTTGACTGAGATCAAGCACCCCACCAATCAATGCTCTGAGAAAGGTCGGTGCATCCCCCGAGAAAGGTCGGGTTCCAACAGGTGTCCTTGACGAAGATCAGGCACCCCACAAATCAATGCCCTGAGAAAGGTCGGCGCATCCCCCGAGAAAGGTCGGGTACCAACTGGTGTCCTTGACCGAGATCGCACCCCACAAATCAACCCCACGAGAAAATCAATACCCGGTGTCCTTGATCGAGATTAGGCACCCCACAAATCAATGCGAGAAAGGTCGGCGCATCCCCCGAGAAAGGTTGGGTACCAACTGGTGTCCTTGACTGAGATCAAGCACCCCACAAATCAATGCCCTGAGAAAGGTCGGCGCATCTCCCGAGAAAGGTCGGGTACCAACTGGTGTCCTTGACTGAGATTATGCACCCCACAAATCGATGCCCTAAGAAAGGTCGGCGCATCTCTCGAGAAAGGTCGGGTACCAACTGGTGTCCTTGATACAAATCAGGCACCCACAAATAGATGCCCTGAGAAAGGTCAGCGCATCTCCCGTCACGGCAACTGAAGAAAGGTTCGGATCTGAGACAAACCACTTACTGCTCTAATAGGCAACCGAAGAAAGGTTCGGGTCCTAGAAAAGCAATTTCCCATCAAGGCGACCGAAGAAAGGTTCGAGTCCAAGACAAACTACTAATTGCTCTAACAGGCGACCGAAGAATAGTTCGGATCCTAGAGAAGCAACCTTCTCATATCACCAGGTAAGATGACGCCTTGATACTTGCCAAAACTCGGGGTTCACACCCTATCTCACTCACTCCCGATAAGTAACTCTAGGTATCTTCTTATCTGTCTTAGTATATGTAAAGTTATATTACTCTTTTTCTGCATAGAATAATAGGTCCCAAATAAAATATAATCTGCTACGCATGCATAGATAAAATTTAGGCATCAGTTTGTCTTTGAATGCAACCTCTGCGAACTCACCTTCAAAGAGGGGCAGCTGTTGACGCATAAATTTCATTTTTTAAAATTAGGTTTTTTTTTATTATTAATTATCTATTTTGCCTTTTTCGGATAATAAATAATAAAAACAAAAAAATAACAAAACAAAACAAGCAAAAACAAAAAAAAAAACAGCCCATCGGGCTAGGCCTTCGAGCCCAGCCCCTCCTCTCTCCCTCACACGAGCCCTCTCGGCCCGGCCCGCACGACTCAACCCTTCCCCCCCTCTTCAGTCGTCTTCTTCCTCCGTCCGCCTTTGCAGCACATGCGTAGAGGGCGCAACGCCGGATAAGCGGACGAACGGCGACATGGGAGGGGCAGCTGGCGTTGGATGGGACACCGATTCGGCCGTCGGGGGCCGCTCGGCGCACGAGGGGGACCAGTGGTCGAAGTTCCATCGACCGGCCACCCCCTCGCCTATAAATAGCGAGGCACCGCCTCCGTCGAACGGCACACACCAGCCAGCAAGCTCGAGAGATCCCCGAGAGACTTCGGGAACTCAAAGAGCGAGCAAGGCGAAGCGATCGGGTCACGAGCTCAACGACCTCCCTCCGAGAGACTTCGGGAGACGGTGTGACAAGCGAACCGGATCTGCAAGCTCGCGGCCGAGAGAGAGAGAGAAATCGAAGGGGAAGGGGTGCACCCTCTGCCGTTCGCCGTCTCGCCGCTCACCGTCCACCACCTCGCCCACAAGTAACCGCCGCCGTCGCCATCAAACCCCCCGTTTGTCATCATCACCCGCATCGCAGTTGTTATTCTTGCCGCCACGACGCCTCGGCCCTCCCTCCTCGGCGCCGCGAATCGGGAACCCTAGTGTTCCCGATTTTCAAGTCGTGGCCCCAAGTCGTTGGGTCGAACCCGGGCCGAGGGTAGAGTAGGGTTTCGCCAAAATCAAGTCGCGGGTCGAAGACCAAGTCGGATTCGGGTAGGGTTTCGCTCGGATCGGGTCGTCGGGTAGGGTTTCGTCCCCAAAACGACGGGGTCGGGCCATTTTAATGAATAAATAAAAAATAATTTATTTTCAAAAATGAGTCGGGCCCATCTGCATTTTGGGTCACCGGCCAGTCGGACCCAACCCGCGGACCCAACCGGGGTCGGCTTTTCTATTATTTTAATAAAAAAATAAAATAAAATAAAATAAAAATAAAATAATAAATAATTTATTTTCAAAAAAATTCAAAAAATAAAAAAAATGATTTATTTTCGAAAAATATTAAAAAATAGTAAAAATATTTTATTTTCCAAAAAAAAAAAAAAAGAAAAATAAAAAATACTTTATTTTCCAAAAAATATTTAAAATATATGAAAAATATTTTATTTTCGAAAAAAAAAAATAAAAAATAAAAAATAAAAAATATTTCATATTTTCCAAAAAAGCCAAAAAATCCATAAAAAGCCAAAAAGACTTGTATTTTCTAAAAAAGACCAAAAAAATCCAAAAAGTCCCTTTTATGTCCAAAAAATAGAAAAAGGCCTAAAAAATGTTTTTCCTCCTAAAAAATGCATGGAAAATCCCTAAAACATCCAAAAACCTCGGGGTTTAAACAAGATTAGGTACCAAAAGGGCATTAGTAATTAACTAGTGTAATCAAGTCCTCGATCCTAATTTCTTTGGTTGCGCAGGAGCGAGTATTTCTCCTGATATTTCGCATGGGTTTCTAATCAACCCACCCCAAATTGATTAGTGGCGACTCCGTTTTAAAAATTAACTTACAGGTTAAATACTTAGACTATTAAAGTCATGAATTGGTGGACTTGGGAGAGTCCGGGCTTAATAAATTTAGCCGAGCCATTAGCCTCCGCAAGGCGCCTGCCCTGATTGGGCGTCGAAAAAAAGAGGTCGCGACAGTGTTTTTGACAACGTTTAAAAATGTGCATAACAAATGCTCGATATGCTTTGAAGATATTTACAATACTCACTGAGCGGTGATTTGCTTATAGCATTCATCTCAATTCTTTTTCAATATCTAGAGCCACCAGAAAATAGGAGAAGAACGATATTAGGTGAAGAATTTTAGTATAAGTTCATATAGTTGTATATATTTTCGAAATGGTATTTGTTGGATTTAGTTTGTTAGCCATTGGAGATGTGTATATTATTTTTGGTTGACTTTAGAGCTATGATCCTATGACCAGTTTG
This sequence comes from Eucalyptus cloeziana, assembly GCA_014182715.1. Classification (NCBI taxonomy): domain Eukaryota; kingdom Viridiplantae; phylum Streptophyta; class Magnoliopsida; order Myrtales; family Myrtaceae; genus Eucalyptus; species Eucalyptus cloeziana. The sequence continues at coordinate 29,251,581 of CM024639.1, forward strand.
CTGATTTATTAGATATATAGATGAATAAACATATTGATAAAAGGTTAATATTAGTTATACATACAAGTCTACGTCCTTTAGATAGGTGGAAGGCCATGTCATTTCCATTATACTTGTAGAGTTGGGATGTGATATTTATTGGTATGATAGTTTAGAATATGATTTTTTTGAAATCAATATTTATGCAGGTTGTGAGGTTGTGTGTTAATTTTTAATACGTTAATCTTTTGTTAAGCACTCTGGATTATATTTCAGTACGATTACCAATCAAGCCTTCCTTGCTTAAAATTTGAGGCTTAAGGACCACTGGCCTTAATGCTCAAGTTATGGACCCGGGCCAAACATTGCCAGACCCTTAAGAAAATACTTCACCTAATTATTAGGGCAAAACACTCACGTCTAAGCTGGCAAAGGATTCTATTCTTTTTTTAACCCTTTTCAGTCAATGAGTGGTCAAACACCATTTCTGGGTTTCACCAACATGGGTACATAAGCATGTAAAGCATGTTAAACTGGCAAGTGACCTTACAGGCAAGGAGTAAATTAGGCACCTATTTCCATACTCTCTCACAAATAAACGTTAAACATTCAATCAATTACGGTAAGCCAGATAGACAAGTGGCAGGAGAACCTAATGAATGTAATAGATGTTCTCAAGACTAACCAAGCCCGTGAAGTTGTCTCTAGAAGAGTTAAATTCCTACTCCACCACGTTTAATTGGATTAGCATCATGCAGTTTTTTCACTGGTGGCATATTTGAGGCTGCATTCGTTCACCGTTTGCGAAAAGTCTTTGGTGAATGTAAAATACTTTAAATAAAAAGGCTTTTTTTTCAAAATGCAAATACGGTTTGGTGCTGTATAATATAGAAGTGCATTGAGAAGCAATTTTAATTGAATATTATTTTGAAAAATCACACTCATAAAAGAGTTTTGCTATTTTTTTTTCAAATAAACCTCGAACTCTTCACCAACACCAGCAAAGGGCTTAGTTCGTCGACAAGCAAGATCTGGCATTGTAGCCGTCGCTTGAGTCACACAACCTCAACCGACCCCTAGCAAGGATGGCACGACCTCAAGCAAGGCTTGCCAGCACTAGATCTAACCGTAGATCTTGCTTGTTGGTGATTGGACCTGCATTAGGTTAGTGGACTTTGGAAATGCAAGCATTTCCTCAAAGCTTTCCCAAAAAAAAAAATAAAATGCCAACCACATTAGTATTTAGTCAAAAGCCTTTGAAGAAGTGATTGTCAAACCCAGCTTGAGTTCACCACGGAACCGGAGTTACTTGAGCCTACTTTAGAACTTGTGGATGGCGAGACTCAAACTTATTTCTGTTCCTTATCAGAGGAAAAAGTAGAACAATCCAGGGATTCATATTATAGTTAATCGAGGCTCAAGCTAATACTTCATCACCAATAGAGATGAAGATGAACAAGCAAACAGAAGATTAGGTGTGCGGTCGTTGACTATACTTGCAAGTTCCCACCAAGGCCAAAACAACTCCCTTCTAAAGCTTATCCTGGAATTTTATCAACTAATGCTCGGTTTTTACTACTTGGATCCTTCATATTAGACAGGCGACTTTGGTGCGCTTGGCTACCATTATTGTTGGCACCATTCATGGAACAAACAGAAGACAAGTCTAAATTAGATTAAGTGATGCAAATAATTGGAAATTAAACTGCAGAAAAGCATACCTTTTGAACTAGGCTGCCTTTGAGGCGGCTATCCCCGAGGCGGACCCCGAGGCGGCTGACGGCGGCTGCCCCCGAGGCGGCGAGGCGGCTGACCCTAAGGCGGTTGACCTTGAGGTGGCTGTGTTAGGAAATCGCACGTCGATTCCAGAAAAATAACGCTCGCAAACAATTCACCAGGCATAATATAATAATAAAATAACAGAATCAGAAGAACACGCCAGCAAATTTGTTATCAAAGTTCACCCAAACTTGGGCTATGTCTTCACGCAGAGACACTCTGCGAATCCACTAGACTTCGGAAAAAGTTGGAATACAACGATGATCTTCTCTCAAGATCAGGACACAAAGAGATTGAGAACCCTCATAAATAAATAAATAAAAAACTCACTTTTTTCTTCTCTCTTTTTCTTGTCTCTCTATTTTCTTTTTCAGCGTCTTGACGGCTAGGGTCTTGCCATCACTAATATAAAGGTATCACTTTTAACCTAAAAGCAAATCTAATAGAAAAGACAAAAAAGCCCCTAAAAATAAATATTTGGCTTCATCTATAACAATCTTCCACTTGAAGACAAATATACCCAAGCCCAAGCAACTTTGCATCCATCTTCTTCAAAAAATAATAGTTGAAAAATTTGTGCCTCTGCAATAGTCCTCATCAATCAACATGGAGTAATACCAATGGTAGTAGTACAGAAAATATGATTCTCTCTATCTACTACCTTGGTCAACATGTCAGCTGGATTCTTCAAGCCATCAATCTTATGTAGCTTTAACTCATTATCTTTCAATGCTAACCTGATAAAGTGATAACGCTTCTTGATATGTCTAGTCCTTGAGTGATAAGCTGCATTCTTTGCTAAGTGCACTGCACTTTGACTATCACTCCACAGTGTACTGACTGGTTGTTTTCGATGTAACTCCTCCATGTAATCTTGTAACCACATGATTTCCTTGGAGGCTTCTATGATCGCCACGTATTCTGCCTCTGTCGTCGATAAAGCCACTACTTTTTGTAGTTGAGATACCCAACTCACTGTTGTACCTGCAATTGTAAAGACATATCCAGTGGTACTCTTACCACTATCTCGATCACCCGAATGATCTGCGTCTACATAACCCTGCAACTTTGGAGATGTACCACCATAACAAAGTGAGTAATTGGAAGTACCTGCTAGATATCTCAATATCCATTTTATTGCATTCCAATGCTCTCTACTTGGGTTCTGCATATATCGACTCACAACTCTCATTGCCTGTGCAATGTCTGGTCTCGTGCTCACCATGGCATACATCAAACTCCCCACTGCTGATGCATATGGAACTATCGCCATCTCATCTTTCAAAGTCTGAGTACTCGGACACATATCCTTGGAAAGTTTGAAGTGACTTGCTAGAGGAGTTGCAACCGGTTTTGCCTTGTCCATGTTAAATCTCTTTAACACCTTGTTCACATAGTCTTCCTGTGACAACCATAATTTCTTTTTTTTCCTGTCCCTGATGATTTTCATGCCTAAAATATTATTGGCCTTTCCCAAGTCTTTCATAGCAAACTGTGATGATAACATCTTATTCACTTCTACGATTCTCTTCATATTGGAACTAGCCACTAACATGTCATCCACATATAAAGAGAGATACACAATGTTACCATCATCGTACTTGCGAAAATAAACACAGTGATTAGACTCACAGTGTGCAAATCCTTTTTCTTTCATGAAACCATCAAATTTTAGATACCATTGCCGCGGAGCTTGTTTCAAGCCATACAAGCTTTTCTTCAAGCGACATACCATGTGCTCCTTACCTTTGACTTCAAAACCCTTAGGTTATGCCATGTATAATTCTTCATCTAAGTCACCGTGTAAAAATGATGTTTTTACGTCTAACTGCTCAAGATGAAGATCCTCCACTGCAACTATACTCAGCAGAACTCTAATTGATGTCATTTTCACTACAGGTAAAAATATCTCAGAGTAGTCAATCCCTTCTTTTTGAGAAAAGCCCTTGACTACAAGTCTCGCTTTGTATCTAATATTACGATCTGCTTCATTCTTAATCTTGTACACCCATTTGTTTAATAAAGCTTTTTTACCTATGGGCAACTTGGTCAACTCCCAAGTTTTGTTCTGAAGTAACAAGCTCATCTCGTCTTTCATAGCACACTCCCACTGCAAGTGAGACGTGTTTGCCTTTGCCTCATCATAAGTCTCTGGTTCTCCTAAATCTATATATAAGACATGGCTCAGAAAAATATTAGTTGATGGATCAAAAATTACCTTTGGCTTTCTCACACGTGTAGACCTCCTCAATACAAGTACTTTAGGGTCGTTAGTTTACTCCGGATCAATGTGTTCATCTTGAACTACCTCCTCACTGATAATAGGCTCATCTTGAACCTCTCTTTCAAGTGCACTTTGATCTACCGGAAACATCTTCATGGGAATTGTGTCTAATTCAACATATTCTGGTTGTATTACATTCTCATACTCTGTCTGACAATCCTTGTACATCTTTTCTTCATGGAATACCACATTCTGACTACGAATGACTTTGTTATTCTCATAATCCCAAAGCTTATAGCCACACTCATTGCCACCGTATCCGATAAAGATGCACTTCTGGGACTTAGCATCAAGTTTTTTCCTATCCTCCCTGTCAATCAAAGCATATGCAATTCAACCAAACACCTTTAAATATGAATAATTAATCTTTTTGCCTGACCACCGCTCTTGTGGTATTTCTCCATCCAGCGCACTAGATGGACTTCTGTTGATAGGATAAATAGCTGCATCAACTGTGGCAGCCAATAAGTGTAGCGAGAGACCCGCGTGTAATCTCATGCATCTCACACGTTCTAGAATAGTCATGTTCATCCTTTCAGCTACACTGTTCTCTTGAGGAGTTCTAGGAACAGTCTTTAACCCGTATATGCCTTCTCGACTCAAATATTTTGCAAATTCCTTACTCGTGTATTCACCACCATTATCAGACTTCAGGACTTTAATATGATAACCTGTCTCTTTTTCTACCATGGTTTTCCACATTCTGAACATCCCAAAAACTTCTGATTTTTCTCTAAGAGCATATACCCAAGTCTTCCTTGTTGCATCATCAATGAATGTGACAAAATATCTCTCACCACCATAAGAGAGTTCTTGAGCAGGTCCCCATACATCAGTATGAACCAACTTTAGCTTCTGGCCTTTATTTTGTCGCCCATTCAATTGAAAACTAACAGCCTTCTGTTTTCCATAAATGCAACTCTCACAAAAATCTAACTCAACTTTTTGTAAACCTAGAAGTAATTTCTTTGAGTGTAACTGCTTTACACTTTTTTCACCAATATGTCCTAAACGATAATGCCAAAGAGTAGACAAATTACCTGTAGCCATTGTAGTTGCAACCATATCACTGACATTGTCTCCTTGGAGAAGGTAAAGTGTACATGTACGCTTTCCCTTTGCTACTACTCTTGCCCATGAGGTTATCTTCCACTCTCCGCATCCAAAGGTTATTACCAAACCTTCTTCGTCAAGTTTACTGGTTGAAATCAGATTTTTCTTTAATTCCGGAATATGTGTTTCACGCAAAACTAGACGTCTTCCACCTGAGATGTTCACAGTCACAATTCCTTTCCCAACAATGGGACACATGTGGCCGTTTCCCACAACCACTTGTCCAAAATCTCCACTGGCATAATCATCAAATATGTCTCTTTGCGATGTGCAATGAAAAGAAGCACCTGAATCAATAAACCATTTATCTCGTTGTCAAGTCAAACCCCTGAGACAAACACAAGTTATCTAGCAAAGATTCATCGCTAACCACATTAGCTCCTTGATTCTCATCTTGCTGCTGCTTCTTTTTGTAGGCTTCACATTGAAACCTCCGGTTTCCGGTTTTATGACAAAACCAACACTCATCTTTTGCAACCTGTCTCTAACCCCTTGATAGTGATCTGCCACGCCCGCTGAATTTTCCTCTACTTTTACTTCTTCCACGGTTCTCCCTTTGCGAGTGCCGTTGAAGATGTAGATGCAGAAAAATTATCTCCACCTAAGACTTTCCTTCGCATCTCTTCATCCATGATACTACTCACAGCATCATCAAGAGTTAAATCATCCTTCATAGTGCTTGAAATTCCCTGCATTGCGGTACTGTAGCTTTCTGGAAGAGAACATAAAAATAATAAAGCTTAAAGCTTCATATCTAAATTTATGCTTGCAGATTCCAATTGACCCATGACCTGCGTGAAACTATTAATATGCTCTACTACAGAACCTCTATCAGATAGCTTCATATTAACCAGTTTCTTCAGCAAAAATACCTAATTTGATGTGGATGGCTTCTCATAAATATTCGTTAGAATATCCATGGCTTCTTTTGCAGTTTTTGCTTTCGCGATGTGGTACCCTGTCTTTTTCGTCAACCCTAGACGAATCACACCTAATGCCTTTCAATCAAGAATTTTCCATCTGGCTTCTGCTATTGGATCCACTTCCGCCATCTCGGGTTTCCAACCCTCAAGTGGTGCATAGAGATCTTTTTGATAAAGATAATCCTCGATTTGTAGTTTCCACCATCCGAAATCCTCCCCATCGAACTTATCGATTCTGATTTTATCTTCTGCCATCTTGTTTGCTTTCAATCAAACGTCACCGAAAAACCCTTGATGTTCTCGATTAGCCAACCCAGGCTCTGATACCAATTGTTACGAAATTGCACGTCGATTCCAGAAAAATAACGCTCGCAAACAATTCACCAGGTAGAATATAATAATAAAATAACATAATCAAAAGGACACGCCAGCAAATTTGTTATCAAAGTTCACCCAAACTTGGGCTATGTCTCCGCGCAGAGGCACTCTGCAAATCCATTAGACTTCAGAAAAAGTTGGAATACAACAATGATCTTATCTCAAGATCGGGGCACAAAGAGATTGAGGACCCTCATAAAGAAAAAAACTCACTTTTTTTTTCTCTCTTTTTCTTGTCTCTCTATTTTCTTTTTCAGCGTCTTGATGGCTAGGGTTTTGCCATTGTAATATAAATGTATCACTTTTAACCTAATAGCAAATCTAATAGAAAAGACAAAAAAGCCCCTAAAAACAAATATTTTGCTTCATCTATAACAGGCTGTCCTTGAGACGGACTGCCCTTGAGGCGGCTGACCTTGAGGTGCAGCAGATGGTGGACATGTTGCGGATACCAATGATCCATCCGCACAATAACAAGCCGTTGTATTCTTTGAGATGTCATAACCGCAGACACCTTTCGAATGAGCACACCTTTTACACGCCGCAGAATCCACCTCTAACCTGACCTCGAATCCTTGCTTCCCTAGCGCCACCAAGTTCACCGAACCATAAGCCAACTGCTGGGACAATAGATTCTGATAGACGGGGATCACTACGCTCGCAGAGCAACTTCCTGGCCCTCTAGCCCCAGAAGCCCAACAACCGTATATTGTAGCACGACCACTTATGGTGCATGAGAACGAGTTGCCAGCGCTTGACACGCCCGGACAGCCGTAGATGATTGTGAAGTTGCTGTAGCCATTGACCATGCTGAAGAGCGCAGGGTCGAGGGTGGTGTTAATGAAGTCAGGGGAGCAGATTCTGGTGGAGAAATCTTCCCGCGCGATTTGTAGGACCTCGGAATTGGGGTAGATGCCGAGAACCTTGTATTTGACATTGAATATCGTGATACTGGTATCGTTACCCTCGCAAGCAAGTTGTAGCGCTGGGTGGCCACAACTGTTGGGTCGGTTCCCGCCCCAAAAAGGGAAGCCAACGCCTTCGATGTTCCCACAGTTGAACAGGTAGCTGCATTTTGAGTACAAGTCATCATTGCCCTGCGATTGAGTCATATTGATCATCAAGACCAAGAACATGGTGCATAACGGAAGGTGCGTATTCATTCTGGTGGGGACGGATTTCCTGATCAGTTGGATGGACAGGGGTTGTTTTCGTTTCAGCAAACAAATAGCAGGCTCAAGAATTGTCATAATGGCCTTCTTAGTTGACCAATCAAAGGCAGTGGGACCCATCTTAATAAAAGAGAGACAGAAAGACTCGGTCAACAAAATAAAAAGAAGACCATCGTGAGATAAAGGAAAATGAGAGACCAGAAAGGGGAAAGAAAGAGAGAAGAAGAAGAAAGGAAGGGAAAAAGAGAAAAAGGAAAAGAAAGGAAAAGAAAGGAAAGGGGTTTCTGTGAGTGCACGTCACGAGGATTGTGAATTACGGCATTGTGGAGCCGTGGGTTTGACGGTAGTCATTTTAGAGCAACGGTTTTGTCAAAGCGAGATTTTAGGGTTCGCGTGTGAGTTCCACGTTCATTTAGATTGCAATAATCACTTTGAGTGGACGATTTGTAGGCACATAAGTATCGTTTTGTTAGCATTTAAGTGTTATTTAGTCATTTCTCAGTCGAGGTAGTGTTTAATTGATAATATCATAACATAACCATATGATATTATCGATCAAATGAATCTTACTTTTATAGGTATATAGTTATGTTAAGGCGGTATAACTCATCTTTATCTTGTTCGTGTATAATATATTGGAATTAGATAAACAAGTCTTGTTATGATTTTGTAAATATGTATAGTGGGTGCTCGATTTGCTAAGATGAGAAACGCACTATTCATTAGGCTGTGGTTGCTCATTCCACTTGTTTTTCATGCTTTCAGATTCCTTAGTTAGCGGCAAATAGGGCGAGAGCGCTATTAGTGGGGAACTTTTGGGAGTTAATTTTTTTTTTTTTTTAATATGGTTTAAGGTCGCATCTTTCGAGAGGAAGGATGATCATGTCATTACCCCTTTTCCTGTTTGACTCAAGATGTGACAAGAAAGATGGGTTGTGAGTGATGAATCACTAAAGTGGAAGATAGAAAATAATTCGGGCAGAGTTGAAAATAGGAGTCTTTATTGACTTGTTAGGAAGCTAAGCCTAATCAATGACCCTGTGAAAGGCTCTAACATTGGAAACTTCTTAAAGACTAACTACATAATTGAAATTAAACTTAAACTAACAACCAAAGCCATTTTCCATATGCTTGTGTCTTGAACGGCCTCATCTACTTACCACCCAATCCCACCTACCCAATCTACATGGCAATGGAGCTTTTGTGCCCCCTATCTAGTACTATAGTATACTGAGATAAGAAATGAAAAAAGCTTGGGCCTAACAAGAAGGGATAAATATCACCAAATCCATGATTAGGTCTACAAAGACATTGCAAGTGATCAAAATTACGAGAAAATCTCAACGTTAAAATTATTCCCAATTGAGAAAGAGAATATGTGTGCAAGGTAGAAATACATGATCAAGATCTATAAAAAGTTATTTATTTTTAAGATAATAAGATAATATGATTAAGTTGAAATCATAAAAGCATTAAAGTTTTATTGGCGAAATTCTTTGAGCCAATCGGACCACGATAAAAAGGATCATTGTCCAAAAAATTATAAATCTATTATACAGCGACCAATTCAATCCTAAACCTTTCAATTGTGTCAATTTAGTCCTAAATATTTTGATCATTTGTCGATTTAGTCATAAACCTTTGAATTGTGCCAATTTAGTCCTAAACATCTTGAAACTTTGCCGCTTCAGCCCTCAAGATTATATTGGCAAATTGTTAAAAGTTTAAATCCAAATTGGCAAATATTCAAAAGGTCTAAAACTAAATTGCGAAATCATCCAAAGACTTAAATCTTAATTGTATTATAGGTTTCAAGAGTCAAAAGTTCAAGTCTCTAGGTGTTTTAATACACTATCTAGTTCCTACGTGTTTATTAATTAGGTAGTTCTCTTATCTTTGATACTCAGTATGTTCCATATGTATAGTCCCTCTATATATTGAAGAGAATTCTCAAATCGAAGCAAGTTGATTTCTTCCTTGGTGGTGAGCTAAGAAGCCATGTATCCCCGCTAGTGATTTTCTACGAGCCTTGGTAGTGAACTTCTTCTATCCTGAAATCTTGTATCCTCGACTAGTGATTTTCTATAGGTCTTGGTGGTGAACTTTGTCAATTTCGATCTTGATCCTCAATTGGTGGCATGTCTTGTATGCCTTGGTTGTAATTGTATTATTCTTTCATTTGCATTAGCCTATCTATATCCATTCCACACAATTTGAATCTATTCCCCACCCCGCAACCGTAACACTATCGGCGACCTTCGACAATGAAGTGTGTTTAGAATATGAAGATGGTCTCGCTAGACAAGATAGATAGGACTTTGGTGGCATAGGAAAGAGCTCATGGCTTCCTTCAAGCATCTCTATCACTTTAAAGATGGGTGGACGATCCGATGAAATGGTTTGAATGCACCACAAGCTTGTCTAAACCAATTTCCTCGTGATCTCTCCCTCTTCCACAGTCGTTATTCCAGGCCACTTTAGATGTTTACCTAACTCAAGACGTTGCCGAGGCTGAGGATGGGCTGGTGGGAGCCGCTAGAGCAGTTCAGGCCAAGCCCAGAGTATCCCCAGCATGCATCGGCATTGCCCTGGCCGCCACTGCTTCAGAAAGGGTAGCTTATTTGGAGGCCACTGCATTCAGATGGAGAACGAGTCGGTGAGAAGGCACCACTGCCGTCACAGGAGTTGTTGAAGAAGAGGAAGAGGAAATGGAGTGAGTGATTGGACATCGTGCAGTCCCGCAGATGATTTAAACCGCGTATCGGACTAACCTTAATATGTGTACTGGCGCATCAACAACTTCGGATGATGCTAGAGGTATGGAGACTCGTGGTTCGCGAATGCCATATTCAAACTTCTTGATCTCAATAAGAGTCTATTACACTGTTATATGTATATATGTTGACTCTTCATTTCTAGGTTCGTAGCCTCTGCAGTAACGTCATCAATGTTACCCACCAAATTAAAGGATAGTTCCGGCACATTCAGATTGTGCAATGGACTTTGACTTGAATTCTGTCGGGAGAAATAGTCAAATTCAAATATGTTAATTAAGGGTCATTCGTTTCATGGAAAATGAGCAATTTCCGGAAAATATTTTCCTAGAAGTCATTTTCCAGGAAAATAACAATATTTTTTTGTGTTCGGCTAAAACCTGAAAATGTTTCGGAAAATATTTTCCGGTGTTCGGTAAGGAAAATATTTTCCGCTTACCAGATTGGCGAGTGCGAGCGTCAAGCTCGAGGCTCGCCAGATCGACGAGCACAAGTTTGAGATCGACGAGCTTGAGGTTCACTTGGTCCGACGACTAGCCAAGAAAGAAGAAAATGGGAAAAAAAAGAAAAAAAAAAAAAAAAGGAAATTAAAAATAATTCGAATTAAAAAAAGAAAAAGAAAATTAAAAAATAATTTGAACGAAGAAAGAAAAGAAGAAAAATAAATGGGAGGAGAAAGTCGGGATTTGTAAAGGTGTGAGTTAAGAAAGATCAAGTGAGGAAAATATTTTCCACTACTTTAGAAGACTTTTTTCCTTTGATGGAAAATATTTTCCTCAAGAAATTCATTTTCCGTGAAATGAACGCTGGAAAATCCGAAAAACGTTTTCCCGAAAATTATTTTCCGCAAAACGAACAGACCCTAAAACACATTCAGTTCTAGCGGCCAAAAAACAAAGAAAGGTCGTTTGGGCGGTGGAATTCGATTGGGCTAAATCTCAAAGTATACAATTATGCAGTTGTTCAATTTAAGGTCAGCTGGTGTTGATGCCATTTACCATATACGGAAGGTCATTTCATTTCTTGTGAAGGCAGGATTAAGTTCATCAGTGTCTATTAAATGATGTCAGTATCAGTCCCTTTACAAAGGAAGAGTACAAAGAACTACATCATAAAAGTAAAAGCAGGTTGGTACGGATTTGATAAATCTTGCGAATATTTTGATAATGTGATAATCGCTGTTGATATTCCATTTACTTAGTCTGAAGCTTGAACAATTTGATAGACAATTTAATTTTCAACAAAATGAACAGCGTTAAGTACCTGAAAACAAGAAAATGTGGTGACTCGAACCTAGAGGCTAGGAATAAGCGAGAAAGACAACTAGGATTTTCAGTTGAACGGTCCTTGGAGTTTAACAAAAATGTCGCTCATCTCACTGGTCATGTTATACATTCATAGAATATCAATCTACAAGATGGTGGAAGAGTAAGGTTGCTGGGAACTATTTTTGTGAGTTCTATGAGAGATGAAATTGATCTTCCAAGTTCCAAGTGTGATTACAAATAGCTTTCAGAGAGCATTTGTGTTGGGATTTCATGAATCATGTATATGTCACGGCCCAAAAGAGCGACGATCCAAGAGGTTTCTATGGGCAGGCCATGACACGCCTTTGGATCAAACGATCCTCGGCTTGTATCCCCGACACTTAGAATTTTCTCCAAGAATATTCCTGGGAGCGGGCGATACTGTATTCATACGCATACGATATAAATGCGGGTAGTTGTAATTAATATGGGTAGGAGGTAGTTGAGGAGATCTAATCTCCATCGTCAGATCGAGGAGAGATCTACGGATACGGTTTGCCTTATCTTTGTATAAGAAGGGGTCTCCTCCCCCTCATTTGTATCATCTCATTCTCAAGTGAATATAATCAAAGCTTCTCTCTCTAAGAGTTTCTTTCTCTAAGATCCTTGTGAGTGAGTATGAGTAAAGCTGACTTGGGAGAAATCCTAAGGCCGCACGGGCAAGGGAATGCTAGATCGATTGGCCCATGACAAGTGGTATCAAAGCTGTGTTTTGTTCCAAGAGCAAGTACAATGGCTTATCCATGATCTGATGAGGCACTCGCTATGGGTGGTGACTGCGCTAATCGTGGGCGGAATGCCGAGAAGACTAGGGGTAAGAAGAATGGCGTGGTGCTTCGAGTGACCCGATGGGGGATCTTGCACAGAGGGTGACGAAGCTGGAGTTGTTCGTCTTCGATGTCCAAGGATCGGTCGACGACCTGACCCAAACCGTAGACGGAGTAGATGCTGGAAGGGAGGAGCTGGTTGCCGAGATGCAAGAGCTCAAGACAAGCATGGGAGAACTCTGACACGAGTTGCTGGGGACTCTAAAGGAAGAGCTAGCACAACAGTACGAACCCTTGGAGGCGACAATAACGGCCATGCGTGCGGAGATAGCAGAGCTTACAAGTAAGCTCGTTGAATCGGAAGCAGCACGCTTGAACGGGGTGATCACGGTGCAAGCTCCACGAGTGGACACGCCAAAGCCGAAGGAATTCCGGGGCTCCTGGGTGGCCAAGGACATTGACAACTTCCTATGGTACATGGAGAGGTACTTCCAAGCCATGGGAATCAACGACGAGCAATCACGGGTAAACACTGCATCTATGTATCTGGTTGATAATGCATTGTTGTGGTGGCGTCGTCGGTCGGATGATAGGTGTGGGAATCCTATCACGACCTGGGGTGGATTCGTCGAAGAGTTCCGACAGAACTACTTTCCTGCATATGCGGAGGAGGAAGCTCGTGATGAGCTGAAGCGTCTCGAGCAGAAAGGTGGTGTGCGTGACTACATCAAGTGGTTCTCGGAGTTGCTACTCCAAATCCCTTTGATGAACGAGGTAGAAGCGTATCACCAGTTTATGAGTGGTCTCAAGACATGGACCAAGCAAGAGCTCAAGCCCTCATCGGGTATGCAAAGGAGGGCAAGACTCGACAATTCTGGTGTAAGGACGAACTCCTCTACACCAAAGGAAGGTGGCTGTACGTGCCCTTCCATGGGAAGTTGAGGAAGGAGATCTTGCGAGAGTGCCACGACTCAAAGTGGGCGGGTCATCCAGGGATCTACCGCATGCTGGCCCTCGTCGAAGATTAGTACTACTGGCCATAGATGCGGGACGACGTGGAGGCATATGTGAAGACTTGTCTGGTCTGCCAACAAGACAAGCTGGAGCAACGTTCGTCGCCGGGTCTGCTGGAGCCACTTCCCATTCCAACTCGTCCATGGGAGAGTGTCTCCATGGACTTTATAGTCAACCTCCCGAAGTCCGAAGGGTATCGGACTCTCATGGTCATGGTGGACAGGTTTTCCAAGTACGCGACCTTTGTGCCTGCAACGAAGGATTGTCCGGCTGAGGAGGCGGCAAAGCTATTCATGAAGCACGTGGTCAAGTACTGGGGTGTACCACAAACGATCGTGAGTGATCGTGATCCTCGTTTCACGGGGCGGTTTTGGTCCGAGTTGTTCAAGCTGCTGGGGTCGAAGCTGAATATGTTGACGAGTTTGCATCCTCAAACCGACGGTCAGACGGAGCGAGTCAATGCACTCTTGGAGATTTATCTCCGGCACTACATGAGCACAACGCAAGTGAATTGGGCGAAGCTGATCGACGTAGCCTAGTTCTCTTATAATCTGCAGCGGAGCGAGTCGACTAGTCAGAGCCCGTTTGAGATCGCGACTGGGCAGCAACCGAACACCCCGAGTGTGATCGTATCGGGTTATCGGGGGAGTAGTCCGCCCACGTACAAGTTTGCAAAAAATTGGCAAGAGCAGGCCGATTTGGCAAGGACATGTCTACACAAAGCGTCAAAACGCATGAAGAAATGGGCGGATAAGAAGCGTCGGCACGTGGAGTTCCAGGTGAGGGACCAAGTGTTGGCCAAGCTACACGTGGTCCTTCGATACAAGGACATGCACAAGGGGTTGATCTGACGCTACGAAGGGCCATTTCGTGTGCTGCAATAGGTCGGGAATGTCGCATACAAGCTGGAGTTACCACCTAAACTCAAGGTACATCCAGTTTTCCATATGAGTATGCTTAAGCCTTTCTAGGTTGATGAGGAAGATCCGGATCGAGGGGAGTCCCACCGGGCACCACTCGGGGGCAAAAACCTCGTGTGATCAAGAGGTCAAGAGCATCGTGGTTGATCGAGTCATACGGAAGCGGTATTGCACACCCAAGCAAGAGTACTTGATCTGATGGAATGGTCTTCCAGAGAGTGAAGCAAGTTGGGAGCCCGCAGAGAGTCTTTGGCAGTTCAAGAAGCAGATTGATGCCTTTCATGCCGAAGACACGACGAGGGCGTCGCCTGATTAGGTGGGGGAGAATGTCACGGCACGAAAGAGCGACGATCCAAGAGGTTTCTATGGGCAGGCCATGACACGCCTTTGGATCAAGCGACCCTCGGCTTGTATCCCCGACACTTATGGCGTGTTTGGTAATGATTCTGTTCCCGGGAACAAATTCTGATCAGAAATGATTATTTTTTATTATGTTCCTGGGAACTGATTCTGAGTAAAAGAACGTGTTTGGTAACTGTACAAAATTTCTGATTCTAGAATAGAATTGCGTTTGGTACCGTGTTCATTGATTATGTTCCAAATCAATTTATTTTAATTTTTAAATAATTTTTATAATTTTTTCCTTTTTTTTTCTTTTCTTTTTTTCCCTTTTTTTTCCTTGTTTCTGTTTTCTTTTTTTCTTTTTCTCCTATTCTAATTCTTCTTGGTCGGTCGCCGAGTCCCAGGCAAGGTTGGCCCTCGTTGGCTCGGCCTCGTCGGACCTCGCCCTAGCCTGGTGAGCCTCCGACGAGCTCGCCGTACGGGTTGCCGGCGACCAGCGGCGGCGATCGGCGGCGGCAGCAGTCGGCGATGGGGTGGACGGCGGCCGGCGGCGGGGTGGACAGCGGTGGCGACGGGTGGCAGCAGACGGCGGTGGACGGCGGGGGACGGCGACGGCAGCAGATGGCGGCAAGCGGCGGCAGGCAGCGGTCGTGGGATGGCGGTCGATGAAGAAGAAGAAAAGAGAAGAAGAAGAGTTTTGATTCTCAATTTCATTCTCGGAACAAGAATAAACTTTTTTTTTATTCTTGATTCTTGTCCCAAATTGATTCTAGGAACAAATTTGTTCCCAGGAACAAAAATTTTATCAAATGCGATTCTCGTCCCAAACTGATTCTGGGAATAAAAAATCAAAATTTGGCACTGTTAAGATGATTACCAAACAGGCCCTTAGAGTTTTCTCCTAGAATACTCCTGGGAGCAGGTGATATTGTATTTGTACGCATACGATATAAATGCGGGTAGTTGTAATTAATATGGGTAGGAGGTAGTTGAGGAGATCTAATCTCCACCGTCAGATTGAGGAGAGATCTACGGATACGGTTTGCCTTGTCTTTATATAAGAAGGGGTCTCCTCCCCCTCATTTGTATCATCTCATTCTCAAGTGAATACAATCAGAGCTTCTCTCTCTAAGAGTTTCTCTCTCTAAGATCCTTATGAGTGAGTGTGAGTAAGGCTGACTTGGGAGAAAATCCTAATACCGCACGGACAAGGGAACGCTAGATCGATCGGCCCGTGACATATAGGTAAAATTAACAAAAGAACGCAACGGAAACAAAGATGATATATTTTATACATGATTCTCGAAGGCGTTGTTCATGCGTTTTAATCAAAAATCTGAATATAAAAGGAAGTTAAACGAATTACCTTTTGAAGCGCTTTAAACTAGGGGTGTCAACGGTTCGGTTCGGTTCGATTTTTTTGAAAAACCGAACCGAACCGAACCGTTAGAAAAATCCTCCGAACCGAACCGAATGAGACCCGAACCAAATACGAACCAAGAGAGAATTTTAACAAAATGAGATTTGATTAACCATCTAAAGGTTAAGTCAAATATACCAAGTGGAAATATCCTAATCAAAGGAGATCTTTCACACTGACTCTCAAAAAGGGCTTTTGTACCCAACCATTGATATGGGAAAACTGTTTAATCCTCACTAGAGAAATCTCACTCAACCTATGTCTAAGGTTTTCGGAAACGTTCACAGTGAATACAATCCATTGATCAAAAGGTCTTTTAAAGGGACCATAATGATGGCTTGGTCATGGCTTACACAAAGGGTATGCATTTTGAGGCCAAGATATGAAAATTCAATCAATATCTTCATCGGGTTTACAAGTCAAGAACCTTGAAGATAAGATAAGATAGGATTGCTTCCACTCCTTCTAGCGGTAGCTCCTATGTGGTACTCTCATTTCAACTCGAACCATCCCAATCGGAAGAGACTTCGGATAAGGGTTGTAGTGTTGGTTCGGGTGAGGCTTAGAAAAGGCTTGAAAAATTTTCAAACATCCAAGGGTTAAAAGTGAGTGATTATCTTGGCATCATTACCATCACACGACTTTTCAAAAAATTTGACTCTTGAACTTTATCCTATCTCGAGAGTCCTTTTGGTAATTTGTCTTAAGACATGAGAGCTTTGCTCTTTGTTCTAATGACATTGCTTGCAATACATGTTTTTTCTTGCAAGGCATTTCTTTTGTTTTTCAACAGACAGTCTTTTGTCATGACCATTGATTTCGCTTTTCTTCGCACTTTTGCTTTTCTTTGCATTTTTTTTATGGGCATTGGCCTTGCTTTTACCAGGCATACTGCTTTTTCATGCCCCCTAGTTTTCATTCTCTTTTGAGTATCTAGGACTCTCGAGTGACATTTACCAATATTCTCACTTTTGTTGGTAAATCATGTGCCTTGCCCCAGTGTGGGGAGATAATCATCACCTGGGGTTATGAAAGAATTGCATAAGGCTCAAATTGGCTAAGCAAAGGGTACTTGTGTTTGTGATAGTGAACGGAATGCTCTTCGTCACTTCGGGATGCTTCGAGTTTCGATAAGAAATCACCTGAAGCTAACACAAGAAGATTGATACAAGTGAAAGCAATAAAATCTTTCTCAATCTTTTGCTCCATAATCTTCAACCAAGACCCCCTATTTTGCCCCAATGTGGGGTTGTTCTTGACAGGGTTATTTTAGAAATGCTCCATATTTGGCTCAAAGTGGCTTGCAAGGGATATTATTAATGTTTGGGATTGAGAAATGAAATACCTTTAAATCATGTATTCACTGTGAATGAATCCTATGCCCTAAGACATGGTTCTTTCCACTCAATTCTCTCAAGGAGTGTATAAGGACGTATTTGGTAAAGGGGTTGCCTCTCATCATTTTAGGCATTACCACCTGGCATATTTAACAATCCTTTTCAGGTTTTCCAAAGCACACTTTGGTTAAATTCAACTCCTTGGGGAATGAAAATGTAATGAAATTTTGTTTGAAATGACATGCTTCCTTGACCCTACTGGGGAGAGTTTTGGGAATAATGTTGAATAAAATTTGTGGACAGAACAGGCTTTGCTTAGCACAAAGGTCACTCCTAGAGTTCTAACCGATTCTAGAGTTCTAATTGATTCTTCAGCATTCTAAGGAACTGGGTCACTTCTGAGTTGTAAAGAAGATGGCAATTTTTTGAAAGTTCTGCATTTCTGAGATGAATCTCTTATGAACAGGTAGAATCTTCATCAGAGATCCTGCAAAATGAACAAACAATGTAGATGCAATATGTATGCATGCGATGCATAATGCAAATATCCTAAAGTGGCTCGGATTAAATCCAACAGTGGCTCAAAGGCCATTCCATTTATTCATGGATAATACTTTTTGAAAAATCTTTTGAATGCGAATCCGAGCCATGCAAATGACTATCATGATGTGAAATGTCATGCCCAAGATGCAATCGAAAAATGGTTAATGAATGCAATGCATATAAATGTCATGAAAAATTTGTTTTCAAATTCGAGTTTTTGAAGAAATTTATTGGGAACTAGCCCTCATGTCATTGGACGTCATCGTTCCACTAAAACATTTTGAAACTATAGATCGTGTAGAGGCTCATGCCTCAAAGCATCATCATAGGACTGATTTAGGCCTCACACATCTATTAACAAAACGTGAATTTTTATTAATATGCAAAAATTGCATTACAACATTGATCATCCTGGATTCATAGAGTTTGTGATCCAGATTATTACAAGTAGAAACGAATGCAATTAATAGAATTCCCTCATGGGGGAGAAACGAATGGAATTCCCTCGCAGGGGAGAAATGAATGGAATACAAATAAAAATTAAATGCCAAAACTAAGAATACCCCTTACATAGTGGGAATTGTGGGCTCTTCATTTCCATCGATAGTGCCAACCATGTTGACATCTTCAGAATGTTTTGGAAGGGGGTTTTGTTGGACATTTGGTGCTGAGTCCTTAAAGGTGAGTAGTTTTTTATCTAGCAAATTCTGGATTTTAGAACGGAGCACCATACAGTTGTCCACATGATGACCTTTCTCTCCCATATGATATTCACATGTCTTATTAAGGTCGTACCCAGCATACTTTGGCAGATTATCCCTCGGGATCTCTTTCGCCACAAGATGATTTTCGATCAACATTGGAAGTAGTTGTGACATGGGTCTAGGCAATGGAGTAAATTGCCTTTGAGGAGTTTTTCCTTTGCGATCAAAGTTTCAAGAGGAGCCCCCTACTTCCATGGCAGGTTTATGAGCTTGAGGGTTGTGATGCTTCGAGAAGAGGAATTTTGTATATAAGCAATCTCCACGTCGATTCCTTATCTCTCTTCGGGGCATATCGACGATTTGTGGTCTCAGTCAACCTTCCTTCACGCATGATCCCCTCGATGCGTTCACCTAACTCCACAAATGTGGCAAAGTTCATACATGTATGGTTGTACATCTTTTCGAAAAAATCACGGGGCATAGCTTGAAGCAGCAATTTCATGGTCTCTTTCTCAGACAATGGCGGTTTTACTTGAGACGCAGTGACCCTCCATCTTTGTGCGTAGGCTCTAAATGATTCAGTTCTCTTTTTCTCGACCCGGACTAATTCTTCTCGAGTCGGAGCAATTTCAGTATTGAATTTGTATTGCTGAAGGAATTCATCAACGAGATCTTCCCAAGTACGGATCTTCTCCATGTCCAACTCTATAAACCATGTTAACGCAGGACCAACCAAGCTGTCCTGAAATGAATTGATCAAGAGTGGGGGATTATCTGAATAACGGGCCATCTTGCCCAGATAATATTTCAAATGAGTCTTAGGACATCCGATGCCGTCATATTTCCTTGTGAACTCAGGCTCCTTGTAGTATTCGGGGACATTAACTTTGGCAAATGGCGAAGTTTATCAAACCCCATGAATCGATAGCCTTGCAACATGCAAAGGCGCTCCTCAATTTTCGCAAGACACCTTGCATTTTCTTCATCGAAGTGCGAAGTTGGAATCTCCTTATAGGGGGGCTCTGGACCAATAACTATTGGGATTGCAGTGGGAATTTCTTCAGCAGGCCCTTTCCTCACAGGCTCTACCATCGGAGCTTCAGCGGGCGCTGTAGGAATTTTCATGGTAGACGAAGCAGGAGTTACAAACGTCAAGTTTCTGACTTGGCTAGAGAGATCAGCCAATAATGCCATCATTTGCGCCATTTGATTTTCCATATTAATGACATGGGCTCGGGTGTCTTCGTTCTCCATTTTTGTTTGGCAGCGAGTACGTATAACAAATCTTTCTTCAGCCGTCTTTCAAAATCTCCTGAAAAAAGAAAACGACTCGAATTAGTACAGGTTAAAAGAAACCATTAAGGTACAAATCCTAGTCAATTTTATATTTTCTTAAGATGAAATAATGATAAGAAGTGTATATGATCCCAGTATCATATAACACCCTCTTATCAAAATTTCTTCAAAAGAAATTATACAATTGAAAAGGAACGACGACAAATATTTAATCAAAATGCCCATTTTCTAAAAATTACATGGAAATGTTCATGAATTTCATTCATTTCAATCGAACAATTACAAGGGAAAATAGAACCTTGCTTTCTTGAAGCTTACAAAGTGGTTTGATTTGACATGTGATTTTTACATGGGATATGAAAATGAATACAAGTAAACCTCAATAGAAAAGAGGGAAACACAAAGGAAATCCCTTTACAAGAAAGGCATATGAAATGGAAACCTAAGGACTAGGTGGGATCCTGCGGAGACGCTTGTTTTCATGGGCCAAGCGTTCCTCATCGATTAGGACATTGTCTTCTTGCTCCTGAATATGAGCTCGCCAAAAACCTTGAGGTTCGGGAATATCTGGCAACTGAACCTCGAGCTCAGGTTCTACTTGACGATATATGTAATCGATGGTAGCTTGATGAGTCTTCATCTCTCCTTCCAAATCAGCTTCATCGACGGCAACCACGTAATGCAAGGAATGGGAGTACCAAATCCCAATAGCAGCTTGAATTGTGGCCTTGATATGGTCAATTTGGTTTTCCTTGATGACTTTATCGTGATAATCAATACGATATAACCCCAGCTTAAGGATTGGTGGGATCGTTTGAAGTGCGCGATATTGACGGAGTACCCTCAAAGGGTAATATGACGTTAAACCCGTCAGTCCCACGAGGGGGAGTGGATCGTCAACTCCATTAAAAAGGCGCACCTCGGGATTCCCAAGCCACCGAACATGCCATTGAATTAAGCTAGGGTTGAGGTTTTTGAGGAAATGAAACCACGTAGAGAAAGACCATGATGGAAAGGATTCATTTCTTTGGGAAAATCTAAGAATTGGATGATGATATTTTGTGACATCAACAATCTTCATGTGAGGGGCAAACTCTTTGATATGTGAAAAGAGCCAAATTTGGAGAAGTCCTAATGGAGCTCTAAGATTTCCTCGACCATTTGCTTTGAAACGATTAAGAGACACAAAAGTTTCAGCAAGGATCATGTGTGTAAAACAATTAAAGGCGCAGACTTGATTAACAATGTGAGTGACTAAAGGATCCATTGTTTTTCGGGTGTGTGGGAATATAACAAAGCCGAAGAACATGAGTAGGAAGACACGAGGAATTTGGTTCCAGATTTAGACTTAAGGTCAAGGAAATATTTCTCGAGGAAATTATAAGGCATACCATGAGAATTTCCATTAAGAATGGCTTCAATTTTATCAGTAGGGATATTAAGGAATTGACTTAGAAGAGAAATCGGGTTTTGACCAATAGGAGGAGTGACGAAGCCTAAAGAAGCTTTACCTAATCCAATGGCTTTTTGAAACTCCTCAATTGTAGGGGTCAATTCATATTGATTAAACACGAAAGTGGAAGTCATGGGATTCCAAAAATGAACCAATGCTTTGACCATTGCAATACGTGGTTCGACTTTTAATAAAGTCGGGAGGAAGCCTATACGTTTTTCCACATAGTCTTGATGTCTTGGGTCGAGCTTCTCCCATAAAGTCTTGAGATTCCCAGGCACGGGGATTACATCCACTTCGGGTTTACCCATCTAACCCTAAACCTAAAGGGGCATCCATGATTAAAACATATCGTTGTTGAAATATAAAGTGCATAATTGAAATATGGAGAGCAAAAATATAAGAGCGATAAAAAGGAACGATCTTTTACCCACCAAACACATGGCAAGCACAAGTCACATGTCGCATGGCGTGAGGTGTCGACGCCTAAGGTGAGGGTGCTAAAGGCTCAAGGTCCTCATCCCAAATGATAAAAATAGTTTACCCACCGCTACTATCATCGGTCAGTGCTATCTTTATCAGTTGGGATAAGCGGGTTTATGTAAGTAATGGATTACCACGAGTATTCACTCGCAGATTCCACCCATAAACCTTCCTAAGGTCCTAGATTGGGCGATCGGGGTTTTAGACCGCGGTTGTGTGTGCGGTGTCGTGCTAAAGTTTGTAAACATGCATTTAAATTTAAACATCCAGCACTTCAATATAAACCCTCATACATTCATACATCCTTACACCATCTGCAAAACAAAGGGTTTACAAGCACGCCTCCCCTTATAACTCCCACCTACAAGACCATTTAACACAAGGTTAGCGACTAACCTGATTTTCCACGCGACTTTGACATGCAGGCGATCCTACACAAGACATGTTAGTTAAAACACAAAAACCATTTTTGAACGGCTTCAAGTCCTCTTAATCTAGTAACATGTCCCCAGCGGAGTCGCCAAGTCTGTCGCGACCCGATCTCGCCGCCCCTCGATGTCGAAGGGAGAAAGGTCGGATTTAGGGATACTTGATCATAAGATCGCGAACTCTCCTAACCCTCGATTGGGTTTTCTAGCCGACCCCCAAAAAAATAAATAAGGCTAATGGCGACTCCTGTATATTCTTAGGTTGTTAAATACCTAGATCGTATAAATAAATTCGCTGTCACGCGGGTACGAGCTTGGGAGAGCTCGCGATCTTATGATCAAGTATCCCTAAATCCGACCTTTCTCCCTTCGACATTGAGGGGCAGCGAGATCGGGTCGCGACACAGACGACCAAATATAACCTAAGTGTCCAAATAACGAAGGAAAAAATGACAAAAAGAGAGCACGGAAGCCCAAACTAACCAGTTAAGAGGCTGCTTGGTCTGAATTAACCTGTTGAAAGATTGGAGCGTTGTGATTTATCCCGTCCCTCTAACTCGGGCTTATGGCTTGCGAAAAATGTTGAAATTGTGACAAAATTTATACAAATTAGAACTCCTGGTACGTTACTTGTTGGTTCGGTGATTTGGTTAGACTTGGAGAATGTTTTTCCACCTTCTACTTGATCTTTTTTGTTGATAAGTGATGAATTAAGCACGAATTCCCCAAGTATCAGTGAGACTAAGCTCACAGGTAAGGACTTAAAAAAAAAAAAATCATAGCATTTGGTGAGGTGTGGAATGACCAAACAAATTGGCTGTCGGGTAGAGGATTACAACTGCGCTAAATCTCATAGTATATAACCATGCGATTGTTAATTTTCAAGTTAGCTTTGGTCAACACCATTTATCATTTTGGAAAGGTGCTTGGTTTGTGTTGAAGATGTTATTAAGATGTAATCAATTATTGAGTGCCTCATGGGAACTTGTTAATTAGTTAATTGAAGAAATATTACATTTCCATTGCACTTAATGTCCATGTAATCAGCTTTTTAAAAATTGAAACTTTCCATCTAAGATATCCTTGACAAGGTTTACAGAATAAGTTAACAAAGACTACTCAAATTCACCAATGTGAGTTAAGGTCAAGTATCACTGTATCAGTCTTGTATATTTGCAGAAACTAGCAGACAGATGTAAAACCGAGTAGCTTTGTTGAGACTAAGAAATCAAATAAATAGGTTGATTACTTGATAGGTGTTGTTTTTGTAATACCAGAATTTGCTATGCAAAGTAACCTGGTAATAGCAATGCTAATTCTATTGTCACCAATATTTTCTGGTTCCTAAATTGGATAAGCACACCAAAAGTGAGCAAGATACCTCTTTGATCACATATAAAACCAAGTTTCATAAAATGGAAAAATAAAAAATAAAGGCATTGTGAAAATATTTCCCTACGTAGGATGATTTGAGATGACTTTTGCCTATTGGAGAAATAAATGGCAACTGGCATTGGCAAGGGCACATCCTAATTTGGGATTCGCAAATCAGGAAATTCGGACTTGGAGCCAAACAATTCGTACTTAGAGCGTCAAATTTGAAGGAAAAAAACAAACTTGAGGGGGAAATTGCCATTAGCCCCGAAATTATTTTTATTTTTGGTCCAATCCCCCGAAAATGAAACTAAAAATAAATCGAAAGTATCGGAACGCAAAATCCCATGCTGTGAATGCTACTCAGGGATGGTAAGCAGCACAGGCCGCCACGCTCTCCTCAGCATCCGACACCTGAACGACCCCGCGACAGGCCGGAGGCTTCTGGACCCTCTCCGGCGCACGGCCAAGCCACCGGCGGCGACTCCCTCAGCCTCCAGCGACGAATCCCCGCGAGTCTCGTCTCTCCTCTCCGATGCCGGACCATCGAGCGGCGGAGACAGCAGGAAGAGGTCCTTCAGCTTGTGCATGCTCCCGGCGCTCGCCGGCGGGAAGTCGCGGGTGGCGCGGTCCTTCCGGCCCAACGGGTCATCGCGGCGGCTCGGGAACCGCCGGAAGAGGAGCGACTGCAGGGTCCCGCGGCGGCGGAGGCGAGCGCCGGGGCTTCGCGGGGGGATTCCGGCGGCGGGGGCGGGCTGCGTCGTGAGCGCCATGGCCTCCCGGAGAGTCGCCATTGTCTCCATCTGTGACGCAATGTGATGAAGGGAGGTCGTGCAGGGCGATGGAATCTGGAGGAGGATTTGCAGGGTCGTCTCCTTCGTGGATTCTGGGATTCATTTGGGGAATATGGAGCGAAAGAAAGAAGCCGGAAAAGGGAATATTTTGTCGTCGGGACGGCTTTGAACGCCGTCTGCTGTCTGAATCTTATTGGGCCGGCCTCCCTTCCTAAGGAAATATCCCTTACACGGGGCACGCTCTCGCGACTTTGGAACCATTTCTGTCGTGCTTGCAAAATGTCAGTTTTTTTCTTTTACAATTTCTAAAACCACGATAATTCTTTAATTTTTCTCTTCCTTTTTTTTTTTTTTTTTGGGATGACAGGTTGTTTTGGCCAAATAGCAGAGTGGTCATGGTCGATATGCCAAAAGCTGGTAGAACAGAAGGATTAAGAAATGTAATAATTTTCTATCTCAGAGTTTATTATAATAGTTATACCAATGATTATCCATGATATCAGCGATGAATTTTTTTTCTATAAAAGCTATAACAGGCGACAGACTTAATTTGTTGAAAAATGAAACGGGAAAAGGATAAATATTAATTTGTTTTTTTTTATTAGCATTTGCTTTTCTTTTTCTTTTTTCAATTTAAGGGAGTGGCTTCTTCCTTTTGCATTTTACTGTGCCCGACTCTTGTGGCAAATTTATCAGCCCATAGATGTGCATTCATAATTTATAATGGAAAATTCTAAATAAGGACTTAAAGTGTCTTGATTTTCTCAAATAGAGATCTAAAATGGTCAAAACTGTCTCAAATAATAAGCGCCTAAAGTGATTATAGTTGTTTCAAATAAAGGCTTAACTTCGCTAGCCCACCGACTAACAAAATATTTCGATCGGTTAGGGGTCTATTTTTCAAGACACAATTTAAATTCTAATTTAAATTAAATTAGATTAAAAAAAGATAAAAGCTTTTTTGAAAAAAAAATTACAGGTGGGAGGGGTCCCTCCCCGTCTGTGTTTTTCTTTTTTATTTTAAGTTTTGGTTTTTTAAAGAAAAAAAGATGAAAAAAATTTGAAAGACAAAGAGTTCATGCCCTTCTTGGAGATTGACATAACCACTTGAGACTCTTATTTAAAACAAAGTCCACTCTAAGCCCTTATTTAAAATAATGTCAACTTCTCTTACTTGAGAAAATGAGGATAATTCAAGCTCGTATTTGAAATTTTCCCTTTATTTTAAACTTAAAATGATTTTTTGAGATCTGAATGTCAAAAGAGAAACATATGATTAGTTTATTACTAGACATAGATTTGTGAATGAATATTCTATCTAAATGAAGTTTGTAAGGCAAAACAAATTAATTTTGTAAAAGGTTTAAAATTGAATTGGAAATATATAAATAAGTTTAGGATTGTTTTGATAATATTCTCAATTATCAAATTAGCTCAAATCCTAACTAAGTAGTTTCTTAACACGCTAAGAATATCAAAGCTAGGGCCAATAGCACTGGACATGATATGTTTAGACAAAAAAAAAAAAAAAAAAAAGAGTAAGCAATATAATTCGTGAATAATGAGCTGAATTTTTTTTTATCTAAAATCAATTGAATGACATATTAGATTTAGATTACAATACTGTATATCGACATAGATGGACTCCGTTTGTTCTGACCAAAGAAATATAAGGACATCGTCTTAAAAATATAATCATCCCAAGTTAACACGAATTCTCTACCGTAATCAAGACTAAAGACCTAAGTTTTGAGGGGGATATATCCGAAAGTGAGCCCGAAGCGAAATTCTCGTGTACTCGCCTTACTTTTAGCACATAAATAAAATTCATTAGATCCGACGGTGTAGATGGACTGGAATCGCAAGGAAGACAGCGCCAACATATTTCCCTTAAAAGGAAAATGGATCTAGCGCCTGAGCCGTCCGATCTAAACGAAAGCGGCTGAGCACGAAAGGTCCGGCGGACAGCCCTAGCCCTATATAAAGGACAGCGAAGATGAGTCGAGGAGACCTGGATTTGAAACCGTCGGCCGAAGCCGAAGCTCCTCCTCCTCCGCCGCAGAGCCGACGCGAGCTTGCGATACGGGATCCGCGATTACATGCCGTCGTGATTTCTCGCTGTTTCTTCTTCTTCTTCTTCTTCTTTTCGATCTTCATCTCCTGGAAAAAAAAGGGAGAAAAAATTTGGTCTTTTTGAGGTTTTATTGGCACACGTACTGAGGCTCTGGGACAATGAAAATGTCGGTTTGAAGCCTAATCTGGATGTGCGAAATCGAAAGAATGGTCGGGATCCGCTTTGCAGCTTCGACGTCACTCCCATGTCTTTGCTGCCAGTAATGCCCGCACACTTTTTCCTTTATTCCCCTTGTTATTCCATTCCCTTTAGGAATGAAAATATATTTTTCATAACATCATAATACGAGTATCGTCAAATCTTCCCCTCTGATTAGTCGATCTAGAATCAGCAGGCGAACGAAGCATCCTTCCCAGCAACTCCGACAGTCTAGTCTAATCTAATTTGGATTTGTATAAATGATTTGATTAATTATTTTTAGCGATATAAATAATTATTTTTAGAAAAGTAATTTCTGAATCATTTAATGAAAGAAACAAATGGGGTGTTCTCTTTTTTTCTCTGTGTAACATTTGAAGACATGAGCGGTCAAATTGTCGAATATAAAGAATGATGGACTTATAAGGCAAATTTCAGAAAGTGCTGTATGTTTGATGCATTTTAATTACATAAGTGCACTCTGGTAGAAGCAGGAGAGTTTAAGAAAGACAAGACTAGGACTGTGGAACAAGGGAGCTGCAATGGAGTTCAGCATTGACAAAAGCAACTGCAGCAATTAGATTTACATATTGCATCAGCTGCATCCACATCCATATTTGCGATCTGCAGCACCTGGGAAGCTCCAAAGTTGTTCATGGTACCCAATATCAGGAAGAAGATCAAAGAAGCAGGAAAGGATTTGAGTCCAACATTGCAAGTTCGAGACAATAAATCCACGAGAAGAACTAGATACACACGTGAAAAATGGAAATTAAACATCAAAATTCATCTATAAATAATCTTTTGATATCTCCACTTAGTATGTACACAGCCCTTGGCAGCTGGATCCTGTGCGTCTCACCCAGCTAGATCATCAAGGAGGACCAAATTATCATATTCAAAAAAACAGAAGAAGGATCATGGAGACCCACATACATCTGGATCATTAGTGCAGTTTAATTTCCATACGACTACAGCAGAACTCAGCTAATTGTACAGCAAAAGGTATCTGAGAGGCTTGAACTAGAAGGAATTAGGAATTGCTGAGTCGCTGACCCATTTATCAGTCACCATAGATTCTGGCGAAAAAGGTGGAGTGATGTTTTTTAGGAGCCCAGTGTCGTCGGACCGAATATCTACCACCTCTGCATTCTGCAGAGTGTTCTCCTCTTGCTCAATCTCCTTCAAAGCCTTCGCCACCTCTTCCATAGTAGGCCTCATGTCTCTCTCCTGCTGTAAGCATCGGAAGGCCAGCTCAGCGACTAGCGTAGTCATCCTCTTAACAGAGTAGTCTGTGTCGTACCCGAGAGCGGGATCCACCAATTCATGCAATGTATGGTTTTGGATCTTGTTGATGGCCATACTTGCCAAGTTTATGTCGTGGCGGTGCCTGTTTGTGTCAACTGCCGGTCTTGATGAGATAAGCTCACAAAGAACTACGCCAAAGCTATACGCATCGCTCTTATCTGTGAGCTGAGCTGGTAGCATTGATAGTACTCGGGATCCACATAGCCTGGAGTTCCCTGAGGGGCAGTTGACACATGGGTGACATCAGTAGGGAACAATCGCGACAGACCAAAATCTGCCACTTTGACTCGGAAACTGAGGTCTAGAAGGATATTGTTTGTCTTCACATCGCGGTGTATGACATCTGACTTGTGCAGGTAAGCAAGAGCATCTGCACTTTCTATGGCCATATTCAACCGGATGCGCCAGGGAATCGGGCTCGTGCTAGATCTTTTTCCGAAAAGGTGATCAGCCACAGTGCCACTTGGAATGTACTCATAGACTAGGGCAGCTCTCGGCTTCGTCTGGAGGTGCATCCAAAGAGCGTCACAAGGTTCGGGTGCCGCAGGTGAGTCAGGATTTCAACTTCATTCATGAACTGCTCGACTCTTTTCAAGTTGTTTTCAAACAGGCGTTTAACTGCGACTTCACGTCCATCCTGGAGCCGACCTATCAAAGCAATGGCCAAACACTTAAATAACATGGCGCAAGAGATGACCTTCAAGAAAGGAATTTGACCATCTCATCCTATTCTAATTAATCAAGCCAATCGAAATTCAAAAAGGTAGTGAAACTATAAATGAACACATAGATGAGGGAAGAAGGAGGAGGAGAAGAATTATGCATACTTTTTGCAAAGATTGGCCCTGCACATTGCATATCCTAGAAGATTACACTTTACTTCTTCATCCCTTGTCACTTCGATGGTCAATAAGGAAAAGCTAATGAGGTTCGACTTACCATAATAAACAGTTCCAAAGCCACCCTCTCCAAGTTCTCTGCAAGGATCGAAATTTTGAGTTGCTTCTTCGAGCTCAGTGTAGTTGAAGACCTGAACTCCGAAATAGGTGCTTCCCCTGTCAAGGTCGGATTTGGAAGTTGGATAAGAGGAGTGGTTCTAGAGAAATTAGTCGATGAAATGGGAAGCCCTTTGCTTGAAGGAGGTGGGGTAATGCTCTTGCTTTGAGCTTCTGCAGCAGCGGCTCTCTTTCTAATCCTTTTCTGTCGATAGGAAAATACCCAGAATCCCAGCAAGAGTCCTGTAAGACCAGCTCCTGCCAATGCAAGGCCTGCAAGAGATTAAGGAAATACCCCAATCATTGGTATGCTGGAAACACTAGGACAAGTTGCCCAGTCATACAAAAGCATGTGTCTTACCTATTCCAAGTGACACTTGATTTTGATTTTTGCTCCCTGCAGCATTAAATCAAGAACTGTCAATCAATGCATAATTCTCTTAACAACGGAAGAAAACAACTGGAATATACCAATATCAGAAATTTAATATGCATATATATCCTCTGAATCCCACCATTTTGAATTAATGAAAGGAGCACTTGGATCATACTATACCTCAGTCCAAGGGAGTGGATAAGGATATTCACAATGAAGACTTTATACAAAAACTGGCAATGAAGAAAAGCATCCCAGTCCATACATCAGAATAGCACTTTAAATACGCTAAGTGCATTGTGTTGTAGGGATCACTAAAGCAGAAATGAGCGGGTATTGAACTCAGGCTTGCTCTTCTATGAACCAGTGCTTTAATGCTAATCTAATCTGTTTTCTACCATGGTAATCATGCACATGCATCAACCCATTACCATGAAGGGAATAACTGCAAGGTAGCAACTGGCCCTGATTGTTTGGAATGAGAGAAGTGGCCAAAAAACAAAGAAATAGCAAATAAATTGGCTTATTGGGCGATGGAATTCAACTGGGCTAAATCTCAAAGTATACAACTATGCAGTTGTTTAATTTAAGGTGGGCTGGCGTTGATGCCATTTACCATATACGGAAGGTCATTTCGTTTCTTGTGAAGGCATGATCAAGTTCATCAGTGTCTGTTAAATGATGTCAGTATCAGTCCCTTTACAAAGGAAGAGTACAAAGAACTGCATCAGAAAAGTAAAAGCAAGTTGGCACGGATTTGATAAATCTTGCGAATATTTTGATAATGTGATAATCGCTGTTGATATTCCATTTACTTAGTCTGAAGCCTGAACAATTTGATAGACAAATTAATTTTCAACAAAATGAACAGCATTATGTACCTGAAAACGGGAAAATGTGGTGACTCGAACCTAGAGGCTAGGAATAAGCGAGAAAGACAACTAGGATTTTCAGTTGAACGGTCCTTGGAGTTTAACAAAAATGTCGCTCATCTCACTGGTCATGTTATACATTCATAGAATATCAATCTACAAGATGGTGGAAGAGTAACATTGCTGGGAACTATTTCTATGTGAGTTCTATGAGAGATGAAACTAATCGTCCAAGTTCCAAGTGTGATTACAAATAACTTTCAGAGAGCATTTGATCTACTAAGTTGAAATTCTCATATCATTCTTGCTAATTTCTATAATTCTCCATGTAAAATCTGCCAAACAGTTCTCTCAACTTTCATGTAACTCCATGAGAAACATATTCAAACTAAAGAAAGACCTGACAATTACCTCGAGAAGTTTTGTCGTGCATTACCACTTTACCACGTGTTATGGATTTCCTCTATATTCTCTAGTATTCTCTCCTCCTTGTGGCTCCAATTGGAATTCGATGTTGTCATTTCCCAAAGTTGTGATGATGGTCGTGTTGGAGAATTAGAGATGGGCTTTGGCGGCATTTCTAGTGATTCAAAGCTTCCTTCCAACATTTCTATCACCTTCACAATTGGAGGTCGATTAGATGGACTGGTTTGAATGCACCACAAACTCACAATAATCATCTTCCTCGCAAGCACTTCCTCTTCCTCTGTCACATTCAATGGCAATTTTAGATCTTTGCCGGGCTCTAAGTTCCTATAAATCCATTCTGGAAAATACATTTCACTACTGTTGGAAACTTTGATGTTAAAATTTCTGATGCCTACCATCTCAAGAACCAACATTCCATAACTATAAACATCCGACTTGTGAGACTCTCCCCAAATTTCGACAAACAAATTCTGGTGCAATAAATCCAATTGTTCCTCTCATGCCAAGAATTGATACAGCACTCTCTTGCCCAAGACAAAGTTTAGCAAGGCCAAAATCAGAAATCTTGGGGATAAAATCTCGATCAAGCAAGATGTTCTGAGGTTTTATATCGAAATGTAAGATTTTGGTATTGCAGCCGCGGTGTAGATATTCTAATCCACGAGCAATGCCAATTGCAATTTGATATAGTATCTGCCATTCCAAGGAACTACTCATATTTAAAGCTTTTCCAGAATACATGAACTTATCCAATGAACCATTAGGCATGTACTTGAAAACCAGAGCTCTTTTCTTCCCCTCATAACAAAAACCTAAGAGACTGATTACATTAACGTGAGAAGTTCTACTAATGCTCACAACTTCATTGATAAATTCTTCTGGGCTACTTTTTGACTCTGTTAGAATTTTCACGGCCACAAAACCAACATCACTAATCTCCCCTTTATACACCGCACCAAAACCTCCCTGACCAAGTTTCTCTGAAAATGAGTTGGTCATTTTCTTTAGATCAATATATCGGTATCTTCTTGGAACAAGAGATCCATGGATTCCCATTAATTTCTCAATACTGGGATCTTTCTCACTCTTGAAGAGTGGAGCCTTCCATGAGAAGATTCCTGTTTTAATCTTGAGGATAAAAATGACGGCAATCATAGATATTGAAGCACCAATAATAGCAAGAACTCCAGCTGTCCATTTCGATCATTAAAAATTAAAATGTATCAGCGATTCATTGAAGCCAAAGATACAAATGCAGTAATATCAAAGAGATGGTTTACCTGGGGATGATATAAACCACTTGCTAGATCCTGAAAAAGGAAAATCTATTATGTCCAGGATTGACTACAGTTAGAGGAATCCGATGCAAATTGTGTCTAAGAAATTTGGTGAAACTCTTGTAGATTCATTAGTAAATGAATTTAATATCTTCTTTACTGCAACATATGGTCCTTTTAAAGACAAGGGAGACTTTGCAAGCTGCATTTGTGAAGCTCAACAAACTAACTTCCTTCAGCCTCTTTATAATAGTTGCGGCTGGTTTAATAGGGAAATGAAAATTAGAGAAAAGAGAAAAAGAATAATTGGGAAATAGAAAAGAAGAGTACTACGCCAGAGACAGAAAGGGTTTCGGTTCATGATTGTCAAGGACATCTTAATGTGATTGATTATCGCTACTTCGGAGCACCCGATAAGAATCTGAAGCGTAAGCATTAGCTCATCTAAGTGAATAAATTCCTTGACTAGACTGTACTTTTGGATTAGTTCAAATTTTATGTTGCTAGGTTAAATTTAAAGGTTGTTGAGCTTTAAAATCATGTTGTCCAAAATTTTTGGGTGTCTTAGAACCGTAAGATTTACAGTAGTCGATTTGAGCTTATAGTTAGGCCTCGGTGATATTTTTAAGTTTGTTTTACATTGCCGGAAATAAATACGACTATTGTGTTGGTTGCTGGTTTTAGCCTCGCTTCAGCCATCTTTTGTCTCCATCTGCCCATACAAACGGATATTTATTCTAAACTCAATAACAATAATAGTGAGGACAAATAATATTTTAATGACATTAATCATCGTCACGCATCAAAATATCAAACATCTACTACTGCTTCTTTTATCTTCTTCACCAATCAAATTCCCCAACACATCCATCAGAATAGTACTTGGACAACTTGACCAGTCACACAAAAGCAAATGTCTTACCTTTTCTAGGTATCGCTTTATCTTGGTTCCCTGCAGCATTAAATTGAGAACTGTCAATCGCCGCATGATTCTCTTAACAACGGAAGAAAACGACTGGAACACTCCAGGATAAAAAATTTAATAAGCAGATACTTCCTCCAGATCCCAGCATTTCGAATTAATGAAAGGACCCCTTTGTCATACTATAACTCAGTCCAAGGGAGTGGATAAGGATATTCAGAACAAAGACTTTATACAAAAACCGGTAACGAAGAAGAACATCCCAGTCCATCCATCAGAACAGTACTTTAAATGCGCTAAGTGCATAATGTTGTAGGGACCACTAAAGCAGAATGAGTGGGTATTGTACTCATGCTTGCACTTCTCAGAGCCAGTGCTCCAACGCTAATCTAATCTGTGTTTTTTCCATGTTAATCATGCACATGCATTAACCCATTACCATTTATAATTAAAAGGTAGCAACTGAAGCTGCTTGTTTGGAATTAGAGAAGTGGCAAAAAAAACATCTCCAAAGCGGGCAGGAAGTATTGACGATTTGGGAGACGACCACAAAGATGGCTTCCGAAGAGTTAAAAATTTTGCAGAACCATACCATAAAGATTTTTCAGCCATTGAAGATCTCTGTCGGTGTGATGAATATCCACCTTTGCACAATCATGTTCAAGACATGATTAGTCTTTTCCATATAGGAAATCATCTGAAAACTATTTATGGAGCGATACTAATCTATTTCAAGTAACTTCCTCTCCCCTTCGGTTGGATTGGAATGCCACATCCTTTTTCCATCTACCAATACAAAGGGATTTATCTGTTCTTAGCTTGAGCTTATTAAAAACGCTTCTCTGTTATGGATGTTGTGAGATTGTCTGTTAATTTTTAATAAGTTAAATTTTTTTGTAGTCGCTACTAACGTGCGTGTTTCATTTTGGTTACCAACCATGCCATCCTAGCATAAGATTGAGGCTTCGGGCCCATTGGCTTTATTGCTCGGCTTATGGGCCGGGGTCAAACGTTGCCCAGCCCCTTAGAAACAATATACCGCTACTGTATCATTATGGGAAAGCACCCACGTCTGAGCCTGCAATAGATGCTTCTTTTTACCCTTTTCGGTAAATGAGAGGTCAAACTTCATTTCTAGGTTTCCCCGATTCTCGAATCATGTAATTCCTATGGCAGGGCAAGCTCTGGTGCCATTCCACCAACATGGATATATGAGTACACAAAGCATGGTAGACTGGCAACTGCCCTTGAGTTACACAGGCAAGAAGGAAATTGCACGTCTGTTCTTACACTCCTTCACAAATAAATTGGAAACTTCAACATCGGAAGGGGCACGAGGATCTAATGAATGTAATAGTTGTTTTCAAAACTGACCAAGCCTATGGTGTTATACGTAGAATGATTAATAGGTTTAGCATCACTCGGTTTTTTCACTGTTGGCGAGTTTGACTTCCCAACAGGAACTGCAGTTCCTTGAGCCCACTTAAGAACTCGTGTATGGAGGACTCAAAATTGTTTTCCGTTCCTTAAAAGAGGAAAACGATCCAAGGAACTATGTTATAATTAACCCTGGCTCAAGCTAATACGTCAAAACAAAAGAGATGAAGAAGAAAAGCGAAAAGATATTGGATGTGTGATTGCTGACTATTCTCGCAAGTTCCGACCAAAGCCAAAACAAGTTCCTACTAAAGATCTTGGAATTTTATCAAATAATGCTCGGATTTTACAACATGGACTTTTCGTAATAGACAGGTGAAATTGGCGCCCTTAGCTTGACGTTGAAGTGGGTAAAATATCATAATCTTGAGTGCTAAGGTTTCAACATAAGACATCCGTATCCTAAGTTCGTGGATTTGGGGTTTGTATACGGGCATTATTATTTGGATTTTGCTAAAGTCCCAAATAAAGAAAACTTATCATTTTTGAATGATTGTTTTCCAAAGTTATGCATGATTGGGGCATTGGAGATTTTCTTATTAAGTATGTCTAAAGAGTAAAGAGTATCTCAAGAATGCTTCTTAACAAGACCATATCATTATTGTTGTATTTGTCATCGTTGTTGATGTTAATGGTGATTTGTATCATGTATAATAAAAAATGAATTGGTGCATCTCCACAATACGTCAAAGCAATTTTTAAAAGGATTAATACAATGAAAAACTCTAAACTAGTATACTTATGACAAATTTACCCAAAAAAAAAAAATTAGCATAAAAACCTCAAACCAATATAATTGTGACAAATTTAGCCCAAACTAATTTTTTGACCACAAAAAACCCCAAATCGATGTATTTGTGACAAATTTACCCTTCATTAGTTTCCTTCGAATTGAATTGATGCCACGAAAAATCATAAATTAGTACATTTGTGACAAACGGAGCATAAAATTCCAAATTGATACACTTGTCAACTATCACATGTCATCCAATTCAGTAATTTGATGGTAAAATTTAACGGAAACTAACGGATAATAAATTTGTTACAAATATACCAATTTATGATTTTTTGATGTAATAAGTTAATTTAGAATAAATTTGTCATAAGTGTACCTGTTCAAAATTTTTCTGTGATATTAGCTCCTTGCTTTTAACTTTTCCTAGCGCATATCCTTCCCACTACTTGTGAAGAGGGAAAATTATCAAAAAAAAGTTCCACTAATTTTTTTATGCGCGACCCTTGTTGACCGATCTTCCCGGGTCCTTAAAAACAACTTTGAGAATATTATTTAAAAAAATTGTAGGCGGGAACCGGCAGGTCTTTTTTTTATTGCCAAAGAGTCTCTTGAAGCCTTCCAACGTCAAGATCGAGGGACAGGACCAGGAAGGAAGATAAGAGTGTAGAACACTAATTGGACGAGGGCGTAGCGAAATGCGCCGGAAATACTGCGAGGTTAGGAGGTCTAAAATCATCAAATTAGTTCTATGGAAAATGAGGATCACTCAATAATTTCTCAGATAGTAATAGTTTAGTTGGCCTGAGCAGAGAGCAAAGAATTTCTAGGAGACACGGACCGTCTAACTTCGTAGGCACAACAACGTACTAATCACTGAGACAAATTGGCTCATCCTCGCATCTTAAGCTTAATCAAATAGCGAAAGCAACTAGATGTTGTCTATGATTTTCATGCTCTTCACGACAATTCTAGTTGTGATGAGCTATACTTATCGAGTCAAGATTGTGCCTACCAGGAGTATTCAATCCCAGCCTGAGCCATCAGTCATGAAGAAATCATCAAAGGAATGCTCGAAGTAAGTCTAGGATAAACTTACATACCTGAGCATGTGGAAGAGTAGGACTTATCTCGGCAATAGCACACAAAATCCCCTGAAGTTTTATTTCGTCCGCACTGCCCGCCTGAACTGAGGCAGCCGTTGCATTTATCGTCCGCAGTCCACTGCAACCCGAAGCCCTCATTGATGGCTGACAGTACAGTCATGTTGTCTGAGTTCACGGTCGACTCTATCTCCTGAACGGCCGACCGATTCGCAGCCAAAATCACGCTGGTATTGCATGATTCATAGTAATCCGTTGCGTCTCTGAGATTGACGCCCTGATAAATCATGCTATCGCTAAGTTTCGTTACGAAGTAACCCATCATGTAGGTTCCATTGATGGTGCAGTTAAACTGGCTGCCGGCGATCATTGACGTTATTTGACTCGGGCTTGGTGGACACCCATAGTACAGAGTCAGGTTGGCCACGGTGTCCGTAGTGTCAGAGAAAGGACTGGTGATATCGTGGTGGTATTGATCAGATTGGATGGGCAAATAGTATTCCAGTAATCATTGCGGGCAACAGTCATAGATGGTGAGGTGTTATTAATCCGAAGAACCTGATATGCCTGGTTCGCTATGGTGATCAGCGCAGCCGCGTTGTCCTGACAAGTCAGCTCGAACTCGGACAGGCCACAGTAGGAGGCGCGGTTCAACCCCCAGAAGGGGTAACTAACGTTTTGTAGGCCGCCACATTGGATGGTGGAGCTGCAGTTCAAGTAGCTCGGGTCGTCCGCACCACGCATCGTCGGAGCACGGATCAGGATCAGGGTGGCCGTGATCACAAAGCACAGGCAAAGATCCCGAAGGGGATGGTGATGGCGATGCATCATCCTTTGGAAGAACTTTTTTGGTGAGATGGAGAAGAAAAGAGAGAGAAGAGAGATTGGGGATGGGCAAGTGAATATGGGCGGTGAGGTTGATGAAATGAAATAGATTTCTCTGAGGGCGAGGCTTGGCTAATGACCGCATGTTTTCAATGGAGGTTTCTATCATTTACTCTCTTTTTCTCCCTATTTTTATCTTCTTCTTTTTTAAATAATTAGTGAGAATCCTACTACTAAAAAATTACAAGTATAAAAAGAAAAATTAAAGTGACAATTTCTTATGTTTGTGCACATAAGATTTAATGCCATCCTCGTAAAATTCTCCAAAATTCCAACACAACCCAAACATCATTAATTACAAGTAAAAAATATTAGCATCTTCACGGATCATAATGCTTTCATAATTAGCATCTTTGATTGCATTGTTAATCTCGTTTTCATCACCACCATTATTTTCATTGGCAAAATTGTTTTTAATACAAACTTCATCTATCCGAATGATATGTCATGAAAAAATTTAAGAATTATATGTCTAGAATATATAGATACAAACTAAAATTCAACAAAAATGGATACCTCTTACTTTCTTGCAATAAGAAAAGTAAAGATTAACGAACCTTTCTCCACAATTATGACTTATTCAATTACAAAATTGTACAACAATTGGACTTCAAAGCGTACAAGGTAAATTACACATTTTGCAAAAAAAAAAAAAAAAAAAAGATAATTACATTCCTATTTTTTGAGTTATTAAGATTTTTTTATTTGGAAACAATATCCACATAATCTTTTTCTTTGGCCAAAGAATAATATCCACTATTTTAAAAGTTGCAATTGTATTCTTCATATATTTCTTTTTATTTGAACAGTATTGTAGGACTTGTTTCTTATTGTGTGACTATTATTACTTTGATTTGTTTCTTAATTTGAGCTTGCAAATCTCAAAAAAAAAAAAAAAAAAATGGTAAAAATGAAATCAATTGAGGAAGCTGACATTTCAAGTGTTTTTTCATCTTTTAAATTTAATAGACATATATAATGACATTAATGATTTTTTTTTTAGTAGGTGATAATATTTTTTTACTTGTAATTATTTATATTTTTAATTAGCGATGTTTGGATTGTGTTGGAATGTTGGAGGGTTTTATGAGGATGGTCTTGAGTTTTATGTGCACGAACATAGAAATTATCATTTTAATCGTTCATTTTAACTTGTAACTTTTCATTGGTAGGATTCTCACTATTTTTTTTTTGAAAAAAAAATAAAAATCACAAAGAAAAAGTAAAGAATGGAATCAGTTGACAAAGTCAACTGCTGACCGTTCCTCTGACTGAGGACGGTCAGCTAGGACTTTTCCTTTCTTTAACGCGTAAATAGTCATAAAATTATTATGGAGTTTCGACGAAGGAGCCATAGAAATTGATTGTCGGAATAAGTATTGCTTTGTTGTCCATGCGAATATGCTTGATCCAGACTCGGTTTAAAGATGATTTGTTCATCCAAATTTTAGAAGTCCTACGCGTGCAATCTACGTTGTCTTGGTCTCTGACCCTGAGTTTTTTCACAGATTGGGAATGTGCATGCATATGGAGACTCCGTTTGTTGAGAGGAAGATAAATGAATAGTGTTTTGCGGGTCAAATGTGAATATGATTGACCCTGACTCGGTCTAAAGATGACTTATTCATCCAAAGTTTAAAAGTCTTACGCATGCAATCTTCAATGTCT
Organism: Eucalyptus cloeziana; assembly: GCA_014182715.1. Classification (NCBI taxonomy): domain Eukaryota; kingdom Viridiplantae; phylum Streptophyta; class Magnoliopsida; order Myrtales; family Myrtaceae; genus Eucalyptus; species Eucalyptus cloeziana. The sequence goes on from CM024639.1 coordinate 29,290,442, forward strand.
TGGTCTCTGAATCTGCATCTCACCTAGAGAAAGTCTTCAATTGTGGCATACAAGTAAATAAAAAAAATAAAATAATGGATATGCTCATTAGATATCCAAACACTTGTCGCGAAAGTGTAATTGAGTTCTAAAATTTACAAATAGTATAACTCGGTTTTAAAACTTATCAAATTAGTGTAATCAAGTGCTTCCGTTGACACCATTAATTTAACCAACGGCAAATATTGAAATAGCATTTTTCTTTTAAGTTCTACTTCCTACATGGAATTTTTTATTATTTTTATTCAATTCTTATTTATATTATATTGAAAAAATAAAAAAGAAAACCAAAATTTTATCAAAAACAAAATTATTATAAAAAGAAGAAGAAGAAGAAAATGAAGAGAGAATGATAGGCCTAGACACTTCTGTTGTCCATTGTTGGAAGATGCTTGGCTGTCACCTAGTCATTGAGGGTGGCCGCCCATCCCTAGATAAGGCTGGCCAACCGTCACCCAACTAGAGCAAGGCCTTGCTAACACCATGCAAGGGCCGACAACCCTCACTAGGCCTTGGGCAAGGGCACCTAGATCTAGGCAACGCTGGGCCTCATGTGGGGCCAGTCCCATACCGAACTTCACAGTTCTATTCTTTGGCGTATAGATAGGTACTTTCTCCATGAGGTCACCCATCCCGATAACTTTCTAGCGTAGACTCGCTTTGCCATTATGTCAAAAGGTGTATCCGTAAATTAATTCCATTTTTCATATGTGTGTGTGTGTGTGTGTGTGTGTGTATCCCAAAATTGCTCTTTCTTTTGTTTGATGCACAATTCAATTCATTCCTATCTACTTCGCCATCCTAGAGGCCTGCTAGGAGCCACTGTTTGTCCAAACCCTCTTCGGCCTTGATGATCACCGCCTACCCTCCTTGGACTATGTCATTACAATTACAATGTAATCTATTAATGAGTGTGTTGAGGAAACTTGTTAATTAGTTAATTAAAGAAATATTACAGTCTCATTGCATTCAATATTCATGTAATCGGGTTTCAAAATTTGAAATTTTCCTCGTAAGTTATCCTTAACAGGCATCTAGAGAACAAGTTAACAAGGTCCTAATGAATTTCATCGATGTGAGTTAAGGTCAAGTATCACTGTATCAGTCTTGTACATTTGCAGAAACTAGCGAATAGATGTATTACCAAGTAGCCTTGTAGAGACAGCAAATCGAATAAATAGGTTGATTACGTCATAGGTGTTGTTTTTGTTGTACCGTATGCTGTACAGAATCTGTTATGCAAATTCACTTGGTAACAGCAATAGTAATCCTTTTATCACCAATATGTTCTGGTTCCTAAATTGCACAAACACCCCAAAAGTAAGCAAGATACCTCTTTGATCACATATAAAACCAAATTTCTTAATAAAAACAAAGCATCATGAAAATAATCTCCGTAATTAAGATGCTTTGAAATGACTTTTGCCTAATGGAGAAAGAAATGGCAAGGGCACATCTAGAGGAGTTAGCCAGGAATAGGAATCAATTGACAAAGTCCATGCCACGACGAGTTTGAAGCATCCGGTGCCTTTTTGAAGACTTCTTGTTGTTCTCCTATCTTTACAGTGCGAGGACATCTCCCCTTCTTCAAGTATGTGTTTGTTGTCTGGTGATGCAATATCCTTCCAAGGCAATTCTTTCTTAGATGTACGGTGACCGGCTCGGAGTAATTAAGCTCAAAGAGCACTACTGGGTGTGGGTTTTTTGAAAAAAAGGACTTAATGAGAAATTTTAAACTTCATACAAACAATATTCCACTTCCTTCCACAAGGAAGTCAGTCATCCATTGCTGGTGGCCTCTTGGGATTACTGTTAAATATATAGGAACAAAATCTCACCTAGCAAATAACACTGATGCTGGAAGAGAAAGAACTATGAAGAAAAGGAGTTGTACGCAGCAAAGTGAAGCAAAGAACACGTGGGCAAAACAAAGACAAGAAAGTAACTGTGAGCTGAAGATCAACGGTGAAGAGCTCGTGATGAAGGCAGACATGGATCATTATCAATGATTAAGAAAGCCCGAAATAAAGAAGATGTGGATCGCCAAGTCGTGTAGATCTCAACTGACACATGTGCTGTTAAGTCGGTTTTAGAATGGTGAAACAAATTAAGAAACGGTTAGGAGTATTCGGTTAGATGTTCAATTCTGATATAAGTAGTCTTCGTCTTCCTTAGAATAGAGAGAGAGAAAGACTGAAGTAAAAAGATAGATGTAGAGAGAGAGGTAGAGCTAAAGAGAGCAATCATCAATGGATGCTCTGTGATTGTATATGTGTTGTAGTGAGAGAAAACAGGGGATGTAGAACAGATGATTGTATTCATAGACTGTCGTTGATATACAGAAGCTTTGTATTACAATCATGATGAAATAAAATGATTCAAAGTATTCTCTGTGCTGATTCCCCTGTATCTTGATTCATTTCTTCATCTTCATTTTCTCATGGTATCAGAGCTTGAGACCATATTTGCTGAAGAGATTCATTCAGCAGCGATCCTTTGAATCAAAGGTGAAGAAACTGAAGATAATCGTGTTTGTATTCACAGCATCTCTGTTATCTTCTTCCTCAAGCTGAGAGTTTACAACAATGGCAATAAGAACACCAAAGTATCCCTTCCCAATACATGTGAATATCTCTAACTTTGTCACAATCAAACTTGCCGAAGACAATTTTCTTTTATGGCAAGCACAGATTCACAGGTTCCTGAAAAGCCAAGAACTTTTTGGCTTTATCAATGGAGATTTTTCATCACCTCCTCAAATGCTGCAAAATGAAGTCGAAGGGTGTGAATATGAAGTTGTAAATCCATATTATATTGACTGGACAAAAACTAATCAGCTGGTATCATCATGGATAAGTGGAGCTGTCACTGAGAATATTTTGAGCCTGATAATTGGCCTAGAAACATCCTATGAGGTATGTCAAACACTTCTGAATCGGTTTACACAGAAGTCAATTGCTAGGGAATTCGAACTGAGCGGGAAATTACAAGTTTGTCAGAAGCATGATCGTGCTCTTCCTATCTATCTCAGAGAATATAAGTCCATATGTGATCAGTTGAATGCTATAGGAAAACCTGTGGATGAAATAACCAAAATGTTTGGTGTGTTGGAAGGCTTAGGTCCTGAATATGAAAATTTTTGAACCATTATATACTGTCTAAAGCCTCAACCTGAATATGATGAAGTGATTGCACAATTAGAAAGGTTCGAATCAAGACTGCATAATTACTTCAGGAATCAGTTTAATCCCAATTTAGCTTACTTTGGGCAAAGACAATCTCAGATACAGCTTAAAGAAAATACTGATGGAGAATATATTCCTCAAACCTCTAGTTTTGTAGCTCAAAGAGGAAATTACAGAGGAGGCCATAGCTATGGTCGAGGTAGAGTTGCTAATAGTAGAGATCGAGGTTTTGGCTATTCTGAAAGAAATCAGAGTTACAGAACAAATGCCTTGATGCAAGGCCAAGGAGATCAGCAATACAGATAGAGAAATGCTTTCTCTGGAACCAATCAAGGGTTTCGACCCTATGCCAGTCATTCTCAGAGGTACCAAAACACCAAAACTTATCCTTCTTTGACATTAACCTCAAATAAAAATCTACAGGATGAGAAAGAAACAGGCAATGTTCGACTAGAATGTCAAATATGTAAGCGTCCAGGACATGATGCTCTTCGTTGCTGGTATCGTTTTGACAATTCCTATCAAGCAGAAGACATTCCAACTGCATTAACAACAATGCATATTGAGGACCTAAAAGGAAGTGAATGGTACCCAGATACTGGTGCTACAGCTCACATCAGTGCTAATCCTGGTATTCTTCATACTCTTTCTAAGTATAAAGGAACTGATACTGTCATGATTGGAAATGGATCATGCTTGTGTCACGGGCCGATCATTGGGATCGTGACCGCGCGGCGACTCGGGCACTTTAGGATCGAATTGGATCGCCGAAGCACCTAAGCCAAGCCTTGCTCGATCGAACGCTCACTCGCTCTCTTACCCGGATCGTAGAGAGAGAAAGAATCTAGAGAGAGGAGCTCTGGAAAGAAGATTGCTTTGTATTGCGGAAGTAGTGGATGCTTACAAATGAAGGAGGACACCCCTTCTTATAGTCGAGGGCCTCGGATTACAACCATCGATCTAGAATTTAACCGGTAGACGAGATCGCACCGCCTCATCTACCGACACTAATGGCGGCTACTAACCACCGACACTTACGACGACTACCAACTACTGGCTACCGACATAAATGAGGCTAAGAACTTCTAGAAGCTTCAGGGAGAAGGCTCGTTGGGAATCCGAGCGAGCATAGGAACTTGACCACGAATGAGTCTCGGTCGTACTCGGGGAACCTCTTGGATCGGCCTTCATTCGGCCCGTGACATTCTCCCCCACTCAATCGAGCGACGTCCTCGTCGCTCATAGCTTGACGATCGGCCTTCTTGGCGCGAGCACGGGCTTTGGCTCGAGCTCTTTTGTTTCGACCTTGTTTGGTACGGACGCTCACGTATGATGGTCTGCAACCTTCAATGATGAATTCGGACTTGTCACGCGGCTCCATCTTCGGCTTGGACGGAGCATGCGGCGCGCACTCAACCTTGAGAAGAGCACTTGGATGGGCATGGCGTGTGTTGGAGTAGGATCCAACTCTACCTTCGGCTTCACCTCGGCCAACTTGTTTAGTCGCTTCACGGACTTCAAGTTCTTGTCGAGGCGTCGGATTGACGCGATGGTCTTGGTGTCGACCACCCCTTTGATCATGAGGATGATCGTCGGGCATTTTTGGTCGGGGACTATGATGCATTTGGTCCTCATGTCGATCATAGCTCCCACACTTTCGAAGAATTGCATACCCAAAATGAGATCATAGTCGTCAAGTGGGATTACCTTGAAAGTCATCTTGCCTTTCCATCCGCCAATCCTGACATCCACATCGGGAGATGCTCCTACGCCACAGAAGTCGCCCGAATTGATGGGCTTGTATGACCTCCCAGATGGCTCCACACGAAGACCCAAGGCTTTTGCCGCCTCAGTCGACATGAACATGTTCGACGCTCCCGTGTCAACCAAAGCATAAAGCGTTCGGCCGCACACTTCGACCTCCACGAAGAACATGTCCGTGTTCGGTGCAATTCCTCCTTCTTTGGTTGGCGATCGGGCTTGGACGGAGTTGATCATCTTCACCGCTCCAAGCCGGACTTGCCTTTTCTCTTCTTTGGGCTCCTCCTCTTCTTCGATGGCAAGGAGGGCGTTGATTCGACCCCTCTTCGGGTACTTTTGGGTCCAGTGCGGACCTTTGCAAATAAAGCAAGGAGAGGGCGGAGGTTGATCGAACTTACTCGCGTAGTCCGTCGGTGGTCGACCCTTTGAAGGACGGCTTGGAAGTTCCTTCCCCCATGTTTTGGTTCGGCCGCTTTGTTCATGCGCGCCTCGGGGAGTGCTTCTTGCTTCACCTTCGCAAGGTCGATCCGACCTCCAATCTCTTGCTCGGTTGTTCCTTGGTTCAACCTTGGTGAGGTCGACGAGTGACTCGGCCATGCTTAGCGCACGCGCAAGGCTACTCACGTCCCGCCGCTTCAACTCAAGTCGTGCCCATGGCTTCAATCCATCCATGAACGCTCCGAAGGCCTCCTCTTCGCTTAGGTTGCGAATTTGGAGTTTGAGCTCCGTGAACTCCTTCACGTACTCTCGGATCGCACCTCTTTGCTCGAGGCGATGGAGCATGCTACGGGCTTCTTGTTGAGTGAACTCGGGGAAAAAGTAGTCGCGAAATTCCCTCACGAAGTCGTCCCACGTGTTCACGGGATCGGCGCCGCGTCTAACCTCATCGCACCTATTGTGCCACCAAAGCATAGCCGTATCAGTAAGGAACATCGAAGCGGTTCGTACCTTGATCGGCTCGTCTCGGATGTTGACGGCACCAAAGTATTGCTCCATGCTCCAAATGAAGTTGTCCACCTCTTTGGCAGATCGTTCGCCTTTGAACTCTTTGGGCTTCGGTATCTCGATCTTGGGCATTGCTTGGGTAGGCACCGCACCATTGGCGATGCTCAGCTTGCATAGGGCGAGCTCGGTCTTGAGCTCTTGGATCTCCGCCTTCATGACTTCGACCTCTTCCCTACACGGGCTTACCTCCTCGATCACTTGGACGCGCTCGTTCAAACCATCGATCGATGCTTCGAGAGCTTCGCCCTTGTCGAACAATGGAGCCGTAGCTTGGTTGATGCCAGTCATGAAGTCCTCACGGAGCGAGCCCTCAACCTCCATGATCCGGTCTCGCACATCGTCAAGACCTTCCACGAGTTCGAGCACGGCACTCCGGACCTTCCCGAGCTTCTCATCGAACGCAGCCGTAGCATCCACCGAGGTCTCCCTCTTCTTTGATCGGCCGCGGGTCTCCTTGACTTGCCCAGCCTCTCCAACTATAGCCGCATCTTGGCTTGACATTCTTTCAAACAGTTGGCGCTCTTCAATCTCCGGAAACGGATCTCTCTTTTGCTCTGATACCACTTGTCACGGGCCGATCGATTGGGATCGTGACCGCGCGGCAACTCGGGCACTTTAGGATCGAATTGGATCGCCAAAGCACCTAAGCCAAGCCTTACTTGATCGAACGCTCACTTACTCGCTTACCCGGATCGTAGAGAGAGGAGCTCTGGAAAGAAGATTGCTTTGTATTGCGAAAGTAGTGGATGCTTACAAATTAAGGAGGACACCCCTTCTTATAGTCGAGGGCCTCGGATTACAACCATCGATCTAGAATTTAACCGGTGGATGAGATCGCACCGCCTCATCTATCGACACTAATGGCGGCTACTAACCACCGACACTTAAGACGACTACCAACTACTGGCTACCGATATAAATGAGGCTAAGAACTTCTAGAAGCTTTTGGGAGAAGGCTCGTTGGGAATCCGAGCGAGCATAGGAACTTGACCACGGACGAGTCTCGATCGTACTCGAGGAACCTCTTGGATCGGCCTTCATTCGGCCCGTGACACTTGCCTGTTACTCACATTGGTAATACCTGGCTGAATACAAAAGATAATACATTACCTCTTAATGATGTGCTGATTGTTCTAGAAATAAAGAAGAACCTCCTTTCAGTTTCTAAACTCACAGATGACTATCCTTGCTCTTTTGTTTTTGACAAAACTGGTGTTTATGTAAAGGACAACTATACCAAAGTAACAGTGAAGCTCAGAAAGAAAATTAGAGGACTTTATCAAGTGGATACACAAACCACAAAAGCCTTTTTCACTCAGTGACAAAGAGCTGTAGATGAAGATACATGGCACCAGAGATTGGCTCACACAAATTCACAGATAGTGAAACATCTGCAGCATCATAAACTAATTCACTATACTACAACAACCAAGAATATATGCAGCAGCTGTCAAATAGCAAAAAGTACAGCATTATATTTTCCCTTGTCAAACTCTACATCGAATGTTCCTTTAGAAAAGATACATTGTGACATTTGGGGGCCTTCACCAATAAGCTCCTTTCAAGAGTTCAAATATTATGTGATCTTTGTTGACAACTTTTCTCGATATAGCTAGTTATATCCAATGAAGTTGAAATCTGAATTCTATGATATCTTTGTTAGATTCCAGAAACTAGTTGAAAGACAGTTTAATCATCGAATCAAAATTTTCCAGAGTGATGGAGGAGGAGAGTTCATAAGTAATAGGTTTCAACATCATTTAAAGAACTATGGCATAAAACAGCTCATGTCTTGTCCTCACACATCATAACAGAATGGAGTTTCAGAAAGGAAACATCGACATATAGTTGAGCTTGGATTAGCTATGTTATATCACTCTAAAGTCTCACTGAGATTTTGGGTAGATGCTTTTATGACAGCCAATTATATTGTAAACATACTCCCTACACCCAAACTAAAGATGGATACACCTTATAACAAAATTCATCATAAACAGCCAAGCTATGAACATCTAAGGGTGTTTGGATGTGCTTGTTATCTATGCTTGAGATCATATAAACAACATAAATTTGATCCCAGATCTCTTACTTGTGTATTTCTGGGATACAGTGAACTACATAAAGGGTATCGCTGTCTTGTCCCCACTGATAACCATATATATATCAGTAGACATGTTGTCTTTGATGAAACATTTTTCCCATTTACAAAGAAGCTGATCAATGAGTATGGACAGTATACAACTCTATACAAACAATGGATTGAAAAAGTTAAACTGTTCGAGTCCCCAAGTTCTGCTATGAAAGATCTTCCAGACAGTGGCCTTATTGATCAAACAGCTAAATTCCAGTACCATCCTGCTATGGCAGATCACTACACTCATAATTCATATAGTGGAAATATGCCACAAACTACTCCTATCACACAAATGCAGATTGCCTCAACTACAGCAAAACAACCAGTACTTATCTCAACAGATGATGCCTACTGACATCATTTCAGATCAAGAGCAACACAATCCTAGCTCTTCTTCTTCTCAAGGTAATACCGGTGTTCATCATATGCAGACTCGACTGAAATCTAGGATTACAAAATTAAATCCCAAGTGTGCATGTTTAGCTGAATATCCAGTCCCTATGGAACCAAGATCTGTTAAATCAGCATTAGCTGATAAAGGATGGTATAAAGCAATGCAAGAAGAAATGACTGCTCTATATGAAAATCAAACCTGGAAACTGGTTCCTAGAACTGACCAGATGAATGTGATAGGCTGTAAGTGGATGTTTAAGACCAAACTAGCACCGGATGGCAGTCTTGATAGGCTGAAAGCTCGACTAGTTGCCAAAGGTTTTCATCAAGAAGCAGGACTAGACTTTACTAAAACATTCAGTCCTGTTGTGAAACATGAAACAATCCGTATAGTTCTTTCAGTGGCTCTAATGAGATAGTGGCCAATACATCAACTTGATGTTAAAAATGCATTTCTCCATGGAGACTTGAATGAGACTGTCTATATGGAGCAGCCACCTGGATTCATACATCCTCAAAACTCTTCATATGTCTGTCTTCTCCAAAAGTCCTTGTATGGTCTTCGACAAGCACCAAGAGCTTGGTTTGATAAATTCAGTAACTTTCTCCTCGAAAATGGTTTCTTCTGTAGTATAGCTAATCCATCTCTGTTTGTTCTTCAAACTGGTTCACATACTGTCTTGTTACTCCTTTATGTCGATGACATTATCCTGACTGGCAGCTCAGCCCAACTCTTGGCTACTTTGATTCAGAACCTTAGTCTTCAATTTCATATGAAGGATCTTGGATACCTTTACTATTTTTTAGGAATTGAAGCCAAACGTACTACTCAGGCTCTATTCCTCTGCCAAACAAAGTATGCCGTTGATTTGCTTAAACGAGCTCATATGGCAGAGTGTAAATCTATTTCAACTCCTTTGCCACTTAGATCAGTTAGATCAGTTACTATGACAAATACTGATATGCAGCTAAGTGATCCTCTTGAGTACAGAAGCTTAGTTGGTGGTCTTCAGTATTTGACCATCACTCGACCAGATCTTGCCTTTGCCACGAATCTCCTTTGTCAAAAGATGTAACATCCCACAGTGGCAGATTTTCATCAATTAAAGAGAGTTCTTCGATATGTTAAAGGTACAACACATCTTGGCATTTATCTCCACTCTAACAGTTCCATAAGTCTTTATGGCTACTCAGATGCTGATTGGGCAGGATGTACTGCTACTCGACGATCTACTACTGGTTTTTGCACTTATCTCGGATCTAATCTCCTTTCTTGGTCAGCCAAGAAACAGCCCACTGTCTCACGATCTTCCACAGAAGCTGAGTATCGTGCACTTGCTTCAACAACTGCTGAACTTACTTGGATCAGTTTTGTACTCCGCGATATTGGTATCTCTCTTCCATCACCAACTCTCTTATTCTGTGATAACAGATCGGCCATTTCTCTTATAGCCAATCCTATACTCCATGCTCGAACTAAGCATATCAAAGTTGATTTTCACTTTTTCGCGAAAAGGTATCTTCTAGGTCCATCCAGGTTCAATATATTCCCAGTCATTTGCAGCTTGCTGACATCTTTACCAAGTCACTCTCACGGCTGGCTCACTTTACTCTTCGAACCAAATTGGGAATCGGATCCTTAACCCTTCCCAATTTGAGGGGGGATGTTAAGTATATAGGAACAAAATCTCACCTAGCAAATAACACTGATGCTGGAAGAGAAAGAACTATGAAGAAAAGGAGTTGTACGCAACAAAGTGAAGCAAAGAACACGTGGGCAAAACAAAAACAAGAAAGTAACCGTGAGCTGATGATCAACAGTGAAGAGCTCGTGATGAAGGCAGACATGGATCATTATCAATGATTAAGAAAGCTCGAAATAAAGAAGATGTGGATCGCCAAGTCGTGTAGATCTCAACTGACACATGTGCTGTTAAGTCGGTTTTAGAATGGTGAAACAAATTAAGAAACAGTTAGGAGTATTCGGTTAGATGTTCAATTCCGATATAAGTAGTCTTCGTCTTCCTTAGAAGAAATAGAGAAAAAGACAGAAGTAAAAAAAGAGAAAGAGGTAGAGAGAGGTAGAGCTAAGAGAGCAATCATCAATGGATGCTCTGTGATTGTATACGTGCTGTAGTAAGAGGAAAACAGGGGATGTAGAACAGATGATTGTATTCATAGGCTGTCATTGATGTACAGAAGCTTTGTATTACAATCATGATGAAATAAAATGATTCGAAGTATTGTCTGTGCTGATTCCCCTGTATCTTGATTCATTTCTTCATCTTCATTTTCTCAATTACCTCTTGTAGGGTCAGCATCGGGCAAAGCTACCTATGTCATATTATTGATGGGGAAGGGACTATTGGATTTCAAAAATCCCATAAGAGCTGCTATGCTTTGGCAATACCAATTTGGGAGTCCCAAATCAGGAAATTTGGACTTGGAGCCAGACGATTCGTACTTGAAGGGTCAAATGTGAAAAAGAAAACGAACTTGAGGGGGGAAATTGCCAAGAAGTTAGAAAAAAAACCAAAATTATCGGACGCAAATGCTGTTAATCCTGCTCGGGGATGGTAAGTAGCACAGGTCGCCACGCTCTCCTCGGCATCCGACACCGGAACGACCCCACGACAGGGCGGAGCCTTCTGGACCCTCTCCAGCGCACGGCCAAGCCACCGGCGGCAACTCCCTCAGCCTCCCGCAACGAATGCCTGCGAGTCTCGGCTATCCTCTCCGATGCCGGACCATCAAGCGGTGGAGACAGCAGGAAGAGGTCCTTCAGCTTGTGCATGCTCCCGGCGCTCGCCGGCGGGGCATCACAAGGGGGCACGGTCCTTCTGGCCCCAAGAGTTGTCCCGGCAGCGGGGAACCGCAAGAAGAGGAGCGACTGCAGGGCCCCGCAGTGGCGGAGGCAAGTGCCGGGGCTCCGGGGTGGGATTCCAGCAGCAGGGGCGGACTCCGTCCCAAGCGCCATGGCCTCCCGGAGAGTTGCCATTGTCTCCATCTGTGACGCAATGTGATGAAGGGAGGTTGTGCAGGGCGATGGAATCTGGAGGAGGATTTGCAGGGTCGTATCCTTCGTGGATTCTGGGATTCATTTGGGGAATATGGAGCGAAAGAATGAGGCCGGAAAAGGGAATATTTTGTCGTCGGGACGGCTTTGAACGCCGTCTGCTGTCTGAATCTTATTGGGCCGGCCTCCTTCCGAAGGGAATAATCCCTTACACGTGGCAGGTTCTCACGACTTTGGAATCATTTTCTCTCTTGCTTGCAAAATGTCGGTTTTATCTCTACAATTGCTAAAACCACGATATATATTTATATATATTGGGAATGACAGGTTGTTTTGGCCAAATAGCAGAATGGTCAATATGCTAAAAGCTGGTAGAACAGAAGGATTAAATGTTATAATTTTCTATCTCGGAATTTATTCTAATTTTTATGTCAATGATTATCCATGATAACAGCGATGAATTTTTTCTATGAAAACTAGAAAAGTTCGTATCAAAAAATTTAAATACAAGTGTCAAGTAACAATGGGCTTAATTTGCTGAAAAATGAAATGGAAAAGTGTATATACTGACTAGCTTTTTTATTAGCACTAGCTTTTCTTTTTAAGTCAAATTTAAAGGAGTGGCTTCTTCCTTTTGCATTTTACGGTACCCTACTCTTACGGCTCATTTATCAACCCGCAGATGTGCATTCATAATTTTTAAGGAAAAATTCCAAATAAGCACTTGAAGTTTCCTTATTTTCTTAAATAAGATCTTACAATGATTATAACAGAAATATCCTCATTTTTTCAAATAAAATTTTAAGTGATTATGACTATTTCAAATAGGAGTCTAACTTCATTGGCTTGCTAGCTAGCAAAATATTTTGGCTGATCAAAAGTATTTTCGTCAAAACACAGGTGGTGTTTTTCTTTTTTATTTTAAGTTTTATTGTTTTAGTTTTTTTATGGAAAGAAAAAATAGAAAAAAAAAAAGAGGAATTTTTTTTTTAAATTAAAAAGACAAAATTGCCCTTCACTAGCAGGTGAGTGCAGACCCTTCTTTAAGACTAACATGGCAACTTGAGGTTCTTATTTAAAATAAGGTCCACTTCAAGTTTTTATTTAAGAAAATGAGAATTTTTCGGGCCCTTATTTGAAAAAAGTCTACTTTAAACCTTCATTTAAGAAAATGAAGATTGATTCAAACATGTATTTGGAATTTTCCCTTTACTTTAAAGTTAAAATGATTTATTGAAGTCCAAATGTCAAAAAAGAAACATATAATTAGTTTATTACTGGACATAGATTTGTGAATGGATTCTATCTAAATGAACCTTATGAGGCAAAACTAGTTAATTTTGCAAGGCATTCTTAATGATTTGACCTATCAAGTATCTAATTGTTTAATGAAATTATCAAACTAGCTCAAATCCTAACTTAGTAGTTTCTTAACACGATAAGAATATAGAAGCTAGGGTCAATAGCACTGGATATGATATGTTTAGATGGAAAGAGAGAGAGAGAGAGAGAGAGAGCTATATGAGTCGTATATTAACATGAGTTGAAAAGTGGATATGGTGAGGATATGGACTTACATTTATAGAATGCTTTTGACTTGTGCACATGTTTTAGGTCATTCCGTTCACATTTAAACATAAAGATATTTTTTGTGACATTCTCAACTATTATGCCAAACAAAGTGCTATTCCTAATCTAATACGACCAAACTTGAATCAGAGATTGGAAATTATTTAAGATGTATATTCTAAGCTTTAAAAGTTAGGGAGGTCAAGAATGAAGTTGGAAGCCTAATAGAAAGAATAGTTAACATCCTTCACATCCTTCATATGAACCTTAGTCACAGTATTGAAATAGTTTGTTATCATGAAAAGAGGCAGCCTTTGGTTATGAAAGGAGTGACTCTTGGTTATGAAAGAAAATGATTGTTAACGTGAAAAGTGGTGATGGTTGATTACGAAAAGTGGATACGATGAGGATAAAATACTTATACTCAAGAGATGTATCGATTGATTGTCTATAAATAGGACAAAACTATATATTGTTCATCACAACTACTCAAGGAACACAACTGTTCAAAACTTCTTTTTCTTCATAACTCTCTCTTCTCCTCTTTTCATAAAGAGAAATTTGATAACACATTCAAGGTGAAATTCCAACAGAAAAATTGAGTAATTGTTGCACATTTTTCTGTGGTTTTAGTGTGTATTTTAGAGGTATATTTGTTTGAAACCCTGATAATAACAATAATTGAGGCAAATAATACCTTAAGAATAGTGCTCAACATCACATGTCAAAGTATCAAAGTAAAAAAATTTGCCCGACATCTGTCATTCCTCGATTTCTCATGGAATAGTAACTATGTTGCAAACAACTATCTCAAAAGCCTTTGACACTAGCTAAACCTCACCCAATGTAATCCTAGTTCTATTTACTTCTTCATTGGAATTAATTCTAACTACCTCTTCTTTGCAATAGCTAATGGAGAACTTCGACAATTAAGTGTGTTTAGAATATGAAGGTGGTCTCGCCGGAGAAGATAGATAGGACTTTTGTGGCATGGGAAAGAGCTAATGGCTTCCTTCAAGCATCTCTATCACTTTAGATTCTGGCGCACGATCCAATGGAATGGCTTGGGTGCACCACAAGCTTATCTGAACCAATTTCCTCGTGATTTCTCCCTCTTCAACGGTCACTTTTCCAGGCCACTTTAGATATTTACCTAGATTAAGACATTGCCACGGCTGAGGATGGGCGGGTGAGACCCGCTGGTGCAGCTCAGGCCAAGGCCAGAGAAGTCACCACCAATGCTTCAGAAGAGGCAGCTTAGTCGGAGTCCACTGCATTAAGATGAGAGCGTGTCGGTGAGCAGTCACCACTGCCGCCATACCACAGAAGTTGTTGAATAAGGAGAGGAAGAGGAAATGAAAAGAGTAATTGGACAATTAAACTGCGTCTTGGACTAACCTTGATATGCATACCGGAGCATCAATGAGTACGGATGATGCTAGAGATACAGAGACTCGCGATTTGCGGAAGTCATATTCAAACGTCTTGATCTCAGTGAGGGTCTATTACACAGTTAGAGATAAATATATTGACTCTCCATTTCAAGGTTCGTAGCCTCAGCAGTAACCTTATTAATGTTTCCCACCAAGTAAAAGGTTTGATCCGGAGCATTCAGATTGTCCAATGGACTTTGACTCATATTCTGTCGGGAGAAATAGTCAACTTCAAATATATTAATTTAATAACATTCGGCTCTAGCGGCCAAAAAACAAATAAAGAGCAGACAAATTTGGCTTATGGGGAGGAGGAATTCATCTGGGCGAAATTTCAGAGCATCCAACTATGCAGTTGTTTAATTAAAGGTCGGCTGGCGTTGATGCCATTTACCATATACGGAATTTCTTTTGGTTTTCGTTGAAGACATGATTAAGTTCATATCTGTTAAATGATATCAGAATCAGTCTTTCTATAAAGAGGAGTATACAAAACTCCATCAGCAAAGTAAAAGCAGATTAGTACAGATTCAGAAATCTTGCAAATTTTGTGATGATGTGATAATCACTGTTGGTATACCATATAATGCAACAAGCTGGTTCAACGAGGGTAGGGAGTGGTCACCAAGATTAAAAGGCCTGACCAAGGAGTAGCTTCTGGGATGATGAAGGGGTAGGAATGAACTGAATTGTGCGATTATGGGATATAATATATATTACTTGGAATTAACTCACGGATGCGGCTTTTGACGTAACGGCAAACTTTGCTTTGGAACTCCAAATTTAAGCGAGTCCAAGTTAGAGGACTATCAAAATAAGTGACCTCCTAAAAAGTGCCTGCCCGTACGCCAAATAATACAACCGCGAGGCTCAATATGGAATGAGCGAAAGCCGATAATACCTTGAGTGAGTTAATTTAGAAATGTCACATGTAGTTAGTCCGAAGCCTGAACAATTTGATAAATAATTTAATTTTCAACAAAATGAAAGGCATTAAGTACAAGAGATTACGAAAGTGTGGATAAAGACCACCAAAATTTTCAGTAGAATTCGTCCTTGGAGTTTAACAAAAATGTTGCTTATCTCAATGGTCATGTTATACATTCATAGAATATCAATTTACATGATGGTGGAAGAGTAACATTACCAAGAACCATTTCTGTGTGAGTTCTATGAGAGATGGCACTGATCTTCCAAGTTCAAAGTGTGCTTACAAACAGCCTTCAGAAAGCATTTGATCTACTAAATAGAAATTCTTTATCATTCTTGCTAGTTACTATGATTGTCCAGGTGAAATCCGCCTAACCAATCTCTCCACTTTCACCACAACTCTAAAAAAACATATTCTAACTAAAGAAAGGCATAACAATTACCTCAAGAAGTTTTGTCGTACATTACTTCTTTACCAGTAGGTGTTACTACTTTCCTCTATATTCAGTAGTATTCTCTCCTCAAGGCTCCCATTGGAATGCGACATCATCTCTTCCCAATGTTGCGACAGTGGTTGTGTTCGAGAATACAAGATGGGCTTTGGCGGCATTTGTAGTGATTTGAAGCTTCCTTCCAACATTTCTATCACCTTCCCAATTGGAGGTCGGTCAGATGGACTAGTTTGAATGCACCACAAACTCACAATAATCATCGTCCTCGCTAGCACCTCCTCCTCCATTGTCACATTCATTGGCAATTTTAGATCTTTGCCAAGCTCTAAGTTTCTATAAATCCATTCAGGAAAGTACATTTCACTACTGTTGGAAACTTCCATGGGTGCATTTTTTAAGCCTATCATTTCAAGAACCAACATTCCATAACTATAAACATCAGATTTGTGGGAGACTCTCCCCAAATTTCGGAAAACAACTTCTGGTGCAATAAACCCGATAGTTCCTCTCATGCCAAGAGTTGATAAAGCACTCTCTCGCCCGTGACAAAGTTTAGCAAGGCCAAAATCTGAAATCTTGGGGGTAAAATCTCGATCGAGCAAGATGTTCTGAGGTTTTATATCGAAGTGCAAGATTCTGGTATTGCAACCTTGGTGCAGATACTCTAGCCCACGAGCAACGCCAATTGCAATTTGATGTAGTATCTTCCATTCCAAGGAACTACTCATATTTAAAGCTGTTGTAGAATATATGAAATGATCCAATGAACCATTCGGCATGTAATCGAATACTAGAGCTCTTCTCTTCCCTTCATAACAAAAACCTAAAAGAGTGATTACATTAACATGAGAAGTTCTACTAATGCTCACCACTTCATTGATAAATTCTTCTGGGCTACTTTTCGACTCCGTGAGAATTTTCACTGCCACAAGATTACCATCTCTGTTCTGCCCTTTATACACTGCACCGAATCCTCCTTGACCAAGTTTCTCTGAAAATGAGCTGGTCATTTTTTTCAAATCAATATATCGGTATCTTCTTGGAACAAGAGATCCATGGATTTTCATCAATTTCTCAACATCACAATCTCTCTCACTCTTAAAGAGTAGAACCTTCCATGAGAAGATTCCAGTTTTAATCTTGAGGATGAAAATGATGGCAATGGCGGATATTAAAATGCCAATAGCAAGAGCTCCAGCTGTCCATTTCAATTCACTTAAAAGATATCAGCAATTTACCCAAGCAAGAGATACAAATCCAATGATATCAAAGAGATGTTTACCTATGAAATATGCACTTCGTTTGTTGGATCCTGGAAAAGAAAAATCTATTATTTCCCAGGTTGACTACAGTTACAGGAATTTGATGCAAATTATGTCTTAAGAAATTTGGTGAAACTCTTTTAGTGCTTCAGAAAGAACTTAATCACGTCGTTTACCTTAACGAATGGGCCTTTAAATAAACAAAATGGACCTAGGTCCAAGAGACCCAATTCCCATCTCTTACCTCGTGAAGCTGCATCATTAGCCCAACAAACTAACTTCTTTCAGCCTATAAATTTATGTTGCAGCTTGTTTAGTAAGGAAATGAAGAAGAGAGGAGAGGGAAACGAGAAAGGGAAGACGGAAACGAGAAAGGGAACCACATCAGAGAGAGAGAGAGAGTTTCAGTTCCAGCTCAACGGGACAATGTGGACACATTGGATTGACACCGTTTACGAAGCGCTTTGTAAGAATTCGAAGGATTAATTTATCTAATTGAACAAAATTTCTTGTTTAAGCTGTAATTTAGGATTAGTTCGGATTTTAGGTTACTGGATTGATTCTAGACATTATTGAACTGTAAAATCATGTTGTAAAGAAACTTTTGGGTGTCCTGGAAGCATTAGATCTTACAAAAGTCGATTTTGGATTACGATATGGTCAGGATGATATTTTTAAATTTTTGCACACTGTTGGAACCAGATTAAAAAAACTGCATTTGGTGCTGGTTTTCGCCCATCTCTGACCATCTTTTAGGCCGGAGGCGAGTGGGCATTATAAGTATATGTCAAGTAAGCTTTCAAATAACCAGAAACGGACGTTGGAAGAGCTCAAACGCCCGTTTAAGCTTTTCCACCAGCGGTTGTTTTAGTTTGGGCTAGCTTTCCGTTGATGCGTCAAAGTTGTTTTGTTATCGAATAAGCTTAGTTCAGTTAGTCTTAGTTAACTTAGTTATATACTGGATTTGATACTTGTTTCTCACTCAATTACTATGATTTCGAGTTTTTCTGCTCAAGGTAACTTTCGTTGTTTGATTTTGCATTTTCAGGTAAATGGTGCTTTTCTCTTCTATGATTCGGAAACTCATCTCTTGAAGATTATAGGAAATGGATATGTTATAATTTATAAAATCATATAGTACAGTATTTATTAAAAAAGAAGGAGAATAAGTGCACTAGAAATCCTATAATTTATAACAAAAAATGTGATTGAGTTCTAAAACTTTTATAAGTACAGTCAAATTTTAAAACTTGTCAAATTGGTGAATTAAGTCCTTCAGTTAACTCCATCTAACTTGGCAAACAAAAATAATTGACATGGGTTTTTTTTTATCATTTTCTCTCTTCCATGTGACATTAACGTTATTAAAGCATGAAGTATAGGACTAAAAGGAAGATGTTTTTGTCCAAATTCTAATTTTTTTAACTCAAATCTTCGTTAAACTTAAAAACATTAAAAAAAAACGTTAATTTTTTTTTTTTTTTATAAAACACACACACACAAAGAAAGGAAGAAAAATACCCATAGGCGGGGCCCTATAGGCATTCCCCTATGGGGCGCCGCTACTTGTCAACATTGCTAGAAATGACCAGCAAGGGATGTCGGCCCTTCCCTAGATTTGGGTGAGGTTCACTAACCCTCGCCCCAAGGCTGGCCATCCTCGACCAAATTTAGGAGAGGGTCGACCCTCTCCAAGATCTGGGCAAGAGTTGTTGGTCATCGCCAAGGCCCCGGCGATCCTTGTCAACTCCTTTTGGCAATGGGACAACGACCCATAGGCTCTCACGTGTGGGTTTTTTTTTTTTTTTTTTTTTCTTTTTGTGTTCTCCTAAAATATGTTTTAGCCTTATTTTTTTAATTCTAATTTAAGCAAGATTTTGGGTAAAAAAATAGAATTTAAACCAAAACAATATTGTTTTAGTCTCATGATTAATGCTTTAGTGTCGTTAACATCACATGGGAAAGAGAAAATAATAAATAAAGTCACGTCAGTATTTTTTGTTAATCAAGTTAGATAGAGATAACTAAAGAATTTGATTGTACAAATTTAGTAAGTTTTATGACTTAATTGTACTTTTTGAATTGTATATCTCAATACTTTTGTGGCAAATGTTAGGACTTCTACTTCATTTATCCCAAAAGAAAAAGTGGTGTTCAGAGAACATTTGTTGCACAAAGTTAAATCGAGCATTTATTACCCTTCTAGTTATTTGAAATGACATAGTAAAATATCTCTTGAAATAGTTAATGAGTTGGTAATTTGTGAAATAGTTTGAGAAATGCTATATGAAATGCATTCTTTATCATGAAGGAAATTACAAAGGTCATATACATTGATTTGTGAACTGAGTTTATGAAATGAATAATGAAATGCTTTTGTGGCAAGTTGGAGAATTATGTTGATGGTTTTTTTCTCTTGCAGCTATGTGTTGAACTCATTGAACAGTTTTGAGTATGCAAACTATTCTCAAAAGGTGCTGTTTAGGCTTAGCCACTGGCTTGTTAAGAACATCTATGATGCTTCGATGATGACAAAACAACCAAATGCTGCTAATGTGTGCATTTAATTATGTAGAATAAGTTGTAGAAGGTTAGATGAACCTTCGTAGAAGGTGAACAAGCTGTAGAATGAGGGTGCGTTAAAACTTGGATTGACTGGTAGATAGTGAATTTAATTGTAGAATATGAGGCCATTTATATGCTTGGAAGGACTAGTGTGTAGAAGGTGAACAGACAAAGAAGTGAGAACTGTGAAAAGTGTGGATGGAACCAACTGTAAATGCGGGAATATCAAATCCTTTAGTTTTGTAAAAGCATATCAAAAGTTTAGACAGACCACAGAAGTAAAGAACTCTATCACTGTAAATGCCCTACTTTGTCCTTATATTGTCGTTTGATCGTGCAAAATGCAAGTCTAATGATCACAGAAGGTAGACCAACAGCTTATTTGACTCTAACATAGCTTCCAACGAATACTTTGAAGATTCAAGATCTATTTAAATAGATCAAAGGTGGTCGCGAAGAGTGGCGAGAAATAAGAACTCTCATTCTCACTTTGTCGCATCAAATTTCTAGCTTTCACATGGGCAAAATTGACTATTATTTTATTGTAATTCTCTATTGATGGCTGAATTCTTGTAATCGGGGAAAAGAGTGAGCTGTAGTATTGTGAGAGGTGCTTAACTTTGGTGAATCATCTGCAAAGCTTTGTGTAGAATTAGTACTGTCCATGAACGGTAAAATGTTGAAAATAATATAGTGAATTTCAGGCTTATTTGTGGCAATTGGAGCTGGGAGAATAAAGCAGGCAAGTGGAAGGTCTAACCACTATAAATTTGTCCTGCATATTTTTTTTTTATTCCATTAACTCTTTTATATTAATTTGATTGTCAAGGAGCGTTAAGTGTGACTATAGTCAAATATTAAACACTAGATTGATCAATAAACTTGACCATTGATTTTGTTTTTGATATTGTTGATTGAATGAGTACTTCTAATATTTATAAATATTTTTTGAAGCAAAATAACTAATCTTTGATTTTTTTTTTTACCTATATTATATACTAAATTCGAATAAATGTGTTTTTGACAACATTTAAAAATGTGCATAACAAATGCTCGATATGCTTTGAAGATATTTACAATACTCACTGAGCGGTGGTTTGCTTATAGCATTCATCTCAATTCTTTTTTAGTTTCTAGAGCCACCAGAAAATAGGAGAAGAACGATATTAGTTGAAGAATTTTAGTATCTTGTTGGATTTAGTTTGTTAGCCATTGGAGATGTGTATATTATTTTTGGTTGACTTTAGAGCTATGATCCTATGACCAGTTTGCTGATTTATTAGACATATAGATGAATAAACATATTGATAAAAGGTTAATATTAGTTATACATACAAGTCTACATTCTTTAGATAGGCGGACGGCCATGTCATTTCCATTATACTTGTAGAGTTGGGATGTGATATTTATTGGTATGATAGTTTAGAATATGATTTTTTTTTTTTTTAAATAAGTATTTATGCAGGTTGTGAGGTTGTGTGTTAATTTTTAATACGTTAATCTTTTGTTAAGCACTCTGGATTATATTTCAGTATGGTTATCAATCAAGCATTCCTTGCTTAAAATTTGAGGCTTAAGGACCACTGGCCTTAATGCTCAAGTTATGGACCCGAGCCAAACGTTGCCAGACCCTTAAGAAAATACTTCACCTAATTATTAGGGCAAAACACTCACGTCTAAGCTGGCAAAGGATTCTATTCTTTTTTTTAACCCTTTTCAGTCAATGAGTGGTCAAACACCATTTCTGGGTTTCACCAACATGGGTACATAAGCATGTAAAGCATGTTAAACTGGCAAGTGACCTTACAAGCAAGGAGTAAATTAGGCACATGTTTCCATACTCTCTCACAAATAAACATTAAACATTCAATAAATTACGGTCAGCCAGATAGACAAGTGGCAGGAGAACCTAATGAATGTAATAGCTGTTCTCAAGACTAACCAAGCCCATGAAGTTGTCTCTAGAAGAGTTAAATTCCTACTCCACGTTTAATTGGATTAGCATCATGCAGTTTTTTCACTGGTGGCATATTTGAGGCTGCATTTGTTCACCGTTTGCGAAAAGTCTTTGGTGAAATGTAAAATACTTTAAATAAAAAGGCTTTTTTTCAAAATGCAAATACGGTTTGGCACTGTGTAATATAGAAGTGTATTGAGAAGCAATTTTAGTTGAATGTTATTTTGAAAAATCACACTCATAAAAGAGTTTTGCTATTTGTTTTCAAATAAACCTCGAACTCTTCGCCAACACCAGCAAAGGGCTTAGTTCGTCGACAAGCAAGATTTGGCACTGTAGCCATCGCTTGAGTCACACAACCTCAACCGACCCCTAGCAAGATTTGTCACTGTAGCCATCAGCTCATTATTCACAAATTATAGAGCTTACTCTTTTTTTTTTTTGTCTAAACATATCATGTCCAGTGCTATCAACCCTAGCTTTGATATTCTTAGCATGTTAAGAAACTACTTAGTTAGGATTTGAGCTAGTTTGATAATTGGGAAAATTATCAAAATAGTCCTAAACTTATTTATATTTTTCCAATTCAGTTTTAAATCTTTTGCAATATTAATTTGTTTTGCCTTATAAGCTTCATTTAGAAAGAGTATTCACTCACAAATCTATGTCTAGGAATAAACTAATCATATGTTTCTCTTTTGACATTTAGATCTCAAAGAATCATTTTAAGTTTAAAATAAAGGGAAAATTTCAAATACAAACTTGAATTATCCTCATTTTCTCAAGTAAGAGAAGTTGACATTATTTTAAGGGAAAATTCCAAATAAAGACCCACAGTGCCATCATTTTCTCAAAAGAGGACCTGAAGTAAAGTTTGTCTCAAATAAGGACCCAAAGTGCCTTCATTTTCTCAAAAGATGACTTGGAGTGGAGTTTGTCTCAAATAAGGACCCAAAATGATCATTTAGTCTCAAAGAAGGACCTCATTTGCCGACCGGTGAATAAATGCATCTCCGATACATATTCCGGTAGCCTGATCATGGATATTTTTTGTCCTTCTTTTTTTTTTAAAATTTTCAATTGTCTTGTTCTTTATTATTATTATTATTATTATTATTATTATTATTATTATTATTATTATTATTATTATTATTATTATTATTATTATTATTATTATTTTGGGTCAATGGTGGCACTGTTCATCATCTTCTTCGTCCCTTGTTCGTCTTCTTCTCAAGAACATCGGACTTGGGAAGGGCCAGTGAGGGTTGGCGAGGGTTGGACGCCCATTGTCGGCAGAGGTAGGCGGGCCACTAAGCCCTCGCCACCGTGGGTGAGGGCTTGTAGGCCGACCCTCGCCGATCTCGGCAAGGGTGGCCTCAATTGCCGGCGAGGGCCGTCAAGCCCTCGGTTGGGAGTGAGGGCTTGTAAGCCCTCGTTAGCCCTTATTAGTGGCCGATGAGGTGGGCGAGCCTCGCCCAAGGCCGGTGAGGGGTGACCTCGCCGATGGCCATGAGGGGCGACCTCCCCACCTCCGCCCCGCTACTCCACCAACAACCTCATCTTCTGCTAGGACTACGACTGGGATGCCCGCATCGCTTTCTTCATCCTTTCCTCCCACCACCACTCCTAGATCGACGACTTCTTCGGCTACCCCTTTTTCCCTCAAGGACCTTCTTGTAGGGCCTCAATTTGGATGGCCCCCCTCCCCCATGGCCAACGAGGGCTCGATGGCCCTTGCTCGTTGTTAGCGATGGGCATGGAGCCCTCACTTGCTTTGCCGGCGATGGGCGTCGAGCCCTCGTTGGCCCTACCAACGGCCGGCGCTCGCGACCTTTCCCCAAGTCTAGTATTCTTGATCTAGGCAAGAAGAAGTGAACAGGGACGAAGAAGACGATGAACACGGCAACCAAAAATGAAAAAAAAAAAAAAAAAAAAAAAAAAAAAAAAAAAAGGACGAAAATACCGTAATCAGGCCACCGGAATATACATTGAAGATACATCTATTCACCGGCCGGTGAGTGAGGTCCTTCTTTGAGATTAAATGACTACTTTGGGTCCTTCTTTGAGACAAACTTTACTTCGCATCATCTTTTGAGAAAATGATGGCGGACTTTGGGTCCTTATTTGAGACAAACTTCACTTTAGGTCCTCTTTTGAGAAAATGATGGCACTTTGGGTCCTTATTTGAAAATTTCCCTTAAAATAATGTCAACTTCTCTTACTTGAGAAAATGAGGATAATTCAAGTTCGTATTTGAAATTTTCCCTTTATTTTAAACTTAAAATGATTCTTTGAGATCTAAATGTCAAAAGAGAAACATATGATTAGTTTATTCCTAGACATAGATTTGTGAGTGAATACTCTTTCTAAATGAAGCTTATAAGGCAAAACAAATTAATATTGCAAAAGATTTAAAACTGAATTGGAAAAAATATAAATAAGTTTAAAACTGTTTTGATAATTTTCCCAATTATCAAACTAGCTCAAATCCTAAATAAGTAGTTTCTTAACACGCTAAGAATATCAAAGCTGGGGTTGATAGCACTGGACATGATATGTTTAGACAAAAAAAAAAAAAAAAAAGGTAAGCTCTATAATTCGTGAATAATTAGTTGAAATTTTTTTTTGTCTAGAATCAATTAAATGACATATTAGATCTAGATTACAATAATGTATATCGACATAGATGGACTCCGTTTGTTCTGACCAAAGAGATATAAGGACATCGTCTTAAAAATACAATCATCCCAACTTAACACTGATTCTCAACCGAAATCAAGACTAAGGATCTAAGTTTTGAGGGGGATATATCCGAAAGTGAGCCCGAAGCGAAATTCTTGCGTACTCGCCTTACTTTTAGCACATAAATAAAATTCATTAGATCCGACGGTGTAGATGGACTGGAATCGCAAGGAAGACAGCGCCAACATATTTCCCTTAAAAAGAAAATGGATCTAGCGCCTGAGCCGTCCGATCTAAACGAAAGCGGCTGAGCACGAAAGGTCCGGCGGACAGCCCTAGCCCTATATAAAGGACAGCGAAGATGAGTCGAGGAGACCTGGATTTGAAACCGTCGGCCGAAGCCGAAGCTCCTCCTCCTCCGCCGCAGAGCCGACGCGAGCTTGCGATACGGGATCCGCGATTAGATGCCGTCGTGATTTCTCGCTGTTTCTTCTTCTTCTTCTTCTTTTCGATCTTCATCTCCTGGAAAAAAAAGGGAGAAAAAATTTGGTCTTTTTGAGGTTTTATTGGCACACGTACTGAGGCTCTGGGACAATGAAAATGTCGGTTTGAAGCCTAATCTGGATGTGCGAAATCGAAAGAATGGTCGGGATCCGCTTTGCAGCTTCGACGTCACTCCCATGTCTTAGCTGCCAGTAATGCCCGCACACTTTTTCCTTTATTCCCCTTGTTATTCCATTCCTTTTCGAAATGAAAATGTATTTTTCATAACATCATAATACGAGTAGCGTCAAATCTTCCCCTCTGATTAGTCGATCTAGAATCAGCAGGCGAACGAAGCATCCTTCCCAGCAACTCCGACAGTCTAGTCTAATCTAATTTGGATTTGTATAAATGATTTGATTAATTATTTTAAGTGATATAAATAATTATTTTTAGAAAAATATTTTCTGAATCATTCAATGAAACAAACATATGGGGGTGTTCCCTTTTTTTCTCTGTGTAACATTTGAAGACATGAGCGGTCAAATTGTCGAATATAAAGAATGATGGACTTATAAGGCAAATTTCAGAAAGTGCTATATGTTTGATGGATTTTAATTACATAAGTGCACTCTGGCAGAAGCAGGAGAGTTTAAGAAAGACAAGACTAGGACCGTGGAGCAAGGGAGCTGCAATGGAGTTCAGCATTGACAAAAGCAACTGCAGCAATTAGAGTTACATATTGCATCAGCTGCATCCACATCCATATTTGCGATCTGCAGCACCTGGGAAGCTCCAAAGTTGTTCATGGTACCCAATATCAGGAAGAAGATAGAAGAAGCAGGAAATGATCTGAGTCCAACATTGCAAGTTCGAGACAATAAATCCACGAGAAGAACTAGATACACACGTGAAAAATGGAAATTAAACATCAAAATTCATCTATAAATAATCTTTTGATATCTCCGCTTAGTATGTACACAACCCTTAGCAGCTGGATCCTGTGCGTCTCGCCCAGCTAGACCATCAAGGAGGACCAAATTATCACATTCGAAAAAACAGAAGGAGGATCATGGAGACCCACATACATCTGGATCATGAGTGCAGTTTAATTTCCATATGACTACAGCAGAACTCAGCTAATTGTACAGCAAAAGGTATCTGAGAGGCTTTTGAACTAGAAGGAATTAGGAATTGCTGAGTCGCTGACCCATTTATCAGTCACCACAGATTCTGGTGAAAAAGGCGGAGTGATGTTTTTTAGGAGCCCAGTGTCGTCGGACCGAATATCTACCACCTCTGCATTCTGCAGAATGATCTCCTCTTGCTCAATCTCCTTCAAAGCCTTCGCCACCTCTTCCATAGTAGGCCTCATGTCTCTCTCCTGCTGCAAGCATCGGAAGGCCAGCTCAGCGACTAGCGTAGTCATCCTCTTAACAGAGTAGTCTGTCTCG
This sequence comes from Eucalyptus cloeziana, assembly GCA_014182715.1. Taxonomy (NCBI): domain Eukaryota; kingdom Viridiplantae; phylum Streptophyta; class Magnoliopsida; order Myrtales; family Myrtaceae; genus Eucalyptus; species Eucalyptus cloeziana. Next base: position 29,316,765 of record CM024639.1, read on the forward strand.
TACCCGAGAGCGGGATCCACCAATTCATGCAATGAATGGTTTTGGATCTTGTTGATGGCCATACTTGCCAAGTTTATGTCATGGCGGTGCCTGTTTGTGTCAACTGCCGGTTTTGATGAGATAAGCTCGCAAAGAACTACACCAAAGCTATACACATCACTCTTATCTGTCAGCTGGTAGCATTGATAGTACTCGGGATCCACATAGCCTGGAGTTCCCTGAGGGGCAGTTGACACATGGGTGACATCAGTAGGGAACAATCGCGACAGACCAAAATCCGCCACTTTGACTCGGAAACTGAGGTCTAGAAGGATATTGTTTGTCTTCACATCGCGGTGTATGACATCTGACTTATGCAGGTAAGCAAGAGCATCTGCACTTTCTATGGCCATATTCAACCGGATGCGCCAGGGAATTGGGCTCGTGCTAGATCTTTTTCCAAAAAGGTGATCAGCCACAGTGCCATTTGGAATGTACTCATAGACTAGGAGGAGCTCTCGGCTTCGTCTGGAGGTGCATCCAAAGAGCGTCACAAGGTTTGGGTGCCGCAGGCGAGTCAGGATTTCAACTTCATTCATGAACTGCTCGACTCTTTTCAAGTTGTTTTCAAACAGGCGTTTAACTGCGACTTCACGTCCATCCTGGAGCCGACCTATCAAAGCAATGGCCAAACTTAAATAACATGGCACAAGAGATGACCTTCAAGAAAAGAAATTGATCATCTCATCCTATTCTAATTAATCAAGCCAATCAAAATTCAAAAGGTAGTGAAACTATATATGAACACATAGATGAGGGGAAGAAGAAGGAGAAGAAGAAGAATTATGCATACTTTTTGCAAAGATTGGCCCTGCACATTGCATATCCTAGAAGATTACATTTTACTTCTTCATCCCTTGTCACTTTGATGGTCAATAAGGAAAAGCTAATGAGGTTCAACTTACCATAATAAACAGTTCCAAAGCCACCCTCTCCAAGTTCTCTGGAAGGATCGAAATTTTGAGTTGCCTCTTCGAGCTCAGTGTAGTTGAAGACCTGAACTCCGAAATAGGTGCTTCCCCTGTCAAGGTCGGATTTGGAAGTTGGATAAGAGGGAGTGGTTCTAGAGAAATTAGTCGATGAAATGGGAAGCCCTTTGCTTGAAGAAGGTGGGGTAATGCTCTTGCTTTGAGCTTCTGCGGCAGCGGCTCTCTTTCTATTCCTTTTCTGTCTGTAGGAAAATACCCAGAATCCCAGCAAGAGTCCTGTAAGACCAGCTCCTGCCAATGCAAGGCCTGCAAGAGATTAAGGAAATACCCCAATCATTGGTATGCTGGAAACACTAGGACAACTTGCCCAGTCATACAAAAGCATGTCTTACCTATTCCAAGTGACACTTGATTGTTATTATTGCTCCCTGCAGCATTAAATCAAGAACTGTCAATCAATGCATAATTCTCTTAACAACGGAAGAAAACAACTGGAACATACCAACATCAGAAATTTAATATGCAGATATATCCTCTGAATCCCACTCGGATCATACTATACCTCAGTCCAAGGGAGTGGATAAGGATATTCACAATAAAGACTTTATACAAAAACTGGCAATGAAGAAAAGCATCCCAATATATTTATTACCCTTTCTACCAAAAAAAAAAAAAGAAAAGCATCCCAGTCCATACATCAGAATAGCACTTTAAATACGCTAAGTGCATTGTGTTGTAGGGATCACTAAAGCAGAAATAAGCGGGTATTGAACTCGTGCTTGCTCTTCTATGAACCAGTGCTTTAATGCTAATCTAATCTGTTTTCTATGGTAATCATGCACATGCATCAACCCATTACCATGAAGGGAATAACTGCAAGGTAGCAACTGGCCCCGATTGTTTGGAATGAGAGAAGTGGCACAAAAAAAAAAAAAAAAAATTGCCAAAGCGGGCAAGGAATTTTGACAATTTGGGAGACGACCACAAAGACAGGTTCTGCATCTATGAAGAGTCAAAGATTTTTCAAAACTATACTATAAAGATTTTTCAGCCATTGAAGATCGCTGTCTTTGTGATGAATATCCACATTCACACAATCATGTTCAAGACATGATTAGTCTTTTCCATGTAGGAATTCATCTAAAAACTATCCATAGAGCAATACTAATCTATTTCAAGTAACTTCCCCTCCCCTTCGGTTGGATTGGAATGCCACATCCTTTTTCCATCTACCCATACAAAGGGAGTTATCTGTTCTTAGCTTGAGCTTTATCATAAAGCTTCTCTGTTATGGGGGTGATTCCGCTGGTAAAGAACAAGGCGCAAGGGGGAAACTAGCACACATGATCCAGAAAAGATCCGAGTTCAGATCAGCAATATCACGGCAGACACACGCTGCGATCATCTAACTCAATTGAACAAACAGAAATGATCAATTGAAGTACCTGCAGTGGAACAAATTTGGTCACCACAGATACAAACGGGCTTCCCGTGATCAGAGTCAAACCCACACTCCCCACCAATCCCAACACACTTCCCACACTGATCCTCGTACGGATTCGTGTAATTCACCTCGAAACCCTCCATCAGAGCCTCTCCGAGCCTCGACCGGTCCGCGGTGAGCATGATCACCGCGGACTGCCGTATCGGGACGGTGACGCTCACATTACACTTGCTCACGTTAAGAATCGGGTCAGTGGGGACGGCGCCGATCAAGTAATAGTTGCTCGTCACCGTCCCATTGATCTCGCAATCGAACAGATTCTTGGGCTTGACGGTCATAAACGTCGAACACGCATAAAACAAGGTGAGGCCTTGGTCGTCGCTAGCCGAGGTGAAGATGGTGGAGTTGAGGGTGGTGTTGGCGTACTGCTGCAGGCAGGTGTTGTTGTAAAGATCGGTTCTTGACAGATTAAGCGACCGGCGAGCCTGGTCGAGCGCCAGGACGCGGTAAGTGAGGGATCCGGTGGTGAGCTGCGGGGAGCCGGCGACGCAGCCGAGGCGGAACTCCGGAGGGCCGCAGTGGGCGGGGCGGTCGCCGCCGGTGAAGGGGTAGGAGACGTTGACGAGGGGGCCGCAGCTGAAGGTGCGGCTGCAGTTGGAGAGAAAGTCGCCGGAGGAGGGAGACGCCGACGACGCCGCCGCGGGGTGGAGGAGGAGGAGGAGGCAGAGGAGGGTGCCCGCCGCCGCGAGAAGGGGGAGGAGGTGGCGGCGCATTGGCGGGCGGCGGCCGAGAGCGAGAGTGGAGGTGTGAGAGAGTAGAGAGAGAGAGAGAGCAGCTAGCCGGAGAGCTCATGCATGATGATGATGAAGTCCAGGCGGGCATGTTTGACCGTTGACCCGGGTTTAAAGAGAGAGGAGCTGTCTTTGGTTGACTCCTTTTTCCTTTTCGTCTTGTGGATTTTATCATTTTGAATTTTTCTACCCCTTTTTAATATATATATATTATTTTTCTGAAATGGAGGCTCGAGGCTGTCTGGTGGAGACAAATTGGTCCGACGTGGGGTCGGCTTCTTTCTCAATGAATTATTGAGAAACGTAATGTTATATTATTCACACGGTGTCGTTTTCGGTGACTTAAATTCTGAGGGGATAAGAAATTTTGGATGGGTAGGGAGCAGATGATGGCGAAAGCAAACGGAGGCTGAGAGCAACGGAATCGGACAGCAATGGCTTGTTAGAGATTAAAATAAACCGTAGCAGTTGGACCACAGAAACGGAACATCATGTGGAATGTAATAAAGGAAAACTTCTATGTTTGGTTATTGGTGTTTTGTTCTGTCTAGGTTGGCACATGTGAACAAGGCCTTTGTTCATTGGCCGCACACGACACGGTTTTGAAATACGGAACACGACGTAGATTCACAGGAGAAATGACTGTGCAAACTACTCAAGAAGGACGGAGAAACCCAAAGAGTTAGTTCAAATTGAGGCCTAAGGCCCACTGGCTTGGATCCTAATGTTATGGGCCTGGGCCAAACGCTGCCCAACCCCTCAGAAAAGATGTACTTCCGCTCTTGTATTCATGTATACCACCCACGTCTAAGCCGGCAAAGGGTGCTTTTCTTACCCCTTTTTTCCGTTTGCTGCTATACGAGCCAACAAACCCAATTCCTAGGTTTCACCAACATGGATGTAGGAGTATCTAAAGCATGGCAAACTGGCAAGTGACCTCACAATAACACTGGCAGGCTCTCTCACAAGTAGACGTGAAACGTTCAACAGTGTGCAATCAGCCAGGTCACTTGCCAGTTTGCCATCAGGACCAACCAATTCAACTGTTAAGATATGAGCAAGGGGCACGAGCACCTAATGGATGTAATAGTTTGTTCTCATGACTGACCAAGGCCATGAACTTGTCTGTAGAAGAGTTACATTCTACCTCCATAACGGTTAATCAACCCGGGCTCAAGCTAATACTTCATCACCAATAGAGAGATGAAGAAAAACAAGCAAACAAAAGATTAGGTGCAAGCACAGCCAAAACAATTTACCCACTAAAGCTTGTCCTTTAATTTTGTCATCTAATGCTCGGCTTTCACTACATGGATCTTTCTTACTTGACAGAATTTGGTGCACTTGGCTTGACCAATGAATGGACTATAAAAAGAAGACTTCATGCGTAATTGAAGTGGGTAAAATGTCATCATCTTGAGTGCTAACCTTTCAACATCAGCCATGGCATCCCTTATCCTAAGCTCATGGATTTGGGATTTGTAAATGAGATATTTATTATTGTGGGGTATGCTAAGCCCCCAATTGGAAAAATTTGTCATTTTTCATGCACTGTATTTCTAATGTTATGCGAAATCAATGCATTTGAAATTTCCTATGGCTAAATAGTGTTTCCTAAATATTTGTTAACAATACCTTATTTATTCTTATCATTATCACTATTATTATCATAATTCTTAGTGATTTATATAATGCATAAAATGAAATGACTAGGTGCATCTCCACTCCAGCCCACAGCAATTTTCAAACGACAGCTCTTTAGTTTTTCCAATTGCATATCCTTCCCACAACTTGTGAAAATATTATAAAGAAAAATCTCACTAATTTTATTTTATTTTTAATGGCTGGCCTTTGTTGACCAATCTTTACGTATCACTTTAAAAAACGCCTTAGAATGATTCCTAATATCAATAGAGTCGGTAGCCCGCAGGCCATCTTTGACTGCCGAAGAGCCACCCTTGAAGCCTTGAAAAAAAATCATCAAGGGACACAGCAGAGAAGGAAGAGGAGTTTAACAGCGCTAACTGCGAGGTTGGGAGTTCCATGATCATCAGTTGATTCTTCAGATACTGTTGGATTTGATCTAGTAAAATGAGTATTAGACAATGATTTGTTCGAAGAGCTTGGTTGGGGTGAGCACAGAGCAAAGGATTTTTAGGAGACATGGACTATCCCCAACTTCATAGGAACAACATCCTAATCACTGAAACGAACTGGTTCATCCTAATATCTTAATCCTAATCAAATAGCGAAACCGATTAGATGTTATCTATGATTTTCATGTTCCTCGCCATGGTTCAAATCGGGATCAGCTATATTAATCAAGTCAAGATAGTGCCCACCAGAATCGTAGGAATGTTCGAAGCAGAGTCTAGGATAATAACTGACATACCTGAGCATGTGGAAGAGTAGGACTTATCCTTGCAATAGCACGCGAAATCACCAGAACTATTATCCCGTCCGCACTGCCCGCCTGAGGCGAGGCAGAGGGTGCATTGATTGTCCACCGTCCACTGCAGGCCGAAGCCCTTCTCGATGGCTGACTCTACAGTCGCACTGGTCGCGTTCGACTCTATCTCCTGAATGGCTGATAGGTTCGCAGGCAGCACCACGCTCGTAGAGCATCCTCCGAAGTAAGTCGCAAGGATTGTGGGATCAATGCTCGTGATATCGCTAACTTCCCTTGTTATGAAGTAACCGGTGACGTTGTTGCCATTGGTGATGCAGTTGAACTGGCTGTTGGCGATCGTTGACGCTACCGTAGATGGGCTTGCGTCACAGCCATAGTACAGAGTCAGGTTGCTGGTCCCAGTGTCCGCGGTGTAACTGAAAGAGCTGGTGATTGCCTGGGTGGTATTGGTATAGGAGGCTGGGCAGAGAGTACCCCAGTAATCATTTCGGGCAACAGTCATAGTCTCTAAGGAGTCATTGAACTGAAGGACCCGAAAGATCTGATTCGATATGTTGAGCAGCGGAGTCGTGTTGTCCTGACAAGTCAGCTCAAAATTGGGCAGGCCGCAATAAGAGGCGCGGCTCGACCCCCAGAAGGGGTAACTTGCGTTTTGCAGGATGCCGCATTGGATGGTGGAGCTGCAGTTTAAGTAGCTCGCATCGTCTGCGCCATGCGTCGTCGGAGCTCGGATGAGGTTCAGGGTGGTTGCGATCAGGATGCAAAGGGAAAGATCCCAGAAGCGATGGCGACGGGGATGCATCATCTTTTGGAGGAAAATTTTTTGGTGAAGATGCAGAGGAAAGGAGAGAGAAATAAGGTTGGGGGATGGGCAAGTGGAAAGGGGGGATGGGGAAGATGATATGACACGGTTCTCATGCGTGAATAGTCATAGATCGCGACTATAAAATTAATGGAGAGTTTTGACAAAGAAGAGGAGGTAGAAATTGACCGAATAGAAGCTTCTTTCAGAAAAAGATAATTGCACTGCTGGTCAAATGTGAGAATGCCTGGCCCTGACTCGGTCTAATTGAGGTGATTTGTTCATCAAATTTCCAAAGCGTCCAACGCCCGGAATTGGGATTTTCTTCGTCTCTGACTCTGGCCTGAACTTTTTTCACACGTTGGGAGTTGAATGCAAATGGAGTTTCCTTGCGTTGCGCATAGGTCACCAACCTAGAAAAGCTTGCGCTTCGGTTTCTAGACCACACATATGGGGATAAATACATGATCGCAACCGGTGACACCAAAAGTCAAAAAAAGGAGGCTCTACTTTTCTGAGTCTATTTTGTCATGAAGAGTTCTAGGAACTTATGATATGGAGTTTGTCTTCTGATCCTAGGAAGAAGGAGCATACGGTGCCCTTTTCAAATTAGAAAGGGTCAGGCTCAGGGCTGATTCTTGGCAGGTGGGCAGGAAAGTAAAACTGTGGGGGAGATCGTGGGACATATGTGGCTCATTGGACATTAGAGGGAGTCGACAGTCCCTAATGAAAGAGCTCCTGAGGAACGGTACAGATCATCTTTGGCAAGTGCTATATAACCTAACTCAGCAACTACCATTGGAAGAGCAGATGGATAGCATACGACACTAGATGGGTTGGTAAATTCAGGGAATGAGCAAAAACTAGGAACACAAGCAACGCTGTCAAGGCCAATGATTTGCGAAAGATGGATTGGCCGAGAACAAGAGAAAGAGTCGCTGATGGGCCCATGAGTATTGTTGACCATTCAGGGACTTAAAAAGATAGGAGAATGATCATCGACAGTTCCGCAAATTTCAGATGGTCAGCATGCTATCTGCATCGGCCCCTACATGGCAAAACATTGACAACTCCGAGGCCTAGCAAGGCTAGCATTGGATTTTTCAGACTGAATATATCAACGCCCTGCCTTAGTACCTCCGCACTACGGTCATAACCTAAAAGAAGCGCATGCGACTTCAGCAGGTTCTCTATTTCTGCTGGCCATAGCTAACTACTTTAAGCTCCTTTGGCAAAGTCAAATGATCATGGCAATTTTCATGAAATCGATTTTTGCTCTCACCTATGGCCCCATATTAAAGCAGAAGTGAATACACATAAAATTGACGCTAAGGTCACGGTGATCTAGATTCTTAGGAGCTATCTCGCAATCTTCAGCTATTTTGCTTGTTAGGCTGATGTGGCCACAACCAAATCACCACGTGACGGCTACCTAGGCCATTTGCACATCAACAGTTTCATTGAAGTTTTGAATATGATAGGATCTGGCTGGTTTTTCAGAATAGGTGGAGTGTTGGGATAATTTGGCCAAAACTCAAGGGTGTCCAAGTAATTTGCTTACTAGCAACATGACGTGGGATTCACTTTAACAGTAAGCAACATTATGGTTGCCATCATTCATGGAACACATGATGGGTTGAAACTCTTGATGCAAACCTGACACTGGTTATGAGCAAGTAAGCCATTGAAGGGATGGGGCTAGATGATGCTTCCTCTACATATCCTGCCACTGCGTAGGGTCAGAAAGCTGAAAAGGAATATTAGTGGATAAAGTTAGATTGTGCACTGATTAGTTAATTTATGCGCACAAAGTGGGGCTTTGGTGCTTGAACATAGGCAAGTCCTTCAGAGTCTAAATAAAGGTAGGAGGTCGATGATCTGAAGTGCCTTTGTTTTCTGCACAACAATGAGAGTTTCACAAGACTCGCTTAGCGGTGGTGTATGCTGAGAACAAACCAGTACATTCCAGCAATGGCTTCTCCACAATGACTTAATTCATAGCATTCAAAGTGAAGGACTTCCGCATGAGAAATTTAGCAGAACGGGACTGGGCAGGCTTTGAAGCTATTGGTTCTTGGTAGTATTCAGCCATGGAAAGCTCCCTTTGGACTTTGTGAAGCATCGGCGATCCAGAAAGTTTGACTAGTTAAGCTTGCTTTTTTTTCCACCGCCAGATCACACTGGATCACCGGTGGGATATATAAGTATCTTCATGCTAAAAGTCAGACAAGGTGCATTTCACACTTCACTGATGATGATATCAGTCTTGGCATTTTCAACTTGGCCATATGAAGATAAATGGCCAAAGATGGTACTGAAAGCACAAAAAGTTATCTTTGTGCTTGTGCTATAGAAAATTTTCTGCTCAGGTAAGAAGCTCTAAGCAGACTCATCGATTATGAAAATAGTAACATTCAATCCCATCTCAGTGAGCAGATTGACATGCTCTGAGAAAGGATATAAAACAGAAGGTGCAAAGGCTGCCTCGCCCTTAAAGTACCTCCTAGATGCATTACCGAAAATGTCAATCTAAATGAATTTTGCACAAGAAGCATTTAAACAAATAAAGATATTATGTAGAAGAGCAAATAATGCTCCCCTGAAATCATAACAGTTCCTAAAGTTCCTCATACAAAGAATGATTCAATGGCTTTCATTTGGACCGAGTGCAATATGGTTTGTTTATCAGAAAAGTCATAGTACCAACAACTATAGTCATGCTTCACGTATTTGAAAGGAGACGTTATTCGGAGGACTGCTGGTGCAATTTTCATTATAGCCACCGTAGAAAGTGACGTTCAGCCTGATATTTGGTGAGCTAACCAGGAGATTTTTCATTGCCTTACTTTCTTGTTAGCCCACAATTTCCGAAAAAATTAACTATGCCCACATAAAGTATGATAGAAGACAAGTCTAAATTAGATTGAATAAGTAAAGCAAATACTTAGAAATTAAATTGCAGAAAAGCATACCTTTTGAACCAGGCTGCCCCGGAGGCTCTCCGGCAGCAGGCGGTGAACATGGTGCTGATCCCAATGATCCATCTGGGCAATAACAAGCCGTTGTATTCTTGGAGTTGTCATAACCGCAGACACCTTTCGAATTAGCACACCCTGCACACGCCGCAGAATCCACTCCAAACCTGACCTCAAATCCTTGCCGTGCTATGTTCTCCAAGCTCGCCGACTGAGCCAATAGACTCTGAGAGACGGGAAACACCACGCTCTCGAGGCAATTTCCTGGCCCCATGGCCCCGGGAAACCCATAACCGTTTTTATTAGTGATACCACTTTTGTTGCACGAGAACTGGCTGGGAGCACTCGGTGTTGGCCAATTCGGACAGCCATAGAAGAACGTGTAGTTGCTGTAGCCGTTAACCATGCTGAAGACCCGAGGGTCGAGAGTGGTGTTAGTGAAGAGAGGGGAGCAGATTCCAGAGGAGAAATCTTCCCGTGCGATTTGTAGGACCTTGATATCGGGGTAGACGCCGAGAACCTTGTATTTGACATTGGATATTGTGATACTGGCAGCGTTATCCTTACAAACAAGTTGTAGCGCCAGGTGGCCGCAGCTGCTGGATCGGTTCCCGCCCCAAAAAGGGAAGCCGACGCCTCTGATGTTCCCGCAGTTGAACAGGTTGCTGCAATTCGAGTACAAGTCTTCATTGCTCTGTGATTGAGTCAAATTGATCATCATGACCAAGAACATGGCGCATAACAGAGGAAGATGTGTATTCATTCTGGCGGAAGACGGATTTCGTGATCAGTTGGATGGAGTGGGGGGTTGTTGTTTTTGTTTCAGCAAACATTTAGGCAGGCTTAAGAAAGATGGGTTGTGAGCGATGATGAATCACTGAAGTGGAAGACGGGTTCGGAAGACAAAATAAACTTGTTCGGGGAAGACTTGAAAATGGGGAGTCTCTGTTGACTTATTAGGTCGCTGGGCCTAACCAATGACTGTGTGAAATGGTCTAACTTGGGAAACTTCTCGAGAGGACTAAACGCCTGAACTGGGATAACAACTCAAACTAACAAACAAAGCCATTTGACATCCCGGTGTCCTGGAACCGGCACCATCTACTCACACCCAATCCCACCAGCCCAGCCTATACGGCGATGGAGCTTTCGCGGTCCCTATCTAGTACTTCAGTATACAGAGAACAGAGTTGATCAATGAAAGGGCTCGGGCCTAATTAGAAGGGGATAGATATCGCTAAATTCACAATCGGGTCTACAAAGATCTCACAAGTGACCGAAATTTCTGAGGAAATTTCAATCTGGAAATAGGTATTCCAAAATTGCAGTCAAAGATGGAAGATATTTTGAAGGAAAGTTCAGCTGAACTGATGTGGATGTGTTTCACAGGAGCAGAGGTCGTGGTTGTAATGGGATCGGGCGTTCTCACGTCTTTACTGAAGTGCCCAGTTAGTCTTGATTTCCCATTGATGAACAACAAGGAAATTGCCGACTCTTGGAATTTTCTTTAGAAAGTGAAGCGTGTTGACTTCTTAAATTGGTAGTAAAGTTTACGTTGTGGCACGATGAGCTACCACAGTGGAGCACTGAATGGAAGACACGTGTCACGACGGCTTCTGTTGATTTTTTTTGTGGAACTATGCTGAGTATGATCTTGGCCAACAGGCAAGGAAGCCATAATGAGGAACATAATTAAAGACCCGTTTGTCGTGCACTCCCTTTATTTATCTTCCATTTCCTAAAAGTTTAACTGGCGCCCACGAAAAAGAAAAAAAAGAATCATCAACGTTAAAGTTGTTCCCACTAGAACAATAGAATGTTCCCTGTGTATGCATGCTAGAAATAAATAGATTGACATCTATAAAAACATTTATTTATAAGATACTATAATTTTGTTCCAAATAGAAAAAGAAAAGGAAAAAAGAAGAAGAAAAAGAAAAGAAGGCATGAAATAATCTTAAATCAAGAGTAGACCCCATATCTAACCTTAACAAATTTGTTTGAGAGGAGCATAGGTAGTTTTTTCTCTAGTAAAATTGAAACAAAAGACAACAAAGAAACAAGGAATGAAATACATTAGTGAAATCCATAAGAGATAATGTAATCAAATCAATGCGATAAGAGGTTTTAGGAGTCAATAAGTAAGTGGAAATAATGCGAGCCTAATCAATATACTTTTATTGAAAATGAACAATTGTTTATAAGTTTAATGAAGAAAAAGAAATGACAAAGTTAGAATAATGTGACGTGGAGTAGTATCCACATAATAGACATAGTATTTTTTATTGATCATAAGCTATTTCTTAGAAATGAAAAGGAAAAAGAAACAATAAAAAAATAAAAATAAAAAAGGCAAAGGAAAGTGAGGCGGCAACCATCAAATGTTTCCCATGTCAATTCCCCCATAAGGCCCTTCACGGAGCACCACAACACTATATAATATTATAAATGACAGAAGCAACAAATTAAGTTAGCCACATGAATTTACAAAGCAATTTGGCATATGAGGTTAATTATCTATACCACTATCACTCTTCTCTTCACTCATTTTAGCAAAGTTTAGTGAATGAAATTTGAACAAATATGCCAGGTTTCGCATTTCCATCCTCGAGTACAAATTCCTAAATCATCACAAAGAATCACGTTCTTCTTTTGAATGCAGCAGAAGGGAAAAACGAACTGAAAGGGTCAATTGACAGCTGCCGTTTCGACAGGAATAAGCACAGAGGCAACAATACATACGGACATGTGACAATGAAAAGAGCCACGGCCAAGTTCCCCGTGAGCCCTTTTATGTCCACAGTCCACCCTAATAACAGCAATCGACTTCAGCCAACATATAGTATTCCTAGAGATACAAGTATTCTGCAGAAATCGATATACAAAGAGGTAAGTGGCTGCTTGTGCTGTATTCACGGTCTTCTTCTTTACATTTCGAGATTACAGGAGAATTGATCACGATTAAAGCATTCGGAAATTGCGATTTAGCACTTTAAACGTATTAATAAACATGATTATCATCAGGCGTGCAATTATTTTATTTTAAGGGCTTAAACTGTTAAATAAAAGACATGATTTTTAACATTTAAATGTCAACAGACCTGACCCTATACCTCTAAATTTCGGGAGGCATGAGTTCTCCTTGTCTTGTTAACTTGGTAACCATTTGTTCAGACACACTACGTCATTTTGGCAGTTATCAAATTAATGCACGGTGAAGACATAATGTTGACGATCTGGATATAATGCATCTGAATTAAGAATTTAGAGAAGCTTCATTCAAACTTCTCTTGGTGCAAGGCGTGCTAGATATGTTGAGATAGACTTGGGTTGGTCTTATTGGCACAAGGAAGATTCGGATGATGCACAAAAAGCAGTCTAAGTTCATGGATCATGAGGTGCTTTCAATTTTTAATATTCTAGATCTTTCCCATCCGTAGCATGAGAATTGATCACAATTAAAGCGTTTGGAAATCGCGATTTAGCACTTTGAACATTTTAATCAACATGATTATCATTAGGCGCACAATTATTTTATTTTAAGGGCTTAAATTGTCAAATGAGAAACACAATTTTCTCTCTATCTTATCAACTTGGTAACCATTTGCTTGGACATGCTACGTCGTTTTGGTAGTTATTAAATTTATGTATAGTGAAGATATAATGTTGTCAATTTGGATAAATTGTATGGAATTAAGAATTTAAAGAAGCTTCATTCAAACATCTTTTGGTGCAAGGCGTGCTAGACATGTAGAGATAGACTTGGATTGATCTTCTCAGCACAAGGAAGATTCGGATGAGGTGCAGAAAGCGGTCTAAGTTCATGGATCATGAGGTGCTTTTAATATTTAATACATAAGACATGCCAAGCTACAATGTTGTGGGTATGCCTACGTGACGAAACTGTGTGTAAAATACTTCACAACTCCACCAAATTAGAGAAAATTATTACAACCATCAAATTGTGGATTTTGGATAAAGGGATGTATTGGCCAGTTGGTCATCCAACAATACTTCGTAGTTCCTAAGATTAATGAAGCACTTGAACCTTATATATAGATATATACACAATCATTCAAGGGAGGTTGGGAAGGTCGAACCCACAAAGAGAATCTAAAGTAACTAATTTAATTAGTTCATTTCATGAAAAATGAATAATTTTTAAATAATATTTTTTAGAAAAATGATCGTTTGTATAACTTACAAATATAAATGAAAGAATGATAATTCACAGAAATATTTTGACATATATTATTGTTGGTAATTATTTTAAATGATACAAAAGATTATTTTTTAAAAAATATTTTCTAAATCATTCATCATTCATTAGACAAACGGGGCGAATTAAAGTCATTGGAACATTGTTCGATAGAGTTAGACTAGTTAGGGCCTGTTTGGTAAAAGTGGTTTCTATTCCTCGAAACAAATTTTTTTGTTCTTTTGTTCCAGAAATGAAAAAAGAATAGAAACCTGTTTGGTAAAACTTTTGTTCCCGGGAATAGATTTAGAACATAAACAAAAAGTAGAAAAAAAGTAGCTTCATGTTCCCGAGAATAATTTTTTTTTCTCTTCTTTTTTTATCCTGTTTTCTTCTCTTTTCTCTTCTTCTCTTTTATTTCCTTCTTCTTCCTTTTGGCTGGTCGCCGACCTCGGCCATGGCCGGCGACAGCCGACAAGGGCCGACAACCTCGCCGTGGTTGGGCAAGGCGAGGCCGAGCCTCGCCGATGGCCTGTCGAGGCCCGACAAGCTCGCCAAACCTCGCCCGGCCCGGTCGCCGGCGAGGAAGAAGAAAAAAAAAAAGAAAAAAAGAAAGAAGAAAAAGGAAAAAATGTAATAAAAATATTTAAAAATTAAAAGAAAACACAAAATTATATAATTTTACCAAACACATTTCTATCCCGGGAATAGAAGTTTTTTGCGTTACCAAATGCGTTCTTATACTCAGAAATTGTTCCCGAGAACAAAAACAAAAAAACTATTTTTGATAAAAAATTGTTCCCTAGAACAAAATTATTACCAAACGCACCCTTAGTAATTACTCAAAAGGGAACCCAAATTGCAAAGTATTCAAGCCCATTATTCGTCTAATCGAGTGATTTTCGAAGTTAGGTCGTAAATATGAAATTATGTCAATTTTTAACTGTCAGGTTTGACTTAGGAGTTGTCGAGCTATGAATATATTTGAAAATGATAATTAAGGGCGTTGTAGAGTTGTAGGTTTGACGAAAATCAATTTTGAAGTGCGGTTTGATTGAAATGAATTTCTAAAGGTTCGCGTAGCAAACAATACGGGTAATGCAGAAAAATGAACGTTTGTTATAATCAAGTTTCTTTGTTAGCATGTAGTTATCGTTTCATCAATGAATAAGTATAATTAGTAGAGTCCTTCATTAGAGTAGTGTATCACTCGATTTTGATATTGTTTTTCAATTAATTGATAAGAACACAAGTGCATCTACTCAAGTAACTATAACAGATAGATTGGTTTTCAGCTTCACCAGGTGAGTGTGGGTATCTCTTTTTCAAGTTTGTAAACTCATATTTCAAAAGTAATATGAATTATATGTAGTATGAGTTATTAAAACATGTTTGTTGAATTAAAATGTTGGATCGAGCATTTACTACTTTCTAATTATTTATGAATGGTTTTGAGAAACAATTTATGAAAGGCAGTTGTTTAATTTAAGGTCGGCTGGCATTGATGCCATATTACCATATACGGAAGGTCATTTGATTTCCGTTGTAGACTTGGTTAAGTTCATCAGTGTGTGTTAAATGATGTCAGTATCAGTCTTTCTACAAAAGAGTAAAGAACTACCTTTGAGAGAATTACAAGTAGAAGTACAAATTTGTAAATCTTGCGAATAGTTTAATACTTAGTCTGAAGCCTGAACAATTTGATAGACATTATTTTTCAGCAAAATGAAAAGCGTTAAAGTACCGAGAACACGTAAGAGTGGCGACTTGAACCTAGAGGCTAGGCATAAGCGAGAAAGACCACCGGGATTTTCAGGTGAACTTCCCTTGGTGTTTAAAAAAAAATTCACTCATCTGACCATTCATAGAATATCAATCTACATGACGGTGGAAGAGTAACATTGCTGGGAACCATTTCTGTGTGAGTTCTATGAGAGATGACACTGATCTTCCAAGTTTCAAGTGTGCATACAAACAGACTTCAGAGAGCGTTTGATCTACTAAGTTGAAATTCTCATATCATTCTTGCTAATTGCTATGATTCTCCAAGTGAAATCCACCTAAATGTTCTCTCCACTTTCCCTGTAACTCTAAGAAAAACATATTCTGTCTAAAGAAAGGCATGACAAATACCTCAATAAGTTCAGTCGTGCATTACCTTTTTTACATGTTATTGCTTTCCTCAAAATTCTCTAGTATTCTCTGCTTGAGGCTCCCATTGGAATTTGACGTCATCACTTCCCAACGTTGTGATGGTGTTCGTGTCGGAGAATACAAGATGAGCTTTGGTGGCATTTGCAGTGATTCAAAGCTTCCTTCCGACATTTCTATCACCTTCATAATTGGAGGCCGATTAGAAGGATTGGTTTGAATGCACCACAAACTCACAATAATCATATTCCTTACTAGCACTTCCTCCTCCTCTATCACATTCATCTGCAATTTCAGATTTTTGCCAGGCTCTAAGTTTCTATAAATCCATTCTGGAAAGTACGTAACACTGTTGTTGGAAACTTTGATGTCAGAATTTCTGAAGCCTACCATTTCAAGAACCAACATTCCGTAACTATAAACATCGGACTTGTGAGAGATTCTCCCCAAGCTTCGAAAAACAACTTTTGGTGCAATAAACCCGACCGTTCCTCTCATGCTGAGAGTTGATACAGCACTATCTTTCCCATGACAAAGTTTAGCTAGGCCAAAATATGAAATCTTGGGAATAAAATCTTGATTGAGCAAGATGTTCTGAGGTTTTATATCAAAATGCAAGATTTTTGTATTTCAGCCTCGATGTAGATACTCTAGCCCACGAACAATGCCAATTAAAATTTTATATAGAATCTTCCATCCCAAGGAACTACTCATGTTTATAGTTTTTCCTGAAGATATGAACATATCCAAAGAACCATTAGGCATGTACTCGAATATTAGAGCTCGTTTCTTCCCTTCATAACAAAAGCCTAAAAGAGAGATCACATTAATGTGAGAAGTTCTACTAATGCTCATGACTTCATTGATAAATTCTTCCGAGCTACTTTTTGACTCTATTAGAATTTTCACTGCCACAAAACCACCATCTCCGATTTTCCCTTTATACACTGCACCAAATCCTCCTTGATCAAGTTTCTCTGAAAATGAGTTCGTCATTTTCTTCACATCAATATAATGGTATCTTCTTGGAACAAGAGATCCATGAATTCTCATCAATTTCTCAACATTGCGATCTTTCTTGTTCTTGAAGAGTAGAACCTTCCCTGAGAAGATTTCGTTTTTATTCTTGAGGAGGAAGATGATGGTAATTGCAGATATAGAGACACTAATAGGGAGAGCTCCATCTGTCCATTTCAATCACTGAAGAGATATTAGTGATTGGCCAAAGCAAGAATTTCAAATTCAATGATATGAAAGAGATGTTTACACGCAAAAAATTCACTCTGCCTGCTGAATCCTGGAAAGGTAAATTTATTATTTCCAGGGTTAACTACAGTTATAGGAATCTAATGCAAATTATATCTAAGAAGTTTGGTGAAATCTTTTTATTGCTTCAGTAAAAAACTAAATATGTCTTAACACAGGTATCAAACACTCAGTTCAGTAAAATAAGAGGCAGTGGCAACAGAAATGGACAACTGAATGGTGAATCAAATTTCCTGATAGTATAAAGAACCAATTGCTGTTGGAATGGTGCTCCTGATAGAAAATCTATTTGCTGTCTGACTTGTTAGTGTTTTGTCTTGCAGTCTGCATGTTTCTCCTGGATTACAATAACTTACAGAGGGTCTGGTCACAGTAGAGCATTCTCAGCATCGTAGGCCCATAACTATATTGATCAATTTATGACTTATGAGTACAGTTTATTTTAGCATTTTGAACACATCAAACAGTGAGAATGGACTTATGTATTACGCTGATTCTTTTTAGGATTTTAATGATTTTCCCATAATGATTGATCATATTTCCCTGAACAATTTTGTAACCTGCAGGCTACCTTTGACTGCTGAAGAGTGACAGCCTTGCATGGAAAGATCATGGAACAGAACAAAAAAAGGAAGAGGAGTTTAGAACACTGACTGGACAAGGGAATAACGAAATGCCTAGGATTCCTCAATTTTCCTACATAAGTAACGCTTGCAAACGTTCAGAGTTTTATTTTCCCGTACGGCAAAATATTGACAACTCCAATGCCTAGCGAGGCTAGTATTTCATTTTTTTAGACTGAAGAAGACCCGCGGGGGGGGTGGTCCATATATAGTACCTTCACACAAGGTCATGTCCTTAAAGCACATGAAACTTTAGCATGCTTTTTTTCTTTTTTTTTCCCTCGATAGCTATACCTCTTTAAGCTCCTTCGGCGGAGTCAAGCTACGACGGCAACTGTAATGAAGTTAACTTTTGCTCTCAATATATTCTTGTACTAAAGCAGACGTCAGTAAGGGTAGAAGTGATGTCATGGTAATCTAACTTCTCAGGAGCTGCCTAGTGATCTTTGTGTATTGGCTTGTTATGGCTGATGTGGCCACCGCCTAAGCACCACCTGACGACCACCTTGGCCATTGCACATCCATAGTTGCATTTAAGTCTTTAATATGACAGGGATGATCTGGCTGGTTTTTTGAAGTAGGGGGGAGTGTCTGGGGTAATTTCGCCAAAACACAAGGGTGTCTGAGAAATTGCCTAATATCAACGTGATGTGGGATTCACTTTAACAGTAAGCAACATTATTGTTGGCATCATTCATGGAACAAGTGATGGGTTGAAGAACTTCAATGGCCCACTTCAATTCTGGTAATGACTTGCTTAGCTCTGCTATATGCTGAGAACTAACCAATACATTCAAGGAATGGCTTCTCAGTAATGACTTAATTCATAGAGTTCAAACGGAAGGAAACTTCCATAGGAGAAATTTAGTGGAACGGGAATGGACAGGCTTTGGAGCTATTGGTGCTTGGCGGTATTTAGTCCATTGAAAGCTCCTTTTGGACTTTCTGGAGCGTCGGCCATCCAGAAAGTTTGATTAAGCAAAGGTTAATTAAGGCTGGCTTACCTTTTTTTCCAACGCTAGATCACGTTCGATCACCGGAAGAATATTTAATTATCTTCGTGGTGAAAGTCAAGATAAGGTCCTTTTCACTGATGCTGATCGGTCTTGGCGGTTTCAACTTGGCCATATGAAGGTAAATGGCCGAAGATGGTACTGAAAACACCAAAAGTTCCTTTTGCGCTGGTGCCATAGAAAATTGTCCGCTCAGATAAGATGCTCTAAGAAGACTCTCGATTAGGAAACTAGTAAAATTCAATCCTGTCTCAGCGAGCAGATTAACATGCTCCGAGAAAGTGCGAAATCATGATACACAACTAATTAATTGTGCCTCTACAGAAGAGGAAGAATATAGAACAGAAGGTGCAAACGATGCCTCGCCTTAAAGTACCTCCTAGATGCATTACCAAAAATGTCAATCTACATGAATTTTGTGCGAGAAGCATTTTAAACAAGTAAAGGTATTATGTAGAAGAGCAAATAATGCTCCCCGGAAGTCATAACAGTTCCTAAAGTTCCTCATACAAAGAATGATTCAATGGCTTTTATTTGGACCGAATGCAACATGGTTTGTTTATCAGAAAAGTCATACTACCAACAACACTGCCATGGTCATGTTTCACGTAATTGAAAGGGGACGTTATTCGGAGGACTATGGTGCAATTTTCATTCTAGCCACCGTGGAAAGTGACGTTCAGCCAGATATTTGGTGAGCTAACCAGGGGAATATTCATTGCATTACATTTTTTTTTTGTGAAAGGTAATTAATATATTGAAAAAGATCGAGTGAACAAAAAGAAAAAAGAAAAGAAGAAAAAGAAAAGAACACGGCATCAGAACCCATACTCAAAACAATGGATCATAATGAGTGGAGGGATGCCGGAAAAAGCCACAGACGTGGCAACCCACTACCAAATAAGAAAGGAAAGCACGGCATGAACAACTGGCAAACAGAAAAAAAACGCCGTAGGGAAGGAACCATCCTTAGGATTCAATGATAATCACTACACCAGCTGCAATTACACCAACTGCCTTAATCAAGCCGCACTAGCTGAAAGGGAGGGAATTAATGCTCCATAGAAAAGATGACCAGGTCAATGCCCCATCTCCGCTGCAACTTTCTATTCCTGATGTTATCTTCAACATTCCTAACAGTGATCGCCTTATCTCTGACCACTTTAAAGAGATGATTCTTCATAGCCGGGACAGAAAGAACTTGTTCTCGAAAGAGAATACTGTCTCTGTTGTTCCAAATAATATGACACAGCACTCCGAAGGAGAAGCGGGCTATGCACTTATAAGACTCCTTTCCCATAAGCATGGTGATGGCCCAACGGACATTATCCTCCCACGCCCTATTACACCAAAGCAGATTGCATTTGGTTGCCCAAAAGAAGGCAACCTCGGCTGTGACACGACACCCAAAAAACAGATGGTCAATAGAGTCCGATACATCGTTGCAAAAGGTACAAACACCACTATCTATTCTACCATGCGACAATAAAAGTGTCCGGGTGGGTAGCCTGCGTTTAGCTATAAGCTAAACGTATACCAAAAAACCTAAGTCCTCTTCCGCCTGAAGGTCTCCCAAGCCGTCGCAACAGTGAAGTGTCCCGACAAATTCTCCCTCCAACCAAAACAATCATAATTCTGAGAGAGACTCGAGAAGGGATGATCCCAAGACTCAAGCATCAACTTGAGAGGTTGCCCAGCATCAGAGAAGAGATCAGTCACTGTTGCCTGCTTAGAAAGCCTTGAACTGTATATGAACAAGTCCGAAAAAATTAAGTTCAAGGAGCCCCTGGGTGCCAGTTGTCAAACCATAAGGAGGTAGAGAAGCCGTCTCCAATCCTCCAATAGAAGGCATTGCGGACTTCGCTTTTGAGGGATAGGATTTTTTTTCCAAGCCCAAGAACAGCAGGTGGGTTTCTTAGCAACTCAAAAATTCATTGATTTTAAGAATGTGGAATGGATCCACTTGCACCACAAGGCCTCCTTGTCTGAAAATAAGAGCCAGATATGCTTCAGCATAGTAGCCTTGTTACAATCCCTAAGTCTCCGGATGCCAAGGCCTCCTTCCTCTTTTGGTAGGCACACTTCACTCCAGGCAACCTTGGCACCCCCTTTCCCTAGTTCCGAGCCTTTCCATAGGAATTGCCTAAATACTTTCTCTATCTGTTCCAACACGGCTATAGGTATCATAAAAACTCTCGCCAAGTAAGCGTGGATAGCATGAAGGACTGACCTGATAAGCTGAGCCAGCCAGCAAAGGAGAGAAAGCGGTGAGTCCAAGATTGTACCCTCACAGTAATATGGTTAATAAGAACACAACAGTCCGCCTTGCTAAGCCCAGCAGTAATGATAGGAACTCCCAGGTATCTTACCAGTAGGTTGCCTTCCTGAAAATCGAGGTGGGTGAGGATCTGAGTTCTTAAAGCAGGCAATCCACCAGCCAAAAAATTTCGCTTTTGAAAGGGTTTGGGCACAAGCCACTCCATGCCGAGAAGAGCTGGAGGCCCTCTTTGAGGAGACTTACTGATGTAAGGTCTGCCTCACTAAATAAGAAAACATCATCTGCAAAGAAAAGATGCGAGAGATTCGTCGCCTTGCATTGCTAGAAGAATTTGAATTCCGGCCTGGAGGAGGACCTTCTTAGGATTCCAGATAGTACCTCCATAACCAAGGTAAAAAGCTATGGAGAAATAGGATCGCCTTGGCGTAGGCCACTCCCACTTGCAAAGTAGCCATGAAGTTCCCCATTTAGAGCAATGGAAAACATGGGTGTACACACACATGTCATAATAAGCGTAGTCACAAAGTTGGGAAATCCAACAGCAAGCAGAACTTTCTCAAGGAAACCCCAATCGACTGTGTTGTAAGCTTTTTTGAAGTCAACCTTAATCGCACAATTAAGAAGGTATGGTTGCAGGTGGAAACTAGAAAATAGTTCCTGAGCCATCAAGATATCGTCTCCAATCCTTCTGCCCTTCACAAAAGCGCTCTAAGTTGGACTAACAACATTTCTTAGAACAGCTGCAATTCGGATAGCCAGCACTTTTGTGATACACTTGTATATAGTGTTGCAGCAGGCAATGGGCCTATAATAATCAATAGAAGTCGGATTAGGGACTTTGGGTACAAGCACCAAAATGATAGCGTTTATCTCCTTCAATAGCTTCCCCGTTACGAAGTAATCCCTCACTGCTGTTATGACCAACTGTCCAACCGTCTCCTAGTTCTCCTTGAAGAATTCAACCGTGAAGCCATCTGGGCCAGGGGACTTGGCCTACAATTTCCGAAAAAATTAACGATGCCTTCATAAATTATGATAGAAAAAAAAAAAAGTCTAGATTATGATAGAAAACAAGTCTCAATTAGATTGAATAAGTGAAGCAAATAATTATAATTCAAATTGCACAAAAGAATACCTCCTGAACTAGGCTGCCCTTGAGGCCCTCCGACAGCAGGGGGGCACATGTTGCCGATCCCGATGATCCATCTGGGCAATAACAAACCATTGTATTCTTTGAGATGTCATAACCGCAGGCACCTTTTGAATTAGCACACCCTCGACAAGCCACAGAATCCACCCCTAACCTGACCCCGAATCCTTGCTGCACTATCTTCGCCAAGCTCGAGTTACTCAGGGGGTGCATGATAAAAATTATTTCTGTTCCAAAAATGATTTTT
Source organism: Eucalyptus cloeziana (assembly GCA_014182715.1). NCBI lineage: Eukaryota > Viridiplantae > Streptophyta > Magnoliopsida > Myrtales > Myrtaceae > Eucalyptus > Eucalyptus cloeziana. The sequence continues at coordinate 29,339,081 of CM024639.1, forward strand.
CTGTTCTAGACCAATTTTTGGAACAGAAACTTGTTTGATAACGCTTATCAAATTTTCTATTTCTGGAATAGGTTTCTATTCCAGAAATAGAAATGGAGGAGAAATCAGAAGTAGAAATTTTCTACTTCTGATTTTTCCCAGAAATCAATTTCTATTTCTCCCAACCCTAATTTCACTCTTTTCTCCTTCGTACGCCTCTTCTCGCCTCCTCCTCCGCCTCTTCTCTACCTCCTCCTCCTCCTCCTCCTCCTCCTCCTCCGCCTCTGCTCATCTCCTCGAGACATCATCTCCTCCGCCTCTTCTCTACCTCCTCCTCATCCTCCGCCTCTGCTCGTCTCCTCCGCCTCATCCTCCGCCTGTCCCCGATTGTTGTCCGAGGGTCTGCTCGTCTCCTCCGCCTCTGCTCGCGAATCCACCCCCTCCGCCTCTGCTCGTCTCCTCCGCCTCATCCTCCGCCTGTCCCCAATTGTTGTCCGAGCAGCCCTCGGCAACAGATTTCGCGCCTGCACCCTCGCCGCTCGTTCCCGCGAAGCCGAAGCCCTCGCAACGAGATCCAAGCACCGACGCCCCAAGCCGCTCCTACTCTGCTCCATCTCACCAAAAGCCGCCATCGCCCCGCGACCTCAGCAACGCCGCACGCCCTCTCCTCATCCAGCGACGAGCCCCTTCGCCGGAGATTCCATGAAGTCGTGTTTTTAATTTTTGTAATATATTTCTATTATTTTGTATTTGGGGATTTACAATGTTTGCTTTTGTATTGTGATAATGTATTTGATGATTCCTATCTCAATTCTTGTAATGTGATGTTCTACTTGATGATTTCCCTTATTTGTAATGGTCCTTGTTACACTTCGTAAAATTCGCCGATTTTGTAAAATTTGCCGCAAATTACCCAATACACTTCTTAGTGTTTCTTTCTAAAACGATTGCTCGATATCGTAAACCGTGGCGGCGATCAACGTGACACACTAGCATGAAGGGGATTAGAATATGGTTGCCCGCCTTCATTCTAGTAGAATTTTGGGAACCTTCTATTATGCTCAAGAGTAATGCATATTGATCTCTTTTTTTCTATTGTATGGAGACTATTGATAAGTATATTGTTTGACCGTAATTACCTATCTACGTGGATGCTAAAGAATTTTGTGTGAAAATTTAGAAAATTTGATATAACATCTCTTACTTTGTTTTTTTTTTTTGCAAAAAAGGGAGACTTTACTTTAAAAAAAAAAAAAAAAAAAAAAAAAAAATCATACTTTGTATTTGGGTCAATGATTTCATAAGCATATGAAATTTGTAAGAATGTACATCTCATTTGCTCCAAAAAAGAAAATTTTGTTTTAAGAAATAGAAATTTTATTCGGTTATCAAACGAATTTCTATTTCGAAACAGAAATTTTGTATCGTTATCAAATGATTTTTTTCCTCGAAACTCGTCCAAAAATAGAAATAGAAAAATTCATTTCTCTTCCGAAACTATTCAGAACAGAAATGTTGTACGCGCCCCTCAAAGAACTGGGAAATAGAGTCTGAGAGGTGGGGACCACCACGCTCTTGAAGCAATTTTCTATCCCTGTGGTGGTCCCGTAAGCCACATAACCGTTTTTGTTAGCAGTGCCACTTATGTTGCACGAGAACTGGCCAGGAAAACTCAGTGTTGGCAAACCCAGACAGCCGTAGATGAATGTGTAATAACTGTAGCCGTTGTCCATGCTGAAGAGCGCAGGGTTGAGAATGGTGTTAGTGAAGACAGGGGAGCAGATTCCGGTGGAGAAATCATCCCGGACGATTTGTAGGAAATCGGTGCTGTTGTAGAAATCGAAAACCTTGTATTTGACATTGGATATCGTGATTCTGGCAGTGTTATCCTCACAAGCAAGTTATAGTGCGGGGTGACCACAGCTTTTGGGTCGGTTCCCACCCCAAAAAGGGTAGCTGACGCCTTGGATGTTCCCGCAGTTGAACATGTTGCTGCAATCCGGGTGCAAGTCATCTTTGCCCTGCGATTGAGTCATATTGATCATCACGACCAAGAACATGACGTGTGACAGAAGAAGATGTGTATTCATTCTGGAAAAACAGGGATTGTCTAATCAGTTGGATGGAGTAGGGGGCGGTTGTTGTAGTTTCAGCAAACATATAGGTAGCCTACAGAAAGATGGGTTGTGACCGATGATGAATCACTGAAGTGGAAGACGGGTTTGGAAGATAAAAAAAAACTAGTTCGGGAAGACTTGAAAAATGGGAAGTCTTTGTTGATTTATTAGGTCCCTGGGCCTAACCATTAACTCTTTGAAATGGTCTAACTTGGGAAACTTCTTGAAGACTGAACTCCTGAACTGGGATTAAAACTTAAACCAACAAGCAAAGCCACTTGACATGCTTGTGCCTTGAACCAGCATCATCTACTCACACCCAATCCCACCTGCCCAACCTATATGGCAATGGAACTTTTGTGCTCCCTATCTAGTACATCAGTATACAGAGAACAAAGATGATCGATGAACAGGTTTGGACCTAATCAGAAGGGGATAGATATCGCTAAATTCACAATCGGGTCTACAAAGAATTTTGAGGAAATTTCAATCTGGAAGTGGATATTCCAAAATTGCAGTCAAAGATGGAAGATATTTTGAAGGAAAGTTCAGCTAAACAGATGTAGACATGTCTCACAGGAGCGGAGGCCGTGGTTGGAATGGGATCGGGTGTTCTCACGTCTTTCCTGAGTGCCCGGTTAGTCTTGACTTCCCATTGATGAACAACAGGAAAAATGCTCACTCTTGGAATTTCTTTGGAAAATGAAGCGTTTTGACTTCTTAAGTGGCAGTAACGTTTACGTTGTGGTACGATGAGCTACCACAGTGGAGCAATGAATGAAAGACACGTGTCATGACAACTTCTGTTGACTTGTTGTGGGACTATGCTGAGGATGATCCTGGCCAATAGGCAAGGAAGCCATAATGAAGAACATAATTAAAGACCCGTGTGTCGTGCACTCCCTTTGTTTATCTTCCATTTCCTAAAAGTTTAACTGGCGCCCAATAAAAAGAAAAAAGATTCATCAACGTTAAAGTTGTTCCCACTGGAACGATAGAATGTTCCCTGTGTATGCATGCTTGAAATACATAGATTGACATCTATAAAAACATTTATTTATAAGATACCATAATTTTGTTCCAAATGGAAAAAGAAAAGGAAAAAAGAAGAAGAAGAAAGAAGGCATGAAATAATCTTAAATCAAGAGTAGGCCCCATATTTAACCTTAACAAATGTTTTTTGAGAGGAGCAGAGGTAGTTTTTTCTCTAGTAAAATTGAAACAAAAGACAACAAAGAAACAAGGGATGAAATAATCTTAAATCATGAGTGGAATCCGCAAAAGATAATGTAATCAAATCAATGCAATAAGAGGTTTTATGAGTCAATAAGTAGATGGAAATAGTGCAAACCTAATCAATATACTTTTATTGAGAATGAACAATTGTTTGCAAGTTTTATGAAGAAATGACAAAGTTAGAATAATGTGATGGGGAGTGGTATCCACATAATCGACATAGTATTTATTATTGATCATAAGCTATTTCTTAGAAATTAAAAGGAAAAAAAAACAATTAAAAAAAAAAAAAAAGGCAAGGGGAAGTGAGGCGACAACCATCAAATGTTTCACGGGTCAACTCCCCATAAGGCCCTTCATGGAGCACCATAACATTATATAATATTATAAATGACAGAAGCAACAAATTAAGTTAGCCACATGAATTTACAAAGCAATTTTGCATATGAAATTAATTATCCATACCACTATCACTCTTCTCTTCACTCATTTTAGCAAAGTTTAGTGAATGAAATTTGAACAAATATGCCAGGTTTAGCATTTCCATCGTCGAGTACAACTTCCTAAATCATCACAAAGAATCATTGTTTTTCTTTCGAATGCAGCAGAAAGGAAAAACGAATGGAAAGGGTCAATTGACAGCTACTGTTTCGACAGGAATAAGCACAGCGGCAACAGTACATACAGACATTTGACAATGAGAAGAGCCACGGTCTAGTCCCTCGTGAACCCTTTTATGTCTACAGTCCACCCTAATAACAGGTATCGACATCAGCCAACATATAGTTGTCCTAGAGATCCAAGTATTTTACAAAAATCGATACACCAAAACGTATGAGGCTGCTTGTGCCGTATTCACGGTCTTCTTCTCTGCATTTTGACATTACATGAGAAATGATCATGATTAAAGCATTCGGATCGCGATTTAGCACTTTAAACGTTTTAATCAACATGATTATCATCAAGCACACAATTATTCTATTTTAATGACTTAAATTGTTAGATAAAAGACATGATTTTTAACATTTAAATGTCAACAAACCTAACTCTATACCTCTAAGTTTCAGGAGGCATGAGTTCTCCTTGTCTTGTTGACTTGGTAACCGTTTATTTAGACACACTACGTCGTTTTAGCAGTTATTAAATGAATGCATAGTGAAGACATAATGTTGACAATCTAGATATAATGCATTGGAATTAAGAATTTAGAGAAGCTTCATTCAAACTTCTTTTGGTACAAGGCGTGCTAGACATGTTGGGATAGACTTGGATTGGTCTTATTGGCACAAGGAAGATTCGGATGATGCGCGGAAAGCTGTCTAAGTTCATGGATCATGAGGTGCTTTCAATTTTTAATATTCTAGATCCTTCCCACGTGTAGCATGAGAATTGATCATGATTAAAGCATTTGGAAATTACGATTTAACACTTCAAACGTTTTAATCAACATGATTATCATCAGGCGCACAATTATTTTATTTTAAGATCTTAAACTGTCAGATGAAAGACATGATTTTTAACGTTTAAATGTCAACAAATCTAATCCAAAACCTCTTAAGTTTCAAAAAGCATAAGTTCTCTGTATGTTATCAACTTGGTAACCATTTGCTTGGACACGCTACGTTGTTTTAGTAGTTATTAAATTTATGTATAGTGAAGATATAATGTCACCAATTTGGATAAATTGTATGGAATTAAGAATTTAGAGAAGCTTCATTCAAACTTCTCTTGGTGCAAGGCGTGCTTAACATGTAGAGATGAATATGGATTGGTCTTCTCAGCACAAGGAAGATTCGGATGAGGTGTGGAAAGCGGTCTAAGTTCATGGATCATGAGGTGCTTTCAACATTTAATACATAAGACATGCCAAGCTACAATTTTGTGGGTATGCCTATGTCACGCCCCAAATCTCGAGCGCGCGAACATCCCGTGGTAGTCGATAGAACTGCGATGTTCCTAGGACGCGTCGCCAACCCTTCTTATTTTATGCACATGCGGAAGTGAAATAATAATCTCCAGACAACAACAAACACAATGATAGTAAAAGTAGGACAACCAATTAACATAAGCCACACTTTATAAACAGCTAGGTCAAAGCTACGGTTTATAAACAGGAGGTCTATCTCAAAAGAAACTACCGAGCTAACCCTACCCCAAACCCGACCTACTTGGGATCCGGGTCTACTACGACACCATCAGGGATGTCGATGTCTAGGGGATCAGCTACCTCCATTGCGGGCTCTTCAACCTCTGGCCCCTAGTTCGCCTCGATATCAGCTATAATATCAGCATCCATGACAGGGTCGAGTACCACCTCATACTCGGCATCGATGGCAGGTCCGTTGAAACCATCCAAGAGGCCCTCCCGAACCCTGTTGGACTCGTGATGAAACCACACCTTGAATCGATGAGGTACCAATTGAGGTAGGCCATCATCGACCCAGATGGTAGTCACTACGAGCTCATGGGTCCAGTAGGAACCGTGGATAGGGAGTATGGTACGCTGGATCTCCGCCTCTCGTGGCCACCCAAAACGAACGTGGCGCACCTCCATCTAAGGACCTGTAAAATTTTAAACCACGACGGGGTGAGACAAAATCTCAGCAAGTCTACACCCTAAACCCCAATTAAGACGAGAATTCACCTAGAGGCAGCCTAAATATGCAACATACAAGACTTACCTCGCCTCAGCACCTCCCCGCATGTTAGTACATCTCATAAATCATATATATATATACACGCAGCAAGCGTAAATCGTTAATTGGAACACCTCATATCATATACCAATCAATCACAATGGTCCCGATTATAAGGTCAAATCATTATGACATCCGTGCCACATAATTTTGTCCCATAATCAGGTACGGCTTTTTCATTCACTCAAGCGTGTCCCAATTAATTACGACCTAACGGCCATGGCTAACTCAACAGTCGGCGGTCATCCGGCATAACCGGGCGTCGTCCCGCTTCGTCAGACGCGGCAACGTCTACATCTAGATAGCATTCCCGAATGAGCATCGGCCTAGTCTCCACTACGACCGGCATTCGTTGACATGGGGCATCTGAACTTAATCAAGCATCGCCCCCGACCTTCATCGAGTGACGAGTTCCGATAGTGATCACATGCACATCCATGCTCGGCCAAGAATATCGTGCTTTGCGCTCAAATACTTCCATTTCAAATAATGGACTTGGCATATTTTCTTCCTATTAAAAATATCTAGTAAAATAATTGTGCGTGGTCACATAGTCAAATTGGTCCACAAAACGTGATACTCTCCCATTTTAAAATTCCATGATTTTATATAGTATCTAAAATATTTTTGGCATCCAAACCCGACACCCGGTATTTTTCTAATTAAATACCAAAAATTCATATTTTTGAAATAATAGTTCAAAATCATCACCCAGTACTCAATTGCATAAATTAGCAATCAATTTCACAAATCAACGCAACCATGATGATCAGTGTAAAATTCTGGCAACGGCTATCCCGGTATAATTTACGCTAATTAATAATTAATTAAATAAATTTGATTTAATTAAATAAATTGTAAATTATTTAAATTAAACCCTTAATTAATCTACATAAGCTAATCTAACCACTTAATCAAACTAATTAACTAATCTACTAAGCTAACTAATTTAATCTAATTAAACTAACTACATAATCTAATTAATCCCTAACTAAACTAATCTAATCTAACCACCTAATTTATCTACTAAGTTAACTAACTAAATAATTATACTAACTAAATTAACCTTAATTCTAATTAGGCCTAACTAATCCATTAATCCCTAATTAGCCTAACTAATCCCCTCCTTAAGTGCAATTAAGCCCCTAATTAGAGATTAGGATGTTAACTCACCGGTTTAGTGAGATAATGGGTCCACAGCAACGGTCGCGCAATGGTGACCAAGAGCCAGGCCTATAGCGACCCCAAAGGAGGCCCAAAAGGGGTTGAAAATGGCCCAGCAAGCTCACAGCTCAAGTTGGAAAACCGATTCTGCTTGAGGGAGTTGGTCGCGAGGCTTTGCTAGTCACGGTGTGGGGACGGCACAACTGGGGACGAGCTAGACACAGGTGGTGACGGGGCTGACTGGTGGTCACTTGGATAAACTGAACGGCGGCCAGGCAAGGCTGGCGTTAAGGCTGTGACGCGAGCCAGTCAAGCAGGCAAGTGGCAAGGCCGAGCTCGCAAAGAAGCTATGGCACTCGAACGGTAGGATGTCGGTTCTAACGTGAGCAATAAGGCAGTGTAGGGCTGGTAGCTGGTTGGTGGAGGTTCTGTGTTGCAGCAACAACAATGGAGGAAGAGGTGAAGAAGAAGAAGAAAGCAAGGCTATTCTGCTATGGGGGATAGGGCTGGTTGAACATCAAGGGGAAGAAGGGGAAGGAGAAGGGGACAAGGGGGACAAAGGCCTTGAAAGTCTTGCAACAAGCCAATGGAAGCCAAGCACAAATATCCTAAGCACTCAAGTGGTTTAACCCCCAAAGTCTTCTGCCCTTGCTGTCCAAGCTTCATCCATAAGCCAAATTCTTCACAAATCTTCACCAAATGACTTCAATTTGATGTCCAAAATCAACATAGCAGCAACCCCTACGAATTTCTTCATTTTCTTCTTCAATTTTACACCAAATCAAGTCAAATTGGTGGCCCAAAAATGCCATGGCAGCAGCCTAAATCAATTTCCCTTCAGTCCCTCACAAACCAACTCACTTTGGTAGCCAAAATTGCCTATTAAGATGCCCATCCGAATTTCTTCATTTTTAATTGGCCAATTTTGATTTTTTCCACCAAAATTCCGGGTTTGCTGAAAATTCTTCAAAGGATGAAACAATATCCTAAAAATAAATCGTGACATGCTCGAACTTTCGATTCCTGAAACCGAATTCAATTTCGCTTTTAGGGATTTTATCGCATTTGACCCGTGGTCGAAAATTTCCGATCCATGTTTGTGCATCTTCGACTCATTAGCAACGTTCGGTTGTTGTAAAAATCTCAAGGTTTCAATTACGGGCACCGGGTACAGAATCGACAGAAAATTGGGTTAGTGCCGTTCGACGCGAATTTTGCAATCAGGTATAATCACCCACCATTTAATCACGCTATTCCATCGAATCGACCTATTCTCGATCATTAATCGATTATAACGGTACCGTATTGACCCTTGCTAATTATCACGGTCGAGCAGTCGATTTTTGATCGAATTCTCAAGTCTGTCACGTTTGTATCCCTTAACGGCTTCACCTGATAGATTAGTTATCTCATGAGTGATCAACTCAGAGAAAAAAAGACCATAGGCGTGTCGATGAAAAACCCAGTTCATATTATCGAGACAGGGTGGAAAATTCAGGATGTCACAGCCTAAATTGTGTATAAAATACTTCACAACTCCACCAAATTAGAAAAAATTATTACAAATATCAAATTGTGGATTTTGGATAAAGGGATGCATTGTCCAGTGGGTCATCTGACAATACTCCGTAGTTCCTAAGATTGGTGAAGAACTTGAACCTTATATATAGATATGTACACAATCATTCAAGGGAGGTTGGGAAGGTCGACCCGATGAAGAGAATCCAAAAATAACTTATTTAATTAGTTCATTTCATGCAAAATGAATAATTTAAAAATAAAATGATCGTTTGTATTACTAACAAAAATAAATGAATGAATGATAATTCACAGAAATATTTTGACATATATTATTGTCGGTAATTATTTCAATAGATACATATAATAATTTTGTTAGAAAATATTTTCTAAATCATTCATTTGTTGCTAGACAAATGGGGCAAGTTAAAGTTGTTGGAACATTGTTCAATAGAGCTGGTCTAGTTGGTGATTACTCAAAAGGGAACCCAAATTGCAATGATAGGTAAGTATTCAAGCCAATTATTTGTCTAATCGGAGTGGTTTTCAAAATTAGGTCATAAATATGAAATTATGTCAATTTAGAACCGTTAGGTTTGACTGAGGAGTTGTCGAGCTATGGATATATTTGAAAATGATAATTAAGGAAGTTGTAGAGTTGTAGGTTGATAAAAATCAATTTTGAAGTACAGTTTGATTGGGACAAATTTCTAAAGTTTCGTGTAGCGAACAATATGCGTGACACCGAAAAATGAATGTTGCTTATAAACGAGTTTCTTTGTTAGCGTGTAGTTATCGTTTCATCAATGAATAATTATAATTAGTAGAGTCCTTCGTTAAAGTAGTGTATCACTTGATTTTGATATTGTTTTTCGATTAATTGATAAGAACTGAGTGCATCAACTCAAGTAACTGTAATAGATAGATTGGTTTTCGACTTCACTAGGTGATGGTGGCTATCTCTTCTTCGAGTTTGTAAACTCATATTTCAAAAGTAATATGAATTATATAGTACGAGTTATAAAATGACATGTTTGTTGCGTAAAATGTTGGATTGAGCATTTACTACTTTTGATTATTTATGAATGGTTCTGAGAAACGATTTATGAGAGGCAGTTGTTTAATTTAAGGTCGGCTAGCATTGATGCCATATTACCATATACAGAAGGTCTTTTGCTTTCCGTTGAAGACATGATTAAGTTCATCTGTGTATATTAAATGATATCAATATGAGTATTTCTACAGAAGAGTATAAAGAACTAGCTTTGAGAGAAGTACAAGCAGAAGTACAGATTTGTAAATCTTGCAAATAGTTTAATACTTAGTCTGAAGCCTGAACAATTTGATACACAAATTAATTTTCGACAAAATGAAAAGCGTTAAGTACCGACAACACGTGAGTTTGGCGACTTGAGACTAGAGGCTAGGCATAAGCGAGAAAGACCACCGGGATTTTCAGTTGAACATTCCTTGGCGTTTAAAAAAAATGTCACTCATCTGACCATTCATAGAATATCAATCTACATGATGGTTGAAGAGTAACATTGCTGGGAACCATTTCTGTGAGTTCTATGAGAGATGACATTGATCTTCCAAGTGTGCATACAAACAGCCTTCAGAGAGCATTTGATCTACTAAGTTGAAATTATCATATCATTCTTGCTAATCGGTATGATTCTCCAAGTGAAACCCACCTAAATGTTCTCTCCACTTTCCTATAACTCTTAAGAAAAACATATTCCATCTAAAGAAAGGCATGCCAAATACCTCAATAAGTTCAGTCGTGCATTACCTTTTTTTACATGTTATTGCTTTCCTCTAAATTCTCTAGTATTCTCTCCTCGAGGCTCCCATTGAAATTTGACGTCATCACTTCCCAATGTTGCGATGGTGGTCGTGTTGGAGAATACAAGATGGGCTTTGGTGGCATTTACAGTGATTCAAAGCTTCCTTCCAACATTTCTATCACCTTCATAATTGGAGGCCGATCAGATGGATTGGTTTGAATGCACCACAAACTCACAATAATCATCTTCCTCACTAGCACTTCCTCCTCCTCTGTCACATTCATTTGCAATTTTAGATCTTTGCCGGGCTCTAAGTTTCTATAAATCCATTCTGGAAAGTACATATCACTGCTGTTGGAAACTTTGATATCAGAATTTCTGAAACCTACCATTTCAAGAACCAACATTCCGTAACTGTAAACATCGGACTTATGAGAGATTCTTCCCAAGCTTCAAAAAAGAAGTTCTGGTGCAATAAACCTGACCGTTCCTCTCATGCCCAGAGTTGATATAGCACTATCTTTCCCATGACAAATTTTAGCAAGGCCGAAATCTGAAATCTCGGGGATAAAATCTTGATCGAGTAAGATGTTCTGAGGTTTTATATCAAAATGCAAGATTATTGTATTGCAGCCTCAATGCAAATACTCTAGCCCACGAGCAATGCCAATTGCAATTTTATATAGAATCTTCCATCCCAAGGAACTACTCATGTTTAAAGTTTTTCCAGAAGATATGAACATATCCAATGAACCATTAGGCATATACTCAAATTTAGAGCTCGTTTGTTCCCTTCATAACAAAAGCCTAAAAGAGAGATCACATTAATGTGAGAAGTTCTACTAATGCTCATGACTTCATTGATAAATTCTTCTAAGCTGCTTTTTGAGTCTATTAGGATTTTCACTGCCGCAAGACTACCATCTCCGATCTTCCCTTTATACACCACACCAAATCCTCCTTGACCAAGTTTCTTCGAAAATGAGTTTGTCATTTTCTTCAAATAATTATAACGGTATCTTTTTGGAGCAAGAGATCCATGGATTCTCATCAATTTCTCAACACGGTGATCTTTCTCGTTGTTGAAGAGTAGACTCTTCCATGAGGAGATTTTGTTTTTTCGCTGGAGGAGAAAAATTATGGCAATTGTAGATATTGAGACAGCAATAGCAAAAGCTCCACCTTTCCTTTGCAATCACTTAAGAGATATTAGTGTTTGGCCAAAGCAAGAGATATAAATTCAGTAATATCAAATAGATGTTTACCTGTGAAAAATTTACTCTGCCTGTTGAGTCTTGAAAAAAAAAATCCACCTGTTAAGATAACAAAATAAATCAAAAGTTGTTAACGTGCTTAATGATTGAGTAAAAGACTATGTAGATGATAAAACATGGAAATGGTATTGTCAAAAATTATACTTGAAAGAGTCAGAAGACTAGATGAATACATTCAGACTTACGTCCAGATTGTAAAGTCTTTCGGACGGAACATACTAAGACTTTACATACGGAACGAGACGTAAGTCCAAAACGTGGCATGTCCAAAATGACACAAGTTTAGAATGTAGCAAATTCAAAATGAAGTGAGTTTAGAACGTAGCATGTTCAGAAAGAAGCAAGTTTAGAGTGAAACAACTTAATAGTACGTGACGCAAGCCACAAATGTATAGCAGCTAGTGATCTTGTTTGTATTCTACATCAAGATAAATTTGATTGACTCAATCTAATTGATTGACAATTGGATCCTGAAAATAAGAACTTTCTAGACAAAGAAATTTTACTTATGAAAATCAAGATTTTGTTTGTATGGACTTTCATAATCAAGTGGGGATTCTACTTTTGTCACTTAACAACTACCTAATCTTCTTGATACAGATCTTTCCAATGGGTAGATTGGAAGACGATCCTCTAGAAATTGTCCAATGGCTAATTTGGAAGTAAATGAGTATTTAAGGAGACCAAGGACTGAGGAGCAAGAAAGAGATGAAACGTAGAATCTAGAATTCCAAAGTCTGAACTAACTTCAATCATACACTTATCTTTTGTAAGCTTAAAAGTTTGTAATCGTGAGAGAAATATCAAAAGAGTGACTTGGTGAGATAGTGTGATCTATCATTGAGTGTTTGCACTCAAAGTTATAATATTTTGTTGATCACATAGTGGAATCCAGCCAGTAGGCTGTCAACGTGAGAGAGTGGATGTAAGGTTGATCTAAGCCGAATCACTATAAAATCCGTGTGCAATTATTTTATCTCTTATCTCTTTACTTAAGTTTATTGCACTATTACAAGTTATCTTAGAAGTCTGTTCTATTCCATAATAGATTCTGAATATCTACCAGAAGTCTGGTGTTTCGTGAAACTGATTATGTTCTTCATCCAAACTTTGCTTGCAACTTATTTTATTCCGCGTTTATTTGTCAATATTTTCTTTAAACACATATTCAACCCCGTCCAGGTATTCTTATTAGCTTTAACGATTGGTATTAGAGCTGATTGCTCATTTTATTGAAGTGTTTTTACTTCTAAGTTAAAGATCTTCAGTGGTTAGTATCTTGGCATAAGGACTTATTAAGGGTCAAAGCAACACCAGATCACCTTATTTCGATGAAAAATAATACAATGTTTGGAAGAACAAAATGAAGGTATTCTTAGATCTAGGGATCCCTTGCAATGGAATGTTGTGGAAAAGGGAATCAATCTCACTGCTGCGTCTACATCAAACAAGAATGACAAAGACAAAGAAACCAAACCCCTTGCTCTCATGGCTTGGACAGAGATGTTCAAAAGAGAAGCTCTTGATGCAAAAGCCATTTATTCTTTATATTGTTCTTTGTCTTTTCTTGAGTATAATAGAATTTCTTCATGTGAAATAACCAAAGAAGTCTGGGACACTTCATGTCACCTATGAAGGAACAGATCGCGTAAAAGAAACAAAAGTAAACATTCTGCTTGGCCAATATGAATATTTCAAGATGAAGCTTGGAGAATCTTTTAGATATATGTTCAGTCGATATATAGAAATTATGAACGGTCTAGCATATCAAGATCAGTCAATTTCTACCCCAATGAAAATCAACAAACGTCTGCAAGGACTCCCAAAGGACTAGAATCATGTCAAAACCTCAATTCAAGAGATACAAAGGATTATGACACTCTCCATTGATGAACGAATTGGCACTCTTCAATCTTATGAAGTGGAACAAATCAATGATGAAAATCTCGAAGGTAAGAAGTCCATTACACTTAAATCTAACACCAATTCTGATGATGTAGACTTAGAAAATGACATGGATGACAAAAAACTTGCTCTTATGATCAAGAAATTCAAAAAGCTGAATAAAAAAAAAAAAAAAAAAGAGTTTCAATTAGAGAAAACAATACGAGCAGAATGGGCAGAAAAGAACAACAGAAGAAGATGATGAGTAAGGAAATATATGCTTGATGGCATATTCAAACTCAGACTCAAATTCAGGATTAGAATCTTACACAAAACTTAAGGTAAATTATCCCAAAATCCTTCTAAGTTATCTAAATGTATTGAAGAATTGTGCTTAAATCTCACGTCTGCTCTTAAAAGGATCTCTGAACTAAAAAAGGAGAATCCATGGCTTAGGCAACAAAATCTTTCTCAAAAATAAAGTTTGAAATTTTGCAAAAAGATTTTCTATAAACAAAAGAAAGTTGCAATTTACTTGTCGAAGAAAATGATTCTTTAAAAGAAAGAATTTTCAAATATTTCTACAAAATTTTCAAGGGATTTAAAAACATTAGAGTATATCATTTCCATACAAGTACCTTACTATAACAAGTTGGGATTTAGTTTCAATAAGAAAAGTGATTTTCCAATAGACTTTCCTAAAGTCAAGGAGAAACTTAAATAAAAACCTTCTAGACTTGCTTGTAAACAATATTTCCAAAAAGTTTACATAAAACCTATGGTAAAAGTGCGCTCAAACGCTACAAATGTGGAGATCTAGAACACTTTGAGAATGAATGTCCTAAAATCTAGAGACCAATTAAGCAACTGGATAAAGACATCATATTCTACTAACTCTCATGGACCCAAGCATATTTGGGTACCAAAGAAAAGATGAATTGTTTTTGCATGGAATAAAGAAAAGGAGAAAGAGAACTTGTAAGGAATGTATATTTTTAAATTGTCAATTTGGTTTGGGTACATAATATGAATTTTTATAAATTTTTATTATACTTGATATTCAATATATCTTCTTTATGCCTTGGTTGATTAAGACTTTATAATGACCATATTCTATAATTAGTTATATTGAAGGATGAATCGTGTGATATATTTTTAATGATTCATAAGATGGAATTTATTTGAATAAATATGATTGGTTGACATATTGCTTTTAATTTAGAAATAATTTGATTGATTGGATAAATGCTCAATGATTTTATTCTCTATGATTTTATCACGCTTTGCCTAAGTGAGAATTTCTTTTTCAAGATATTATTGTGCATAATAATATGATGAGTTGGGATTTGTTCTAATACGTATGATTGATTTGATATCTTGCTTAGAAATAATTCAGATTATTTGGTTTGATTTTTTTTTATGCTCTCTAATTTTGTCATATTTTGAAAAGTGGAAATTTGTTTTATGAGATTAATTCATTATGCGAGATACTCTCCCTTAAATACTGGAGAGCGAGGATGAGGAAGGGGAGGGGGAGGGGGAGGTGGCGGCGCATTGGCGGGCAGCGGTGGAGAGCAAGAGTGGAGGTGTGAGAGAGTAGAGAGAGAGAGCAGTTAGCTGGAGAGCTAATGCGTGATGATGATGAAGTCCAGGCGGGCATGTCTTGTTGAGCAAAGAAGAAATTTCCTCCTTCGTTGACCCGGGTTTAAAGAGAGAGGAGCTGTCTTTGGTTGACTACTTTTTCCTTTTCGTCTTGTGGATTTATCATTTTGAATATTTCTACCCCTTTTAATATATATTTATTATTCTTCTTTCTTTTTTTCTGAAATGGAGGCTCGAGGCTGCTCGTGTAGACAAATTGGTTTGACGTGGGGTTGTCTTCTTCCTCTCTCTATGAATGATTGGGAAATTTAATGTTACATAATTCGGCACGGTGTCATTTTCTATAACTTAAAATCTTAGGGATAAGGAATTTTGGATCAATGAGTAGGGAGTGGATGATGGTGAAAGCAAATGGAGGCTGAGAAGAATTGAATCGGACAGCAATGGCTTGTTTAATGGCTTGTTAGAGATTAAAATAAACCGTAGCAGTTGGACCGCAGAAATGGAACGTTCAATAGATAGAAGAAACGGCTGGTGAAGTTTTGCTGTGGAATGTAATGAAGGAAAACTTCTATGTTTGGTTATTGGTGTTTTATTCTATCTAGATCGGCACATGTGAACAAGGCCTTTGTTCGTTGGCCGCACATGAAACGGTTTTCAACTGCGGAACACGACGTAGGTTCGCAGGAGAAATGTCTTTGCAAACTACTCAAGAATGACAGATACACCTAAAAAGTTAGTGCAAATTGAGGCTTAAGGCCCACTGGCTTTAGCACTAATGTTATGGGCCTGTGCCGAACGGTGCCCGGCCCCTTGGAAAAACATAATTCCACTCTTGTATTGGTATGGTAGAATACCCACGTCTAAGCCTGCAAAGAGTGCTTTTCTTACGCTCTTTCTATATGCCGCTATATGAGCTGCCCAGCCCCTTAGAAAAAGATATACTTCCGCTCTTGTATTGTTATGGCAAGACACCCACGTCTGAGCTCTGTTTGCTGCTATATAAGCCAACAAACCCAATTCCTAGGTTTCACCAACATGGATGTAGGAGTATCTAAAGCATGGCAAACTGGCAACTGACCTCACAACAACACTGGCAGGCTCTCTCACAAATAGACGTGAAACACTCAACATGGTGCAATCAGCCAGGTTAACATCAGGACCGACCAATTCAACTGTTAAGATATGAACAGGGGGCACGAGCACCTCACGGATGTAATAGTTTGTTCTCATGACTGATCAAGGCCACGAACTTGTCTGTAGAAGAGTTACATTCCAACTCCAGAACGGTTAATAAGATTACCAGTAGAATGAACCAAAAGGACTCATATTATAATCAACCCAGGCTCAAGCTAATACTTCATCACCAATAGAGATGAAGAAGAACAAGCAAACAACAGATTAGGTGCAAGCCCAGCCAGAACAATTCCCTACTAAAGCTTATCCTTGAATTTTGTCATCCAATGCCCGGCTTTTTATTTCATGGACCTTTCTTACTTGACAGAATTTGGTGCCCTTCGCTTGACCGATGCATAGATTAGAAAAAAAAAAAGACTTCTAGCCTAACTGACGTGGGTAAAATGTCATCATCTTGAGTGCTAACCTTTCAACATCAGCCAAAGCATCCCTTATCCTAAGCTCAAGGATTTGGGATTTGTAAATGAGTATTTTATTATTGTGGATTATGCTAAGTACTCAATTAAAAAAAATTGTCAATTTCTTTGCACTGTATTTCTAGTATATGCGAAATCATTGTATTTGAGATTACCTTATAAAGTATTGTTAAAAAGTGTCTCCAGAATATTTGTTAACAAGGCCCTATTATTCTTATTATTATCACTGATATTATCATAATTCTTAGTGATCTGTATAATGCATAACATGAAATGAATTGGTGCATCTCCACTCCAGCCCACAGCAATTTTCAAACGGCAGCTCTTTAGTCTTTCCAAGTGCATATCCTTCCCACAACTTGTGAAAATATTATAAAGAAAAGTCTCACTAATTTTTTTTTCATGGCTGGCCTTTGTTGACCAATCCTTCCGTATCACTAAAAAGCGACTTAGAATGATTCCCAATATCAATATAGTCGGTAGCCCGCGGGCCATCTTTGACTGCCGAAGAGCGGCCCTTGAAGCCTTGAAAAAAGTCAACATCAAGGGACAGAGCAGAGAAGGAAGAGGAGTTTAACGACGCTAACTGCGGGGTTTGGGAGTTCCATGATCATCAGATCATTCTTCAGATGCTGTTGGAATTGATCTAGTAAAATGAGTATTAGGCGATGATTTTTTTCGAAGAGTTTGGTTGGGATGAGGACAGAGCAAATGATTTTTAGGAGACATGGACCATCCCCAACTTCATAGGAACAACAATAAATGAGTCACTGAAACGAACTAATTCATCCTAACATCTTAAGCCTAATCGAATAGTGAAAGCGATTAGATGTTATCTATGATTTTAATGTTCTTCACGATAATTCAGATTGGGATCAGCTATACTCATCAAGTCCAGATTGTGCCCGCCCGGAGTATACGATCCTAGCTGGATCCATCAGTCAGGACTAAATCATCATAGGAATGTTTGAAGTAAAGTCTAGGATTATAACTGACATACCTGAGCACGTGGCAGAGTAGGACTTATCCTGGCAATAGCACGTGAAATCACCAGAACTATTATCCCGTCCGCACTGCCCGCCTGAGGCGAGGCAGAGGGTGCATTGATTGTCCACCGTCCACTGCAGGCCGAAGCCCTCATCAATGGCTGACTCTACAGTCGCGCTGGTCGAATTCGACTCTATCTCCTGAATGGCTGACTGGTATGCAGGCAGCACCACGCTCGTAGTGTATCCTCCGAAGTAAGTCGCAATGGTCGTGGGATCAGCGTATGTGATATCGCTAACTTTCTTCGTTATGAAGTAACCAGTGTCGTTGTTGCCATTGATGGTGCAGTTGAACTGGCTGTTGATAATCGTTGATACAATCTGACTCGTGCTTGCCTCACAGCCATAGTACAGAGTCAGGTTGCTGGGCACAGTGTCCGAGGTGTAACTGAAAGAGCTGGCGATTGCCTGGGTGGTATTGGCATAAGAGGCTGGGCAGATCGTACCCCAGTAATCATTTCAGGCAACAGTCATAGTCTTTAAGGAGCCATTGAACTGAAGGACCCGAAAGGTCAGGTTCGATATGTTGAGCAGTGGAGTCGTGTTGTCCTGACAAGTAAGCTCATAATTGGGCAGGCCGCAATAGGAGGCGCGGCTCAACCCTAGAAGGGGTAACTTGCGTTTTGCAGGATGCCGCATTGGATGGTGGAGCTGCAGTTCAAGTAGCTCGCATCATCTGCGCCATGCGTCTTCGAAGCTTGGATCAGGTTCAGGGTGGTTTGTAAGAGTTTTTTTATGTGAGCTACATTAATTGAGATTGTAATTACCGTTTTACGGCGTTGGTCTAATAAGGTAAGGCATAAGGTTTTCTTAATGGTCGAATATGGGCCTGGCATTGTGTGGGCTGAGTTGGGCCCGGCCCATGATAAGAGGGCCCGTCCAAAACTCTATAAATAGCGCTAAGATCCCTCCTCTAGCCCTCACTTTTCCAAAAATACTCTCTCAACTCACATAAGGCAATCAGTGAGTGGCAGTCTCATCGAGCCAGGAATCAAGGGTCATAGAGGAGAAGATCTTTAGCATTCAAGGCTCGGATTGCTGTCATTTTGCTCCAAGAACGATGAATTCAAAATCAGGTACACAAATCCTCATCTTCAACCTTAGGATGTCTGATTTTCTAGCTATGTTGATCTTGGGAAGCCGTTTAGACGGCCTACATTTGGTATCAGAGTGGGCATAAACTAAAACTTGAACATATTGAAGAATTTATTTGCTGAAATTTGATTCTGACAGAGGCGAGATATACTGCCTATACCCATTTCGGACTTCACTCAAGCTCGAAATGTTTTTGCTTGTTTTCGCGTTTTTGGTCCGATGAAAGTGAATTTTTATTGCATAAATGGCTTCTACTCATTCATATGAGCATTTTGGTGGGTAGAACGCCTCTAGACAATGCCGGAAACAGCCGCACACGCCTCCACGTGCCGAGATGGAGCTTGGAGGCGGTCGCGCGCGCGCGCATGCACGCCGACGTGAGGACCGACACGCGGCTTCGCGCACGCGGACCGCCTCAGCGGTTTCATCACCACCAACACGTGTCGGCAATGACGTCACATAAGCCGCCTTACGTGCGACCGCCACGTGGCATGTGACGTCACCGGTGACGTCACCACGGACTGATCGGTTGTTGGCCGGGTCGACCCGACCCGGTTGACCAGATTGACCGTTGACCAGGTTGACCCGACCTGGTTGACCGTTGACTGGTTCGACCTGTTGACCGGTCGGACCGGTTGACCGTTGACCGATCGAATCGGTAAACCGGCTTTCGGACCAGATTGGTACGCCAACGCGTGCCACTCACGCACCGCACACTCTAGCGGCGCGTGAGGGCGTGTGTGACCTCCATTGAGCGCGTGGTTGATGTCGGCGTGCTCATATGTGAATTTCCTATCTTGTGGTGTGCTTATTTGGATTTTTTGATGCCTTTAAGGATATGAAAATGCATGTGAAACCCTAAGGTACGTGATTTTGGGGTAATTTTGGCGTATTTTCATGTATTTCTCTATGGTTTTGGAAATACAAATGCATGCCTATGATTATATCATCACTTGAGGAATATGTGTAGTGTTGATTTATTAGTAGTATGTATCAGTGGATGGAGCAATGCAATTAGCATGACTTGTGATTTTAGTGACAAATAGCCCCTGTCATCAAGTCTAAAATCACATGTGAAAGGTAAATGTGAGTCATAAAGTTATATCCCTAATATGAGAGAATTTCGATAATTCAGTTGGGTTGTGACCGCCAAAGTGGCACACTCGATTGGTTTTGAGAAACATCGGTCTCATATTGTAAAGGGATGTCTCCTATTATGATGCATGTTTATACTCCCAAAGGAGGTAATTGTGCGTTAGTTTATGGAGGGATACATGTACAGCATATGGTTGAAAAGTGACTAACTCTAGTGATTCATACACCAGTGATTCATACACCCAAAGGTGGTGAATTCGCGAAAGGTTATAATACTTTTTCATGGACCGCTGTCATGTGAAGAGTACACAATTGCATGTCATGTATTCTGCCCAAAGGTGTTTATATGATGATGTATGTAGCTCTTGAGATGTATGTTTAACACTCACATGATGCTAATTATATGTATTGCTTGTATAATCAGTCACCTTCTCTGTAAATGGCAATTCCATTGCAATTGAGGTTCTCATTGGATCAAACTTCAAGAAATGGAAAGAGGATTTTCTATTTGGGATGGAGTTGGCAGATGTTCACATTGCTCTTACTGAGGATAGGCCGGCAAACCTTACTGTTGCTAGTACAAAAGTCCAAAAAGTACGTTTTGTTGCATGGGAAAAGAGTAATAGAATTTGCTTGCTCATTATGAAACAGTCAATTCAGGAACATTTGATAAGTGGCTTGCCAACTGACTGTACTGTTAAGGAAATGATGGAAGCTTTGGAAGCTAGGTATCGTGTCTCTTCCAATGCTGAGATAGGTACACTTATGCAATCACTCTTTAATATGAAATATGATGGTTCGATTGGAGTTAGAGATTATGTGCTTAGGATGGTAGATCTTCAGACAAAACTCCGAATTCTTCAGGTTGATATCCCTGAAGCTTGCATTGTGCATCAAGCATTAAATACTCTTCCTCCTGACTTTGGAATTATCAAGACGAACTATAGTTTGCAAAATGAGACTTGGTCAATCAATGACCTTATAGTTAGAGTGGTGGCAGAGGAAGAGAAACTGAAGAAAGAAAGAGGGCATCTTGCCTTGTATGCCTCTAGTTCTGCCAGTAGAAAGGGTAAATGGATTGCACATCATAGAGGAAATCCTAAAGCCATAGGGACTTCTAACTATATAACTCCTAAGAGGGGAAATCCTGAAGCTGCTGGCCCCTCCACCACTACAGCTCCTAGAAAGGCACCTTTTAAGAGGGAGGGTGTCCTTTGCTACTTTTGTAAGAAAATGGGACACATAAAGAAATACTGCGATAACTATAAAGCTTGGTTGTCTAAAAATGAGCATAAAGGTAATGATTCTTTGGCATTTGTCTGTGAATCCAACCTATCTGAAGCCCTATCCAATTCTTGGTGGCTAGATAGTGGTGCAACTAATCATGTTGCATTTACCATACAGGGATTCACAAACATAAGGACGCCAAATCAGGATGAATCAAAGCTCACTGTGGGAAATAACGACAAGATCGACGTTGAGTTCGTGGGAAATGTCATTTTGATTTTAGATAGTAGTTTTAATATGATATTAAGAAACACTTTCTATGTACCTTCCTTTAGACGAAACTTAGTTTCCGTATCATGTTTGGACATGTGCGGTTACTCTTTTGAAATAAAGAATAGTACTATATCTATGTTCTTTAGTTCAAATAAGGTTGGGTGCTGCCACATGTTCAATGGATTGTACAGATTGTGTTTATCTCCCAATAATATATATACGTCGCTAATACAGTTCAAAATGTCATTTCCAAAAGACCTCTACCTAAGGAACAGTCTTATGCGTTATGGCATAAACGACTAGGTCATATATCTAAAGAAAGAGTAGAAAGGCTAATAAAGACACACATCCTGCCTACTCTTAAAGGTGACCTAGAGACTTGCATAGACTGTTGTAGAGGAAAGATAACTAAGATAAAGAAGAAAACCGCAGTTCGAAGTTCAGACTTACTAGAAGTCATTCACACTGATATCAATGGGCCCTATACTGTAACTTTGTGTAGAAATTTTTATTTCATCATGTTTATCGATGATTATTCTCGATATGGTTACCTATTCCTGATTAAGGAAAAGTCTGAATCTCTTGACAAATTCAAAATTTTTCGGACTGAAGTTGAGAAACAGTTAGGAAAGGTAATAAAGGTGGTTAGATCTTATCGAGGTGGAGAATATTATGGTAGACATGGCAATGTTGGGCAAATTAAAGGGCCATTTGTTAAATACTTAGAGGATTCTGGGATAGTAGCCCAGTTCACTATGCCTGGAAGTCCTGAACAGAATGATGTGGCTAAAAGGTGCAATCGTACTCTCATGAATATGGTAAGGTGTATGATGAGTAGGACTAATTTGCCTGACTTTTTATGGGGTGAGGCTTTAAAAACAGCCCTTTATATATTGAATCGTGTTCCTACCAAAGCTGTTACATCAACTCCTTTTGAATTATGGACTAGACGCAAACCAAGTTTGCATCATTTCAAGGTCTGGGGATGTCCTGCAGAAGTAAGATTGAATAATCCAACATTAGGTAAGTTGGAGGCTAAAACCACTCAATGCTATTTTGTATCTTACTCAGAACATTCAAAGGGATATTGGTTTTATAATCCAAGTGGAGGAACAAGGATTGTGGAATCACAAACAGCCAAGTTTCTGGAATTTGATGTAGCCGAAGAGCATGATTGCTCACAAATTAGTGAACATGAAAACATGATGAGACCTGCTATGTCTTTCTCCTTACCTATGCAGACAATTATGGAGCCTATTGTGCCACAAACCGAACCTGTTAACACTGAGAATCCTATTGATGAAACGGCCACAGATGAAGTCCTTCAAGTTCCCCATACTCAAAATGAGATTGCAATGGCTCCACTTAGGAGGTCTACTAGAGAAATGCATTCAGCTATACCGCCGGACTATATAGTCTATTTAGGAGAACATGATTATGATATAGGCTGCATTAGAGATCCAGTGACTTATATAGATGTTGTTTCCTGTCCTCAATCAAATTTGTGGTTGGATGCAATGAGAGATGAGATGCAGTCTATGAAATATAATGGTGTTTGGGAGCTTGTTGAATTACCGAAAGATTGTAAACCCATAGGTTGCAAGTGGGTTTATAAGACCAAAAGAGATTCAAAAGGAAAGATTGAGAAATTTAAAGCCAGACTTGTGGCCAAGGGCTTCACTCAAAGAGAAGGGATAGACTATGAAGCAACATTTTCTCTAGTTTCTTCTAAAGACTCATTTAGAGTGATCATGGCATTAGTAGCTCATTTTGACATGGAATTACACCAAATGGACATTAAAACTGCTTTTCTAAATGGAGACCTTGATTAGGAGGTTTATATGGTGCAACCTGAAGGTTTTGCAGCAAATGATTCAGGTAAGTTTGTATGTAAACTAAAGAAAGCTATTTATGGTCTCAAGCAAGCTTCCAGACAATGGTACTTGAAGTTTCACAATGTTGTTACTTCTTTTGGTTTTGTTGAGAACAAAGTAGATCAATGCATATACTACAAGGTTAGTGGGAGGAAATTTATTTTTCTTATACTTTATGTGGATGATATTTTACTTGCAAGTAGCGATATTGGATTACTGTGTGAAACAACAAATGTTGTCAAAGAATTTTGACATGAAAGACCTAGGTGAGGCATCCTTCGTTCTTGGTATTGAAATCCATAGGGATCGTTCTCGTCATATGTTAGGTTTATCTCAAAAGGCATATGTTGATCGTATTTTGGAGAGATTCAACATGTAGGACTACAAACCAGGAACTGTTCCTGTTGTTAAGGGTGACAAGTTAAGTCTATCACAATGTCCTCGATCAAATTTTGAGAAAAACCAAATGAAGGATGTGCCTTATGCTAATGCACTTGGAAGTATCATGTATGCTCAAGTGTGCACTAGACCAGACATCGCCTTTGTAACAAGGCTTTTGGGTAGATATCAGTCCAATCCAGGACATGATCATTGGGTTGCTGCCAAAAAGGTCTTGAGATACTTAAAAAGAACAAGAAATTATATGCTGATTTATAGATATGTCAATGATTTGCAATTGTTGGCATATTCAGATGCATATTTTGCTGGTTGTGAGGATGATAGGAAATCGACAACAGGATATATATTCATGTTGGTAGGAGGCGCAGTATCTGAATATAGTGAGAAACAGAAATCTATATCTTCCTCTACCATGCAAGCGGAGTTTATAGCATGTTTTTCAGCTGCTACTCAAGCTGTTTGGCTCCGGAACCTCATTAAGGAATTGACCGTATTTAATTTTGTGGATAGACCCATGCAATTATATTGTGATAACAATTCTGCCGTGTTATTTGTCAATAACAATAGAAATCTCAAAGGGTTTAAGCATATGAAGGTCAAGTTTTTGACCATAAAAGAAATGGTACAGAATGGTGAAATTATAGTAGAGCATATTCCCACAGACGATATGTTGGCAGATCCACTGACTAAAGGCCTACGCCCTTGTGTATTTGAGCGACATATCATGAACATGGGCTTAAGAGAATCGGTGGATACTGTCATTTAGTGGGAGCTATTTCAGGTTTGCTCTAATGAAGTTTACTTCTATATTTTGTTACTTTTTGTAACGTTTCGATATATGTCAGCTCCTTCTGTATAAGCTGTTATTGAGTTGTGTACATATATCTAAGGAAAATCTCAAGGTACTGTGTAAATCTTGAGTAAAGGCTAGGAGCATCCAGTTATTAGCCTTATACATATGTCTCAGTTACACATAAAGAAAGGTTAACCATAAAGATAAGACATATGTGGGTTCATTAGAACCTAAAGATATTCTTTAGTGCCACATCCGGTTTTCTGTGACACTTAAAGGTAAGAAAATAGTGACCGATAAGGGAGATAACACATAAGGTAAAACTCTTTATGAAGTGTTATCCGTTTGCCACACAACCATGTTAAATCCATATCAATAAGGTTGAAAGCATTCGTGATCATGGAAGGCTCTGTAAGAATACATGCAGTTACCGCATGATTCGGTGTTGAAGACTTTATGGGATAGGATTGACTATTAAGAATTGCCACTAGACCAACATAAAGGTGCGCACATAAAGTACAATCTCAATTAATATAGCCCAAGTGGGAGAATGTAAGAGTTTTCTTTATGTGGGCTACATTAATTGAGATTGTAATTACCGTGTTACGGTGTTGATCTAATAAGGTAAGGCATAAGGTTTTCTTAATGGTCGAATATGAGCCTGGCATTGTGTGGGCCGAGTTGGGCCCGGCCCGTGATGAGAGGGCGTCCAAAACATAAATAGCGGCCCAGGTCACTCCTCTAGCCTCACTCTTCCAAAAATACTCTCTCAACTCACATAAGGCAATCGGTGAGTGGTGGTCTTATCGAGCCAGGAACCGAGGGTCATAGAGGAGAAGATCTTCAGCATTCAAGGCTCGGATTGCTGTCATTTTGCTCCAAGAACGATGAATTCAAAATCAGGTACACAAATCCTCGTCTTCAACCTTAGGATGTTCACTTTTCTAGCTATGTTGATCTTGGGAAGCTGTTTAGACGGCCTACATGGTTGCGATCAGGATGCAAAGGGAAAGATCCCATAAGGGATGGCGACGGGGATGCATCATCTTTTGGAGGAACTTCTTTTGGTGAAGATGCAGAGGAAAGGAGAGAGAAATAAGGTCGGGGGATCCAGCAAGTGGAAAGGCGGGGTGGGGAAGATGATATGACACGGTTCTCATGCGTGAATAGTCATAGATCGCGACTATAAAATTGGCGGAGAGTTTTGACAAAGAAGAGGAGGTAGAAATTGACCGAATAGAGCTTCTTTCAGAAAGAGATATTGCATTGCCGGTCAAATGTGAGAATGCCTGGCCCTGACTCGGTCTAATTGAGGTGATTTGTCCATCCAATTTCCAAAGCGTCCAACGCCCGGAATTGGGATTATCTTCGTCTCAGACTCTGGCCTGAGCTTTTTTCACACGTTGGGATGCAAATGGAGTTTCCTTGCGTTGCGCATAGGTCACCAACCTAGAAAAGCTTGCGCTTCGGTTTCTAGACCACACATATGGGGATAAATACATGATCGCAACCGGTGACACCAAAAGTCAAAAAAAGGAGGCTCTACTTTTCTGAGTCTATTTGTCATGAAGAGTTCAAGGAACTTATGATATGGAGTTTGTCATCTGATCCTAGGAAGAAGGAGCATACGGTGCCCTTTTCAAATTAGAAAGGGTCAGGCTCAGGGCTGATTCTTGGCAAGTGGGCAGGAAAGTAAAACTGTGGGGGAGATCGTGGGACATATGTGGCTCATTGGACATTAGAGGGAGTCGACAGTCCCTAATGAAAGAGCTCCTGAGGAACGGTGCAGATCATCTTTGGCAAGTGCTAACTAACCTAACTCAGCAACTACCATTGGAAGAGCAGATGGATAGCATACGACACTAGATGGGTTGGTAAATTCAGGGAATGAGCAAAAACCAGGAACACAAGCAACGCTGTCAAGGCCATTGATTTGCGAAAGATGGATTGGCCGAGAACAAGAGAAAGAGTCGCTGATGGGCCCATGAGTATTGTTGGCCATTCAGGGACTTAAAAAGATAGTAGAATGATCAACGACAGTTCCACAGATTTCAGATGGTCGGCATGCTATCTGCATGGGCCCCTACATGGCAAAACATTGACGACTCTGAGGCCTAGCAAGGCTAGCATTGGATTTTTCAGACTTAGTATATCAACGCCTTGCCTTAGTACCTTCACACTAAGGTCATAACTTAAAAGAAGCGCATGCGACTTCAGCAGGTTCTTTATTTCTGCTGGCCATAGCTAACTACTTTAAGCTCCTTTGGCAAAGTCAAGTGATCATGGCAATTGTCATGAAATCGATTTTTGCTCTCACCTATGGCCCCATATTAAAGCAGAAGTGAATACACATAAAATTGACACTAAGGTCACGGTGATCTAGATTCTTAGGAGCTACCTCGCAATCTTCAGCTATTTTGCTTGTTAGGGCTGATGTGGCCACAACCAAATCACCACATGACGACTACCTAGGCCATTTGCACATCAACAGTTTCATTGAAGTTTTGAATGATAGGATCTGGCTGGTATTTCGGAGTAGGTGGGCTGTTGGGATAATTTGGCCAAAACTCAAGGGTGTCCAAGTAATTTGCTTACTAGCAACATGACTTGGGATTCACTTCAACAGTAAGCAACATTATGGTTGGCATCATTCTTGGAACAAATGATGGGTTGAAACTTTTGATGCAAACCTGATGCTGGTTATGAGCAAGTAAGCCATTGAAGGGATGGGGCTAGATGATGCTTCCTCTACATATCCTGCCACTGCGTAGGGTCAGAAAGCTGAAAAGGAATATTAGTGGATAAAGTTAGATTGTGCACTGACTAGTTAATTTATGCGCACAAAGTGGGGCTTTGGTGCTTGAACATATGCAAGTCCTTCAGAGTCTAAATAAAGGTAGGAGGTCGATGATCTGAAGTGCCTTTGTTTTCTGCACAACAATGAGAGTTTCACAAGACTCGCTTAGCGGTGGTGTATGCTGAGAACAAACCAGTACATTCCAGCAATGGCTTCTCCACAATGACTTAATTCATAGCATTCAAAGTGAAGGACCTCCGCAAGAGAAATTTAGCAGAACGGGACTGGGCAGGCTTTGAAGCTATTGGTTCTTGGTAGTATTCAGCCATGGAAAGCTCCCTTTGGACTTTGTGAAGCATCGGCGATCCAGAAAATTTGACTAGTTAAGCTTGTTTTTTTTTCCACCGCCAGATCACACTGGATCACCGGTGGGATATATAAGTATCTTCATTTTAAAAGTCAGACAAGGTCCATTTCACACTTCACTGATGATGATATCAGTCTTGGCATTTTCAACTTGGCCATATGAAGATAAATGGCCAAAGATGGTACTGAAAGTACAAAAAGTTATCTTTGTGCTTGTGCTATAGAAAATTTTCTGCTCAGGTAAGAAGCTCTAAGCAGACTCATCGATTATGAAAATAGTAACATTCAATCCCATCTCAGTGAGCAGATTGACATGCTCTGAGAAAGTGCGAAATCATGTTACACAACTAACTCATCGTGCCTCTACAGAAGAGGAAGAATATAAAAGAGAAGGTGC
The DNA here is from genome assembly GCA_014182715.1 of Eucalyptus cloeziana. NCBI lineage: Eukaryota > Viridiplantae > Streptophyta > Magnoliopsida > Myrtales > Myrtaceae > Eucalyptus > Eucalyptus cloeziana. Next base: position 29,367,313 of record CM024639.1, read on the forward strand.
AAAGGCTGCCTCGCCCTTAAAGTACCTCCTAGATGCATTACCGAAAATGTCGATCTAAATGAATTTTGCACAAGAAGCATTTAAACAAATAAAGATATTATGTAGAAGAGCAAATAATGCTCCCCTGAAATCATAACAATTCCTAAAGTTCCTCATACAAAGAATGATTCGATGGCTTTCATTTGGACCGAGTGCAATATGGTTTGTTTATCAGAAAAGTCATAGTACCAACAACTATAGTCATGCTTCACGTATTTGAAAGGAGACGTTATTCGGAGGACTGCTGGTGCAGTTTTCATTATAGCCACCGTAGAAAGTGACGTTCAGCCAGATATTTGGTGAGCTAACCAGGAGATTTTTCATTGCCTTACTTTCTTGTTAGCCCACAATTTCCGAAAAAATTAACTATGCCCACATAAAGTATGATAGAAGACAAGTCTAAATTAGATTGAATAAGTAAAGCAAATACTTAGAAATTAAATTGCAGAAAAGCATACCTTTTGAACCAGGCTGCCCCGCAGGCTCTCCGGCAGCAGGCGGTGAACATGGTGCTGATCCCAATGATCCATCCGGGCAATAACAAGCCGTTGTATTCTTGGAGTTGTCATAACCGCAGACACCTTTCGAATTAGCACACCCTGCACACGCCGCAGAATCCACTCCAAACCTGACCTCAAATCCTTGCCGTGCTATGTTCTCCAAGCTCGCCGACTGAGCCAATAGACTCTGAGAGACGGGAAACACCACGCTCTCGAGGCAATTTCCTGGCCCCATGGCCCCGGGAAACGCATAACCGTTTTTATTAGTGATACCACTTTTGTTGCACGAGAACTGGCCGGGAGCACTCGGTGTTGGCCAATTCGGACAGCCATAGAAGAACGTGTAGTTGCTGTAGCCGTTAACCATGCTGAAGACCCGAGGGTCGAGAGTGGTGTTAGTGAAGAGAGGGGAGCAGATTTCAGAGGAGAAATCTTCCCGTGCGATTTGTAGGACCTTGATATCGGGGTAGACGCCGAAAACCTTGTATTTGACATCGGATATTGTGATACTGGCAGCGTTATCCTCACAAACAAGTTGTAGCTCCGGGTGGCCGCAGCTGCTGGATCGGTTCCCGCCCCAAAAAGGGAAGCCGACGCCTCTGATGTTCCCGCAGTTGAACAGGTTGTTGCAATTCGAGTACAAGTCTTCATTGCTCTGTGATTGAGTCAAATTGATCATCATGACCAAGAACATGGCGCATAACAGAGGAAGATGTGTATTCATTCTGGCGGAAGACGGATTTCGTGATCAGTTGGATGGAGTGGGGGGTTGTTTTTGTTTCAGCAAACATTTAGGCAGGCTTATGAAAGATGGGTTGTGAGCGATGATGAATCACTGAAGTGGAAGACGGGTTCGGAAGACAAAATAAACTTGTTCGGGGAAGACCTGAAAAATGGGTAGTCTCTGTTGACTTATTAGGTCGCTGGGCCTAACCAGCGACCGTGTGAAATGGTCTAACTTGGGACATTTCTTGAGGACTAAACGCCTGAACTGGGATAAAAACTCAAACTAAGAAGCAAAGCCATTTGACATGCTTGTGTCCTGGACCGGCATCATCTACTCATACCCAATCCCACCAGCCCAGCCTGTATGGCAATGGAACTTTCGCGCTCCCTATCTAGTACTTTAGTATACAGAGAACAGAGATGATCAATGAACAGGCTCGGGCCTAATTAGAAGGGGATAGATATCGCTAAATTCACAATCAGGTCTACAAAGATCTCACAAGTGACCGAAATTTTCGGGAAATTTCAATCTGGAAATAGGTATTCCAAAATTGCAGTCAAAGATGGAAGATATTTTGAAGGAAAGTTCAGCTGAACTGATGTGGATGTGTTTCACAGGAGCAGAAGTCGTGGTTGGAATGGGATCGGGTGTTCTCACGTCTTTACTGAAGTGCCCAGTTAGTCTTGATTTACCATTGATGAACAACAAGGAAATTGCCAACTCTTGGAATTTTCTTTAGAAAGTGAAGCGTGTTGACTTCTTAAATTGGTAGTAAAGTTTACGTTGTGGCACGATGAGCTACCACAGTGGAGCACTGAATGGAAGACACGTGTCACGACGGCTTCTGTAGATTTTTTTAGTGGAACTATGCTGAGGATGATCTTGGCCAACAGGCAAGGAAGCCATAATGAGGAACATAATTAAAGACCCGTTTGTCGTGCACTCCCTTTATTTATCCTCCATTTCCTAAAAGTTTAACTGGCGCCCACGAAAAAGATAAAAAGGAATCATCAACGTTAAAGTTGTTCCCACTAGAACAATAGAATGTTCCCTGTGTATGCATGCTAGAAATAAATAGATTTACATCTATAAAAACATTTATTTATAAGATACTATAATTTTGTCCCAAATAGAAAAAGAAAAGGAAAAAAGAAGAAGAAGAAGAAAAGAAGGCATGGAATGATCTTAAATAAAGAGTAGACCCCATATCTAACCTTAACAAATTTGTTTGAGAGGAGCATAGGTAGTTTTTTCTCTAGTAAAATTGAATCAAAAGATAACAAAGAAACAAGGGATGAAATAATCTTAAATCATTAGTGAAATCCGTAAGAGATAATGTAATCAAATTAACGCAATAAGAGGTTTTAGGAGTCAATAAGTAAGTGGAAATAGTGCGAGCCTAATCAATATACTTTTATTGAGAATGAACAATTGTTTATAAGTTTAATGAAGAAATAGAAATGACAAAGTTAGAATAATGTGATGTGGAGTAGTATCCACATAATAGACATAGTATTTCTTATTGATCATAAGCTATTTCTTAGAAATGAAAAGGAAAAGGAAACAATAAAAAAATAAAAAAATGGCAAAGGGAAGTGAGGCGGCAACCATCAAATGTTTCTCATGTCAATTCCCCCTCCCTTCACGGAGCACCACAACACTATATAATATTATAAATGACAGAAGCAACAAATTAAGTTAGCCACATGAATTTACAAAGCAATTTGGCATATGAGGTTAATTATCTATACCACTATCACTCTTCTCTTCACTCATTTTAGCAAAGTTTAGTGAATGAAATTTGAACAAATATGCCAGGTTTCGCATTTCCATCGTCGAGTACAAAATCCTAAATCATCACAAAGAATCACCGTTCTTCTTTTGAATGCAGCAGAAGGGAAAAATGAATTGAAAGGGTCAATTGACAACTGCCGTTTCGACGGGAGTAAGCACAAAGGCAACAATACATACAGACATGTGACAATGAAAAGAGCCACGGCCAAGTTCCCCGTGAGCCCTTTTATGTCCACAGTCCACCCCGATAACAGCTATCGACATCAGCCAACATATAGTAGTCCTAGAGATACAAGTATTCTGCAGAAATCGATATTCAAAGAGGTAAGTGGCTGTTTGTGCTGTATTCACGGTCTTCTTTTCTACATTTCGAGATTACATGAGAATTGATCACGATTAAAGCGTTCGGACATCACAATTTAACACTTTAAACATTTTAATAAACATGATTATCATCAGGCGTGCAATTATTTTATTTTAAGGGCTTAAACTGTTAGATAAAAGATATGATTTTTAACATTTAAATGTCAACAAACCTAACCCTATACTTCTAAATTTCGGGAGGCATGAGTTCTCCTTGTCTTGTTAAATTGGTAACCACACTACGTCATTTTTGCAGTTATTAAATTAATGCATAGTGAAGACATAATGTTGACAATCTGGATATACTGCATCAGAATTAAGAATTTAGAGAAGCTTCATTCAAACTTCTCTTGGTGCAAGGCGTGCTAGACATGTAGAGATAGATTTGGATTGGTCTTCTCAGCACAAGGAAGATTCGGATGAGGTGCGGAAAGCGGTCTAAGTTCATGGAGCATGAGGTGCTTTCAACATTTAATACATAAGACATGCCAAGCTACAATGTTGTGGGTATGCCTACGTGACGAAACTGTGTACAAAATACTTCACAACTCCACCAAATTAGAAAAAATTATTACAAATATCAAATTGTGGATTTTGGATAAAGGGATGCATTGGCTAGTGGGTCATCCGACAATACTTTGTAGTTCCCAAGAGTGGTGAAGCACTTGAACCTTATATATAGATATGTACACAATCATTTAGGGGAGGTTGGGAAGGTCAACCCGACGAAGAGAATCCAGAAATAACTGATTTAATTAGTTCATTTCATGAAAAATGAATAATTTAAAAAAATAAATTAAAAATGATCATTTTTTTTTTGGTGAAAGGTAATTAATTATTGAAAAGGAATGAGTGAATTAAAAATGATCGTTTGTATTACTAACAAAAATAAATGAATGAATGATAATTCACGGAAATATTTTGACATATATTATTGTCGGTAATTATTTTAATAGAAACATACAATAATTTTTTTAGAAAATATTTTCTAAATCATTCATTTGTCGCTAGACAAACGGGGCGAGTTAAAGTTGTTGGAACATTGTTTAATAGAGCTGGTCTAGTTCGTGATTACTCAAAAGGGAACCCAAATTGCAATTATAGGTAAGTAGTCAAGCCAATTATTTATCTAATCGGAGTGGTTTTCAAAATTAGGTCATAAATATGAAATTATGTCAATTTAGAACCGTTAGGTTTGACTGAGAAGTTGTCGAGCAATGGATATATTTGAAAATGATAATTAAGGGAGTTGTAGAGTTGTAGGTTGATGAAAATCAATTTTGAAGTACAGTTTGATTGGGACAAATTTCTAAAGTTTCGTGTAGCGAACAATACGCATGACACCGGAAAATGAATGTTTCTCAAAAACGAGTTTCTTTGTTAGCGTGTAGTTATCGTTTCATCAATGAATAATTATAATTAGTAGAGTCCTTCATTAAAGTAGTGTATCACTCGATTTTGATATTATTTTTCAATTAATTGATAAGAACACGAGTGCATCAACTCAAGTAACTGTAATAGATAGATTGGTTTTCGACTTCACTAGGTGAAGGTGGCTATCTCTTCTTCGAGTTTGTAAACTCATATTTCAAAAGTAATATGAATTATATAGTATGAGTTATAATATGACAAGTTTGTTGCATAAAATGTTGGATCTAGCATTTACTACTTTCGATTATTCATGAATGGTTCTGAGAAACAATTTATGAAACGCAGTTGTTTAATTTAACGTCGGCTAGCATTGATGCCATATTACCATATACGAAAGGTCTTTTGCTTTCCGTTGAACACGTGATTAAGTTCTTCTGTGTATGTTAAATGGTATCAGTACGAGTCTTTCTACAGAAGAGTATAAAGAACTAGCTTTGAGAGAAGCACAAGCAGAAGTACAGATTTGTAGATCTTGCAAATAGTTTAATACTTAGTCTGAAGCCTGAACAATTTGATACACAAATTAATTTTCGACAAAATGAAAAGCGTTAAGTACCGACAACACGTGAGTTTGGCGACTTGAGACTAGAGGCTAGGCATAAGCGAGAAAGACCACCGGGATTTTCAGCTGAACATTCCTTGGCGTTTAAAAAAAATGCCACTCATCTGACCATTCATAGAATATCAATCTACATGATGGTTGAAGAGTAACATTGCTGGGAACCATTTCTGTGAGTTCTATGAGAGATGACACTGATCTTCCAAGTGTGCGTACAAACAGCCTTCAGAGAGCATTTGATCTACTAAGTGGAAATTCTCATATCAATCTTGCTAATTGGTATGATTCTCCAAGTGAAATCCACCTAAATGTTCTCTCCACTTTCCTTGTAACTCATAAGAAAAACATATTCCATCTAAAGAAAGGCATGACAAATACCTCAATAAGTTCAGTCGTGCATTACCTTTTTTACATGTTATTGCTTTCCTCTAAATTCTCTAGTATTCTCTCCTCGAGGCTCCCATTGAAATTTGACGTCATCACTTCCCAATGTTGCGATGGTGGTCGTGTTGGAGAATACAAGATGGGCTTTGGTGGCATTTGCAGTGATTCAAAGCTTCCTTCCAACATTTCTATCACCTTCATAATTGGAGGCCGATCAGATGGATTGGTTTGAATGCACCACAAACTCACAATAATCATCTTCCTCACTAGCACTTCCTCCTCCTCTGTCACATTCATCTGCAATTTCAGATCTTTGCCGGGCTCTAAGTTTCTATAAATCCATTCTGGAAAGTACATATCACTGCTATTGGAAACTTTGATGTCAGAATTTCTGAAACCTACCATTTCAAGAACCAACATTTCGTAACTGTAAACATCAGACTTATGAGAGATTCTTCCCAAGCTTCGAAAAAGAAGTTCTGGTGCAATAAACCCGACCGTTCCTCTTATGCCCAGAGTTGATATAGCACTATCTTTCCTATGACAAATTTTAGCAAGGCCGAAATCTGAAATCTTTGGGATAAAATCTTGATCGAGTAAGATGTTCTGAGGTTTTATATCAAAATGCAAGATTCTTGTATTGCAGCCTTGGTGTAGATACTCTAGCCCACGAGCAATGCCAATTGTAATTTTATATAGAATCTTCCATCCCAAGGAACTACTCATGTTTAAAGTTTTTCCAGAAGATATGAACATATCCAACGAACCATTAGGCATATACTCGAATATTAGAGCTCGTTTGTTCCCTTCATAACAAAAGCCTACAAGAGAGATCACATTAATGTGAGAAGTTCTGCTAATGCTCACGACTTCATTGATAAATTCTTCTGAGCTGCTTTTTGAGTCTGTTAGGATTTTCACTGCCACAAGACTACCATCTCTAATCTTCCCTTTATACACCACACCAAATCCTCCTTGACCAAGTTTCTTCGAAAATGAGTTTGTCATTTTCTTCACATCAATATAACGGTGTCTTTTTGGAACAAGAGATCCATGGATTCTCATCAATTTCTCAACACTGCAATCTTCCTTGTTCTTGAAGAGTAGAATCTTCCATGAGGAGATTTCGTATTTTCTCTTGAGGAGAAAAATGATGGCAATTGTAGATATTGAGACACCACTAGCAAGAGCTCCACCTTTCCTTTGCAATCACTTAAGAGATATTAGTGTTTGGCCGAAGCAAGAGATATCAATTCAGTAATATCAAATAGATGTTTACCTATGAAAAATTTAATCCGCCTGTTGAATCCTGAAAAATTTACTCTGACTATTAAGATAACAAAATAAATCAAAAGCTATTAACGTGCTTAATGATTGAGTAAAAGACTATGTAGATGATAAAACATGGAAATTATATTGTCATTTAACAATACGTGATGTAAGCCCAAAATGTATAACAGCTAGTGATCTTATTTGGATTCTACATTAAGATAGATTTGATGGACTCAATCTAATTGATTGACAATTGGATCCTGAAGATAAGAACTTTCTAGACGAAGAAATTTTACTTATGAAAATCAAGATTCTGTTTGTACGGACGATCATAATCAAGTAGAGATTCTGCTTTTGTCACTTAATGGCTACCTAATCTTCTTGATATAGATCTTTCCAACGGGTAGATTGGAAGACAATCCTCTAGATATTGTCCAACAGCTAATTTGGAAGTAGAGGAGTATTTAAGGAGACCAAGGACCGAGGAGTAAGAACGAGATGAAACGTAGAATCTAAAATTCTAAAGTCTAAGCTAACTTCAATCATACACTTATCTTTTGTGAGGTTAAAAGTTTGTAATCGTGAGAGAAATACCAAAAGAGTGACTTGGTGAGATAGTGTGATCTATCATTACGTGTTTGCACTCAAAGTTGTAATTTTTTGTTGATCACATAGTGAAATCCAGCTAGTAGGCTGTCAACGTGAGAAAGTGGATGTAAGTTTGATCTAAGTTGAATCACTATAAAACCTGTGTGCAATTCTTTTATCTCTGATCTCTTTACTTAAGTTTATTGCACTATTACAGATTATCTCAAAAGTCTATTCTATTTCATAACAGATTCTAAATATCTACCAGAAATCTAGTGTTTCGCGAAACTGATTATGTTCTTCATCCAGACTTTGCTTGCAACTTATTTTATTCCACGTTTATTTGTCAAGATTTTCTTTAAACACATATTCAACCCCCTTTAGGCATTCTTATTAGCTCTATTAATTGGTATTAGAGCTAAGTGCTCATTTTATTGAAATGTTTTTACTTCTAAGTTAAAGATATTCTATGGTTGGTATCTTGGCACGAGGACTTATTGAGGGTCAAAGCAACACTAGATCGTCTTATTTCAATGAAGAATAATACAATGTTTGGAAGAACAGAATGAAGGTATTCTTAAGATCTAGCGACCCCTTGCAATGGGATGTTGTGTAAAGGGAATCAATCCCACTGCTGCGTCTACATCAAACAAGAATGACAAAGACAAAGAAACCGAACCCCTTACTCTCATGCCTCAGACAGAGATGTTCAAAAGAGAAGATCTTGATGCAAAAGCCATTTATTCTTTATATTGTTATTTGTCTTCTACTGAGTATAATAGAATTTCTTCATGTGAAATAACCAAAGAAGTCTGGAACACTTCATGTCACCTATGAAGGAACAGATCGCGTAAAGGAGACATAAGTAAACATTTTGCTTGGCCAATATGAATATTTCAAGATGAAACTTGGAGAATCTTTAAGATATATGTTCAGTCGATTTATAGAAATTGTGAACGGTCTAGCATATCAAGATCAGCCAATTTCTACCCCAATGAAAATCAACAAACGTCTACAAGGACTCCCAAAGGACTGGAATCATGTCAAAACCTCAATCCGAGAGATACAAAGGATTATGCCACTCTCCATTGATGAACTAATTGGCACTCTTCAATCTTATATGATGAAGATCCCGAAGGTAAAAAGTCCATTATACTTAATTCTAACATCGATTCTGATGATGTAGACTCAGAAAATGACATGGATGACAAAAAAACTTGCTCTTATGATCAAGAAATTTAAAAAGCTAAATAAAACAGGAAAGAGGTTCAATTGGAAAATACAATACAAGCAAAATGGGCAGAAAAGAACAATAGAAGAAGATGATGAGTAAGGAAATATATGCTTGAAGACATATTCAAACTTAGACTCGAATTCAAGATCAGAATCATCCACAGAACTTAAGGTAAATTATCCCAAAATCCCTTCTAAGTTATCTAAATGTATTGAAGAATTGTGCTTAAATCTCACGTATACTCTTAAAAGGATCTTCGAACTAAAACATGAGAATCCATAGCTTAGGCAACGTAATCTTTCTCAAAATAAAGTTTGAAATTTTGCAAAAATTTTTTCTACAAATAAAAGAAAGTTGCAATTTACTTGTCGAAGAAAATGATTCTTTAAAGAAAGAATTTTCAAATATTTCTACAAAATTTCCAAGGGATTCAAAAACATTAGAGTATATCATTTCCATACAAGTACCTTACTATAACAAGTTGGGATTTAGTTTCAATAAGAAAAGTGATTTTCCAATAGACTTTCCTAAAGTCAAGAAGAAACTTAAATAAAGACCTTCTAGACTTGCTTGTAAACAATATTTCCAAAAAGTTTTCGTAAAACCTGTTAGTAGAAGTGCTCTCAAGCGCTCCAAATGTGGAGATCTAGAACACTTTGAGAATGAATGTCCTAAAATCTAGAAACCAATTAAGGGCCTGTTTGATAACCGGCCAAACAGTGCTAGATTATATTCTTTTTATTCCTGGGAGTAGTTTTGGAACAGAATCGTGTTTGATAAAATTTTTGTTCCCAGGAACAAATTTCTATTTTTTTGTTTTCGGAATTAGATTTGGAACAGAATCAAGAATAAAAAAAAAAAAGTTGATTCTTGTTCCCAGGAACAAATCCAAGAATCGAGCCCATATTTTCTCTTCTTCTTCTTCCCTTTTCTTCTTCTTCTTCATCCACCACTGCAGCTTGCCGTCCGCTTCTATCCCCCGTCCGCCACCCACCGCTGTCGGTTGCCGGCAACCGGTCCAAATGAGCTCGCCCGGAGGCTCACTAGGCCAAGGCGAGGTCCGGCGAGCTCGCCAAAGGCAAGCCCAGCCACCGGCAAGGCTTCGCCCGCCAAATCTAGCAAGGCCGAGCCTCGCCGATGGCGGGCGGGCCTCGCCCCGCCCCGGCGAGGCCCGCTGGCCACCGACGAGGTCAAGCCTCGGTAGGCTGGGAAAGCCTCGCCTAACCGGCGGCGAGCTTGGCCGACGAGGGCGGCCGACGCTCCGGTGAGGTCGTCGGCCCTTGTCGGCCGATCGCCGGACCGGCGACTCGCCACTTGAAGAAGAAAAATAGGAGAGAGAAAGGAAAAAAAAAAAGGAAAAAAGTAATAAAATTATTTAAAAATTAAAAGAAAATGATTTGGAGTAGAAATTTTGAATATGGTACCAAACATAATTCTATTCTAGAATCAGAAATTTTGAACAGATTCAAATGGGTTAAAATGCTTAGAAATTGTTTTCGAGAACAGTAATTAAAATATATATATATATTTCGATCGAAATTGTTCCCGAGAACAGAAGCGTTACCAAACACGCCCTAAGGGCCTGTCTGGTAACTGGCCAAACAGTGCCAAATTCTATTCTTTTGTTCCCGAGAGTAGTTTTGGAACAGAATTGTGTTTGGTAAAAATTTTGTTCTCGGGAACAAATTTCTATTTTTTGTTCCTAATTAGATTTGGATCGAATCAAGAATAAAAAAAAAGTTGATTCTTGTTCTCGGGAACAAATCCAATAATCAAACCCACATTTTCTCTTATTTTTCCCTTTTCTCTTCTTCTTCTTCCCTTTTCTTCTTCTTCATCCATCGCAGCAGTTGCCGTCCGCCGCCCACCGCCACCGGTCGCCTATAACCGGTCCGGCAAGCTCGCCGGAGGCAAACCCAACCATCGGCGAGGCTCGACCTCACCGAGATCTAGCGAGGTCGAGCCTCGGCAGGATGGGCAATGTGACAGCTTGAATTTTCTGAATTGTTTTCAATTAAATAAATCAGGCTTTTCGTCGACGTGTCTATAGTGCTATTCTCTGAGTTGGCCACTCACGAGATAACTGGTCTATCTAGGGAAGCAATTAAGGAATCTAAATGCAATGGACTTGAGAATTCGAACAGGAATCGACTGCTCGACCGTGTCGGTCTACAAGGGTCATTGCGGCACTTTGTCGCGAATCGATCGAAATCGAGATATGTCGATTTGGTGAGATATGTGATCGAATGTGGGTGATTCCACCCGATTGCAAAATTCTCACCAATCGACACTAAATTGATTTTCGACGTTTTGGTACTTCGTGTCCGTATTTGAAATCTCAAGATTTTCACGACAACCGAGAGTTGCCAATGTGTCGGAGATGTACATTGTGACTCGAGATAAATCGATCACGGGTCGATTGCACCAAAATTCCTAAAAGTGACCCAAGATGGACAGGCCACGCTAAAACGCGCCGATTGAAATTAACCGCTTATTTGAATCCGATTTCAGAAATTGAAAGTTACATGGTGTCACGAGCTATATTAGGGGACGTCGACTCATCCTCCGATAAATTTTGAGAGATTCCGAGATTTTTACGGAAATTGAATCGGACGCCGCGGAAAATTAGCGGAAATTGAGTTGGCCTAAATGAAGAGATTTTCGACTTGCAGTTCGAGCTGTTTGACGAGGGGGCACTTGTAGAAATTACATGGGCTTTTTCTTCATCAAAATTGGACGTCATATTTGGGAAATCGTTGACGAAATCGAAACTCAAAATCCAATGAAATTCGGATCTAGAAGAAGAAAGCAATTTTTGGCTTACTTTTGGATTTAATTTTGGACTTATGCTTATTGGAAAGTATTAGTGGACAAAGGGGATAAGTATGAGGAGACAAGGGGACCAAGCATTTAAGACATTGGCTAAGATTTGTGGACTTTTGATCTTTCTCTTTCTTCTGGCTTGTTGGACAAGCTCGACCGAACCCCATCTCCTTTTGCAACTTCTTCTTTTCCTTTTATTGTTGGTGTTTCCTCTCTCCACCGCTTCTCTTCTCTGCAGCCTACGCCCATCCTCCACTAAGTTTTGTTTCTTGCCAAGTCAACTAAAGGAGCTTGAAGTTGACTCATCAGCTCCATCTTCACGAACTCACCCACTTCATTTGTGCGCCCACCCGCTGTCCACGTGCATCACCAGAAAACCCCCACGCCTTGCTCGAAGCTCACATCTTCCACCGAATCCAGCGAGCCCCTCTCCATGGTTTTTCGTTGCCAGCACATCCGCATCTTCGGTCCAGCAAAGCCGAGTCCACCATCCAGCAAAGTCAGCCGTCTTCTCGCTCGCGCGTCCAGCAGCACCGAAGCAGGCCATCATCCCTCGATTCCGTGAGCGCCAGCCGCACGAAGCAGCTTCCCTCCACCTTGTGTCTTCGTGGCCCAGCTCGCAAGAAGCGAGCCCGCGAATTTCCAGCTACCCTTTAGTCCAGCAATTCCAGGCCACACCAGCTCAGCCCGCATCAACGGCCCAACTCTCCGCAGCCCAACTCCCCTGCAAACCAGAATTGAATTGAAGCCCAACAATTTTGAAGTCCATCAAAAGCCTAGGATTCGGCCCAAGCTCGTGCCATTGGAAGCCCGCGAAGTCAGCCCAGTTTTTGAAGCCCAGCTCAAGTTGAAAACAAATCTCATATTGGGCTGAGATTTGTTGGGCCCGTTTTAGGCTCGGCCCGAAAGTTCGCCGACACCGCCGAAAATTAAGATTTCGGCCGCCGTCGCGTCGTCGTCGCGGTGAACCGGTTTTCGCGATACACCGGTGAGTTTATTCTCTAAACTCTTCTTAGTAGGTTTTGAGGCTAAGGGTTGTTTAGATTTATTTAATTAGGAATTAGGTGGTTAGTTAGATTAAATTAGTGATTTAACTATTTAATTGAGCATGTTAGGTGGTTAGAATGGTTTAGCTAAGGCCTATTTAAATTGTGCTATTTATCTAGAAGGGTTCGGGAATTTTCCGGTCCGTATTGGTATTTAATTTAATAATTTTGGCCCAGGTTAGTATTTTTAGAAATTAAATTGAATTAATTAATTAATTAATTTTCGAAATTAATTATTTATTAATTATTTTTCCGGAAATTGGGTAGGGATGGCGGTGACCAGGAATTTCGTCTTGATTGCAATGGTGTGGTTAATTTCTGCAATAAAGTGTTAAATTATGCAAATTGAGTGATTATTGGATTTTTGGTATTTAATTCCAAAAATTGTGAATTTTCAATATTTACTCAGAAAATTCCGGGTGTCGGGTTTTAACACCAAAAATGGTTTTATATAATATATAAAATAGTGGGATTTTAAAAAGGAAGAATGTCAATTTTTCTTGGTCGAGTTGACCGTGTACCCACACACGACTATTTTCATGCGTATTTCTAATACGAAGAAAAAGGCCAGGCTCACCATTTTAATTGAAGCATTTGAGTGCAATGCACGGTGCCCTGGGCCATATTTGAATGATCGTGTGATGACAAAGAAAAATCGTCCCTGCGCTATTGAAATTCTGGATGTTATCCTTATTTGGGATACCCCTCGATAAAAAGCCAGTTCGTGTGATAGGTCTGACCCTATGCTCCTTCGGGAAAGACATCGACGAAGTGACGTGCCGTGCTCAATGGGGTGAGACGATGCCTAGCAATGCCAGAAGACCGCCGAACAGAGAGTAGGCCGTGCTATATGCCGAGATCAAAACTAGGAACGCATGTTTATTTGAGTATTGTGTTCCAATTAATTGAGCTTGAGTGATGCTCTTATTTGTGATATGAAATATGCTGACCTGCAGGGTGGAACTGAGACGAGATAAGTCTCATTGATTGTGTGATTGCGTGCTTAGAACGCTTCTAGCGTCTTTCCCTCCTAGCTGCAGTTTAGAGTTTAGACTTGCTTTTTGAGACATTGCCTCACCTGGTTGTGTATAACCACTTTCGGGGTCATCGAGTGGAGGACCTTGGAGCGAGAGGAGGTGATTTGAAGATAGGTCGATAGGATCGCTTCTTTTTGGAGAACCGTCTTTTGTAGTCTTTTGACCTTAGACTCTTGTACTTGATGCAACATATGTTTATAAAGGCATGTTTGTTTGTGAAATTGTTGTCCTCGTTTTTTTCGTCCCGAGATAGTTCTTGTCGGGGATTTGTTTTCGCTTCCGCATGTGCAACAAATTGAAAAGGGTCGGCGACTAGTCCTGGGAAGTCGCAAAATTTTATCGACCAGAGAGGGATGGGTACGCGCTCGGGGTTCGGGGCGTGACAGGCAAGCCTTGCGATCTAGCGAGGTTGAGCCTCGCCGATAGCTAGGCAGGCCTCACCCAGCCCCGGCAAGGCTCGCCTAGCCCTGCCAGTGGCCAGGCAAGCCTTGCCCAACCTCGGCGAGGCCCGCCCGGCCACCGGTGAGGTCGTCGGCCCTCGTCGGCCGATCACCGGACCTGCGATTGACCACTTGAAGAAGAAGAATAGGAGAGAGAAAGGAAAAAAAGAAAAGAAGAAAAAAAGGATAAAGTAATAAAATTATTTTTAAAATAAAATAAAATGATTTGGAGTAGAAATTTTGAACACGGTACCAAACGTAATTCTATTTCAGAATCGGAAATTTTGAACAGTTACCAAACGGCTTAAAATGCTTAGAAATTGTTCCCAAGAACAGAATAAAATATAATCATTTCTGATCAGAAATTATTCCCGAAAACAAAAGCATTACCAAACGCGCCCTAAATAACCTAACTCAGCAACTGCCATTGGAAGAGCATATGGATAGCATACGACACTAGATGGGTTGGTAAATTCAGGGAATGAGCAAAAACTGGGAACACAAGCAACGCTGTCAAGGCCATTGATTTGCGAAAGATGGATTGGCAGAGAACAAGAGAAAGAGTTGCTGATGGGCCCATGAGTATTGTTGGCCATTCAGGGACCTAAAAAGATACGAGAATGATCATCGACAGTTCCACAGATTTCAGATGGTCAGCATGCCATCTGCATCGGCCCCTACATGGCAAAACATTGACAACTCCGAGGCCTAGCAAGGCTAGCATTGGATTTTTCAGACTGAGTATATCAATGCCTTGCCTTAGTACCTTCACACTAAGGTCATAACTTAAAAGAAGCGCATGCGACTTCAGCATGTTCTTTATTTCTGCGGGCCATAGCTATACCACTTTAAGCTCCTTTGGCAAAGTCAAGTGATCATGGCAAATGTCATGAAATCGATTTTTGCTCTCACCTATGGCCCCATATTAAAGCAGAAGTGAATACACATAAAATTGACACTAAGGTCACGGTGATCTAGATTCTTAGGAGCTATCTCGCAATCTTCAGCTATTTTGCTTGTTAGGGCTGATGTGGCCACAACCAAATCACCACGTGACGACTACCTAGGCCATTTGCACATCAACAGTTTCATTGAAGTTTTGAATATGACAGGATCTGGCTGGTTTTTCGGAGTAGGTGGAGTGTTGGGATAATTTGGCCAAAACTCAAGGGTGTCCAAGTAATTTGCTTACTAGCAACATGACGTGGGATTCACTTTAACAGTAAGCAACATTATGGTTGGCATCATTCATAGAACAAATGATGGGTTGAAATTCTTGATGCAAACCTGACACTGGTTATAAGCAAGTAAGCTATTGAAGGGATGGGGCTAGATGATGCTTCCTCTACATATCCTGCCACTGCGTTGGGTCAGAAAGCTGAAAAGGAATATTAGTGGATAAAGTCAGATTGTGCACTGACTAGTTAATTTATGCGCACAAAGTGGTGCTTTGGTGCTTCAACATATGCAAGACCTTCAGAGTCTAAATAAAGGTAGGAGGTCGATGATCTGAAGTGCCTTTGTTTTCTGCACAACAATGAGAGTTTCACAAGACTTGCTTAGCTGTGGTATATGCTGAGAACCAACCAGTACATTCCAGCAATGGCTTCTCCACGATGACTTCATAGCATTCAAAGTGAAGGACTTCCGCATGAGAAATTTAGCAGAACGGGACTGGGCAGGCTTTGAAGCTATTGGTTCTTGGTAGTATTCAGTCCATCGAAAGCTCCCTTTGGACTTTGTGAAGCATCGGCCTTCTAGAAAGTTTGATTAGTTAAGCTTGCTTTTTTTCCACCGCCAGATCACACTGGATCACCGGTAGGATATTCAAGTATCTTCACAACGAAAGATAAGGTCCATTTCACATTTCACTGATGATGACATCAGTCTTGGCATTTTCAACTTGGCCATATGAAGGTAAATGGCCAAAGCTGGTACTGAAAACACCAAAAGTTGCGCTGGTGCCATAGAAAATTGTCCGCTCAGGTAAGATGCTCTAAGCAGACTCATCGATCAGGAAACTAGTAATATTCAATCCTGTCTCAGCAAGCAGATTAACATGCTCTGAGAAAGTGCGAAATCATGATACACAACTAATTCATTGTGCCTCTACAGAAGAGGAAGAATATAGAACAGAAGGTGCAAAGGCTGCCTCGCGTTAAAGTACCTCCTAGATGCATTACCAAAAATGTCGATCTACATGAATTTTGTGCAAGAAGCATTTAAACAAGTAAAGATATTATGTAGAAGAGCAAATAATGCTCCCCAGAAGTCATAACAGCTCCTAAAGTTCCTCATTCAAAGAATGATTTAATGGCTTTTATCTGGACCGAAGGCAATATGGTTTGTTTATCAGAAAAGTCATAGTACCAACAACTCTGCCATGGTCATGTTTCACGTATTTGAAAGGAGACGTTATTTGGAGGACTACTGGTGCAATTTTCATTCTAGCCACCGTGGAAAGTGACGTTCAGCCAGATATTTGGTGAGCTAACCGGGGAATTTTTCATGCCCTTACTTTCTTGTTAGCCTACGATCTCCAAAGAAATTAACGATGCCCACTTAAATTATGGTGGAAGACAAGTCTAAATTAGATAGAATAAGTAAAGCAAAAAATTAGAAATTAAATTGCAGAAAAGCATACCTTTTGAAGCAGGCTGCCCTTGAGGCCCTCCGGCAGCAGGTGGTGAACATGTTGGTGACCCCGATGATCCATCCGGGCAATAACAAGCCATTGAATTCTTTGTGCTGTCATAACCGCAGACACCTTTTGATTGAGCACACCCTGGACACCCCGCAGAATCCACTTCTAATTTGACCTCGAATCCTCGCTGCACTATCTCCTCCAAGCTCGCGCTATTCAGCGACTGGGTCAATACAGCCTGAGAGGTGGGGAAAACCACGCTCCTAAAGCAATCTCCGGGCACTACGGCCCCAGGATTCAGGGGAACCACATAAACGTTTTTATTAGCAGTACCACTTATGGTGCACGAGAACTGGCCGGAACCATTCGGACAGCCGTAGATGAAGCTGGAGTTGATGTAGCCGTTGACCATGCTGAAGAGCGCAGGGTCCAGAGTGGTGTCAGTGAAGTTAGGGGAGCAGATTCCGGTGGAGAAATCTTCCCGGGCGATTTGTAGGACCTCGGTGCTGTTGGAGAAATTGAGAACCTTGTATTTGACATTGGATATCGTGATACTGGCAGCGTTGTCCTCACAAGCAAGTTGTAGAGCCGGGTGGCCGCAGCTGCTGGGTCGGTTCCCACCATAAAAAGGGAAGCCAACGTCTTGGATGTTCCCGCAGTTGAACAGGTTGCTGCAATCCGAGTTCAAGTCATCTTTGCCCTGCGATTGAGTCATATTGATCATCACGACCAAGAACACGGCGCACGACGAAAGAAGACGTGTATTCATTCTGGCGAAAGATGATTTTCTGATCAGTTGGATGGAGTGGGGGGCGGTGTTGTAGTTTCAGCAAACATATAGGCAGGCTCAAGAAAGATGGGTTGTGAGCGATGATGAATCACTGAAGTGGAAGACGGGTTTGGAAGATTAAAAACTAGTTCGGGGAAGACTTGAAAAATGGGGAGTCTCTGTTGACTTATTAGCTCGCTGGGCCTAACCAATGACGGTGTGAAATGGTCTAACTTGGGGAACTGCTTTCCCAAGGATCTTTGGGGGGCTAAAGGCCTTTGGACCAAATATTTAGTGTTTTGCAAAGTTTTTTTCACTTGCCTTTGCCAAAGGCAAGCCTTCCCAAAGCTGAAAATCCAAGACAGGTTGGGGCTGCTTTGGACATTCAGCCTTCTCGGAAAGCTAAGGGGAGAGTAAGACAAAAAAATTTCTTCTACAAATGTCCTCACTAACATTTCATTTTTCCAGTTTTGTCCTCGTGACTATTCACCTTCTTCTTCGTTGACGTTGGGCGCAAAGTTGCGCGAAGCTGCGAGGGGCCAGCGACAAGCTAGACAGAGGTCGGCATGAGGCCGGTGTGTCATGGAGACCATCGACGGCCAGTCGCATGACCTCGGCAACCCCCTGCGAGTCGTGTCGCTGCGACCGCTGCAACCCCGAGGCAACCACCGAGATCCGGGTCGCAGCAAGGTCGCGCGACCGCCGCAACCCTGGCGACGCCGCGACCCTTGGCGAGATCCGGGTCACCAGAGGTCGCCGCGACCCAGATCCGGGTCACTGGAGGTCACCACTACCTAGATCTGGGCCGCGCGACCTCCGACGACCCAAATCAAGTGATCAGGATCGCGTGATCTAGTCGCGATCGAGGTCGCTGCAACCAGACCTAGTGGCCCCGGCGACCTCCACATGGAGGTCGCGGTGTGGCGGGTTGCATGACCTTTCGGCAAGGGTCACCGCGACCCACACCATCTCACGATTCGGGTCGTTGCGACCCTCTCCGGATGGTCGCCATGACCGCCGCGCCGCGATCTCCGTTCAGAGGTCTCCAGGGCCGCTCGATCTGGTTGCGGCGACCCCGATCACAGCAACCCTTGCCACCGCATCCTCCACACGGCAACCCTCGCCGGACGCTTGCCCCTCACCGGCAGTAACCAACCAATTCTCCTTTTTTTCCTTTTTTTTTAATGACAAAAGTCTTTTGCAAAGTCAATCTATCTAAACACTATTTTGTTCAAAGATACTTCACAATGGACTTTCACAAAAACGATTTACCAAACACAATTTGCATTTCAAAAAACTCATTTAGCTCAAAGGCCTTTACATTTTCTCAAGGACTTTCCTCAAGAGTCTTCCCAAATGCACCCTAAACTCCTGAATTGGGATAAAAACTCAAACTAACAAACAAAGCCATTTGACATGCCCGTGTCCTGAACCGGCACCATCTACACACACCCAATCCCACCAGCCCAGCCTATACGGCAATGGAGCTTTCGCGGTACCCATCTAGTACTTCAGTATACAGAGAATAGAGATGATCGATGAAAGGGCTCGGGCCTAATTAGAAGGGGATAGATATCGCTAAATTCACAATCGGGTCTACAAAGATCTCACAAGTGACCGACATTTTCGGGAAATTTCAATCTGGAAATAGGTATTCCAAAATTCAGTCAAAGATGGAAGATATTTTGAAGGAAAGTTCAGCTGAACTGATGTGGATGTGTTTCACAGGAGCAGAGGTCGTGGTTGGAATGGGATCGGGTGTTCTCACGTCTTTACTGAAGTGCCCAGTTAGTCTTGATTTCCCATTGATGAACAACAAGGAAATTGCCAACTCTTGGAATTTTCCTTAGAAAGTGAAGAGTGTTGACTTCTTAAATTGGTAGTAAAGTTTACGTTGTGGCACGATGAGCTACCACAGTGGAGCACTGAATTGAAGACACGTGTCACGACGGCTTCTGTTGATTTTTTTTGTGGAACTATGCTGAGGATGATCTTGGCCAACAGGCAAGGAAGCAATAATGAGGAACATAATTTAAGACCCGTTTGTCATGCACTCCCTTTATTTATCTTCCATTTCCTAAAAGTTTAACTGGCGCCCACGAAAAAGAAAAAAAAAGAATCATTAACGTTAAAGTTGTTCCCACTAGAACAATAGAATGTTCCCTGTGTATGCATGCTAGAAATAAATAGATTGACATCTATAAAAACATTTATTTATAAGATACTATAATTTTGTTCCAAATAGAAAAAGAAAAGGAAAAAAAGAAGAAGAAGAAAAGAAGGCATGGAATGATCTTAAATCAAGAGAAGACCCCATATCTAACCTTAACAAATTTGTTTGAGAGGAGCATAGGTAGTTTTTTCTCTAGTAAAATTGAAACAAAAGACAACAAAGGAACAAGGGATGAAATAATCTTAAATCATTAGTGAAATCCATAAGAGATAATGTAATTCAAATCAATGCGATAAGAGGTTTTAGGGGTTAATAAGTAAGTGGAAATAGTGCGAGCTTAATCAATATACTTTTATTGAGAATGAACAATTGTTTATAAGTTTAATGAAGAAAAAGAAATGACAAAGTTAGAATAATATGATGCGAAGTAGTATGTTGGATAATTTCTCTTCAGATATTTTGAAGTCGACAAAACATTTCCATCGGGCCTAGTCAAGGCTTACAGACTCTACTGGCAAAGTCTGAAGATCAAAGTCGAAGATATCAAGACTCAAGTTTCAAAGTCTATTCTCATTGACAGTTTCCAGACCGACAAGTTAAAACTTCTATTCTGAGTTTATCTAATATGGTTTTGACTCCAACGGCTAAGGAATATCTCTCGACTGGAATCAACACTACAAGATCTTATATTCGTATTCGAATAAATCTAGATTTTCTAAGATTCGCAACTTATATTTGGAAGGTTCTACTTATGGAAACCAAGATCCTGATTGTATGGGCGAGCAGGATTGATGGGCTATCAACACTTACCTTAAAGAGCTCAAGATCTCTCTAAATTGATTCTGTCCAACGGGTTAATTGGAAGAACTTCTTTGGAAGGTGCCAACGGTAATGAAAGCATGAAGAAGTATTTAAGAGAGACGCTCAAGTTGTTGAAGGGTGCCGGATAGAAGAATTCCAAAGTCTGAATCTCCTTGTTATTTTGTGATCTTATTCTTCGAACAATACATGTAATCAAAAGAGAGACTGAAGTGTGGTGAGACCTTGAGGAAGTGTAGTAGAGTCTCTACACTGTGGAATCAAGGGCGTGAGATTGTAAACACTCTTTTTGATTCTTAGTGAAATCCAGCCAGAAGGGCTGTCCGTGCGGGAGAGTGGATGTAGGCTTGGTCTAAGCCGAATCACTATAAATCTGGAGTCTTGATTCTCTATCCCTAATCCTTTTATCTTTCATTACTTTCGTTTGCAGCGATTATTATTTTTAATTCCTTAATCTCTCATTAGAGAAATTGCTTACATTCGGTTAATTTTATAAAATCGCCTTAGTCACCTATTCACCCCCCTCTAAGTGCTAATTCTAATCCTAACAATTGGTATCAGAGCTTGTGTACTCGTTTATAAGAAGTGCTTTTACTTCTGAGTAAAAGATTTATGACTAGTATGTTGCCTACAGGGTTGGTTGAAGGTCAAAGCAATACCAAACCTCCATACTTTGATGGAAAAGACTACAGCATATGGAAAAACAAGATGAAAGCATTCCTAAGATCGAAAGATCCTATGGAGTGGAAAGTGGTAGATAAATGAATCATTCCTACTGCTGCATCAGAATCAGAGAGAGGAAAAGAAGTTGCTAGTCCTATCAAGATGACTCAAGAAGAAATAACCAAGAGACAAACTCTTGACGCTAAAGCCATTTATTCCTTATATTGTGCTTTATCCCCTACTGAGTATAAAAGAATATCTTCTTGTGATACAGCAAAAGAAGTCTGGGATAGGCTTCACATTACCTATGAAGGGACTGATTGAGTGAAAGAAACAAGGATCAATATTCTTTTGGGACAATATGAAGTCTTTAAGATGAGATTAGGAGAATCAATAACTGACATGTTTAGTCGTTTTACTGAAATTGTGAATGGTCTTGAATATCAGGGACATCCAATCTCAGGACATATGAAGGTCAACAAACTCCTACGTGGACTCTCTAAAGGCGGAATTACATAAAAACCTCAATAAGAGAGACATAGAGGATTGCTCCACTCTCGTAGACGAACCGGTTGGAACTCTTTAGTCTTACGAAGTAGAGCACACCAACGAAGAGGAAGATTCAAAAGGTAAGAAATCTATTGCCTTAAAGTCTAATGATTATTCGATGTTACACTCTGAAGAAGATCTAGATGATGAAGAACTAGCACTCATGATAAAGAGATTCAGAAAGCTGAACAGAAAGGGAAGAAAATTCAATTGGAAGAAACAAAGCTCACAAAGGTTTCAAAACAAATCAACAGAGGAAGATGATTCTAAGAAAGAAGTGACTTGCTTTGAATGCAAGAAAAATGGAGACATCAGACCCAACTATCCTCTGTTAAAGAAAAGAAAAGGAAAGACTGAGAAATACAGGAAGGCACTCAAAGCAGAGACTTGGAGTGATATTGAATGTGAAGAGAGTGATGATGATTATGCCAATATATGTTTGATGGCAAAATCTGATTCAAACTCAGACCTTGATATAGATACAAACTCATACAGTGAACTTGAGGTTAGTAATCTAAAAATTCCTGTCAAGGTTTCTAAATATATTGATGAACTTTATCTTAGTCTAAAAACTTCTCTTAAGAGGATCTCCGAATTAAAAAAGGAGAATTCTACATTGAAGCAACAGGAAAAACTTTTGAAAAAAAAGCTTGAAAAGTTGGAAAAGAACTTTACTATCTTGAAAGAAAACTCAGACTCTGTTTCCAAAGAAAATAATCTTTTGAAAAATGATATTTCTAATATATCAAAAAGATTTTCAAATGGTTCTGAAAAGTTGGATAAGATTCTTTCGATACAAAGACCCTACTTTGATAAGTTAGGTCTTGGTATGACTTCTGAAACTATTCCACTAATTGATTTCCCAAATGTGAAGGAAAGAATCAAACAAAGACCAACTAGAATTGTTTATAAAAATCATTTCCAGAAAGTCTTTGTAAAACCTGTTGGTAGAAATGCTTTGAAATGTTCCAAGTGTCAAAACTCAGAACATTTTGAGAAAGAATGTGCTTTGGTTTGGAGACCTGTTAAAAGGAATTGGGCAAAGACTGTTTATTGCTCTAACTCTTCAGGACCCAAGATGATGTGGGTACCAAAGAAAACTTGAATTCTTTTTAATTGAAGGTCACTATCAAAAGGAAGATTAAATGGTATCTAGATAGTGGCTGCTCAAGACATATGACGGGAGACTCAAGTTGCTTCATAAAACTTGCCCAGATAGATGGAGGAAAAGTTTCTTTTGGTGGTAACAACAAAGGAAGAATTACTGGTCGTGGAACAGTAAAGATTGGAAGTCTGTCAATCAAGAATGTCTCCTTAGTTGAAGGATTAAATTACAACTTGCTTAGCATAAGCCAATTGTGTGATACTGGATTCAAGATCAATTTCCATGAAGGAACGTGCTCAGAAATCAGTAAAGACTTTACTCAATCTTTTACTGGACAAAGACATGGAAATATCTATCTTCTGGATGTTAATCATGAAAGATCACAGTACTTAATATCAGTACAAGATGAAGTTAATCTATGGCACAGAAAGCTAGGCCATACTAATATAAAGCAAATCGCCAAGATCTCTTCCAAGAAACTTGTTCGAGGATTGCCTATTCTCAATTACTTAAAGTCTGATCTATGCACACCATGCGTACTAGGTAAACAGGTTAGAAACTCTTACAAACCAATAAGTAAAGTTTCCACTAATCGTGTACTGCAGCTTCTACATATGGACTTATTTGGACCTACTAGAACGCAAAGTATTGGTGGAAAAAGGTTCTGCCTAGTAATAATGGATGATTATTTACGATTTACTTGGGTCTACTTTCTTTCAAGTAAGTCTGAGACTTTCTCTCACTTTTCAAAGTTTGCTAAGAAGGTGCAGAATGAGAAAGATCACACTATCTCAAGCATTCGTACAGACCATGGAGGTGAGTTTGAAAATCAAGACTTTACTAAATTCTGTGATGAATCTGGTTTTCAGCACAAATTCTCCTCTCCATACACACAGTAACGTAATGGGGTTGTGGAAAAGAAGAATAGGTCTTTACAAAAAATGGCAATAACTCTTTTAATTGAAAGTAATATTTCTTCAAGGTTTTGGGCTGAAGCTGTTTCGACTGCTTGCTATATTATTAACAGAGTATTCTTAAGGCCAATTCTTGAGAAAACTCCTTATGAAATTTTTAAAGGAAAGAAACCAATTGTTTCTTATTTTCAAGTATTTGGTTGTAAATGCTTTATTCTGAAGAATGCAAATGTTCGAGTTGGTAAGTTTGAAGAAAAATCAGATGAATAATTCTTTCTTAGTTACTCAACAGCAAGCAAAGCCTATAGAGTATTCAACAAGAAGACTCAGACTGTGGAAGAATCAATGAACGTCAAATTTCAAGACTCTCCACAAATTCAGCTAATTCAGACTGAAGAATCAGAATCTATTCCAGACTCTACTAGATCTACCTCCCATGAAGCAATTCAAAATTCAGAAGCAGTACAACAAGTTACTGATGAAGAATCAACTCAAAAAGATCAACAATCTATCAGACTGTCCAGTAACTGAAAGCACAAGTCTAGTCATCTTGAAGAACTTATTATTGGAAACGTTAATGAGGGAATTCGAACAAGATCCAAAAGGCGAGAAGAGTCTAGTGCTGTTGCACTTATTTCTGAAATAGAATCCAAAAACATTAGGCTTAGCTAATGAAAGCTGGATTGAAGCAATGCAAGAAGAGCTCAGACAATTCAGTATTAACGACGTATGTGAATTGACTCCTAAACCAAAAGGTAAATCTGTTATTGGAGCTAAATGGGTTTTCAGGAACAAAATCGATGAAAAAGGCAAAGTGACAAGAAACAAAACAAGACTCGTGGCTAAAGGATACACGCAAGAAGAATGGATACATTATGATGAGACTTACGCTCCAGTAGCAAGGTTAGAAGCAATCAGATTACTACTTGCTTTTGCATGTTATAAGAATTTTAGGTTATTTCAAATAGACGTCAAAAACGCATTCCTGAATGGATTTATTCAAGAAGAAGTCTATGTGGAACAACCTCCTGGATTTGAAGACTCAAAGAAACCAGACTCAGTGTTCAGACTGAAGAAAGTTTTATATGGATTAAAACAAGCTCTTCGAGCTTGGTATAAAAAGCTAAGTAATTTTTTAATTCAAAGTGGTTTCTCTAAAGGAAAGGTAGATACTACCTTGTTTATTAAAAAGGAAGGCAAAAGCTTTCTACTTGTTCAGATTTATATTGATGATATTATATTCGAATCATCTAATGAGACTTTGTGCAAGAAATTTTCTAAGTCTATACAGGATGAATTCGAAATGAGCATGATAGGTGAACTATCCTTCTTCTTTGGTCTACAAGTGAAATAATTGAAAGAATTAATCTTTATTCATCAAGAAAAATATGCAAAAGAACTTGTTAAAAAGTTCGGTCTGGAGAATTGCAAAAAGACTGACATACCTATGTCAAGTTCTTTGAAGATAGACAAAGATGAAGCAGGGAAGAAAATCGACCAAAAGTTATACAGGAGTATCATTGGTTCACTTCTTTATCTTACTGCATCTGGACCTGACATATTGTTTAGCGTTTGCATATGTGCTAGGTTTCAATCAGATCCTAAGGAATCTCATTTAAGTGCTGCTAAACGTATCATTAAATATGTTGCAACTACTGCTAAGATTGGTCTATGGTATCCCAAAGAAGGAGACTTTACTCTTCTTGATTATTCAGATGCAGATCTTGCAGGTTGTAGAGTTGAAAGAAAAAGCACTTCATGTACTTGTCAATTACTTGGTAACAGGGCAGTATCTTGGTTTTCAAGAAAGCAAAGTACTGTGGCTCTTTCAATTTAAAAGAATATGTAGCTCTTGGAAGTTGCTGTTCTCAAATACTCTGGATAAAACAACAACTACGAGACTTTTGTATTGAAGACTCTTGCACAGAGATCAAATGTGACAATACCAGTGCAATCAATCTTACAAAGAATCATATCCTACATTCAAGAGTAAAACATATTGAGATTCGACATCATTTTATAAGAGATCATGTTCAAAACAAAGAAGTCTTGATACAATTTATTGACTCAAAGAATTAACTGGCAGACATCTCCACAAAACCACTTGAGAAAAGTTTATTTGAGTCTATTCGTTCAAGACTCAACATTTTATCTCTTGAAGACTGTTGAAGTTCGGACTCGGAATCTAAGTTGTCAAAGTATCGACTCAAAGATTCGAACTTGGAATACCAATCGTCACGACTGTAAGTTGTTACAATTACAGTTCATTTACTCACTTAAACTGATATCTCAAAAAGGTAAGATTGTCTATTTATCTCTAATTGAGTTTATTAAGGCAGTTAATCTTACAAAGGGTGGTTATCGATTTGTTTAAGGCAGTTATTTAAAAAAAAAAAAATCTTTTATTCTTTCCTTATTGCGACGCTTCGATACCACGAATCGATTACTTTTTTATACTTCTTCTCCTTCTCTTTTTACTTTACCCAGAAACCCTAGATCACAATTTTTCACTCTCTGAGATTTTCCTTCTCAAGTTCTTCTCCTCGAGTTTTTATCTTTCTTGCGACACAAGTGTGAAAGTTCCCTCCAAGAAAGTGACAATGTCGTACCAAAGGAAATCTTCAAGAATAGCGAGCAGGGGACCACAGGGCTCGGGTGAGGGGCCTATGCATTTTGATCTCACTGATGAAGGTGACTTTCCAAGTGAACAGATGCACCAACACTCTCAACAGCGCACTCTTCAACTAGATCCCATGTTTGTCATCCTCAACATGCAGAGGAAATCATTGAAGATGACGAACCTGTAAGGTCTCTTAAGCCTGCGTTTGTTTATAGGCTTTATTCTGCATTGAAGGAAGGAGGTTCTGCAATGACTTTCATTGATGAGTTTTTGAAAGAGAAAGGCTATAAAAATGAGACACATTTTCTCACTGTGATGGAGCAATCGGGCGTTGTTCCTGTTGGAACGGCAGCAAAAACCTTTGCGAACTTTCCGAGTGACCCTCGCTTTAGTAGTGTAAATCAACCTGAAGGGAAAGATGATGATGAGAAGATGTTTGTACATTTTAAGCCTAGGATGGGTGTGGCTGCAACTCTTCGAGGAAAGAGGGACGAATTGTTTTGATCAGAGGAACACAAGCAGGTATATGGAAAATTGCTGAAGCGTGGGGTGATGAACTCACGAACTGTGGATTTTGATTTTCTAGATCTGTTGGGTATCAATTTGAGGGAAAAGTTTGAGAAGCTTCAACTTCATAAATTCTGTACTGAAAGTGAGGTTGCTCATTCTGAATTGACAGCCTATTTTTATTCCAAGCTCAGTTTTCTTGATGCAAACAGTTTTTCTTTTAGTGTGAGAGATAGAGAGTATGTGGTTGACACAGATATTCGGCGGATGTTATTGGTGTGGAAAGAGGAGCTTTCCAATCAATTTTCGTCGTTAGCCATGTAACTTTGGAGCTTGCGAGAGACGAGAATCGCAGAAGGTCGTCTCTCCTACTCAAGGATGAATGCTACAAACACTCGCTTCATAAAATCGTGATCAACTGTCTTAGACCGAAGTCGACATCGAAGACAGATGTATCCATCTCTGAAGCCAAACTGATGTATGCCATCAAGATCGGTCTAAACTTCTCTTTGCCCCCATACCATCATGTTTCACATGTACAGGTCTATGACGAAGAACAAGGGAAAACTCCCTTATGCTGCTCTCATCACTCGTCTTTTCAGACATTTAAACATTCAGCCTCCCCACATTCTCTTTGTGAAGACTATTGATCAAATGGTCATTGGACTGAGGATGATTACAAAAATGCGTCTGAAAGAACTCAGCAAAAAGTTGGAGCAAGGTTCAAGGAGAAAACGCCCTGTTAAGACCGGACGAGACTCTTCTACCGCAAAGAGGAAAGGAAAGGATCCCTGTGACTCGATCCTATCAAGAAGAGGCGGGCTATCATCTTGGAGGATGAAGATGATGAGGATGATATTCCTATCTCTGCCTTTGTTTCTCAGCATTCTGCTCCTGTGTCAGCAGAACCAGAACAACAAGTTGTAGAGGAATCTGAGAAAGGGAACCAGGAGAAGGAATCCGCGCAGATAGAAGAAGAAGAAGAAGAAGAAGAAGAAGAAGAAGAAGAAGAAGAAGAAGAAGAAGAAGAAGAAACAAGCAAAGACAGACTCACAGCAACAACCAGCAGAATCACATGCCGAAGAAGATCGAGCAGATTCTCTAGCAGAAAAGGAGGATCAACAACATTTTGCCACTGAGGAAACTTCTCAGCAAGAAGAGTTCTTCTCCCCTCCAGAAGGCATTGAAACAAGGGGAGATGTCCAAAGAGAAAGTACTCCTCTTCTCTTGACATTTACCAAAGTGCAAGTGTTAGTAGATCACCTCCTTGTGCGAGAAGATGTTCATGCTGCTCATTTTCCGAGGGAGAGGCAACATCTCCAAACATTGATCTTCCGCGATATTCACTCCACGGCTTAACTCCACCATCGGACCGTGTTGATGCAAGCACACAAACCGACAATTCAGCTGATTTCGGAAGGCCGCTTGAAATCATTTTAGAGCTCAAAAGCCAGATATATGCTATGAGGTGTGAATTTCAGACTCTGCAGAGTGAGAATCATGCCATGTTCATTTCCTTGCATGATCAGATTAAAGATATTCAACATTAGGTTCAGGCCACTGCCAAAGGCGCTGCTCTCACTCAACTACAGGAGGATTTGAGGAAGCTGGAAGGAACTGTCAAGTCTATGGAGGACTTTCAACTTGTTCGCATTCCTCGCGCACCATAATTTTCTCACCTTTTTATGATGACAAAAAGGGGGAGAAGACTTTGCAGATTTTCACTCTATTCACTCCATTCCAAACTTTCACCTTTTAAACTCTTTTTGGATTTAATATTTTTTTTGGTTATGATTGACATTTGTGATTGACATTTTGACTTTATCTTGAGTTTTGGAATGCTTTACTGCATTACTTTAAGCTATTAAAATAGATAAAGATAGTCAATTGATATCCGCACAGGACTAATTTGTTTACGTGGATGCAGATACGTATGCAGGACAAGTACGTGTACGGGACAACTTATACTATCTTTACTCTAATATTTTATGAGATATCATTTCTAGCTTAAATGTTGTATTGCAGGGCAATAGTATTCGAATCTGCAGGAAAGTTTTGTCACCATCAAAAAGGGGGAGATTGTTGGATAATTTCTCTTCAGATATTTTGAAGTTGACAAAACATTTCCATCAGTCTAGTTTGAAGGCTTACAGACTCTACTGGCAAAGTCTGAAGATCAAAGTCTAAAGATATCAAGACTCAAGTTTCAAAGTCTACTCTCGTGGACAGTTTCCAGACCGACAAGTTAAAACTTCTATTCTGAGTTTATCTAATATGGTTTTGACTCCAACGGCTAAGGAATATCTCTCGACTGGAATCAGCACTACAAGATCTTATATTCGTATTCGAATAAATCTAGATTTTCTAAGATTCGCAACTTATATTTGGAAGGTTCTACTTATGGAAACCACGATCCTGATTGTATGGGCGAGCAGGATTGATGGGCTATCAACACTTACCTTAAAGAGCTCGAGATCTCTCTAAATTGATTCTGTCCAACGGGTTAATTGGAAGAACTTCTTTGGAAGGTGCCAACGGTAATGAAGGCATGAAGAAGTATTTAAGAGAGACGCTCAAGTTGTTGAAGGGTGCTGGATAGAAGAATTCCAAAGTCCGAATCTCCTTGTTATTTTGTGATCTTATTCTTCGAGCAATACATGTAATCAAAAGAGAGGCGAAGTGTGGTGAGACCTTGAGGAAGTGTAGTAGAGTCTCTACACTGTGGAATCAATGGCGTGAGATTGTAAACACTCTTTTTGATTCTTAGTGAAATCCAGCCAGAAGGGTTGTCCGTTCAGGAGAGTAGACGTAGGCTTGGTCTAAGCCGAACCACTATAAATCTGGAGTCTTGATTCTCTATCCCTAATCCTTTTATCTTTCATTACTTTCATTTGCAACGAATATTATTTTTAATTCCCTAATCTCTCATTAGAGAAATTGCTTACATTCGGTTAATTTTATAAAATCGCCTTAGTCACCTATTCACCCCCCTCTAGGTGCTAATTCTAGTCCTAACATAGTATCCACGTAATAGACATAGTATTTCTTATTGATCATAAGCTATTTCTAAGAAATGAAAAGGAAAAAAAAAAAAAAAAAAAAAAAAAGGCAAAGGGAAGTGAGGCGGCAACCATCAAATGTTTCCCATGTTAATTCCCCCATAAGGCCCTTCATGGAGCACCACAACACTATATAATATTATAAATGACATAAGTTAGCCACATGAATTTACAAAGCAATTTGGCATATGAGGTTAATTATCTATACCACTATCACTCTTCTCTTCGCTCATTTTAGCAAAGTTTAGTGAATGAAATTTGAACAAATATGCCAGGTTTCGCATTTCCATCGTCGAGTACAAAATCCAAAATCATCACAAAGAATCATTATTCTTCTTTTGAATGCAGCAAAAGGGAAGAACGAATTGAAAGGGTCAATTGACAGCTGCCATTTCGACAGGAGTAAGCACAGAGGCAACAATACATACAGACATGTGACAATGAAAAGAGCCACGGCCGGTTCCCCATCAGCCCTTTTATGTCCACATTCCACCCTGATAACAGCTATCGACATCAGCCAACATATAGTAGTCCTAGAGATACAAGTATTCTACAGAAATCAATATACAAAGAGGTAAGTGGCTGCCTGTGCTGTATTCACAGACTTCTTCTCTACATTTCGAGATTACATTAGAATTGATCACGATTAAAGCATTCGGAAATCACGATTTAGCACTTTAAACATTTTAATAAACATGATTATCATTAGGCATACAATTATTTTATTTTAAGGGCTTAAATTGTTAGATGGAAGACATGATTTTTAACATTTAAATGTCAACAGACCTAACCCTATACCTTTAAATTTTGGGAGGCATGAGTTCTCCTTGTCTTGTTAACTTGGTAACCGTTTGTTCAGACACGCTACGTCATTTTCGCAGTTATTAAATTAATGCATAGTGAAGACATAATGTTGACAATCCGAATATAATGCATCAGAATTAAGAATTTCGAGAAGCTTCATTCAAACTTCTCTTGGTGCAAGGCGTGCTAGACATGTTGAGATAGATTTGGGTTGGTCTTATTGGCACAAGGAAGATTCGGATGATGCGCGAAAAGCGGTCTAAGTTCATGGATCATGAGGTGCTTTCTATTTTTAATATTCTAGATCTTTGCCACCCGTAGCATGAGAATTGATCATGATTAAAGCGTTTGGAAATCATGATTTAATGTGACAGCCTAAATTTTCAGATTCTGTTTTCGATTAGATAAATCGGGCATTTCATCGACGCGCCTATAATGCTATTCTCTTAGCTGACCACTCATGAGATAACTAGATTATCTGGGGAAGACATTAAGGGATTTTAACGCAATGGACTTGAGAATTCGACCAGGAATTGACTGCTCAACTGTGTCAATCTATAAGGGTCATTACGGCACCGTAAAAAATCGATCAGAGACCGAAAATAGGTCAATTCAATTGAGATATGTGATTAGTGTGTGGGTGATTCCACCTAATTGCAAAATTCTCGTCGAATAGCACTAGACCGATTTTTCTATCATTTCTGTATCCGGTGTCCGTATTTGAAATCTCGAGAATTTCACGACAACTGAGGGTCGCCAATGTGTCGAAGATGCACTATGTGACTCGAGATAAATCGATCATGGGTCAATTACACTAAAAATCCCTCAAAACTACCCGATAGACTAGGTCATGCTAAAATCGCATCGAATTGAAATTAACAGCGAATTTGAACCCAATTTCAAAAATTAAAAGTTCCGTCATGTCCCGATCTATTTTAGGAACGTCGACTTATCCTCCAAAAAATTTTCAGAGATTCCGAGATTTTTACGAAAAATCGATTCGGACGTTGCAGAAAAAATAACGGAAATTCGGATGGGCTAAGTTAAAGGAAATTTGAATTTCCAAGCCGAGCTTTTGAGTGTCAGGGACTTGTAGGAAATGGTACGAGATTTTTCTTCATCGAAATTGGACCTCAATTTGGGGAATTGAGTGAAGAAATTGAACCCGAAGTTGAGGGAATTCGGAGCTTGGACTAAAGGCTATATTTTGGTATCAATTTGGATAATTGTGGCATT
This sequence comes from Eucalyptus cloeziana, assembly GCA_014182715.1. Lineage (NCBI taxonomy): Eukaryota > Viridiplantae > Streptophyta > Magnoliopsida > Myrtales > Myrtaceae > Eucalyptus > Eucalyptus cloeziana. The sequence goes on from CM024639.1 coordinate 29,399,412, forward strand.
ATCCAATCAAGAAAGTATTAGGGGACAAGTGATAAGCTTGAGGATTTGGGGGACCAAACAATTAATGTTTGGATGATTTTCCTTGACCTTTCTTCCCTTTTCTTTCTTTAGCTTCTCCCGCACGGCTCCCCCTTCCCACCTCCTCGCTCAAACAATCTCTTTCTCAATCCTCTCTCTTTTGTTTGCATTTTGTTGAAGCTTTCTGCCTGCAAATTCTCTGCCCCCCTCTTCCACTCACTCTCTCTCATGGCCACAGAAGCTCATGAACCGAAGCTTCATTTCCCCTTCATCTTTACGCTGCCAACTGTACATAATTCAGCCCCCTTCAGTCAACAATTGAAGCCGGTGTTGACCCCAATCCTCCACCGAAGACCTCCCCTGCTCCACCAACGTCGGTTCTCCAACGCCCTCAGCCCACGCGTCCCTTCATCCGTGATGTTCAACAGCAGCTCACACTGAAGCCTCACGCGGATCCAGCAGCTTCCACCGATTTACTCAACCACCGAATCAACGCCTGCCTGCTCCATCTCGACCGCACTCCAGCAGCTTCGGTCTTCTCTTGCTCGTGTCAGCAGCCCATGCGGTTCTTTTCTTCAGCCCGCATCAACGGCCCAAGCGAATTCAGCCCAGTTCCAGCCACATCTCGGCCCATCTTTTGAGCTTAGTAGCTCAGGCCCAGTCCAGTGAAGCCTACAGCATTTCGGCCCAAGGAACCAGCCCATCTTCAGTCCAATTCAGCCAAGTTTCAGTCCAGCCCAACTTTGGTTCAACCCATCTTGGACCCGCGAAGCAAGCCCAACCCAGCTGCAACCCAAGCCCAAGATCAAGCCCATCACTTGCTGTGGGCTTGCAAGGCCTTTTAGGCCTGGTTCGAGTGTCCGTCGACGCTACCGAAAATTCGGATTTCGACCGCTGTTGTGCCATCATCGCGATGAACCGGTTTCCGCAATAAAACTAAACTCTTCTTAGTAGGCTAATGACATTTTAAGGGGTGTTTAGTTTAATTTAATTAGGAATTAAGTGGTTAGTTAAATTAAATTAGAAATTTAATTAGTTAATTATGCATGTTAGGTGGATAGAATGGTTTAGCTAAGGCCTAGATAAATCGTAATATTTATCTAGATTGGTTTGGTATTTTTCCGAGCCAGTTTCGATATTTAATTTAGTGATTTTGGCTTAGGTTAGCATTTTTAAAAATTAAATTGATTTATTTATTTATTTATTTATTTTTCCTAAAATTAGGCCGGGATAGCCGGTGACCGAAATTTCGTGCCGATTGCAATGGTGTGGTTAATTTCTGCAATTGAGTGTTAAATTATGCAAATTGAATACTAATTGGATTTTTGGTATTTAATTCCAAAAATTGTGAAATTTCAATATTTATTCAAAAAATCTTGGGTGTCGGGTTTTAACACCGTAAATGGTTTTATATACTATATAAACTAGTGGGATTTTCAAGGAAGGTTATGAATTTTCCGAATCCAATCTGACCATGTACCCACACGCGACTATTTTCTCCAGGTGTTTTTAATACGAAGAAAAATGCTAGTTTCACCATTTTAAATGAGGCATTTGAGTGCAATGCACAGTATTTTGGGCCGAGATTGAGTGGTCGTGTGTTGTTTAAGAGAACCCATCCCCGAACTGTGTCAGATGAACGTTACCCATTTATTGGGATTTGAGTCGCAGTAGAGGCTGGACCTATACTCCTTTGGGAAAGTCGTCTTTGAAATATGTAACCGTGCTTAATGGGGTGAGACGATACCTGGCTACGCTAGTAGACCGCCGAACTTCTAATAGGCCGTACCCTAGAGTGGGCGAAATTATCAATTGGAACACATTTTGAGTGAAATAGATGCGTCGGATTATGGAACAAAATTGTGTGACATGGTATGTGATGTGTCATAACGATTTGGCCTTATAATCAAGACCCATGTGCTTATTTTAGATTGAGTATTGCGTTCCAATTATTTGAGCTTAAGTGCTGCTCTGGTTTGTGATATGAATTGTACTAACATACAGGGAGGATCTGAGATGAGATAAGTCTCATTGGTTGTGTAATTGTGTGATTAGGACGCTTCTTAGCGTATTTCCCTCCTAATCGGGGTTTAGAGCGTGAACTCGCTGAGATTTATATCTCACCTCGTCCTGAACTCAATTTTAAGGATCGTCGAGTGGAGGACCTGGAGCAGAGAGGAGGTGATCTGAAGTATAAGTCAGTTAGGACAGCCTCTTTTGAGAGTCAGTCTTTTGAAACCTTTTGAGTATAGGTTTTTGTACATGACTCAGTATGTCTATAAAAGCTTGGTTGTTTGCGAATGTGTTGTCCTGCTTTTCTATCCCAAGATAGTTATTGTCGGGGGATTTATTATTCACTTTCGCATGTGCAATAAAATGAAAGGGATCGGGGACTCATCCTAGGAAGTCACAGATTTTTATCGACTAGAGAGGGATGGGCACGCGCTCGGGGTTCGGGGTGTGACATTTAGCACTTTAAACGTTTTAATCAACATGATTATCATCAGGCGCACAATTATTTTATTTTAAGGGCTTAAATTGTCAGATGAAAAACATGATTTTTAACAGTTAAATGTCAACAGATCTAACCCAAAACCTCTAAGTTTTAAAAGGCCTAAGTTCTCTCTATCTTATCAACTTGATAACCATTTGCTTGGACACGCTACGTCGTTTTAGTAATTATTAAATTTATGTATAGTGAAGATATATTGTCGCCAATCTGGATAAATTCTATGGAATTAAGAATTTAGAGAAGCTTCATTCAAACTTCTCTTGGTGCAAGGCGTGCTAGACATGTAGAGATAGATTTGGATTGGTCTTCTCAGCACAAGGAAGATTTGGATGAGGTGCGGAAACCGGTCTAAGTTCATGTATCATGAGGTGCTTTCAACATTTAATACATAAGACATGCCAGGCTACAATGTTGTGGGTATGCACTAGTGACGAAACTGTGTACAAAATACTTGACAACTCCACCAAGTTAGAGAAAATTATCACAAATATCAAATTGTGGATTTTGGATAACGGGATGCATTGGCCAGTGGGTCATCCGACAATACTTCGTAGTTCCTAAGATTGGTGAAGCACTTGAACCTTATACATAGATATGTACACAATCATTCAAGGGAGGTTAGGAAGGTCAACTCGACAAAGAGAATCTAGAAATAACTTATTTAATTAGTTCATTTCATGAAAAATGAATAATTTAAAAGAATTTAAAAACGATCGTTTGTATTACTTACAAAAATAAATGAATGAATGATAATTTATGGAAATATTTTGACATATATTATTGTCGGTAATTTTTTAATTGATACAAGCCATAATTATTTTTAGAAAATATTTTCTAAATCATTCATTTGTCACTAGACAAATGGGGCGAGTTAAAGTTGTTGGAACGTTATTCAGTAGAGCTAGTCTAGTTGGTGATTACTCAAAAGGGAACCTTGCAATGCTAGGTAAGTATTCAAGCCCATTATTTGTCTAATCGAAGTGGTTTTCAAAATTGGATCGTAAATATGAAATTATGTCAGTTTAGAACAGTTAGGTTTGACTGAGGAGTTGTCGAGCTATGGATATATTTGAAAATGATAATTAAGGGTGTTGTAGAGTTGTAGGTTGATGAAAATAAATTCTAAAGTATAGTTTGATTGGGAAAAAATTCTAAAGTTTCGCATAGCAAACAATACGCGTGACACCAAAAAATGAATGTTTCTTATAAACGAGTTTCTTTGTTAGCGTGTAGTTATCGTTTCATCAATGAATAATTATAATTAGTAAAGTCCTTCGCTAAAGTAGTGTATCACTTTATTTTGATATTATTTTTCAATTAATTGAGAAACGATTTTTTATGAATGGTTCTGAGAAACGATTTACGAGAGGCAATTGTTTAATTTAAGGTAGGCTAGCATTGATGCCATATTACCATATACGGAAGGTCTTTTGCTTTCCGTTGAAGACATGATTAAGTTCATCTGTGTATGTTAAATGATATCAGTATGAGTCTTTCTACAGAAGAGTATAAAGAACTAGCTTTGAGAGAAGTACAAGCAGAAGTACAGATTTGTAAATCTTGCAAATAGTTTAATACTTAGTTTGAAGCCTGAACAATTTGATACACGAATTAATTTTCAACAAAATGAAAAGCGTTAAGTACCGACAACACGTGAGTTTGGCGACTTGAGCCTAGAGGCTAGGCATGAGCGAGAAAGACCACCAGGATTTTCAGTTGAACATTCCTTGGCGTTAAAAAAAATGTCACTCATCTGACCATTCATAGAATATCAATCTACATGATGGTTGAAGAGTAACATTGTTGAGAACCATTTCTGTGAGTTCTATGAGAGATGACACTGATCTTCCAAGTTCCAAGTGCGCACACAAACAGCCTTCACAGAGCATTAAGTTGAAATTCTCATATCATTCTTGCTAATTGCTATGATTCTCCAAGTGAAATCCACCTATATGTTCTCTCCACTTTCCATGTAACTCTTAAGAAAAACATATTCCATCTAAAGAAAGGCATGACAAATACCTCAATAAGTTCAGTCGTGCATTACCTTTTTTACATGTTATTGCTTTCCTCTAAATTCTCTAGTATTCTCTCCTTGAGGCTCCCATTGGAATTTGACGTCATCATTTCCCAATGTTGTGATGGTGGTTGTGTTGGAGAATACAAGACTGGCTTTGGTGGCATTTGCAGTGATTCAAAGCTTCCTTCCAACATTTCTATCACCTTCATAATTGGAGGCCGATCAGATGGATTAGTTTGAATGCACCACAAACTCACAATAATCATCTTCCTCAATAGCACTTCTTCCTCCTCTGTCACATTCATCTGCAATTTCAGATCTTTGCCAGGCTCTAAGTTTCTATAAATCCATTCTGGAAAGTACATATCACTGCTATTGGAAACTTTCATGTCAAAATTTCTGAAACCTACCATTTCAAGAACCAACATTCCGTAACTGTAAACATCGGACTTGTGAGAGACTCTCCCCAAGCTTCTAAAAACGACTTCGGGTGCAATAAACCCGACCGTTCCTCTCATGTTGAGAGTTGACACAGCACTATCTTTCCCATGACAAAGTTTAGCAAGGCCGAAATCTGAAATCTTGGGAATAAAATCTTGATCAAGCAAGATGTTCTGAGGTTTTATATCAAAATGCAAGATTCTGGTATTGCAGCCTTGGTGTAGATACTCTAGCCCACGAGCAATACCAATTGCAATTTGATATAGTATCTTCCATTCCAAGGAACTAGTCATGTTTAAAGCTTTTCTAGAATACATGAACTTATCCAATGGACCATTAGGCATGTACTTGAAAACTAGAGCTCTTTTCTTCCCCTCATAACAAAAACCTAAGAGAGTGATTACATTAACGTGAGAAGTTCTACTAATGCTCACGACTTCATTGATAAATTCTTCTGGGCTACTTTTCAACTCTATCAGAATTTTCACGGCCACAAGACCAACATCTTTGATCTCCCCTTTATACACTGCACCAAATCCTCCTTGACCAAGTTTCTCTGAAAATGAGTTTGTCATTTTCTTCACATCAATATAATGGTATCTTCTTGGAACAAGAGATCCATGGATTTTCATCAATGTCTCAACAGTGCGATCTTTCTCATTCTTGAAGACTAGAACATTCCACGAGGAAATTTCATTCTTTCGCTTGAGGAGGAAAATGATGGCAATTGCAGATATTGAGACACCAATAGCAAGAGCTCCACCTGTCCTTTTCAATCACTTAAGAGATATCAGTGTTTGGCCAAAGCAAGAGATACAATTTCAGTGATATCAAAGAAATGTTTACCTGTGAAAAATTTACTCCGTCTGTTGAATCCTGGAAAGGTAAATCTATCATTTCCAGGGTTGACTACAGTTATAGAAATCTGATGCAAATTATATCTAAGAAGTTTGGTGAAACTCTTTTTGTGCTTCAGCAAAAAACTTAGTTATGTCTTATACATGTATCAAACTCTCAGTTCAGTAAAATAAGAGGCAATGGCAACAGAGATGGACAAATGAATGGCGAATCAAATTTCTTGATAGTATAAAAATCCAATTGCTGTTGGAATGGTGCTCTTGATAGAAAATCTATTTGCTGTCTGACTTGTTAGTGTTTTGTTTTGCAGTCTGCATGTTTTTCCCGGATTACAATAACTTATAGAGGGTTTGATCACAGTAGAGCATTCTCGGCATCGTTGGCCCATAACCATATTGATCAATTTATGACTTAGGAGTACAGTTTATTTTAGCATGATGAATACATCAAACAGTGAGAATGGACTTATGTATTATGCTGTATCTTTTTAGGATTTTAATGATTTTCCCATAATGATTGATCATATTTCCATGAAAAATTTTGTAACCCGCAGGCTACCTTTGACTGCCGAAGAGTGACTCTTGAGCCTTGCACTGAAAGATCATGGGACAGAACAAAGAAGGAAGAGAAGTTTAGAACACTAACTGGACAAGGGAATAACGAAATGCTCTCGATTCCTCAATTTTCCTACATAAGTAATGCTCGCAAACGTTCAGATTTCTATTTTCCTGCACGGCAAAATATTGACAACTCCAATGCCTAGCTAGGCTAGTGCTTCATTTTTATTTTTAGACTGAACAAGACAGGGGGTCCATATATAGTGCCTTTACAAGAAGACAAGGTCATAACCTTAAAGCACATGCAATTTTAGCATGCTTTTCTTTTTCTGCTGGCGATAGCTATACCTCTTAAGCTCCTTTGGCAGAGTCAAGTTATGACGGCAACTGTAATGAAGTTAACTTTTGCTCTCAATATATTCTTATACTAAAGCAGACGTCAGTAAGTGTAGAAGTGAATCTAATGTCATGGTAATCTAACTTCTCAGGAGCTGCCTAGTAATCTTTGGGTATTTGCTTGTTAGGGCTGATGTGGCCACCGCATAAGCACCACCTGACCACCACCTTGGCCATTGCACATCGATAGTTGCATCCAATTCTTAAATATGATAGGGATGATCTGGCTGGTTTTTTGAGATAGGGGGAGTGTCTGGGGTAATTTCGCCAAAACACAAGGGTGTCTGAGTAATTGCCTAATATTAACGTGGTGTGCGATTCACTTTAACAGTAAGTAACATTATTGTTGGCATTATTCATGAAACAAGTGATCGGTTGAAGAACTTCAATTGACCACTTGAATTCTGGCAATGACTTAGCTCTGCTATATGCTGAGAACTAACCAGTATTCGAGGAATGCCTTTTCAGTAATGACTTAATTCATAGAGTTCAAACTGAAGGAAACTGCCACATGAGAAATTTAGTGGAACGGTGATGGACAGGCTTTGGAGCTATTGGTGCTTGGCGGTGTTTAGTCTACTGAAAGCTCCTTTTGGACTTTCTGGAGCGTCGGCCATCTAGAAAGTTTGATTAAGCAAAGCTTAGTTAAGGCTTGCTTACCTTTTTCCCAACGCTAGGTCCCATTCGATCACCAGAAGAAATTTAATTATCTTCGTGATGAAAGTCAAGATCAGTCTTGGCGGTTTCAACTTGGCCATATGAAGGTAAATGGCCAAAGATGGTACTGAAAGTACTAAAAGTTCCCTTTGTGCTTGTTCCAGAGAAAATGGTCAGCTTAGGTAAGAAGCTATAAGCATACTCATCGATTAGGAAAATAGTAACAGTCAGTCCCGTCTCAGTGAGCAGGGTAACATGATCTGATAAGGAGAAGGATCATGTTACATTACGAACTCATTGTGCCTCTAAAAAAGAGGAAGAATATAGAATAGAAGGGGCAAGGGCTGCCTCGGCTTAAAAGTACCTCCGAGGTGCATTACCGAAAATGTCGCTCTACATGAATTTTGCACGAGAAGCGTTTAGACAAGTGAAGATGTTAGGTAGAAGAGAAAAAAACCTCCCCTGAAATCATAACAGCTCCTACTCATTCCTCATACAGAGAATGATTCAAAGGCTTTTATTTGGACCAAGTGCTTTGTTTATGCGAAAAGTCATGGGACCAGCAATTCTACTATAGCCATGTTTCAACATACTTGAAAGGGACATTATTGGGAGGACGACTGGTGCAAATTTCATTTTAATCACCATAGAAAGTGACGTTCAGCCTGATATATATTGGGCTACCCAGAGGATTTTTCGTTCCCTTACATTCTTATTAGCCTACGGTTTCTGAAGAAATTAAAAATGCCCACATAAATTATGGTAGAAGACAATTCTAAACTAGATTGAATAAGTAAAGCGAAAAACTAGAAATTAAATTGCAGAAAAGCGTACCTTTTGAACTAGGCTGCCCTTGAGGCCGTCCGGCAGCAGGCCCTCCGGCAGCAGGCGGTGAACATGTTGCTGATCCTGATGATCCATCCGGGCAATAACAAGCCGTTGAATTCTTTGAGTTGTCATAACCGCAGGCACCTTTTGATTGAGCACACCCTGTACACGCCGCAGAATCTTTTAATTTGACCTTGAATCCTTGCTGCACTACCTTTTCTAACAGCGGGTTATTCCACGCAGTCAATATATGCCGAGAGGTGGGGGAAACCACGCTCCCAAAGCAAGTTCCCGGCCCTACGGCCTCCCCAATTGCCACACCAACGTCACTTATGGAGCACGAGAAATCGCTGGAACCATTCGGACAGCCGTAGGTGAACGTGGAGTTGACGTAGTCATAGTGGCTGACCTCGCTGAAGAGCGCAGGGTCGAGAGTGGCGTTAGTGAAGTTGGGGGGGCAGATCTCTGTGAGGATATCTCCCCGGACAATTTGTAGGACCTTGGTGCTGGGGTTGAAATCGAGAACCTTATATTTGACATTGTACATCGTGATACTGGCAGCGTTATCCTCGCAAGCAAGTTGTAGCGCCGGGTGGCCGCAGCTTCTGGATCGGTTCCCACCCCAAAAAGGGAAGCCAACGTCTTGGATGTTCCTGCAGTTGAACAGGTTGCTGCAACTCATGTACAAGTCTTCATTGCCTTGCGATTGAGTCCTATTGATCATCACGACCAAGAACATAGCGCATAACAGAAGAAGATGTGTATTCATTCTGGCGGAAGACAGATTTCGTGATCAGTTGGATGGAGTGGGGTGTTGCTGTTGTACTTTCAGCAAACATATATGCAGGCTCAAGAAAGATGGGCTGTGAGCGATGACGAATTACTGAAGTGGAAGACGGGTTTGGAAGATTAAAAAACTAGTTCGGGGAAGACTTGAAAAATGGGGAGTCTCTGTTGACTTATCAGGTCTCTGGGCCTAACCAGTGATTGTATGAAATGGTCTAACTTGGGAAACTTCTTGAGGACTGAACTCCTAAACTGGGATAAAAACTTAAACTGACAAGCAAAACCATTGGAAATGCTCGTGTCCTGAACTGGCACCATCTACTCCCACCCAATCCCACGAGCCCAGCCTACACGGCAATGGAGCTTTCGCGCTCCCTATCTAGTAATTCAGTATACAGAGAACAGAGATGATGGATGAACGGGCTCAGGCCTAATTAGAATGGGATAGATATCACTAAATTCGCAATCGGGTCTACAAAAATCTCACAAGTGACCGAAATTTTCGGGTGTTGGGATCGGTCGGATCCCGAAAAACCGGATTCGGCACCTAAACCGAACCCCTAAATCATATGCGGAAGATAAGCCCGGGAATGTCACGTATCACCGATCAAAAGCACACCACGGATTCGAGCGTACCTTATTGGCCACAGATTAGACACCGACGCCGCAAAGAGGAAGAGAATTTTGGTCCCGTTCGATCCGATATCGAAGATTCGCCGTTTTAGGGATGACGGAGTCGCTTCTTCGTCTTGGAGAGAAAGAGAGCTTTTGGGAGAGAAATATGAACGTTCTTGCAAAAATGCGAAAGGTGCGTTCATTCTCTTTCTCATCCCTTTTATAGGTTCCCTTTTCCACGGGCCAATTCCCGTGGGCCGGGCCCTAGGCCCATTGTGGTCGGGCCGACTTAGGCCCATGAATAAATCCTTCATCTCCCACTCGCACATGGTGGTTCAAAAAACCAGCATGGGCGGATAGGCCCAACTTAGGCCCATCAACTGAAAATCCTCTTTTCCTCTTTCAACATTCATACCGGTGAATAATCCGTGCGAGCAGCATACTTTGAGAGCTCGTTGCTATACATCTATTAGGAATATATAGCAGCTCATAATGGGCATCATTTTCCGAGTAAAAAATAGTATGCAGTATCCTAGATCGATCGATCACATTTATATCTCTCTTAATCTCATTTAAACAATGATATATTTATTGTATTCACAATTATGATTATCCCAAAGACAGTCATAATTGGTCGACTCCTGTGAATACAAAACCACAATGTGATTCTACAAATCCGATCTTCCTCTTTCCTTCAAACTCTCAATTTCAGTTCAACTTGCTTTTCTAGAAATGTCCCATTAGATCGAATCAACTCATGACCATTGGCAACACTCTAAGATAGCAAACACTAAATAGAAATCTTGAGAATAAGTAAGAGTCATGAGGACACTAAAATTGAGGAACTCTATTCCTCAAGAGTCTCACACGTCATAAAAGTTGAGATCAAACTTTTGCCACTCTTATAGGTCGTCTAATGCATACGTAGTATGAAATACGTATTACGGTATTAACTCCTTTCCCATGGAGCGTATGTCTTCACCATCAATACCGTACGGATGATAGTTCGGACATACCCAATGTCTAACCTTTGAGTTCACGTATTGACTCATTCATAAAATTCATCAAAACTCGCATCTGGCATCTTAGACAGATAAAGTAAAATGTGTAGGTTATTTTACTTACAGACATCGTGTGTACTATGTCCTCATCTTAACACTCAGTTAAGGCGACATACGTATTTTAAGCTTGAGTTCTCGATTATCACTTAGATAATAAGCTTAAAAACAGTCTCATCTCTATCTATCACATAGTAAATAGAGGCGATTACCCGTGTGAGTGGGCTAATCTCTTATCTGTCCGACATACTTTCTCAACATAATATAATGCACTAAGCATTAAGATGCATAAAGATCAAATAAAGATACATAGGCATTAATAATGAAACAACATTAGTTCATACATGTGAACAACTCAGGGAAATTACAATCTAGTACATCAGACTCTACGCAATCCTAGAGATTTCACATGACCACAAAACACATCTCTAGGTATTGGCTTTGACATAGGATCGCTACCATTCTATGCGTAGATATGTACCGCAAGTTCACATCCTTTCGTGCAACCATATCTTTTACAAAGTTATACTTGGTATCTATATGTTTGGTCTTGCCATGATATTTTGGATCTTTAGTGTATGCTATAGCTGCTTGGCTATCACAGTTAACCAATAACGGATATGCAGCTTTCTCAACAATACCTAAATGATCCAAAAATCTCTTAAGCCATACTCCTTCTTGTATTGCTGCTGATAATGCCACGAACTCAGCTTCCATCGTGAATAAGGCTATACACGTTTGCTTCTTACTGCTCCATGATATGGCGCCATTGTTCAGTAAGAAAGCAAAACCAGAGGTAGATTTCCTTTCATCTAAATCTCCTCCCCAATCAGCATCAGAATAGCCTTCAAGTCGTAGATCCTTTCCTTGATAATTCAACTTGAAATCAGCAGTTCCCTTCAAATACCTTAGTATTCTCTTTCTGACTTTCCAATGTCTTTGGACTGGATTGGATTGGTATCTACTCACCATTCCAACTGCAAAACATATGTCGGGTTTGTACACATCATAGCGTACATCAAGCTCCCAACTGCACTAGCATAAGGAACATGTTTCATCTGTTCCTTTTCTTGTGGAGTCCTCGGACACAATCTATGGCTCAATCCTTCACCTTTCGCAATAGGAGTGTCTATGGGTTTACTATCTTACATACGAAATCGTTCAAGAACTTTATTTATATATGTCTCTTGTGAAAGAGACAACGATCTCTTCGAACGATCTCTTGAAATCTTAACTCCAAGAATGTATGCAACCTCACCCATATCCTTCATTTCAAAGTTGGAAGATAACCAACTCTTGACAGTATGAACAAACTCCATATTGCTTCCGGCAATCAGTATATCATCAACATATAATGATATGATCACAAATTGATCCTTGGATCTTTTGATATATACACAATGATCCTCATCAATCATTGTAAAATCATATGCCATTATGGCATTATGAAAACGTATATACCATTGTCTCGATGATTGCTTAAGGCCGTATATCGACCTCAAAAGTCGACACACCTTTTCTTCTTGGCCTTTTACCATGAAACCAGTTGGTTGTTCCATGTATATTTCTTCCTCTAATTCTCCATTGAGGAAAGCGGTCTTTACATCCATCGATGTAACTCAAGATCCATACTAGATACTATTGCCAGAATAATGCGAATCGAGGTAAATCTTACTACAGGAGAAAACGTATCTTCATAATCAATCCCTTCCTGTTGATTATACCCCTTCGCTACAAGACGAGCCTTATGCCTTTCTATCGAGCCATCAGCCTTTCGCTTTACTTTGAGAACCCATTTGTTCCCAATAGCTCTGCGTCCTTTTGGAAGATTAACCAGTTCCCAGACTTAGTTTGATTTCATTGACTCCATTTCCTCTTCCATTGCATGAATCCATTTTTCCTTACTGGGGCAATTTAGAGCCTCATTAATATTTCTAGGCTCATCCTCATATTGTGGAGCAACCATAAAAGTTTCCCCTTCAATGTCAAAACGTCGACGGTGAATACTTTGGCGACTTGTTCGCCGTATGGGAGTTTGTGCTCTTTGCACATCATTCCCCATTATGCTCCCACTGGGATTAGATAATGATGTCGTCTCATCATGTGGTTGCAATTGAGAATGAGTCGAATTCAATTCATCACTTCTCATATTACTCCCACTTGGACGAACTCCACTAAGATCATTATCTTGATCCGAGGTTTCAAATAGGGTGTTGTCTTCCCCTATTTCGCTCTTCTTAGGAAATTCATCCTCTAAGAATGTGACATCTCGTGATTCAAATTCAGTTATACTCCCACTTTCCTGCTCACCTATGAACACATACCATTTTGAGTGTTCAGAGTATCTTATGAAAATACTCTTTTTACCTCTGGGACCCAATTTCCCAAACTTGTGAGAGGATTCAAGTGTATAGGCAGCACAACCCCATCGCTTAAGAAAACTTAAGTCTGGTTTTATACCTGTCCATAACTCATATGGAGTGGAAGCAACTGATTTGGAAGGCACACAGTTAAGTATATAGGCGCGAGATAACAACGCATCACTCCAAAAGGTGATAGGCAAGTTAGCATGCGCCATCATGGACCTAACCATTTCTAGTAGGGTTTGTTTCTTCTCTCTGCAACACCATTTTGTTGAGGAGTATATGGAATAGATAACTGTCTTTCTATTCCTTTTTCATCACATAATTTTCTGAACTCATCAGATAAATATTCTCGTCCTCGATCGGATCTCAATGATTTTATTTTCTTGTCTAATTGATTCTCTACCAGGTTCATAAACCTTTTGAAACAACTTATTACTTCAGATTTGTGAGAAATTAAATAGACATATCCGAATCGAGTATAATCATCTATAAAAGTGATGAAATAAACAGCCCCATACCTTCCTCTCACATTCATTGGACCACGAGATATCGAGAATGGATTAAATGCAGAGGAAATTCAGCTCTTTTACCTTTTCCAAATGGTTTCCTTGTCGTTTTCCCTTCTAGACAATGCTTACGAGATAGGCAAATCGACTTTTTCAATTTTGCCCAACAAGCCCTCTTTGGCTAGTCTATTCATACGCTGCTGGCCAATGTGACCAAGTCTAGCATGCCATACATTCACATCCTTATCATATGTGTTAGGAGACGTGAGAAGGGAATAACAAACATTTGTATTAACATAATCAATATCTAATACAATGAAACCATCCAGAAAATATCCACAACCATAGTAATTTGTATTCAAAAACAAATCCACACCTCTATCATAGAAGTTCAAATTAAAACCTAATTTAACCAATACTAAAAGCAGACACTAAATTTCGATGAATCTCCGGAGTATACAATACATCATGAAGGAACAAAGTGCGTCCACCACGCATATTCAGTTGGCATGTGCCAATTCCTTTCACTTCAGCTCGGAGTTGTTTCCCACATAGATCCACTTAGTTCCGGTTGGTATTCGTCGGAATTCCACGAAGGATCCTCTATCCTTCGCTACATGGTCTGTCGCTCCTGAATCCACAGTCCACAGAGGATTAGATTCAGTCATGAATACAGAACTTGACACATATGCAAAGTTCTGAAAAATACAAGGGGTGCTTACCTTCTTTGGCTCACGACAGTCGCGAGCATAGTGACCCTTCTTGCCACAGTTGTAGCATTTCACCCTTGTTAGCTTTTTCATGCGAGGACGCTTTCCTCTTTCATGTTGGTTAAACTTGGGTTTCTTCCTGAAGGACCTGCTTCCTTGCCTTTCCCTTTATCAAACCAGTTAGGGCGCTTACGCTTGGAGCCCGAAGCTCCATTTGAGCTAGAACTAGCATGATAGAGTTCGGCTTCCGGCTTAGCCGCCAACGGGCGGTCATCTTCCAACTCAAGATGACGCAATGCATCCTCAAAGGTTTTGATATTCTCATTATGAGTCGGGTGCACCTTCATATGCTCCCAACTCGAGGCAAGGAACGAATCACTTTGCTTGCACTTGCTGCTCATCTGTCGGGACATGGCCAGCATCTTTAAGCTCATTTATCATGTTTGACATCTTTCTAAGATGTTGCTTCATGGTCGACCATGAGGCTTCTTATAAGAGTCAAACCTAATAGTGAGCTGCCTAAGTCCGGTCACCGAAGTATGACCAAATCTTGCCGCCAATGCTTCCCACATGTCTTTGGCATTTTCAAAACGCCTAAACTCTCGCATGACGTCATTTTCCATGCTACTCAAAGCAACGTGATGCGAGCAAGAGAGTTCTTTCTTTTCCATGCAGCAAATGCTTCTTTGTCTCTTTTATCTTTGTGCGGTGCTTCCTTCTTCGGGTTCTACCATGATCGGGATAAGAGTCTCAAGTGCTTCTTGCTCTTCCAAAGACATACTTGGATTTTCATTTGCCAGATTTCATAGTTGTCACCATTGAGCTTTTCACCTTTGTTCAGCTCGGCAACTATGCTCTTTGTGGTGAAGCCATTGATCCGAACACATCGGACATATATGCACGAGTTATTAATGCCTATCATTTATGCACCTATTTTGCACAAACCCATCATATTAATTAATAATTTTAAGTAAGGTTTCAGAATCAAAAGGTCACTATGTTCCCAATCATCCTCCAAAAAATCCTAACTTAAAACTATCATTAATATGATTGTCATATGCAAAATCAATTCTATGAAGTTACATGAAACTTCTATTACTACCCACAGCTAACTACCCACAGCAACCAGCAATTAACAGAAAGTGACAAATAATTGACATACAATAATATGATAATACTTTCAGTTAATACAACAAACATATAGGTCGTTACAATAACAACAATCAGGTAGATAACATTACATAGGATGTTCACATAGCACTCTCAACAAAAAAACAGCTAATACATTTTACAAATAACCTTCACACGAACTGGGAAAGATCCTATTTTAGTCAATTTCTTGACCTTTTCCCTTGCAACAATGCAAAAATATTCGTTTACAAAATCTATCACAATTTTCTTATATGAAGCAGCACCGTTGACATCCCATATGCGATTCAACACATCTTGCCATTCGATGGAAGAGTGTTAATGAAAAATCGCACCATCTCGATGCGACATGGGATGACCATTCCATATGACCTGTTGAATCTTCCCGTTGACTTCAAGAACATGATCAATTAAGTCACATTTCTCCCATCGATAATCGTCAACTCGGCTATCAACTTAGAAAGCTTTGCCTTTTGTTTATCGGTAATCACGCGAATAGGCGTACGTAATCGAAGGGGATGCATTGTTCCCGCAACAAATGCAGAACAATATTGGATTACATATAATCCACATAGACATAATTGAAAAAAAGAAACAAATTCCTTCTCTTTTTTTTTTTGGTCAACGGTCGTCGGTCAACGGTCGTCGGTCAACGGTCAACGGTCAACGTCGGGCCGGTCGGACCGGTCGCGCCGGTCGGAACGGTCGGACTGACCGACCGCACGTGCCGCGCGCGTGCGTGGGCTGACATCACGCAGACGTCAGCCGGCACGTGCCGCGCGCATGCCAGCGTCCGCGGGTCGGGTCGGGTCGCCGGTCGGGTCGCCGAGCCAACGGACGTCATCGCTGACGTCATCAATGACGTCACCCCGGCGGTTACCGACCGTTGGGTGACGTCAGCGATGACGTTAGCACGCGTTGGTCCGTGGACCGGCGCGTGCCGGTTCGCTGGCCGGCGGCACGCAGGCGCCGGTTCGCCACCGGCGCATGTCCCGCACTTATTTGGACCGGGACGCCCAGCGCGCCCGGCGGGCGCGTGCGGCGTCCCCCGGCGGCGCACGACATCTCGCCGGACTCGTCTCGACGTCTCCTTCCTCCCTATGCCATTAGATTTTGGTTTCGACTTACGAAAAATCGAAAAATATGCGAACAACTCTCGGGTGTCGGGATTCCTTGCCCCAATCCGTACGGCCGAAGTTCATTTGCGAAAAAAATCAATCATAAAACATCATACAACATCATACAAGTCGGGAAAATGCTAACACGGGCTCTGATACCATTGTTGGGATCGGTTGGATCTCGAAAAACCGGATTCGGCACCTAAACCGAACCCCTAAATCATATGCGGAAGATAAGCCCGGGAATGTCACGTATCACCGATCAAAAGCACACCACGGATTCGAGCGTACCTTGTTGGCCACAGATTAGACACCGACGCCGCAAAGAGGAAGAGAATTTTGGTCCCGTTCGATCCGATGTCGAAGATTCGCCGTTTTAGGGATGACGGAAACGCTTCTTCGTCTTGGAGAGAAAGAGAGCTTTTGGAGAGAAATATGAACGTCTTAAATGCGAAAGGTGCGTTCATTCTCTTTCTCATCCCTTTTATAGGTTCCCTTTTCCACGGGCCTAATTCCCATGGGCCGGGCCCTTAGGCCCATCGTGGTCGGGCCGACTTAGACCCATGAATAAATCCTTCATCGGGAAATTTCAATCTGGAGATAGGTATGCCAAAATTGCAGTCAAAGATGGACAGGAAGGAAAATGCTAACTCCTGGAAAATTTGTGGAAAGAGAAGCGTGTCGACTTCTGAAGTGGCAATGAAGTTTACGTTGTGGTACGACGAGCTACCCAGTGGAGCAATGAATGAAAGACACGTGTCATGACGACTTCTATTGACTTTTGTTGTGGTGTGGAACAGTGGAACTATGCTGAGGATGATCTTGGCCAATAGGCAAGGAAGCCATAACGAAGAACATAATTAAAGACCCGCGCGTCACGCCACTCCCATTGTTTATCTTCCATTTCCTAAAAGTTTTAACTGGCGCCCAAGAAAAAGAAAAAAGATTCATCAACGTCAAAGTTGTTCCCACTGAAAATTAGAATTTTCCCTGTGTATGCATGCTAGAAATATATAGATTGACATCTATAATAAAATTTATTTATAAGATACTATGATAATAGGACTGACTTGAAATCTTAAAAGCATTAGAATTGTCTTTCCAAAATTGGTTGAGCCAGTCGGACCTAGATGAATTCACAGTTAGCTGTGCCCATTTACTTATAAATTAGACAATGGCTCGTGCCATGCATGGGAGAAAAACAAATATCTAGATTGTAGTATATGATATGTTTTACTATCACATGATTCAGTTGAACCAAATCAAAATCAATTTGGAGATAGATAAATTTAGTATAGAACATGAACAAATTTAAAAGCATATAATGTAAGGCGAATTTAATACAATATGATGTAAACGAAGTAAAAGAAATCAATTTGGAGTTAGATAACGATTCCATAGAATATGCAGTCTAAACTATTATTTCATGAAGCTATAGTTGGACTCACTCAATATATAGTTTCTATTTATGTTTTCAAGACTATCTTATAATCTTTTATCTTTTATCTTATAAAATTCTATTCGAATAAGATAATACTTATGCAAAAAAGTATGTTTGTGTATCTCAAATTATAGAAAAGAGATTATTGGTTAACATTGTGCGGGCGCGCATATATGTAAATCAATTTGTTCGATCAATGAATTTTTATTATTGGAGTTAATATTTCAACATGAAATGACAAAAGGATAATATGTTCATGTGTTGTTTTGGAATTTTTCATGCATGGCAATCCATTTTAATTCTATATAGATCCATTTTTTTATGTTAATAAATGACTCCCACTATTTCCACTTTCTTATTGGCTCCAAACACGTCATATCTCTTTGATTTGACTATATTATCATTTGTAGGTTCCACTCTTAATTTTTTTTTTTTATTTTTTTGCTTTTTTTTTCTTCGTTTCTTCTATTTCAATTTACAAAAAGACAAAACTACCCACATTTCTTTCAAATAACTTTTTTTCCTCATAATCACTTCTTCCACGCCCATTACATTTCAAGGCTTCGTTCATTTTTCTTTTCTTCTAAACTTATTCTCCTTTATTGTAATCTAGCAAGAACCAATCATATATCAAAGTAAAAAAATGTGAGTTTTATTTTCAAATCGTTTACTTTATTTCCATAGACCATCATCATAATCATAAATTTTTCAATTTCGATTTTCAATATAGATTTACAAGAATTTTACTCAAAAATTGAATATTGTGGTTGACATATGCATTATATACAATTTACTCATCTTTTAGGGTTAATATCATGAAAAGTCCTAATGCATTTATGATAAATTTACCCCAAAATAAAAACCTCAACCGGTACATTTGTGATAAGTTTACCCAAACTAATCATGAAAAAGCCAAAACTGATATATTTGTAATAAATTAACCTCCATTAGTTTCCATTAGATTATATCAATATCGTGAAAAATCAAAATCGGTACGCATGTGATAAACAAAGGGTAAAATCCTAAATTGTTATATTCGTCAACTACTACGTATCAGCTGACTTAGCAATTTGATAGTAAAATTTAACAGAAGTTAACGGAGAATAAATTTGTCACAAATATATTAGTTTGAGGTCTTTCGTAGTATTAATTCAATTTTTTATGTGCTTAACTTTGTCATATTTTTATTCTTTTTTAAAGTATCTTTTAAGACATCATGCAATGATGGCATGAAATATAATGGTTATTGGATTACTAGATTCACCGAATAAAATGAAACTTGATCAGTTAGAATACAGAAACTACAGCGTAATGACACATATTAACGTTATAGTTAAATGAGATGCATACAAGTAGAATGAAGAGCCACATCGATTTTGGCCTTTTCCCAAGTAGAATGCACATGAGATTTCATCGTCGGATACCATTGATAGAACTTGAGGTCAAAAGAAGGAAAAACCCTAAATCAAAACTTGACCAAGTCAAATAGTCCTCATTCTCGATGGGTTGAACATGTCTGGCATTGACGTGAGTCGCTTAGGGATGCATGACAACCCCTATTTTTGTTTGAAACAATTTTTTAATTCCAGACTTATTTTAGAATAGAAATTCCATTTGATAAAAATATTTCATTTTTCTATTTCTGAAATAGATTTTTGTTCCAGAAATAGGTTTGGAATAGAAATCAAAAGTAAAAATTTGCTACTTCTCTATATCTAGAACAGAAATAAAAAATAAAAATTCTTCTCATCGTTCGTCCTTGCTATGAATTGGTCCTCCATCTGTTGCCGCCAACCACCGTCCACCGATTGCCGGTCGTCGCGGTCGCCGCCGCCGCCGCCGATCGAAGGTCGCGGGTAGTAGGCCACCGCCGCCGATCACCAGCCGCCACCATCGCCTGCAGTCCGCCACCGCCTCGGTCGCCACCCACCGGTCACGCAAGCATTGCCGCCCGAAAGGAAGGTTGACCCGCCGCCATTTTTAAAGGAAGAAACAGATATTTTTTGTGTCGTTATCAAACAAATTTTTATTTTTAGAAATCAATTTATGGCCAGAATAGTTACCATTTGCGCCCTTAATGAATCTACCTCCATCTTTGGAAGTCCTCAGCCTCAGTTCCTGTAAACGCGCGGCACGTTAGCAGCAAACATTTTCCTTTTGCCAAAACCGGCATGTCTCAATTTATACAGGCAACAAGAAGCTTTCGTGTTACTTACTTGAATCAACTTGGAACAGCCCTTTGAAGGTTTTAAACTTGTCCTCCACAGGCTTCTCTGGAGTATAACCAGAGTCCATCGGCGACTCGCATTCTCTGGAGATACGTTGGCTGAACGAGTGTAATTTCAATAGCTCTATTTCATCGTCAATTGGCAACCTAACACAACTCTCCGGATTGGATTTCTTATTCAGTGAGCTTAGTGGTCAGGTTCCTTCAACTCTGTCAAACCTTGATCGGCTCACACTGCTCGATCTTTCCACCAACATTTTCAAAGGTCCAATTCCCGATGTCTTCGACGACAAGACACAACTTCAAAAACTGCTTTTCTCGCGTAACCACTTCGCGGGCCTATTCCTCCGAGCATAAAAAATCTTTCCAATCTAGCCCAACTTGACATTTCAGATAACCTCAATTGTGGGTTTATACCAACATCACTCTCTTCCATCCTTGACGAGCCTAGACCTCAGTAACAATGGGCTCAGTGGTCACGTCGACGAGTCCCTCGGTGCACCCTCATTAGACCATGTCAACCTGAGTGGTAATCAGTTGCGTGGCTCAATCCCGAGCTCAATTTTTCAGCTTGGGAGCCTCATCTACTTGAGTATCTCAGGAAATGACCTGACAAGCGTTATAGACCTACGATTGCTCTCGAGACTCAAAAGTCTAACAGATTTCGATCTTTCGGACGACATTTTGTCACTGAGCAATAGCATGACTGTTGATCATGTCTTGCCAAACCGTTCGAAAGTCAGTCTTTCTAGGTGTAACATTACTATAATGCCTGCATTCTTGAGAATTTCAACCAGCGCGGATTCTATAGGCCTGTCAGGCAACATAATCCACGGTGATATCCCGCCATGGATGTGGGATGTTGGGACTGAGTCATTCTCTTATCTCGATATATCTAACAACTTCCTCACTAGCTTTGGACAAGTTCCATGGGAAAATCTTAGTCTTTGACCTGAATTTGAACTTGATCCAGGGGCCGTTTCTACCTCCATCACTCCCGGATTCGGTTCTCGTCTTCTTGCTGACTAGAAATCAAGTGACTGGTTATATCCCTAGCTCTATTTTTTAAATGAAGGGCCTACAAATTCTTGACTTCCTCACAACAATTTCACTGGAACAATCCCTCGATGTCTAGGGAACCTCAGCAAGAGCCTTTTAGTGTTGGACCTGCAAGAAAATGGACTTTCCGGCACAATCTCACTCGCATTCGGCAAAGATGCTGCTCTGAAAAGTCTTGACCTCAATGAAAACAGATTTGAAGGCCTGTAGCCGCGCTCTGTAATCAATTGCACGCAACTTGAAGCGCTGGATCTCAGTGGCAACAAGTTGAACGACCCTTTCCCAAAATGGTTGGAAATGCTTCCTAGGGGTCTTGGTCTTTTGATCGAACAGACTTCACGGCTCCATAGGCAACCCTTGAACTGAATTTCCTTTCCGCAATTGCGCATTCTTGACGTTTCCTCCAATAAGCTCACTGGTCCTTTGCCCAGCACCAACTTTGTAAATCTGAAAGCCATGGTGTCAACTGATCAGGATGGAGCGGAGTTGCGATGCATGGACCAAGTTTACTACCAGGATTCCATGAGTGCGACAATGAAAGGACTTGGCACGTATCTCCCTAAAATTCTACTGGTCCGGATGACTATTGATCTATCAAGCAACAAGTTCCAAGGAATGATTCTTGATGTTATAGGAGAGCTAGGATTACTCAAGGGGCTCAACCTTTCTCATAATAATCTCAGAGGCCATTACCATCATCTTTGGGCAACCTTTATGAGCTTGAATAGTTGGATCTTTCTTCAAATGAGTTTGGTAGAACGATATCAACTGAATTGACAGAATTCAAAACTCTTGGAGGTCCTCAATGTCTCTCCCAATCAACTAACAGGATCGATTCCTTGAGGGAACCAATTCAACACATTTCAAGCTGAATCCTATCTCAGGAACCCAGGATTGTGCGGGTTTCCATTGTCCAAATCTCGTACTGATTCCAAGGCGCTGGGGGAGCTTCCTGTGCTGCCTGAAGGCAGGGTTCACTTGTTCTTTGCAGATTTTGTCGAACTAGAGGCCGTGGAAATAGGATTAGTATGTGGCATAGTGCTCGGACTAGTCACAGAGTAACTTGCGACACCTTAGATCCTTTTGGCGAGCAAAGAGGGAAGTCAGAAACATTGCTAGGAAACATATTTCTCCAATGGGGCCTTGAAACTGCACGACATAATAGCCATGGTAGCTGATTAGTGTTGCTGTAAAACAGTATTGCTCAATCGTGTTAATCGTTCACGCGAATCGTGAATCTTAGGACTTTGTAAAAAGTTTCAGAATAACTCCAAAAAAATAATATTTAATACCAAAAAATTATTTCATGTAGCAAAAACACAAAATAGATGATAATCGTAAACCCATCTTAGCCGTGACTATAAGCCTCCATCGTTCACCAGAAAAATCAGCACCGGCGACTCGGTCACAAGCCAAAGAGCAACATTAGATACAGTAAGCAAGCATCGTTTTACGCGTAATTTGTGGGGCTGTTTCACAAATCATAAGAGACCGGCGGACAGTAAATGCACCGTCGAAAAGGGACCAGTTAAAAAATTAGGTACCTTATCCTGTTGGTGAATAGCTCATTAATTTTTTTTTTTTCTTGAAGGTGCTTCTAATGGATCTATATAATAATAAGGAAAAGAACAAAAAAAGTCTTAAACCTATTACACTTATACAAATTCAGTTATAAATATTTCAATTGAATCAATTTAGTTTAAAATTTTTTAATATTGGTATCAATCGAGTCAATCTGACTAATTTAAGCAAAAAATTCCTAACATAAACATGGGTCATCCTACATGGTATGGCCAATGGTGACGCTAATGTAGATATTTTTATTTAATTTTAAAATATTTTTTTCAAAATTTTTATTAAATTTATCTTTTTTTTTTTTTCTCTTTTCCATCTTTTATTTTTTGCTTTCCTTTGTTTTTCCTTTCCTTTCTCTTTTTTATTTTTTTTCTTATGTCCCTCCGCTAGTCACCAGCCTTCATGATGCTGTTGACGAGGGTGAGGGGGACCCAAGCACGGGAGCAAGGGTTCCGGGCCCGGCCTCTATAGACCTTAGTGTTCATGTATGATACCCTAGTTGTCCGTACCCAATTCACTGGCACTAGAATAATTTATGTTTGTTTGGGAAAATAAAAGTAAGTTTTCCTTTCCAAACAATGGAAAATATTTTTCAATTCTTTTTTGGAATTTCAACTAGACACTGAAAAATGACTTCTTGAAAAATATTTTTTCAAAAATGTCCAATTTGCCAAAAAACAAACAAATCATTTTAGTTGCAATACTTGAAAGAAACAGTTGAACATAAATTTTTAAAATAGGATCAATACACAAGATTTAAGTAGTTTCCCTAACTTGAATAGATCAATAAGTTGACTCTAAATTTTTAACCAACCAAGGCTCGACGGGAAGTTGCTTGTGCAAGTTGCTTGGAGGAGGAGTTGGTGAGCTCGCCAAAATCTGGAGGATCGGCCATGACCGTCAAGCTTGCCAAGATCTCGATGGCCACAAGCTTGACGAGCATGGAGCAAGAGTGTTGAGCTCGCCCGGGTTGGGGGTTGGGGGGGTTCGACCGTGGCGGCAGGAGAGTGTCGTGCAGTGAAGGTTGCAATCGAGAGTGGATTGGTCGTGCTCCACCTTCTGTTCTGACGAGATGGTGGCACCGTTTATCTTGGAGAAGACCAACCGTAACAACGGAAGACAATATATATATAATTAAGCAAAACATGTAATTTGTTATAAAATTATTCACGTTAGATTGCCGTTCATGCTAGGTATGGCGGTCGGCAGCACCACATCAATGATTTTCAATGACCGGAAGCACTACATTAGAAATTGCACACAAAAGTTTAGAATATATTGATAAAATTGAAAAGTTTAGAACTCAATTATCATCCACATAATGAGCTTAGGACTAAATGGGAAACTTGCACTACACCATTATTAATGTCCTTCCCCATTGTTGATGAAATTATTGGAAGAAGTTAATGTCGACCAACGGAAATTCTTATTCTTATCCGCAAACAGAGGATCATAAATTTGATTAAAAAAAAAAAAAAACCAAAACGGTAGATCGCCTATGGAAAAGATAGGGATCTTGCATAATTTACTTCAGGTTACCTTAATTATGATTATGCTCCTATCCCTCGTTGCAAATCGTGAAAATGACAGATTGAGGACAATAATTAGTGTTGGTCTTTTTCGGCAGTGTGTAACATGAGCTTGATGCATATATACGTCGAGTGAAAACTTAACATCGTCCCAAAATAAAGATAACAATGATCAGAACAATTGAATTTTTCGGCGAGGGACTAAAGTGAGATTAAAGATTTATAAACGACGAGATGCCCAATTTAGAATACTGCATTGTTGTTGATTCTGTATCTGCAGCTTTTAAAGTTATAACGAGTCTTTCAAAGTATCTTATTTAACGAGGAGGTGGCAACGTAGGGAAGTGGACAAAAATCTATAGTTGTTTCTCTCTGCCATTCCTGGTTTCTCTTTTGAGCACATGAAACTATGCACTTGCGTTCGTTTCTCACGGACCCCTACCACGTAGTCCTTTCAAGCCTTCCACACTGTTCTTTGCAAAAGAACAAAGGACAGCCCTCGTGTTTGGATTGCATATGTAAGACCATGGTTTTGCTCTTTCATAGAGATTTATCTTCGGCAATTGTTTCTTAGTCTCTGCCTCCATCTCTCAGTCCTATCCCGATTCAAGATAAAATGAAACATCAACCGTTTTTCTAAGCCGAGAGAGAATCTTATGCAATGTGATAACATATGACGTGAAGACGTATATTATTATGATACTATCAAGTCGATCATTTGAATCCATTTTATGATATGATAACAATCAAATTTCTGAAAAAGTATGATTCGTTTCATGATATTGTTGCAGGAATGTTGTAACGTTGCTACAATAAAATCAGCAAGAAAATGAATTAAAGTAAGTGTGGTCTTGAAGAGGGATAATGCATGGATGATGGCATGTCATTATTTTTTTCAGGCAATCTTACACCATTCGGTATATTATAGCGTTATTTCAGTTTTCTGCCACAGCAATGAGATAAATTAATTTCTATCACATATCTGGCAAACCGTTTTCTCACCAGACATCATACAATTCAGTACATCATATACGCAAATGAATGCATATCCACAGGATCTCTTGGCCATTCATACATAT
Organism: Eucalyptus cloeziana; assembly: GCA_014182715.1. Taxonomy (NCBI): domain Eukaryota; kingdom Viridiplantae; phylum Streptophyta; class Magnoliopsida; order Myrtales; family Myrtaceae; genus Eucalyptus; species Eucalyptus cloeziana. The sequence goes on from CM024639.1 coordinate 29,424,917, forward strand.
AAAGAGACAAAAAATTGACTCAGGTTCTTTCATTTTAAGGGCGGTGGTCATACAGAATACCAGCAGTGACTCTACAGTCAAGATTGCAGTCTTGGACAGAGAGAAGCCACCCCTTGAACTTGGGCAAGGTGGACTGATCGGCCCTGTAGTGCTTCTGGGTGAACCGGAGCAGGTCCGACCAGGTGAAATCCGGGTACTTCCTCGTCCCTCTGGGGGCGAGTTCAGGGGCGGGCGCGACCACCCTATCTTCCCGCGGGCACAGGAAAAATGTCAACGACCGTCTCTCTCTGTGCCGGTTCACCACCGCTCTATGCAGGCAGCGCTTGTACATCCCGTTTGTCAAAGCCTACACATGTGGGTAAAGAACAGAAACCCTAAATTACTATATACCTTGTATATCACCACAGTTATAAACATGCCTGGTGCTCGAAGGATACGCATCCGTAATATTTAGGACAATGACACGTACTTTTATTTGCACTACGCGCGTGTGATTTGATGCTTATCCCTCTAGGACCGCACCAAATTTTCGTTGGATGAAATGCCCACGGTTCCACTTCTTAGGAAGGCAATATCTTTTGATGAATTTCAAGGACACTAGCTACATAGTTTCGAGGAATTTGTTGAACTAATCGTTACCTTTCAAAGTAATATCTACACTCTTGGTTAGAGGTGGAGGGTAGAGGACCTAGCCAATTTTTGAGAAAGCGATTTTTTGCTAAGTACTTTTTAATGTCTTTTTTTATTTTCAATCGAGATTTTACCGATTGACTTTTTAATAGTCACATAAGAATTCGGAATTTTTCAACTTCTGAAGGGTGATTTACCTCACATTTCTCACGATGAGCACTAAAACAATTCTCAAAAATAGATGTTGTTGATTGAATTATATTTTCCCGTAATGTTATTACCAAGGAAAAATTGTCCAAAAAGTCATAAATCTATTGCATTTTCACCAATTTAGTCCTAAATTTTTCAATTTTGCCAATTAAGTCCTAAACATTTTCATGTTTTGCCAATTACATCCATCCCGCCACATTTGACCAAAAATTGCTAATGCAAATGCCAGTTGTTCTATGTGGCATATGCCGGTGCATTAATGTAGACAATTTTTAGTAATTTTTTATTAATTTTTTCTAATTTTTATATTATTTTTTTTTTTTTTTTTTTCTTCTTTCCTTATTCTTTCTCTAGCTAGTCGCCAGGCCTCAGCAACCAACCAAAGGCGAGGGCCGAGGAGGTCAACCTTGTTAGCCTCTAGCGAAGCTCACCCCCACCGACCACCAACCTTGCCCAGCCGACCCTCACTTTTGGCCGGTCATCGGGCCTTGATGACTGGCTAGAGGGGGAAGAATGGAAGGAAAAAAGAAAAGAAAAAGGGAAAAAATTTAAATTTAAATATTAAAATATTATTGAAAATTGTCAATGTCAGCATATGTCATATCACGTTGGACAACCAACATTTACATTAATAATTTCCAATCAAAATTAGTCGGATTAACTCAATTGGTAGAATGTGATTATGTTTCAAGACTCAATTGGAAAAATTAAGTGATTCAAGACTGAATTAACAAAACTATAATATTTTTAAGACCTTTAAGAAAATTTCTGATATCATAAGTTTGCATCTAACAAAAGTGTACCTTCAAAAACCATCCCAATAAAAGTTGAAAATGTACTTCTTAAATGCCAATTACTCACACTCAAATCGTTTAAATGCTAGATATACTCAAACATGATGGAAATTAAAGAATGTTTTTTTTTTCTATCAGTTTTACTATATGCCTACTCTAAATCTCATTCTCAAACTTTTGGCATATCTTCTTACAAGACATGGGAATTGAAACTCACACTTGAAACTAAATCACCCCCACTCCCAACCTCCCTAAGAATGTAGGGATGTGGGGATTCAAACCCCCCACCCCCCTCTTCTCATGTGAAAAGACGGGTTAGTGGGGCAAACTCTAATAGTTGAAATTGAAGAATGGTTCATTCACAAGAGATTGGCTCTCAATTGATTATATGCTCGGGGAAGAGTTTCACTGTTGCTAAATAATTTATATTTGAGTAAAAAGTTTTATTTTTCCAATGCTGTGTATTCACGTAAAGTTAGAAAGAAAAAAAAAGAACTTTTGCAATTAGAAAGTTGAGCATAGGGACTTGCAAAGTTACAGCAGATGATACTCAAGTATATAGTGTCGATGTCCACAAATGAAGACACTGATAAAAATAGTAAAACATGTCATTTAGCCCATAAAATTCCATGTAATTAATTGGAAAAAAGAATCCATTTCATCATAATGCTCACCCTTAGTAGGAGAAAAATAATAGCAAATCGACATGAGCGATTCTATATTTTGGCCTCGTTGAAAATAACACATACCGTGAAAGTATCACCGATGTTGATCACTAGGGCATGAGTGCGAGGCCGAAGTTTGTACCACTTGTCGTTGACGAACACCTCAAGACCTCCGACTTGATCTTGGTGAAGTATGGTGAGGGCTGTTGGATCACAATGAGGACCTGTTCCTAGAACAAGGCTTGGCTCTTGGCAAGGGGGTAGGAGTTGCACCTCATTATGGAGCATCCATCTTCGAAGAATTCTCTATAGTAAGACCTATCAAGTCCCAAGCTTATGGCCAATACCTCCATGATTGAAGGTGCCAATCTCTTCATCTCTTCACAATATTTCGGTATACCTTTATGTGAAATTCGAATGGAGGATAAAGATCAGGCACTACTCTTTCTTTTTACAAATTCGCAAGCAGATCTTAGATTGTGTTATAACGATCTCTTTACAATATTTCTAGTATACCTTTCTGTAAAATTCGAATGGAGGATAAAGATCAGGCGCTACTCTTTCTTTTTACAGATTCGCAAGCAGATCTTAGATTGTGTTACAACGATCACACAATCATTTTGCCTTGGAAATAAACATAGATCCTAAGATTAATATTGCCGACAACAACCAAATATTTTGTTAAATTTACATTGTTGAAGAAATTTCTATGAACAGTGTTTCGATCGTGACGTGTCCATGATTGGGATTTATTTAGAAGGTGATTTGATTTTATTAGATTTTATTGATGGTGTGTCTAATCTAATTAGTATCAATTGTAGAAACATACTTGTTCATTAGTAACATGAAGAAGAAAAATCATAATAATAGTAGCGCAGTTCTTCTACGTAACTCAGAATGTTGAATTCCATTTGTTTTTTTATTTCTTTTAAAAATGTGTGTGAAGAAGAATCAATCCTTTTTCGCATAGGATGTGTATGTAAAATTTCAGGGAAATTGTTAGAGCCAAATTTTAAATTGACTTGGGAAATGATCTTGCTTGCCTTGCTGGTTCAAAATCCATCCCTAAGGTGGACTTAAAGAAGTGAACCACTGAATCTGGAGAGCTCTCATGGTAGCCAAAATGTGAAGGTTTCCTTCCATGGCAATTTCGATGAGAACCGATCATTATGAGCTATCGAATGACCCCAGGGGAGTTGGGCTTCTTTCCAGCCCTGAGCTTGTCGCTGAGTGTCATCTTGAAGATGGAATCGATACCATCATGAGCATCACGAATGAGACTCAGATCGACTCCATGGTTGATCACTTGGAAAAATCCATGGCTCAAGCAAGCTGCTCTAACAGTATCAGCAGCACGGTGTGTTTCTTCTTGATCATCACCAAGGAGAAAGCCTTTGAGATCGACCAAGGGTTCTTCTAGCTCGCCGCGAGAGAGAATCGCATCTTGTTCTGGCCATTTGAAAGAATCGGGAACGTGAGATTGCTCTTGAAAAAGGAAGGAGTCAGAAATTTTTGGTGTTTCATCGGAGTCTTTAAGATCGTCAGGTTTTACAGGTGAAAAGGTAAGAAGAAAGACAGCAGTAGAATCCATAACTAATTTGTGAGATGCGCAGCATTTCTAGGGCAAGGGGTGATTATATATACGCTCAAGACAGACTATATAGTTCATTAAAAATTACTCTATAGAGTGATGTCGAGTTCTCTTTGATTGATTTAAAAATGTTCCATCGTAATTTCATCTTACTTAGCATCATTAGAATTTCTAAGTGGGCATGAACTAGTTTTGAAATGGAACAACTCAAGTGTTGTAATGGAACAAATAAAATTGCTAAGATCAAAACTTGACTTGATGTATATTTATCTCTTAACCTATTTATGAAAGTTAAATGCCATCATCGTACAAAATAGAAATTTGAATTTTATCCTAGTGTGCAAAAACCTCAATAAGGCAAATGGTCATGTTCTTCTTTTTAAGGTTGATGGTTAATAGTCACTATAAACCAGATCCAAGCTTTTGTATTTTTTTTCAGCCTCTTCATAAGGCTAAGCATCAACAAAGGATTTTTCACTAAAAAAAAGAAAAAACATATAATCCTTCACTTTTGTTGGTTCACTCATCGATCCACATTTCGTAAGATATTTAATCAATACTTTGCGGTAAAACACTTACTAAAATTTAAATTCCCACGATATTTCGCAAGGATGGACTGTAAGTCAATTTTTTTTTAGCAAATTCGGTTGGAAAGGGGAGAATAACAGAGAAGAAAAAATAACAAGAACGTAATAAAAGAAAAAATCAACAACTGAGGGGACGACTCTCTCATCATAACATCTAGCTTTATATAGATCTTTATTATGATGAATTCATATGAACTGGTATTGAAGAAAAAGTAAAATAGAATTGTCAATATGCATGAGGTAATTTAGGGAAAATTACATAAATGGTCCATCAACTTTGACCCAATGTGTAATGTTATCTTTGAAATTTTAATTTGTTTAATATAATCTCTTAACTTTAACTTAATATGCAATATATTCCCTGAATTTTTATTTTATTCAATATGATCCATAAATTTTTAGTAAATATTCAATCTAATCCTTGAATCATTTAGTTCATAGATTAAATTGAACATGTATTGAAAGTTTATAAACTATATTGAACAAATTAAAAATTCATGGACAATATTGTCCATTAAACCAACCAAATGTGTCATTTTCTCCTAGAATCTAAGACAATATAAGGTTAAGTGGTTATTTTATTTAAACATGAAAAATGCAATTTGGACTTGTGTCTTTTGACTTAAACAAGATTATGTTGCTGTTACTTCTAAATTTCTATGTAGGTTTGCAAAAAATTAATCGTTCTAGTTAAGATTATTGTAATCCGTCTAGAAAAAAGCACACACTTTATATGTGCAAATAAAAAAGAAACAAACAAAAAAAATTGCATAAAAGTATAAAATATTTTGATTATGTGGTTCCTGAAAGAAAGCGCATCCTTTAATTGATTTGAGATATTTGTTTTTACTTTATTAATTTACATCTTTGCCGATTGAATACAACAAATAAATGCAATTCATCTTAAGTACATTGACAAAGATTTTGATGGAATTTTTCCATAGCAAACTGGTTCTTGGAACATTGAGGTATTTTATCTTTGTCAAAATACAAAGTACCTTATGTTTTCAATTAATCAGATATATTACTAATATTAGGTAATCATTTTCCCTGCTTTATTGTTTCAGTGAAAAGTTCTATTCAGAAGTCAACTTCTATCAAATCTCATCATTTCTTAACCGAATTAAAAAGAGTAATGCTAAATGGACGAATCACGATATACAAATCGATATGGTAGACTCTCATTGGTCTTGAAAAGGCTCACTCATTCAAATGTCCACTTCCAACTTGTCACATCAATTTGCAAATTAATTCCATGAGTCAATCTTAGTATAAAATGGGAGGCAAGAAAAAGGCTTAGCTGAATAAAAACAATTACCAAATAAAACTTTCCTTTATTGATTTCTATGTGTGGGTACAAGCAGCGCGGGGGAAAATCCGACAGAACCCAAATGTCGCTATTATTACTGTCCTTGCCCACGGCCGATTAAATCATGGAAAAAAGTTAGTGTCCACCAGCAAAAGTTCCAATTTTTTTTTCCACAGATAGAGGATGACTAGGTATTATTCTCGATTATCCTAATTTGATCAAGAATCACCAAATTGGTGGACCGCGTATGGAACGTATAGATAAGGGATAATTTACTTTAGGTTATAAAAATGTTAACATTATTTCTTACTTGAACTATGATTAGGCTCCAATCCCCCATTGCAGTCAGTGACATGAGCTTGATCCATGTATATTAGTCAAGTGAAAATTTAAGATCATCCTCAAAATAAACATTACAGTGATTGGAACGATTAAATTATTAGTGAGAGACTAAAGTGAGATTAGTGATTTGATAAACAATGAGATATCCAATTGAGATTATTGTAGTATTGTCGATTCTGTATATGCAACTTTTAAAGTTATAACGAGCCCTACATAGGGGACAAAAATCTCTAGTTGTTTTTCTCTGTCGCTCCTAATTACACTTTTGATCACATCTAATCATGTACACGTGTTGGTTTCTCATGGACCCCTACCACCTAGTCCCTTAGGAACCCATCTCCCACATTGCTCCTTTGCAGAAGCCAAAGGACAACCCTCGTGTTTGGATAGAGCACACCCACCAGGGCTTTGTTTTTTTCGATAGAGATATACCTGTGGGTTTGCTACTTTACCATGTATAGAGTACGACTTGTCAGTAGAATGTGCATCTCCTGGTCCACTTACCAATTCGAGATGAATCAAAGCACCAATAGTTGTCCCAGCCGAGAGAGAGGGAGGGAGAGGGAATCTTATGTTGCATTATGACACGTGAGTTGAAGACGGGTACCCTAATCCCGTCAACCGTTGATATACGTTTTGTGACGCGAAAACAATTGAAGTTTCGGAAAAATAAAATAAAATACATGATTTGGTTCATGATGTCCTTAGGGTAATATTATCGACTTCACAAAAATGTCACCAATTAGATTAGTTAAACATTTTAAATTCTAAAAAAATAAAATCTCCATTTTCCATATTATATATTCACTTTACGAAAATGGATTAACTGGTCTCTCCATATTGATAATTTAGTTATGTATATCAAGATGTTTTCCCACAATTTAGGAATCCATATTTTATTTCCAACGTGTTGGCAAATGTTCTTTGAAGGGTATGATTTTAAAGATATTTTGTGCGTCCAAAAGTTTAAACTATATCAAAAGCGGACTCATAATTTACATTAAACACATAACAAAACATCGGGCTCATCCATTGTAGGTTCTCTAGTCATCATCAACATAGGACGAATTCCTATGGTAAAGGAAAGAGGATAATTTGATACGACTTTATTTGGTGTTGAAGAGTGGACTAGATTGACTCGTGCTATTTGTATATCAAGGTGGGTGACGTAGATTCTAGCAGTGACTCAACAGTAGAGAGTGCGGTCTTGAAGAGAGAGAAGCCACTCCGTGAACTTGGGCAAGGTGGACTGATCGGCCCTGTAGTGCCTCTGGGTGAACCGGAGCAGATCCGACCAGGTGAAATCCGGGTACTTCCTCGAACCTCCGGGGGCGAGGTTGGGCGCCGGCGCAACTACCTTGTCTTCCCGTGGGCACAGGAAAAAAACCAATGACCGCCTCTCGCTATGCCGGTTCACCACCGCTCTGTGGAGGCAGCTCTTGTATACCCCGTTTGTCAATGCCTGCACGCGCGCACAAAGAACAAAAACCCCAACCCTCGTTATAGTATATGTCCTGTATATTACCGCGGTAACACACATGCGTGCAAACGCATGCCCGAAGGATACGCGTACGCAATGTTAGGACCAGGGTACATATATTAGCAGTCCATGCATGTGATTCAATGCTTGTCCCTCCAGGATACCACCGGAGGTTCAGCAAAATGGAATTCCCACGTTCCCATTTCTCAGGAATGCAATATCTTTTTGGTGAATGTCATGGACACTAACTACATATTTTCGTGGAATTTTTTGGGCTAATTGCTACCTTTCAAATTAATATCTACCCACTTGGTTAGAGGTGGAGGGTAGAGGACCTATATAATCTTTTGGAGAAAAGATTTTTTGCTAAGTACTTTTCACGTGTTTTTTCGATCGAGATTCAACAAATCAACTTTGTAAATGGCATGCAAGGATTCGGGTTGATCCACTTTTTACACATTGAAAAGGGATTTACCCCCATTTCTCACAAAGAGCACAATGAGAAAGCCATAAACTTTCCCTGTAATGTCATTACCGGTACAGTATTACAAGTGTACAAACAGGAGGATACCTTGAAAAACCACCCTAACAGAAGTCGAAATAAACTTCTTAAATGCCAAAAACTCGCACTTTTCATGAATTTAAATTGCTTAAATGGCAGAGTCGACTCGAATTTGATGGAATTTAAAGAGTGATTCATTCACGAGGTGATTGGCTCTCAATAATTACATGTTCAAGAAGAGTTTCACCTGTCATTAAATAATGTATTTTTGAGTAAAAATTTTTATTATGTTAATTCTGTGTATTTTTATAAGACAAGGAAAAAAACCTTATTGCAATTAGAAAAGTGAGAACATGATGGACTTGCATAGTTTAGAATAGATGATACTCTCAAGTACATAATGTCATTGTCTACAAATGAAAAGACTGAATAAAATAATAATACTTGTCATTTAGCCCTTGAAATTCTATGTCATAAATTGGAAAAGGAAGCCACTTCGTCATTATGCTCACCTTTGTTGGGATAATTTTAATTCATGGCAAATCGACACGAGCAATTTAATGTTTGCCCTCGTAGAAAATAACACATACCAGGAAAGTATCACCGATGTTGATCACAAAGGCATGAGGGCGAGGTCGAACTTTGTACCACTTGTCGTTGACGAACACTTCGAGACCTCCAACTTGATCTTGATGGAGTATGGTGAGGGCTGTTGGATCACAATGGGGACCAGTTCCGAGAACAAGGCTTGGCTCTTGGCAAGGAGGGTAGGAGTTGCACCTCATTATGGAGCATCCATCTTCGAAGAATTCTCTATAATAAGACCTATCAAGTCCCAAGCTTATGGCCAATAGCTCCGTGATCGAAAGTGCCAATCTCTTCATCTCTTCACAATATTTCTGGTATACCTTTCTGTAAATATCGAACGGAGAATAAATAAAGGGCGCTACTTTTCTTTTTACTGATTCGCAAGCGGATCTAAGATTGTATTATAACCATCACACAATCATTTCACCTTGGAAATAAACATAGATCCTAAGATTAATATTGCATGCAACAACTACATATTTTGTTAAATTTACATTGTTTACAAAAAAAAAAAAAAAAAAAACCTTTATAATAGCAGCGCTGTTCTTCTATAGAACCAAAAATGTTGACTTCGATTTGTTATTATTATTTTTAAGGATATTTATGAAGAAGAATCAATATTTTTGTAAATTGAATGTGTAGCTTTTCGGGGAAATTGTTAGTGTAAAAACGCAAAATTTAAACTGACATGAAAAGTGATCTTGCTTACCCTGCGGGTTCAAAATCCATCCCCAAGGTGGACTTAAAGAAGCCAACCACTGAATCTGGTGAGGTCTCATTGTAGCCAAAAGAGAAGGTTTCCTTCCATGGCAATTTCGACGAGAACCGAGCATTATGAGCTATGGAATGACCCCACAGAGAGTTCGGCTTCTTTTGAGCCCTGAGTTTGTTGCTGAGTGTCATCTTGAAGAAGGCGTCAATACGCTCATGAGCATCATGAATGAGACTCAGGTCAACTCCGTGGTTGATCACTTGGAAAAGTCCATGGCTCAAGCAAGCTGCTCTCACATTATCAACAGCACGACGTGTTTCTTCTTGATCATCGCCAAGAAGAAAGCTTTTGAGATCAATCAAGGGCTCTTCTAGCTCGCCGCAAGAGAGAATCGCATCTTGTGCTGGCCATTTGAATGAAGCGAGAACATGAGATTGCTTATCACAGAGGAAAGAGTCGGAAACTTTTGGGGGTTCATAGCCTTTAAGATCATTTCGTTTTACAGGTGACAAGGTAAGGAGAGAGGCAGCAGTGGAATCCATTATTAATTCGTGAGGCCCGCAGCATTTCTAGGGCAAGAGATCATTATATAGTGGTTTCTGCTAATAGTTTGTGAAGATACTAGACAGACTATAGCTTCACGTGGTATAATGATTAAAAAAAATAGACTTGCTAAGGCTAAAACTAGGCGTTATATGAATATATCTCTTGACCTATTGATGAAAAGTAAGCCTTTTAAGCCATCAGCGTACGAAATAAAAGTCCAAACTTTATCCTAATGCACGAGAACCTCAAATGCAATGCACAAGGCAGATGGTCACGTTCTTTTTTGCTTTACAGGTGGACGGTTTAGTCATTTTAAACCAGACCAAAGCATTTTGTTTTCATCCTCTTCACAATGCTAAAAAAAAAGTTCACCTATTTATTAGGTGGTGATAAGAAGAGAAAACTTGTCATTTGAAAAGAGAGGAACTTGAAAGATACAAAATGCACCATTAAGACTACATATAAATACTAAACACCACGTTTGCTATGATACTCAATATTCTTCTTTTGGAAAATTTATTTTAGCCCCTCTCAACTTTGTTCTTCAATATCAAAATTCCATTGCAATTCTTTCTCTAAGTTGGATTTAGTATGTAGCAGCTATGCTTCCGCTTGATTATGTTTCTTTTATCTCCTCTTTCTCCACAGGCCTCGCTACTTTGAACACCGTTCAAGCTAGCTTGAACGGCTGGCTCCATTACCGAGATCGAAGCTCAATTTGCCTGCTTTTAATCGTTCGCACACAGCTCCGTCGAACAGCTTGACGCTGCTGCCGCCACCACCTCTCTCTCTCTCTCTCTCTCTCTCAGGTAGTTTTCATTTTGCATCCGTGAACGAAAACTGCATGAATTATCGGTGGCCCAATTTTTAGGAAGAGCCTTTTTAACGTCGCTTTCACGGTCTACATGGTGTCTCGCCCGATGGGGACCGGAGGATTGTCCTGTTTGAAAGTTTGAAGCTACATGGGTAGGTGGCCCTTACACTCGTAAGCTGTGAGGACAGAATTATTTTGCAGGGACTGATTTGGTTTGACTCCATTTTTATAAATGTTACATTATATTTACAAGGAAATTATCTAACCAGTTCTAATCATATTATATGAGTATTAATTCAGTCCTAAAATAGCCCAATTTTGCTAATTTAATTCTAAACTTTTGTGCGAAATTCTAGTATAGTCTTTCCATCCAGTTTTTGCCTAAAATTATTAACGTAGGATGCATCACGTGAAATAGCTAGCAATCACGTCGGCGATATCAAACGAAAATTGGTTGAAACGACTACATTGAAATTTTGTGTAAAAATTTAGGACTAAATTAGCAAAATTGAAAAATTTTAAGATTTAATTAGCATATATACAATAGGTTTAGGGTTAATCAAGTAATATTTCTCAATTATGGGCACAAGGCAAGACCTATTTTGTTCATTGCTCCACATAGTAAAGAGCAAGTAATAACTTTTAATCTTTGTATATGGGACTAGTGCTAACTGTTCTAAAAATTTAATTTGTTAAATGAAGGCATTTAATGGTCTAAGAATAAAACACAAAAATATATAAAAGGGAAGGCATAAGGATAGGAAAAAGATTTGAACACAATACTTAGGTATTCCATACAATTGTGATCTAAGATCACTATCCGAAGTTGACATTGATAAAATCAATCAAAGATATTTCACGATATGAGGAGATTGCACGTTTCTCTCACATTAATTTATCAATCAACCATTGGGGACTTGTTTTTTTCATAATCATGATATATTCCTTGAGATCAGTTATTTCGACTCCTTTTGAGATTGTCAATTACTTAGACTAATAAGACAACAATGTAATGGCAAAGATTAGAGACCAGGGAAAAATAAAATTAAATAGTAATTGATAATAACAATTCATCAAAATCGGTTGGCTTCTCCAAGATTGTCTATTTATAAAAATTTCAGTGCAGCAACATATTAGAATTCGAATATTTCACTACAATTTTGGAACGCAAATTGATAATCCTTCACCTAGCTAGCGATGAACTCAAAAAATGATAGTTTGACTCGATCAACCATCAGAGACTTCTATGCTTCTCAAAGATTTGAGCTGCTCGTTATGACATACAACTAAACTACAAAACGTAATGCAAAAATCTACGAAGCTACATTGAAAGAAACAAAAGAAAGCACAAAGTCACCCCCACCACCCTATTCCGCGGGCGACAATGCAGGCCGTACGGTCGGGGCGAATGCATCACGCCGGTCATTCTTGAGAGCTACAACGACAAGTTCACGTGGGTTTTGCTTATCTTGCTCTGTGGCAGTGCTAGGAGAATATTCATGGTACACTTACGGACTTCGTAGCCCTACCTGTCTCCCCGTATTAGATCGAGAAGTAGACATGAAAGCCGACTGGTCATTGTCAATTATCTTTCCTTTTCGTGTTCCTGTGCTCATTAGGACGAAACCCTGTAGTCGCTTAAATCCATGGAATACATAAGTGTCGGAAGATCCGACCCGACATCTTTTAATGGTCAAAGTCGGACTCTCATAATTGGGCGATGACATATAAGTAGGTTGGATTAGGTTTAGGTGGGCCAAACGCAAATCCACCCATTTAATTTGCATTAATTCCCCAATGACCATCCTTCTTGATTGAAAAGGAAGAGGTGTAGTTCGATTCCCCACCTTCACGAGAGACCAAGTGAGGATGCGTGAATGAGGAAGTAGGATTTCGTAACCTGTGCATAGTACATAACACACAAAATTAGCTTGTAAAATAGATAATAGTATAGAGTCGAACCAAGAAGAAAAGAAATTATATTAGTTCATTTGTTTATGACCATACTCAATTCAACCCAAATCCACCCACATAACCCATCCAAAAACAAAGGAAAATGACCAATAAATCTCAAAGATTAATAAATAATAATAATAATAATAAATTTTCATATATTAAATGAAAATCCTTTCTTGTCCTTAAAACTAAGCACAAAAACATTATCAAAAAAAAAAAAAAAAAAAGGTTAAAACCACGTGAGGCTTGAGCTTTACCAAATCCGAAGATGAGGAAGAATGCTTGAGCTCCTTCTCCTTGATGACCGCCGAATCTGCAACGATGGAGGACAATCCGCGACGCCGAGCAGAAGGGGCTGGGACGGATATGGAGAGGGCTGCGAATCGAAGTTTCCCAATGGATGCTGGGAAATCGGTGGCTAACTTGTTGGAGGCCATCGGAGGGCAATTCTTTCTCCTAGCGAAGGGGCCGGGGTCATGAATCGCACGAATTTTTTTTTTTTTTAATTATTTTTCTTCTACTAATAACCTCTTCGGGCTTGAATGGATTTGCTTTTAGACCCACTAAGAACTACATCTAGTTAGGATTTGATATTATGAACCCGTTTTAAAATCTTCAAGCAACCCATATCGTCTAATTCAAGCTCGTTTGGGCTCTTCCACGAAAGCCTTCCGATGTCGCATTGGCCAACATCTATTCCGGGCCTAAAGTCCAATGATTCTTCAAACTGTCCGAAAGCTCTGTGGTCCATGATTGGCATCCATTTTGAATTTTCTGGTATCGGAACATCACGCCTTTCCTTGACCTGCGCCGATGCTTTTGGGTCGATTCGCTTAAACGGAGGGAAGGAAAAAGGAACGCGTACGTGTACGTCATCGCATGATGAAAACAACAGAATCTCACAAGCCAGCCATCCCCTTCACCTTATGACGAATTACAAATCGGAACAATGATTACAAATTGGGAAAAAAAAACAATAAACAAAAACCAACCCATGTCTATGTACACACTCGCACAAAAACCGTGGCACACCATAGGACAAAAAAATGAGTGTATGCGAGGGAAAAATAAAGAGAGAAAATCAATCCTGATCAAAGAAAAATGAAACAGTCCAACGAGATGAGTGGATTGTTAAGGTCCTCGACGGCGTCCATCACGTCGTCGTCGTCGGCCAAAACTCTCTGCTCGATTTCACCGACTTTGGGACCGATTTGGCGAGAAAGGAGAGTCTCCGAATGCACCAAACCGGGTCGGATCGGACGATTCGGATTGTTGTTTGGGCTCGGACTCGGAGGCCTAACAACGTTCTCTCTCCTTGAATTCGCGCCCACGTAATTACTAGGAGCACTCACCTTGGAGGTCGCCACCAAACGCTTGCTGCCGCCGTCGTCGGCCACCGTATTCACCAAGATGCCCCTGCATTTCTCTCCTCCGTCGAATCTCCGGCTAGGCGATGGAGACCTCAGGGTCCTCCTAGGCAAAGAGTGCGTACCGCTCGGTAGTGACCCGGTGGATTGATCGGCCCTGAAGCTCTTTTGCCGGGTCAAATTCGGGGAGCTCGCTCGAGTCCTCTTCTGAGCCGAGTTCGAGGGAGCCGCCCGCCTCGCCGGCGCCGCGAGCCTCGGCTTGGCCGGCGACCCCAGCTCCACGTCGGGGAACTTATCCGCGAGCGACAAGAGGGAATTCACCTTGAGCGAGTTGATCTGGAGTATGTGCGGATTCTCCTTGGCGCAGGACCACAGGAAGTCGTTGGAGAAGGACCGGTCCTTGGAGCTGAGGGCGGAGGACGCGGTGGACGACAGGGACGAGCTGGAGACGCTGCTGGGCTTGGCGCCGGCGGCGAAGGAGGAGGAAGAAGAAAAGGTGGCGGAGGAGGAGCAGGAAGATTTCGAAGGCGAATAAGGGGAGGGCGAGATCCGACTGGGGTGAGCGAGGGGCGTTTTGGGCGGCGGCGGCGGCGGGTGTTGGGAGATCACGAGCTTGTCCTGGACGAGGTTGCTGCCGCAGCACGACGGGTCGAGCGGCGGTTCTTGCGGGGAGGGACGGCGCCTCTGGGGCCTGCACTTGCTGAAGCAAGAACCCATGATGTTTGGTCCGAATGAGGTTCGAAAAACTTAAGGTTTTGTAGGAGGTGGGAGACGGTGATGATGATGATATATCTTAATGTGCATCGTTTGAAAATAGGAATATGGACGGGGGGGAAAGGTGGGGGTGTGGGGTTTAGGCTTTTTGCTTTCGCCTTTCTTTTTCGCCTTTTCGCAGCTCGTTTGAATTCGCTCGCCGGGAACGAAAACCGTTGTGCAACGGTCCTGTATGCTTGGGTTGGGTGATGATGGCTCTCTGCCGATTGAAATTCTCGGATGCCCTGAGCCGATCTGAAGAAATTGTCCAAGATGTCCTAAAAATATAATCATTTTCCCATTCAATTAATTTTAACTTTAAATTACTTATGTAGATATTGACTATCTTACATCAATAAGTTTTTTTTTTTTTTTTTTTTGGTGAATGAAATGTGAATATTATTAGATATTTCACATTGAACGGATACTAAAAGATTTAAAACTGAATTTGAACCAAAAGTATTCAAAAATAAATCACTTTTTATTCTTTATTTTTTTCATTTGCGAAATATTAGGACTGAATATTATTTATTGATAAAAGAACAATAAATATAGGACATTCTGAATAATTTTCCCAAGGCAATGTGGATGAAATTTACAAATACAATGAATTTTCAGGACCGGTGGATCCTTAAATTCAAGATCAATTCTTTGGATTTGTGCTCTTTCTCTCTTAGATAAATAACACAATTATTCGCTAATCGACGAATCGAGGAGGATGTTGTTTTTGGCTAATTGACATGTAGATATTGCTTACGGAAGCAAGAAAAAGGCAGGGAGGTTAATTTTCACAAGCTTTGATTGATGGTTGATAGTTGGCATGGCCGTGATTGACGGATTCGACCCTCGAATCTTATCTTCTTTCCTTTTTCTTTTCTCCCTCCCTTTGCCTGTCAACCAACAATTCTATCTTTCTCAATCAAAAGGCAATTCAAAGATTTCTTCTGGGGCAGTACTTGCTATCCGAAAATGAATGCTATAGAATAAAAGTCAGGATTTTCGTATTAATCAATTTTAGTCTGTTTCAAGGATACTAATTGATAAAATAAAATAACAGATTCAAAAGTTCTCCTTAGGAAAAACTAAATTGAAAAAGTGGCAAAAATCTATCAATACTTGATCAAATGGACTATAAATATCGCTTGGTTCCTTGAAAGTGCCACCGAAGAATGTCAAGGACCATTTGATATTGCCAAATTGACGAAAGAATCCTATAGCACTTCATTTGATTTTTTTCGTAACTTTTTTTTAATTAAAATTTTATGACTATTTCTCCTTCATGATTTCGTTGGTTCATTAGGCTGATAAGTTACTAGATACAGTCACAAACAGTAACAATTAAAAAAACTGTTTGGATTGACTTTCGCTTTTCTTACCTTTTGCTTAAAAAGATATTGTAACTTGTGCTTTTTGACCTTCCTAAAAGTCGGAATACTTAAACTTTTCAAAACATACAAAATTGGCACGTGTTCCGATATAATTTTTTTCATATATTTGGAAATTTAATTAATATTTTAGATTGTGCCTAGGAAACAAAAGAGTACTTTCTTTTTCTCTTCAATCCAAACAAACATGCACATTGCCTTCGTTTCCTCTCAGCTCAACAATAGCTAATACAGAATTGATACCCATATAATTTTTTCTTATAACCCAAGGACACAAGCATGGTATTACTCCCAAATGATTTTTATTTGACACGTTTGTTTTGTGAGAAGAGAATACTTAAATACACAAATTATGTCGAATTCGAGCTAAGAAATGGATTCAAAATAAGGGTGTGATTAAATCGGCAATCCGAGATCGGCAAATCAATTATACATACCTCCACGAAGAATCTATAAATCGGCATTGGATCCATCATAAAAATCCTTAAAATATAAAGATTTTCGTTGATTAATAATTTTAAACAACATAAGCAATCGTTTCTAAAAGAACATTTTCTAAGTCATTCAATTTTTGAAAAGCTAAGCAAAGAAAATTCTAGACTTCCCTTTTATTTATTGTCCGTCTGTCTGGGGATAAACATCATGGGCAGGTTTTCTTAAATCTGGCGACGGCGGAGACTCCCCAAAGAAAAGGGCATTTCCAGCTATGTCTTCAAGTAGTCTTTCTTAATAATTTTTCCCTTTCATTTTTTTTTTCTTTTGCTTAAAGAAGAAGGCGTTCAACTAAAGAAGGATACAAGGTATATTATAGTATATTCTACTGACCCCTCGGATTTTTTAATTATCAATTTGTATTTCACGCGAGAGAGCTAACAAGCAAACGTTTATATATATATATATATATATATATATATATATATATATATATATTATATATATATATATATGAGGAATTGCACATGTGAGTTGCACGTGTGAGTCCAACTCTTACATCGACGGTTTTCGGTTTTTGGTCAAAACATCGGCGGCTTTTCAATTAATGTTGGAATCTTTTCTCTCTCTTCCATCGCGTTTTGCGCAGCACGGAAGGCATTTTCTCTATTTTGTCAGTCACCATCTCCAGAATTAACCATCTTCAACGACCAGTCAAACGACATGGCCAACCGCTCCCCGGAGGAAGCAAAACGACACCGGAGACCCCCCCTCTCTCTCTCTCTCTCTCTCTCTGTGTGTCTCTGTGTCAGTTCCGCGCGAGAGCAGCAAGGTGTTTCCTTTGTTCGCTGACAGACGCTTGAGCACCGCCGTTTTGTTTTCCGTTTCTGCATGCTCTGTTTCTGCACGTTGACTATTCCGGGAACAGTCGATGGCAAAAGGGCAGAAGGGGGAGGACTGAGACGAAAATGGGAAAAGCAGAAGTCCCATGTTCTCCCAGAAAGTGCCGAAAGTTGGATCGAAACTAAACTAGAATCGTCGGACGAGAAGTCGCGCCAGGAAATGAAACTGAGATGGGATGTGTAATCTGTAGCCCCCCGGAAAAGGGAAAAAAGCTGAGGCGAAAAATCACAAAGAGAAGGAAAAGGAAACAGGAAAAGCGGCGAACTGATCTATTAAGTGAGACTGAGATTTCCCTGAAAGCGAATTCCACACAACACAGACAGGCACAGCAGCAGCCGCAACGGCAAGAAATTAACGAGAAGAAACTCGAAAGATCAAAAGGCCTAGAATCGCGAACATGCGACAACTTAATTTGGTAGGGGAACGATCCTCTTGGTTGGCGGTGGAGCCACCATCTTCATCTTCTTCTTCTCCTCCTCCTGCTCCTCCTCCTGTTTCTGGGTCCGAAACGCTGGAGGAGGAGAATAAATGCAAGGAGCGGCGAAACAAGTCAGAGCGCGATCCCACATCATCCTCTTCACCGATCTCTTCTTCGGTGGGATCACCCCTCCGGCTTTCCTGAGCTTCTCGAACTCGGGCTCTTCGTAATCCTCGGCCATTTCTTCCATCTCCTCCTCTGCTCCTCCTCCTCTGAGCTGCCCTGCCCGAATGCCTTGGCGAGTGACGCCGATCTCTCCGGTTCAAGTCACCCTACCGAACCCTACCCCGCTTCTTATACGCGTGGGGAAGGGCAAAATTGGGAAGTGGGTAGCGCTTCTTTTCGTTTCTTCTTCTTCTGTCCTTATCCCGATACAAGACAGAAGATGCGCCTCTCGCTCCGCAACACGATGATGATGCAATGCGACACGATCTGTCGATCTAGATTTCGGACCTACCCTATAGAACGGAGCAGGTCTCAGCAGTTTCGACCTGATCAAAAATATTTCCTTGCGGTCCCCTTCCTCATTTGCTTGTCGTTTACTCCTTTTGCTTTTCTCACGACATTGCCCCGTGAATTATTTGGACCCCTCGTCGGATTCGTCTGCGTCCCTTACATCTTATTTTTTGCCCTTAATTAGTGACAAGGGGTGGATCGACGATCGGCATTAAAAGACTTCTTCTTGCTGTAATCGCAAGAATCTTGTACTCGCCATGGAATGTTCATTTTGTATCATGATTACTTTATCTGAAGTCACCGAACACTGCATCGCCTATAATAGACCGGTGGTTTTCAAGGCACTACAAGCCAAGAACATGGCCAAGATGATATGAATAACTTGAAGTTTCTAAGAAACCAAGGTTTTTTTAGGTAGATTAACGACGTGGTTTGACTTTTTTCATAAACTCGGAACACTTGAAATTTGCATAATGTGAACATTTAACATGTCAATTAATATATGATTTTTATATATTTTAAATTTTGTTGCAAAAGCGAAAGGTTGCTTTTTATTTTTTTAAGAAGCCCGAACAAGTTAAGCCTTTAGATTAGATATTCATGCTGACCTTGCTCACCATTAATTCTGCTCAATTCCACGAGTTTTGACTGGAGCACCAACACAAGACGTTTATGTAATTTGGATTTGATTAGTAAGTGCTTCGAGCACAACCACTAACAAAGCTTACGTGATCTTATCGAAACCGAGCACTAGATTATTCGCCCTCTTAATCATCTCGCAATTCGGTTCAACCGCATGACCATTACCCTTTACCACCCACCCGGGGCCCCCTGGTGTCTATTGAAGATTCATCTAGGGGGTGGGCTCTACCTCACATGATCATTGTTTTTCGTGAAAGTTTGACTTATTCAAACCCTAGGATTGCCATTGCTTCACAAAAAGTTGGATAAAATATGGAGGTAGTTTGGCTACGTCACGTAGAGTAGAGCTAGAGGCACGCAAGAGGGACACGTCGGTTGGAATCCAAAATCGAAGATGAGGTAGACTACTGTGAGTTGAGTTCCAGCCTCCAAATTAGAAATTTCTTGCACCTATTTTTTTAGGATCGACCTGTAACAGAACCTCAAAGATTTGACAAGATGGTCAAAATTAAACTTTAATGATATATGGTATGCACACAACACAAATTCGTTTCGCTCCACCAACGAGGCAGCAGCGAGGTAGCTCGATCTCCAAAATCTCACTAGGAATAGGACCACCCTCCTCTCTCGAGTGGTCTTACTTGACTTGGCGACTGGTGCTAATTAGATTTACTTGCAATTTGTTGAAAATGACGATACTATTTAATTTAATAGTCTCTAGTATGTCGGGAAAATCATAGCTGACAAATTGACATGTTGAATTTACGACATGAATTCGATCATTTAGTAGGTTATGTTAAGGTTAGGTGGGATATGCGTTGACGTCAAAAGAATGCTTGAAGGGTCCTACCTTCGTGCCCTTTCAAAATCCATATCTAGAATTTAGCTTGCTCCACCTCATCATGGGGCACTTTTTGGGCCATTTCCAGGAATTCTCTTAGGAAAAAAAGCTTTATAATGGATTGGAGCGAAGAGATTATTATAAAAAGTTTGTTAAAGAAAGTAATCTTAGTACGTGGCTAACAGCTAAAATTAAACGTGCCTATTATAAAAAGGATCTATTTCGATCGTTAGAGCTCCTCAACCCCTTGTTAGGCGCGACTCAAACTCCATATTCTTTCTGTTTTCATGTAACTATTTCCATTTTATGACTATCAGCGTAAAAAACTATATAATACCCGTGACGCATGCGACAAAAATTCATATGGTAATCCTAGATTCACCAAATGATATCGTGGGTCGCCCCCAAATCATTAGTCATTAACTGCATGGTTTTTTTTGGACATGGGAACAAGAGGAACCAACATTCCCTGGGAAAAATACCAAAAAAGTCATAAATCTATTACATGAATACCAATTCAATCATAAACTTTTTAATTAGACCAATTCAATTCTAAACATTTTTACATTGGTACCCAATCGATTCATCAGACCAATTTTGGCCTGCTGTCGTTGATGGACGACGTGGACACTGGCAGGTGGGCGGACGTTAATGTGGTAATTTTTAATAATTTTTTGGATTTTTTTATTAATTTTTTTCTTTTATTTTTCCTTTTCTTTTCTCCCTTCTGCCGCCTTGGACTGTCCTTGTGGTGGCCGACTCCAACCCGGCAAGGGCCGCCATGGCCTCACCAGCCATGGGTGAGGCTGGCCTCGCCCCAATCCAGGCGAAGCTGCCTTGCCTACAGCCGTGGGCGAGGGCCACGACCCCGGTGAGGGCTTCACAGCTCTTGCCTAGTGCCCTATTGCATGGTACCAATTCGGTCCTAAACTTTTTAATTAGACCAATTCAGTTTTAAACATTTTTATATTGGTACCAATTCAGTCCATATGGCCAATTTTTTAGCTAACCAGTGCTGATGTGGACACCGACACGTGGCCGGATGCTAATGTGGCAATTTTTAATAATTTTTTTTAATTTTTTTGGATTATTTTATTATTTTATTATTTTCTTTTTCTTTTCTTTTCTCCCTTCTTCCTCCTTGGACTATCCTTGCGATGGTCGGCTCCAGCCTAGGGAGGGCCACCATAGCCTCGCCAGCCGTGGATGATGCTGAGCTAGGCCCGCGACCCCAGCAAGGGCTTCACGACCCCTACCTAGTGGCCAGCGAGCCTCTAGCCTAGCGATGGCCACCATGGCCTTGCCCAAATCCAGGCGAAATCGCCTCGCCTGAGGCCTTGGGCGAGGCCAAGCGAGGGCCGAGACCCTTGCCGACCTCTAGTGAGGGCTTGGCTCACCAGGTGGCTGGCGAGCCTCACTGAAGGCTTGCCGATCACCACAAGGATAGTCCAAGGAGGAAGAAGGGAGAAAAGAAAAGGAAAAAAAGAAAATAAAAATTTCGAAAAAAAAAATTAAAATTTAAAAAAAAATCATTAAAAATATTGCCACCTCAACGTCTAGCCGATATCCACATCAGTGCCGGCCGACCAAAATTGACCAAATAGACTGAATTACTACCAATGTAAAAATATTTAGAACTGAATTGGTTCAATTGAAAAGTTTAGAACTGAATTTGTATCAATGCAAAAAATTTAGGACTTTTTTGGTACTTTTCCCACGCTCCCCCTTCCCCTTCTTCCTTCATGGTTGCTTCATCATTTCGGGGATAAGAAAACTTTCATTGTTCCTTTCGTTAATTTTTCTTTAATTGTGGTTGGAAAGGGTGCTTCTTTTTCCGCTCTCCTCACGTTTTCTCTTGAACATTACTAGCCTAACAGTACTGTTAATTAATGGTGTAATTCATATCACATGTTAAAAGAGCCCTAGTTCTTATTTTAAGAAAGAAATCTACTCATGTCAATCCAAGGTGGAGATCTAAAGGTGAAAAAGCAACCATTTCATTTAGAAAACTTACGGTAGTGTCACATCATTACCCGTCTGTCTTCCTTTCTGCCTTAAAAAGGAACATTCGGATCAAGCGATTGCAAAAAAAAGAAAGGACAAGAAATAAAAAAAAAAAAAAAAAAATGGTAAGATGCAATGGGATGTTAGCTACTCCAATAAGGAATTGTTTGAAAGCGAATCATCCATACTATTCTTAGGTACAACCTCGCATTTGCATCCACGTATCTATATCTTCTAACACCACTTCATTTTCCTATAGTTCTTTTGAAAATTGGAAGACATATTTAAAACTTTAAAAAAAATGAACTAATACCTCGAGAAATCTCAAACTGATGTACTTGTATCACATTTAACTCAAATCAATTTTCGTCACAAAAACTCAAACTAGTTTTTATATGATAAGAATTTTAAATTGATATACACGTACTGCATTTATCATTAAACCGGTACATCCGTATCACATTTGCCCCCAAAAAATCTCAAATTCTTCACAATTTGGTATAAATGTGACATGATTTGGATTTTTTTATTACACAAAAATTTATAAGTGTACTGATTTGAGACTTTAATGGCATAAAAATTAATTTTGGGGAAGTTGTTAGTAGCTTTGGCTCTTAAAAAGAATTGCAAAAAGACTTCTGACTAAACAATTCTCTCTCCCCCCCCCTCTCTCTCTCTCTCTCTCTCTCTCTCTTTAACGAAGCAGCCTTTCATTAGCAACGGATGAACATGAATCACTGGACGAGAGCGAACTCCAGATTATACAGACACCCCTTTTCAAGCGCCACTCAGATGGGAAACACAACAAAAAGAAATTAGATGCTCTGCTCTGCTCTGCCCTGCCCTGCTCTGCTTATTAAAGTAGACGAAGGATCGTGAGAAATCAACTCCCGGAGAAGTTCTCACGAACTGAATATCCTCGGACTCAGACATCTGATCATCAGAATCAATCATTTCCATCATTATTTCGTCAGAGATTTCTCCCCGGGACGCTGTATCAGTTACAATCCTCAAATTTGACAGAGACGTACACAGGTTGAGAGAGAGAGAGAGTATGACATCGCTCTAAACCAAACCCCGATTCGACATGACTCGGATTCACTAAGTTGCATATGGAATAAACAGAAACAGTCTTTAGTTTCATCAGCAACGGTGATGCTCGCCGGGCAGAGGAAGGACTTACGCAACTCCCACCGTCTTCTTCTTCTTCTCGGCTCGAACCGGTTCAGCGCAAGTGGCGGAGGAGCAAAAACAAGAACCCAGGGCAAAACAAACCCAATTCACAACGCGGTCCCACATCATCCTCTTCACCAGCCTCCTCTTCGCCGGAACCACCCCTCCTCTCTTGGCTGAGAAACCCGCCTCTGTTCCTGCCGCCGCCGTCCTCGTCTTTGCCTCCTCCGAGACGCGCGACGCCTTCCCTCTAGCGTCGCCATGACTCTCGCTCTTCTCCATCGCTCTCGATCACAGTTCTCTGCGATGGATCTCTTCCTTTCTTGAGAAAGTACAAGCGCCTTTAACTCTCTCTATCTCTCTCTCTGATCTCTGCTCTTTGGATTGGTTATATAAAGAAAAACGGCGAGAAGCTGCCTGGGACCCGAAGGGTGATGGGGACGGACAGCGAGAGGGGAGGGAGCAGGGAGGAAGTTGCTTTAGAAGGGAACAATGTCGGCTCCTCCTCGGAAATCGAATGCTCCCTTCGGGGCCCACCTCCCCGTGGACGTGCCACGCAGGAACCGGGGACCACTGAACCTGAAGAGACGGTCGGTGGTGGGGACCCCTCGTTCGTTTTTACCCAGTTCGATGCCGTTGGTCGTTCTTCGCAGAAGTTCACGTTCTTCTTCCTCAGAAATTCGACGTGCCGAGGGGGTCGCCGGCACGAAATGGTGGGAAGCAAAGTCTCTCGGTCGGAGAGAGAGAGGTCAGACGATTTTTGTCCCGATATAACATTAGCTCCGGCAGGGGAGATATGAAGAAATTTCGAAAAGCATTTTGAAGACGAAGCCACGAGCATCCTAGAGTCTCGCACATAGTATTAGTGACGGACGTTAGACTTAATGTAACTTATTTACTAGTGTGGATGCTAGTAGACCTTTGAACTTGTTTTCTGAAAGTATAACAAAGTATAATGATGGAAATCAATATTTTTCTTTTTAACATTACTCATTCATGATTTCACTGATTCATCATGTCTACGAATTATTAGAAAAACTCACAAATAATAAAAATTAATTAGTCTAATTGAATTGACTTTTACTTTTGTTCCTTTTACCTTATCAAAATTTTGCGACACTTGTGCCTGAACTTTTTATAAGCTGGAACATTTGAAACTTTTACTAAATATAGAGGCTGACATGTAAATTCACATACAATTTTCTCATACTCTTTAGAAACCTAATTGACTTTATATATTTAGACGGGAAATTTCAAAAAGAAAAATTGCTTTTGCTCAAACTCAAACAAACAAGCACTTCGCTTGAGTCTCCTCTCCCCTGAATAGTAACTAATGATACAACTTTTTTCTCTATTTTCTTTTTTGATAAGTCAAGGCTACAAATGTGGAGATCAAACTACTTAGAGGCCCCCATTCCCGACTTCTTTATATCAATACACAAGTAGTATAAAAAGAAAAATTCCTTGGGAATGCAAGCTATGTCAATTTTGTAACAAGAAATGGGTCTGAAGTACGGGTGGAGTCAAGTCGAGTGGACACATCATTAAGCCCAAGCTTAACTCAATTCATAAGGTCATTGATTTGAAATTCAACTCGAGCTCGATCAAAAACTAAATTTCTAGCTCGACTCGACTTGACTTAGTTTGATTACAATTAATTTTTTTTTTGCAGAAAAAAAATAAAAACTCGAGCTTAAGTTCTAAGTTTAAAAGCCTTGAATACTATGTAGTTTCATATATTTGCATACCCATTTTTACAGTAATTAAATATTTGACACGATTGAGCTTAATTAGGCTCTTGCATGCTGGTCAAGCAAATACTTCAGTAGTTCAAGCTTGACTCGAAATCATCTCAAGTTACTTCACTCACTTTCACCCTAGTCTAAGGAATTGGTTAAAGACCCCTTTATTCACGCTATTATTGCACGCATCTAGTGACTATTGATTGCGACCCAATTATTAACTCAAGTTTTTCTATGGATGAGAAAAAAATTGTGAAGAAGGGCGCCCGCCGCTAGCGACTTGCTTTGACTTTTATCATAAGGGTTTATCCAGTATTACATGATATTCAATTTAAGTCGAAACTATTCTATACCTTGACTTATAGGGCTAAGATTGGGGGCATATTTATCTTCGCCCCTACTCAAGTCCTGAATGACGGCGAATCGACATAAGAACCTTAAAATCTCATGAATTTTATATGCCGTGTGAGCTCATGGTACCAAGGCATTTACTTCCACTTTCTCCCCCGCTTCTCTCACTCATCCTTACGCCTTCATCGCGACGTCATCACTCTTCTGTCAGCAGATCTGTCTTCAGGCATGTGTCGGCCTACGCTCTACGCTGGTTCCAAGACTCATTATTGTTCTTCCTCCATTTCTTGAGGGATAAAACGTCGCCCACAAGTTTCGCCAATCTGGCGCCGGCGGGAGCCCCCCCGTTAAAGGTCTTTTCCGGCTTTGTCCGAAAGCAGAAATCTCTCTCTCTCTCTCCGTGGCTGTTGTCTCTGCTAGTTCCGTGCGAGTGCACCAAAGTTGTTTCCTTTTTTTCATTCACAGATGCGTAAGTTCGGGTTCAAAGATATGGAATTCGACGAGGAGGATGATGATGTTTTGGCTGTCGCAACCCAAATGCTCTGTTTTATCCCCTCCCAATACCGCCGTTCCTTTCTTTCTTCTCTCTTTCTGCGTGATCTTTTTCTGCATGTTCACTAGACCCACGAATGACGCAGAAAGGGAAGGGGGGAAATACGAACGGAAAAAGGTTCATTCGAAAGTCCCATGTTATTACCGGGAAATGAAACAGAGCTAGGAGATGTCTGTAACCTCCGGAAAAGGAAAAGGACAAGGAAAAGGGAAAAGCAGCGAGTTAATTTAAGTAAGTCTGAGATTCCCTGAAAGCCAATTCTACACATGACAACAAGAACAACAACAAGAAATTTACAAATATAAAGTTTAAAAATACGTAGAATCGCGAGCAGGCGATTAATGCTTTGGCAGGGCAAAGATCCTCTTGGTTGGTGGTGGAACCACCGTCTCCTTCTTCTTCTTCTGGGTCACGCAAGAAGCAGCAAAACAACTCACGGCGCGATCCCACATCATCCTCTTCACCGATCTCCTCTTTGGCGGGATCAACCCTCCAGGTTTCCTGTACTTCCCGAACCCTTCGGGTTCTTTCGCATATTCCTCCGCCATTTCTTCCGTCTCCTCCTCTGCTCCTCCTCTGAGTTGCCCTTTCTGAATCTCTCGGCGAATGAAGCTGATCTCCTCGGTTCTGATCACTCTCTGCAATTGAATGTGGTGGCTGAGACTGAAGAAGCCTTCCCTCCTTTTCTTATATGCGAAGGGAAGGGCAAGTTGGGAAGAGATACTTCCTTTTATTTTTTCTTTCCTCTTTTTCTTTTTTCTCAATTTCAGAATACTTGAAAGAAGGTGCGCTCCCTCGTGATCGCAACGCGACACGGTGTGTCGATCCATATTTTGGATCTACCCATTTGCCCTCAACAGTCCTTAACGTGTTCTACATAATTAAAATATTCCATTTCCTTACTTTATGTTTTATCTTTTATTTGCTTTTGCTTTTCTAATGACATGCATGGTGAATTATTTGGACGCTCGTTGTCAGATTCGTTTTAGTACTAATAAAAAGGGTGAATGAGGCATATTTAGCGCTACTGATGCTCAATTAAGGTTTTTTAAGAGTCTCGCACTCATTACGGAATATTCGGTTTGTGCCATAACTATTCCATACTATTCATGACCCAAAAATCTGAAATTGGCAAGCTCATCATATCTTGTCACAAACTAGAGTTTTTCAAGGTGCAAAAGGCCAAGGAGGTAGCCAAGATGATTGGGCTAGTCGTAAAATTTCTAACCATCTAGGGTTTTCTAGGGTTCCTTAGAATATATTATGGATATCATGGCATCATATACTCTTATTCTAAAACATTCTAATTGATGAAAGTAGCTGGTAAATGGAGATATTGGATCTTCAACTCTAAATCGCGAGGAGGTTTACGGCTGAAATTTGAGGAACTTATCTAGAGGTGAGCAATTTTAGATTTTCACGTTCCGCATGGATTTTAGAACGTACCTATCGGAAACGATTCCTTACTTTCACAAGTTTCAGAGTCAATTGCAGGATCCATTCAAGAATCGGCCAATTTTTTTTTTTCATTTTAGTTAAGCAAAATGAAAGTGAACGCAATAACAAAAATGAAAATTTGCCATTTGTCAATAGCTACAACAAACATATATTCTAGTCTTGTCTTTTTTTTTTTTCTTCTTTTTTAAGGTTAAGTCGTCCCCAGCTACTTCAACATTAAAAAGGAAACATAATACAGCTGCTGAGCATGTTGAGGTTTACTTTGGAGGCCTATTTTGACTAATACCATATGAAAAGATTCATTTTAGAAGACACTAAAGTAAATGAATCATCTGACACCCCCCCCCAACCCCCAAAAAAAAAGTGAAAGAATCATATTTGTACGATAATCTTAAGAAGGGTGCCTTCCTTTTTTTGCAGGTTTTTTTTTTTTTTTTTTTTTTTATATGGAGAATAGTCTGGTATTTTGATTTCAAGATCATACATATCCTAATTTCTTAGTTGAATGATGCTAGGTAATGGGTATACTGAGATGGTTTCCAGACTTAGTATACTAAGTGACGCGGCAATCTCATAATCTTTGATGAGTCTTGAACATGACCCACCCATCTCGGTATGCCAAATTACTCGGTATACTCATTTTTTATACCACTCTTAGTATACTTCACATATTTTATGACACCAAGCAGATTTATGTATGTTTGACATATGTTTCTCAGTCCCTCCAGGAATCGTGAACTAAGAACCAAACTAGGGCTCACTAGAACTTGGAACCAGACCATTAGGAATAGAATCCTTTTAATAATTTGCTAATGTAATCATTCTAATTAATCTTGGCTAGCAATTACTAACATAAATGTTGGCCATCCTAGTTAGCATGGCCAAAACTGATGTGGACAATTTTTACAATTTATTTATTTTTACTTTACCTTTTCTTCCTTCCTCTATCGGTCACTGTGCCTTAGTGACAGCTAACAACGAGCCACGGGAGAATGCTGGCCTCAAGCGAGGCATGATCTTGCTAGATCCCAACGAGGTTGAGCTCGCTCGAGGCCAATGAGGTCAAGTCTTGTCCCAACAAGCTCTAGCCTTAGCGTCCTTAGGCAAGTTTTAAGCTTGCTAGAGTCCAGTGAGGTTGAGCTCGCTCGAGGCCAACAAGGCTAATGAGACTCAAGCTTGTTGGGATCAAGCGAGATGGAGCTTTGTTGGCCTTAGATTAGCTTAAGCCTCACTGACCCTCTTTTGTGACCAGTCATCAGTCGTTGCCAAGACTCAGTGACTGGCAGAGGAAGAAAGAAAAAAGAATATAATAATATAATATAATATAATATTAAAAATACTATCGATGTTAGCGTTAGTTGTGTCACGTTCAACGACTGATATTCATGTTAATAATTTCTAGTCAAAATTAGTTAGAACCACTAAATTAACATATTATCAAAAGGTTTGAGCCTCAATTAGCACAATTGACAAGTTTAAAGCTCAATTAACACAAATATAATAATTTTATGATCTTTTTTTATAATTTTTCGAGTCAACTCACAATGCCTATTTATCCATGAAGTGTATTTTATTAATGTTAGGTGGAGTTTGTGATGACATTAAAACAACGCTTGTGGGGTCCTACCTTGGTGCCCTCTAAATCCACATTTGGCCTTGGCTTGAGGTGACTTCTTGTTCCAATTCCAGGAATTTTCAGAGGAGAAGAAAAGCTTTTTAATGGATTGGAGCGAAGAGATTTCCATAGAAAATTGGCAGAGAACGCGAGTGCGTAAACCCAGAAAAATTGGATCGTTCAGGGTTGTGCTAATCGAACAGAAAACTATGGCGCATATTAGATATCTCAATCAAGGATTTCATGACATCGATACCCCTGTATTCCTTCCGTTTCTAGATAAATATTTGCGACTCGATGATTGCTCGTGCAAAAAAATATTTGACACGAACGATGTACGTGATGAAACTACAGTTAGTAATCCTAGAATTACTAAATTAAATCGTTGGTCAGCCCCAAGTCTTCTGGTCATTAACCGCACGACGGTTCGCATCCTTTTGGGGACAAAGGGAACAAAAGCACCCTTCCCGGCGGTGGCTTCACTGGAGTTGGAAAAGGCGCTTCTGTTTCTTCTCGCCTCCGTTCTCTTTCCCTTTTCTGCCATAGAAAAACGAGCAGAAATATCACGATCCGATGGCGTGCTAGCTTTTGCGCTGAAAGGAAAGGCTCCGCTTGAGAACGAATGGTCACCAGCCTGCTTTCTTTCCCCATTCCGCCTTAGAAAAAGGTGGAGGGAAACGGTACTGCCCGATGGATGTTAGCGTTCGCTTTCGGGCTGAAAAAGAAAGGTTCTTTTTTTTTTTTAAGAGATTGTTGGAAAGCGGTCGTGCATGCTTTGCTCCAGCACCGCCCACCATTTATATTAATCAATGATTGAAATGTATCCACGTCTTTGCGTATAATGTTATGGAACTGGTTCCATGATATGGACCGGATTATAATACTACTTATTTCTACTGTAGAATACGTACTTCCCGTTTTTCGTTTAGGTCTTTCGAATGACGAGGAATAGTTCTAACTTAAATAAATTACAAAAAGAATTCTGACGAACAAATTCTCTCTCTCTCTCTCTCTCTCTCTCTGCGATCGAAGGCGGCCTATAGATGAACAAAAATACTCAACGAAAGCAAACCCCGCGGAATACGGATGTCGTAAATGCGCATCGAACATGCACACAATTCTCTCCGGTTAACTGAGAATACCCTTTTCTCAAGCGCCAATCTGATGGGGAACAGAAGAAAAACAAATTGAATGCTCTGCTCTGCCCTGCCCTGCTTTTGAAAGCAGACGAAGTATCGTGCGAAATTAACTCCGGGACAAGAATTTGCCACAAAATCAATCATCCAGATATTGAAAATCGAAATCACTCATTTTCATAACAAATCATGAGAAGTTCTTCTCTGGGACTTAGTATTTCTCACAATCCCCACATTAGACAGCGACCACAGAGACAGAGACACAGAGAGAGAGAGAGAGAGAGAGAGAGAGAGAGAGTATCATATTACTCTAAACAAAACCTCCACTGAACATGACTCAAATTCACGAAATTGCAAATGGAATTAACAGAAACAGTCTTTAGTTTCATCGGCAACGGTAATGCTTTCCGGGCAGAGGAAGGACTTCTGCAACTCCCACCATCGTCTTCTGGGCTCGAGCCGGTTCAGAGCGCACGCGACGGAGGAGCGTAAAAACAAGAAGCTTAAGCAGAGCAAACACAATTCACAAACCGGTCCCACATCATCCTCTTCACCAGCTTCCTCTTCGGCGGAATCACCCCTCCTTTCTTGGCTCTGAAACGCGCCTCCGTTCCTTCCGTCGCCGTCTTCGTCTCCGCCTCCTCCATGGCGCACAACACCTTCTTCCCTATGGCGTCCCCATAACTTTCGCACTTCTCCATCCCTCTCAATCGCAGCTCTCCGCGATCGATCTTTTCTCCTCTCGAGATAATGCGAGCGCCTTCAACTGTCTCCCGGCTCTCTTCGCTCTGTGGTTTGGTTATATAAAGCTAAAAAGAAGGGAAAAGGAGTTGCCCGGGAATCGGAAGTGGGTTTCTTACGGATGGAGACAGCGAGAGAAGGAGCACGTTGCTTCCAAGGATGGACACGTGGCCGCCAAACAGTCGATGTTGGACTACAGCTTTCGCTCCAGCTTTTACATATCTTGTGCAGGGAAATGTCGGCTCCGTTAATACATATTCGGGCCCCGCTCACGCCACGTAGGAAAATCCTGTAGGTGGTAGGGTGGGGACCACCCGTTCTTCAGACAACTTGATGCCGTTTGAGTTCTTTGTGGAAATTCATGTTCCTGTCCCCTAGAAATTCAGCGTGTCGAAAGACTTTGCCCCCCATAAAAAGATTTAACTTTGGGAGTGGGGTGGCGATGTGAAGAAATCATGAAGAGTTTTATAGGGATTATAAAATTTCCATTTATAAAAATACCATATAAGTGGACTATTATGACAATTCAAATTGCCATCATATTCTTAATTGAGTTTTTGAAAACGCAATATCAAGTATAAATCTATCACTAGCTACTAGATGAGGTGTTCATAATTTGTCCATGAGTCACAACAGTTAGGCAATGTGTACCCCAGCGTTATTGATAGTGAGAAAATACTAAGGTTGAAACCAACGGAGGTTTGACTTAATTGAACTAATTTACTCAATTATCCAGAGTACACTTAGAGTAGTTGTTAATACAAATAAGAGACGACACTTAGCTTGCTTGATGAGCTTCACATTTGAGCTCGACTCAAATAAATCTTTCTATAAAAAAAAATCATAAACTCCAGCTTAAGCTCACCTAGAGCAAAATCTTTTACAATAAAGAAGATTTTAGCGTGGATGCAAGTAGGACTTTGAAATTGTATTTGAATGCTCAACAAATTACAATGACGAATATGTCTCTTCTATGCATATTTGCCGGTGTCGTACTTAAGTCTTGCTAAACTCGTGCATGGTAGTTATAGGTGCATAATCTAAATTATGTGCCTTAAATTTGATGGATAGCTTCGATATTCGTGTTATTGTAGTCAAACAGCCTATAACAATAGGTAAGAAAACTCGGTCTAAGCAACTATTTAGTGCCTAGTAAATGTTTTTTTTTGTCGGAAACCGATTTGATTGAAATTCGGAATGGTCCTAATGTTAGGAAAAATTCCAAGAAACGGGATGTGGAAAACAAGCAAAAAAAAATCAAAAATAAGAAGGAACAAGTAACACACAAAAGAACAACCGCACCGTTATTGTCCAGAAGATGTGACTAACCACCTAACCGGCTCGTTCCTCCAAAATCCAAGAATCGAAGGTACTCTGCATCACATTATATTAGTTCTCAAGAAATTTTAAGGACGCAACCAACCAATCGATTTTTGGACTTTCACAGCATCCACGTAAGTCGTGACGTATGCAATAATTGCACGACTGGTCGATAAATTTTCATTATATTTATAATACAATTTCTAAATTTTTAATTTTGTTCGGTGTGATTTGTAAATTTTATCCCTACATGCTGTAAGTCATCAACTTTAAATTTGTTTAATGTGATTTTGGACTTTTGGTAATTATTCAATCTAGTTGCTAGATTATATGAAAATATCCAATATTATTTTTTCATTAATTCAAGTATTAAATATTTTCATATAATTCAAAACTATACTGAATATGTACCCAAAGTTAATGAATCACATTAAACAAATTAAAATTTTAAAGGTCGCATTCCACATTAAGCTAAAGTTTGAAGACCACATTGCACAAATTTGAAATTCACATACTTCGTTGCATATTTGACCAAAGTTCAAGAATCATTTATGTTTTTTTTTTTTGGGGGGAGGACAAATTGATGGGAGCATGAGTGTTGTCATTGGCATAATACCTACACAAAAATTGTTGCATTACTTTAGATTCTACGTCTATCTCATAAATTGAGCATGGATAAGTTAAAGGCACTTGGTTAATTTGCTCATGATCATGATCTTCCTTATGGGTTTATGTAGTCAAAAGATTTGTGATTAAATTGGCAAATCATCAAAAGTTTTAGGACTAAATTGACATGATTTTGAAAGATTTAGGACCAAATTCACCAATTGAAAAGTTTAACAGATTTTTTATTTATAGTAGTTTGTACATAATTGATGAGATTTAAATGAGTTCATCCAATTCCTAAACTGCAAATTCTTGAATGCTCTAGCCAATTATGCAAACCTAGAGGGTTCTCGATCTATCTCATATCCAAGTAACAAATTCATTTCCATGTTTGTATTTGACATGTCGTACCAAATTCTTAGTTCATCGAGTTATGTTATGATTTTGAGGATGAATTTTGTTGATTGCCTAGTTACAACTTCAATATTATACCCCACCCGATACCGTATCAGGTGGCCTCGTGCATGAGGGAGAGGAAGGTGGTAGGGGAATGTATGAGGGATCGACGAGGGGTCGGGGGTCACGGGCGAGGTTGAAGACCGTAAGCGAGAGTAATCGTTGTCAAATATTGGGACGGCGGCAAGGAGGGGCCGGAGATGGGCGGCTGAGGGCGACAAAGGGGTGGTGATTTCTCTTGTTTTGGTTAAGCTCACACATAATTTTTCAAAATTTAGCCAGTATAAGAATTACGAAACTTCCGAGTGCGTTCCTTGCTCAAAGATAAGTGAAAAATAACTGGACGGCCTCCAATTATTTGACTACTTTCTATGCTTTTGCCTGCCCAAAAGACTTGCTTAGATTTTCGAGGCTATCATTCGCCACTCATTACCCACTACCACTAATGTGGACTTGCCTGACCACTCCCCCACTTTTTTCTTTTCTCCTTTTTAATGAGAATTTTAGAAATTATTCTTGTAATTTATTATCAATTTGAGTTCGTATTGGTGAGACCCCTCTCTCAGATGAGCGGGGCCTTGGGATGACGTGGCTATACTGAACCTAACACATTGAGAACTGATCCGATTAACAAGCAAAACAAAGAGCAAAGGAAATTTTGTAATTTGAGTCGAGACTATAATTAAATAGATCCATAGACAATGTACGGAAGTATACCAATGGAGGTCCACGAGAAAAAAAAATGAAAGAGAAGCAAAAGTTTATTTTGTAAATCACTTTGCCTTTTGAAGCATTAGCAAGATTTCCAGGATTTGTACTTTCACATTAGATGAATATTACATATTGAAACCTTTTGCACAAAGTATATGCAGCAAAATATTTGGTCGTACAGTTCATCTATCAACCCCATTAAATTTAAGTAGTGATCGAGAATGGTCATCCTTTTTGCTAGAGATATCATTACATGTCAAGAATTTTAATCTAATAGATGAGAATGCATATAGATAAATAAATTATTGGTGCACTAAACAAATGTCCTCGCACCATTTATGGAGATTCTTTTTTTTTTTTTTTGGTCAGTCCATTTATGGAGATTAGAATTATGCGGAAGAGAGAATCATGTAATCTTTGTATATATATGTATATATTATAATGGAGAGTATACGAAGCAATAGGTGGCTATAGTGACAAGATAATCAATTAGGATCAATCATGATATGCACAATCAATAGAGAAAATTTTCTTTGTAAAAGAATTCCGTCACCTTTGATGTCTTAGCATATAGTTATTATAATAGATCGACGCGAGGAGGCTTACAAAGACAGTCTTCCCAGTGGACAGCACTTTCGAAGAACATTCCCTGAAAAGCCGACTACCAGTAGAATGGCGTAAAGTTAGGATGGGAATCTTTGGTTTCTGCTAGAATTATGTCTAGTACCCAAGAATATAAATTTTAGGGCTCATTAAATCTATCTTTTTCTTAACTTTTTATTCTTTTTCCTCAAATTCTTCGGCTCATATAACTTAGCTTCAGTACCGAACTCTCTGTAAAGCTTTTAAAACATGAAATGTGAATATGTGAACTTTTTAGTTTAAGATATAAAAAAAAAAGAGAGCGTTCACCATATATAAAACATATTCCTTAAGAAAATGACAGGAGGCAGAGAGGCTTGGAGTCACAAAACAATTTCTCGATTGGACCAATTTGCAGTACAGCCAGGCATGCCTTTCTGTCGCCAAATAAATTATTTTTATAAATATCATTTTAAAATGAAAATATTCGAATAAATAAAATGATTTTTATTTTTATTTTTACGAATAAATTAAAAAAATCCTTAAAAATAAATAAATATCATTTTATTTTTAAAAATAAATAAATTTCATTTTTTCATTTTTATTTTTTATTTTTAATTTTTATTATAAAAATTATTTTTATTTTTAATAAATAAATAAATTTAATAAATTTAATCGAAATAAATTTATTTATTAAAAATAAATTTATTTATTAAAAATAAATTTAATTAAATATCATTTTATTAAAAAAATAAATAAAAATAAAAATATTCATTTTATTCATTTAAAAATAAAAATTTATTTATTTTTAATAAATTTACTTTTTATTAAAAATAAATTTAATTAAATATCATTTTATTAAAAATAAAAATAAAAATATTCATTTTATTCATTTAAAAATAAAAATAAATTTATTAAAGTAAATTTATTAAAAATAAATAAATTATTTTTATTTATCATTTTATTTTGAGTTTATTAAAATAAATTTATTAAATTTATTAAAAATAATTTATGTATGATAAATAAAAATAAATTATTTTTATTTGTCTTGAGTGTTTTGCCAAATAAATTTTTTCGTAAAATAAAAAACATAGAATAAATAAAATAAATTTATTTTTATGGATATTTTTATTTTATTTTTATGATTTATTTTATTTTATTTTTTTGTTAATAAATCATTTTTATTTTTTTATTTTTTTTTTTATTAAAGGTCGTCTTGGCCGTCGTCACCGCCGCCGTCCGAAAGGAATAAATTTTGTGTCGATATCAAACGAATTTTATTTTTAGAGTAGAAATTTCGTGTCGTTATCAAACGGTTATTTCGCTAAACTCTTCTACAGAAATAGAAATGAAAAATGCATTTTCCTTAAACTATTTCTAACAAAATGGCACAATACGCGCGCGCCCCTGGAGTCACAAAACAATTTCTCGATTGGACCAATTTGCAATACAGCCAGGCATGCCTTTCTAGCTTTTAATGGTGAATTTTTCACCCAGTGACATAATTGTACAAATTATTCAATAGATCTAATACATATCCTAAACTAAATCCAAGCCATCATATTTGATAGGATTCCCATGTAATTTCACTTGAAATATATCATTTTTAATGGTCTAGTGAATTCAATTTAGTATGTGTACATTATGACTTTTTTTCCCAAAAGCAAGGCTTAGTATTTGTAGTAAATTTTAGTCCTTTAAAGATGAGAGAGGATAAAGATGGAATAGACTTATTGGCGGAATCCTGCTTGACCATACAATATGGTGAAGAGTTTATAGAGCCCGACAAACCGGTCAATTTTAAGAACAGCCAAATCAACTTATAGGCCACTCAAGTCATGCATGCGTATCTAATGTGGGACACACAATTCACATCAACCTATCATATTCCAGCGCACATCCCGGGAGATTCCCCCATCAACAATGGGCCCTTTTACTTACTGTTAGAGAATTTTTATTTTTAATTTTCATATATACAATCATAGCGTAAAGAGTCAACGTAATTAATTTAGTCGGATCGCTATCAAGTATCCACACTAAATAAATGAAAGATACTTCTACTTGCTTAAATATTTTAATGAGCAAAAGGGTGAGATGCTCAGCACAAATACTCTTTGTGGGCATTATCTTAAGTGTTCTTTAATACTTGCTTTGGAATGTTCTGTTTGATTAAAGATCGCTCAATTTACTTGAAATTAAAAGGTCGTTTGAGGCCTACAAGCCCATTACTGTAACCCTATCAATGTCAAAACTGATAGGAGATCTCTTCACACATTGTAACAAATGTTCAAGATATAAGTTAGACGGAAGTTCTATACAATAAATGGATCACGTCCCATTCTTTTCTCTCTTTTTTAATCATGAAATAGCCTACCTACGATGTCGTAATTTAGATAAGATGAGAACTAAAGTCAAAACAGATAACACAGTCGGGATATTTTGTCTCATTTAAGACTCGTGAGAACAACGTAAATCAAAAGGGGTCCACTCGCGACATTGCTTCCGTGGTTGGACCCTGATGTCGGCTGCCGGCGCACGTTGTGCTCGTTTTCCTAATTTCATAAGGAAATGACACGTCATCATGGACGTGATCCTCCTCCTCTTCAAGATTTCCCATCATTCTTAAAAGTTTTGCTGTACCCACTTCCCATGCGCTGCAAAAGATCGTGTGGATGCTCGCCATTTTCAAAAAAGGAAAAGGCAGAACACAATCAAGGCCAAACCCCAAGGCCAAACCCCACTTATAATCCATTTTTTTTATTTGGGCCGTACGCTCATGATCCATTGAAACGCTGTAAAATGGCGACTAATCCGACATAAAAATCCTTGAAAAGCAAAATAGCTCATCTGCCGATCTTATGCCTTTCTCGCGACGTCATCGCCTCACGTCACGGATTTGTCTCAAAGCTGGCGACGGCCTTGACGTCACGCCCGCACTTCCGAGGTTTCAGATCTGCTGCGCACTGAAGAAAGTAAGTCGAGACTTCTTTTTCATTTGCTGTTTTTCTTTTTCATTTTTTTAGTTGTGGGGGGTGTTAAAACGTCGTCCACAAGTTTCGCCAATCTGGCGTCGGCAGGAGCGCCTGAGACGGTCGTTTCCGGCCCTGTCCGAAAGTAGATTCTTTTTCCCCTCAATTTCTTTTCGGACCTTAAATTTTATTTCTCCCTTGAAAAATAAGGCGTCCGCCTAAAAAAAGAAAAGGGTAGAAATCTATTCTACTGATTACTCGGATTTCCTCATTATTGATTTGAATTTCACGCGAGAGAGCTCATGAGCAAATTTTCGAGCATGTTAGCTCCAAAAACTAACCCCAACCTTCAGGGAAGAAAATAAGTTTCTGGCAATTGCACGGTTTCATTTAAGGTTTCTGTGCTGCCACCATCTCCAGATTTAACGAACCTCAACAACTAGTCAAAACGACATCGCCAGCCTCTGCCCAGAGAAAGCAAAACGACACCGACTCTCTCTCTCTCTCTCTCTCTCT
Organism: Eucalyptus cloeziana; assembly: GCA_014182715.1. Taxonomy (NCBI): domain Eukaryota; kingdom Viridiplantae; phylum Streptophyta; class Magnoliopsida; order Myrtales; family Myrtaceae; genus Eucalyptus; species Eucalyptus cloeziana. The sequence goes on from CM024639.1 coordinate 29,462,833, forward strand.
CTATATATATATATATATATATCTGTTGCTCCTGCTACTTTCCGTGCCAGAGCACCAAGATCTTTTATTCACATAGGCATAAAAACCCAGGTTTGCTTCTTTTATTTATTTATTTTAGCATAGGATAAATTCGGGTTCAAAGATGCCGAATTTGTGGAGGACGACAGTATACCAACTAAAACGACCCGATTCTCGTTATCCCCTCCCAAGATCCCCGTTCTTTTTCTTTTTCTTTTTTTCCCGTTTCTGCATGCTCCGTTGCACCCAGCATTAACGACTTCACCAACTGGTCCAAACGACATCACCAACCAACCTCTGCCCAGAGAAAGAAAAACGACACCTAATGTCTCTCTTCTTTCTCCCTCCCTCCTTCCCTCTCTCTCTCTCTCTCTCTCTCTCTCTCTCTCTGTGTTGTCTCTCCATGTTCCGTGCGAGAGCACCGAGTTCTTTCCTTTCTGCATTCACAGATGCATAAACCCAGGATTGTTTCTTTATTTCTTTTTCTTTTTTTGCTGTAGCATGAATTCCGGTTCAGATATACCGAATTTGCGGAGGACGACAATATTTTAACTAGCACGACCCAATTCTCTGCTTTATCCCCTCCCAAGACCGCCGTTCGTTTTCTCTGTTTCTGCATGCTCTGTTTCCGCATGTTAACTAGACCCATGACTGATAGCAAAAGTGAAGGGGGGATTCGAGAGAAAAAAAGGAAAATTGGAATTCCCATGTTTACCCAGAAAGTGCTGAAAGTTGATAAAAGCTAGAATTGTGGGGCGAGAGTCACACCTGGAAATGAAACCGAACTAGGAGACGAAAAGCTGTATCCCCCGGAAAAGGTGAAAAGCTGAGGCCATCCCAAGAGAAGAAAAGGGTAAAAGGGAAAAGGAAGAGCGGCGAATCGATTTAAGTAATACTAAGATTTCGTGAATGCGAATTACACAGAACAACCGCAACAGCAGCAGCAGAAACAAGAAGAAATTTAAAAAACAAGAAACGAAAAGCCTAGAATCGCGAGCAGGCGATTACTAATTTGGCAGGGGAACGATCCCCTCGACAGGCGTCGGAACCACCATCTTCTTCTTCTGCTTCTTCGTCTTCTTTTTCTGGGTCTGAAGTGCTTGAGGAGGAGACGAAAAGCAAGAAGCAACAAGACAGCTCACGGCGCGATCCCACATCATTCTCTTCACCGATCTCTTCTTCGGGGGGATCACTCCTCCGGATTTCCTGAGCCTCTCGGACTCGGGCTCTGCAAATTCCTTCGCCAGTCCTTCCATCTCCTCCTCTGCTTCACTTCTCCGTCGCCCTCTTCGAATGCCGTGGAGGGCGAAGCTGATCTCTCCGATTCCCGATCACTCTCCGCGCTCCCAAATGGGAATGGTTGGAAATTGGCGAAGCCTTCCCCCACTTTTTATATGCAGAGGGACGGGCAACTTGTCCTCTCTCCTTTTTCCCAACACAGGACAGAAGAAGCACTCTCTCACTCTTGCGTGATGAGGGCCGGCACAGGGCGTGTGTCGACCTAGACGTCGTACCTACCTGGGCACTTACGTTGCCTTGCCAATGTGGTCCCTTTTACTCATTTGCTTATCTTGTATTCTGCTTTTGCTTTTCCCATGACACGCACGGTGAATTATTTCAACCCCTCGTCAGATTCGTTTGCTTCCACTACGTTCTTATTCAGATAAATGAAAAATGTGAGCGACCACGATCTCCTTCGGATTTGTTTTTGTGGCTGTTATCACAAGAGTTTACACCAATGTTCAATTTGTGTCATAACTACTTCATCTCACTTGCAATCCGAAAGCCTAAGGTTGGCAAGTCCGTCATCACGTGTCATGGACTAGATGCTTTCAAGGCACAATAGGTCAAGGAGATAGCCAAGATGATAGATATGCCTCAAACAATTTAGGCTTCTAAGATTTCCTTAGGGTTCTCTACCGATTTACTTTAGCTTTTTCAGCTTGAAATACCTAAAATTTTCATGATGTAAATATGAACATCTAGATCGATGTATAATTTGACTTGTATATGGTAGTCTAAGTATTGATGTGAAAGTAGAACATTGCTCGCCTTTAGATAAGATATCCAAACTAACCTCACTCTCTATTGCTTTGGCTCTTCAATGGATTTCGAGATGGACATCTGAGCTAATTCATTTAATTGTGATTTGGATTGTATCAATAAGTGCTCCGAGAATAATCTTTAATAAGATTCACGTGACCACTTGCCCCCCACCATCTATCAAAGAATCATGATGAAGTGGTTCCGTGTAATATGATATAAATTTCATGAAAGTTTTGACTTTGCGAACCTTAGTAGATCATTGCGTTTATGCTATTTCTTTTTTCGCTGGCCAATGATATAGAGATATCAAAATACATGTGATGTCACATAGGAATATGACATCCCCTACTTTGCCCTCTCGCTTTTCTCTCTCTTGTCTTCTTTATTATGGAAAAGTTGTTGTCACTCCACCGGATGGAGCCTAGTGGGGAAAGCAAGAGGGACACGACACGTCGGTTTGGAGTCCAAATTGGAAGGTTGGGGAGTGGGGTGCATTCCATGAAATTGAAATCCCAATCTCAACATTGAGGACTTGTGCTAATCAGATGTACTATCAATTTGCCTAAAATGACAGATACAATCTAATCCAATTGTTGCTAGTATGTTGAGAAAACCGTAGTTGACGATATAACGTGTCAATTCACAATGTCTATATATCAATGAAGTAGCTTCTGTATGTTAAGTGGAGTTTGTGACTAGATGAAAACAATCCTTTGGGGGGGGTGGTCCTACCCTGGTGCCGTCTACATCAACATCTAGATTTGGCTTTGCTTCTCATCATTATGGAGATAGAACCCTTGTGCCATTTCTAGGAATTTTCTTAGGAAAAAAAGCTTTGTAATGGACCAGAGCGAAGAGATTATCATAGAAAATTGTTGAAGAAAGTAAGTTTAGTTAGTGGCTGACAACTAAGAGTGCGTATTATTAGCATAATCTATTTAGATCATTCACTTAATGAAGGCCAAATTGGAGCTCCTTAGAAATGGTGGTCTCGTTGGAGTCCGAATTGGGTGAAATTCTTCAAATTCACTCGAACACAACGCACGTGATTTTTAAAAACCATAAAGGTCCATCGTAAGATGAACCTACTAATTGTCTTCCACAATCGCATATGAAATGTTCCAATTAAAAAAATCACAACTCCAATATTTTCATTTTTAGGATCGTTTATGTGAAGAATATCTAATTGATCTTAAGTAACGGAAATCCGTAGAGTAAAATCGTCAGATTCACTAAATGATATGGTTTGGTCGGCCTCGAGTCCTCAGTCATTTTGACTACACCGGTTTGTCTTTCTTTTGGGGTAAGGAAAGGGAACAAAAAGCAACCCTTTCGAGTTCATGATGGGCTTCACCGTTTTGGGATAAGAAAACGTCCATGGTTGCCTCCCTTAAGGTTTCTTTAATTGGGGTTGGAAAAAGGTTGCTTTCTCCACTTCCACTTCTCTCCTCACGCTTTCTTCCCCTTTCTGCCTTAGAAAGAAGACAAAAGGAAAAAAAGAGGTGCGATTCGATGGGAATGCTCTCAGGCTGCAGAAGAAAAAAGTAAAAAAGATGATATTCTGCTTGTTTCTACAAGAAAATGCGTACTTGCCGTTTTCGCTTCCGTTCTTTCAAAGGGGGAGGAGTATTTAAAACTTTCAAAAAAATTACAAAAAGAATTCCGACGAAACGATCTCTCTCTCTCTCCCTCATTGAAGCCAGGCTACAGATGAACAAAAATCACTCAACGAGAGCAAACCCCATGATCATAATCTTCTTCAGCTGACTGAGAATACCCATTTTCAAAGCGCCCACCTGATGCGGAAACAAGAAGAAAAACAAAAATGATTGCTCTGCTCTGCTCTGCTCTGCTTTGCCCTGCTTATGACAATATCGCAAGAAATTAACTCCCGGAGTAGAATTTCTCATATATTAAACATCCTCGGACCCAGATATTGAAAATCGAAATCATTTATTTCCAGGATCAATTCGTCAGAACTTCTTCTCCGGGACTCAGACACACGGGGGGGGAGGAGAGAGAGAGAGAGAGAGAGAGAGAGAGAGAGAGAGGGAGAGGATTAATAGAAACAGTCTTCGGTGTCTTTCATCAGCAGCACTGATGCTTTCCGGGCAGAGGAAGGACTTTTGCAGCACCCACCGTCGTCTTCTTGGCTCGAACCGGCTCCGAGCAAGCAGCAGAGGAGCAAAAGCAAGAACCGAGGGCAGAACGAACCCAATTCGCAACGCGCTCCCACATCATCCTCTTCACCAGCCTCCTCCTCGCCGGAATCACCCCTCCCCTCTTGCCTCGGTCACGCGCCTCCGTTCCTTCCGCCGCGGCCGCTGCCGCCTTCATCTTCGCCTCCTCCACGACGCACGACACCTTCAATCCGTGACTTTCGCTCTTCCCCATCGATCTCGATCTCGATCTTTTCTTCTCTTGAGGAAATGCGAGCGCCTTTAACTCCCTCTCTCTCCCTCTCTGCTCATCGGCCTGGTCATATTAAGGAAAAGGGAAGAGGCCGCTTTGGACCAAAAGGGCTCCGCCTGATGGAGAGCGGGATATTTCGGACAGAGAGACGCGTGGCGGACAGAGACACGCCGGCGGTTCTTCTGTCCCGCGCTTCCACGTGGAACGGCCACGCCGGAGATTGGTGTGGGAGCACCTGGATTGGTTTAGTTAGTTGGATGCTATTTGAGTTCTCCGTGGACGAAGCGTGTCGAGGGGGTCAGCGGCGCGAAGTATATTAGCTTTCGAAGAGGCGATATCAAGCGATTTAAAAATAATTTTATATTTCTTCTTTTTCTCTCTTTTTAAAATGCTATTACCTCGGCCAATTTGAAGGTTACAATTTCTGTCATGTCCCTTATCGAATTATTGAGAAAATCTTATCAAAATATAAAGTTATCACAAGTTGTGGCAAGGATTTTATAATTTGCCCGCGATTCACAAAAATTAAGCAATGTGCATCCTAGAATTATGCGCATATGGATAAAAGTACCGGGATGCTATTGAGGTTTTATGGGATCGATGGAAGTTGGATTTCACTTAATTGATTTACTCAATCTTCTGGAGTTTCGATGCATTACTAGCTTGATGATTTTGTTTTTTCAACTCTAGATGGATAAATGTTTACTTTTTTATTTATTTAACTTTTACTCATTCGTACTTTAATCTTTCACAGCAAAGTAGATTTTAGTATGGATGCAAGTAGAGCTTTGAACTTACTTTAAAAAAAAAAAAAAAAAATTCCTATCCCTCTTGACACCGTCAAAGTTTGTTTTTACGTTATTGACAGTATTTCGATGCTCTAATTATTCTTCTGAATTTCACAATTGAGAAATCAATGTGGCACTCTTTTTGTTCGAAAATTATGTAAGCATATATGCAAAAGAAAAAGGAAAAAAACTATATTTTAAGTAACTTTGGAGGGCCTGGATAGTTAAAACGATTCGGTTGAACCGTTGCAAGGTCCACACACTAGGGAAAATTCCAAGAAATGTGATAAGAGGAAAAAGAGGAAACATATAAAGGGAACGAGCACGATGAACAAGCATGGTCGCTGCGCTGTTGTCTCGAGGATTTGATACCTGGCCGAGTCCTCACTCCAAAAAATTCCAGAATCGAATATGCCATGCGTCACATCATATTCATTCAGTCACTCCCTGGGGCTTTTGAGAGTACCAATGAAATTTCCAAAATATGTGTATCTCATGAAACAAATTGATGGGAGCATGGATAAGTTAAGCACCCGATTAAATTCTTCGCGAATTAAGATCTTCCTTATGGGTTTTATATAATTTTGGTTTACGTGATCTTAATCCATCTCTCAATTTTTCTTTTTTGAATAATCAAAGAACATGTGTATATAGAAAATCCGGCTACTTGCACACTCATGGAATTCCTAGTATGAACCAGTTAAGTCCACCACACCTTTTGGCATGTGTAAGTAAACCTGATTAAGAGTAGTTCGCAAGTAATTGATGAGATTTGAATGTGACCTCCTCCTAAGTTACTTTCAATTCAAAAAAAAAAAAAAAGTTTTTTCCAACACCCTCACCAATTACGCCAACTTGAAAGGGTTCCGAATCTATCTCAGAAGTAAATAACAAATTCATAATGTTTATCTTCCTCAGATTAGGTCACAATTCTAATGGTAAAATCGGTGAATTGCCTTGTCACAACTTCATCGATATATTATTCTAATGTGCTTGATTTCAATGGTGCAAACCAATTATGATAATGTTAAAAGCTTTGTCATATTTGAGCTCTCATCGCCGCCATATTTGAGCTTTCGTCGTCACCCCATCCCAAAGCACCACGGCGGCGGTGGAACGAGAGAGAGAGAGAGAGAGAGATGAAGAGTTGGAGGTCCGCACGAGACAAAGAGAAGAGGTGGTTGGAGGGCCATCACAGTGAGTCATTGGTGTCGACAGCAGTGACGACGATGGCGACGAATGGCCGGAGGTGGGCGACCGAGGGCGGGGAGGGGGGGATCATGGTTTTTCGATTTTTCTACGGACAAATGTAAACACGCGCCACTTGTCTCGACGCCACGGTCCAGGCCCCTACCCGGATGGCAACATAACTCTCCTTTTTCCTGAAAAAATTGAGCGAAAATACAAAGTTAAGAAACTTCGAGGCTAGTCCCCTTCTCATGGGAAAGCGAAGATTCAAGGGGGGATGGCCTCCAATCACTCGACTGACTTTTCTGTGCATCTTTTGGCTTTGGCGTATCGAAGGGACTACTGGTCTTATATTCAGACCTTCCTTCGTCGGGTCTTGTCACGAAGACGAGAAAAGATATTATATTCGGTCCGAGAATGGAGACCGTCTTTCTGCACTTTATTTCGGACCACCCACTCCGTCGGCTTGCGAGGCTCCCCCTGCCTTTGCCCCTTTTTTGATCGAAACTATGAGACCGTTAGGTAATACCTTGTGATTTATTGTCGACTAAGTTCGTATTGTTAAGTTATGTCTCTCGTTTTAGTAGTGTCTTGACATGACAAAACCATATTATAATCTACCAAATCAGGAATTGACCACCGGGAGAGGGATTTCTCTTGTTCGAGTCGAGAATGTTATTGAATAGAACCGCGAACGACATATGAATGCATATCCCATTAAGTGTCACGAGAAAATTGTAGAGTTAGTCAATGATCTATTCCATAACAAGATTTCAAGGATTTGTGCTTTCGGATATGATGAACATTAAATATCACAAAGCATATCAAGCAATATTTTTCGTCGCATAGTTCATCAGTTGACCTGATTAAATTTTATGTAGCCACCAGGAACATTCGTTCCTTTTGTACGAGACATTCGTACATGTTGGGGAATTTAACTTAATATAAGCGAACACACTTAAAGATAAATGACAAATACCACAAAAAACTTCAAACTATACCACTGTAACATAAATATCCCCAATTTTTTTTTTGTTATCAAAATCCTTAAACTTGATCACTATGAAACAAATACCCTTAATTTTTTTTTTTTTTTTTGTGATGAAAGATTCCAAACTCATACATATGTGGCATATATACCCTCTGTTACAGTTTCTCCCGAGCATATTTATTATATCAGTATGAGGTCATGGTTTTTTATGAAAAAAAGTTTGGGATATTTATGTAATAGTAATATAGTTTGAGGTTTTTGGTAGTATTAATCCATAAGATAAATAGATAATTGGCGCACCAAATAATTAGATGTTTTCTTTATCCTAGTTGTCTAGTTCAATGCTCATGGCATCTAGAAACACCTTTATTGGCTAGTGATGTGATTGCATAAACTTATTAATATAATTTGATATCTGTATCAAGTAAAATTTGGACTACAAAAACTAATGACACCTATATACAAATCCACGATTTCAGATTTAAAAAAATTCAATTTAGTATAATGGCCAACCTGAGGAATCGTAGAATTAAGTTATAAGATATTCTATTCATTCCCCCATATTCGATGTGAGACATACAAATTAACATCAACCTATCATGCACTTGTGCACATATGAGGAGCTTCCTCTTTCAGCAATGGGCCAATTTACTTTCTTTAAAAAGCAAAATAGCCCATCTCCCAAACCTTATCCCTTTCTCGCGACGTCATCACCCTTACGTCACAAATTTGTCTCAAAGCTGGTGTCGGCTCCTTGATGTCACGCCCGCACTTCGCAGGTCCCAGATCTGCTGCGCACCGAAAAAGATAATTCGATATTTCCTTTTCATTTAATGTTTTCTTTTTCATTTTTTCTTTTCGTGGTGGGTTGAAACGTCGCCCACAAGTTTTGCCAATCTGGCGCCGGCGGGGGCGCCCAAGGAGGTCGTTTCCGGCTCTGTCCGAAAGTTGATTTTTTTCCCCCTTAATTTCTTTTCAGACCTTAAATTTTATTTCTCCTTTAAGAAAAGAAGGCGTTCGCCTAAAAAAAGAAAAAGGGTAGAAATCTATTGTACTGATTACTCGGATTTCATCATTATCCATTTGAATTTCACGCGAGAGAGCTAATGAGCAAATTTTCGAGCATGTTGGCTCTGAAAACTGACCCCAACCTTCAGGAAAGGAAAAAAATTTACGGAAATTGCACGTTTTAGTTGAAGGTTTCTGTACTGCCACCATCTCCAGAATTAAAGAACCTCCACAACTACTCAAAACGACATCGGCAGCCTCTGCCCAGAGAAAGAAAAACGGCACCGACTCTCTCTCTCTCTCTGTGCTAGTTCCGTGCGAATGCACCAAGTTCTTTCCTTTCTGCATTTACAGATGCATGAACCCAGGATTTTTTCTTTTTCTTTTTGCTACAGCATAAATTCAGGTTCAGAGCGACCCAATTCTCTGTTTTACTCCCTCCCAGGACCACCGTTCGTTTTCCCCTGTTTCTGCATGCTCTGTTTCCGCATGTTAACTTGACCCACGACTGTGGGAAAAGGGGAGGGGGAAATTCAATAGGAAAAGGTAAATTGAAAGTCCCATATGTTACCCAGAAAGGGCTGAAAGTTGATCAAAGCTAGAATTGTGGGAGACGAAAATCTGTAACCCCAGTAAAAGGAAAAAGGAAAAAGGAAAAAGTAAGAGCAACGAATCCATTTTAGTAATACTGGGATTCCCTGAAAGCGAATTCTACCCAACACAACAGCAGCAGCAGCAGCAGCAGCAACAAGAAGAAATTTAAAAATAAGAAATGAAAAAGCGTAGAACCGCGAGCAGGCGATTACTAATTTGGCAGGGGAACGATCCCCTCGGCAGGCGTCGGAACCACCATCTTCTTCTTCTGCTTCTTCGTCTTCTTTTTCTGGGTCTGAAGCGCTTGAGGACGAGACGAAAAGCAAGAAGCAACAAGACAACTCACGGCGCGATCCCACATCATTCTCTTCACCGATCTCTTCTTCGGCGGGACCACTCCTCCGGATTTCCTGAGCTTCTCGAACTCGGGCTCTGCAAATTCCTTCGCCATTCCTTCCATCTCCTCCTCTGCTTCACTTCTCCGTTGCCCCCTTCGAATGCCGTGGAGGGCGAAGCTGATCTCACCGATTCCGATCACTCTCCGCGCCCCCAAATGGGAATGGTTGGGACTCGGCCAAGCCCCGCACCACTTATTATATGCGGAGGGAAGGACAACTCGTCCTCTCTCCCTTTTCCCAACGCAGGACAGAAGACGCACTCTCTCTCGCTCTTGCGTGATGAGGGCCGGGACAGGACAGTATGTGCCAACCTAGACGTCGTACCTACCTAAGCACTTTACCTTATCCTTGACATCTTCCACCTCGTTGAAATGTTGCCTTGCCATGTGTCCCGTTTACTCATTTGCTTTTCCTTTTTATCTGCTTTTGCTTTTCCCATGACATGCACGGCGAATTATTTCAACCCCCTCGTCGGATTCGTCTGCTTCCACCACATTCTTTTTCAGATTAATAAAAAATGTGAGGAGCTACCCGGATCTCCTTCGGAGTCGTATGTGCCGTCGTTATCACAAGAGTTTCACACCCACTATTAATGTTTAGCTTGTGCCTTGACTACTATGCACCACCTACCTGCAATTCAAAAGCCAGAAGTTGATGATCCTATCACCACTTGTCACGGACCGCAGGTTTTCAAGGTGCAATAGGCCAAGGAGGTAGACAAAATGACCGATATACCTTGAACTTTTTAGGGCTAAGGTTTTTTAAGGGTACTCTACCGACATACGTTAGCTTTTTCAACTTGAAACACCTGAAATTTTCATGATGTGAATATTAACACCTAGATTGATATAATATTTTTTTCGCAAATTTTGAAACTTTAATGGTACTCTAAGTTTTGACGGGAAAGTAGAACATTGCTTGTTTTTAAATTAGATATCCATACTAACCTTACTCCCTGTCAATTTGGCTCACTTCGACAAATTTTAATTTAGATATCTAACCTTGTTCGTGTAAGTGTGATTTAGGTTGTATTAACAAGTGCTCCAACAATAATCTTTAATAAGTTTGGTCCAAATTGGAAAGGTTGGGGGGCGCATTCCAAGAAATTGAAATCCCGATCTCCAACATCGGAACTTTCTCGCCAAAAGGAACGGTTTGTAATGAACCTTATTGTTTTCGGGTGCCGAGATGCTACCCCAATTTTTTAATGCTTGCGAAGGACTCCCCCACCTGATGAAATTTGTCCGTAGCAATAGGGGTTCCTAAGAAAACTAGCATTTCCCTACTTTCCTGGGGCCATTGCCGAATCTGGCGAGAGCATGACCCTTGTGGCTAAGTGAGGCTGCCCTCCCCAAATCTAATTTTTCTCGATAGCTTTAGTGAGGGACACAACTTTGCTGGCTATGATAAAAAAAATGGTAAATAAAAATATTCAGAAAAAAATATTAAAAATTGTAAAGTTTGTGCACTTTATCATTAATCGTGCCAAGTAGGATGGCCAACATCTATACAAGCGATATCTGGATCAAAATTGACTTGATGGATTCAATTTGTATAAATGCAAAAAGGTTTAAAATTAAATTGTCTAAGTAAAAGATTTACGATTAAGTCGATACAAATACAATAAATTTAAGACTTTTTGTACTTTCCTCACAAAGTTCGTTTTGCTCCATCAACATGGCAGTGGCTTTGTAGTTGGGTTTCATTAATTCGACCTTCAAGTATCACTTGGGATAGGACTACCCTCCTTTCTCGAGTGGTCCTTATTGACTCGAGAACCCGTGCAAATCGGATGTACTATCAATTTGCCTAAATTGACAAATACAATCTAATCCAACGGTCACTATCAAGGAGGTAGCTGCCGTTGATGTTATGTGGAGTTTGTGACAAGATGAAAACAATCTTGGAGGCGTCCTATCTTGGTGCCGTCTAAATTCAACATCTAGATTTGGCTTTGCTCCTCGTCATCATGGAGACAGCACCCTTGTGCCCTTTCCAGGAATTTTCTTAGGAAAAAAAGCTTTGTGATGGACCGGAGTGAAGAGATATTATCATAGAAAATTGTCGAATAAAGTAAGTTTAGCAAGTGAAAAGTGGCAAGTGGCTAACGGTTAAGAGTGTGTATTATAAGCGGAATCTATTGAGATCATTCACTTAATGAAAGCCGAATTAGAGCTCCTTAACCCCTCCTTAGCCCTTAGGCGAGTTAATGATATTGTGTCATCTCTTTGGGGCTACTCTCGAAATGGTGGTCTCGTTGGAGTCCGAATTGGGCTAAATTCTTCAAAATTACTCGAATACGACACACCCAATTCTTAAAAATCATGAAGGCCCATCATAAGATGAACATACTAATTTATTTTCCACAATCACATATGAAATATTCCAGTTGAAAAGGAAGATTTACGACTCCAATATTTTATTTTTTAGGACCGTTTATGTGAAGAATCTCCGATATCATCAATCTTAAGTAACGAAGATCCATAGAGTAAAATCCTTAAGATTCACTAAATGATACGGTTTGTCTTTTTTTGGGGGTAAGGAAAGGGAACAAGAAGAAACCCTTGCGAGTTCATGATGGGCATTCATCGTTTTGGGATAAGAAAACGTCCATGGTTGCCTTTTTTAAGGTCTCTTTTGATTGGGGTTGGAAGGGGTTGCTTCTCTCTACTTCTTTCCTCACCGCTTTCTTCCCCTTTTTTTCTGCCTTAAAAAGAAGAAAGAAAAGAAGAAAGAAAGACGAAAGACGTGGTACGATACGATTGGAACTGCTCTCAAATGATATTCTGCTTGTTCCCACATGAAAACACGTTCTTGTCGTTTTCGCTTTCGTTCTTTCAAATGGGGAGGACTATTTAAAACTTTAAAAAATTACAAAAAGAATTCCGACGAAACGCTCTCTCTCTCTCTCTCTCTCATTGAAGCCAGGCTACAGTTGAACAAAAAATCACTTAACGAGACCAAACCCCACGGAATACGGATGTCATAATGGTGCATACAATATGGACATAATCCCTCTTCAGCTGACCGAGAATACCCATTTTGAAGCGCCAATCTGATGCGTAAAAGAAGAAAAACACAAGTGAATGCTCTGTCCTGCTCTGCTTTGCTTATGACAATATCGCAAGAAATTAACTCCCGGAGTAGAAGTAGAATTTTTCATATATTAAACATCCTCGGACCTAGACATTGAAAATAAAAATCATTCATTTCCAGGATCAATTCATCAGAACTTCTTCTCCGGGACCCGGACACAGGGGTAGGGGAAGGGAGGGAGGGAGGGAAGGGGAGAGAGAGAGAATTAACAGAAACAGTCTTCAGGGTCTTTCATCAGCAACACTAATGCTTTCTGGGCATAGGAAGGACTTCTGCAGCACCCACCTTCGTCTTCTTGGCTCGAACCGGCTGGGAGCAAGCAGCAGAAGAGCAGACGCAAGAACCGAAGGCAGCAGAACATACCCAATTCACAACGCGGTCCCACATCATCCTCTTCACCAGCCTCCTCTTCGCCGGAATCACCCCGCCCCTCTTGGCTCCGATGCACGCCTCCCTTCCTTCCGCCGCAGCCGCCTTCCTCTTTGCCTCCTCCACGATGCACAGCACCTTCGATCCGTGACGACTTCCGCTCCTCTCCATTGCTCTCGGTCGCAGTCCTCGGCGATCAATCTTTGCTCTTCTTGAGGAAATGCGAGTGCCCTGAACTGTGCTGTCCCTCTCTGCTCACCGGGCTGTTTATATTAAGAAAAAAGCAAGAAGCTGCTTTGGACTCTTCTGATGGAAAAAGCCATCCATCAGATAGCGGCAGGCAGGTCACTGACACACGGCGGCCAAAGTGTCGATGATGGCTTATAGCCATAGCTTTCAGATATCGTCGTCCGAAAGGGAAACGTGGGGCCCGCGTATGAGCCCTCGTCTTCATTTTCTGTGCCGCACTTCGGCGTGGACGGGCCACGTAGGAAAGGAGGTTGGTGTGGGGACCATCTGGATTCGTTTCGTTAGTTAGTTGGATGCTATTTGAGTTCTTGGACAAAATTCAGCGTGTGGAGGGGTCACCCGCGAGAAATATATTAGTTTTGAAAGAGGCGATATAAAAAGATTACAATTGCCCTCATGTCCCTTATCAAATTCTTGAAATGCCTTATCAGAATATAAGGAGTTTATAATTTTCTCACCAATCACAAAGATTAAGCAACGTGCATCCTGGAATTATGCGCATAATGAAAAGAATATCAGAATGCTACCGAGTCTTTGTGGTATCGACGGAAGTTTAACTCAATTTTAATCAATTTACTCAATCATCCGGAATTTTGATACATTACTCATTTGTGAGCTTAACTTTTGAGCTCTGCTCGGATAAAATTTTTTATTTTATCATTTAGTTTGTAACCTTAAACTCATCCAGACTCTAGTCTTTCACGGCAAAGTAGATTTTAGTATGGATACGAGTAGAACTTTGTACTTGGGTTAATTCTGCAAACAATCTATAAAAGATAATAAATAAATAAATAAATTACTACGCCTCTTGACGGCGTCAAAGTTGATTTTTATGTTATTGAAAATATTTCGATGCGACAATTATCCTCGTAGATTTCAGAATTGAAAAATCAACGTAGCACTCTTTTTGTTTGAACTTCATGTAAGCATATATGTAAAAGACAAGGCAAGAAAACTCTATTTTAAGCAACTATTATGTGGGGCCTAAACAATTTGGTTGAACTTTGGCATGGCCCTAACATTAGGGAAAATTCCAGGCAGATGTGACAAGGGGAAAAGAGGAAACATATAAAAATGAACGACGTGACAACTAACTAAATGCTCACTCTAAAATCCCATAATCAAAGATGCTATGCATCACATCATATTCATTCTCAAGAAATTTCCATCGATCAAGCCAACTAAACGCTCTTTAGGACGCTCTTTAGGACTTTCGACAGTATGTATCCCATGAAACAAATTGATGGGAACATGAGTGCTATTCGATACTTATTATTCAGATTCAACATTTGATTCACATATTGAGTATGGATAAATTAAGCATCGGTTAATTTCCTCCCGAATGATGATCTCCCTTATGTGTTTATATAGTATTGGCTTACATGATCTTAATCCATCTCTCAATTTTCCTTTTTTTAAAATAATCTAGGAACACGAGTAAAGAAAATCCGGCTACCTGTAGACTTATGGAATGAATCAGTTAAGTTCGCGCCTTTAGGCATGTGTAGATAGACCTGATTAAAAGTAATTCGCACGCAGTTGATGAGATTTGAACGTGACCCCCTCTTAAGTTGCTTCCAATTTAGACAAAAGTAAAAAAGAAGTTGCTTTGAACACCCTTGCCAATTACGCCAAATTCAAAGGGTTCCAAATCTATCTCTTATATAAATAACATATTCATTTATATGTTTATCTTCGACACATAGTGTGTCCTTGTTCCTCAAATCAGGCTACAATTCTAGCCGTAGAATCAATAAATTGCCTCGTTACAACTTCATTATTTATGCTAATTCTAATGTGCTTGATTTGATTTCAGTGGTGTGAGCCAATTATGAAATTGTTAACCTTTGTCGTATTTGAGCTTTCGTCGTCCCCACATCCCCAAGCACCACTCCACCCAAAATCATTGTCCCCACCACTAGATTCGAGGCACTGCTCCTCTGTGGGTTTGCCAAATTTGGCTCCGTCTGCTCTATCGGGAGGAGCTGATTGCAAACCAAGAAAGGTCGGGGATCAGAGTCCTCCCATGTGACGAAGAGAGCAGTGGTGGGGGAACGCAAGAGAAGAGTGATGACAAGTCGGGGTCAGCACGAGACAGAGAGAAATGGTAATTGGAGGGTCAGCACAAGGGGGGATGGCGGTTTTTCTAATTTTTCTATGGGCGTGTGGAGAGCGTGTGGATGTCGGCCGCCGGTCTCCACGCCAATGTCGAAGCTAATACCACCCGGATGCAACATAGCTCTCCTCTTTCCTTGAAATGTCGAGCGAAAATACAAATGAGGAAGCTTCCAGGTCAGTTCCCTACTCCATGAAAAGCGAGATTCATTGGGGAGGAACTCCAATCATTTGACTGACTTTTCTATGCTTTCGGCGTGTCGAAAGGACTAGAAGTCTAGAACTATGTTAAAACCATCTTGGTCTTGTCTTGTCATGAAGACAAGAAAGATAAATATTCGGTCCAAGAATCGAGACCATCTGTCTGCACTTTATTTCCAACTACCACTGAGTTAGTTTGGAGACACCCCCTTTTTCCCATTTTGATTAAAACTATGAGGCCGCTAGGAAATAGCCTTGTGATTTATTGTCGACTGAGTTCCTATTGTTAAGATATGTCTCCCGTCTAAGTAGGGCCTTGACATGACAAAACCATAGTAAACCTACCAAATTGAGAATTGACAATAAGGAGAGGGAATTCTCTAATTTGAGCCGAGACTATAATCAAATAGAACCGTGAAAAATATATTAATGCATATCCTGTTAAGGTCCACTAGAAAATTGAAAAGTTGGCGGACAATCTATTCCTTAACGAGATTTCAAGGTTTTGCGCTTTCAGATATAGTGAATATTAAATATCGGAGCCTTTTGCACGAAGCATATGGAGCAACATTTTTCGTCATATAGTTCATCAGTCAGCCTCGTGAAAATTTTATGTAGCCATTAAGAGCATCTACTACCTTTGCAGAAGACATTGATACAAGTCGAAGAATTAACTTTATATACAAGAACACACTTAAAGATAAGGGCAAATGCCGACAAAAACTCTAAACTATATCCACCTATGTAGCACCGACACGGACACGCAACACGCGACACGACACGATACGATACGCCAACACGTCATTTCTCAAAAATAGAGAATTTCGACACGTTCCGACACGTTATATATTAAATATATATTTTTATATTAATAAATAAATAAATAATAAAAATAGCCTAGAATTAATTTACACTAAAAATATTAAATAATATCATTCATTATTTTTATTTGTTACAATAATACATAAAACTTAGAGGACAAAACATTGTTTAAAGAAAAATGCTGAAATGATATTTTTAAATTTACTTATTTATCATAAATAACATTTTTTATTACTTCTTTCATAGTAAAAGACTTTTAAAAAAACTAAAACAATTCTAAAAAAACAAAACTGAAAAAAAAAAAAAAAAAATTGACCTTGTGCATGTATATTTATAGCAATTTTATTACTTCTTTTATTACTTCTTTTGTGTATATTTATATTTTGACCCCTCAAGTGTTAAAAATTTTTAAAATTTTTTAAAATTAGATATCCACTATGACATAAAAGCTCATAACTTTTATGTGTCACTAAAAATCCTAAACTTGATTAGTCATTGCGATACGCGTGTCGAAGCGTGTCGGAGAGAGTTAACCACGTGTCGGATTTTTCGACACTCGTTGACCGCGTGTCGGAGCGTGTCGGACACGTGTCGGAGTGTCAGACACGACACGAAGGCTTCCGGAGAGTGTCCGTGCTACATAGATATCCACTATGACATAAAAGCTCATAACTTTTATGTGTCACTAAAAATCCTAAACTTGATTAGTCATTGTGATACAAGGAATATAGTTTCATCCAAGGAATATTTGTCACATTAGTATAAATTCAAAGTTTTTTATGATACAAAAAAAGTTTCAGGTATTTATATCATGATGGATATAATTTGTTGTTTTGGGTGATATCAACCCTAAAGATAAATAGATAATTGGTGTACTGAATAAATTAGATGTTGTTTTCTTTTATCCTAGCTGTCTAGTTCAATGTTCATGGCATCTAACAAGGCGTGCGCCACAAAATTCGGCGTACATTTATACCGTATGACCATCCTCATTCTGAGTAGTTTATTTGATTAAAAAAAAGGACTTTATACACACTGTCGGGAGAAAACTTTCTCCATGAACGACCTTCGTCCCCTTTGATGCGTTAGCGAGGAGTTATATAATAACAGATCGACAACGAGGAAGCTTGCGTACAAAGTTTTCTCTACGTACAGCATTTTCCTTAGAAGAAACTCCTTTTTTTTTTTTTTTGGGGGCGTCGGATAGAAGAAACTCCTTAAAAAGTCAGATTCCTAGAAAAACGGCGTACGTTAGGATGGGGAATCTTTGACTTCTGTTTGATACATGTCAAGTTCCTGAGAATCTGAATTTTACGTGAATGTTCTGATCTTTTTAACATTTTCGTTTTTTTTCCTCAACTTTAACGACTCATGTAAATTAACTTTAGCACCGGATGCACTGTAACGCCTACTAATATTTAAATATGTGTATGGTCTTTTTCATAGTGCTTTTCGACTTTAAGTTAATCACAAGTGGGTTCATCATACGACAAACATATGCCTTAAGCAAATGACGGGAGGTAAAGAGACATGTAGTGGCAAAAATATTACTTAATTGGACCAAGCTTCAGCATAGCTTCCAATTTCTGATGGTAAATTTATCAGCTACTAGACCCGTTAAACGGGTGGGTCGGGTCGGGTTTGGGTCAGGTTATAAATGGTTCGACCCAAATTAACCCGTTTATAACTAATTTATTACAATGAAATTTTTTTACCCATATCCAACCCGACCCGTACACGATCCATACCCGACTCATTTAACGAAATCTAAAAAAGCTTTTAATATATTTTTAAAATGACACATTGCTAAAATGTTTTTATACAACACAAATTTAATAGATAATTTTCATAATTTTTAAAATAATTAATTAAAAAAATCGAATTTTAATTATTTTTATTTTTAAAAAATAATTTTTAATGAATTTTTATTTATTTTTAAGAATATAATATTTAATTTTCTTTCTTTTTTTCTCTTTTCTTCTTCTTCTTCTTTGGCTGGCCGCCGGCCACTGATGACAGCCGGCGGCTGGCCATAGGCGAGCATCGAGCTCGCTTGGCTTGCCGACGCCGGCGAGCGCGCCCGGATCGGCGAGGCTCGAGCCTCGCCGGACGTCGGCAAGCTCGAGTCTCGCCGGATCAGCGAGACACGGGCCTCACCGAACATCATTGAGGCCTCCGCCTCACTAGATCCGGCGAGCTCGAGGCTCGCTTGGCCAACCACCGGAAGAAGGAAGAAGGAAAAAAAAAAAAAAAGGAAAGAAAAAAAGAAAGAGGAAAAGAAAATTAAAAAAATAATTATAATTTCAATTTTTATAAAAAAAATATTTTTATAAAGTTAAAGAGGGAATAGGGAGATTGTGTGATTTTGGTTGAAAATTGGTTCTAAATCCAACCCATTTAAGACCCACTTAAGACCCACCTAAGACCCACCTAAGATCCACCTATCTTAAGTCTTTAATTATTAAACACATTTAACTAGTCTCTTCAAAAAACAAGTGACCCATATATGATCCATTTAAATCATAAATGGGTCATATATGGATCTATAACCCATTTTGCCACCTCTATTGGCTAGTGATGTGATTGTATAAACTTATCAACAGAATTTGATATTTTTACCGAGTAAAATTTGGACCACCGAATCCAATGGGACCTACATACAAATCCATGATTTCAGGAGTAAAAAAATTCAATTTAGTATAATGGCCAACCTTAGGAATCGTAGAATTGAGTTATAAGATACTCTACTCATTCTCCCATTTTCGATGTAAGACATACGATCAGCATCAACCTGTCATGCACTTGTGCACATCCGAGGAGCTTCCTCTTTCAGCAGTGGGCCTTTCCATTTACATAGTCTGGGGTAGACATTCAATCTAATTAATTTAGTCGGAGGCCTATCAGGTATCAGCACCAAATGAACGAAAGAAATTGCTGCTTGTTTAAAAATTTTAAAGAGCAAAGGGCGGGGAGGAATAATTAACATAACTACGGGGCATCATTAGAACTTTAACACTTGCTTTGAAATGTTTCGTTTCAGTCATGACCACTCCGCCTCCGCGAAATTAAAGGTTGTTTGAGGCTGACAAGCCCAATATTGTAGCCTTAGCTGTGCAGTCGATGCTGTGAGATCTCTTCAAATCAATGTACAAGCTGACAAATATTCACTAGCTAATATAGTTTGTGAAAGACAGTATACGATTTTTCCATTGGAGGAAAAATTATCCAAAACATCCTCAACCTATTTTATGATGGTTGATTCGGTCCTAAAATTTTCAATTGTGCTAATTGAGTCTTAAACCTTTCAATTGTGTCAATCTAGCGTTAAATCTTTTGATAATTTATGTGGCACCACCACTATTAACATAGACATTTTTTTTTTTTTATAAATATTTTTTTCTTCCTTTTTTCTTTCATGAAATACCGTATGATTTCTTAAATCAATTAAGATGCAAGCTGAATCTCATGTTGGGTACCACAATCAGGATTTTACTTGAACTATGATTTGCGAGGCGAATCTATGTTGGCCTCTCAACTTACATACGGCCCTTTAATTAATTCCTAGGAGACCTTCTTGTGTACTAACAACGACTTCGCTCTACCCAGATTTCACTCTAATACCAATATCGGAAACTGATTCCTGAAAAACGAATCGATACTCAAACGATCAAATACCGAAAACAAACGCGGAAACGTGCCCAAGAGATATGTGATACCGATCGAAAAATATATCATGGAGACGGTCATACATCGTTTGCCATAGATTAAATACCCGTTGCAGTTTCAGAGGAATCGATTGAAGCCCTAGAGTTTCGTTCTTCAAAAGGGGGTACACTGTTTTCTCAAGGGAATGAAAGGAACGTACCATTTCATTCTATCCTCTCAATGTTCCTCTTTTTTCATATTTATACAGTAGTTATTTTCAATTAAAAAATAACTGTCCCTTTTCTCTTATGGGCCATTCCTTTATGGGCCGGGTTTGGCTCAACATAGACGGACGGATTCGACTTGGCCCATCAAATAAAAACTCATCCATGGAAAAAGTTGGGTCATGTTGTCACTCCACCGAATGGAGCCTAGAGGGGAAAGCATACCCCAATTTTTTAATGCTAGCAAAGGACTCCCCCACTTGATTGAATTTGTCCGAAGCAATAGGGGTTCCCTAAGAACACTAGCCTTTCGCCCCTTTTTTGGGGCCATTGCCGAATCTGGCGAGGGGACGGCTCTTGTGGCTAAGAGAGGGCTACCCCCGCAAATCTAGCTCTAGCGATGGCCTGAGCAAGGGTGACAACCCTTGTCGGCTACAATAAAAAGAATACAAAAGAAAATATAAAAAATTGTAAAGTTTGTCTGCTTTATGATTAGTCATGTCAAGTAGGATGACCGCCATCTATGCAAATGATGTTTGGCCAAAATTGAGTGGATTGATTCAATCAGTAAAAATGTAAAATGTTTAAAATTAAATTAGTTTAATCGAAAAATTTATGATTGAATTTGTATTAATACAATAGGTTTAAAAATTTTTGTACTTTCCCCCTAGAGTTTTTTCCGCTTCATCAACGAGGCAGTGGCTTCGTAGTTGGACTTCAATAGTTCGACCTTCAAGTATCACTTGGGAGAGGACTGCCCTCCTTTGTTGGGTGGTCATGATTGACTTGAGGGCCTTTGCGAATCGGATGTACTATCAATTTGCCTAAAATGACAAATACAATCTAATCCAACGGTCGCTAGTATGTTAGAAAACCATAGCTGACAATATGACATGTCAATCCACAATGTCTAACTATCAATGAAGTAGCTGTCGTTGATGTTAGGTGGAGTATGTGACAAGATGAAAACAATCCTGGAGGGGTCCTACCTTGGTGCCATCTAAATTCAACATCTAGATTTGGCTTTGCTCCTCGTCATCATGGAGACAGAACCCTTGTGCCATTTCCAGGAATTTTCTTAGGAAAAAATGCTTTGTAATGGACCAGAGCAAAGAGATTATAGAAAATTGTCAAAGAAAGTAAGTTTAGCAAGTGGCTAACAACTAAGAGTGTGTATTATATGCAAAATCTATTTAGATCATTCACTTAATGAAGGCCAAATTAGAGTTCCCTAGCCCTTAGGTGAGTTAATGATATTTTGTCATCTCTTTGGGGCTACTCTTGAAATGGTGGTCTCGTTGGAGTTCGCATCAGGCTAAATTCTTCAAAATTATTCGAATACATCACATCTAATTCTTAAAAATCATAAAGACCCGTCGTAAGATGAACGTACTAATTTATTTTCCATAATAGCATATGAAATATTCCAATTAAAAAAAAAAAGATTCACAACTCCAGTATTTTCATTTTTAGGACCGTTTATGTAAAGAATATCTGATATCATCGATATTAAGTAAAGAAAATCCGTAGAGTATATTCCTTAGATTCACTAAATGATGTGGGTTGGTCAGCCACGAGTCCTCAGTCATTTTGACTGCACCGGATTGTCTCTTTTTTGGGTAGGGAAAGGGAACAAAAGGCAACCCTTTCGAGTTCATGATGGGCTTCGTCGTTTCGGGATAAGAAAATGTCCATGATTGCGTTCCTCAAGGTTGCTTTAATTGGGGTTGGAAAGGGTTGCTTCTCTCTGCTTCTCTCCTCACGCTTTCTTCCCCTTTTTTCTGCCTTAGAAAGAAGAAAGAAAGGAAGAAAGAGGTAGGTACGATTTGATTGGAACTGCTCTCGGGCTTCAGAATAAATGGTATTCTGCTTGTTTCCTCGAGAAAATACGTCCTTGTCGTTTTCGCTTTCGTTCTTTCAAATGGGGAGGAATATTTAAAACTTTAAAAATTTGCAAAAAGAATTCCGACCAAACAATCTCCCTCTCTCCCTCCCTCATTGAAGCCAGGCTACAGATGAACAGAAAATACTCAACGAAAGCAAACCCCACGGGACACGGATGTCATAACGGTGCATACAAGACGTGCATATCCTCTTCAGCTGACTGAGAATACCCATTTTCAAAGCGCCAACCTGATGCGGAAAAGAAGAAAAACAAAATTAAATGCTCTGCCCTGCTCTGCTTTGCTCTGCTCTGTTTTGCCCTGCTTATGACAGTATCGCGAGAAATTAACTCCAGGAGGAGAATTTCTAATGAGGCAATCATCCTCGTACCCAGACATTCAAAATTAATATCATTCATTCCACAATCAATTCGTCAGAAATTATTCTCCAGGACTCGGAGTCAGTCACAATCCCCAAATTTGACAGGCATACGGGGATGGAGAGAGAGAGAGAGAGAGAGAGAGAGAGAGAGAGAGAGGATTAACAGAAACAGTCATCAGTGTCTAAACAGTCTTCAGGGTCTTTCATCAGCAACACTAATGCTTTCTAGGCATAGGAAGGACTTCTGCAGCACCCACCTTCGTCTTCTTGGCTCGAACCGGCTGGGAGCAAGCAGCAGAAGAGCAGAAGCAAGAACCGAAGGCAGAACATACCCAATTCACAACGCGGTCCCACATCATCCTCTTCACCAGCCTCCTCTTCGCCGGAATCACCCCTCCCCTCTTGGCTCCGTTACGCGCCTCCGTTCCTTCTGCCGCCGCCAGCTTCATCTTCGCCTCCTCCACGATGCACGACACCTTCAAACCACGACTTCCGCTCCTCTCCATCGCTCTCGCTCTCGATCGTTTCTTTTCTTGAGGAAATGCGACTGCCTTTAACCCTATCTCCCTCCCTCTCTGCTCATCGGCCTGGTCTTATAAAGAAAAGGGCAAGAAGCTGCTTTGGACCAAATGGGTTTCTTCCGATGGAGAGAGCGATCCATCTGACAGCAGAGACAGCTCGCAGGGCCTACACGTGGCCGCCAAGGAGTCGAGGAGAGACGATGCCGGGCTACAGCTTTCAGACATCGTCCAAAAGAGCAACGCCGGGCCCGCCCGACGCTTCTTCTGTGCCGCACTTCGGCGACGGGCCACGTCGGAAAGGGGAGGTTGGTGGGGACCACCTGGATTCGTAATGCTTTATCATGGTTTATGTAGGTAGTTTGATGCTACTTGAGTCCTACGTGGACGAAATTCACCGTATCGAGGGGGTCACCGGCAAGAGATATATTAGCTTTTAAAGTGGCGATATAAAGCGATTTAAAAGAAAAAAGGTCTTATAGGGAGTATAAATATCTAATTTCTTTTTAAAAATACCACATTTGTCGGTCAATTCGAAGGTTACGATTGCCTCCGTGCCCCTTATCGAATTCATCTAAAGATTCGATTAGAATATAAAGTTATCACAACCTACAAGCTATAGTGCGAGGGATTTCATAATTTGCCCACAAGTCACAAAGATCAGGTAATGTGCATCTTGAAGTAATGCATAAAGTGATAGGAATACCCGAGCACTATTGAGTCTTCGTGAGATCGAAGAAAGTTTGACTTTACTAATTGATTTAATTATCCGGAGTTTTGATAGATTACTCACTTGATGAGCTTAACTTTTGAGCTCTAACCGGATAATGTTTCTTCCCCCCCCTCCCCGTTTTTTTAATTTTCTTAAACTCATATGGACTTTAATCTTTCACGGTAAAACAAATTTTAGTATGGATACAAGTAGAATTTTGAACTTGCGTTTTTGAAATGCATATTTGCAAGGGTCGTAATTGAGTTACACTGACCTCTTGCATAGGTGCAGAAAAGAAAATTATGTGCCCTCTGTTTGACAAATAGCTTCGGTACAAACAGTCTACGAAAGATATAAAAAAATTACCATACCTCTTAACAAAGTCAAAAGTTTGTTTTTTATGTTATCGATAATATTGCGATGCAACAATTATTCTTGTAGATACGCGGCACTCTTTTTGTTTGAACTTTACGTAAGCAACGTGTGTAAAAGAAAAGCAAGAAAACTTTATTGTAAGTAGCTATATAGGGCCTAGAGTAGCCGAAATGATTTGGTTGAACCTTCACATGGTCTCAGCAGTAGGGAAAATTCCAAGCAAATGTGACGAGGGGATAGGAGGAAACATATTAAAAGGAACGAGCACGATAAGCAAGCTGTATAGCAGCGCCGTTGTTTCAAAGATGCGACACCTACCCGAATCCTCGCTCCAAAATCCGAGGATCGAAGATGCTACGCGTCACATCATATCCATTCTCAAGAAATTTCCATCGATCGAGCCGACTTATCACTCTTTACGACTTTTGTTAGTGCGTATCCATGAAACAAATTGATGGGAGCATGAGTGCTATTTCTGTACTCATTATTCAGACTCAAAATCTGATTCACGGATCGAGCATGGACAAGTTAAACATCCCCAACTTTAAAGTTTCTGAATTTATCTTTTATGTAAATAACAAATTCATTTATATGTTTATCTTTGACACATAATATATCCTTATCCTCAAATTAGGCTACAATTTTAACTGCAGAATCAGTTAATTGCCCTGTTACAACTTCATTATTATATATGCTTCTTCTAACGTGCTTGATTTCAGTGGTGTCAATCAATTATGATAATGTTAACCTTTGTCATATTTGAGCTCTCATTGCCGCCATATTTGAGCTTGTGTCGTCGCTGCATCCCCAAGTGCCATTCCCCTCGAAATCACCCACTAGATTCAAGGCACTACTCCATCTGCTCTATCGAGAAAGGTTGGGGATCGGGGTCCTCCCACATGACGGCGAGAACAGTGTTGGCAGAACGTGAGAGAGAGAGTGATGATGGGTCGGGGCTCAAGCATGAGATAAAGAGAAATGGTGATTGGAAAGCCATGACAGAGAGTCATCAGCGTCGACAGTAGTGACAATGACACTGATGACGGCAAAGAAGGGCCGGAGGTGGGCTGTTGAGGATGGAGAGGGGGGGTTATGGTTTTTCAATTTTCTCCACACCAATGTCAAAGCCACTACTACTCGGATGCAACATAACTCTCCTTTTTCATGAAAAATTTGAGCGAAAATACAAATTAGGGAACTTCCAGGAAAGGGGCAGACTCAGGGGGATGAACTCCAATCGTTTGACTGGCTTTTTCTATGCTTTTGGGGTGTTGAAAGGACTGGAGTTATAATAAAACCATCCTTCGTCGTGTCTTGTCATGAAGATAAGAAAGATATATATTCGATCTGAGAATGGAGACTATCTTTTCTGCACTTTATTTCCAACTGCCCTCTCCGTTGGTTTGTGAGGCCCCAGTTTTTCCCATTTTTGATTAAAACTATGAGACCGTTAGGTAATAGCCTTGTAATTTATTGCCGACTAAGTTCACATTGTTAAGATATGTGTCTCATTTGAGTAGGGCCTTGACATGACAAGACCATATTAAACCTGCCAAATCGAGAATTGACCATCATCAGAGTCAAGACCATATTAAACCTGCCAAATCGAGAATTGACCATCATCAGAGGGAATTCTCTAATTTGAATCGAGACTATAAATAAATAGAACCGTGAACAACATATGAATGTATATCCCATTAAGTGTCACTAGATAAATTGAAGAATTAGCCAACAATCTGTTTCCTCACGAGATTTCAAGGATATGTACTTTTAGATATGATGAACATTAAATATTGAAACCTTTTGCACAAAGCATATCAAGCAACATTTTTTGTTATATAGTTCATCATAGACCTAGTTAAAATTTATGTAGCCATTAAGAACATTCGTTCCTTTTGTGGAAGACATTGGTACATTTCAGAGAATTTAACTTAATATAGGCAAACACACTTAAAGATAAATGGGAAATACCACAAAAAAACCCCAAACCATATTCACTGTAATATAAATATCACAAACTTTTTGTTTTTTGGTTACCAAAAACCTTAAACTTGGTCACTGCGAAACAAACACTCTTAGTTTTTTTTTTTTTTTTTTTTTTAACGTAAAAACCCAAACTTATACATATGTAACATATATACTCTCTGTTAGAGTTTCATCCAAAGCATATTTCTCATATCGGTATGAGTTCATGGTTCCTTATGAAAAAAGTTTGGGGTAATTATGCCGTAGTGCATATAATTTGAGGTTTTCGTCTATATTAATCTTTAAGATAAATACATAATTGATGCACCAAATAATATGATGTTTTCTTTATCCTAGCTGTCTAGTTCAATGTTCACGGCATCTAACAAGTGTACGCCACAGAATTTGGCGTGTATGAATACCGAATAACCATCTTCAATTTGAAAAGTTTCTTTGATTAAAAAAAATTTAAAAAGGGACTTTGTATACACCGTCGGGAGAAAACTCTCTCAATGAACGACCTTCGTCACCTTTGATGCGTTAGCTGGAGTTGAATAATAACGGATCAACAACGAGGAGGCTTACGTACAAAGTTTTCTGTACGTACAGCATTTTCCTCGGAAAAAATCCTTGAAAAAGTCAGATTCCTAGTAAAACGGCGTACGTTCGGGAAGGGAATCCTTGACTTCTGCTTGAATCATGTCAAGTTCCTGAGAACCAGAATCTTACGGCGCGCGAATATTCTAATCTTTTAATTTTTTCGTTCTTTTTCCTCAACTTTAAGGGCTTATGTAAATTAATTTTAACAGCGGACCACTGTAACGCTTTTAAAACAGAAAGTACTAATATGTAAATTTGTGCATGGTCTTTTTCATAATGCTTTCCGACTTTAAGTTAATTAAAAGTGGGTTAATCATACAACGAACATATTCCTTAACCAAATGAAAGGAGGTGAAACAGACTTGTTGTCACAAAACCATTTCTTTATTGGACCAAGCTTCAGCACAACTTTTGATTTCCGATGGTGAATTTATCAGCTAGTGATGTGATTGCATTAACTTATTAACAGAATTTGATATATGTATCGAGTAAAATTTGGACCACAAAATCTAATGGGACCTACATATGAACCCACGATTTCAATAGTCAACAATTTCAGTTTAGTATAATGGTCAACCTTAGGAATTGCATAATTGAGTTATAAGATACTCAACTCATTCACCCTTATTCAATGTGAGACATACAATTAACATCAACCTATGATACACTTGAGCACATCTCAGGAGCTTCCTCTTTCAGCAATGGGCCCTTTTACTTTGTTTTAGCAAGTTGTTGTCCTTAATTTCCATTTACATAGTCATGGGGTAGAGATTCAATCTAATTAATTCAGTTGGAGCAATATTAGGTATCCACACCAAATGAAAGAAAGATATTTTCGCTTGTTTTAAAATTTTAAAGAGCAAGGGCGGGGAGGAATAATTAACATAACTATCGGGCATTATTAGAACTTTAACACTTGCTTTGAAATATTTTGTTTGAGTCATGACCACTCAGCCTCCTTGAAATTAAAGATCGTTTGAGGCTGACAAGCCCAATATTGTAGCCTTATCGGTGTAGTTGATGCCAAGAGATCTCTTCAATTGTATTAGCAAATGCTTACGGTACAAGTTGATCTAATACTCACTAGCTATATAGCTCAAACTTATGATATCGTGAAAGATAGCATACCATTTTACCACCGGAGGAAAATTATCTAAAAAATCCTTAACTTATTGTATAACAATCAATTCAATTTTAAAACTTTAAGTTGTACTAATATAGTTTTAAACATTTCAGTTGTGTCAATTTAGTGTTAAATCTTTTGATAATTTGTTGATTTAGTCTTAATTTTTTTTAATAATTGATCAATTTAGTCGTTCTGACTAATTTTGGTTGAAAATCATTGATGTGGCAACCTAATTAGCACAGACTATCTTATGTAACACGACTGATATTAACATAAATATATATTTTTTAATTTTATGAATTTTTTTTTTCTTTTTTTTTTCGAATAAGTTGCAAGCTGAATCTTAGATTGGGTAGCACAATCAGGATTTTATTTGCACATGATGATATGCGAGGCGGATCCACGTCAGTCTCTCAACATACATGCGGCTTTTTAACTAATTCCCAGGACCGAGACCTGCGCACTGACAACGACTTCTCTCTGCACAGATTTCATTCAACAATCTGTGACGCGGAATGACGAAAGTCGCATCGCATTTTCCTACACGGCGCACCAGATCTTTGTCTTCATCAGACTGAGACGATAATGGCAATAATCAAATGGTACGCTCGCGACTTTACTACCTTGGCTGGACTCTGCTGTCGGCCGCAAGTGATATTCTCTATTTCCTTATCGAAAAGGAACAAAAAAACACATCATGACATGTTTTCAAAGATGGCATGAATACTTGCCGTCTCAACAAGGATAAGAAAAGATATCTAATGGCATTGTTATTTCTTTAAAGCGACGGTACATTCTCAACCACAAATTACTGACAAACTTGTGAGGAGACCTTTAAAGTTAGTTTAATCATTCTTTTCATTCCTTCTTAAATATTTTATACATATGTCTATAACCGGCAACATTGTAAGATAACGAAGATGCTTTTTGTTTTTGTTTTTTTGGGCATGTGTCCGAGTTGCATCTCATAGAGAAGCTTCATAGAAAGGGTTCAATGGATTTACCTTAGTTAGACGACCGAGAAGTCTTTTGTTTTTACTCTTCGAATGATCAAATGTATCAAGGGGCAGTGTGGAAAGTCGTCATTCACTAGAAGGCCACACCTTTCATCCTTCTTCTCAAAAGAAAATATTAAAAGAAATGAGAAAAATGATGAGACTAGCTTTAAAATCTCCCTGTAATATAGTCAGCTAGCAATTTGTGGGCTGAGAATGCACCGTCATTTTGAAAGAATAACAGTACCGTTACATAAGCATTGCCCTAAGAAAAAATCAAGAATCGGACTTCAAATGTTAAACTTTGGTACAACTTTGTAAAAGAAGGGTTCTTCACTAAATTCATAAGACCAACTTCTATATTCCATGACCAGAATTCATGATCTTCTTTGCTCAGTTGAATATTGGAAGTGGGGCAGCTTCCATTTTTTTCTCCATCTTCCTTTGATTCCATCATTGTCCTCTTCAAATTCGGAGTCAGCGAAGAGGAACGCCGATCATTGCGCTTCGTGAGCCATAGCCAAGAAGAAGCAACACGATTTGCCAAGTAATCAACCGCCATTCTCTTCACTAACCTTCCCTTCCGCGGGACCACATTCCACTTCTTGATCCCGAAGCTCGTTACTTTCCATATTTCCATTTCGGCGGACATCGAATCGGCGCCCATTCTCGTGGTATTCTTGGTCGGCTTCGCATCAACAGCTCCACCAAAGTTTGTAACGTGAGAAATTTCTTGATGTGGGTATAAGAATGGGCCAAATTACTCGTCCAAATTCCTTCGCCGTCACGCGAACCTGGGAGATACTTGATGGAACTAAAAGAGAAACTTCAGTTTAATTTATAGCACGAGAAGGACTTCTTTTTAGCTGTTTACGTTGCAATTACACGGTCATGACGTATTGGAAGAAGCTTCAAGGAAGCATCGTGGCATGCAGCAATGCCCTGCTAATTTGTCTTGTAGCAACAAGACCTATCAATGCTTGAGATGTGACCATATTTGTCTTCACTTATCTGGATTTAAGAAAGCAGTCATGATTAGGAGGTTCTTAGGTAAGGTCTTGCTTTTGGTCAGCAGTAGATGCTGGTTCATATATTTAATCTCTATTCTCAAGCGGAACTCCGAACAAATCAGATGACTCTGTAAGATAATGATAAAATATTTGGTAATTCCAAAGCACCGTATCAATTGTTGATATGACGCGCATTTTTTACTCATGTCCAATAATCAACTGACATGTGTTTGCTAAGGTGGAATAAAAAGAAAAAAGAAAAAGATTTTGATGTTTCTCTTCTTCGAATAAGGAAAAACAAATGATACGCCAATTGGAGCACAAATCAAGTGGTGAAATGTGTAGAAATCAAATTATGGATGTGACTTACGAGATGCCATAAATTCTTAGATTAACTCCTCTTTGCTCTTTCGCGTTGAGAACTTTGAATTTTTTGCTATTTCTTTCACTAATTCTAATTAGTTCAATCGAATTCTCTCATTTTATTGATTCATGCTGTTAACCTTTTTCTTCATTAATCTTTGTGGGGGTAGAGGATCACTTGACCTCACCTTTGTTGCCAGTGGTTCCAGTTTTAGTCTTCTAAACTTTGACTTTTAAAGGCTAAAATTGGATTTAAACCTGAATGTCCAAATTAGATTGCAAAAAGAAACTACCTTTTTTCTTTCCTCAAACGAGCATCTTGAGTTGAGTTTAAGAAACGGTCTCCACTAGTAATGAAACTTAAGAACATCTTTATAAATTCTACATACATTTAAGTAATTGGCGATTAATAGTGAAATGATGATGTGATATGTTTGGAATGTTTGTTATTATTATTATTATTATTATTATTATTATTATTATTATTATTATTATTATTATTATTATTATTATTATTATTATTATTATTATTATTATTATTATTATTATTATTATTATTATTATTATTATTATTATTATTATTATTATTATTATTATTATTATTATTATTATTATTATTATTATTATTATTATTATTATTATTATTATTATTATTATTATTATTATTATTATTATTATTATTATTATTATTATTATTCTTAGTTTGATTTTTTTCTTTATTTTTAAAATTGGATAGAGTTGTTGGGTACTCAAAAACTCCACTTGTATATAATTTTTAGATATTTAGACAATATTAAAAAGCCAATTCTCACTCTTTAATTGGTTTGTGAATTTCAAAAGCAAATTTATAGTACTTTTAGCCTTAAAGTTTTTTTTTTGGTAACCCAGGGCAAATCCTGGGGGAGCGATTACATGACCCACCACCACAGTACTCCAGGTAAAAATCCCTAACGCCGCCTTTGAGATTCGAATTTCTCCCATTCGTGAGGGGGGAGAGAGCCCGAGCCAGCTGCGCCGCTGAGGACGGTGGTTCTTGAAGTTCATTGTTAAAAAGATAATAATTTGGCTTGCTACTACCTATAATAATATCATTGTCACTATACTACAACAATTAATGAAATATTCATTTACTTGGGTTCTAACTTATGTCTCCTAGGTAAAATAAGGCAACCTTCCCTAATCTACAGCGTTTCCAAGTATTGGATTTAAACAATATACAATCTATTCGTTAATTTCATAGGTATTACTAACGATATCTATGGAGATATGCAAGAGTAGTACTTTCTCCGAGTTTTTCGTCCCTACAATTTTGGATAAGTTGACCTATGTGAAGTCAAATTATCAATTATATGGTTAATACTACGAAAAACCCTAAACTGATATATCTATAATAAATTTAATCCCAAACTAATATATATGTGTGACAAATTTACCTAAAACTAATTTTTTGATCACAAAAAATCCAAATCGATATACTTTAGACAAATTTACTCTCTGTTAGTATCCATTAAATTTTATAGTCAAATTTTTGAGTTGAATAAGATATGACAATTGCCAAGTATATCGATTTAAAGTTTTACCATTCGTTGGATAAGGGCTTTATTGATCATTTCTCAAATGTGAGGGGTTCGAAACCCAGTGAAGGCGCTTGGTATCTTAAGTGTGACGTTAAGGTGGTGGGCCCTGCTCAGCAAGATCACCCGGGCTTACTCGCCGACTACCCGGCTGTACGGAGGGTTCCCGGGTCATCAAAAAAAAAATCTTATTTAACAAAAATTAATAAAGAGTAAAATTGTCATAACTGTATAAGTTTGAAGTTTTTAGAGGTCAATAAATTAATTTATAATAAATTTGTCACATGTGTATCAGCTTAGAGTTTTTAGTGATTAAAATTTTAATTTAATGTAAATTTATCATAAATGTACGAGCTTAGGATTTTTCGTGATACCAACCCTAATTATATAACTATTCATTGCATCCTCAAATATCAATTATTTATTAATCTTACTTTTTTTTTTTTTAAAAAGTGATATTAATATGATGTATAAGGAATAATTATGCAATATTAAGGTTTCGATTTATTATTTTCTTTAAGTGATTAAAAATTAAATCATATGCGGACATTAACTCTAAAAAGAATAAATGTATATAAGATTCATTTTTGGGCTTAGTCATTAGATGTCGTCTTATGGCAGGTTCTCATTCCAGGGACTGCCAATACGGAAATCGGACACGCTCGGTTCGATCGACAGTAAAACCTTGGCGGCGAAATCTTGAAGACGAAGATGAAGTTGTCGTGGAACAAGAAGAACGCCGGCGCCAAACGCCCCCTCAGCGCCGTTTCCAAGTTCCCAAATCTCCCTTTCGACAAAGAAGACGACCCGCCACCACCACCGGGCAAAGCCCCCGAAGACGCCGGCGTTTCGGGGGACCAAGAACGACCCGCTTTCAAAGCCCTAACCTTGGATGAGGACGGCCCGTCGTCGTCGTCGCCCGATCACCGGGAGCTGGCTCGATCGTTTCAGTCTCAAGGCGACAAGCTCGCTGAGGTGAATCGCGGTTCTTCGTATCTGCTTTCGATTTCTTTTTGCCCCTTTGCGTTTTCTTGGAAATTCCGATGTTGCTCTGTTGGGAGTCGAATATGATTCACGTGCAGAATAGCTCGCTGCTTACCCTGTGAATGTTTTAGCCTGTCCAACCTGTCTGATTTGAGGAGTTGCTTACTGGGATTGTGATCGTTTTACAGCTGTGGGAGCTTGAGAAAAGATAATTGAAGAGCTAACCTCCATTTATCTGCAGGGGAAATTTCCTCAAGGTCCTTTTTTTTTTTGGTTCTTTCGAATTTCGCTTTCCAAAGAAAGTGAATTTTCTTAATAATCTCTCAAATATACTTTTGGTTCCTCTTTTCTTTAAGGTCCACCATATTATTGGTGGTGGTGGGAGTGGAATGAAATGTCCATTGATATGGAGTGGGTTGGGGTTGATGTGCTGAAGAGGGTATGGAATGAAATGATTGGGATATGGAATTACATAAAACGATATGGTCAGCTGTTACTTTATTAATGTTGATTTGCTGTATATTAAGTTCTTTTTCCAATTGGGTCGGCATAATAGTAAAAGCCCATAGTCCATTTTGGTAAAATCTGAGCCTGAAGATCTTGGTCAATTTGTACAACTTGTTTTGGGTATTGTTGTGATACCCCTAATTGTGGACTTGGCAGCCTTTAAGTTGGCTTTAAGAGTTTCCAACTTTAATGTTGATTGCTCCTGGCTATCATCCTGTCATATTGTTTGGGGAACTCGTGTCAGCATGACATAATCAGATTCTGAGGTTAATAGGACTATCTGTATCTCTTGGTGGCAAGTAATTTTCTTGGCTTATGACCTTTGCTGCTTCATGAAAGAGTTGGCTCATTGGCAAGAGGCACTCTTGCAACATCCTGTTGATATTTACAACTGAAAATGTTGAATGGCTTGACCGCTTCTGGATGTTTTCTCATTGTTGTTGAGATTGCGATCATTCCCTAATTTGTAGCTGTAATGAAGGGTTTTGATGTAGTTTGCTCGTGTATGATTATCGGGCTTCATTCTTATGGGTCATTCACTTTTGAAGGAGGGAAAATACCGGGAAGCACTAGGGAAGTGGGAGACTGCTCTTACCTTGATGCCTGCGAATGCAGTTTTGCATGAGCAAAAGGCACAAGTCTTGCTTGAGATAGGAGACGCATGGGGTGCTCTGAAGGCAGCAAATAGTGCGTCCCACATCCCGTTCCTTTTACTCTTTCTTCATGTCTTCCATTAGATGATTTATGGGGTTCTTTATTTTAATCTCAGCAGATGTGTCAAACTAATTAGATATACAACGATTTTCTTCTTGAGTATTTTTCTGTTCTTGATTATGTTCTCCCATGTTTTGGTGAAACATTCTAATAGTTGCCAATTTTGTCCACATGTATGTCCTTTTTCCTTGACCATTGGTGTGGCAACATTAGTATCGCATGCTTAAAAGCTTTAACAAGCTTAGAAGTTCTTCAACCTCTGCTGATAAATATCTCAGCATACTTACAAATGTCCTCTTTCCCAGGAGCCACTGAATTGGATCCACCTTGGGCTGAGGTATGTCTGGAGTTCTGGACGAACTCAGTTGCAACTTTATTAGTTATTTGCACAAATGTTGCGTGTGTTGACCATATCATAGCTCGTAGATCTTGGTGAAAGTCTTCTAGTATCTATTAATCTGTGTTGCCAAGTGCATGAAGTTATAACACTACTTTGCCATTGTGAGCTTATGTATTGTTTGCATTAAGTCCCCTCTTCGACATCTTCACCTATGGCGATGCCTGTTGTCCACCCCTTTATGTTGGTTTTGTTTTCTATGTTAAGGATGCAAATTTGTCATGTGGTCTCTCTTTTCTTCATGGCTTTTCTTCAGGCAGCAGATCTTATTAGAAATTATTCACTTCAATGTTCATATGAGAGGTATTGATAAATATTTGTCAATATCGATGTCATAGCCAATTAACTTCATTAAATTTTAGGAGAGTAATTCCAGACAACTTTTCAGCTGCCTCTTGAAATTGTACCTTGGCTGTAAGGAGTATCGCCAAGATTAGCTGTTCAACCTTCTTAGTTTCTATTACGTTCTACTTTTTATTATGAACAACAAGTGGATCGAATTGAATATACTAAGTTGTGGAGGGAGAAGAGATCCAATTGAAGGATCTAACATAGAAGCATATAACGGAGAAGGTTGCAAAAACATGATTATGCAAGTAGAGAAGGACGCACGAGTACTAGCTAAATGACATGAAGGAACTCTTTATAATATTAGCTGGAATAGGTATCTTTTTTTGTTGGTCAGAATTGTCTTCTCATGTCCTTTACATGACCTCAAGGAGATTACTCCCTTAATTCATGGAGGCATGCGAATTCACCACATTTGTAGGCGATTATATTCTATCTAATATGTTAATTGTTGAACAGAACAAAGTAATTATCATTTATCGCGTGTTTAGTTATTGTGTTCACTTGATTCTGTTCTATGTTCATTATTGTCAACTTTCTTGCCGAAAATAGTTTGTCGTACTGACAATTAAATTATTTTTTTCCTTGTGGAGCGTTGAATTTCTGCAGGCATGGATCACGCTGGGTAGAGCACAGTTAAACTTTGGAGAGCCTGATAGTGCCATTGCTAGTTTCGATAGAGCATTATCTCTTAAGGTATGCCACTGATCATTGTAATTCTTCTAGCTTTAGCGTGCAAAGATACTAATGAATTAGCCCCCACCTTGCAGCCAGCTTGTGAAGAAGCTCAAGATGACCGGAGAACTGCACTACATCTTGTAAAGAAGCGAAAGCAGCTGCATTTGTCGGGTGTGAGCACAACAAAAAACCGTTTTGCGGTTGGAGAAAAAGAATGACTCTTTGGTCCAGTTACTTACATGTCCTGGCTCTAGAGAAGGAGCCCATGGCCCTTACGTATATAAAGCTTTCGCGAGTAATGAGGAGCTATAATACCTTGTTAAGCTCTTAAGAAGATGCAAGGTAGTTGAAGGAAAATTTATAGTCTGACTTTCCTTGTTTGAAACTAGGAGGGGGAAAGTTGGGAGGATGTCACCTCTCATCCGATTGAAAGCTGGTCTCTCTAGATATCTTGCCTTTTCACCCTTGAGACTAGGACTTTTGTTTCTTCTTGCTTACTTTCTTCTGAATCCTTTTTGTACGTTATTGTACTATTTTCTTTCAGCATAACGCCATCATCTGCTGAAAAAGGATAGATGACTGATGCTTGAACGAAGAATGTAGGTTCACAAAGCATCCTCAGTTGTCGTTGTGGCTATGACTTGATACTACGGTTATGGAACGTTTGGAGAGTTGTTTATACTCTGTTGGATCTTTGGCCTTTCTACTTTATCGTTGTACCTAGAAATGAATGAGCATATGAATTTTGTCTCAGTTGTAATGCTCTTGGCTGAACCATCATCATGGTGCCCGTAATGATAATTTTTTTAAGTCTCTCTTTTTGGTTTTGGGAGATAAGCACCAGGACCATTTTTCAGGGTCATTCATCATGAATAATTACAATCCAAGAGAACACTACTTGTCGGAAGTGAATCGATTCACTTGGAACTCGATCGCTGCCTAACAATTCTGTCGGTGTTCTTTTGCATGAGCACAGGTTCCTCATGTCCATACAGCATTTACTTCTGCTAGGACATTCCCACCCTGCACAGCTCTCTTGGTGTTTCTTGTAAGTCGTTAGGTTTGGTATACGGTTTTTCAGTCTGGAAGTTACTTTCCCTCTGCATAGCTAGCTAGTTCTGATGCCAAGTGAAAACAAAATATTGAAGTCGAGATCCAAAAACTGAAGAAATGATTGCCACAAATTATCGCAGTAAAGATCCAAAAACTGAAGAAACAGTTGCCACACTAAAACTGCTGCCGACAATTTTGAATATATCAGAGTGGTCTGTCCATCATTACCTCTTGAGTGCATCAGAAATGCAGGCATCAGGGCACTGTTAACTCAGTCTAGAGAACCTTATAAAAGCTCAATCACAATTCAATTGGCAAAGAGTTTAAGCTACACATTTACACTGTCACGTTTTCAACAACATAACAGGATGCGAAGTACTGTAACTCAACTGACAAAACCTGAAATAGGATTGTCTTATGTGACACGAATCAAAAGCACAACCATAATAAAGATACATGTCATTCCGAAGATCAAAAGCCAAGTAAAGCATGTAGTCTTAGAGCCTTCTGAGTATATCTGTGTTGCTCGTACATTAACCCGATTTGTGCTTGCCAAGCTGTCCTCAACAGCTTTCTCTGTTGAATCAAGTATCTGCAATGAAACCCATAAGGATCTTCAGACTAAGTAAATTGTTGAGTTAAATGGAAAAGCCACTGCCCAGGGAAATGTCATGATTAAAGCAGCTGTTTTGCAACAGACTTGCAAGATTGAAGCAGATCATTCAAGTTACATCCCGGAATTGCCATTACAAAAGATATTAAGATAAAGAAAAATTAAAAGACACCTAACATAGTATCAAGATTTACTTTTTCTGTATTTTGCAGGGACTGACTCATTACGAGGCTACTCTCTTTCAGTTGCCGTGCCAAACCCACCATTTCATCTGTCAGATCGTCTTGAAGCTTCCTGTTGAAAAGGAAAAGGTGCAATCACAGTATCTGCTTATAATACTTAGAGAAGAACAATCATAACACCACAGTATTGGTAAAAATTTTCAAGCAGTAGCCACAAAGTAAGCTGAAGGTTCAACTATGGAAGATGGGAAAACTAGCTTGAAGAAAAAAGAAGCTTAAACACACTCAAGGAGAGCATCTTAACTCACGAACTAAATCACACTCTACTTTTAAGCCCGAGAAAGTTTAAACTGATTCGACCTTAGAGCCATATGCTAGTCTTACAGCATATCTTCTTCAACTTTACTCGACACCAGAGTCTAGAGATTTTACTCTATTCTGTCTTCATATTGTTCAGTATGTATCATTTCAACATATCTTCATACCTCTCGACTGAAAAAAATAAAAATAAAAAAAATCTTCATACCTGACCATAGATCCTTCACGTTCCAGCCTATATATAATCTTGGTTTTTTCAAGTTCTCATGACGATGACATATAACGATGAAGTGCCCCCATAATCAGGTGCTCAGGACAAAGACATTTTCTAAACAGGACAAGAAGCAATGCATGAACTATTCAATAGCTTTGGGTATGAGAAAAACCCCAAACTATAAAGTCATCCTGTAATAACACAATCATGACAGTTTGTCATTACTGCCAAACAAGAACGATAAAAACTACCTATGCTTTTCAATGTGTGCTTGTGCTGCAGCATCAAGTTTGACAGGTCCTGATGTATCAACTTCATTATGGGATTGAGTTGTATCTGCAGTACTTGAGGTCGGCCTGTTAAAATCTAAGCGATGAATTACAATCACAAATCGGTAATGGCCCATGTAGATAACTTACTATTGCGATAAAAGGCAACAAAACAGATACATCGTCACTGTAGTAGATTCACTTACGCAAATCTCCTTCTTAATCCTGATCTTGGGGTAACCGGATCTTCCAATTCTGTATGAGGGCTTTCTCCAGAAGAACTTCCTGGAAAGGGCTCCTGAGACTCTTCCACATCCACATCATGCTGAGAAATGCAAGCAGAGTACATGTCATGAAACCTCATACCCGACGGAAAGCAACTCAAACTTTTTCAGTTAAAAGTGCACTTGAAAAGGATTAGACAAGTGAGTTGACAACTTCCATAGGCACATAATAGACGCCTGCAAGAAGACAAGCTGAAAGATTTGCAGCGAGCACCGGCAATCAGCAACCATCTACTATAATCCCTGCTCACCCCCCCCACCTTCCTAAAAAAAAAAAAAAAAAAAAAACTTAAAACATTGTGACTAGAGGGCTATTCATGCATCTCCATCAAACCTGTCACAATTTTGTCTTCCTAAATTAACAAAACAAACTAGCCAATAAGGTACTGAGGGGCTTCACCTACATCCATAACAAGATAAGAGGTCCGTCTAAGCTCTGACTGACACAGCGAACTGTTCTAATTCTGTATGCCAAATACTTGAAAGTATAACTCATTCTGAACAAAAGTTTAAGAGGGGTTCCCATGCCATTAAAGAATCTGTTCCATCCACAACAGCACAAACATACTCTGTTAGAACCATGAAATGATCAAGAACTATGAAACACAGGTTCATATCTGTAAGGGGACAAGGAGATTTAATCCATCCATTTATTTCCAGCTTATAGACTTGCACTTAAGGCAATCAAGAAGATAAAGTAAGGATAGCCACCTCTAACAATATTCAGTAATGGAAGGAAGAAGAAAGGTGATATAATTCTATGGACCAAACCAAAAATGTCCAAGAGACATGTAGAGAATCAGCAGTAATTGAATCTCAGCTGTCATATAGAAAACCAGCACAAAGATTTAAAGGTCATGTACACTCACCAAAGGAGCTGATAACTTCGCAGCAATTGCTTCAATCTTTTCAGAATAATCAATCACCATTGCCTTTGGAACTCTGCACCAACAAATCCATGCAATTATCAAGGCAGCAAATCTGATGTGTGCTGATTCAACTACAAGCATGTTCACTTCAAATACATAATAAAGACAAGGTTAAATTTCATTTTAACGTCTTCCAACAGAGTCGCTAACCTTTGTATACTCACATCTACTGCTAAGCAATAAATGACGACCATCATCAAATTCTGAAGCATGTAGCCGTGAAGGCATGCTTGCTTGTGCACACACGCAAGCTCATGCTTGCGTATAACACCCAAGAAAATTATTCTTAATAAATATTAATTGCATCACTGACTTTGGACTAAAAGCTAAAAAGATTTCCAAGACGAATTGAAATATCAACATACACGATGCCTACCCAAAGAGCAAATATTCCCTAAATCTGTGCTTTATGAATAAGAAATTAAACATATCCCTCTCTCCCTCTACAAAACCGGGGAATCAACAAAAAATTCAGAATAGCTTGCAATATTTGACTGGTTAAAAAGTCGATAGCAAAAGTCTTTTTCCTTCTAGTTCTACTGAGTGAATATAAGAGGAAACAACAAGCAGTCTGTGATCCAGCCAACAAAACCATGCTGTTGGGTCGATAACCAGAAAACTCGTATCAAACAGTCCAACGTTCAAAGATGAAAAATCCAAGATGAAATGCTCATCTCATTCAACAACAACGGTAAATGACAAAGCGTTCCAAAGGGCATGTGAAGGACCTTGGTAACCCATCTGGGGTTCTCTCCTCAGCCAGCTGCTCCAGTTGTTCTCTTAAAGTAGCAACATACTACAAAGCCAACATGACAACAGCATTGTAAAAGTAAAGAGATGCTTCAAAGAACAATCAGAACTAGAACTGAGAAAGTCGTTAACTGGATAAACAACAGACACCTGAATGAAACATGCATTAGACTAACTTTTTCAAAGGATACCAAATTGTCCTGAACTAATCATCTCCTGGGAGATACAGTTACAAGAGGTGAATTGCAGTACATGTCACTGACTGGTCATCAATTTCTAGATTTAGCACTTGTCTGGAGCTTCAATATATTTCAATTTAGTCATCTCACTTAGTTTTCCATTTCTTTTGGCTAAGAAATAATGTGGTAGAAGCAACAAACTGTTACACCCTCTGGGGTTACTAATAAAATCCCGCACCCGCTAAGGTCCAAACCAAGTAATCATCACTTGCGATCAAAAACTACATAAGGACACAGTAACAGCCACATGGCTACCAGCAAAGAGATACACGTCAGTCGTTTTCCATGGTCACAATAAAAGTCATCACACTTTGCAACGAAAACTTGCTCAAAGAACCTTCATTCGCTTCGTCCAAGTAACAACCTTCTCATATTTGGAATCATCAAACACTAACTTTTTCATGTAAACTGCCCAAGTTTCAATTTAGGCTAGCTCCTATCCTCAAAAGTTCACAACTTTTTCCTTCCCAAAACGAAGTTCGCTTTCTCAAGAGGAACTACGTTACCTCCGACCAAAATCCAATCAACCAATCTTTTCTCCATCATCGGTTGCTCATTTTATCTCGACTTTTCTCTCCTCGTCGGCTTTAATTTGCACACCCTCGCAATGCAGACGCGTCGGAGCAAAATTACTCATTGACGAAATCCATCCGTGAGGAAAAATCACCAAGAAACGCAGCGCGCTCAATCGACAACGGATAAAAGACAGAGAACAATGAGCGGGCACCGGCCTGGTTTCAGAGGGGAGGAACACATACGTGGGCGAGTTTCGCTTGATTCTCTTGCTTAGGCGCGGCCGCGAGCAACCTCCTCAGGTTCACCTCCGTCCTGCTGATCCCCATTACAAAGACCCTGCGCGTCGCAACAGCCAACAATGAATCCGTGCGGGCGAATCGAAATGAACCTCGAAACACCTACAGATTGCGGGGTTACCGAGCTCGCTCGTCGGCCTGCCGATTCGCGATCTCGATCGCACTCTCCAAATGGGAGGATCGGGCGGCGATCTGGATCGCCGGAATCGCCGCACGTGGCGTTCTGTCGGTAAAAGAAAGAGAAGAAGAAGAAGAAGGGGGAGACGACCGGAGACGGAAGAAACCGAGTCTGATCGAACGTTCTGTAGACTGTCGATTTTGCTGTTTTTACGAATTTAGTTCAAATTGCTGCCAGGTCCTCAAACTTCTTCAAATTATTCAATTGTGCCCTACACTTTTCTTTATATAAGTTCATCCATAAATTCTATATATTTTATTCAAATAAGTCCTTCCGTCAAAATTATGGACAAAAATAATGACGTGGCCGCTAAGCCGACGTTAAATGCGACAAGTCATCCTAGCATTCCGATAAAAAAATAAAAAAATTCTACTTGGTACTTATAAAATTAAAGAATATTAAGAAAATAAAATAAATATTAAAAAATTAAGGAAAAGAAAGTTTCTATATATATATAAACAAAGACGAGGAAAGATGCAATTGGCATCATCCGATCTCCGGCTACTAGCCCTGAGGGGTTCTCGATGATGATGATGAAGGCCTGATTACATGGCTCAAGCCAAATCTATTGTATTCGAAAGAAACCTGTTGGAAGTCACCCAAACAAGCTGACGACATGAACTTTATGATCAATAAAAGCTCTCAGGCAACCTCAATTATTGGTAATTAGGATCATGCGAAGATAGTAGTGGCCTATATGGGTTGTACAACCCCTATTTGTTGCTTGACCTCGGCGACAGGGCTCAGGGTCTTTCCTTCCTTTTCTTTTGTTCTCTTTCATTGTTTCTCATGAAATATTTTTAATATTTCAAGTTATTGGTTAAAAAAGAGAAATTATACATAGACATTAACTTGCTACGTTAATATTAATATATATTTTATGTGTCGATCAACGTCTACTTAGATAATGGACAATTCCATTTCTAGGAGAACCCGAAGGTTATGTATGACTATCCTAAAAAATACAATTTAGCATTCTTGATAGCAACTTCTTAAGAGATAAGATCGGTTGCCCATCGCAGCCCCCTTTCGCTTTCGATGCATTTCTTTCTTGGACCCAAAGAAACCCTAAATCTCGAAATTCAACCCCACCTCTCTCTCTCTCTCTCCCCCCTCCAAGCTCTACCGAAAGCTTAGAGAAGAAAAAAAATCAAACCTTTCCAACCTTCGCCTGCTCCGATCTGCAGCAAGCAACTACATCGCAACGCAAGGACTCGCGGTACTCTCTCTCTCTCTACGTGCTTGCTCTCTTCCGCGATCCGTCGGAGTGAATTAGGGCTGCGTGCGTTGGGCTGACCGCTTTCATTGTGCAGATGACGATTCGAATGCTAGTCTGTGTTTCTTTCGCTTGCTCTCTTGCGTGTGTTGTACAGTTCGCAGTGGATTGATTCCCCGTCGTGCGTCTGTGGGCAGATTTTGTACGTGGATGGATATAGGAGCGCAATGCTCACGGGCACCCACGTCCGGATTATGAGAATGAACCAATTGAGATTTTGAGGGGGACGGGTTAAATGGTTGAGCTGGAAACCTTATGGGTATTCCAGCATAATAACATTGATGAATGGTTCTTGAAGATGTGGAATGTTAGAGTTAGAAAGATGTCAAATTTCGGGAGGATCGGGGAACGGCAGTGATATCGGTGTATCCAGGACGAGAAAGTGCTGCTGCTGTCTTTGATAGAAAGCTGCGATACACAAGAAAAGCTTCCTTTGTGGGGGCACTTGAATCGTAGTCGGAGGAATTGCTATCAAATTAACTCTTGAAAGACCA
Organism: Eucalyptus cloeziana; assembly: GCA_014182715.1. NCBI lineage: Eukaryota > Viridiplantae > Streptophyta > Magnoliopsida > Myrtales > Myrtaceae > Eucalyptus > Eucalyptus cloeziana. Next base: position 29,505,739 of record CM024639.1, read on the forward strand.
TCTGGCTGTCTTGAATATAATGTGCATTTGAAACTAAATGGAAAAATTTGAGCATCCTAAACTGCTTGAAAGGAGGGAAATACGAGATAGTTGTTAGAGTTGTCTAGGGTGTGTAGATGTGCACACTTGGAAGCAATTCCAATCTGTCCTTCAAATTCTTTGTGTCCTGTAATGTGGAGATTGGGGAGCATGGCATGCCAACTGTAGAACTCCCCAACAAATTCGGGAACAGCTTTCCTCTTTTAATTATCGTGTGTCTTCAACATGCTTTTCTGATGTAGCTAACAAGGAGCAAAGGTCTCTATGCTTAAGCTTTGAACGTTTAGGGGCTTCACTATATTATAGGACATTGGGTTTCTCTTTCTAAACATCAATGGGTGTTTTGAAGTTGGTGTACTTTGTTTTTGTACTTTATTCTTCACTCGAATTTGTTTGACCATTGAAGATTTCTCTCTTGGTATACTCAAGGCATGCAGCGTGAAGGCATCAATTTGTTCAAGGAATACTAGTTATTTATTTATTTTTTTCGTTTTGTTGCTGATTGGAGCCTGCAAAATTTGGTCATAGTCTACCAGAGACTATCACAAATGAAGTATTTATATTGAGTTCTAGCAGAATGTGGTATTGAATTATGCACAGTGAGGCTAGCTGGACAGTAATATCGGGATTGGAAATTGGGCTTTCTAATTCTTTGTCTGAAAATCCAGAAACAACAGCAGCAGCAGCATCTTCACCTTGGAACGCCTTCGGACCAAATCAAGAAATGGCTTATGTAGATCATGCATTCTCAATTTCAGATGAGGACATGATGATGGAGACGACTTATACTGTGAATAACAGGCCACCGATTAAAGAGATTGCCCTTGCTGTATCTCTTCTTGTTTTTGGAAGCCTTGGCATAGTCTTGGGCATTATCATGACTTCCTACAAAGTTGGTGGTGATCGAGCCCATGGTACACATGCGCAGATACTATTTATCTGGCAATTACGTTTCTTTTTCATTTTTCTTTATCGGAATCACATGATTTATTCTTGTTAACTAAAATGGTTTTTCTCAGGGGTGTTCTTCACAATCTTAGGGTCAATCTTGTTCATTCCTGGATTCTACTATACTCGCATTGCTTATTACGCGTACAAGGGGTATAAAGGTTTTTCGTTCTCCAACATACCACCTGTGTAGAGCCTCTACCTGTCATTCTATGATGACAATGCTGCTGATCATGTATAGATCTTTCTTCCCCTCTTTTCTTGTTTCTCTTTTGATATGTTTCTACGAAGCTTTAAGCTTTGTCTGGGGTACTTCATTAGTATACAGACTGTTGATGTCCTATGAACAAGCACGGAATGTACAGACAACATCACTTTCCAATATACTAGACTTATGACATCATTCTCTTTTCGTGAGGCTATGTTTGGCACTTTCTTTGGACTAATCATCAGATCTGAAATTTCAGTTCTCTCTTTGTTTAAACTAAAGCTGTTACCTACGTTATTGAGGTCCCATCTTTTAATATATTGTGCCTATTCAAGGATTTTGTGCTCTTTTACATTTTTTAACTCCATTTCCATGATGACAGTCCCACGTGCTTCGCAGCATTAGTGTACTCATTGAATTGGAGTTAATCTGCTTCACACAACTGATTTAAATGAGTAAAATATCTTCTGTCTGAAAACTTCAACCCCATATTAAAGCTATTTAATTAAGATCTGAAAATCATGGACAAGAAAATTAGAATTGTTTTCCTTTGGCTGAAGAAAATTTGTGTGGAGTGATGAGCCGGAACAGAGCAGAGAAGCAAATAGCAGAGTTGAGGCGAGTTGGCTTAAGGTGGACAACCGAAGTAGAAGAGGCAAACTTAATGAGTTATGTTGAGAGAACTGAGGAGCTGTAGCATCAGTTTCATTTTAACTGGAGAAACTATGATCTAATATTGTCGGGGAAGCACCTGTTACAAGTCCGTTAAGATATTCAACTACCGGCTTTGAACTGTTTTTCCGAATCCTCTCGAAGCCTCTCTGAACCTTTGGTTCAACGGTTCAAATCACTTTCGGGTCTTCCTTAGGAAGAAAATGACTCGAAGTGGATCATCTTTCTAAGCTTAATATGTTGAGACTGTCTTTGCATCAAGACTAATGTTTCTTGTCAAATGAAAAGATAAAGATGGTCGGCTGCCAAAGATTCTTATATCTTTCTGCCCTCTTTATTCACTTCTGATCAGTTCAGTAAAAACTCCCTTTTATGCTGTATTAATCATGCAACGGTCTTATCTGCTCTCGAGTTTCTTCATTTGTGTACTTGTCAGGAAAATAAAATACCCTACTGGATCGATATTCTTCTGTAAACTCGGCATTGTACGATTTAGCCCTTACAAAAGTTTGAGTTTGATTCTTTGTTTCATGTATCATAGATGCGAATTCAAATATTAGATGTACCGGAATCCCGTGGCTGCACCACTTAGGTCTGTATCGACTACATGATACATCCCCTGAACTCAAGCAAACGACAATAAAAGGATGATTATGCAGAACGAAAATTACAACTGCGATGTAGGATGGTGCACAAGAATCGACAATACATGAACGAGGATTGACAATACATGAACGAAATTACATAATGAACAGGTCGGCCGACGATACATAATTTGCTAATCATATTACATGGTGGTGGATATTGAAGTAACGAATCAAAAAGTTGTTGAAGATTCTGCACTATAAACCATGCTGATTTTTTCTTTTTGATTCGTTACTTAAATACTAGACAAAAGGAAAAAAAATAATAATAAGGACTCAGGACCAGTTTTGTTGCACCATGTGTTTCACACCCATTGAATCGACAGAAATGTTGTGCCTACATTGCAAGAGTCGAAGATCAGCAGCTGGATGATCTCATTCGTGTTGGGTTTACCGCAGCAGATGCAACTCAGAATCCCCAGCAAGACACTTCCGCGGCCGGATGCCCTGTTGCTATTAGGCATTTTCGTGGAGAAGTAACGAACCGAGAAAGAAGATTATAAGACGGATTTGAATGGAAACCCAGAGAAACGATGCGAGAGATCTTGATCGATGAAATTTTGGAAGGCATTGGCTCTATTTATACAAGTTGCTGAGCCAGGAAAAACAAAATGCTGTGAGCTCCTGTCAACATTTCCATTGCGGTTCTCTACATCTTCCGCCACCTTACGGGAGATTTAACTTGAAAAGGCAGAGATTGTCCTTCCTTTCTCTGCTTTTGTTCCTCAATCCATCGTTCTGATATTGCAGGAAGAAGAAAATGCTATGAGCTCCTCAACATTTCCATTGCGGTTCTCCACATCTTCCACAACCTTACGGGAGATTTAACTTGAAAAAGCAGAGAAAAGCAGAGATTGTTCTACTTTTCTCTGCTTTTGTTCCTTAATCCACCTTTCTGATATTGCAGGAAAAAAGAAAATGCTAGGAGCCCGTCAACATTTCCATTGCGGTTCTCTACATCTTCCACAACCTTACGGGAGATTTAACTTGAAAAAGCAGAGATTGTTCTTCTTCTCTGCTTTTGTTCCTCAATCCATCTTTCTGTGATTGCATTATGCCAATTATGACGGGAATCTACCATTTTCATTTCCTCATGTGAACGTGATGAAAAATTGTCATATATTAAATTTCTAGACAACATTTTCCTCTACTTTTCTCGTCACCTGTTATTGGATGCGCCGGGTTCATGTAGGGCTAATGCATCGCATTTTTAAGATTACGCGAATCCCACGCGAGGTGGCTCACACAATCCGAAGTGATGGTGACCCAAGAGAAGTCCTGAAAACTGGCCAAATCATCTGCCAAGCAAGTGAACTTGCAGGCTTTCTGGATGAACATTCTTGTCACTTGCTTGATAAATGCAATTCGTGTGAATGTCATCGTTCTTAATACTCCACAATGGGTTGACGATAATAATCTTCATCTAGTATTTTCACATTCTAAAGTTGATTGGGAAAAGGCGATGATACAGACGTCCAAGAATCTCTTTTGAGCAACTTCATTCCTCGTGGAATTCTAACATTGCGTGGACGACTTTACACGTTGAGGAAATTGTTTGGAATTGGGAGTGCCCCTGTCCGTTTGGGGCATGCCCCTTCCGGTGTACGGGACACGTCAACACCTCCATGTGAGGACGCGAAGAGAAAGACGCACCCAAGACAAACCAGGAGAGAGGGGACATTCTCATCTTGCGTTAAAGTTCAGAGAAGATGATTGATAAATGCAGAAGGATATACCGATCGGGAAAATTGGTCTGCAAGCATTGTCACTCGGGATCGTAGCAAATGTAGAGAAATGCTGCCCCCCAATAAAGTTGATAACTTCACATTTGGCATATTCTGCGAGAGGGAAGAGTAAATTAGCACCCAAAAAAGAGAAGGTATCCACCATAACCTGTAATTTCACTATAAGTCTATAGGAACTTCATGAGAATTGTAATGGAAATGCTAGCCTACACTTTCATTCTCCTATATAATAAGGTTATCTTGCAACATTATCACAATTGTGTCTTCCATCAGAAATCATCCTCCTCAAAACTTTTACTCTTTTCTCAAAGAAGTTATCCCTCCCTCCCTCCCTCTCTCTCTCTCTCTCTTTCAAGATGGCCAACGGCCGTAGGGGAGGCGTGCTGCGTGGAATATTGAAGATTATCCTTTGTGGCGGTGGCAGATCCTAGTAGCAATGAGACTACTTAGGCTCGACTCAATAGTCATTTTTTCTTTTTGATGATATAGATCCAATGTTTGTGTCAATAAAATAATTAGGTGATGTTATTTCAAAAATGTAAATACTAAGTAATTTGCGTCCGTGCTTAAATATGTCGAGCCTATTGATATGTTAGGGTGGTTGAAGCACTAGTGCCAATTCTTGTTGTAATGATGTGATGTTGATAAATAATTATGTGATGTTGATATGATTTTGCTCCAGTGTTCGATTAGTTCATGCAAACAAGACAAGGGCTTCTGTGACGTTTCTTTTACAAGATGGGTGTACCTCGTAAAGGTGCTCATTGTTCGGTTCGGTTCCGCTCGGAGACATCTCCAACCGAGCGGAACTTATCAATTTGGGAAAATCTCAACCCAAGTCTAAACCGAACTAACTGAATCGAAATTAAAATCAAGTTAACAACTTCCCATGGTTCGGTTTCAAACCAGTAAAAATCAAGTCGAAATATAAGTGAAATATAAAATCTTGTTCAACAACTTAGTTTAATCATCAGTAGCTCAAAACGCAACATTCAATCATAATCATTAAAAAAAGATTTGCTCATAAAAACATTCCCTGACTTGTGCCAAGAAAAGAAAGTACACAAGGCATAGCTCAATGCAAGGAAAATCACCAAATTACCGTTCTTTCTTTCTTTCTTTCTTTCTTTCTTTCATCTGTTCGTCTTCTTCCTCGGTTCCATGTTGCTGGTCACCCCTCGCTGCCGCCGTCTCCACCCGCCATCAAGCCCTGCGTCTCCCCGAAAACCCACATTTTCCCAGCAACCAAAACACCCGTGAGAAAAAGGAGGAAGGAAAGCAACCGAACTATTACCCAGATGGAGTCTTCGACCCCTTCGAGACTTCAAAACCCAGAAGACGATTCTTGACCCGACGACGATGCTGGGAGGCCTTCGAGATCTGGGCCATGCTGGACGACCCTCCAGCTCCGCCGCGGCGTCGAGCTCCAGGCCCCAGATCCGGAGGGCCTCGAGCTCCGTCGTGGCGTCTGGATTGAAAAGCAAAATTTCATTCAGGATTGTAATGTCACATACCGGCCAGTCAAAATTGATTGAAAATAACATATTAAAAATTAATTAAAAATTTTAAAATTATATTGGTAAATTAAAAGGTTTAAAGACTGAATTGATATATATATATATATATATATATATATATATATATAGGTGATTTTTCATTTAACGTATAATAAAAAAGAAAATCAAACAAGAAGCTGTCCTAGATTCATGAGCATCCAATAGGACAAATAATACGCAACGTAGATTATCAATTTGGTTGGATGTTAGTAAATTTTTTAACAATTAAATTTGAAAATGTATAGACAAGCTGATAAGAAAAAATAATTCTGATAAACCAATAAACTTAACTTATTGATTTAAAACAATTTGCTTCGATTTTATCAATTTATGATTTTTCTTTAAAACCTCTAAAACCATTTCCAACATTATAATATGAAATAAAACTGTCACGAATATTAGGATAGAAAATAAAAATATTTATATGCTTATTAGATTATAAGGGAAAAAAGTAGCACCACGTGAAATAGACAAGAAGTTAGTTCAAAACATCATTTGCCCTACTTAGGATTACATCTCAACTAAAGAAAATCTCTTTCGGGGAGAATACCGGTTATTTAATTAAGGTAGGCTTCTTATTCTAAATACCGAAGATGGAGGAGATTGTTTCCGCAAGCACTTTCAATTGCATTTTCCTAGGGGATGGTGAAAGGGTTGCTTGTAACTCAAGCAAAAACTCTACCTCGAGCTCTTACTAATGCAAAGTACAAGCAAAAGTTTTAAATTATATTGATAAATTAAAAGGTCTAAAGATTGAATTGTTGTATGTATAGATTTGGTAATTTTTCTGCTCTTTGTATAAATAAATAAAAAAAAATCAAACAAAAAGCCTTGTCTAGATTGATGATCCTCGAAGAAGTACTCACTTCAATAGGCTTTTGAGCATTTGATAAGACAAAATAATATGCAATGTAATCATCAATTTGATTCGTTTTTATTAAATTTTCAACAACTAAATTTGAAAATGTACAAACCAACTGATAAAAAAGAATAATTCCCATAAACCAATAAACTTAACTTATTGATTTAGAACAATTTAGTTTGACTTATCGGATTCTAGATTTATTTTAACACTAAAACCATTTCCAATACTGTAATATGAAATGAAACTGTTGCAAGTATTAGGATAGAAAATAAAAATATTTATCCGAGTTAACTCAAAACATCATCTGCTTTATCTAGGATTACATGTCAATTAAAGAAAAATCTCTTACACCAAGCATTAACATAGGCTTCTTATTCTAAATATCGAGGATGGAGGGGAAACTCTCAATTGCATTTTCATAGGGGACGGTGAAATGGTTGCAACTCAATCAAAAAACTTTACCTCGAGCTCTTACTAATGTACATGGACTAACTCCCCATTCACCCTGAATAAAATGGTGAGAAACAATGCGAAAGCTAGGCAGAGTCATCTTCTTTTTAATTAACCAGAATGCACTTCAGGCTCAAAGCCAGGAAACAATTAGATGGTTGAAACGAGGACTGTGGCGGAGGGACAGAAGAGGACTCTACAGTCAATCAAGTTTACAGTTGGAAAAGTCTGGAGAAAGAAAAAGATTGTCCTGACAACTATAGCCACCCTCTCAAACCTCTAAGCGAAATTTGCCAGGCCCGTTGTAGGTCGTCTCCAGATGCTTGACTTTGTTAATCCTGAAGTCCCTGATCCTGATTCTTCTGGCATCGAAGCATCTTTGTAATCTACACTCTCAAGGCTCCACCCTTTGTTCTCGACCCTACCTTTCACTGTAACCTGTGAGGAGGAGAAATGGACCTTTGATGATGAGTCGAAGGGAGAATTCCCAAGATTTTTGACATACAATGAGTAATCGGGGTTCATGCGTAACAGAGAGATGCCATAATAAGAATTTGAACTTCTAATAATATCAATCATAGAACAGAAAGGAAAATGTTAAATGGACAGGAGACAATCTGTTATAAGACTTGAAAATAGTCATCCCAATATTCAACGCAACAAAGAGAGAGTTCTATTGAGGCCAAAGAGAGAGTTTCAGACAAATGCACACAAAGTTGAATGTCCAAGCTTAAGCCCATCCATGGGTGGGTGACCCTCAAGCTTCTCAAGGCAAGCGACCCTTGAGCTCCTCGAAGCCTCGGGGCTTCTTGGGTGTTCTTGTACAGCTATATAATGATTACGGAGATTTAAACTCCACTGTTAGATCAAAGAGGAGATCAACGGCCATAATTAGCCTTGTACTTGTATAAATAGAGGCCCCCTCCCCTAAGTTGTATCATCTCATTCACAATTGAATAGACGCTGCTGAGCTTCACTTTCTATACATTTCTTGTGAGTGGAGTATAAGGCTAACTTAGGAGAAATCCTAAGCCGCACTGGTTAGGAAATGCGAGATCGATCGACCCGTGATAAGTGGTATCAAAGTGAGTCATTCCAAGGAGCAATGGCTGATATACGTTCCCATGTCGCAATTGCTTAAGATGAGGATCGTGGAAAGGCTATCGAGAAGGTTAACACCAGTTCTAAGAAAAATTGTGTTGTTTCTAGTTCAAGGGATTCAATGGGTGATTTGGAACCTCGAATGATGAACATGGAAGAGATCATCTCGGAAGTCTAAAAATTGGTAGAGGACTTGACCTAAACCGTCAAAAGAGCGGAGGCCAGAAGGGAGGAGCTCGTAACGAGGTGCAAGAGCTCAAAACCGACATGGAAGAGTTCTATGGGGAGGTACCGGGGATCTTGACCCAAGAACTCCAACAACGAAATCAAACCTGTGAGGCCATGATAGCGACCATGCACGCGGAAATAGCTGAACTTAAGGGCAAGCTCGTGGAAGTTGAAGTGACACACGTGAATAGGGTGGTCATCGTGCAAACTGACCCACGAACTGAAGTTGAGAGAGTTCAAAGGCTCACAAGTGGTTAAGGATGTGAATAACTTCCTATAGTACATGGAGCAGTACTTCTAAGCCACGAGAATCATTGATGACGCATCTCAAGTAAACATTGTAATGATGTACTTAATTGATAACGCATTATTGTGGTGACGTCATAGGTTAGACGATAGGAGTAGGGAACATATCATGACATGGGCTAGGTTTATCGAGGAATTTCAACGAAACTTTTATCCCGCTTTTTATGTAGAGGAGAATGCTTGCGATGAGCTTAAACGCCTTAAGCAAAACGAAAGAGTTCATGAGTATGCGAAGCAGTTTTCTAAGTAGCTACTCTACATCCCTTCAATGAGTGATACACAAGCGTATCACCAATTCATGACTGGCCTTAAGCCGTGGGTCAAGTAAGAGCTCAAACGATGCTATGCGAGGGATCCAACAACGGCCACATCTGTGGCCAAGTCCCTTGTAGATTACAATTCTCCTTCCACAACAAAATTAGACTCTTGTTTGAAGGAAAGAGCCAATGGTGGAGGATATCAAAATAAGTACAATTGCCTAAATGGAGGCAAACAACGAATGGTTGCTCCTAAGGCCCAACCAGAGTCGAGTGGTTAGGGATAGATGAAGGTACGCACTTATAAATCATTCTTTTGCAACAGTCCACATATGGCTTAAGACTATCCAAAAAAGGATAAGTTGGCAGCCCTATGCAAGGAGGGTGAGCCACAAGAGGAATTGTGACTGGGTTCTTTGCGAATCCTGGCTCTATCAAGTCCAAAAAAGCGAAAGAGCCTAAGAGACTTATGTTCGTGGATGTAAAGATCAAGAGTACCACGGTGAGTGTACTTGTGGATACAGGGGCATCCAATCTCTTTATATACAAGGAGGCCACAGAGAAGCTGAGTCTTCGGGTCGAGAATAGAGCCAGGTGGCTTAAGACTGTAAACTCTAAGGAAGTCTTGACCAACAGCGTGGCTAGGGACATGTTGTTCCACATTGGTCCATGGACTAGCAAGGAGATTAATGAGGTAATTCCTCTTAACAATTATGACCTTGTTATAGGTCTTGGGTTCCTTGATAGGATAAATTCTGGTGTTATGCCATTCACCGATTGCATATGCATCTCGGTTGCACGTTGTCAATGTGTGATCCTAATTTACTGTGAGTCAGGTCATGATCAAAAGATGCCATCGGCTATGCAACTCACCAAGGGAGCAAAGAAGCGTGAGGAGACATTCTTGGTAACCTTGAAGGTCGAGCGACACATAGGCAAATGGAGTGACGTCCCAATGGAGGTGGTCCAAGTTCTCAACTCATTCAAGGACTTGATGCCTTCCAAGTTGCCTAAAAAGCTTCCGACTTGAAGGGAGATCGATCATCGGATTGAGCTACTGCCTGACGCTCAACCACCCACCATGGCACCCTATCGCATGGTGCCCCTTAAATTGGAAGAGCTGTGCAAGCAACTCAAAGAATTGCCTAATGCGGGCTATATTTGGCACTTCCTTTGGACTAATCATCGATCCGAAACTCATTTCTCTCTTTGTTTAAACTAAAGCTGTTACTAATGTTATGGAGCTCCCATCTTTTCATATATTGTGCCTTTTCAAGGATTTTGTGCTCTTTTCCACTTTTTAACTCAGTTCCATGTTCACAGTCCCACATGCTTCGCTGCGTTGATGCACTCATTGAATTGGAGTTAATATGCTTCACAAGACTCATTTGAATGAGTAAAATATCATCTAGCTGAAAACTTCAACTGCATATCAAAGCTATTTAATTAAGACCTGAAAATCATGGAGGACAAAAATAGATTTGTTTTCCTTTGGCTGAAGAAAATTTGTGTGGGGTGATGAGCCGAGACAGAGCAGAGAAGTAGAGTAGTAGAGCGGGGCGAGCGGGTGAAGTAGAAGAGGGAAACTTAAATGAGTTCTATTAAGAGAATTGACGAGCTGCAGCATCGGTTTCATTTTAACTCGGAGAAACAATGAACTAATATTCTGAGGAAAGCACTTTGCCTGTTACCATTCGTTTAAGATATTTAACTACCAGCTTCAAACTGTTTTTCCGAAACCTCTCGAAAGCCTCTCTGAACTTTCGGTTCAACAGTCCAAATCACTTTTGGGTCTTCCGAGGAAGATGGGAAGACAATGACTCGAAGCGGGTCCTCTTTTTCAGCTTAATATGTTGGGACTGTCTTTGCATCAAGCCTAATGTTTCTTGTCAAATGAAAAGATAAAGATGGTCGGCTGCTAAAGATTCTTAAATCTTTTCGCCCTCCTTTTCACTTCTAATCGTTCAAGTAAAAACTCCCTTTTCGCCGTATTGATCATGCAAATGAACTTCTCTCGCTATCTAGTTTATTCACTTGTCTACTTGTAAGGAAAATACCCTCTTTGGATCGATATTCTTCTCGCAAACTCGCATTGTACGATTGAGCACTCACAAACGTTTGAGTTTGATTCTGTGTTTCATGTATCATAGATGCGAATTCAAATATTAGATGTACTGCTATCCTGTGGCTGCACTACTTAGGTCTGTATCAACTACATCATACATCCGAGACCGACCACACCCACCGAGATACGAAGTTTCTTAGGGTTGGCCGGTTATTACCGAAGATTTATTGAAGGATTTTCCCGTTTGGCAGGTCCTTTAACCAAGCTAACTCGGAAAAATACGAAATTTGAATGGAGTGGGGATTGTGAAAGGAGTTTTCAAGAACTCAAAAGAAAGTTAACCACGGCTCCAATCTTAACCATACCCTCTGGACCGGATGGTTTTACAGTATATAGTGATGCATCTCACAAAGGATTGGGATGTGTTCTGATGCAACATGGCAAGGTCATAGCCTATGCATCTAGACAACTGAAACCCCATGAACTGAACTACCCCACGCATGATCTGGAATTAGTAGCTATAGTGTTCGCCTTAAAGATATGGAGGCATTACCTATATGGGGAAAAGTTTGAAATTTATACAGACCATAAGAGCCTGAAATATCTATTCTCGCAAAAAGAGTTGAACATGAGACAAAGAAGGTGGATGGAATTGTTAAAAGATTATGATTGCGAGATACGGTACCATCCAGGGAAGGCAAACAGAGTAGCAGATGCTCTTAGCCGTAAGTCAGCCATGGAGATGGCTAGCTTAAGAATAGCAGAATGGAGTTTATTAAAGTCCGTAGCAGACTCGGAATTTAAGTTGAAGGTGGATAATCTTACTGGTATGCTTAAAGCCCTAAGGATCGAGCCGGAAATCATCCAGAGAATCAAGACCCTGCAAGGGTCTGACCCGGAGATTATGAAAGTAAAGGAGGCGATGTCCTTAGGAAAGAGACCAGAGTTTCAAATTTCCAAAGATGGGGCGATAAGATGCCAGGGACGACTTTGTGTACCTGACGACGAAGAAGTAAAGAAGGAAATTTTGTCAGAGGCACATAAGAGCAAGTATAGTATCCATCCGGGTAGTACGAAAATGTACAGAAATATGCGCCAACAATTTTGGTGGAATGGTATGAAAACGGATACGGCTAGGCATGTTTCTCAGTGTTTAACATGCCAACAAGTAAAGGCGGAACATCGTAAACCGGCAGGACTTTTAAGACCGCTAGACATACCGAGTGGAAGTGGGAGCATGTGACAATGGATTTTGTGCAAGGACTCGCCAAGGACATCAAGTGGCCACGATTCAATTTGGGTAGTGGTGGACCGTTTAACTAAGTCCGCCCATTTCTTAGCTGTCCGTATGAACTATTCAATGAATAGACTTGAGATCTATGTAAGTCGGGTAATACGCTTGCATGGTATACCGTAACGATCACCTCGGATCGAGACTCTAGATTTACTTCGAATTTTTGGCGAAGTCTGCAAAATGCTTTGGGGACGAAACTTCAATTCAAGATCGCATATCACCCTCAAACAGATGGACAAACGAGAAAGAGTGATACAAACTCTAGAGGATATGCCGAGAGCCCGCATCATCGACTTTAGAGGGAAATGGGATGAGAACTCGCATTTGGTAGAATTTGCCTATAACAACAGTTTTAAAAGTATAGGCATGGCCCCATATGAAGCATTATATGGGAGGAGATGCAGAACCCCTATCTGTTGGGACGAGGTAGGTGAAAAAAAGTTGACAGGACCTGAATTGGTACAAAATACCACTGAAGCTGTTGAGATTATTAGGGAAAGACTTAAGACAGCCCAGAGTAGACAAAAGGACTATGCGGACAGGCGTAGGAGGCCCTTGGAATTTAGAATAGGGGATCATGTATTTCTTAAAGTATCCCCGTTAAAAGGAGTATCTCGTTTTGGAATAAAAGGAAAGTTGAGTCCCAGATTCGTTGGACCTTTTGAGATACTTGAGAGAATAGGAGACGCGGCTTATCGTTTGGCACTACCTCCTAATTTGGGAAATTTGCATGATGTGTTTAATGTGTCGATGCTAAGGAAGTATCAGCCAGATCCCGGTCACATACTCGATCATGAAGCCATCAAAGTGGATGAGAAAGTGAGATATATCGAGGAACCTGTGCAAATATTGGATCGGAAAGAGCAAATTCTTAGAAATAAGAAGATTCCCTTGGTGAAAGTATTATGGCGACATCACAATAAGGAGGAAGCCACATGGGAAAATGAAGACCAGATAAAGGAAAAGTACCCCTACCTATTTGAGGACTTGGGTAACGTTTAATTTCGAGGACGAAATTCTCTAAGGAGGGGAGATTTGTGGCATCCCAGAAATTAAGGGCAAGCCCTAAGGTGCCCTAAAGCTCTTAAATAGGTAATGAATTTACCTATGGGTTGTGTATTAGCCTTTAGTTTTCTCTTAAGGCTTTGTGTTTTGTGCTTGTGTTTTAATTTAAGTTTTTGAAATTTGATTATAAGGTAAATTAATGAGAATAGTCTATGCTTGGCCATGCATTTTATGGATTAAATTCTCATAGATAATATATTATAGGATTTTAATTAGGTGAAATTATTATTTAAGTCTCCAAAAAGAAGAGAAAATTTTGATTGGGCCTTGGGCCCAAGGGTGGACCCTAATGGGCCAAGTGGCCGGCCCATTAAGACCCACAAGGTGGGCTGTCGTCGGCCCAAGGGAGGGGAAGCCCACTTCTTCCAAGAGGCCCAAGCCCAAGCCCAAGCCCAAAGCCCATTGCATGTGTGTCTTGCCAAGTGGCAAGGAGGCCTTGCATGCATTGGCCATTGGAGAGGCAATGCAATGATTTCCTCTTGGGGAAAATTAAAGGAAGACATGGCCGGATGGGGGAGAGGAGAGAGAGAGAGTTGTCGCCCAAGAGAAGTGAGAGGAGAGAGAGAGAATTGCGAGAGAGAGGAGGAGGCCGAGAGAGAGAGGAGGAGCTGCCGTTCGCCGCCGTTCGCCGCCGTTCACCGCCGTTTGCCGCCGTTCCTCTTTGTGTTTAAGGCAAGTTAGGATCCATCTCCTCTCTTGCATGTGTGTCTTGCATGTTGGTTGGATCTTTGGTTGTTTAAAGGTAAGAAAAACGGAGCTAGGGTGGTTTGTTCTTGAAGATGTATCCTGTTTTCGCACGAATCACTGGAGTCAGAATCTTGTGGGAGCTTGCATGCATGTTTGGAGTTTGATTTTGACTTGGATCTCTTCATGAAAGTTGTAGCTAACACCTTGAACTATGACATACTAAAATTTCGTGCAAAATGATGAAGATTTAAGGGGTCAAAACCTCATTTTTCGGAGACCCTAGATCTGGAACTAACTTACTGACCTTGTGATAGATTTGTGGCTGCATGTTGGTTTTTACCACGAATCTCTCTTCGACTTCTTCCTGAAACTTGTAGAGCACATCTTAAGGATCAACATACTCAAATTTGAAGCAAAATGAACAAGTATAGCTTAGGAAACTAACCTGATCTTGAAGATGATGAATCTGGAGTCGCGGGATGGGACACCCGAGACTTCATGGACTCATATGGAGGTTATCCTTTGGAATTTTGGTTTAAGTTCCTTCATGAAATTTGTAGGGAATCCTTAGAAGTAAAACATATCCAAATTTCAGAGAAAACGAAGAAGTGTAGGTAGGTCGAACCTCCATATTTCGGACATAGGACCCTGGACGTTTCGGTAATCTGATCAGTAGCTTCGTGGGACTATAGAAATTTATCTAAAACGAATTTGGCCTAGATTCCTTCATGAAAAATCTAATTTAATGTCTTAACTATAACCTGGTAAAATTTCATAATTTTCTGAGGTCGGTTGGGCATCTTAATTGAATTACTTAGAAAACTGTACATTCTGCCCTTGTCCGAGATTCCACGCGGAAATTTTAGCAATGTTGCCTTTTTTGTAGAAATTGATTGGCTATGCATTTTCTGTGGAAAATCACCATTTTATTGCATTAAATTATTATATGCTTTGATTTCATGAATTTGGGATTTGTGTGATTATTTAATTTAATTAATTGCAAGGTAGAATAAATTGGAATTTAAATAAATTCTAAATGCATTTGGTAAGTACATTGTTTTTAGTAGCATATGATCCCATAAGGACTTAATTACTATGAGTGATTGCATCTTAATGCATGTATGTAAATGCTTAATGATGCATGTATAAGAACGAAGGTGATTTTGTTTTGCCATTACACCATGTGCATGGTATATTGAAACCTAAATTGGCAAACATGAGTAATGGTAAATGGGAAGTTGTTTGTGGAGGATAGTAATGCCCGGAATGTATAGAGATACATGGCCGGATGACCCTGGGAGTATCAGGATGCCCAGAATGGTTGGGTGCCGGAAGCCTCGGAGGTCTTTGCCCGAGGGGATGCCTCGTGATGTCAGTTGGGATGCGAGATGCCCGGGGTGTGGGGGTGCCGGATGCCCGGTGGCCATGAATGGCTGAATGCCGGAGGTTCTTCTCGTAATGCCTGGATAGGGTGCGAGTGTAAAGTATGGGATGGATGATCCCGAGAAAGAGTGATGTGGTGATCAATTGAGAACTAAAGTGGAAATTAAATCATGCATATGTGACGTGATGATGATGACATGCGTGGGCAATATGACATGATGACATGATGGCATGTGCATAAGATATGATGATGACATGCATGGGTGCTATGGCATGATGACATGCATATGTGATAAGATATGATGATGACATGCATGGGCAATATGACATGATGACATGATGGCATGTATATAAGATATGATGGTGACATGCATGAGTAATATGACATGATGACATGCTTATGTGATATGATATGATGATGATCACCTATGATATAATGGCATGATGACATGCATGAATGATATGGCATGATGATATGCATGCGTGACATGATATGATAATAATCACCTATGATATAATGACATGATGACATGATGATATGGTGACATGTTGACATGTATGGATGATATGGCATGATGATATGCATGCGTGACATGATATGATAATAATCACCTATGATATAATGACATGATGACATGATGACATGGTGACATGTTGACATGTATGACATGTATGGATGATATGGTATGATGATGATGATCGTTCGTAGTCTATGATATGTACGTATTATGATTGTGATGATGATGTATGATGGTATATACATGGCTTCGAGGTAAGTACGCTGGAATGCATAGATGACATGTATAATGTAATTGTTCGTATTGTTTGAATGCATTGAGTGGTGATTGGATTCATTTACCTGTTGAGTGGTTGTACTCACTCCTTCGGGGACCAACATTTCAGATTAGCACGATGCCACTCCCTGCCGTCACGCGGGGAGTATTTTACGGCCTTTCGTCTGATGTGGAGGTCGAGTTGATGGAGATCGATTGTCCCACCCTATCGAGTCTGACGTTCATCCGGGTTCGCGCGATTGTGTCTAATGACGTGGGTCTGTCTGGGGGCCCAGTCATTCAGGAGTACGTGTCCGTCCACGTTCGCCACGATGGAGTGATGATGGGGATGCTGCCACCCCCACCGCCTGACACACCAGGATGGGTGTGAGGAGTAGGAGTTGGCAACTTTTTGGGATTGGCCGACACTAGCAGTCCGAGGGGAGGTCTATACACGCCGTTTTTAGTGGGTCGTGTGTTCCTTTTTGGGTTTGAAGGCTGAGCGTATGGAAGAGTCTTGGCTTACCTTTTTATGTACCGACCCGTGAAAAACCCCTCGTAAATATATGTAAATAAAAGTGGTTCGGCTTTGTGCTTTCTTTTAATCAAAATAGTTGGTGTGCATTGTACTGTCGTTAGGGAAGCAGAGAGAGATGGTGAGACTTGCCTCTTATTTTCGCTATGAGCTGCGCAAATCCCTAAAGGAACACACGACCCACTAAAAACGGCGTGTATAGACCTCCCCTCGGACTGCTAGTGTCGGCCAATCCCAAAAAGTTGCCAACTCCTACTCCTCACACCCATCCTGGTGCGTCGGCGATGGGGGTGGCAAAGATCCCCATCATCACTCCATCGTGGCGAACGTGGACGGACACGTACTCCCGAATGACTGGGCCCCTGCATGCACCCACGTCATTAGACACAATCGCGCGAACCCGGATGAACGAGACTCGATAGGGTGGGACAATCGATCTCCATCAACTCGACCTCCACATCAGACGAAAGGCCGTAAAATACTCCCCGCGTGACGGCAGGGAGTGGCATCGTGCTAATCTGAAATGTTGGTCCCCGAAGGGGTGAGTACAACCACTCAGCAGGTAAATGAATCCAATCACCACTCAATGCATTCAAACAATACGAACAATTACATTATACATGTCATCTATGCATTCCAACAGACTTACCTCAAGCCATGTATATACCATCATACATCATCATCACAATCATAATACGTACATATCATAGACTACGAACGATCATCATCATCATACCATATCATCCATACATGTCATACATGTCAACATGTCACCATGTCATCATGTCATCATGTCATTATATCATAGGTGATTATTATCATATCATGTCACGCATGCATATCATCATGCCATATCATCCATACATGTCAACATGTCACCATATCATCATGTCATCATGTCATTATATCATAGGTGATTATTATCATATCATGTCACGCATGCATATCATCATGCCATATCATTCATGCATGTCATCATGCCATTATATCATAGGTGATCATCATCATATCATATCACATAAGCATGTCATCATGTCATATTACTCATGCATGTCACCATCATATCTTATATACATGCCATCATGTCATCATGTCATATTGCCCATGCATGTCATCATCATATCTTATCACATATGCATGTCATCATGCCATAGCACCCATGCATGTCATCATCATATCTTATGCACATGCCATCATGTCATCATGTCATATTGCCCACGCATGTCATCATCATCACGTCACATATGCATGATTTAATTTCCACTTTAGTTCTCAATTGATCACCACATCACTCTTTCTCGGGATCATCCATCCCATACTTTACACTCGCACCCTATCCAGGCATTGCGAGAAGAACCTCCGGCATTCAGCCATTCATGGCCACCGGGCATCCGGCACCCCCACACCCCGGGCATCTCGCATCCCAATTGACATCACGAGGCATCCCCTCGGGCAAAGACCTCCGAGGCTTCCGGCACCCAACCATTCTGGGCATCCCGATACTCCTGTGGTCATCCGGCCATGTATCTCTATACATTCCGGGCATTACCATCCTCCACAAACAACTTCCCATTTACCATTACTCATGTTTGCCAATTTAGGTTTCAATATACCATGCACATGGTGTAATGGCAAAACAAAATCACCTTCGTTCTTATACATGCATCATTAAGCATTTACATACATGCATTAAGATGCAATCACTCATAGTAATTAAGTCCTTATGGGATCATATGCTACTAAAAACAATGTACTTACCAAATGCATTTAGAATTTATTTAAATTCCAATTTATTCTACCTTGCAATTAATTAAATTAAATAATCACACAAATCCCAAATTCATGAAATCAAAGCATATAATAATTTAATGCAATAAAATGGTGATTTTCCACAGAAAATGCATAGCCAATCAATTTCTACAAAAAAGGCAACATTACTAAAATTTCCGCGTGGAATCTCAGACAAGGGCAAAATGTACAGTTTTCTAAGTAATTCAATTAAAATGCCCAACCGACCTCAGAAAATTATGAAATTTTACCAGGTTATATTTAAGACATTAAATTAGATTTTTCATGAAGGAATCTAGGCCAAATTCGTTTTAGATAAATTTCTATAGTCCCACGAAGCTACTGATCAGATTACCGAAACGTCCAGGGTCCTATGTCCGAAATATGGAGGTTCGACCTACCTACACTTCTTCGTTTTCTCTGAAATTTGGATATGTTTTACTTCTAAGGATTCCCTACAACTTTCATGAAGGAACTTAAACCAAAATTCCAAAGGATAACCTCCATATGAGTCCATGAAGTCTCGGGTGTCCCATCCCGCGACTCCAGATTCATCATCTTCAAGATCAGGTTAGTTTCCTAAGCTATACTTGTTCATTTTGCTTCAAATTTGAGTATGTTGATCCTTAAGATGTTCTCTACAAGTTTCAGGAAGAAGTCGAAGAGAGATTCGTGGTAAAAACCAACATGCAGCCACAAATCTATCACAAGGTCAGTAAGTTAGTTCCAGATCTAGGGTCTCCGAAAAATGAGGTTTTGACCCCTTAAATCTTCATCATTTTGCACGAAATTTTAGTATGTCATAGTTCAAGGTATTAGCTATAACTTTCATGAAGAGATCCAAGTCAAAATCAAACTCCAAACATGCATGCAAGCTCCCACAAGATTCTGACTCCAGTGATTCGTGCGAAAACAGGATACATCTTCAAGAACAAACCACCCTAGCTCCGTTTTTCTTACCTTTAAACAACCAAAGATCCAACCAACATGCAAGAGAGGAGATGGATCCTAACTTGCCTTAAACACAAAGAGGAACGGCGGCAAACGGCGGTGAACGGCGGCGAACGGCAGCTCCTCCTCTCTCTCGCAACTCTCTCTCTCTCCTCTCACTTCTCTGGGCGACAACTCTCTCTCTCCTCTCCCCCATCCGGCCATGTCTTCCTTTAATTTTCCCCAAGAGGAAATCATTGCATTGCCTCTCCAATGGCCAATGCATGCAAGGCCTCCTTGCCACTTGGCAAGACACACATGCAATGGGCTTTGGGCTTGGGCTTGGGCTTGGGCCTCTTGGAAGAAGTGGGCTTCCCCTCCCTTGGGCCGACGACAGCCCACCTTGTGGGTCTTAATGGGCCGGCCACTTGGCCCATTAGGGTCCACCCGGGCCCAAGGCCCAATCAAAATTTTCTCTTCTTTTTAGAGACTTAAATAATAATTTCACCTAATTAAAATCCTATAATATATTATCTATGAGAATTTAATCCATAAAATGCATGGCCAAGCATAGACTATTCTCATTAATTTACCTTATAATCAAATTTCAAAAACTTAAATTAAAACACAAGCACAAAACACAAAGCCTTAAGAGAAAACTAAAGGCTAATACACAACCCATAGGTAAATTCATTACCTATTTAAGAGCTTTAGGGCACCTTAGGGCTTGCCCTTAATTTCTGGGATGCCACATTGTGTTAATGAAATAATTAGGTGGTGTTGTTATTTCACAAATGTAATTTACCACATGTCCATGCTTAAATATGTCAA
Source organism: Eucalyptus cloeziana (assembly GCA_014182715.1). Lineage (NCBI taxonomy): Eukaryota > Viridiplantae > Streptophyta > Magnoliopsida > Myrtales > Myrtaceae > Eucalyptus > Eucalyptus cloeziana. Next base: position 29,526,109 of record CM024639.1, read on the forward strand.
GCCTATTCCTATGTTATTCGTATGTTAAGGTGGTTAAAGCACTAGTGCCAACCCTTGTCCTCCTCCGTCTCCTACCCCGGTAGGTTGCATCGACGTCGAACAGCTCCGCCATGCCGAACCTCTTCTTCCAGGTTAAAAAAATAAAATAAAAGAAACGAAGTTCGATATTTCTGTCCGACCTTGTGACTCTTCATCTTCTTCCGGAAGAGCAAAGATATGAAATTTCGAGGACGTACAGATTTGAGGACGTTCCGGGTCTCAAGGGATCGTCGCGCAAGACACAATTATCAAGCTTAAAATTTCTAGCAATCTTCTCTACATGCCGCGGGCGGAGATCGAGCCGCCGGACGCCGCGACGGAGCTCGAGCCCTCCGGATCTGGGTTCTCGAGCTCGACGCCGCGGCGGAGCTGGAGGGTCGTCCAGCATGGCCGAGATCTCGAAAGGCCTCCAGCATCGTCGTCGGACGAAGAATCGTCTTCTGGGTTTTGAAGTCTCCAAGGGATCGAAGACGCCGCCTGGGTAAAAGTTCGGTTGCTTTCCTTCCTCCTTTTTCTCACGGGTCTTTCGGTTGCTGGGAAAATGAGGGTTTTCGGGAGACGCAGGGCTTGATGGCGGGTGGAGACGGCGGCAACGAGGGATGACCAGTAACATGGAACCGAGGAAGAAGATGAAGAGCTACAAGAAAGAAAATAGAAGGGAAAAGGAGTGGAAAGATTCAGGTGATTTTGCCTCCATTGAGCTATGCCTTTGCACTTCCTTTTTCTTTGGCAGAAGTTAAGGAATGTTGTTATGGACAAATTTTTTTTTAATGGTTATGATCGAATGTTGCGTTTTGAGTTACTGATGATTAAACCAAGTTGTTGAACAAGAATTATATTTCACTTTTGTGTCGAGTTGATTTTTAATGGTTCGAAACTGAACCGTAGGAAGTTGTTAAGTCAATTTGAATTTCGATTTAGTTAGTTTGGTTTGGAGTTGGGTTGAGATTTTTCCATATCGATAAGTTCGGCTCGGGTTGGAGATGTCTCCGAGCGGAACCAAACCGAAGGATGAGCACCCTTGCGAGGTACACCCATCTTGTAAAAGAAACATCACAAAAGCCCCTGTTTTGTTCGCACGAGCTAATGAACTAATTGAACAGTGGAGCAAAAGCATATCAACATCGCATTATTATTGATCAACATCACATCATTACAACAAGAATCGGCATCGGTGCTTCGACCACCTTAACATATTAACAGGCTCGACATATTTAGACATTGACGCAAATTACATGGTACTTACATTTGTGAAATAACAACACCACTTAATTATTTCATTGACACAAATCTTGAACCTATATCATGACAAAAGAAAATGACTATTGAGTCAAGCTTGAGCAGCCTCACAGCTATTAGGATCCGCCACCGCCGCAAAGGATAATCTTCAATATTCCGCGCAGCACGCCTCCCCTACGACCCTTCGCCATCTTGGAAGAGAGAGAGAGGGAGGGAGGGAGGGAGGGATAACTTCTTTGAGAAAAGAGTAAAAGTTTTGAGGATGATTTCTGATGGAAGACACAATTGTGTTTTGGTTGATGAAATGTTGCGAGATAACCTTATTATATAGGAGAATGAAAGTGTAGGCCAGCATTTCCATTACAATTCTCATGAAGTTCCTACAAACTTATAGTGAAATTACAGGTTATGGTGGATACCTTCTCTTTCTTGGGTACTAAGTTACTCTCTTCCCTCTCGCAGGATATGGAAAATGTGAGTGTTATCAACTTTATTGGGGGGCAGCATTTCCTCTTCATTTGCTACGATCCCGAGTGATAATGCTTGCAAACCAATTTTCCCGATCGGTATATCCTTCTGCATTTCTCAATCATCTTCTCTGAACTTTAACGCAAGATGAGAATGTCCCCTGTCTGCTGGTTTGTCTTGGGTGCGTCTTTCTCTTCGCGTCCTCACATGGAAGTGTTGACGTGTCCCATACACCAGCAGGGGCATGCCCCAAACGAAAAGGGGCACTCCCAATTCCAAACAATTTCATCAACGTGTAAAGTCGTCCACGTAATGTTAGAATTCCACAGGGAATGAAGTTGCTCAAAAGCGATTCTTGGACGTGTGTATCATCGCCTTTTCCCAATCAACTTTAGAACGTGAAAATACTAGAGGAAGATTATTATCGTCAACCCATTGTGGCAGTATTAAGAACGATGACATTCACACGAATTGCATTTATCAAGCGACAAGAATGTTCATCCAGAAAGCCTGCAAGTTCACTTGCTTGGCAGATGATTTGGCCAGTTTTCAGGACTTCTCTTGGGTCACCATCACTTTGGATTGCGTGAGCCATCTCACGTGCGATTCGCATAATCTTAAAAATGCGATGCGTTAGCCCTACATGAACTCGCCACATCCAATAATGGGTGACGAGAAAAGTAGAGGAAAATGTTGTCTAGAAATTTAATATATGGCAATTTTTCATCACGTTCACATGAGGAAAAGAAAATGGTAGATTCTCATCATAATTGGCATAATGCAATCACAGAAAGATGGATTGAGGAACAAAAGCAGAGGAGAAGAACAATTTCTGCTTTTTTTCAAGTTAAATCTCCCGTAAGGTTGTGGAAGATGTAGAGAAGCGCAATGGAAATGTTGACGAGCCCATAGCATTTTCTTTTTTTCCTGCAATATCAGAAAGATGGATTGAGGAACAAAAGCAGAGAAAGGAAGGACGATCTCTGCCTTTTCAAGTTAAATCTCCCGTAAGGTGGCGGAAGATGTAGAGAACCGCAATGGAAATGTTGACAGGAGCTCATAGCATTTTGTTTTTCCTGGCTCAGCAACTTGTATAAATAGAGCCAATGCCTTCCAAAATTTCATCGATCAAGATCTCTCGCATCGTTTCTCTGGGTTTCCATTCAAATCCGTCTTATAATCTTCTTTCTCGGTTCGTTACTTCTCCACGAAAATGCCTAATAGCAACAGGGCATCCGGCCGCGGAAGTGTCTTGCTGGGGATACTGAGTTGCATCTGCTGCGGTAAACCCAACACGACTGAGATCATCCAGCTGCTGATCTTCGACTCTTGCAATGTAGGCACAACATTTCTGTCGATTCAATGGGTGTGAAAATGCATGGTGCAACAAAACTTGTCCTGAGTCCTTATTTTTTTTCCTTTGTCTAGTATTTAAGTAACGAATCAAAAAGAAAAAATGGGCATGGTTTATAGTGCAGAATCTTCAACAACTTTTTGATTCGTTACTTCAATATCTACCACTATGTAATATGATTAGCAAATTATGTATTGTCGGCCGTCCTGTTCATTGTGTAATTTCGTTCATGTATTGTCGATTCTTGTGCACTATCCTACATCGCAGTTGTAATTTTCGTTCTGCATAATCATCCTTTTATTTTCGTTTGCTTGAGTTCAGGGGATGTATCATGTAGTTTATATAGACCTAAGCGGTGCAGCCACGGGATTCCAGTACATCTAATATTTGAATTCGCATCTACAATACATGAAACAAAGAATCAAACTCAAACTTTTGTAAGGGCTAAATCATACGAGACAGAGTTTACAGAAGAATATCGATCCGGTAGGGTATTTTCCTTACAAGTACACAAATGAAGAAACTCGAGAGCAGATAAGACCGTCGCATGATTAATACAGCAGAAAAGGGAGTTTTTACTGAACTGATCAGAAGTGAATAAAGAGGGCAGAAAGATATAAGAATCTTTGGCAGTCGACCATCTTTATCTTTTCATTTGACAAGAAACATTAGTCTTGATGCAAAGACAGTTTCTACATATTAAGCTTAAAAAGATGATCCGCTTCGAGTCATTTTCTTCCTGAGGAAGACCCAAAAGTGATTTGAACCGTTGAACCAAAGGTTCAGAAAGGCTTCGAGAGGATTCGGAAAAACAGTTCAAAGCCGGTAGTTGAATATCTTAACGGGCTTGTAACAGGTGCTTCCCGACAATATTAGATCATGGTTTCACCAGTTAAAATGAAACTGATGCTACAGCTCCTCAGTTCTCTCAACAGAATTCATTAAGTTTGCCTCTTCTACTTCGGTTGTCCACCTTAAGCCAACTTGCCTCGACTCTGCTATTGCTTCTCTGCTCTGTCTCGGCTCATCACTCCACACAAATTTTCTTCAGCCAAAGGAAAACAAATCTAATTTTCTTGTCCGTGATTTTCAGATCTTAATTAAATAGCTTTGATATGGGGTTGAAGTTTTCAGACAGAAGATATTTTACTCATTTAAATCAGTTGTGTGAAGCAGAGAGAGAGAGAGAGAGAGAGAGAGAGAGAGAGAGATTAACTTCTCTGAGAGAAGGGTAAAAGTTTTGAAGATGGTGAATTCTGATGGAAGACACAAATGTGATTTGGGTCGATGAAATGTCTTGAGATACACCTTATATAGGAGTTAAAAGTTATATAGGCCTACATTTCCATTGCAATTCTCTTTAACTTCCTACAAACTTATGGTGAAATTATAGGGAATGGGGGATCTGTATCTTGGGTGCTAAGTTACTCTCTTCCCTCCGGCAGAATACCATGTTATCAACTTTTTTGTGGGCAGCATTTCCTCTACATTTGCTACGATCCCGAGTGATAAATCTTGCGGACCAAGTTTCCAATCTGCATTTCCTCTACATTTCTGAATCGTCTTCTCTGAACTTACCCCAAGACGAGCACGTCCCTTCTCTCCTGGTTTGTCTCGGGTTCAGCTTTCTCTTCGCGTCCTCACATGGAGGTGTTGACGTGTCCCATACACCAGCCGGGTCATTCCCTAAACGGACACGGGCAACTCGCAATTCCGAACAATTTCACCAACGTCACCTCAGATTACGTGAGCCATCTTGCGTAGGATTCACATAATCTAAAATGCGATGCATTGGGCCTGCGTGAATTCAATGTGTCCAATGGCAGGTGACAAGAAAAGTAGAGGAAATGTGAATTCAATATTTAGAGTTGTTGACGTGTCCCATGTTAGACAAAATAATTCATATGCGGAAGCCAGGATCGATTATAGACAAACCTCCAGCCATTGTTCTTGTAATCACGTTCGTCCGAAAACCTAAAATCAACAAAATTGGGGACTCGCACTACTAACGCAATTCACTCGTACTGATAGTGTATTCTGAATGAGAGAGTTTGTGTTAGACCTTGTCATCACCCGTCAGAAATGAACGTACGTTCCTATTTATATATCGTCTTCCATCAAGACGATTAACGAATGAACGGTTGTCACGAAAGGGTACGAAGCATGGAAACACTTCATGTTGAACAGTCGCGACTTTAAGAGAAAATGTGGGTCTAAAATGTGGGATCACAAAAAATAAATAACATTCTCCCACTTGATCCCAACATTTTCATCACACAGATTATCCAACTAATTCCACGAAAACTTTATGCTTAAAGAAAAGAAACAAAACACATGGATCATGGCGACATGTCCTCTAAGGGTGAGTAATATCTTCCATGTATCACAATGCATCTCATTTCTTTAATGTCAGCCTATATGTGACAACATATCTTAATGAATAAACCCCATGTTTATTCCAGAACCAAGGATAAATGTTATTCTCATAAACAACAAAATGTGTACACCAAAATTGAGAATCAACATCACAACTGAATAAGAGTTTCATACAACAAAAATCGTTCATACGACGACAAATCACATGATGGGACCTATTCCCATACTAGTTACATGATCCTTATACTTCATTGGTGGCATGCCTTTAGTTAAAGGATCGGCTATCATCAATTCAGTGCTAACGTGTTCAATGACCACTTTATTCTCCTTAACACGTTCCCTTATGGCTAAATACTTAATGTCGATATGCTTACTTGACTGCCACTTTTGGCATTTTTAACCATAAAAACTGCAGCTGAATTGTCACAATATATTTTTAATGGCCTAGAAATAGAATCAACAATTCTAAGTCCAGCAATGAAACTCTTCAACCATACACCATGCGAGGTAGCCTCAAAACAAGAAACGAACTCAGCCTCCATAGTAGAAGTAGCAGTCAAAGTCCGCTTGGCGCTTCTCCATAACACGGCTCCACCAGCTAACATAAAAATGTATCCAGATGTTGATTTTCGTGAATCAACGCAGCCCACGAAGTCCGAATCCGAATAACCAACCACTTCCAATTTGTCAGTCCGTCTATACATAAGCATGTAGTCTTTGGTACCTTGAAGGTATCTCATGACTTTCTTTGCAGCTCTCCAAAGTGGTCTAAACCTGGATTACTCGATATCTTCCCAACATTCCCACAGCAAAAGCGATGTCAGGTCGAGTGCAAACCTGAGCATACATCAAACTTCCGACAGCAGAAGCATATGGGATGTTGTACATTTGTTCCCTTTCTAAATCGTTCTTCGGGCATTGGTTCAAATTGAACTTGTCACCCTTCACAATGGGTGCTATACTTGGTGAACAATCTTTCATCCGGAATCTTTCTAAGACCTTATTGATATAGGTTTCTTGAGATAGTCCTAAAATTCCTCGAGGTCTATCTCTATGGATCTTAATGCCAATGACATAAGATGCCTCACCCATATCCTTCATATCAAAACTCTTGGAGAGAAATTGTTTCACCTCATGTAGCAACCCCTTATCATTGGTTGCAAGTAGAATATCATCCACATATAGCACAAGGAAACAAATTTTGCTCCCACCGACCTTCCGGTATATACATTGATCCATGACATTCTCTACAAAACCGAATGAAGAAATGACATCATGGAACCTTAAGTACCATTGGCGAGAGGCTTGTTTCAGGCCATATATAGATTTCTTAAGCTTGCACACCAAATGCTCACCTTTACTAGAGGGGAATCCTTCAGTTGTTTCATGTAAACCTCCTCCTCTAGTTCTCCATTGAGGAATGCCGTTTTCACATCCATCCGATGTAATTCCATATCAAAATGGGCAACCAATGCCAAAACAATACGAAGAGAATCTTTTTAGATACAGGAGAAAAAGTCTCCGTGTAATCGATTCCTTCCTTTTGAGTGAATCCTTTGGCAACGAGTCTAGCTTTATATCTTTCAATGTTACCTAATGAATCATTCTTAGTTTTGAAGACCCATTTACAACCAATGGCCTTCACACCATCAGTAACTTAACCAAATCCTGTGATTCGTTAGATGCCATAGAACTCATCTCTTCCTTCATGGCATTGTACCACAAATTGGATTTATCACTATCCATGGCTTGTGAAAACGTTTCAAGATCATTCTCAGCTCCAATATTGTAGTCAGACTCTTGTAAATACACAATATATTCACTAGGAATAGCCGATTTCTTTATTCTAGCAGATCTTCTCAATGTTGCATCAACATTCTCTTGAGGAGCGTGTTGCTCAACCGGTTGTTCAGCAGTTTCGGTAATTGCTGAACAACCGGATCTATTAGATCAATATCGCCAGTTGTGGAACTTCAACGATTAATTGTTCAATAGCCGCCTGAACCGAAGGGGCATTTTGAGCAACAACCAACCTTAAACTTGAGGTGAAAGGTTGAGTATCTGTATGATCTTTCTTAGGATCAAGGTCCTTCGATTGATCGCTCCCACTAATTAAGTCATTTTCAAGAAATTTAGCGTTTCTTGATTCCACAATCCTAGTGGTATGAGATGGACAATAAAACCCGTATCCCTTAGACCTTTCGGCATATCCAATGAAATACCCACTTATGGTCCTTGTCCAATTTCTTTTCTTGTGGATTGTAAACTCTCACTTCAGACGGGCATCCCCAAACGCGCACATGATGCAAACTCGGTTTCCAACCCTTAAATAACTCAAAAGGTGTCTTTGGGACAGCCTTGGTCGGAACTCGGTTTAATATGTACACTGCCGTCTTAAGTGCTTCAGTCCACAAGGATTTAGGAAGTTTGGAGCTGCTAAGCATACTACGCACCATGTCTAATAAAGTCCGGTTTCTTCTTTCCGCTACGCCGTTTTGGTCCGGAGAACAGGCATAGTATATTGGGCAACTATCCCATGCTCTTGAAGAAACCTTGCAAATGGACCAGTGCTTGTCCATCTTCGTGTATCTACCATAGAATTCTCCACCTCTATCGATCTCACGATTTTAATTTGCTTACCACATTGTTTCTCTACTTCGGCCTTAAATACCTTAAAGGCATCTAATGCTTCATACTTATTATGAATCAAATAGAGATACATGTAACGTGAGTAATCATCTATGAAAGAGATGAAGTATTTCGACCACATGAGTCCATATCCGGACTACAAATATCCGTATGTATGATTTCTAATATTTCTGTACTTCTCTTGGCACCTTTCTTAGACTTGTTGGTCCGCTTTCCCTTTATGCAATCCACACAAGTATCACAATCAGTAAAATCTAAAGTATCGAGTACTCCATCATTTACTAATCGCTTAATTCTTTCTATGCAGATATGTCCCAATCTCCGATGCCATAACATAGAAGAATGTTCTTTCACAACATATCGTTTCATACAAGCTTTATCATGAACATGCATCGCATCATAATAGGCATTGTCTTGTAAATTAATTCGAAAAAGACCATCAAACAAAGTACCACTCCCAACAATTTCAGATTTAAATCATAAACAGAAGTTTGAATCTGAAAAGTTAAAAGAGTATCCCAAAGGTACAAGTCTTGAAACTGAAATTAAATTTCTAGAAAACTAGGAACATAAAAGGTCTTTTCCAAATTCAAAACAAAGCCACTATTGAGAACTAGTCTACATGTCCCAGTAGCTTCCACATGCGAACGTATCTTGTTTTCGAATAGATGCTTTGTTCACTTCCCACCGGCTTCCCGTGGTTTTGAAAACCCCGCAAGGAATTTGAAATGTGGATTGTAGATCCGTAATCAATCCACCAAGTGTTGTGACTTACATCAGTCATATTATATTCATAACAAACACAAGAGATTGGATTACCTTTCTTCTCGAGCCGGGCCTTAAATTTGACACAATCCTTCTTCATATGCCCATTCGTTTACGAAGAAACATTTGGATTCTTTCTTAATGTCAGCTTGGGGAGGTATTTTACCTTTTCCCTTATGCTTGCCATGGCCCTTATGCTTTCCTTGTGTTGCCAAATGAACACCTTCTCCCAATTCCATAATCAGTCTTTCCTCCTCTTGAACACACATGGTCATGAGTTCATTAATTGACCATTTATTCTTATGTGTGTTGTAAGAGATCTTGAAAGGTGCCTAGTCTTGTGGGAGAGTGTTCAGAATATAATATACAAGAAAAGAATCGATATCTCAACCTCAAGGTTCTTAAGTTGAGCTGCTATGTTCCTCATTTGCATGATGTGCTCACGCACACCTCTAATGCTAGTGAGCTTCAATGATGAAAACTTCATAATTAGGGTCATGGCATGCGCCTTCGAACTCTCAAATTGCGCATCAATGGCCTCCAATAAGGCCTTAGCATTGCTATGCCGAGTAACCGAACCACGAATACTAGGAGATATCTTAGCTCTTATAAACATGGCACAAACGCGGTTGGACCGCTCCCATTGGTTATAAAGAGCTATCTCACCGAAGTGCTCGAATCGCAGGGAGCGGTGGTTCGTCTTTCCTTATAGCATAGTCAATGTCCATCCACCCCAATTGAAGAAGAACCGACTCCTTCCAAACTTTATAGTTCTCACCATTCAAGCATATGGGAACATCAAACTTAAATTCAGAGAAATTCACAAAGTTGCGAAACCGCATATCAAATAATCATGCTTATGTCACAAAATTTGAGGCAAATATACATAAATCATGTTTAACCAATGTAAACATGTCACAATATGAATCACATAACATAAAAACTACATGTGGGCTAAGTTTTTAATTTAAATAGATTCATAATTACATCATGAAGAAACTACCATATTATATACATTTTCTTAATCCCCGTGGGTAAATTAAGAAAAATAATATGATATCTCAACCTAATTAATCATATTAATACAATGAAAGTTCCTGTGGGATAAAATTAATCATATTAATATAATTAATTACAATTAATGTCCATTTCTAAATATGATCCGGAAGCTTTAATATATAATTTAATTAATTAAAGATGCTGTGGCTACTCTCTAATTAATTAAATATATGAATCATTGGACATTTAATTTCACGCATAAAATACTCATAAAAATGCATGAAATGACATAATAAATAAATACATCAAGGGCAGAACAGTAAATAAATAAATCGGCCGCGGGCAAAATTGCAAAAACACGAAAAAATTTGAGGCAAAATCATAAAAGGAGCCGCGGGTGGGAGACGACAGCGCGCGTGTCGAGCACGCGCCTGGCCGCCGACAGCGCGCGTGCCGAGCACGAGCTAGAATCCGCGCGGGCGCGTGCCGTGCACGCGCGCATTCACCGCGCAGCGCGTGCGTTGCACGCGCCGCAACCGCGCGGGCTGTCCCCGCGCGTGGGCCCCACGCGCGCCAGCTGGCGCGCGCGTGATCCCACGCGCAGTGGTTACTGCGCGCGCCGGGCGCGCGTGGCGCGTGGGATCCACGCGCCGCAACCGCAGCCGCAGCGCGTGGGCTCCACGCGCCTTCTTCCTCGCTCCCAAAACGAATTTCTTCGTCCTTTTCACCGTTCCACCGCGGTTTCGCCGGCCGTTTCTTCTCCGGCAGCCCATCCTGCACACAAATAAATAATGGGTTTTGAAGAGCATGCCGGCACGACCACATGGGTTCAAATTTCGGCGAAAATGATGAACAAATTAGCCCCAAATCAAACGAAAACTCCAAAACCCAAATCTTCAACCACCGCGAGTTCCGCCGCCCGATTAGCCTCCGGCGAACATCAATATGCCGAAATAACTCATGGCTAATATCCTTACGGCGGTGCGACCGTAGTGGTCCGAAATCAAGGGGTGGGTCGCGGAATTTGCTCGGAATCGGCGAAGTTTCTCCTTGGCCTCAAAAACTGAAGTTACTGTTCATGTTCTAAAATGCCCGAAAATTCACCAAAAATCCGAGAAAAACAAGACAGAGGCACAAAAACGCCCGATACCAAATGTTAGACAAAATAATTCATATGCGGAAGCCGGATCGATTATAGACAAACCTCCAGCCATTGTTCTTGTAATCACGTTCGTCCGAAAACCTAAAATCAACAAAATTGGGGACTCGCACTACTAACGCAATTCACTCGCATCGATAGTGTATTCGAATGAGAGAGTTTGTGTTAGACCTTGTCATCACCCGTCAGAAATGAGCGCACGTTCCTATTATTTATATATCGTCTTCCATCAAGACGATTAACGAATGAACGGTTGTCACGAAGGGTACGAAGCATGGAAACACTTCATGTTGAACAGTCGCGACTTTAAGAGAAAATGTGGGTCTAAAATGTGGGATCACCAAAAATAAATAACATCCCATACACCAGCCGGGTCATTCCCTAAACGGACACGGGCAACTCGCAATTCCGAACAATTTCACCAACGTCACCTCAGATTACGTGAGCCATCTTGCGTAGGATTCACATAATCTAAAATGCGATGCATTGGGCCTGCGTGAATTCAATGTGTCCAATGGCAGGTGACGAGAAAAGTAGAGGAAATGTGTGTCCAGAAATTTAATGTATCGCAGTTTTTATCACATTCACATGGGGAAAATGGTAGATTCCCATCGTAATTGGCATTATGCAATATCAGAAAGATGGATTGAGGAACAAAAGCAGAGAAAAGAGGAACAATCTCCGCTTTTTCAAGTTTAATCTCTCACGTAAGGTTACGGAAGATGTAGTGAACTGCAATGGAAATGCAATTGAAAGTACTTGTGGAAAAATCTCCTCCATCCTCGGTATTCAGAATAAGAAGACACAGTTAATTAAATAACCGGTATGCTCCTTGTAAGAAGAACTGTTACATCCTCCCCAGCCTCCCTCCGGCCACTACTACCTCCGCACCTTCACCGTCTACGACAACTACGACAGCAAGTCCCACCCCCGAGCTTTGACGCTCCGTCGAGGGCACCCTTGTCTTCAGCTGGCGCTCCCCTAGCCCTCGCCTGACCTCGCTGGCGCCTACTCCGACCTCTTCGCCTTCGTCCGCGACGACGAGGCAGACGTCTGCTTCTACAGCATTGCCACCGACCCCCGTGGTCGAATCCCTATCGCTCGTCCAAGTTGATCCGCTGTCTTATCCGCATCCGTGGGCAGCGATTTCATCCTGGTCAACTACGGAGATTGAACTGCGGCACCAGTCAATGGGGGCCAGGTTTCAGTGACATCGCCGACTACTTCCGGTCGGTCCTGGCAGTCGAATTACAATGCCCGGACCGCTGCCAAGCGTAAAATCATTGACGCCATCTCAACCGCGAGCAACATCGCGGTGACCAATCAATAGCCCAATTATTTCCCCATGAAATTGTACCAGACCGCGGTGACGGCCAATCAAATGGGGCCCTGGAGTATGAATTGGAGGTGGACGCCAAGCTGGATTACCTGTGGTTCCACTTCGTGAAGATCGATCCACGGATGAACAAGGCGGGCCAGAGGGTGTTCGATGTCCTGGTGAATGAAGCGAACGCGACTAGGATCGATATCTATAAGGAGGTCGGGCAATTCGCGGCTTTCGATTGGCATTACACTGTGAAGAATTTGAGCAGTACTGTTTTCAAAGTGAAGCTAGCGCGTGTTGTTGGTGCCCCATTGCTTAGTGGAATTGAGAACTACGTGCTGGTCCTTGCCGCGCCGAGGCTAACCTCGCCAAATCTAGCAAGGGTCGCTTGCAAGCCCTCGCCCATTGCTGGCGATGGGTGTCCAGCCTTCATCAGCCCTCACCAACAGGCTGGCGCTCGCGGCCCTTCCCAAGTTCAATGGTCTTGAGAAGAAGACGAACATGGGATGAAGAAGATGAACAGTGCAACTATCGACCTAAAAAAAAAAAACAAGACAACCGAAATTTTTTAAAAGAAATGGACAAAAATACCCTTGATCAAGCCATCGGAATATGAATTGGAAATGTATTTGTTCATAAGCCAGCAAGTGAGGTCCTTTTTTTTTAGACTAAATGACCACTTTGGGCCCTTATTTGAGATAGACTTCACCTGCGTCCTCTTTTGAGAAAACGGGCGCACTTTGATCCTTATTTGGGATTTTCCTAAAAAAGCAAAATTTCATTCAGTATTGTAACGTCACATACCGGCCAGTCAAAATTGATTGAAAATAACATATTAAAAATTAATTAAAAATTTTAAAAATTATATTGGTAAATTAAAAGGTTTATAGATTGAATCAATATAAGTATTGACTTGGTGATTTTTCTGTTTAATGTATAATAAAAAGAAAATCAAACAAGAAGCCTTGTCCTAGATTCATGGTCCTCAAAGAAGTATCCACTTTAGTAGGCTTTTGAGCATCAAATAGGACAAAATAATATGCAATGTAGATTATCAATTTGGTTGGATGTTAGTAAATTTTTAACAATTAAATTTGAAAATGTATAGACAAGCTGTTAAGAAAATAATTCTGATAAATCAATGAACAATTTGCTTTGACTTATCAATATATGGATTTTCTTTAGCACCTCTACAACCATTTCGAACATTATAATATAAAATGAAACCATCACGAATATTAGGATAGAAAATACAAATATTTATATGCTTGTTAGATTAAATGGAAAAAGTAGCACCACGTGTATACGTTTCTTTCTTAACAGACAAGAAGTTAATTCAAAACATCATTTGCCCTACTTAAGATTACATCTCAACTAAAGAAAATCTTTTACGAGAGCATACCGGTTACTTAATTAACGGTGTCTTCTTATTCTGAATACCGAGGATGGAGGAGATTGTTTCCACAAGTACTTTCAATTGCATTTTCCTAGGGATGGTGAAAGGGTTGCTTGTAACTCAAGCGAAAACTCTACCTAGAGCTCTTACTAATGCAAAGTACAAGCAAAAAAATTTCAAATTATATTGATAAATTAAAAGGTCTAAAGATTGAATTGTTGTATGTATGGATTTGATAATTTTTCTGCTCTTTATATATATATAAAATCAAACGAAAAGCCTTGTCCTAGATTCATGATCCTCGAAGAAGTACCCACTTCAGTAGGCTTTTGAGCATCCAATGAGACAAAATAATATGCAATGTAATCATCAATTTGATTCATTGTTATTAAATTTTCAACAACTAAATTTGAAAATGTACAGACCAATAAACTTAACTTATTGATTTAGAACAATTTAGTTTGACTTATCGGATTATAGATTTATTTTAACACTGAAACCATTTCCAATACTATAATATGAAATGAAATTGTCACGAATATTAGGATAGAAAATAAAAATATTTATACGAGTTAACCCAAAACATCATCTGCTTTATAAAAATATGTTTGGCACTTCCTTTGGACTCATTATCAGATCTGAAACTCATTTTCTCTGTGTTTAAACTAAAGCTGTTACTAATGTTATGGAGCTCCCATCTTTTCATATATTGTGCCTTTTCAAGGATTCTGTGCTCTTTTCCATTTTTAACTCCAGTTCCATGTTCACAGTCCCACATGCTTCGCTGCGTTGATGCACTCATTGAATTGGAGTTAATATGCTTCACAAGACTCATTTGAATGAGTAAAATATCATCTATCTGAAAACTTCAACCGCATATCAAAGCTATTTAATTAAGACCTGAAAATCATGGACGACAAAAATAGATTTGTTTTCCTTTGGCTGAAGAAAATTTGTGTGGAGTGATGAGCCGAGACAGAGCAGAGAAGCAGAGTAGTAGAGCGGGGGCGAGCTGGCTGAAGTAGAAGAGGGAAAGCTAATGAGTTCTGTTAAGAGAACTGAGGAGCTGCAGCATCAGTTTCATTTTAACTGGAGAAACAATGAACTAGTATTGTAAGGGAAGCACTTTGCCTGTTACTATTCGTTTAAGATATTCAACTACCAGCTTCAAACTGTTTTCCAAAACCTCTCGAAAGCCTCTCTGAACTTTCGGTTCAACGGGCCAAATCACTTTTGGGTGTTCTGAGGAAGACGGAAGACGATGACTCGAAGCGGGTCCTCTTTTAAGCTTGATATGTTGGAACTGTCTTTGCATCAAGCCTAATGTTTCTTGTCAAATGAAAAGATAAAGAAGGTCGGCTGCTAAAGATTCTTATATCTTTCTGCCCTCCTTTTTCACTTCTGATCAGTTCAGTAAAAACTCCCTTTTCTGCTGTATTGATCGTGCAACAGACTTCTGCTATCTAGTTTATTCACTTGTCTACTTGTAAGGAAAATACCCTACTGGATCGATATTCTTCTGCAAACTCTGCATTGTACGATTGAGCACTCACAAACGTTTGAGTTTGATTCCGTGTTTCATGTATCATAGACGCGAATTCAAATATTAGATGTACCGCTATCCCATGGCTGCACTGCTTAGGTCTGTATCAACTACATCATACATCCTGAACTCAAGCAAATAAAAATAAAAGGATGATTACTCAGAATGAAAATTACAACTGCAATGTAGGATAGTCCACAAGGATTGACAATACATGAACGAGGATCGACAACACATGAACTAAATTACATGATGAACAGGTCGGCCGACAATACATGAACGAGGATCAACAATACATGAACGAAATTAGATGATGAACAGGTTGGCCGACAATACATAATTCACTAATCATATTACACAGTGGTAGATATTGAAGTAACAAATCAAAAAGAAAAAAATCAGTAAAGTTATAGTGCAGAGGTCTTCAAAGCTGATTTGTTATGTCCAAGCTGATTTATAGTAGTTTCTGCACTATAACCATGCTGATTTTTTTTTTTTTTGATTCATCACTTCAATCCTAGACCCTGACAAAGGAAAAAAAGAATAAGGACTCTGGACAAGTTTTGTTGTACCACGCATTTCCACCCATTGAATCGACAGAGATGTTGTGTCTTCATTGCACGAGTCGAAGATCAGCAGCTGGATGATCTCAGTTCGTCTTGGGTTTACCGCAGCAGATGCAACTCAGTATCCCCGCAAGACGCTTCCACGGCGGCATGCTCCGTTGCTATTAGGCATTTTGGTGGAGAAGTAGTGAACCGAGAAAGAAGATGATGAGATGGATTCGAATGGAAACCCGGAGTAGTGATGCAAGAGTTCCTGATCGATGAAATCTTGCAGAAGGCTTGGCTATATTTATAAGGACAGTTGCTGGCTGAGCCAGGCAAAAAGAAAATGCTATGAGCTTCTGTCAACATTTCCACTGCAGTTCTCTAGATTTTCCTCAACCTTACGTGAGATTTTACTTGAAAAACAGAGATTGTTCCTCTTTCTCTGCTTTTGATCATCAATCCATCTTTCTGATATTGCATTATGCCAATTATGATGGGAATCTACTATTTTTCCCCCGTGTGAACGTGATGAAAAACTGCAATACATTAGATTTCTGGACAAAATTTCCTTTACTTTTCTCGTCACCAGTCATTGGACACATTGGATTCACGCGGGCCCAATGCATCGCATTTTAAATTATGTGGATCCCACACGAGGTGGGAGTGTCCCTGTCCATTTAGGGAATGACCCTGTTGTTGCATGGGACACGTCAACACCTCCATATGAGGACGCGAAGAGAAAGCTGAACCCAAGACAAACCAGGAGAGAGGGGACATGCTCATCGTGCGATAAGTTCAGAGAAGACGATTGAGAAATGCTGGAGAAATGCTGAAGAAATGCCGCTCGGAAAATTGGTCCGCAAGATTTATCACCCGGATCGTAGCAAATGTAGAGGAAATGCTGCCCACAAAAAAGTTGATAACACTCACCACGTGGCATATTCTGCCAGAGGGAAGAGAGTAACTTAGCACCCAAGATACAGATCCGCCCTTACCTATAATTTCACCATAAATTTGTAAGAAGTTCATGAGAATTGCAATGGAAATGTAGGCCTATACAACTTTTAACTCCTATATAAGGTGTATCTCAAGACATTTCATCGACCCAAATCACATTTGTGTCTTCCATCGAATTCATCATCTTCGAAACTTTTACCCTTCTCGAAGCTAATCTCTCTCTCTCTCTCTCTCTCTCTCTCTCTCTCTCAAGATGGCCAAGGGTCGTAGGGGGGAGGTGTGCTGCACGGAATATTGAAGATTATCCTTTGCGGCGGTGGCAAATCCTAATAGCAGTGAGGCTGCTCGTGCTCGACTCAATAGTCATTTTTCTTTTGTGATGATGTAGATCCAATGTTTGTGTCAATAAAATAATTAGGTGATGTTGTTATTTCAAAAATGTAAATTCCATGTTATTTGCATCCGTGCTTAAATATGTCGAGCCTATTGATATGTTAAGGTGGTCGAAGCACCAGTCCCGATTCTTGTCATAATGATGTGATGTTGATATGCTTTTGCTCAAGTGTTCAATTAGCTCACGCAAACAAAATAGGGGCTTCTGTGATGTTTCTTTTACAAGATGGGTGCACCTTGTAAGGGTGCTCATTGCTTGGTTCGTTTCCGCTCGAAGACGTCTCCAACCCAAGCCAAACTTATCAATTTGGGAAAATCTCAACCCAACTCCAAATCAAACTAACTAAATCGAAATTCAAATCGATTTAACAGCTTCCCATGATTTAGTTTCAAACCATTAAAAATCAACTTGGCACACAAGTGAAATATAGCTCTTGACCAATAACTTGGTCTAATCATCGGTAACTCAAAACCAACGTTCGATCGTAACCATTAAAAAAAAAAATAGTCCATAACAACATTCCTTAAAATCTGCCCAAAAAGGAAAGTATGAAGGCATAGCTCAATGTAGGCAAAATCACCTGAATCTCTCGACTATTTTTTCCTTTTATTTTCTTTCTTGTAGCTGTTCATCTTCTTTCTCGGTTCCATGTTTGGTCCTCCCCCTCGTTGCCGCCGTCTTCCCGCCGGCGCCATCAAGCCCCCGCGTCTCCCCAAAAATCCACATTTTCCCAACAACCGAAACAACCGTGGGAAAACGCGGAAGGAAAGCAACCGAACTTTATCCGGATGAAGGCCCGTTTGGTTCGGCTTTTCAAATGGGCTTTGACTCGAAAGCCCCTTGGCCAAATGCAAACGCGTTTGGTTCGGTTTTTGGTGACTTTGGCAAGATGCAATTGCATCTCCAAGTGGGTCTAAGGGCCCTTAGCCCAAAGCAGTCCGGAGGTACTTTGGCAAGTTGCATTTCGGGGAATGCAAGTTCGGAGTTACCGTTCATCTTCTTCGGAGAGGCCGATCGGAGGCCAACGATCGTCGCCAAGGGGGTCGCACGCTGGCGACCGCCGCCCGAGGGTCACCCGAGTCCGGGTGACCGTCGCCGGACCTCGAGCGGCCTGGGTCGAGTGATTCAGCCATCGCGGGCCCGAATCGCGCGACCAGGGCGGCCGCCCGAGGTCGCGCGACCTACCGAGTCGGGCGCGCGACGGCCACCGAGGTCGGGCGACCCCCATGCGTTGGCCGTCGCCCGGGGCTGCACGACCGAGCGACGGTTCGGGGCCGGATCCTGGCCATCGGCCGCCGGATCCGGCGATCCGCCACCGGATCCGAGCCTTGACTTTAAAAAAATTACAAATATTTTTGTTTTTTTAATTTAATAAAAGTCATTTACACATGCAAATTTCACCAAACGGTATTTTGGCCAAAGTTGTATCTCAATGCAAATTTTACCAAACAATATTTACATTTCGAAAAACCCCTTCACTTCAACATCGCTCTCATCGGGATCCCAGGTTACTCTCTTTCCTAAAAGTTCAAGTCCAACTTTTACCGGAGCTCCCCAAACTGCTGACTCTGTAGCTGCAACCCTGCATTACCAGATGGTTTACCGAGTACAGAACCAAGCTCTTGATCTAAACTTCAATAATGGTAATGAAGATGCTTTGTTTATCTCCATGCATAATGATCAAGCATCATGCATCCATGTTCCCTAGATCCCTAAGGACACGTTGGCCAAGCTCCTTCCGAGACTTGGATTACCAACTACGAAAAGCTGCATCAACATAACAAGCCTTTCCAGTCTACGGACTCCGAGTTCGTTCGAAAAAAGATGGAATTTCCATCAAATTTGGCAAAGAAAAAGAAGAAAGCCTTTCTATCTTCCAAACCCTCTTCATGATCGAACCATGTGTTCCCCGAATCAATTTCCGAGCGATCCAAAAGCTTGTTCTAAGGCACTTTAATAGTGATGGGCATCCTGTCCATTACTATAAAGACAAATATGGTCACTGTTTTTGGGATCCTTTTTGCCGTGTTCCTATTGTATGAATTCTCCCGATGAGGTAAATCCATATGATAGACCTCCACCCCGACGGAAAGACCAAAGGATAAGGTGTATCAAAGATACTTGAACGGAGATCCCCTCAATTGATACTCTTGGTGAATGCGATAAATACAAGTTCATGGTATACTATGCACCACCTCCACCACCGAGGGACGTTCATCCCAAATTCCACCAGATCCACAAAGATCACCTCCGCCATCACCACCTCAGAAAAACAAACTCTCTCTCCGTTTTATAAGCCAATCCTAAAGTGGGCCAAGAAGCACTCCTACCCACTTGAAGCTCCAAAGAAAAACACCACCTATTTCCTCCATTGCTATGTTCCACGATTACGATTTTCCCCCTCTTGTCAAAGAAGGTTCTAAACTCTTGTTTCCCGCCCTGCAGGAATTCATTGATCCACAAGGTAGATACCGCCATATTCCCAAAGTATCCACCCCACCGATGTGGATGAACATGGAAGACAGAAAAAGACTTCCTCGCCGAAAGTCAAGCTTTTAAATTGGCACGGAGACTCGCTTGCACAAAACAATGCTTTTAAAGCAATTGATTCCAAGATTGGAATTGTGCAACAAGATCTCCGAAGGTATGATGAGACTACCAAGAAAATGGTTTCTCGAATTCGTAAAAGGCTAAATGCCTTGGAGTCGTGGCAACATCTAGGCTATCATTATCTAGAGAGCCCGTAACCTAGGAGATAGAAAAGCTCAAAGGCAAATCCAACTCCTTGAAGAAGGAAAGTTCAGACCTTTGATCCATTTGCACCCAAAGAAGAACCGGATACTTACCTCCGCCACCTCAAACGTCCATCTCTTGCTGCCATTCCACAAGATCCTTCCAAGAAGGAACCAGATATACGGGAACGCATCAAACAGTTGAGTCGAATCCAAAAGGAAAAAAGAAAATAGAAAATTCCTGAAAAATCATGTTCGGTTGTCATAAGAGAAAAGCCAGACCATATGATGTTAGCAAATCCATTAGAATCCTTTCTAAAGGATTTGAGTGTCCAAGGACATCCTGATCCTGTCCACAAAACTGATCCAACTCTTCCAAATGACCAAACTTTATTTCCAAAGACAACAAACTCCGATCCTACCACTTCGTGCGAATCGATTTAGCATCATCCTCATCTTCTTCATCCCTTTCATCGAAATCGATTCCCTTCCTATTGCACCTATAACTTCTTCTATATTCATGGCCGATCCTCCGGATCGGAAATAGAATCAATTTACTCCCGACCCGTAGATTGTTAGGGACAACCCTAGAAGCCATGTGTCCATGGCATCAAAGCAATTTTTCACCATTGATGATATTCCTTACCAAAAATGGCCAGAAAGACTTGAGGAATTTCATACGTGGTTAAACACTCAGTCCCTCACCAACCATGATATGAATGATGTCCTTTACAACTTTGTTACTAGGTTCACAGAAGCCTTAAACTTTGGTGGAAATCGGTATCGAACAAGACTGCATTCATTTTCGATGTCGTCAAACTTTAGCCAGCCATTACTATCCTATACCACTTTTTTTTGTGGGAAAACCCACCGACCTCATAGAGATGAAAAGAAGAGAGTTTTTCGAAAGAAAATGTTGTTCCCTCCAAAAGAAACATCTTGATAAGCATTATCGAATAATGCTCCAGCTCTTTTACCAAATTGAGCCGATTCAAATCAAGCATATCTTCCGACTTCCATCCCCAAAGAACTATCCCAAATGGTCAAAAGATCATTTTTTGGGAGACAAAAAGAGAGTTCGTGGATATGCCTCGGGTTAAATACAACAAGAAATCCATCTATGCCTTGAAGAAATATGCCTAAAGCGCGGATGGTCAAATCCTATATTAATAGCGATTCGAGCCTCGAGACAGCCTCGCTCTCGCCACAAGTCAAGATCAAATGTTCTAAACAAGATTGTGATGGTACTTGTGGAAAGTATTCTCGAAAGAAGAAACACTTCAAGAAGTTCTCGATGAACAAGTCCAAACATGGCCACAAGAACTTCCAAAAAAAGAAGAAATGACGATACCTACGAAAAAGAAAGGATCGCACGGGCCATAAAAAGTCGAATCGTTGCTACAGACCGCAACTTAAAGGACACTTTGCTAAGAGTCGTCCTCAAGCTAGAAAGGGCCAACATCATTTGATACACCAAATTGAGAATGAAACAGGTATCTCTCTTGAAAATGATGATGTTGAATCATTATTTTCTGCTGATGAAGAACAATCTGAACAAACTCTTTGTATCATTCCATGTTACAAACAATTCCAAAGGAAACCGATTCGATTCGAATCAAGACATTTTTCACATATCACCCACATCCGCGTAACAAAAACCTTGACATATTTTCAAGCCGATCCTTGTCCCCATTTTCCTATAAAAATCCTCACCTCAAAGTTTGCTAAGCCAATCACTGTCATTGCCCTCATTGATATAGGAGCAAGTTGTTCAATCTTGGATACCAAAGTCCTCCCTGAAGAGTATTGGACTCCTTATATCCGATATTTCAACTTTGCCTCGGGAGACACTTTCTCCACAAATGTGAAAACTACCCGTGACCGTCAGCTTTTTCCTCGTATTCAATAACCACAAAATTCTTTGGATCCAATCTTCCCAACAAAGACCTAATCATTGGTTGGGACGCCATGACTCGATCTCACAGCTTCGTATTATTCCCGGAAAAGGTCTTAGGTATAAAGATCAATTCTCTGAGTTTGTCAATATTCGTAGACTCTTTTCCATCCGATGAGCCTAGTAGATCCAATTATGCAAAAGCCGTTAGAATCATGTTCGTAATCCCATGCCGAATTTGCTCAAAAGTGTTCCCATCCTTTATGGGAAAATCCGAATTTTTTGTTCGCCTTCCTTTCAAGAAAATGAAGATATAAATCCAACCAAGGCGAGTCACATGGGAATGAAGCCGTAACATTTGGCTTTAGCTCAAAGAGAATGCTCGTAACTATTGCAACAAGGCATTATTGAAATCTCCAACTCTCAATGGGCTTGTGAAGCCTTTATGTCAATAAGCGCGCGAGCGAATGCAGGAAAAATGAGATTGGTAATCAACTATCAACCTCTTAACCTTTTCCTCCAAGATGATAAATTCCCTTTACCATCCGAGCTTCTCTCTTTCACTAACAAAGGCCCAAATCTATTCCAAATTCGACCTCAAAGCCGGATTTTGGCAATTGGGCATCCATCCCGAAGACGTATCCAAAACAGGATTACGTATTCCAAACCAGCACTTCCATGGAAAGTTCTTCCTTTTGGCCTAAAGGTAGCACCATCCCTTTTCCAAAGGCCATGTGTCGTATCTTCCAACCAATACTTTCAAGTGCTGTAGTATATATCGATAATATCCGCTCTAGCGCCTCCCGATGAAGCTTTTCACACTTGCACAACTCCTTGGAAGGTTTGCGAAATTGTCGAAAGATGCCAGTATCATGCTTTCTCCGAAAGCATTTAATATTGCCCAAACGAATCGAATTTCTTGGTATGCACCTCAACAATAGTACATACTATCCGGGCGCATATTGCTCAGAACCGCTTAAAGTTTCCTAAAGAAAATTTCATAAAGAAGGAAGTTCAGCAATTTCTTGGGATAATTAATTATCTCGGGATTTTGTCCCAAATCTTGCAAAGCTCCCGATTCCTTTGCAATCCATGCTAAAGAAGAATCCCCCACCTTGGGGAAAAATTCGAGACAAAAGCGGTTGTTGAGCTTAAGGAGGTTATGCAAAATCTCCCACCACCAAGATACCATCAACAGTAAAAGAATTCTTCAAACCGACGCGTTGACGAATGCGGGCAGCCATTTTACTTGAAGAAATTGATGGTAAGAGACACCTTTGTGCTCATAAAAGTGGAAAGTTTTTCAATCCGAAATGCATTACCATTCCACTTTCAAAGAAATCTTAGCGAGAAAGAATGGAATCAAAAAGTTTGAATTTCATCTCATCGGCCATCACTTCCTAGTGGAACTAGACATGGCATCTTTCCTCGGATGACCAAGTTTAAATGAGCGAGATTCCAAATTCCCAACCGCTTCGATGGGCCGAATGGTTTTCAAAATATTCATTTGAAACCAAACACATTCTAGGAAAAAAAGAATGTTCTTGCTGATTTCTTGTCAAGACCAAAGGCACCAGCCGAAATCAACATGTACATCAAAAGACTCGATTTTCACATACTCAATCATGGCGTAAAATACAAGATTGAGAAGATCAAAGATTTGCCAAGTTGAAATATCCCCAAGAGATTGTTGAACACATCCGAATGACAATCTCATTGAAAATCTAGAAAACCTCATGTGGCAATGCCACACGAATCTGCTCGCATTTAATGCAGTTCGATTCTTTATCCTTGTGGATTAAATCCGGGATTATCCATTCATACATCCTCTTATCTCGGAAAGAAGATGATTTCCCGATCGGCTCAAGACGCTATTATGGTACTTAACTAACAAGTACTTAATAGCCATTGAAATCTCGACCGAAGATTTGTTGCCAACCTCACCGGGATATTCTTACTTGGAAGAAATATTGAGAGAGAAAGTGATCGAAACCTTCTAGACTTTCTCAATTGGTTCTATCCTCCTACTCACGGAAACATCTTTGGAAAAAGAACTAAGAACCACAACACCAAATCCTCAAGTCCATACCATTCGTTTTTCCGACGTCCATGGCATTTTTGCCGAAATAATGGCAACATCATCAATGTTCCCTCTCGGAGATAGGAACAACATCCTACAAGCCACATTCGGATAAATAGAAGCTCGAATTCACAAATCCTATCCAAGATCTCGTTGTATCTTGCCAACTCCTAGATCGAGAACTCCGAGAGAATCCCGTGCCAAGAAAATAAGACCATTCCTCGAAGGAGTATGGAATTATAATGAACCCACTACATGGGATCATTATGACCTAGCTTCGAGAAGCTAAGGAAGACTCAGCAATTGAGACATGTGCTGAATCATCCCAAGATAATGAAATGACAAGTGCACAAGACATTGTCCAACCTACCCAAGACCCCCTATGCAC
The DNA here is from genome assembly GCA_014182715.1 of Eucalyptus cloeziana. Classification (NCBI taxonomy): domain Eukaryota; kingdom Viridiplantae; phylum Streptophyta; class Magnoliopsida; order Myrtales; family Myrtaceae; genus Eucalyptus; species Eucalyptus cloeziana. The sequence goes on from CM024639.1 coordinate 29,550,416, forward strand.
ATTGGGGAGGTCCTCTTTTCCCAAGATCCCTACGACCAAGAACCATTGTCCTTATCTCAAATAGACACTTCTTACTATTCTGACCATCCCATTGGCCTCTACCAAGTATTCCTCGCCAACACCATTTAAGATGACAATACAAACCGGGCTCAAGAAGAAGCATCCCACTAGGCTCATGAAGAAGCATCCTTATCACATCATCTAAAACAAATACTCTCACTAGAAGACCTTGAAGCTCTTGAACAAGTACGAAGCACATCTTCTAACAACAGCAAAGTACTGGATGACTCGGACTATGACTACAATGCTTGTGACGGGCGAGACCGCTAAAAAGCCGTCATCTGCAAGTGGATTCACCGTAGCATAGACGGTTTCACCTTTTTATCGTAGCACTAGGCTAGGAAAGTACCGTTCACAAAGACGGCGGTTAAGCATTCATATGTGCGAATAATTCCCTCCCGGAAGTTTCCGATGCCTCTATTTGTTTCTAGACCCGTGGAGCTTGGTCCTTGTTCGCTTGTGACCTCTTATTGTCTATATAAGGCAAAAGGAGGGTGTAATGTGTTGGGAAGAGTCCCCGAAGTAAAGTGAGTGTTTTGTAAAAACCTCTCTATGGCTTTCTAAACTCCCTTCTTCTCCGGCTGGTAGAATCCTCTAGGAAATGCAGCTCGGGTAGATTAGAAGCTGTTTCCATCCCGGTTCTCATGGTGTCCCCTAGGCCCCGAACTAAAGGGCAGAGTGGTTTTCTGTAAAAGGCTGTCCTTGAAGGGCTTGAACGGGAGTTGTTCACCCACTATGGGAAGGCATACTTGTAGAAAATTGTCTCTTCCTTCCCTGGTTCTTTCTGCAAATGCATTCCCCAAAAGCCGAACCAAATGGGCCCGAAGTCCTCGACCCCTTCCAGACTTCAAAACCCAGAAGACGATTCTTCACCCGACGACGATGCTGGGAGGCCTTCGAGATCCGGGGCCATGGCCGGGACGGCCCTCCCGCCTCCGCCGGGCGGCCGAGCTCGAGGCCCCGGATCCGGGAGGTCCTCGAGCTCGCCGCGCGTCCGGCGGCTCGATCTCGCCCGCGGCATGTAGAGACGATTGCTAGAAATTTTAAGCTTGATGATTGTATCTTGCACGACGATCCCTCAAGACCCGAAACGCTCTCAAATCCGTAAGTCCTCAAAATTTCATATCTTTGCTCTTCCGGAAGCAGATGAAGAGTCACAAGGTCGGATAGAAATATCCAACTTCTTTTTCTTTCTTCTTCTTTTTTTCTTTTTTAAACCTGGAAGAAGAGGCTCGGCCTGGTGGAGCTGTTCGACGTCGAGGCAGGCTACGGGGGTTGGAGACGGAGGAGGGGGTCGCGACGAGCCTGCATTTGCCGCGTGGTTGGGTTCCTTCCAATCGACAGGACTAAAAACATGAGATCTCGGTAGAAAATATGAAATTCGAGGGATGGTTTCCCAAAGCGTTTCTGCAAGACTCGAGAGAAGCTGTTAAGCTCTTTCTTGTAAGTCCATCCGGAGACCCAGCTTCTAAGCTGGTCGACGCGAGCACGGCCAGATGTTGCTTCGCCTGCTCACCGCGGAGGGCCGAGCCGGCGTCCGTCCCGGTTGCTTCTCGGATTCGAGCCGAACGCGTAGGCTCCCAGCGCTGATCTCAGAGGTTGAAGAGCGGCGTTCGAAGGTGAAGACCGGAGGTTGAAGATGAGGGAAAGGTTGGGGAAATGATGAATTAACGGCGCCGTTAGTCTTCAGGAGTGACCGTGCCCTCTCCACCTCCAATTTTTCACTCAATTTCTTTAGAAAATCACCAATAAAAATCTTAATTGGGATTTGCATAAGTGGGGTTTTATATATAAGAAAAGAAATAAAGGAAGGCCAAATTGATCTGAAAAAATTAACTACTGAAATAAAGCAACAAGAATTATGAAAATAATATCAATAAAAAAAAAAATAGATTATTATTGTCATTAAAAATATTTATTAAATTTACAAATTACAAAAAAAAAAAAAGAAGAAGTAGAAATGTTGTTTCTAGACTAATGACAATATTATTGTACTTTACAATTTACATGATACCTTAATCTTTTTGTGCTCAACTTTAAGTTGGTTTGAAAGTGGCTTCCATTATCTTGGGCTCTTGAGCACGGTTATTGAATAACCACTTTGACTTAACTATCATCTTTTTCACCATTTCTTTTGTGTTGGCATATTGTCGATCTCATTTTCGCCTTTAGCATTATCGTCATCAATTACTTCACCTCTTATACAAACGGCATCTATTAAAAATATTTGAATGAAAAGGATAGAGTATTGTATTAATAAAGATAATATTTTTATGGTGATCGGCTGAAATTGATGTTGAGTATATCACTTTCTCTCAATCAAATCAAGAAATTGGTCGATGAATTCTTCTTGCTTCAATAGTAGGAGTTCACTTTTATTTTGATTTGTAAACTGAAAAGATATTCTCATTTGTATGTTTGATCAACTTCAAAATCTTAAAATTACCAAAACCTATAGTATACTAGAGGTTGTTATTATTTGATTGAATAACATTCATGGTAGATTAAAACGTTGCATTTCAATTTCTTATAAATTATTTATTAATTGATTCTTTTCACTTTTGATTTGTTCCTTTAGATAAATTAGAAAGATACCACTTTCTATTGTCGATCTTTTACCGAAACTTGCGGTCAAAATTTCGATCAAAATCCCCCCCGTTAGAAATTCCAAGTAATGGCAACCGTTACACTAGCACCATCCAAAAAGTTGATCAGAAAAGGAGAAGGAATAAAAAAAGAATTTTTTTAAAAGAAAAAAAAAAAGCAAATTTTCATTTAGGATGGTAACATCACACCGACTAGTCAAAATTGATTGAAAAATATCATATGAAAAATTAAAAATTATATTGATAAATTAAAAGTTTTAAAGACTGAATTGCTATATGTATTGATTTCAGTAATTTTTTTGCTCTTTGTATAAGTAAAAAAATAAATCAATCAAACAAAAAGCCTTGTCCTAAATTCGTGATCCTCGAAGAAGTACCCGCTTCGGTAGACTTTTGAGCATATGATAAGACAAAGTAATACGCAATGTAAATCATCGATTTGGTTCGATGTTATCAAATTTGAAAATGTATAGACAAACTAATAAGAAAGAATAATTCCAATAAACCAATAAACTTAACCTATTGAGTTAAAACAGTTTGGTTCAACTTATTAGATTCTGAATTTTCTTTAACATCAAAACCATTCCCAATAATATAATATGAAATGAAATTGTCACAAATATTAGAATAAAAAATAAAAAATAAAAATATTTATACGCTCGTTAGATTAAATGGGAAAAAAGTAGCACCACGTATATACATTTCTTTTCTCAACTGACTAGAAGTTAACTCAAAACATTATTTGCCTTATCCAGGATTACATCTCAACTAAAGAAAAATCTCTTACAAGAAGCATTGACATAAGCTTCTTATTCTAAATACCGAGGATGGAGGAGATGGTTTCCACAAACACTCTCAATTGCATTTTCGTGGGGGACGGTGAAAGGGTTGCAACTCAATCAAAAAACTCTACCTCGATCTCTTACTAATATACATAGACTAAAATGAAGTTTTGCTGGCATCTTTTTTTTTCTGGAACCCAGGGAACCCCGTAAACCGACAGCCGGCGGAAGCAAATCCTGGGGAGCGATTGCATGACCCACACCACAAGTATCAAGTAAGAATCCCTAACGTCGCTCTAGATTCAAACTTCTCCCATTCGTGAGGGGCCGCTGAGGGTGGTGGTTTTGCTGGCATCTTTGTACTTGCATAAAACAATAATAATGTAAAATAAATGAAAGCGAAAAGAAATGGCAGGCCATATCAATTATCGGTTTTATCATACCGCATGTATAAGGGCTTCATCAGTCTCACGGCAAACACACAACAAGACCCCTATTCGTATACTTGAGGCATATCGACCTTCTGCATTCACATTCAACGTAAAAAAGAAAAGATACACTTCTTTCACTCTATACAATTGGAATGGAATGAGATGCTGCCACATCCAACTCTAATAGACAGAGATCTCAACTTTGTCTTTGCTTGTCCCAAATAATATCATCTTTCAAACGATCAACTGAAAAGCTATCCCCAGATGTCGACAGTCACGTTAAAAAGTTTTGACCTGTAACAACATAAGGTAAAAGGAGATTACTTTGGATTAACAAACTCCATTATGGCACCTCCTGTTTTTTTCAGTTCTTCAATGTATGGACCAAGTTCCAATATCAACTGCCAAAAGGAGAAAATGCAGTCTTAAGAATCACTTGACAATATACAACCCTAGACTCAGTATATAAGCCAGGCCGCTAAGTTCTACAGAAAAATAGAACAGCATTCTTTCGACTAGGGTCGTGAAAATATATCAAACGGATAGCTGATAGACCTATTAACATAGCGGGAAACACACAAACTTCGCTCTGAATTCTAAAGAATCTAATTCCATTTTCATCTCTCAAGCTTGAAACATATTAAACAAACAGAAAGAGGATAAATCGGGTATCTATCATACTCTGGTCAATTAGTCTGATTTTGGAGAACTCCTGTTAGTGTCTGATAGCCATGTTGGACTGATGTCATTCTGCATGTACACTGTGATTTACAGTGACTGATGATGAAGATGGCAAAATAAATCCTAATAGCTCGCACAGGATTATTTCCTGGCCAAGTGTAGAAGCCTATTCATAATGGAAACTGCACAAAGATCTCTTTCATTTTTATCAACTAAATAGTTTGATTTAACAAGCGTGTTATAATACTGTAAACTTTTGAAAGAAAATAACTTGATTTATGTTCCTGGGAAAGGAGAAAGACCAGTCTCATTCTCATCTCCATCCGGATAACCGGTTGCTCTAAGCAGGCGATCCATCTGATCGTACTACACATTTATCACCATCGTCCTCCCTAAAACAGATTTTTGAGGAAAGTAAATTAGACATGCATCAACCGTGTCATGGAGAATGGGCTGAGAATATAATAATTAGTTGAGCAAAATTGTTTCATCGCTCAGACAATTGTAAAACATCAACATATGCCAGTATCTCAAAATATCACTTCACTAAAATTTGCAATAAATAACTTTGTCAGTTGACATCGAGCTGAAACAACTGCTCAAGCCTAGGTTACTGATAACTAAATTTCCAGATACACTCCAGCTAACACTATGGCACTGACAAAAATTCAACCAGTCAAATCAAAATTTGACTTGTTGTCGAACTTATTAAGATGGTCATTTTCGTTTAAAAAAAAAAAAAACACTTACAACCAAACACATGAAAATAGAAAATATTTGATTTTTACTTTTGTAAATTTATGGGGGATTTTCTCTAGGATGGGTCTCAGAAACACTTTCTTAATTATATAGCAAGCGGTGGAGACTACTTTTGCCCGAGCGAAGATACTTCCGCTTTCAATTAATAGAGTTCGACAATTTCCTATAAAGAGTGATTTTCCTTTCTACAACTCCATTTTGTTATGGAGTGTATGAGAGGAGAAAAATATGTTGAAAACCATTTTCAATGCAAGAATTTGTAAAATCTTGATTTTCAAATTCTCCCATGATCTATTTTGATGCTAGAAATAGCATAACATTTCTCATTTTGAACATCTTTAGCAAATTTTGTAAAATAGGAGAAGGTTTACTTTTATTTGCCAAAAAGAAAATCCAAGTGAACCTTGAGTAATCATTTATGATTACGAGATAATATTTCTTACCTCTAATGCTTAAGGTTCTTGTTGGTCCAAAAAGATCCATGTGAAGAAGCTGCAAGGTACGGTTAGTAGAGACATGATTTGTAGATTTAAATAAACTTCATACCTCTTTTCCTAAAGTGCACGCGGTTCAAAGTTCAGACTCCTGGTAAACCATTCTTTGAAGGCCACGAACCAACTTCTTAGTAGATAATTTGAAGTTTGCTTCTTCATGCTCACATGCCCAAAGCTTATGATGCCCCAAATTTACCTCATCTTGATTTGAAATAAAGCATTGAGAATTTTCTGGGGTTTATGTCTAGAAGGTATATGTTGACATGCCTTCGTCTAGTGAAAGTACGAGAGAAGTTTTGACTCACTCCATAATAAACATTCTCTTGAAAGTTGATTATGAACCTTATATCGCACAATTGGCCGATATTCATAAGGTTGTAATTGAGACCTCTCTCACCAAGGAAAGTTGTTGATAATCAAGTTGCCAATTTTCACAATTCATTGTCCAACAATTTTTCCCTTACTATTTCCACCAAGGAAACACTTCCTCCTTTTTGTTTTTCCAATTTGACAAAGCTGTAAGAGTCTCCGTCATGTGCCTAAAACAATCACTATCCAAATCCCATTTTCTCTTCCTTTAATGATAACCAGCAATCAAAAGAAGATCTCAAGCTTTCCTTGGTACCCAAATTTTCTTGAGTTCGAGGAGTTAGCAATAAAAATAGTGCTTGCCAAATCCTTCTTAATAGGCCTTCGGACTTTAGGACATTCATTCTTAAAGTATTCTAAGTCTCTAAATTTAGAACATTTAAAAGCACTTCAACCATCACGTTTGTAAAAACTTTTTGGAAATGATTTTTATAAATAAGCTTGGAAGGTAGGTCTAAGTCTCTCCTTGACTTTTGGGAATCAATGAAAACATTACTTTCTTTATTAAAACCTAAACCGAGTTATTGTAATAAGAATTTTAATGGAAAGAATGTGTTCTATAATTTTGAACCTTTTGAAAATTTATGGAAATTTATGAACATTCCCTTTCTAAAGATTCATTTTCTTTAGCAAGTGAATCACGATTTTCCTTCAAATCATCAAAATTGTTTTCAAATCCCCAAACTTCTCTTTCAAGAAATTTCCTGTTGTCTAAGTTTAGAATCCTCCCTCTTTAGTTCGGAGATCCTTTTAAGAGAAGATTTAAGTTCAAATAAAGCTCATCAATGTACTTAGAAACTTTAATTGGAATATTGGATTGACTTACCTTGATCTCCTTATCCAATTTGGAGTTTGGGTCGGAGTCATATTCTAATTTTGAGTTTGAAGTGAATTTAGCCATCAGACAAATATTTGCATACTCCTTGTCACTTTCCTCACATTCTGTATTGTTGCAGGTTTCTGCTTTTAGTGCCTTTTTGTACTTTTGATTTTTCCCTTTCTTCTTTTTAGCAATGGACAGTTTGGCTTAATATGCCTTTTCTTGCACTCAAAGCCTATCACATCTTATTGGATT